>OY728125.1:2049613307-2052113307 GCA_963277665.1 Viscum album
TAAATAATAAATAAATAAATAAATAAATATAAATGATAAATAAATATAAATAATAAATAATAAATAATAAATAATAAATAATAAATAATAAATAATAAATAATAAATAACCAGTTACAAATAATATATAATAAATAAATTAAAGTATATTATAAATAATAAATAATAAATAATAAAGGAAACACATGAAAAAGTATGAAAAGACGTGATAAGGGATGAAAAATCATGAAAATGCATGAAAAAGGATGGAGAAGCATTTGAAGAATGAGGTATTAGAAAGAATGAGAACGCATGAAAACTCGTGACAACTCTGGAAAACTCCTTAATAATTCAACATAATCATCATAATAACCCACAAAAACCATTGATAAAGATAACAAGTCATGGAAACCCAAATAAACAGTAATAAATGGAGCTACCGTTAAAACTCGTCAAAACGGTCATAAAGAGACAAAAACATTGGACTCACATTAACGGAGATAACTTAAGATCCGAGAGTCCGTTTTAGATCCGTGACCTGTCAAATCAAAGATCCTGAAACGATCTTCAACCTGAAAGGTGAAAGAGTCCGAATGGACAGGCGGATCAGATGTTACGATCATTTAAAAAAAAGCTGACGGGGAACGGGTGCTAGAAACGAGGCATTGAAAAACATAACAAACCCGATACCCAATAAAAAGTCCATAACATATGATCTATGAGTGCATGTGGGCGCCGCAACCAGTCAAACTGAAGCTCATGGAACGATCTATGATCTGGCAGGTGGAGGAGGCCGAATTGACACGCGGATCGAAAGTTAGGTCCGTTTGAAGACAAGTTCGACGGGACACCGGTGACAGAAACGGGGTTTTGGAGGCCTTAGGAGGGGTTTTTGGGGTCGAAAAACCTAACAGAAGCAAGCTTCTGTTGAACCGGTGCGTAGCTCTCTTCGCTGGCTTCGATTTGATATGTGGTAGAGCCCAAACGGACACCCAGAGCGAAAGTTATGGCCATTTGAAGTTGGAGAACTTTTTCCAACTTTTTTATAACTCTAATATCGTCCACACCATAGAACGTCTCACGGTTTTGATTATATGTGCCTCTATATCTCTTCATGAGCTTTGATTTGACTGGTCGTGGCGCTTCAACGGACGCCCGGATCAAAAGTTATCATCGTTTTAGTGTTTTTGGAGTTTCTCATGTTTTTTTATTTTTTTCATTTTATTTCCCGGCGGTTTTACCGAAACCGCCGCTATTTCGCGGCGGTTTTTAAAAAACCGCCGCTAATGCTTGAATAAAATTAAAAAAAATTAATTTTAAAAAAATAATTATTTTTTTTCCGTTTAGCGACGGTTTTCTCGTAGTGTGAAATGTGCTTTTGGGGTAACCTCAAGAAAGATTATTGGCTTCGTTGTATGCCATCGTGGTATCGAAGTTGATCCTGAGAAATAAAAATCAATCCTTAGTATATAAACTCCACGAAATTTTTATGAATTTAGAAGACACCAAGGAATATTGGCCTATATTGGGTGCTTTATCGCCAATTTGGAAGTCAAGTGTTTACCCTTTACCAGATTAATGAAGAAGGGAGTCACCTACCACTGGACTTTAGACTACCAAAAAGCATTTGATACCCTCAATAAATATCTCTTGAGTCTACTAGTATTAATTCAATCAATTGAAGGAAGACCACTTATTCCTTATGTGACTACTTTGGTGTGATCACTAGGTGCCTTCCTCACCCAAAAGAATGATTCTTGGAATGAAAATAGCCTTTACATTCTCAGTCGAACTATGCTTGATGCGGAAACTCGATATTCATGTATTGAAAATTTCATCATAGAATAGATATTTGCAGTTCATAAATTGAAGCACTACCTACAACATCATAAGATTTAATTGGTATCTCGCAATAACCGACTCAAATTTATTATCAGTCGTCCTATGCTCATGAGGAATCTGGACTAGTGGGAAGTTATTTTGCAACATTTTGATATCTAGTTTGTGCCTCAAAAGGAAATAAAATACCAAGCTATGGCTAATATCCTTACTGAGCATTCATCTATAGAAGAAATATCATTTAATACTAAACTTCTTGATGAAGATATCTTCTTTATCCAAGATAAAGCCCAAATATGGGAAATGTATTTTTATTGTGCTTCCAAAAGTCCAATAGGGAAATGAATGGAAAATCCTAAACACAACAATGTTGGGTTATGAAATCTTCTTAATTTCCCCGAAAAGTAAGTATTACCTTATTTCTTCTTTTTATCAGAAGGTGGTGCCAAATATGAGGCAGAATATCAAGCCCTCATTGCGGAACTGGAATTGTCCCTTTAGGTGTTAATGAATCTTTGAAAGGTGAAATGTGATTCAGAACTAGTAATCAAACAAATTAATGGGGAATATTCTATAAGAAAAGAAGAATTAATCCCATTGTGTGATTATGTTAGAGGGTTAATGGATGATTTCCCCTCAGAGATGACATTTTCTTATGTCCCATTATCACTAAATTCCCAATCAAATGAATTGGCTAATGCAGCTACAGCCTTGGAAAATTCAAATAGGGATCAAAAAGTCATTATCATATCTCGTCATCATGTGATCTCACCTTTTTTCAAACTAGAATAGATGAAATTAATGAAATTTTCCATATTTTAGAACCATATGGTCAAACCACTAGATGAAGAGCATTCATCATGCAATATCATCAAAATGGGGTACTTAGACTAGATAGAGATGAAAAATAACAGATCTGACGATGAGTAGATAATTTTACTCTTTATGTTAGTAAAGATCACCAAAATATCTTCTACAAGCGAGGCTTTGATGGAATTATCTTAATATGTATTGATGGAGATTATATTGTAGCTATCATTAAAGAAGTACATTTGGGGGTTTGTGGTGCCCACCAATATGGGCACAAACTCTCTGATCTGATTCGAAGGCTTGGACACTTTTGGCCTTCAACGGCACATGATTGTACAGATTTTACTGTCAAATTTTATACCTACCAAGTGCATACCGACTTCATTCATCAACAACAAATGTTTCTACATTCATTTAAATACTCCTAGCCATTTTTCACACGGGGAATGGATATAATAGGAATTTATCCTCCAGCCATGGCTAATAAGTTCAAGTATATTCTAACTGCTACTGACTTCATCTCTAAATGGGATGAGGAAATACCTCTCAAGGATATCGAAGACAAAAGCATTGTTAGTTTTGTCAAAACTAATATCATCACTAGATTTAGTGTCCCTTGTATTATTTTGATGGACAATGGCACTAATTTTTGTTCTTGTAAGGTAAAAAAGTTATATCAGGAACATAATATCAAATCCAACCATTCATCTCACTATCATGCGGAAGAAAATAGAAAGATAGAGGACTTCAATAAGACCCTATCAAATATACTCCCAAAAATGGTGGATAAATATAATAAATAATGGCCTGGTAAACATTTCAATGTTTATGGGCTTATCGGACAACTACATGTACTGTTACTTGAGAAACTCCTTATTCATTGGTATATGGAACTGAAGTAGTTTTTCCAATTAGAATGCAATTTCATTAACTCAGAGATGCAATCTATGATCATTTGTTTAAAAATGATATGTCTCATAAATGGTCCAATGAATTGGAATGATTATATGAGAAATAATTTTATACATTGCATCATCTAGAATTATATCAGAATATAATAACACGAGCTTTTAAAAGTAAAGTTCTCCTCCATTCATTTATTCAAGGAGAATTGGAAATGGTCCATAGGACTCCAATGATACCAGGAAAAAAACCTCCAAAACATGAGCCAATGTGGGAAGGACCTTATTCCATACATAAGTTCTATTCAAATGATGCTTATTCCTTAATGTCAATGGATGGAGAGCTTATTACAACTCCAACCAATGCAAGATTATTGAAGAAATAGTTGTGTAGTTGTGCAAATTTGTCCTCACTATAAGACTTTAAACTGCTCAGTATATTGTCCTCACTGCAGTACTTTAAACTGAACAACACTTTGTCCTCACTATAAGACATTAAACATCACAGTACTTTGTCCTCACTGCATGACTTTACACTACACAGTATTTTGTCTCACTGTTGGACATTAAACTGCATAGTACTTTGTCCTCACTACAAGACATTAAACTGAATAGTACTTTGTCCTCAATGCATGACTTCAAATTACACAATACATTGTCCTCACTCTAAGACATTAAACTACAAAGTACTATTTCCTCGATGGAAAAAATTAAATTGAAAAGTAATTTGTCTTCACTGTAAGACTTTAAACTACACAGTACTTTTTCCTCACTGCAAGAAATTAAACTACACAGTATTATGTCCTTGCTGCAAGACCAAAAACTACACAGCCTCCATGTCCTAGTTACAAGACATTAAACTCCATAACAACCATAATTTTTCATGTTGTATGACGTTAAAATACATAGCATCTTTGTCTTTGTCTCATGACCATAAAATGCAGGACATCATTTGCACAATAAATATTTTCTAGGTTTTGATGTCAGAATCTTGAATAATAAAATATCATTGATGTCATCCCTACTCCTTATTAGTATATGAGTCCTTCTCTTTCCTATATCTGAGTCAGATCTTCATAGAAACCTAATTTCAAGAACTAGTATGGCTTGATTCTCATCTTTCAATGAGATACGTAGAGACATCTAAATATCCAATTTTGGTCCCAGCCATAATCGGAAAAATTTTTTATTTTATTTTCTCCCACTATAGATGAATCAGATCTACATAGAGTGTTTCTTTAAGTTATATGATCTAGTCCTTATACCATTTGATGTCTTATGATTTTCCATTCTCTCATAATTTGTCAAAAGGTTCCATTCTTCATGTCAAACTTGATTGGGATGAGAAATTATTATTTCAAGAACATTGTATGGTTTGATTCTCATCTTTCAATGAGATACATAGAGACACCTAGATCTCCAATCATGCTCCCAATCACATGAAAAAAGCCTTTATTTCTTGTGTAATTATGAAATATGCAGAAAGAATGTTTTAAAAACTATATATGACTTGAATTGTTCCCCAACGATGATATATAATGACACTTGGGTTTTATCCCTTAACCTAGTTACAATATATTTCTTCCTTTCACATCATTTCATCTTCATCCTTACCATATGACATTAAACTGTATGGAAATATAACATCCATATTCTTCAATTGTGTCACCTTTGCATTACAAAAGAAACCTTTACAGCTCCATGTTTCTCACACTGCGAATAGATCACGTGGGCATAGGAATTGGGTGAATGGATTCTTTATATACATAAGGGGTCCCAATTTATTATGGTATTATTAATGTCTTCACTACATGACTTAAAACTGCATAGTATAATGTCCTTGTTTCCTTACATTAAACTGCACGTCATAATATTAACTTAGAGGAAACCAAGAAAGCCTCCATTTTACACATGAGTCGGATCAATGTAAAGGAAATCAAACTAATGTCCATAAATGGTTCAAATATTTCTTATATGCTTTAAACATAAACCATTTCCATATTTCATACATTTGTCTTGAATATTTTCATATCTTCATAATCTTTCTTGTAGTTTCTGGTAATAGGGTTTCTAATATTCGAGAGCACTTTTTCATGACTATGCAGCATGTTCCTTTAGGTGGCCTTGCATAAGTTTCATACATAATAGGCATGTTACTCAAAAGATGAAACTATTTGGGTAGGCATGGTATTCCCCCAATTTCCCTGCATAATAAATTCCCCATAATGGGTTTTTTAAATAATGGTAACATCGCTCTTGGTTATTGTATATTTTTGATTTTTTAATCCTTGATGACAATATACAAGAATCTATATTTTAAAATCGTCATTCATGTATACTTGTCCCATTATCTTTCTCACAATATGAAAGTCTTCAAGAGTATGTTTTACACATATCCCTCACAATGTGCTCGATGCACTAGGAAATAACCTTGAAATCACTTAACCAACTGTTATATATTTTTTCAATTTTTGGTTCTAGTTGTATGACCTAAAACTAAAGACATTATACATCTTACATTTGGGTCAGAACGTCGTAAAATATGTATTCCTCTAATTATTTGAATATCTTGGTTAGAAATACCTTTTCCATAGTCAGTAACATTCTCATTAAACCAAAATTTGTGCTTCAGAAAATCTGAATCTCTATAAACACTCTTCGACTTTTAGAAATAGAATGTAAATCTTCTAAGAGATCTTTTGTCTTACAATGCATCACGTTCCCTTAGGTGGCATTGCATCGGTTTCTTACATAACATTCATGTTAGTCAAAATATTCCACTATTTGACTATGCAACATATGACATAGTTGGCACTGCATAATACATCCCCCATAACGGGCTTGTCAAATAATGGTAACTTCTTTCTTAGAAAATAATTTCTCTAATTATTTTAGTCCTTTTTCAATATCATTCCTCTAATTCAGAAATTACCAATTCCAAACAAATTATCAAAAATTTGGAAGAGTTTTGTACCATTTGTCAAAGCTAATGTCTTTGAATTAAAGCTACACAATGTCCTCACTACATGACATAAATCTTCACAGTACAATTTCCTCATTGCATGAATTAAAACTACACAGTATGATATCAGAAATTTCATTTTATGATAAATTTTTATCATTACTCATACACCAAATTTGTATAGAAATGGTTTTCCAATTGATGACATATGTTAGTTTAAAATATCCCATTTTCATTATTAAAATTCCTTTATTTGGAAAAACAACCCATTGTGTTCTTGAGTCACCCAAATCTTATTTTCCCTTATCTATCAACAGTAAAATTTTAAACTTATAAGAGTTCATTTTCTTGACTATGCAGTATGTTTCTATAGGTGTCCATGCATATGTTTCCTACATGATTGGTTTTTTGGACAAAAGGTACCACTATTTGGCTATGTATCATAATCCCCAGTTGGCCCTACAAAACGCAACCCCCATAATGGGTTTGTCAAATAATGGTAATTTTGTTCATGGAAAAGACATCCCTTATGGTGACACCAGTTTTAAAATTTGGTGACCATAAAAATCATGGCTCAAGATTCCCCTATGAAATATTTGATGAATATTAAAGATATTATTTTCCACGGAGTTTTGTTAGGGATCTATTTTCAAAATTTATGGTCAAAGATATTCGACCTTAAATACAATCCCTTTATATTCCAACATGAATGACTCTAAACGCCCAGTAACAAAAGACTTGGTGCTCATTTGATTGAGAACCCGTGAAGGGAACTCTAAACAAATGTCAAGTACTAGATCACTAAACATGCATTTTTTGTTGGCTTTAAGTAATATTGAGCAATAAAAAAAAGGGTCAAAAGATATGAAATTTGTGGGGTTATCTATATAACCCAATAAATAGTCAAATTATTCTCTTTAAGGCCATCAACATAATAAGAAAATTTTTAGCACTCTCTTCTTTCCATTATAATAATGATTTTCTTACATAAATGAATCATTAGCATAATTTACCATTAATATTGAAATCATGGAAGATAGGAATGGCTAAATATTTGATTGATGAAAAAATTTCATTAATTCATATGAAAGTAGAGGGACATCCACAAAATAAAGCATCTCTATCATGTTTTAGAATAAACTCTCAACATGACTTTTCATTTGTTGGACCGCTTCATAAGCCCTATTAGTTCCTTGTTGAAGTTGAGACAGTTGGGTAACTCTATCCTCCTATACCTAAAGAAGTTCTTACTTAGCAGTTGAAATGGAAATTACCCCCTCTAATTGGGTTTCTCTCATTGTCTGATTCAACTGCACAAGCTTGTTATAAACTACATCCAGTTTCTGTTGAATATATAACAACTCATTCGTGGTTTCTTTGATTTCTTGTCTAATTTCAAACAATTTCTTGTATTGATTTTCCTCCACCTCAACTAATGCAACTTGAAAGCCCTCAATATTGAAAAGTTGTTCAGCCCCTTCAAAATTTTGTCACAGCTTATGCTCCTGCTCCTACTGGTGAATGATCTCTTTCATAGCATCATGGACTAGTCGATAATTAAATCCACCGAATCCAAATATGCAAAATAATGCTTGGAGTTTGAAAAATGGGACAAAAATTCATCAAAAGGATTTTCAACCATTTTTCCCCAAATATGCTACCATGTCTTCTGAAATGCTATTACAAGAGCATATTGCATCTCTATGTTTGAATATCAGTCACTACCATTAGGTAAAATGTACTTTGGAAACTGGTCACTTAAAAAGCAGTCTTTTTCTTCTTCTATTTGGATAGTAGTGGCTTCACCTTCTGATCTAAGAGCTGATAATACTAAATGGTAAATGAAGTTCATTGTCACTTTTAAATGGAAGAAATAGATATGATTCAAACAGATGATTATATTTACCCAATAATAAGTTAGCTACTTGATTGGATTCATCCCTTGTATTCTCAGCTTCAGTATTTTGAGCAGATGTTTCTTGAGAAGGGGAATTTCTATAAGTTTTCTAAATTATCACATTTGAAGGCTCTTGAACATCTCTCCATGGAGGATCCTCTATAGGTATTTACCTAGCTCAAAAATATGGATAAAGTGGGATACCCCCTTATTAAAGAGCCTTTGTGACATTTTCTGTAGACAAAGCTACATATGGTAAACATTGATGTAAAGAATCCAATAAAGAAGAATAATTATGTATGGGAAATGCAAGAATAAGGAATTATGTACTTTTATTTCCTAATGAAAATCACCAAACTCATTGATGGAACCTAGAATATAAATATTTGGTAGTGTATACGGCCTGGGATGTTATAGCATCCTCACCATTTATGGTATCTAGCAAACGTTGGTTGATGCCCAAATTGGATCTACTGACATTTTGTTTTGTGGGATCTTTAATTGGTACATAAGAATTAGGTCATTTCATGTTTGGGTCAACATCAGTATTAATCTATGATTGCCATGGGTTCTTACTCCTTTCTTCATGAGCAATATGAATATCAGTATTGATTATTTCAAGATCCTCTGGAAAAAGAAACTGGGGAATGTATTTAATCTTACCATGGATTTCCACTCTCTGAGTAGAACTAGGTGCAGGTACAACTGATTTTTTTAATGATTTATCTACTAAAATTTCATATTCGTTCACATGAACTAGAGTTTCCCCTGGGGATTATTTTCATGGCCTGAAAGAATCAGTTCATAATCATTTGAGAGAGGAGAGTGACATAGATCCTGCAAGAGGATAAAACAAGATTACAGAAGTGTGTTGAGCAAATTATATGCCCTAAGGATAGTATAAATAATTACTCCTTCAGCAAACAGTTTGGATTAATCTCATTACTCTATTTTGTTTTATGTTCAAAATCTTGGGGAGAAATTTAAACACACCTCTTAGTAGGAGAAACATGAGGTATGTTTTGGGGATTATGCATTGCCATTACCCCCGTCATGATTCTTGCTCCAGGAGAAAGTTATGGAAACCTACGAGGATCATTAATTGCGTAAATATGAGAGCCTACAAGACCATACATAGGTTATTTGAGAATTGGTGTAGAGCATCCTTCTCTACATTTAAGCTACAGAAATTATTTTCATCAATATTAATGATGATAAATGGTAATTTAGAGTTGAGATAAAAGAAAAATAAAATAAATTCCCAGTATTAACATGAATATCCCACTCCTCCTCAGAGTCAATAATTAACCATTAGTGTACACCAAATTATAACATATGATATACTCGTTTAGAGGCTAGTATTTGTTCATCAATTTCATATATAAAAGCCTCCACCTCCAAAATATACTTATGTACTACATCCAAGTTATTATCTGGATTTCAATAAGAAGGTTTCTTGATGTCACCAATATCAGTTATTTGAATGAAAGGCTGGAGGAATTTCCACACATCGCTAACATCCCAGGTTACACCATCCCAAGGTTGAATGGAGGAAAGTCACAAATAATAAAATCTTGGTATGGTTTATTGTAGAGTAGATTCAATGCCTTATAAATGGTGGGCTTCTTCAGGCTTCATTTATTCTTCAGAAAGTTCAACAGATGGAATAGGAACCTCTATGTGATGGCGGTGAATGGATCTTATTGACGTTGATGGTATTGCTTCTCTAGCCCGGGACTTCCTAGAATACATCTTAAGAAGACGTTCTGAGGGATCTAAAACATCTGAAACTTCTATGTCATCGCTGGCCTTGTACTTCTTACCTCGATTTCCACATTCAATAGTCATTATAGTAGCCACTATATATATTCCTTTTGTCAAATCCCCTTAAGGATATGAATAATCTCATGCTTTTTCATACCTAGCTTCCAATCCAATCGATTCATCTGGTGTAGGAAATGTAATAGACATTTTGGATACCTCTTAAGCTGTTAGAATCCATAATTGTTGCTCTACCATTGGGTTTTTCTCCTTTCTGAAAAATGTGGGTGGAAAAGTGTTTGATTGTTGGAGGAATATGAATCGAAGAGAAAACCTATACGGGATATAAGCCTCACAGATAATTTCACCATCAATCATGGTTGCTAATATACCAACCCTTTATATAAGATCTGAACTCATAATTCATCTCTTTATCATCATCAATTAAATGTTCCAACTTGTGGGTTACCAAAAAAGCTAAATAATCCTAAGACATTAAATGCATTTAGAACCACATCAGGTCTCATGTTTAGAGGTAGAATACAATAATGTTTCTATAAAAATGGGGTGAATTGGCCATTGGGAACTCTAACTAAATTCAACACCGAGTATGAAGAAAAATTTGTTGTAATCCATCTCCACAACACTTGGAATGGACCAGAAATTCTAAATGGAGCCTTCCCATTGTATAAATGCAGTAATAGATAGTAAATTCTTACCAATACTAGGGTTTCTAATCCAATATACTTCCCTTATACCAGTTTAAATACAATGAGAAAAGTCCTTGATCTTACACCACCTCTATATTCACGGACTGGAAGCAAGTAAACGCTTTTCCACATAATAAGGAAGATACCTAAGCCTACCATTGCATCTATATCAGGTTTTATCTTATAGCCCTAGTGTTTATAATCACCACATTCCTGTATAGGCCAATATGTGCCTAAACTAGCTCGTTTATCTACAGAAGGACAAATAATAATTTTTTTATAGGATAAACATTTCTATGTTGTTGGTTTTAAGAAGGCTTAGATCCACACTATGGCATGGATATCTTTCTTGTCTTTGGGTAAATTCTTCACTATCTTAAATAATTCATGGGCCAGTGGTTGTTTTCTAGTAGTATCAACCTATGTTGTAGTAGGCGGAATGAATTTATCATACATTTCTATAAGAATGGTAATTCCAACTGTTTGGTAAATATCCTATAGACTCGTACCAAATTCACCATGCGGAAAATGAAAGGAATTTGTTTGTTGACTCCAACAGTTCAGTAATCCAGAAATAAAATTATTTTGATAAAAAAAAGTTTTCCCCATCCATACAGCTTCATAGATATGGATATCTAATAACGCTTTCTGAGATTCTGCACAAGTCTGATGTACCCAGAATGCCCACATCCATTCAGACTTGACACCTCCTCTAGAACGAAGATCCTAATCTTATATCCAACCGTTAGACTAATCTGTTTGAGTATCCTAAAAAGTGTAATCATAAAAATGTGGTCTTGGTTCTACAACATGATCATTCATATCGGTAGTGAAACCACTATGATGAATGCAACTAATAGGGATCGTTCCTTCTTGTAATGGAACCCCCTTGCACTAATATTCATATAGTTTCAGTTGGATTATTGAAGAAACCAATTCTCTCGAATGTACATCTTAAGTGATGGAACAATGAAATATTGAAAAATACAATGCCTGTACAGGGGTATGTAAAGACTTTGTGGATAATTATGCGAGTATAAAATTAAACAGTTCCATAATTCCATAAGATTACTTTCAACAACATTATAAAAGTCTACTCTGATGATCTTCATCATTTCATTTTGAGGTTCCTTAGCATCTTCATTATGGATCTTCAAATGAGTCATTATTTTTTGAAAAATAATTACCCAACATCCACAATTAGGTTGGAATTTTAAATGAGATAAATAAAAAATTTGGGAAAAGACATTGTTCGTGTAGGTCCTTCGACAAGGTCCATCGCGCATGTCCTTTGATAAAGTCTAATGTGTAGGTCCCACAACATATATTCAAGTGTAAATCCTTCGATGAAATCCTTTAGCATAGGTCCATCACTTAAATAACTTTACCTTGATGAAATTTCAAAGGAATTACCTGAGATTAAAATGCGATGGGGCTAGGCGAATGAGTTATGCAATGAGAGCCATCAAAATATGAAAAGCACGGGTGAAGAAAATCGCAAAGAAAGAGACCTATTTATAGACAAACGAAGTCCTACATTATAGGAATACGTGTAAGATATTCCTGGGATATCTAGGCATGGTACCTACATGGATAACCTACGCTATTCAGCATTCGATCAATTGTTATTTCCCCCAAAAATTCACCTCAATACCCAAACATGTTTCCCCATTTGGATCCAATACTGAGAGGGGGATTTTGTTGACATGAAATAAGAAAACAAGAAGACTATGAAGAGAACTTTGGATATTTAAAATTCCAAGGAAAGGTTTGATGAATTCAAAGGAAAGTCAAAACACTCCCAACGAGATTCACAAAAGAATTGCTTCCCAGGTCTACATGATGAAGCTACATGACTGTCCTACACGGCGGAGTTGCGCGGCTGACCTAGGCAACATAACTCCATGCCATAAAATTGTTTGTGCCCCTACATGGAATACCACCATGGAAGAGTAGCCCAAAGGACCTGCTCGTGGAACATCTCTTCGAACATGCCCCATATGTTCCTATAAATAGAGCCGTTGGGCTCCACATTTCAGGACTGAAAAAAGTGGAAAGACTCTATAAAGCTCCCATTTCATATCTCTCTTGCCTAGATCCCTCAAATTGTCTTCGATAGCACTCTAAACCATTAGAGAGGAGATAATTAGACAAGATAAACATGTTTTGAAAGTGATTTTACAAATTTTATGTAAGATTTGTACTCCGATGTAAAACTCATCCTTCAGTAATCATTCATACCTACGCGGAAAACCTACACACAATACCTGTGTGGAATAGCTACATTGTAAATCATCACAGGGTCCCTACATGGAATACCTACACGAGGGACCTACATGACCAACTCAAGTAATCATTTTTAATGGCCAATCATGGATGGGTATCTACTTCATTAGTTTCCTTATCTGAATGGATCTAAGTTGAATCATCCACTAAAACCTCATGAATTGTCAATCCTTTGGGAAAGGAACATTACTGTGTCTCCTATTTGGAATTTTATTTCCATAGTAAGTCATTTCCCATATTTGTATCACAATGGGGTTAAGATTTAGGGAGTATCATTGGATTTGTATATCCACAGTCACATGGACCTTTCTCTAAAAACAGTTCTAGGAGGCTACCGATTTTGAGAATAAGGGTTTGGGTTATGTCCTCCCCTTTGCATCTCTAAGACTCGGAACCTTAGGTTTCTGGTAAGGAAGGTATAGTTCACACTTAAATTTCCACGCAATCATATGAGAGGTCACCCTCCCATACCAAGATCAATGATAGGTCATCCATTCTGGTATATTCCTTTAACCTTCTTCATCCCTTTCTCCTTACATTTGACCCTTGTCCTATATAAATAGAACAGAGGGAAAGCTCATTTCCTCACCTTCTTCCATGGTTGACATGCCCTCTTCCTCCAGTAGGGGAAGAAAAATTTTAATGTGTGAATATATTTATTGAATATTTTAAATCCTCTTGTTTCTCACATTGAGAATGACTCACATGGGATTATATATTTTTTAATGGTCTCAACATTTTCAAAATTGAATGAATTACAAGAACTCTGATTCTTGTTCAAACTAGGATACGTAGGAAGCCTTTTTCTAGCCCCAAGCTTACTAGATATCCTCCTTAATAATCCAACCATAATTTCCTTAATTTGGGCATCCACCTTAAAAATAATCCCTAAATTTACCTCCAAATAATCAAGGAATCCTTTTTAGGAAGTAAGCCTAAACTTGACTCTCTCAAAGGACCATACTATCCTATGAAACTTATCGAACTATGTGGGCTTTGATTCGCATTCATATGGGCTATGAAGAAATCCTCCTAGAGATTGAAACCCAACACTTAATGTCCAACTTTTTATCCTTGGGATATTTTCCCAACATGGTCTGATCTTACATAGAAACCCATATTCTTTCCAATATCCTTGGCCCACTTCATCTTAAGTCCCACACTAAGTTTTGAGCAAGAACATTTCCCATAGAGGTCCTTATCACATAACATTAACTGTTATGATGTGTCCTATTAAGCGGCACCAAACAATGAGGGTTTTGATTCCTTTCACAAGGATACATAGGTAGCCCTTTTTACGGGCATGATCCCAAGATCAAAATAAACTGTTTTCTCCCTAGATGACAATAAATTCTAGAGTGCCCCACTGAGTGGATTAAAACCCAGAATCATCACAATGATGATTAAAAGATTTTCTAATCAGTATATTAGAGGAAACCATTGATACAAAACCTAAAATACGTATGGGTATTTCCATTAATGAAGAACCTTGAATGCATACTGATGATTCTAAATTTTACTAATCTCGATAAATGATTGTAAATTTTAAGGGATACTTATGATATAATTGGTTAATTAATAATGATTCATAAAAATAATTTAAATATAAAAAGAGAGTCTCATAGTAGATAATAATTCCCCCCAAAAAGGTGTGATGAGTCGGACCTATGATCCTCTTGACAAATGCACATTCTTCAGTATCGTAATGTTCAAAAATAACAAATTCTTTCCATTAGAAAGCAGTTCATTTTTTGATAAAAAAATGTTGGATGTTTCCGGTCCCATAAATAAATACAGTGGAAACCGCCTAAGAACAATTATTATTTAAACTAGAATGCATGTTTCAATGATCTACGAAATAGATATCAAATAATGAGTATCACATGTATCTATTAATTCTAGTAACATTTAAGATGAAATTAACATCGTATCTCTAACATTAGAGGTCCCTACTTCATATTCCTATGGAACATACATAGACACATACATATGTTTGGTCTTAGTCACATTAAAATCCCATTTTTCCAAATAATAGGATAAAATTCCCTTATAATAATTGGTATAGACATGTGTACCCTTATTATGTGTGGATCATACCCTACACCCATGTGAGATCCTTTCACAAAAATTCTTTAGGTGAATAGACTCTCCAATATGATGGAAAGACTTCAGAGCCACCATATTTTTAGGATTAGCATGAAAAAACATTCCATAATGACATCATAAAAAAACTGCTCTTATCTTGATGAAGTCCTTGTGACTAGAACTAAATGAAATTAACCACCTTGTGCTTCCTCTTATAGACTAAAGTCACTCCCAACCTGAAAATTTCACCAACTAAAGCTCCACCCAAACCATTATCTATAGCTATACATGCCTCTTCCAAAGGGGTTTTTTAGAC
Organism: Viscum album; assembly: GCA_963277665.1. NCBI lineage: Eukaryota > Viridiplantae > Streptophyta > Magnoliopsida > Santalales > Viscaceae > Viscum > Viscum album. The sequence goes on from OY728125.1 coordinate 2,049,628,854, forward strand.
TACCTTCATGATGTTTGTAAGGAACATGAGAATCAACATTGACTATATATTCAGCCTCAGACACAACTCAAAACACTAATCCTTTAGGTATTATTTGGTAACAAGCTCCACTACCAGATGCACTAGCTCAACCTATCGGGTGGAATAGTTCATTTAGTAACTCATATCCTAGTATACTGGAGATAATGTATTATTTATTATATTGGAATAAAATACAAGGAATCATTCTCTAAAGGAGTGAATTGCTTATTAGTCTTGCTAAACACTATACCTACACGAGTCTTATATTACACTTGAAAACAAAAATTACAACCTAATTTTTTTTCAAGAATAACATTATTCCCTATATCATGTCCTTTATATAAAACATAGTATACTTCATGGATTTCTAATAAATGGAAAAAAATAAGGGTGATATCAAATAATAATTAATGGTTAATTATAATGGATGATATCCTGAATCAATAAGAAAAATCAATATTTAATGGTATGTAGCTGATCCCACATGCTATTAAAATAACCAGTAAGGAATAATTAATATGGAATGTTAAATATCTAAAAACACATTCCATTAAATCAATAAAGTCAAAATTAAATGAATCTAGATGTAATATCATAGTAAAAATATAATTTAAAATAATAACTAAACTCTTAATAAAGAAAATTTATAAATATTGTATTCCCTGAACACAAGCATCATGAGGTAAAAATATGTTTAATGATATCTTGACTTTTTTGTCTCATGAGCCCTACTTAGGCATTGAAGGGATATATAATATTAGAGAATACCCATCATTTTATGCCCAAATAATTCTATATATGTCGAACAACTGATTTAATTAATGAATCAATGTCTATTAACATCAAATATTTGTATTTATTAGAGGAATCATATTTATCTATATTTACACAGTTAATCTAATAAAATTCAAATTAAAAAAACACGTGTAGAAATTTTATTTGGTTTAAGAAATATAATTATCCATGTTAAATTATATATATATTAATGGTAAATGTTTGGTCTAATGTTCACAAGAATTTGAATATTTTAAGGGCTGGTTAATGACTATAAAATAAAATGTGGGGAATTTTAAAAATATCATTGGTCAAAATAATCGAATAAAATATTGAGGATGTATAAGGATGGTATAAACATATCCCTATTGGATTAATAATAAATGGGTTTTATCATTTATGAATTTAAATTCTATAATAAGACTATTCAAATCATTCTTGAAAAAATTATCCTCTTTATTTTGAAAAATGTTTTGCAACTCCTTTTCACTGAAAATCAAACTTCAAACATTTTATTTAAAATTACCTTCATAAAATTCAATGTATTATTCAAATAAATAATGTTAATGATAGTGGATTATTTAACATTTTCTATACAAGTTAAATATAACATTCTATTTTCATTATAAAATGGTTTGGAAACTGCCTTGTTTATAAGAAGATAAGATGATTCCATTCACATTTTTTATAAGAGAAAAATATTGAATTTTTTGAGAATGAAATAATAAACCTTTGAAAATATTATGTAATGTGTAAATATGGGTAATATTACCTTCATTAACTCATTTTTATATAGGTATTTTTTATTTATAAATCATTGTTTTGGATGATTACAAATTTCCAACTAATGAGGGAAATGAAATCAGATTTTCATTAAAAAATATATAAATTTTATTTGGAAAAATATAGTGGAAATTGTAATATGACATGAAAATATAATAAATAATAATAATTGATTATAATTAAATGTTTTTATTTAAACAATTATTATATAATTTCCTTTAACTAAAATTGGAGAATAAAAAATATCATTTAGAATGAGAATGGGAAATAAACCCATTCAATGATTATAATGTTGGTATGTGAATTAATAAATTAATAAATTATGTGACTAAATTATAAATCCACATAAAAACAATGTAAATACAACATAAGGTATTCAAAATTTATTATAAACATAATAATAGAAGGATATAATCAATGAAGTTTAAGTTCAGCCAAATGAATGAAAATTGAGCTAAGAAATATCTTACTTCACACTTCCTTTTGATTGGACATTATTTAATCTCATTTATAGTGGTTAAAAATGTGTTTTATAGTATACCATTACCATATTAATAAATATATTATTATATATAATCCTTTTATATAATCTTTTCACCCGATCATTAATATTTTATTATTTTCATTATTTCGAGTGTTGATTTCATGATTTTCTCTTGCATGTATTTTCCTGAAAGATTTGGTTCTTGAGAATATTATATAGTTACACTATATCCAAAGTAATAATTCGGAAATAGATATCATAAATATACATCAATTTTACTTTTTAAAAAAATCACGAATGTTTGTTATAAAAAATGAAGTGCATTACGATGATGGAGATTGTGTGTTGTGCGTATGCATGTGTAACATTTACATTTTTCATTAATCATTATGGAATGTAGGTATGAAATATTTTACCATTAAATAGTGATAATAATATCATTAATGTAGTATTATATAAATATATTTACCATCCATTTAGTGTGTGATGAAAATAGAGTCGCATTGCTTCGTGAAGGTGGCAGTCCACACATAAACGAATGATGTTATCATATTTACATGAGTGAAAAGGAATGAATGAAAATGATATATATTATCTTTACATTATAGTAATTATTTAATGAATATAATAATTATTCCATGTATATAAAATATATTTAATAACTTGAACCTTATTAGATACCTTGTGATGAATTAGTGAAATAAAAATCACATCAATTCACAAGGTGGTAGTCTGTTGTACACACGAGCGATGTCAACTTGTGTGCTACATAATGGAATTTAAAGGGATAAATTTGATGTAATTACTCTATAGGTATAAATATTTTATAAATATCATATAAATACATTACATCCATCATCATACCTGACCTTGATATGTGAAAATGAAAAAATGAATGACATTAGTTTATGAGGCGGTAGTCCGTCATACACAGGAATGACGATCTCATAACCCATTTTTTGGTTGTGGACATGGTTTTAGGAAAATTACCACATAAAAAAAATATTCCAGTATATGGAATATAATATTATTTTTATGTCATCACTTTTTAATAATAATTTAAGGAGGTAGATAGATATATAAAATAAATACATTCACTGAAGAACACTGCCTCTAAATTGTTATCCACTTTAGATTAAGACAAAGAATTCATAAGAAGGATTTATTATAATAATAAATATTATGAGATGATAATATAGAATTTAAGAAGTTATTTCATATGTATGTGTATTAATAAGAGTTTTTAATGTGTTAAGTTGAGAGGATAGGATATGGGATTTTATAAGTGAGGAGAGTGACATACTTGAAATTTTCTGAAACAAATCAATTGTACCCATTTTTTTTAACAAGAAAAATCCTCCAAAAATATAAATTATTGAAACTAGAATAGATAATGTCAAAATATATATTTATAATGGGTTCTTAACATGTTGGTAGGTAATTTTTTTAGTTATCCAATTAGTTTAACCCCTCACCAAATCAATTTTTACCATAACCTCAGAAAATAATTTTTATTGTTCTCATAATTAATTTTCATTAAAAGTTTTGATGAAATTATTATGAATAATATAATATGGGGATTATAAATACTTAATAAATTTGTAAAAATTTAATTCATATATGTGTAAAATTTAAATTTAAAATTAATCCCACTGATGTGATGAGAAAACATTTTTTTATAGTTAAAATGTTCCAAATTAAAAATGTTTTTATAAAACCTCAATATGAAAATGATTATAATGATGTATATATAATTAAATGATATAAAATTAACTTAATTTTACTTTAAGAACAACTGAAAATATAATTTATCCATATAAATTGTTTAAAAAAAGTCATTTTTCAATTAAAATTCATTGTTTTTAACTATTCGTCTAAAAACCAAAATTCCCAGAAAAACACCATCAACTCAACCTAAATTAATTTTGATATTATGATTTAAACAAAAATATTTTTCAAAATAAATTTTCTTTAATTGGAAAAAATTAATTTTATATTATGTCTGCAAAGAGTGACTGAATAGTCTATTAGAAAAATACTATTTTTTCGAAGGAAATTCTTGTTTATTTTAAAATGATTCTTATTTTATTTCTAATGAATAGATATATTAAAAACATGTTTAAATTATATATTTTAATCATTTCTATAATACTATTAATACCCATCATTCCAATGACCAGGGGATACATATTGTATAAAAAAATAATTTGAATAATATATTGTCATTTGGAAAAACTCTGTCTTTTGTGTCACACATGTTCTACTAAATGTTGCATGGATTGGAAGATTTTTAAGAGATTGAATTTATATAAAAAATACATCATAATGTATCAAGGTTTTATAATTACTTCTATTCTTAGTGATATGTTTTATAGATGCTATAAAACACAATTTCCTTATTTTATATTTTCAGGATGTTACATTCTCAACAACATAAATAAATTTCTTCCTCATAATTTAAACATGATTTGGCCAATCCATGGGTTAATATTAGAAAAATAAACTATTAAAAAAACCCACATAATAAATTGGTTAATAAAAAATCCTCTTAATAAGGGAGAAATGAATGTATAATGATTAAATGGAATAACACTGATCTTGGATTCTAACTTGGAGTGCATCATTGGTATGTGAAGATATGTACATTGTAGAAAAAAAATTATTTTATAGAGTGGCATTTTTAATTGATAACAATTAACTGAATGATCAATAAAATGTTAAGGGCCAGGCAGCTGTAAATATTTAATGATTTAAATGACCATCTGATTCATTGAATATGAACATAATAAATTAACATTTTAATTCCAATGACCTTTTCCCCAAAGTTAATGAACTCTATTGTTATCTAATAATATAAGGAAATATACTTTCTTGATTCATTTATATTTCACACATGAATGTTCATTCATTAGTGGTTCTTTTATCAATTTTTAATTCATCATGTACTCGAAGATATGAAAAATCCAAAAAATTAATTTTATATACCTAAAGAAAAAAATTCACATTAAAAGGACGGTAATACTCATAAACGAGTTTTGAGTCATTCCATATATATTGAACTATTTTCCCAAATCAATATAATAAAATAATTTCTATACCTCATACGAAACACTATGCTTTCATCATTAATAATTATTTTTTAAATCGGGTTTCTATAAATAATGACACATTAACCATGACTTCTTTTAGGACATTGGTAGAAGATAAAACCATATTGTCCTTCTGTCATGGGTATTGGCCCTGCAACATCACCAGATGAGATGAGTTTTCATCCAAAATACTTTTTCCCCATTTTCAAAACAATATTAATAAAATTCTGATAATGTTCAGAAATAATGTGATGGTCATCCTTGAAATATAATTAATCATTAAATAACCTTTTTACTAAGTGTTTTAAAACAACATATTTTTTTTCACAAAATTGATTAATTTTATTTGACTAATTTAACAATTTCATTATATATAATATTAAACCAAATTGACTTAAATACCTTTAAAATAATTTATATTTAATATAAAGGCGTTATTCCATAAATACATTTCCCACTAAAACAAATTCTTGTAATAAATTCCTCCAAAATATCTCTAATATTGGAAGACTCCCAATCACATAAATCCTACAAAATAAGTCTTTATGTATTTGAACATAAAGTCATTCATGAAATCATTATCCCATTATGGAATCTATAAATTTAATATTAATGAATACATATATGATTCTAACAAAATCCAAATATTCTTTCGTTATTCTTATAAAGAAAATACCTTTGGTAATAATACTTTTCAAATTTAATTTTTAGAATCCCAATACATAAATACTTCATTTGTTTTATCCCAAAATAGTTCATTCCTAGGTCTAATATTTATCCTCAATAATTCATTTCCATTATCTAATGAAATCCTTAAAAATGTTTTTAAAGGAAATGGAAATTCTCTGAAGCATATCACTCGACTGTGTCAAACTTGGTGCATAATAAATCACATTCATGCACTAGGTAGCACTCATGTCAAGCATGAAAATACCTTTTTGAGTTATTAACTATAGGTACATGTCTTACATGACTACATTAACTGTATTATATGGACAGTGATGCATTTCTAGAGAAAATCATATAATATTTACCTTACAAAAAATTTAGAATTTTCTTCTATACTTATCCTCAATTTCTACCTTCAGTTTAGGTTCTCTAATCTTTTTTCCCTAAATATATCACTAAAATATTCTACTAGAATTACTATGATACATATTTTTGTGAACTGAATCCTTGTAACATAGAACTAGTATCTGCTTTATTACATTGGCATAAGATACATGGTGTCAAACCCTGAAGGACTGCATAGTTAATAATTCTTGGTAAAATATATATATTATTGATTAAGACATTAAATTTTAATAAATAAAATTCAAAATAATTTATTTTCAAGAATAAAAATATTCTGTTTATCATATCCTTCCATATATCACACCTAGTATACCTAATGGAATCCCAATATAAGAAACAACAAAATAGTGAGATCATATTTTTAGTAATGATTAAGTACAACTACTACTATCATGAATAAATAATAATAATCATCATGGAAGGTAAATCATTGAGCACATGTTAATTTAAATAGCTTGATAAGGCATAATAAATATTTCAAGATAAATAACTAAAAAACATTCCATTAAATAATTAAACAAAATTTTAAATGAATCCGGAGATAATATCCTAGTGAAAATATCACGGATAATAATAATTGAACTCTTAATGTAGTAAATTTATAATTATTTGAAATCATGATCTCATGAATCATGATACATATACCATCAAGAACTTTTATAAGATAGTTTAATCTATGGGTAGAAATCCATTTAAATATTTTATAACTTGTTTGTCTCATGATACCTAATAATGAATTGAGGGTATATATAAGACAAGGTCTCACCCGTCACTATAGGTCCCAATCATTCCTTATATATCTAATAATCAATTTAATTTATGAATCAATGTTCCATAGCATAAAATGTCCATATTGAGTAAATGATACATAATTATCAATATTTACATTGAAAATAATAACATTCACATATATAGAAATGAGACAACGTTTATTTAATAAACATGTACATGATAAATAAAATCTATATCTAGGGGAAATTTAATTTAAAATGATAATGGGGAATTGAATATTTCAAGGCAATGCTAATGAATACAAAACTAAACACGGAATGGAATTTAAATACTCTCTTTGGTAAAAATAATAATAAACTATCTAGAGGAAGAATGATGATGGTATCAAAATATACCTAATAGAGTAATAATAATAATGATCTATCATTGATGATTAGAAATACTATAAAAATATCTTTAAAAAATCTTTAAGAAAATAAAATTTTCATTTTGAAAATAAAATTCAAAATAATTTTCTTTGAAAATCAATTTTAAAAACATTTTCTTTAAAAATATTTTATTTTACATGAAAAGGAAGTTGTAATGAGATGATGTTCATGAAAGTCGGTAATTATTAACAAGATATATATGTAAAAAACATTACATTTTTACTGTAAAAATTATAAGAATGTTCCTTGTTTGGAATTTGATAAGAATATCTATTTCACATTTTCTGTAAAATATTGTGGGACATTGTTTTAAAACTCACATAATATTCCATTGAAAATAGTTTTTAAAAGAGTAAAAAGGTGTAAAAATTACATTTATAAATCAATTTGAAAGGGGTAAAATTATTTTTCAAAATATTTTTATATAACATATTATTAGAAGAAAACAAATTTCTAACTAAAGAGAGAAATTATGTCATATTTTATTAAAAAATATTATCAATTTTTTTTAACTTTCAACGTGTGGGAAATAATACTATTAATTGAAAATATCATGTATAACTATATGAGAATAAAATTAAATTTGTTTGTTTAGACATTGTTTAACTAATTACCATCAACATAAATTCCAGAATAATCATTCATTATTAGAATGTGATTGTGAAATAATCTCAAACAATGATCATAACATTTTAGTGAGAATTAATCAATGAATAGATTATGTGTTTCAAATGTAAATCCACATATCAAAATTTAATTACAATATAATTTTATCAATAGAAATTATACATATAATCATAAAATATAAGTATCAATTATATGGAATCTTAACCCAATGAACAAAAATTGAGTTGAGAAATTCCTTACATCACAATTGTATTTCATTGAACATTATTTAACAATGTGTATAGTTTTTTTTAAAAAAAATTATTAATTTACCCCATAACCATATCAATATATACAATATCATTTTTTTATTTTTATAACTTATTATCCCCCATTCACTAATAATTTTTTCTTATATTCACTTTTTCAGGAGTTAATTTCCGTGTTTTCTCACACATGTTTTTTCATTAAAGACCTAGTTATTTCACATATTATATAGTTATAAAATATTTTTAATAATAATCATTATATAATTTTCATATTTCTACATCAATTTTACTTTTAATACCAATAATGAGTCATTATTATAAAAAATGAAGTATGTTACAATCATAGAGATAGTTAGTCAAACATACACATGAGTAACATTTCCAGTATTAATGATCATTATGGAAAAAAAGAGTAAAATGGATTCATATAGGTTGTAGTCAACATGTATATGAACGATGTTATCATCGGTACATGAGTGAAATGGATTAAAAAATGATATATATTATCTGTCTATAATGAAATATATTTAGATAATATCATAATTTTTTCACACATATGACATATATTGAGTATCTATAACCTTATTACATTCCATCTGATGTATTAGAGAATGAAAATTCACATCTCTATGCCATATGGTAGTTTATCTTACACCTGAGAGAAGTTATTATGTCCTCAGAGTAATTTAAGGTATATATATATATATATGATATTGTAATTAAATATTTTTGAATATTTTATAAATATCACACATATAATTTATATCCATTATCATACCTAACCATGAGAGATGGATATTGAAAAAATAACAACATCAGTTTGCAAGGCGGTAGTCCGTCGTACACAATAATGATGATTTCATAACCCATTTGATGTGAGTAGAGGATTTTTTAGGTCTTGAACTTCTTATAAAAACAAACCATTATATGTAATTTACTGATGTTATTATATCATCATGGTTAAATAAGAATTCAAGGAGGTGGACAATGAAATAAAATAAAGATACCTGTTGAAGAACATTACCTATTCTTCGGGTATCCTACATATGTTTTCTCTAAAACCATAATTGGATGGATCTATAATGAAAATAAGGAATCTAGGATAAGGTTATCAAGTTTAGGAAGTGATTTAGGTAGGTATTGTTCGAAAAAAATATTTTTGAATATGTGAAATAGAGAAAATAGTGGGTGGCCTTTTTTAATTGAGGCGAGTGGCACACTTTGTAATTTTTTTGAAATTATTCAACCATACCCATTTTTTTATCATGAAAAAAGAATTAAAAATGGTCCATTCACGAAAATAGAAGATAAAAGGTCTAAATAACTCAATAAAATGGAGTTTTTAAAATTTGGTTGGTCATTTTTAACCCTTATCCTTTTAGTTGAACCCTCAGTAAATTATTATGAACTTTGATCGTGATAAATAACATCTACTGTTTTATAATTTCATTTTGTTATAAAATTAAATTCATAATATTAATAGATATAAAATATTCAGATCCAAAATCTATAATCCATTTTTTCGAATTAAAATCACCAATATGAAAATATATGACTTAAAATTAATCACGTAGGTGTGATTAGAAAGCTGATTTTAAAGTGAATATGTTAAAAATATTATAAATTTTAATTTCTAAATTCAATATAAAATATTATCCGATGACATAAATTATTTTAATTGATATAAAATTGAATTTTTTTTAAAACCAATTTCAGATAACATTTAGGCTTCAAAATTATTTAATTTAAAAGGCAGTTTTCAATGAAAATTTATAATTTTTCCCTATTTATCAAAAAATTAAACTTCTATAAAAAATATCAAAAAATAAACCTAAGATAATTTTGATAATGTGATTTCAAAAATTAATTTTATTATTTCAAATAAATTATATATATGTGGAATAAATTATTTCAAATTATATTGGAAAAGCATGACAAAACGTTATTTTATAAAAAATAATTCCATTTTCAAATATATTTCTTTTTATATTTAAAGGATTCTTATTGTATTAATAATAAATAGATAAATAATAAAAATATGTAAACTATATATTTTTCTTAAGTTAGTTAATTTTATATTTACTTATAATTAATAAGGGTAAGGTGATAACTATGATATTAAATAATAATATTTATAGTATATTATTGTTTAGAAAATGCTATGCCTTGTGTGTGACATAGGATATAGTTTGTGCTTCATTTAATGAATGTTTTTTTTATAGATTGAATTTATTTAAATATAAAAATATCATAAATTATCTTGGTTTTAAATTTACTATAACTCATGGTGTGATTTATTATACAATATATCATATATAGTTTTCCCATTTTGTAGATTTTAAATGTTACACTCAAGAACTATACCCTCCCCTTGCTCAAAGAGTTGAAATTTCAGGGTATTATATATAGGTAATGTCTCAAGGTAAAACTATAGATTAATTATTTTATAGAAATAAGATCGTGTAACATCCTCATGTAACATACCGTGCATGACGGAGTCCCACCATACTCTTCTTAGTCACTTGAGTATGTACGTGGAGAAACCCTCCATTGAGTCATCAAGAGTCCTGAAGGCATTGAATATCCTCTCGATTTAATCAATCCAATCCTTATATTCCTAGGGTCTCTCATCATCACAAAATAATGGTTGATGCTGCATAGTGAATTAAGATCTATTATCCAGCACACGCCCTTGGTTCCTAACAACCACATGAACAAAAGTCTATATATTGTGGATTACAACATCAACCAACGATGGGTCCACTATAGTATTTAACTACAGATCCAATATCCTAGCTTTATATCTTATTTTGGAAGAGATATTATTGGAGGCATTACATTCTAGGAATAAAAAAAGTACCCATCATCTTTTGATAATTTTCCAAAACAATAGAACCAAATTAATGAATTCACATCTATGTTATAAAACATCAATAATTTAAATAGGTAATCAACTAAAAAATGAAAAAAAATGATTTCATAAGTAACATGTCCACAAAAATTAATTACTTTTCTAGATCATTCATATAACCGCAAACATTTACATCCCAAACATGGGAAATATATTCTGAACACCCATGTTAAATTGAGTTTAGATAGATAGGTGAGCTGGTAAAGAATCCTCTCACACTTAATAAGTGATTTCCAATAATCCTAACTCATATCTATCCTAGTCATAGAGAAAAACTCATGAAGTGTTAACACAATTTTGGATGAGCATCCCATTGATATTATTTGGTAATGAGCCAACATTACAATCCACCAAAGACAGACTATCCTGGTATTGAGGAAAAATATGATAACAGAAAGAATTTTTGAATATAGAATTAAATGGACTTGATACCAAAGTTAAAATTGGTAGAAAAAGATACATCAAGGATCACTAAAAGTCAATCCAAACTGATGACCAAAAATTATAAAATGAAAAGACTAATAAGTCTCTATGTGACCAACTATTTAAAACCACTATATTTGGTGATTTTTTAAATTAAATTAATATTTTTTATATTTTATGTTACCTGAAAAAAAATGTTTTTATTTCATTACATAGAACATTATTTTTTCCTATTGTTAGACCTAATATCGAGTTTACCTTGCATTATATAAAACTAAAAATATTAAACAAAAGGTAACATACTATTAAAATATTATTAATTAACATGATAATTATAACTTATCCATTGCAATTATGAGTATGAAAAAGATTAAATAAATTATTAATATATATGGTTTACATATTTATATAAAAAAATTACTCGGAGGCCAATTAATCATAACTAAAAATCTTTTGAAAATAAAAGAAATTATTTTCTAAATAAAGTATATTTATGTTTATATATGTGTTTTACCTCAATAAATTAAGATAATAGATTTTTTGAATTATTTTAATGGTATTTTGACACAATATATTCAATAATTTTTTCAACAGTCATTTTTAGTTCTTTTAAGATATGAGATAAGAATAAATCCAGTGTTATGGTAAAACTTTTATTTTTTAAAAAAGATGTTTTTTCAACATTGGTGCACTTATATTATAATTAAAATCTACCAATTTTAGGAAATTTACATGAATAAATAAAAGATAATTTTTCTATAATAATGTTAAAATTATCCTATTGTAAATTTTTTATATTTTTCTAAAATGATTTTTTTTGATGAATAGTGAATAATAATGAATTTTAATTGAAAACATCCTTTTCATTAAAATTATTTATAAAAGTTTAATTATATTTTAAATAGGTTTTAAAGTTATATAGTCTTAATTAAAAATATATTAATATAATTTGGGACATATTAATCAATTTCATATTGAATATAGATATAAAAATTATGTAATCTTTCGAGCATTTTCTCTTTAAAACCTATTATCTCATTACATTTGTGGAATTATTTTTTAATTAAAGGATTATAGTTCTGCGAATGAATATATGAAAAATGAATCCATATTTTTAATCATTATAATTTATATTATATAATAATAATAATAATTGTTACGATACTGGTTAGTGAAAACATTTTATTAATTAAATAACATGCTTAATGTTAAAATGAGGTTGTCTGAATTACATATTCTTATGTTAAAAACTGACATTCCACACTCATTGGATTATTATTAAATAAATTGTACTTCATGTTACTAATAATTGTTTATAAAATTTCTAATATGGTTATTTTTATTATTTTATTTATGTTTGTATAACCTAATTTGAGGAAATTAAGTTATCGTGTTGAATGTTAATATTATAAAAAGTGGGAAAAATGAAGGGTTATATAATGAAATGTTTGAAACATTTGTTTTTTCATAGTGGATGTGTGGATCATTGATATCATCAATCCCATCCATTTTATTTAATTTTGGAGCCACATGTGGTGGGTGTATTTTCCAATTTTTGAATATTATTGTGTATTTACAAAAATTCTAGTCCTCTAATATTTAAAAAGGCCACTCACTTCTTTCTCTTATTCACACCTATCATGAAATTTGGATCAAACGAGACCTACCCAAATTACAACCAAACTTACCTACTATCATCCTAAAACAATTATATGGTAAAACACATCATCATAAGAATTATTTGGTGAAAACCTAATGAGGTTACCTGAAGAAAAAGTGTTTTGAACCTGTACGAAGGAAGTAAAAAACTTATAGTAATGATTTACAGTCTCTTTATTTTTCAGGATCCATGAGAAAATTTAACTCCTTTTCATTTTATGTGGTTTTTATACTACCCATGAATTTATTTTATATTTAATATGATCAAAATTAAATAGATTTACATATCCATTTGAGTATCTCTTATTCATGGCATTTTTGGATCAAATGTTTCTAAATTTGTAAATCTTTTTGTCTTAATTTTTATTCTTTGTGACATATGTTATGCTACGAACCTATATACTTTAATGAGGTTTATATACCAGTTATATTATAAGGTATATCATCAATATTCTCATTTTCATGGTAATGAATATTTCATTTTATGTAATTAATTCATGGGGCTTACATTCCAAAGTTACCAATTTTGAAATGATTTTATATTTCAATCTCATTATTTAGTAGGATTGATTATGATTATGATTTTAATTATTAATTCTTACAACCTATCTCTCAATAAAATCATTAATTTTATTTTCCTCTATTTTTTGTTGAGAATACACGTTTTCCCTTATTTTCCTCTCTTTATGCTCTCAAGATTTCAAGAATAATTATTTTGTGAAAAGTATTATTTTAGTTTGATTTTTTTATATTCTGAAACCATGTTTTTTAAAAATGATTTATTTTTTTAAAAAATTGTTTTCAAACAGCGTGGTATATTTTTATCAATAAATATTTTAAATTATTTTAATTGTTTTTTATATGATTTCATGTTTATATTAAAACAAATGTATTTCAAATTTTTTTAATGTTTTTAAAATATATTTTCAAAGAAATGTTACTTCCCCATAATGAAATATTCCAAGCGATATCTCAAAATTATTTTCCATATAGGATGAAATCATTTGATATAAATTAAGATTTACTATGGTTTTTATCCAAGGATATCATTACGATTATATTTCTAAATGATTTATTTTTATGAGGAAATGACATTTATGAAACTCATTTCACTTTCATGGGTTATACAATTATAAATTTATTATGAAAATGATTTTTTATGGTGTAATCTATGATTAAAATATGAAATTGTTTTGAAACTTGTCTCTTTTATAGAGGTTATTAAATGAATAATTGTTTATGAAACCCATTTTATTTAATAGGTTTTGATATAATGGATGTTTTGTGACATTGTGGCACATATATGTATGAATTATTTTTTGTGATGGGTGGAAACTATATCTGTAACATACTAAGTAAATGAAGAATAAGACATTTTTCATATTTATTATTATATGTGAATTAAATATTAATTTTTCTTTAAAGGGGTTTCTATGTTCGATAGCGTACCCAATACGCCACAACGGGTTCCTTTGGAATCTTACGTTGCACACTAATAATATAATATTATTATTTTAAATGGTTGTTAACTCCTTGTCATTGTATTGTCAGGAATGAACAAAAATAAATACAATATGATTATACATGTTTGTTAAATGTATTTTCATTTATCCAATAAAATTTAAAGTCTTAAAATGTGAATGAATATAATTTTAAGCATAATATACAATAAAAGGCCGATTTATTGCCTTTTAATGGTGACCATTTTTAAAATCCAGTTTATTCACTTTAATATATTGTAAATGAACAAATAAAATTCATCTTTAGAATTGGGACATAAAAATTTACTTTGTGTAAATTTTTTGGAATTTTTCCGATAAAGTTCTTTTTTATTGAATAGTGAAAATATTGTATTTTAATTCAAAACAATGTTTTAATCTAATTTATTTATATGGATATATTAACTTTTTAGTTGTTTTTATAGTGAAATTAGAATATATTTTTACCATTTAATCCAAGTTTGGTCATTGGAATTAATTTCACTTTGAAAATGGACATAAACAAGTGTGAATCTTTTAATAGTTTTTGTTTCTTAAAAACACGCAATTTATTTTAACAACAGGAATTAATTTTAAAATTAAATAATGAAACTTTTATGTTTTTAATTTGGAAAAATAAACATAATTTTTGATTTTTTAATATCAAATATAGCTTAGGATTAATTTTTATTATTTTTCTAAAAAACATCAATTTTTTATGAATTGTGAAAGCACTTAGTAGTTGTTAAAAAACTCAATTTTTCCATTAAATAAAATTTTACCACTTATGAGAATTGAATTTAAAAAATCCAACATACTTGGTTGTTATCAAGAAGTAAAATGTGGTTCATTAAGATGAAAATAATTTTTGGTGAATAGTAACATTTGACATTTATTTACCGAGGTTAAAGGTAAATAGGGTGATTAAAGGTTAAAAGAATATTATAATAATTCACAATTACCATAACCCCTTTCCAAACCTTATTGGTTGAGTCATTTATGACCATGGTCATATTTGAGTCGATTTTGGGACCCCATTGAGCTACTTTGGAGTGATAATGACAATTTAGATTAATTAACTTAAAGAAAGGAAAAAATGACAAAAGAAAATATCTTTAAGTAAATTACTTTTTAAATGGGGTTATATAAATTATCTTTTCGACTATAAATATTAATTAGATATCTAAAATTATTTCCAACATCATGGTAGTTTTGTTTATAATTTTTAGATATCAAATAAATTAAATTATTTGTGACACAATAATGATGCAGTATTTACCTCATTAATAAATGATTTAAATAAATAAGAATATGATGTTTAAAATATTATCCAAAACATGTCCAATTATGATTAGATGATTTTATTTATAATATGAGTCATCTTATCTTAGACAAAAATGATTTTTGGACCTTTTGAAACTGAATGTATGTTTATAATAAAATAATTTTTTCGCACTTTCCTAAAGAGCCCCTCCTCTCCCTTATAAAATGAGACCACTTCTAACCAATTCCTCACACCTCTCAAGACTGCTGTCTCAACCAAAATATACCCAATTAATCTCCCTAAATCCCCCTCCTCATATAATAAGCCTTACATTAGGCAGAAGGGACTTCAAGATGTTCTTTGGTTCAAACCAAAGAGAGTTACCCAAATTAAAGGTAATAGTTTCTCTTAAATTGATTTCTTTTATTTTACTTCTCCAACCCCTAAACTCTTTTTATTACTTTATTTTGTAAACAAATCAGTATTCTAAATATACTATTATGTTGTTATGAGAATTATTATGAATACACTTACGCACACCTCCATTTAATGGATGAAGAACAAATTGTTTTTGTGGATAGAATACTAACGCCTCACGAAACTATGATTGTGAAAATATCTCCAACCACATCTCATGGTGGAAATTATGATGGATCTATATTTATATATGATATATATTATGTTTATTGTTTCCTTATGCTTCTTTACTTACCATTTAGAGCACAACGTTATGGTTTCCATAGTGGGTAATTACGATAATCTCATTTGAGGAAGTGTAGACTACCTCCTACTCAATGTTATGTGATTCGTTAATGCCTTATGTGGGATGTATAAAGGATGAAGATAATGATATTATATATGATATTATACTGTAATTATAATATAACTATTTATCATTATGTTTTAATTCCATTAAAATAATAAATAGATATGAAAGTAGCGTTAATGCGCACGTACAGCTTACCGTCTCAATGAACGGTGCATTTCATTTATTACCTAAAAATGTTATGTACTATTATAAAAACATGTATATTCTGGATGTATATGATATATAAGATATCAAAATCATTAATATCATTCTGGATATAATGACCATTTTACCACATGGACAACATGTCATTATATGAAGTCCATTTTTGACTCAAGTACCAAATATCAACAAAATGAACATTATTAACTTAAATGATTACATAATGTTTATAACATGGTAATAAGTGATATAAAAGGAATAATAAACTTTAAAAAGGTTCTTAAGAAAGTATAAATTAAATTTAATTTATTATTCAGGATATTAAATAATGAACGTGTCAAGTTGGACACGAGGTAAGAGACTTAATCTCAATCTCTTTTCATTGAGGTATATTTTGTTTTAATACATGACTTTATTTTATACGTTGTATAAACACACTTGACCATTCAAAGGGAACTTTTTTCAACATATCATTTTACTAAATTCCAAAAAAGAATTTTTCTTTTAACGTAATTGGTGACAACGACCTTTTCCGCCACCGTGAGTATTATTTGATCTTTTTCTTCTTCAAAAATCCATAATATTTTTAAAATAAATAAATAACTTATACTCTTTTACGTATTTTTGGTAATGAAAATGGTTTTGAAAATGGATTTGTTTTTTCAATATATTTAAGTTATATATTGTGATTTAAATGTGGAAATATTTCTTTCATTTGTATTTGTTTTATGTGTTATGATTTTATATTGGTACATAGACTTTTGATGGGTGGTTACGTGATAAACCAAATGACAGGTGGTTCCGTGAATACCAGGATGAGTGGTTACTTTATAAACTCCAATGCATTTGGTATGGAAGTCGACCGTATGGCTATTCCATTTAGTGATATTTGTGGAAGATGACCATATGATTATTCTATTTATGTATGTTTATGTACCAAGTTACCTTTATATGTTATGTTTTATTTATATGGGTTTTATGATAATATTTTGGTTACAAAAGGGTAAGTAAAGATCTTGTATTCAATAAATAGTATTCATTAATTCATAAAAGTGAAAAGTATTACTTATTATAAAGTATTCATGGTTTACCTGTTGTCTTGAAAAACTAACAGTTTTTCTTTGTTGTGTATCCCTTACTGAGCTTTTTATGCTCATCCCATTTTTTGGAAATATTTTTCACAAGACATAAAGGGGAATAGGGTCAAGTATGGGATAAAGAAAAATTCATTCTCTCTTAAACATGGAATTATACATGACTCTTTTTTTTCAAGAGTTTTTATTTTGTGAAAAAAATGAAAAATGAGTGGGAGTGTCTACTTTTTATTTTTAAGATATAATATTCTGCAATGTAATAGTTATGGTCTAACTCTCTAAAAATCTAAACTTGAAAATATCCTCAATGTGAATTATTCATTTAATTCAATATTATGTAATGTTTTAAGGACGGGTCCTTATAGTTGGTATCAGAGGTTGGTTTAGACAACTTTAGTTGTTAGGGTATTGTTAAATTAATATCCACAAAGTAGTTTGTGTTAATATTGAAATCATATAGCATTTTCAGATTACCATGTTACTTAACGTAAGATATTTCTGTGTTCAGAATGATTTTTTGCAGAGGAAACAAGGAAGCTTTGTTGCGACGACATCAGGAGGAAGACAACCTTCCTAATCAGAAACCTCAGATGGTCGGAATCGGAACTGAACAGTTTGTTGTAGTGATGGCATAGTTGACTCAGGCTATAAATGGTGGGGTATCCATGCATGAGATCATCCAGATCAACTACAGAGGAATATGTCAGTAGTGGAGAATTTCATGAGGCAACATCCCCTATCATTCAGAGGATCATCTAACCTCATTCTAGAAGAAGGGTGTATTAGATCACTGGAAAAGATTTCACATGTCATGGTTTATTCAGAGCATCAAAAGGTTAGTCTCTTTGTTTACCATTTTGATGGTGAAGAAGATCATTGGTGGTCTATGGTGAAAAATATCAGGGATAGTTACGAGATTGATGCGCTTTATTGGGATGAATTTAAATGTATGTTTATTGAGAAATATTTTTCCTAAGGTGGTTTGTCTTAGGATTGTAAAACAATTCCTATAATTGAGGCTGGAGGATGACTCGGTGGTGGCTTATAAAGAAAAATTCACTCGACTATCAAGGTATGCACCAAATTTCATCTGATATCTTGATAGTAAGATAAATCTATTGTACTCAAGACTGAAGCCATGATATCGAAGAGTGTTAGCCTCTCGTCAGTTAAACAGGTATGAAAAACTTTTTTGATGTGCAGAGAAGTTGGAAATGGAGTTTTCTGATGATCAAATGTTCTTTGAAAAAAATATAATAAGAGGTCCAGTTGGTAGGAAAAGGGAAAGAATTCATCAAAGAATCCTGGAGGTAAGAAAACTAAATATCCATCTTGTGAGAAATGTGGTAAAAAGCATCCCGGAGAATGTTTATCAAAGTATGTAAAGTGCTTCATGTGTAGTAAGTCTGGTCATATTTCTTGTAACTATAAGGAAGATGATCAAGAAGGCAATGAAAATCCATCAGTAAGATGTTTTAAGTGTAATGAAATGGGTTATTATAAAAATGAGTGTCCAGAGAAGAACTCAAAAGAAGGAAATCAGCTAGACTACAAGAAGAAAGGGCTTGCGAAATCCTTTGAAACTACTTCAGCAGATGTTGGTCCATCAAATGAAGTAGTATGAGGTACACTCTATGTCTATTCAGATTATGACAATGTTTTGTTTGATTCAGGGTCTACACACTCATTTTTTCTGAGAGGTTTTATAGTCAATTGGGAATTCCATCTCATGATATAAATTCTAAACTTATTGTAGGAACACCTAGAAGAAATGTTCAAACAAAAAAAGAAAACATAATAACATTGATGTCCTTGTGTGAGAAAAGAATCTACCTGCAAACCTTTTTGTTTTTCCTCTACTAGAGTTTGATGTTATTTTGGGCATGGAATGGATTTCTGTTTATCATGATAAGATTGACTACAGAGCTAGAGAGGTTTCTTTTCAGAAAGATTTTCAGTTTGTGTACAAGAATGAACCCTTGCTTTTGATAACAAATTAGGATGATTGGAAACTAGTAAAATATATAAATGAATGATACCTTCAACATATTATTGAAAAAAATAAAATGTTCATATTAATGATGTGCCAATGTTAAATGAGTACCTTGATATTTTTTCTGATGAGTTTCCTGGTATAATACCTGATCGGGAAGTTGAATTTAATGTTGACTTAGTTCCTGATGCTAAGCCAATTTTAAAACCCCCTTATCGAATGGCTCAAATTGAACTTTTAGAGTTAGAGAATCAATTGAATGAGTTATTAGATAAAGGTTTCATTCAACCTAAAACATCCCCATGGGGTTCTCATATCTTGTTTGTTAAAAAGAAAAAAGTTTTAATGAGAGATCACATTGATTATAGAGCATTGTATAACATTACTGTTAAGAACAAGTATCCTTTCCTCATATCGATGATTTGTTTGATCAGCTCCAGGGAGCTCAGTATTTTTGAAAGATTGACTTGAGGTTGGGGTTCCATCAGGTGAAAGTAAAGGAATCAGGCGTTCCGAATACTGCGTTTCATACTAGATATAGCCATTTTTAATTTTTTGTTATTCCTTTTGGGTTAACCAATTCACCTACAGTGTTCATGGATCTTATGAATAGTATTTTCCGTGAGTTAGTGGATAAGTTTTTGGTTGTGTTCATTAATGATACTTTGTTCTATTCCAAAAGTAAGGAGGAACATGAAAGTCATTTATGTTTTGTCTAGAAAACCTTAAAAGAAAATGAACTATTTGGGAAATTCAGTAAGTGTGAGTTTTTGTTGCAACAAATTTATTTCCTTGGTCACATTTTTTCAGAAAATGGAATAACTATTGATCCTTATAAAACAAAATTTGTTGAAGAATGGCCAAGACCCAAAAATATAACCGAGATTCATAGGTTTCTTGGTTTAGAAGGTTATTACCGGATGTTTGTTGAAACGTTTGCATAGTTATCTATTCCAATGAATAAGTTAACTCGAAAAGGTTTTAAGTTCATCTAGAAAAAGAATGTGATGATTGTTTTCAAGAATAGAAGAGAAGATTGGTGAATGCTCCAATTTTGGTCCTTCCATCCAAAAATGGTCAGTTTGTTATCTACACTGATGCTTCATTGAAAGGACTGGGTTGTGTCCTAATGCAAAATGATATGGTAATTTCTTATGCTTCACATCATTTGAAACCCCATGAGTTAAATTACCCTACACATGATTTGAAATTATCATCTTTTGTTTTTACTTTAAAATTTTGAAGAATCATTTTTTTGGAGTGAAGTTTGAAATACATACTGATCAAAAAAGATTGAAGTATATAATCACTCAAAAGAAATTGAACACGAGACAGAGGAGATGGTTATAATTAATCAATGATTATTATTGCACGATCCATTACCATCCAAGAAAATCAAATAAAGTGGCTGATTCATTGAGTCGAAAAAGTAATACATCATTTACCATGTTACGTTTGAAACAAGATCCTTTGGTTTTTTATTTGTTGAACTTTTTAATAGAAGATATTGGTGCAATAAATTCTTCTGTTTTGTTTCTGGTGTCAGTTAAATCATCTCTATCAGACAGAATAAAGCAAGCGTAGAAATAAGACAGTGAGTTATAGAAAAAGGTAGTGTTTTTTCAGAAGGGTAGGTTTCCTGATTTTTATATTGATAATGATTGTGTTTTAATATTTTGAAATAGATTATTTGTGCCTTTTCATTTACAGTTGAAGAATTATTTGTTATGTGAAGCTCATAGTTTCCCATTTTCAGCTCATCCTAGTAGTACTAAGATGTACAGAGATATCCGGGAGTATTACTGATGGGATGGAATGAAAAGAGATATTGTTGATTTTTCTATAAAGTGTTTGACTTGTCAGTAGGTTAAATAAGAATGGCAGTTACCAAAAGGAATGCTCCAGCCTCTACCAGTTCCAGAGTGAAAATGGGAAAATATATCAATGGACATTGTTGTGGGATTACCGAAGACATCTCAAGGTAATAATGAAATCTTGGTTACTGTTGATCGATTAACTAAATCTGATCATTTGCTTTATATTCGGGATACATTGTCTCTAAATCAACTTTCTCGATTTTATGTTAAAGAGGCATTCAGGTTGCATGGAGTTCCCATCTCTATTGTATCTAATCATGATCCCAGGTTTACTTCTAAATTTTGGAAAGGCCTTCAGAAGTCATTTGGTACGGAATTAAATTTTAGTACAGCTTTTCATCCTTAATCATATGGGAAGTCAGAACAAAAAATTTAGAACTTGGGGGATGTGCTATGTGCTTGATCAATAGATTACTAGGGAATATGGGACCAACATCATTCTTTGGCTGATTTTTTATATGATAACATATTTCATTCCAGTATACAGATGGATACATTTAAGGCATTATATGGAAAGCATTGTCGAACTCCAGCTTTTTGGGATGAAGTAGATAAAAGGAAGCTGATGGGAGCATAATTGGTACAAGAGATGGAAGAGAAAGTTCAGTTGATTCAGAAGAACATGAGAATAGCTCATTGGATATAGAAAAGTTATGCAGATAACTAGAGGAAAGATCTTTTTTTGAGGTAGGTTATCATGTCTTTCTCAAAGTTTCTCCATGGAAAAGTGTGATGCGTTTTGGTAAGAAGGGAAAGTTGAGTCTGAGGTTCATTGGACCACATAAAATTCTTTCGAAATTTGGATCAGTTGCATACAGAGTGGCTTTACCACCAATTTTATCCCAGGTACACAATTCATTTCATTTTTCAATGTTGATAATCTATATGTAATATCCATCTCATGTTTTGAGCCCAGATGCAGTTAAGTTGGAAGAGAATCTCTCTTATGAAGAACAACCAGTCTAGATTCTTGGCCATAGAGAGCAAGTGTTGTGGAATAAGGTGATTCACCAGGTAATGGTTTTGTGAAAAAACCATATGGTTTAAGAGGCATCATGGGAATCTGAAAATTCTATGATCGATAAATACCCCCCCTTATTTTGATAAGTGAATGAAGATTGTTAGGACGCAATTCCCAAAATTGGGGAAGGATGTAACATCCCAGGTAAATGAAGAATAATACATTTTTCATATTTATTAATAATTTTGAATTAAATATAATTTTTACTTTAAAGGGGTTTCTATGTTCTATAGCGTACCCGATACGCAACAACGGGTTTCTTTGAAATCTTACGTTGCACAATAATAATATAATATTATTATTTTAAATGGTATTTAACTCCTAGTCGTTGTATAGGCGGGAGTGAAAAAAACTAACTACAATATGATTATAAATATTTGTTAAAAATATTTACAATAATCCAATAACTGTTAGAGGATTAAAATATGAATGAATCTTATTTTAATAATACTTTGCATTAAAAGGCCGATTTATCGCCTTTTAATGACGAACCCTTTTTAAATACAGTTTTGGTCACTTTAATACATTCTATATGAACAAATGAAATCCTTCTTTAAAATGGGGACATCAAAATTTACTTTGTGATTTTTTTTAAATTTATCCGATAAAGTTCATTTTTTATTAAATAGTGAAAATATTGTATTTTAATTCAAAACCATATTTTAATCTAATTTATTTCTTTAGATAGATTATCTTTTTAATTGGTTTTAAAGTGTAATTAGAATATATTTTTACCAATTAATTCAATGTTCATCATTGTAATTTATTTCACTTTGAAATTGTACATAAACAAGTCTCAATCTTTTGGTAGTTATTGTTTCTTAAAAACACGCTATTTGTTTTAACAATGGGAATTAATTTTAAAATTAATTAATGACACTTTTATGTTTTGAATTTGGAAAAATAAACATCATTTTTTAATTTGGAATATCAAATATAGCTTAGGCTGAATTTTTGGTATTTTTCTATAAACATCGATTTTTGATAAATAGTGAAACCACTTAGTAGTAGTTAAAAAACTGACCTTTTCATTTAAATGGAATTCTACTACTTCTGGGAATTGAATTTCAAAAATTCAACATACATGGTTTTTATCAAGAAGTAAAATTTGGTTCATTAAGATGAAAATAAATTTGGTGGAATGGTAAATTTGACTTCTATTTACCGTGATTAAAGGAAAATAGGGTTATTCTAGGTTAAAAGAATATTATAGTAATTAAAAATTACCTTAAAACATGTCCAAACCTTATTGGTTGAGTCATATACGACCTTGGGAATCTTTGGGTTGATTTTGGGACCCCATTAAACCACTTGGGAGTGATAATGACAATTTTGATTAATTAACATAAAGTAAATGCAAAATGACAAAAGAAAATATCTTTTCGTAAATTAATTTCTAAAAGGGGTTATATAAATTAACATTTCGACTATAAATATTAATTAGAAAGATAAAAAGATTTCCTACATCATGGTATTTTGTTTATAGTTTTTAGACATCAAATAAATTTAAATATTTATGACACAATAATGATTCAGTATTTACATCATTAATACATGATTTAAATAAAAAAGGTTATAATGATTAAAATATTATCCATAACATGTACAATTAGGATTGGATGATTTTATTTCAAATATTAGTCATTTTATCTTTGACTATAATGATTTTTTGACCTTTTGAAACAGAATATATGTTTATAATAAAATAATTTTTTCACAATTTACTAAAGACCCCTCCTCTCCCTTATAAGATGAGACAACTTCTACACAATTCCTCACACCTCTCATGCCTTTTGGTTCATCCAAACACTGAACAATTAATCTCCTTACATCCTTATCCTCCTCATAGAATCCTCACCTAAGGCATAAGTAACTTCAAAAAGTCCTTTGGTTCAAACGAAAAGGTGTTACCCAAATTAAAGGTAGTCGTTTCTCTTAAATTGTTTTCTTTTGTTTTAATTATCCATACGTTAAGCTTTTTTATTCCATTATTTAGTAAAAAAATAATTATTATCAATATACTAGGACGTTTTTATGAGAATTATTCTATCTACACTTACACACAACTTCATCTAATAGATGAAGAACATAATCTTTCTGTGGATGGAAAACTAACGCCTCAAGAAACAATGATTGTTCAAATATCTCCAACCGCCTCTCATGGTGGCCATTATGATGGAACTATATTTATATATGATATATATTATGTTTATTATTTCCTTATTCTTCTGTACTTCCCATTTATAGCATTCCTTTATGGTTTCCATAGTGGGTAAATACGATAATCTCATTTGAGGAAGTGCGGATTACCACCCCCTCAAAGTGATGTGATTCGTTAATGCCTTATGTGGGATGTATAAAGGATAGAATTAATGATATTATATATGATATTATAATGGAATTTTAATATACCTATGTATCATTATGTTTTAATTCTATTAAAATAATAAATAGAAATGAAATTAGCATTCATGCGTACGTACGGCTTACCGTCTCCATGAACGGTGCATTTCATTTCTTAACTCTAAATGTTATGTAATATTATAAGAACGTGTATATTCTGGATATATATGATAAATAAGATATCTAAATCGTTAATATCATTCTGGATATAATAAACCTTTGACCACATGAACAACATGTAATTATAAGAAGTCCATTTTTGACTCAAGTACCAAATATCGACAAAACGAACAATATTAAATTAAATGATTAAATAATGCTTATAACATGGTAATAAGTAATATAAAAGGATTATTAAACATGAAAAGGTACTTATGAACATAGAAATTAACTTTACTTTATTATTCAGGATATTAAAGAACGAACGGGTCAATTTGAAATGAGGTATGGGACTTTGTCTCAATCTCATTTCATGGATGCATATTTTTTTTAATACATGACTTTATTTTATATGCTATATAAACACCCTTTAATTTTAAAAGGGCATCTTTTTCTAAGAAGTGTTTTACTAAACCAAGAAAAGGAATGTTTCTTTTATTGTAAGCAGTGACAACGACCTTTTCCGCCGCCACGAGTATTATTTGATCCTTGGCTTCCTCAACAAGCCGTAATGTTTTTAAATGAAAATAAATACCTTATACTCTTTTATGTATTTTTGGTATTGAAAATGGTTTTGAAAATGGTTTTGAAAATGGTATTTTTATGTCAATATATTTAAGTGATATATTGTGATTGAAATGAGAAAATGTTTTCTTTCGTTTATATTTCTTGTCTGTTTTATGATTTTATATTGGTACGTTGACTTTTGATGGGTGGTTACGTGATAAACCAAATGACGGGTGGTGCCGTGAATACAAGATCTGGTGGTTACGTTATAACCTCCAATGCATTGGGTATTAAATTTGGTGGTATGGCTATTCCATTTAGTGATATGTGTGGAAGTCGACCGTATGGTTATTCCATTTATGTATGTCTATTTCCGAAGTTACCTTTATATGTTATGTGTTCTTTATATGGGTTTTATAGTAATATTTTGGTTACCATAGGGTTAGTAATGATCTTTTATTCAGCGAAGAGTATTTACTACTTCATAAAAGTGAAAAGTATTACTTATGATAAAGTATTAATGGTTTACCTGTTGTCTTGAAAATCTAACAGTTTTCCTTCTTTGTGTATCTCTTACTGAGCTTTTTATGCTCATCCCAAGGTTTTGAAATGTTTTTTCCAGGACATAAAGTGGAATAGGGTCGGGTATGGGATCAAGGAAAAGACATGCTCTCTAAAATATGGAATTATACATGACTCTTTTTTTTCAAGACTTTTTATATTGTGAAAAAATGGAAACTGAGTAAGAGTGTCTACTTTGTATTTTTGATATGAAATATTTTGCAATGTAATAGTTATGGTCTAACTCTCTAAAACTATAAACCTGAAAATATACTCAATGTTAATTGTTCATTTAATTCATGATAATGTAATGTTTTAAGTCTGAGTCCTTATAATATCTCCCTCCAATTAATTGGGTAATGATAGATGTTCTACCAAATTAGAGGGTAAAAAGTTTCTTAGACCAAGATAAAAATGATGGTATGTGGGCGTTGGTTAGCCCAAGACTTAAAGTGGGTACATGAGAGGTTATCCCGAGAACAATGTAGGTACATGGGTGGATAACCCAAGCATAACATGTTATTGTCGTGGTTGGTATCTTTGACATGATATTTCATTTTATTATGTGAATGTCACAATTTTATGTCTTATAAAAATTTTATGATGTTATGGATCATGTTCTTTGATCCCATTATGATAAATCTTTTATGAAATTCCAATATATAAACCATGAATCAAAATTATAATAATTAACATTTTTAGGTATGTATTTTTAATATTATATTCATATTCTCACAACCTTATGCTCATTTTATGCTTATGTATCTCCTTTTTTTACCCTTGTTGTGCATATGATCTCACCTTTTTCTCATATTTCATTTCTCCAAATTATGAAGAAATGTTTTTAAATTGGGGCACTAAAAGGGGAAGATATTCTTGGGAGATGTTGAAGATCTTTCAAAAAACTGGAAGATTGTGTAACTATTCTACAAATACACAAATATAATATTGTCTTCAAAAATTTTTTTGTTAAATTTATTGAATATTCTAAAAAAATGTGTAATATATAAATATATATATATGAAAAGTCTAGGTTTCTATTTTTGGTATCATTTTAAAGGATTGGTTAACATTTGGAAACTAAGATGAAATATAATTAATGATATCCCCAGGGATATTTCTTTGGATGTGACTAGGGATGCCCTTAAGGATAAGTCTAAGCATGAGTGAAATTATAAGAAACTTTCTAGGAATTTTGGTAAATAATATATTAAGTGGTTTTGAATCCATTATATAGTGATTTGGATTCTACTAGTGGATTTAGATTTTTCATAGAGGTACCTAGTTATAATAACTATGAAATGGTTTGATTGAGATAGAATCGATTAACCCATGGTGCACAATAATTGGACATGCTACATACCTAGTTTTACACTCCTACATGATTTTCTATGGAAATTCAAAATTTCATTATAGACTATTCTGACGGATTTCAGTAGATGATATATATGATTGACCTAGGAAAAACCTATTGTGTTATAGATTAAAAATTTTATATCATGATTTAGACATCATATATGTGATTTTAAATGATTATAACATTTTCCACTATGATTAGTGTTTCTTATAATTTGATTTTTAGTCAATAAATAGAACCCAAAAAATTCATTTCAATGCCAAAAGTGGTGGAAAATACAATGATTTTTCACCTAATATCTTCTATGATATGAGATTTGAGATGAAATACCCTATTGTTATGGTCACAAAAATTTCTCATGCTATGAATCATGCTAGACTTCCAATTGATAAAAACAGAAAAAAACATTCTGTTGAGTTTTTCATGAGACAATGTCCAACATTATTTAGTTGGACTTTTGAATCACTAGTTTTTATGTAATGGAACCAAACCTCCTAAAATATATTTTCCATCTTCCAGTGTTTGGATAATGAGAAATTCCTTTGTGTTAGCCACTATATTGATGATGAAGTAGATCAATGGAAGGATTTTATCAATCTTATGATTCAACACCATGAAATTGACTCAATGGGTTGCGATGAGTACAGAACATATTTTTCAACAATTACATTCCATATATTCTTCATACAAATATAGAGAAAGAGTTCCATGAAATAAAGTAAAAGGATGATGAATCAGTATTTACCAATGAGGATAATTTTACAAGCCTTTCAAGGTGCATATCTGGTATTATCATCCAACATGAATGTAAGGTTGATTTTTTCAGTTTCATAAAACCTTATATCTTAAGTTAATTACCCATAATAGACATGAATATTTATTAATATATGTGTCTATGTTCTAACAAGTCACAAATAGAGGTTGTAGTTTTGTATAAATCTAATGGTTTTGATAAGAATAGAAAAAATCAATTCAAATAAAAATCCATGATCCACGTAGAGAAGAATATCAATTTTTCTTTATAGAAAATGTGTGGTAAGAAGAATGTAGGAAATTTTCTTAATGGGGATTCTAAATGTTTTGTTTGTAGAAATTACATTCATCAAGTTACTAAATTTAAATGATATAGGAAGAAATTATGTAATGATGAAAATAATTGGAAATCTATAAGAAATGAACCTCCCACACATTACTGTTTCTATATCAAGGATTTTGGGTATTATGATAAAAAGTTACAAAATTTGATGGTTGATAAAATTTATCAATTCCAACAACCTATGAAGAAAAAGGACAGATGGAAATATTAAAAAATAATATATTTTGATGGGAATCATAATAGTTAAGAAACACTAATCATCCGAACCTTAGTTTTTAATTTCATTTTAGATTTATTTATTAATGAGCCATATGGATGTTTTATTGTTCATACATAGTTAATTTTCAAGATATTTATCCCACTAAATTATTTATGGAACAATTAAATCATATATTATATTCTATAGGTATAAGGATGATGACATCCTTCCAGGGAAAATGATCTTTTATAATATAAGATATTTTATAAGGAATAAACACTGATTTATCTTTTTAAGTGTATATTTATCCATGTAATATTAACTTAGGAGTTATGAATACAATCATAGATTTATAAATTTATAGTTGGTCATAAATTTCATATTCATTGACATCCATTTTGTTGTTTTATTTGATAAGATATTATCAATATTAAGAATATTTTAAGATAATTTTTTCAAAATACAACACTTTGGTTTTATATATTGTGTAAATTTTTTTAGTAGGAATGCATTAAAATATTTTGGATATATAATTAAAGGTACTTGTAAGCAATAGGGTTTATATTATCTTTAGTGTTTATATAATTATGGGTAATAATTGATGACCTTATGAAGTTATCTCACTTCATTTCTATCTGAGATGATTCATATTTGGATTTATTTTATAGATTATACACTAAAGAATTAGTAAGGATGCATGGGGTACCACATTAAATTATATATGATTAGGATATAAATTTTAACATAATGTTTTGTGGAAGTATTCAGCATGATATTGATAAAGAGTTGGATATCATAACCATAACTCATATTTCTAAGAAAACAAATTTAAACTCTGCATGATATTCTATGATCATGTTATCAGGATATAAAAACTGTTTCGGATAAACACCACCCTCTAGTTATTCTTCCTTAAAACAATATATTTCACATTAGAATTTTTATTCCCCATTATCAATCCTTGTATAAATTTTATAATTAAGTGGAAAAAATGAATTCCACTGGGAATTGAGCTAAATAATGAGATGGTAGTGATGTTTAGAGCCATTCCACAACATATAAGGACTACAAAAACTTGAAAAAATGTTATGATAATAATAATTGATGTAATCTATAATTTTAAGATTTTGAGAATGTCATTATACAAATTTCTACATAGAAGATATGAGGGAAATCTAATCCCATGATATATCATTCATATTAAAATAATTGATTATATTTGGAAAATAGTTTCTCATTTGGTACTTCCACCGATCCTCTATCATGTTCATGATTTTTTACATTTATCTTCACATAGTAAGTACATACCTGATCCATCATACGTACTAAACTCAATGGTCATACTATTAGAGCTTGATATTTCTTATGAAGAATAACTATTAGATATTCATGATCAAATTTAGAATGTTTTACAAAACAAGACAACTCATCTAGTCATTTTTTTGTGAACATACTTTGTTAAAGAATCAACATGGGAACCAAATGATTTAATAAAAAATACATATCCTCAATTTTTGCTACAAAATTGATGAATTATTAGGGTGAAATCACTTTAAAGGGGTAGAATGTAACACCTAAATTGTTTGTCATTATTTTCGAATGAATTTAATCATTTCAATATATTAAGTTACATTCCCACACTATTTTTAGATTACATTACATAAAACACTAGTTTTTTCTTGTGTTAGGAAGAATACCAATTTTAGCTTACGTTACATGAAACAACGACTTTAAACTAAATGTGACATATGCTAAAAATATTATTATTTAATGTGATAGTTATAACATAACCATCAGAATGGATGATATTAATACTATTAACTAGATTATGATGATATATGATTTACACATGTATATATAAATAATTAACTGGTCAATAATTAATTATAAAAAACACCTTTTGAAAATTAAGGAGATCATTTTCTAAACAACTATTTTTATGAATATAAAAACATTTTACATAAAAAAATTAATTGAATTGATTTTTGTGAATTATTTTAAAAAAATGGATACACTATATATTCAATAAAACCATTAACATTTAACTTATGTGTATTCTTGATAAGATATAACAATAAACCCACTTTTATGCTAGAAACTATATAATCTAAAAATGTTGTCTTGTCAACGTTGGTATGCTTATTTCATAATTATTTTTAACCACGTTTATAAATAAATTTGATAAATAAACATCATTTTTTATATCATTGTTTCATAATTATCTTTTATTTTATTTTTTTATTACAATTTTCTTTTTTTGATGAATAGTTAAACATATTTATTTTTATCTAAAAACAGCATTTTCTTTTAATTAATTTATCAAATTAAATTGATATATTAAAATATTTTAAGGTAAAATAAGATCAATTAAAAATCCAATTATCCAATTTAGAAAATTTAATCAATTTCATATTTAGTTTTGATATAAAAAATTTGGATACATTTGTATGTTTTCTCTTTAACAAATGTGATTTATCATCCCACCTACTAGATTAATTTTAAATCAAAAAATTTCAATTTTGTATGTTTAATTTGGAAAAATGTATTACATATTTGAAATTATATTAATTTATATTATACAATAATTTCAACTTTGTTTTTTCCAAAATGATTAGTAAAAAAATAAAACAATTAATTATTTAAATTAAGGATATAATTGAGTTTTGCGGGATACAAGCATTTGTGTTAAAAAATAAATTTCCATGAACATATGATTTTTATATAATAAATTTCATTTCATATTTTGAAAAAATATATCTAAATTATATAATAAAGATCTATTTATTTTATTCATAATTGATAAATTAATTCTATTAAAAACTCTAGTAACTTTGGTGAAAATTAAAATGGTAGAAGTGAGTAAGGATTTAAGGTTAATGGATTATATGTGACACCCCATAAAATTATGGTAAAAACCTTGTATTAGATAGCGTGTATGACACGTGACAAAAAGTGTGTGATGTAATATAATAGCCATATACATTATACTATAGTTACTATTTAAAATATATTCTATATATTTCAATTAATGAAACACCAATTTAGATTTAAATTTCTAAAAAACTACTACAATTTACATCATACAAAACTATTACCCTCCACTATAGCTTGCGTTATATGCAAAAGGGACCTTCTTCAATGGCTTGCACTATACGCAAAATTGAGCCTTACTGAGAAATGATCTATAATTAAATAATTATTATTTAAAATAAACTAGTTTTTATGGATAGTATTAACTAACTTATAAAAATATATGGTTGAGATAGCTAAATCGCTGGTTAAAAATAAATTAGAAATGAATATTAAAAGCCTATTTTTATAGAAAACTATTTTCATGATCCCAAATCTATATTACCAAAATAGATTAAATTAATTACAATTAGTGAGTGATATTAATGTGATAAATATGTTACATATTCAATAAATTATTATTTATATTTATCAATTAGATTTTATAAACATAACATGAGAACAAACCTAATGTTTTTTCAAAAAACCTATATTTTTATAATCGGAAATTTACCCCCTTTTATTGACGAACCCATTTTATATCTTAACATTGATAGTAATATCAATTTATTTTTGTAAAATAAACTTTCGTTTTCAATTAATAATTTCAAAATTATCTTACTATGAATTTTTTGGCTTTTTATGAGAAACATCATTTTTAGTGAATAGTGCAAAATATCGTGTTTGTGTTAAAAACTATCTTTCTGTTTAAATAATTATTAATGGTAAATTATATTATAAATTTGTTTTATATCCAAATTGGATAAATTATATATCTATTAATATAATTCAGTTTATTATAATCAATATAAACTTTAATTTGAATAGAAAATCTTAACTATATTTTTAACATTTTTCTACTAAAACTAGTTTAATCCGTCAGTCTGCGAGAGTAGCATTAATCTTACTTTTTCAGATTTTATGATTTACATTTTTAAAATCCCATGTACACCATAGTAATAAAAATTATATTTTTTTCTAATAAGATAAAATTAATTTTTGAAAAAAAAACAATTAGTGAAAGTGATTAAAATTATTTACAGTGATTATGGTGTAATTATGCTTAAAATCGACTAAAACACAATGTTTAAGGGCCCAAATTACCTTGAAAATTGTCTAACATCCATTATCATTCCAAAATTAAGAAATTCACCTTACATTATAGATATATTTTAGTTTCTTATGACTTTTTGTTTCTAATATCATGTGCACACCTAACTTTTTTTTCAAAAATACAATGTTAGTCCTTTTCATTCCCTATAAAAGGCCACCACCTCTACCCATTCCTCACACCTATAAACCCTCATAATTCCTCCAAATAACTATATAAATAATCTCTAATAATTCTTATCCTCAAACTAGAAGAATCAATTTGATCATAAACCCTTCCATCAAATCCTTTTCATATAAACCAAAATATGTTACCCGATTAAAAAGTAATGTCTTCTCTCAATCTATCTAGTTTTATTTCCATTATCCAGCCCCTAAAATCTCATTATTATATTACTGTTTAAAAAAAATCCTCAATATACATTTATGTTGTCATTATGATAGTTATACCTACACTTACACACACCTCCTTCTAATGGGCAATGAGCATACTGTTATTATTAAAGACGAATTATTTCCCCACGAAACGATGATCGTTCAATTATCAATTAATGCCTATTATATTGGTCATTATGATGGAAAATATATTTATATATGATATATATATTATTTATAATGTTTTATAATTCTGTAATTTTTATTTATAGCATACATTTATGCTTTCCAATTTGTATAAATATGATAATCTCATTTGAGGTAGTGTGGAATACCACCCATCGAAGCAACGTGATTCACATGCATGATACATAGAATGTATAAATGGTTGGAAATAATTAAAACTATGAGTCATAATATATATATATATATTCATGAAATAATTACTTTTCTGTGTGTGTGTGTGTATCACTCTCTTTATTTCTTTTCACACTTTTAAAAGTGATAACATTATTCGTAGATGTGTGGAATACCAACTCCTTGACATGATGTGATTCCATATATATCACATAATTTGATATATTATTATATAATATTAAATAATATGATATTTATTATATAATGATCATTATATAATGATTTTAGTTACATACCTTCATTCCACAATGATCATTTAAAAACGGGAATGTTACTTATGTGTACGTATGACCTACCATCTTATGATTGTAACATATTTTAATTTTCATATACATATTGAATGATTTATTTTACAATTATAATTGATTTAAAAATGTTATAATAAATTTCATGGTTATTATTTTGGAGATGTTATGTAATGAACCCTATGACCATAAGTGACCAACAATAGTTGTTTTGACACAAAAATTAGATTTGGTCAAAAACCCAACATAATATTAATTATTTTATTATTGTACAATATGTGGTAATAACTAAAATTAAAGTAAATATAAACATGAAAAGTTTTATTAATCTAGTAATAAATTAACATAAATTTATTATATAGTAGGTTAAAGGCGTTCACCTGAAATAAAACTCAATGTAAGGGATTCTTGTCGTACTTTTCTTTTCATAAGGCATATTCAATATACACCACTTACTTCTTGGTATATATACGACCACTTTTATATATTATATAATGAATCCTTTTATTAATGGTATGAAAAATATTCCTTTATTTCAAATATGAGTTAAATGTTCCAAGTGGTATGGGACACTTTGTGATGTTTAATGATTAATTTCCTAAAACATATTCTTGATGGTAATCATTGAAATATCACTTCCTTTTGTGATTTTTAACATTACCTTGAAAAAATAACTTTATTGTATACATTTTGCATTGTAATTTACTTCAATATCCATATTCTCATACAATGGATATTAGTATTATTTAAACTGTATACCATTTTATATACAATATCTACTTTGATAGTTATTTTATTATTTGAGAAATTATTGATAAAACCGTTTTCTTTATTCAATTAAGATATTTTATCGGGCATATTAGTTATTTAGATTATTCAATATGATGGATTATTGGGCTGGCAGTGATGGGTGTATTTCGGACTTTATATAGCCCCTCGATGCATTGATAGGTTCTAATGAGATGAATAATTTCTCAAATGGTTTTCTACCCTTAGTTTTAAACCGTCTTGTGAAAGGTCTTGACGATAATAGGTCCTCATATGCATTGCACATGATGTCCAATAAGAAATAAATTTCCCTCATAGTTGTTTCAATAATTATTCATCCTTGATATTTTGTGTCGATATATCTAAGGATATTTTTTTTTGTAGTACATTATTTAATGGATTGTGTTTAGAATCATACATTTCCATATTTATTTTCCCTTATTTAGTTATTTGAATGGAATGTGTTTCCAGTTATTAACTTTCCATATTTCTTATATAGTTTATTTAGTTTTTTGATTACATGGAATTTGTTTCCAGTTCTTTACCTTAGCATAATGACTATTCTCATTGATTCATTATTTCTTCCACTATATTTTCCCATACAAAGCATTTTATCTCACCCTTATTATGTTTATTTCCACATGAATCCATGAAGCATACAATGAATAAAATGTAGGAATATAGTAGATGTATTAGAGTTATCCTCAGGCTGTTTATTTGTTCAGAAGAAGAAAATGTTATAATTATTATATCCTTTTTAATACAATTATCATTTATGTAGCTAGTTTAGAAAGACTAATAAACTGATTGGCCTTTCAAGGCTTGATTCCTCATAATCATGCCAATATAATTGATATAAAACAGCAGATTTAGGATATTTAGGGTTGGATCTCTACAGATGGTATAGAGGAAATTTATTAGTAACCTTGGGAACTAGATTTATGAAGAACCAGATTATAAAACATAACCCTCAGATATAATTTTACGAAGTATATATGAAAACCCGTTAACATTGGTAAAGTATAGTTTGTGTGGGTCTTTTTAGAAATAAATCCATGTATGGATACTATAAGTGGAAGTGGTTCTGGTACAAATGTATTGTCACGAACCAACATGGTTACCCTAGTAATATGATAACCGAGTCGCTTCGGATATATCCCGAAGTGAATTCCTAATCCCCATGGGTTGGTGACTCGAACCTAGTATCATAAGAACTGAAATTGGGAATGATTTTCCACAAACAATGCAGAATGAAAATAAAATAAGACAGTATGCATATCAAAGGAAAACTCCACTGGTAGTAATGTACCATAAGTTAAACAGACATAACCTCCAATGTACTACAACCGAAGTAAAAAAATATGAAAAACATCCCAAAATACCTAAGGACACAAATCACCAAGACCAAACTTCATCAGAAGGATTCACCTCTAAGTGATCCTTTTCATTTACTCAATCATGGAGGGAGATAATATAAAAACACCGAAAGAAACAAATAGAGTGTGATCCAAATACTAGTAGGATTTCACCCGAAGATCCCATAATATATGAAAATTTAAATTAAAAAACATGATTTTAAATAAACTCTTTTGGAATATTAATAAAATTTAATCAAATCGTGATTTACACTATAAAAGGTGAAAATACATTTAGTAATTCGTTCATCATATCTCCAATTATGGAAATAATTTAAAATGATATAATTAACCTTAAAAACAAATGATACTTTTCGTAAAATCAAATTTTCACTAAATATTTATTAAAAAAACACATTATATAAAATAGTTTATATAAATTCTCCTAGCTTGTAAAAAGGTTTATGACAATTGCATATATACACATTCAAAAATTTAAATAAATGAGAAAGATAGCAATGTCCAAATTGGTACAATAGCTCAAGGATATAGGGATCCAACACTATGAATATGGAAAAGTATTTACATACACCCCTTTGGACCTAAGGTAAATGGATCTCATCAGCATTTCCTATGGAATGAGATGTTGAGTTAGGATATTTTAGAACATTGTAGAATTGTAATGTGCCTTCCAAAATAACTTACTATATACCTAAGGATTTCATATGATCAAGTACAAATAAACAATGAGCAATTCATTTTATAATAGGAAATGAAATTGATCCCATTCTCCACTTCAAATATTTGAATTTTCTCCGTAGAAACCATAATGAGTTTTTATAAAGAAACATACCATTTCACAAAGATAAGACCTGAAGGATTCCATAAAAACATGTTAATCCACTTTTAAAAGAAATGGGTATTTGAAACCAATTCATTATATTTCAAAATCCATTTCACATTTTAATTCAAAAATTCAATTTTTATAATAATTCCATTAATTTCAATTCCCATCCAAAACACATTTTCCCTAAAAAATTATAATTCTTCATAATTGGGTTTTTTATCAAAAACATCAATCAAAATCCTTTTTTAAAAATCAAAAAATTGAAATTTATTCAAAAAATTAAAATTTAAACAAAGCAACTAGGTTTAACAATAATTTATCATCGTAATAGAATAACCTACCAAAACAACAGATCTTGCGATGCCAATCCCAAATCAGGATTTTCCCGTGAAGATCAAATATCACATAAAAGGGAACCAAACCCATGTTTAAGATCCCAAAAGGGTAATTAGATCCAAAATTCATAACCAAGATCCATTGAACCCTATGGAGAAATACAGAGATCGCGAGAGGAAGTAACGGGAAGATAAAACTAACTAGAAGGATATTGACCAATGTTTTCTGATATTTTGATCACTTTCATGCGCAGTTTGAGGGTCTAAGAATCATTATTGGGAGCTCTATGGAAGGGAGAATTGGATTAGGGTTGAATGAGGTCTGTCCAAGACCAAAAAGGGTGAATCAAGACATTTTAATAAAAAATTTAGATCTTGATAAACCCATCTTCACAATTTCTTGGGAAACTGTGCACAGTTAGGGAAACCGTGTCCAGACCGTGAAGAGCTCACTGTCCAAAATAAACACTGGCGCACAGTTTTCCAAAATATGGGCAGGTCATGTGCAAACCATGAATCTTCCTAGAAACCTATAGAATTCCCAGAAATTCACCAAGAGAGACCCCAAAAGAAACCCAACCAAATCTCAAATAAAAAGGGGGTTTTAGGAATACTTGATAATGATAAAGTTATGTTACATGTATTTAGGATTAACAAATCAAATATGGTGTTCTGGGTCTAACTTAGGGTAACCTGGTACATGAAAAATAGACTTATTTTACACCAGGTTTGACACTCTCGGTGGATATGCATAAGATAATCCACTTTTTCTTTACAAATTGTTATGAAGTATTTGGATACATAATAAGTAAAATAGGTTAATCTTAAGGAGTTTTAGATTTATGATAAGGTGACATGAATTAGATATCCAACTAAGGATATTATAGATAAACCCCAAAATAAAGAAGGACCTATGTGGAAATAAAATAAATGAGGTATTTATGTAATGAGGTTTTATTGAAAATCTTAGTTAAAATGATATTTAAAGATTATCCTAATTTGAAGGATTTAAATCATATTTCTAATTCTGAATTATATTAAAAAGGATTTAAAAAAGAAAACCTATAATCTGGGTGACTACCAATCCAACTGGAAAGGCCTCAGTACTTGAACCCATGTCCAAAGGACAATAAGGTTTCACACTAACCATTGTCCTATACAATGTACGTGTTAATTTTTGTTTTTTTAGTTAAACAAATTGACGAATAAATGTTAACGATAAAACAATGGTATCAGTTTTGGGGATTATAGACTAATATATTAACCATATTATTTTTTGAATATAGTTAGGGAAAAATAGTTAGATTCTTCACTCTTATGATCATTTAAAATTTTCTTTTTGTGCTTCATGAATAAAAATATTTATTATTGGTAATTAATATTTTTGAGATTAAAGGGATGAATTAGAATTTGATCGAAGCACAACCAAATATTAGGATTGTTCAAATTATATTGAAACCTATCATGTAATAATATTTTGTTATATTCATGGTTAGTAAAATAATTACCCCACATTAGGAAAATAACTTTGAAATAAAAAAATTTTCTAAATACCTAAATTTTAATTGAGTTGATGGCCTTCTAAATCATTAAAGATTTTTGGATTTGAGGCCCTAAACTTTCCATTGATCAATCAATTTTATGATATTTATAACCACATTCACTATTTATAGATATTTACACTTTTTCTTCAAGTATGTATCTATACTTTCCACTAATGTTCTTCTACGTAGAAAATTAGTTACATGGTAGTCATTGTGACCTTTGTACATTCCATTCTCTATTATTTAGGGAAGAATTATGAACCCTTCTCACAATGTAGGATTTCCAACATTGGAAGCATCAAAAAATATATCACTATAATCAATTCAAATTTGTGAGGATGCAATTTATATATGGTGGAGATAATGTGATGCTACAAAAAACTAAAGTAATAACCTTTTATTCAACAACATGTATGACACACGATAACAAGCTCGTATTGTAATATAATATATGTATACTTTATAATATATCTAGTAATTAAAATATATTATAAATATTTCAATTCATGAAAAACTGATTTATATTTCAATGCACTCAACACTAAGTTAGCGTATATCAAGCATAAAAACAACCTTCCTCTAAAGCATGCATTACACACAAAAGTGACCTTGTTCGATGGTTTGCGCTATACCCAATATCGAGTCTTACTGAGAAACATTATATAATTAAAAAAAAATTTATTTAATATAATCTTGTTGTTTTTAATATTATTAACTAACTTATGAAAAATATATGGTTTAAACACCTAAATAATTAGTTACAAATAAATTAGAAATGAATATTAAAAGAATATTTTGATAGAACACTATTTTTACAGTCACAATGTTTTTTACACTAATAGATTAAATTAATAACAATTATTGAGAGATATAAATGTAATAAATATGTTAAATATTCAATTAACTATTTTTTAAATTCATCAAATATATTTGATAAACCTATGATAAGAGAAAAAATATTTTTTTTCCTAAAATCATATATTTTTATAAAGGCAATTTTACCGTATTTTTATGGAAAAACATTTTTAAATCGTAATTTTGATTCTATTACCAATTTTATTTGATAGAAATAACGTTTTATTTCTGAATTACTAATTTCACAATTATATTGGATTTAATTTTTGAGATTTCTCTGAGAAACATCATTTTTAGTGAATTGCCAAAAATACTACATTTTAATTAAATACTATATTTTTGTTTGAAAAATTATTATTGTTAAATTATATTATAAATTTGTTTTAAGGTCACATTGGATCAATTATACATATATTAATATAATTTAGGTCATTATAATAAATATAAAATTTAAATTGGATAAAAAAACATAATAATATTTTGAGCATTTTTCTACTAAAACCAGTTAGTCCGTCTGTCTACGAGATTAGCATTAATCTTATATTTTCAACTTCTATGATCTATGTTTTGAAAATAATATATAAAATATTTCATAAAAATAATATTTTTTATCTTATAAAATCAATTTAATTTAAAAAAAATTATTAGTGAAAGTGATTAAAATTAATTGTTGTGATTAAGGTGAAACAAGTCTTAAATGGGACTAAACCCCTATTTTTAGGGCCCAAATGACCTAGACACTTGTCTAAAGCACATTTGATGTCCAAAATTAAGCCATTATCCTTCCATTATTTTCTTTTATTTTTTGGATTCTTATGAAGTTTTTTAGGTAATATAATGTGCACACCTAACTACTTTTCAAAATACTAAGTGAGTCATTTTCCTTCCCTATAAAAGGCCACCACCACTACCCATTCCTCACACCACTAAAAACTCTTAATATTGGAAAATACCTAACCGAATTGTCTCCCATAATTTATATCTTCTACCTAGAAGTATTCCTTTGGAAAAAAAACCCTTACATTAAATCCATTGGGGTCAAACCAAAAAACGTTACTTGATTAATAAGTAATGCCTTTTCTCAATATCTCTAGTTACATTTCATTTATAAAACCCCTAAAATATCTTGATTATTTTATTTTGTAACAAAGCCATATTATAAATATAATTGGATGTGTTAATTGTAATATTTAGACATACACTTACATGCACCTCTATATAATGGGCAACAAAGATACTATTTCTATGAACAGTGAATTATTGTCTCACAAAACGATGATTTTTCAATTCTCCCTCACCACCTCTTATGGAGGAAATTATGATTGAAACAGTATTTATATATGATATATATGTTATTTATAATGTTTTAAACTTCTGTATTTTTTATTTACAAGATACATTTATGCTTTCCAAGTTGTGTAAATATGGTAATCGTATTTCAGAAATTGTGTACTACTTCCCCACAAAGCGATGTGATTCATTCGCATGATACATGGAATGTATAAATTAATGGAAATAAATAAAAATATGATATCTAAAAAAATCTAAGTTATATTCAGGAAATTATTTATTTTCTATAAATATGTATATATATATATAACATTTTCTTTATTACCCTTTCACACACTTAAAAAAGTGATAACATTATTCATGGACATGTGGCCTACCGCCTCCTTGACATGATGTGAGTTATTATACATAACATAATTCAATATATGACTATGTATGAATTAATAATATGATATTTATTATATAATTATCATTCTCGAAAGATTTATGTTACTTACCTTCTCTCAACAACAATCATTTAAAAATGGGAATGTTACTCAGGCCTGTGTGCGACCTTCCATCTCCATGATTGTTACATATTCACATTTTCATAAACATATTTAGCCAATTATTTTAAAAGTATAATTGATATAAAAAACGATTATTATTTCACAGTTATTATTCTAGTGATGTTATATAATGAACTATATGATCATAGTTGACCCACAACAGTTTTTTTGACACATAAACTGAATTTTCAAAAACCCATGACATAAAGTTAATTATCTTATTAGTGTACAAAAACTGGTAATAAGTGATATAAAATCAAATATAAATATGAAAAATGTTTTTGAAGAAATTATAAAAGTAAAATAAATTTCTTATACATGAGTTTAATGGTCGGTCACCCAAAACAAAACTCAAGGTACATGATTCTTGTTTTAGTTTTCTTTTTTAAGGAATACTCCATATACACCACTTAATTCTTTTTATAGTGTATCTACTACACCTTTCATAAATTATATCATGAATCATTTTAATTCATGTTATTAAAAACATTCATTCATGGAGATTATGAATTAAATTTTCCAAGTCGTATGAAATATTTTGGGATGTTTAATGATTAATTTCCTAAAACATATTCGTGATGGTTATCATTGAAATATCACCTCCTTTTTATATCGTTAACCTTACCTTGAAACAATCACTTTATTATAATAAATTTACATTAGAAATTTACTTGAATATTCATATTCTCATAAAATGGATATTACTATTTCTTAAACAATATACTATTTTACATACGGTCTCGAATTTGACAGTTATTTGATTATTTGCGAAATTATTAATAAACCCATTTTCTTTACTTGATGCTAATTTATTAAAAGGGATATTAGTTATTTTGATTATTAAATATTAGTAATTCATTGGATTGGAAATTGTGGGTGGATTTCAGAAATTATATAGAACCTCAATGCATTGACAGGTTCTTATGAGATGAATAATTACCCAAATGGGTTTCTGCCCTTAGTTTTAATCTGTCTTCTAAATGGTATTTTTGGTAATAGGTCCTCATGTTATTGAGAAATGAATCTGATAATAAATTTTCTTCCTCATAGTAGTTTTATTTAATATACATCCATGATATTTTGTGTCAAAATATATGTGGATACATTTCATTTCAATTCATTGATTAATGGAATGTATTCTAGTTTCATACTTTTCAATATTTATTTTTCCTTTTCTATATATATGAATGGAATGTGTCTGCAATTATTACCTTTCCATATTTCTTATATAATTTCATTCAATTTATTAATTACATGGAATGTGTTTTCAGTTATTTACCTTTCCATAATGACTATAATCGTTATTTCGTAATGGGTTCTTCTATATTTTTCCCTTATTGAGCATTTGACCTCACCCATATTATGTTTCTTTCCCTAAGAATCAATGAATTTCTCTATGAATGAAATTTAGGAATATACTATATAGATTAGAGATATCCTCA
The DNA here is from genome assembly GCA_963277665.1 of Viscum album. Classification (NCBI taxonomy): domain Eukaryota; kingdom Viridiplantae; phylum Streptophyta; class Magnoliopsida; order Santalales; family Viscaceae; genus Viscum; species Viscum album. Next base: position 2,049,672,226 of record OY728125.1, read on the forward strand.
TGTTGTTTATTTATTTAGAAGAAACAAAATGTTGTAATAAATGTATCATTTTGTAATAAAATTATCATATATATATATGGTTTACCAAGACTACTAAATTGATTGGTCCTTCAGGGATTGATTCCTTGTTATCATGCCAATGTGATTGATAACTGAAATTGGCTTCTAGATATCTGGGGTAGAGTTACTATATGAAATGTTTGAACTATTTTTTTATGGTGGATGTGTGACTTTTTCATATCACACCTCCTGTAACACCCCAAGATTTCATAGTGTGTTATTTCTTAAAAATAATTCAATAACTTGCACTACACGCAACACCGAGTTCAATCACACCATGAATTACAAAGGGAAAAAGCCATTCAAAAGAGGTTATGAATATTATTAACTAAATTTTAAACTTTATATAATCCTTATAATTTTAGAATCCATATTATGAGTTTCTTAGTCATAATGCAAGAACAGATTCATTTTCAGTATTACACTTTTATCAACTTTTAATAGTGAAACCTTTTTAAATACAATATTTTATACTTTTTGACTAAATGGGGACATAAAAAAATTTAAAATGAAACAGCCCAAGCTTACACGGTACGCTTTCCTTTGAATAAAACAGTAGCGTGTGTTGTACGCAACTCCGAGTTTTAACACACACCACAACCGATCGAACTAGCCGTTATGAATAGTAATACCTAATTTTTTAAATCATATATATTTTATATTTCAAAATGGACTTCATTTTTGGATTCGGAATATCAAAATTATCCTAGGGTGAAATTTTGGTACTTTTCGGATAACTTTTATATTTTGATGAATAGTGAAAATTACTAAATTTTAATTAAAAACAACTTTTTTAATAAAAATAATTAATAGTGATAAATTGTGAATTTGAGTGGTTTTAAAGTATATTTAGAATATATTTTTACCATTTAATATAATGTTCGTCATTGGACATAATTTACAATTAAACCGAACATAAACAAGTGTCAATCTTTTGATAGTTATTATCTCTTAAAAACACGCTTTTTGTTTTGACAGCGGGAATTAATTTTAAATTAATTTCTGCCACTTATGTGTTTTGAATTTAGAAAAATGGATTCCATATTTGGAATCAGGATGTTCAAATTGTGTAAATAGGTAACTTTTATTTTTAGACATATTAAATAATTACTGCGGTAAATATTTTATTTACCATGGTTAAGGGTAAATCCGGTAAATAAGGGTTGCAAAAATAATATTATAATAATACTAAATTACCCTAAAACGTGTATTAACCCTATTGGTTGATACATGGTCGACCATGGGAATCTTTGGGTCTATTTTGGGACCCCATGGATCCACTTGTAAGTGATAATGACACTTTATTTTAATTTAGTTTAAATGAATACAAAAATGACACAAGCATATATCTTTTAGAACAACAATTGTTACATAGGGTTATTTATGTTGGATATTAGATTATAAATATTAATTAGAAAGATAAAAAGATTTCCTACATAATGATATTTTATTTATAATTTTTAGACATTAAATAATTTATTTTATATATGACACAATGATGATGCAGTAATTACTATAATAGTGAAAAATTAAAATAATTGATATTATAAATACCCAAATAAATATAATATGAAACTTTTAATGAATTAAACTAATTTTCTAGGATAATATTATATATTAGTATTGATTTAATTGACTTTTTTCTAAGTAATCAATCTTTTATGAGTTTCAAAAAAATCAACTATTGAATAGTGTCAAAATTGACATAAAAGAGTTCTTAAAACAAATATTATATTATTAATTGATATTAAATTCCTAAAAATCTAAAGTTCGGCCAAGAGACTTATATCATGATAGGTTCATCATTAATGTACCACTTGGGGTCGCTTGGATGTATATAGTAAGTTTATTAACCATATTATATAAAAATACAAAGAGACATTGTAAAAGTGAAACTAATTAACTTAGAGTTAATACTTAAAGATAAGGTTAATATATGTACCCAAACCTGTCCAAATTCTATTGTTTGAGTGGTTTTCGACCTATCCCCACCTTAACCTTTGAATAATCAACTTTGGAGCCTTTAGAAACCGAATATTAATTTATTATAAATTAATATTTCTAACTTTTCCAAAGGTGCCCCTCACCCCTCTTATAAAAGGGCACTCCTCCTTCTCATTTCTTCACACCTTCAAAGCCTTTTGGTTCGGCCAAACTCTGCCCAAATACTCTCCCAACATCCCTCAATACAACCTAGAGGCCTTAGTTTGATCAGAAAGCCAACCTAAGGAGCCCTTTTGATCAAATCAAAAGGAAGAACCCGAAGAAGAGGTAATGATTTCACCACCCTTTTCTAAGTTCATTTCTTCTTCCACTTCTTCTTCCTTTGTTCTTACCATTCTAAAATAATAACTCCAGTATCTCACATATACTGTGATGTTATTATAAGTTTGGTACAACCATATTCAGTATTCTATCCACCCTTTGAATAACATGTCACCATACGTGCGTACGTACGGCTTACCGTCTCCACGTCGTGGTGTAATTGTTATTCAATATAATATTATTTGGATGGGTATAATAATGATGTGTAACTCATGTAAATAATAAATATAACATGTTAATGATTCTGTATATATGATATACCATTCATTTATATATTATTTTAATATCAAAAGAATGATATTGTCGCTCGTGCGTACGTACGGACTACCGTCTCCACGAACGCGATAAGATTCGTTCTCCATCATATCCATTCAAGTATTATTCTCATTTTAGGATTAAAAATAATGTTAATATCATTCTGATTATGAATAAGATATAATCTATCCATTACAAACATGTCTTACGTAACCAAACATTTAAGAAGAACGAATCGATTATCACCCGAAACGACGATAATACTAAGATATTATTAATAAAGCAATGTTAAAAGATCATATATGATATCATATTAATGTATATGATTCTTGTACAATTTAATAACAATTATTTCACCATTATACAGGAGTTTAACCTACCCCAACCAAGGAAAAGTTCAAGGTAAGGGTTATTTCACAATCTCTTCATTATCCGAGGTTGTTTATACGTAATAATCTACTAGGATATCTTTATCATCCACATCCATGTTTCTTAAAAATGTATTTCAAAACATTTTTACTATTTACTAAAATATGAGTTAAAGTCATTTATACCATTTTGGACTTTTATAAGTGGTTTATAAAGGAATCTTTCCGTAATTTTCAAAACAAGGTCCTTTTTAACCTTTTCGACAGAATTGAGGTAAGAATGTTTTTTTTAACTTATACGGCGGGTGTGGTTATTTTACGCCGTTATAAAATCTTCAGAGCTTTCCTTACAAGCTTATAAGAATATTTTCAAAGAAAATGTTTTATTTTATATGGATCTTAAATGATTTCAAAATAAAAGGAGATATTTCTTTAAAAAGAATTTTGATTTCATCTATGTCAACATCCTTTGATGGATTTTAAGATTATTTGAAGTTGATTTATTATGATACAAAACTTCTATATTGTATTGAAGGTTTTGTGATATGTTTGACTATGGATGTGCTATTTTTATACCATTCATAGTTTATGGTGAAATTATTGACATTTCGTATGCTAGTTTTAATATGAATGTTTATGTTATGTTTAAACCTTTTCATATGGGAATGCATTGGACTTAATAATTGACGGGTGGAGCCCGCTATAGCTCCTCGATGCATCGGTAGGTCTCATGAGACAAACTAGTGTCTTGGCACAAGGCCTTGACAAAATCTTATTTGTAGTCTTGGCACGAGGCCTTGGCTATGTGGTTATGATAGTCTGGCATTATGCATTCCAACATTATGAAAGTGGTTATTGATTTTTGCATGTGATTATTCGATTAGTAGAATATCCATGTGAATAAGTAAACGGAATTATTTCATTTTATTTATGCCATACCATGTTGAAATTCAAGTTTAAAAGGCTTTTGTTTTAGTTATACATTGCCTTAAATGTTTATTCTTATTTATGAAAGTTTCCGCTATATTGTTATCCTTACTGGGCATTTGAGCTCACCCCTTTTCTTTGTTTTATTTTTCCCAGGAAGTGAAGAAGTAAGTTATGAATGACCTGCAGGGATATTATGTGGGGATATGAGTGTGGATTATGGAGACAATATGTTGTTGTAGTAGTTTTTCGTTTAATGATGTAATGTAAAACTTATGAATATATCTAGTGTTTCCAAGGCTACTAAACCAATCGGTCTTTCGAGATTTGATATTTCTTGTGATCATGCCAATGTTACGAAGTAATGCACCGACTCTGGGTAGCTGGGGTCGGGGCGTTACAGTTGGTATCAGAGGAAGTTTAGTACAAACCTTGGAAGCTAGATTTAGATAAACTCTGATTAGAGCACGTAGACCTAAGATGAACTTTGAGGAACTTCCTAGAATTTTGGTATTGTAGAGATTTTGTGAGTTTTCCAAGCAATACATCCCTGTCTGGATACGAGCAGGTAGAGGCGGCTCTGGCACAGATGTACCTAGGGGTAAAACCCGAAAACACCGCTTTGAGCTAGACTCGAACAAGAACTGGTGCACGACAACGGGCCTTGCTGCACTCTTGGTTACGACACTCCCGGGGGATATGCTTAGGATAACTCTCACTTTCTTTACAAATCATTATGAAGGGTTTATGAGTATATACTTCCTCAAAGAAAAAAATATTTATGATTATGGATTATATCCATAGATAGTTCAATTTATGTTAAGTGTTTTATAAGTATGGGATTATGTATTTTGATTCATAAACTGATCTAGTGTATGCCATTGTTTAGAAATGGCGCCCAGTAGAAGGAATGAGACCTCCAGAAATGCACATGATCCAAATAGAAGGAAGGATCATATCTTTCCTAGTCTTAAGCTAAAATTTATAAGATAAATAGTCTCCCATGTATTATCATCATATGAAGAAATAATATCATGTGTTGATAAGATAAGTAAAGAGTTTACTGAGTCCTATGGCTTTGAAGGGAAGCAAGAGAAGAAAAGGATAGAAGAGAGAAAGATGGATAAAGGGAAGAGGGAAAAGAAGAATTTTCCCATATGTGGTAACTGTGGAAAGAAACACCCTGGAACATTCCTGAAAGGAATGGGAGTTTGTTATAAGTGTGGAGGAAAAGGGCACAAAGTACATGACTGCAAGGGTAAGAATATGGTTTCAAATGTACAATGCTTCATTTGCAAGGAGTTTGGACACTACGCGAACCGATGTCCCAGTCATCAGACTATACCGCAAATGATGCTATTGGATAATAATCAAGTTATGATACTACCACAGATTAAGAGGAATGATTAGAGTTATTATGTTGATTATATCATTTGAGTGTTGTATCAACAATGTACTTGTTATAATAATTATGGAGTATATAAGGATTGTACTGCAGTACTATTTCATTAAGGACTTGAGATGGTGTGTAACAAAGAAAAGTGACTCAGTAGCAGGTTAAATGTTTGGAAAATATATGGTTGAGAGAATGATAAACCATAATATGGTTCAGATACCGAGGTGGTGATTTTAGAATAATACATGATTGATTTGGATAAATTATATTGGATATTATTGACTACCTTGAAGCTGATTAATGATTTGTATATTCCATCATTGGTGGGGTTTAAATTTTTTTTGGATTAATGAAGTATATCCAGCATTCTATATGGAATAAGGGAACATGAATGTAATCAATAAGGAATATGGTAGTACATGATGAAGGTATTCATATGCTATTACGGGGTAAAAAGGATCTATATTATGTTTACCTTCCTTATAAATGTTGGACTGTGAGTTTGGACAGAAGTATTTTGGATAAATTCTAAGTTTGAGATTTATTTTGGATTGCCATAAAAGGACAACCCGGAGGTCGGGCGGCAACCCATCGCGTCCGGCAAGGCTGCGAGACTTGAACCCGCAACCGAAGGGCGACAAGGGTGTATCACCTACCACTGTCCCACGAGATGTCCTGAATTAAATAATGTAGTTTTTTTTAATGATCTGGTAGATGAATTATAAATTCATTTATTTTGGAACCCTGTACGAATAGTATAAATAGGAAAAAAAATTACGTTCTATTATCTTTTAGAGTGAAAGATGAGTTTGTGGTAGAAATTTATTAATGGGTAAAATTCAAATTATAAAGTAAGTATATCTCCTTATTATCTTAGCCAATCTCATAAATAAATTCCTCAACATTAATAATAGGAACTTAGAACAAAAATGTTGTCCTAGATGGTACCTTAAATCATCGCAAATTTATGGCTTTGGGATTGTTGGCCTTTTCATAGCCATGTTCTCTACCACTCTCCATCAGATAATTGATGGTTAGACTTTTCTTCCATATCCATATTTTCCTACATGTAACCCTAGTATGTGTTATTTTCGGTAATCTTCATACTTTCGCCTTTTTATCTTAAATAGAGTCCTAATTAATTCATTTTTCGATGTGGGATTTTCAACTAAGATATTTTGAAACGTCAAAAATGTGTTATCCTAATACCCTATGTTTTGTTGATCCGATGGTATTTCAAATCATCATAGATTGATGAATTTAAGGACCTCAATCTTACACTTGTTTGTGATTGATGACCTCGATCAATACCTATAAATATTTACATTTTTCCTCCAATTATATGTCTCTAAATTCCACCAATGTTCTCCTAATCGAGATCATAATTTGGTGGTGACCCTTTCATTTCTCTTTTCCTCATATTAAGACTAAATTTTAGTAACCCAATTTCTGATGTGGGTTTTCCCACAAATATATTTTCTATTTTCAACCTTTTCTTTTCGAAGAACAATTTCAAATTGCGAGGACACAATTTATTTAAGGAGGGGAGAATGTAACACCCCAAGATTTCATAGTGTGTTATTTCTTCAAAATAATTCAATAACTTGCACTACACGCAACACCGAGTTCAATCACACCATGAATTACCAAAGTAAAAAGCCATTCAAAAGAGGTTATGAATATTATTAACTAATTTTTAAACTTTATATAATCCTTATAATTTTAGAATCCATATTATGAGTTTCTTAGTCATAATGCAAGAACAGATTCATTTTCAGTATTACACTTTTATTAACTTTTAATAGTGAAACCTTTTTAAATACAATATTTTATACTTTTTGACTAAATGGGGACATCAAAAAATTTAAAATGAAACATCCCAAGCTTACACGGTACACTTTCCTTTGAATAAAATAGTAGCGTGTGTTGTACGCAACTTCGAGTTTTAACACACACCACAACCGATCAAACTAGCCGTTATGAATAGTAATACCTAATTTTTGAAATCATATATATTTTATATTTCAAAATGGACTTCATTTTTTGATTCGGAATATCAAAATTATCCTAGGGTGAAATTTTGGTACTTTTCGGATAACTTTTATATTTTGATGAATAGTGAAAATTACTAAATTTTACTTAAAAACAACTTTTTTAATCAAAATAATTAATAGTGATAAATTGTGAATTTGAGTGGTTTTAAATTATATTTAGAATATATTTTTACCATTTAATATAATGTTGGTCATTGGACATAATTTTACAATTAAACCGAACAGAAACAAGTGTCAATCTTTTGATAGTTATTATCTCTTAAAAACACGCTTTTTGTTTTGACAGCGGGAATTAATTTTAAATTAATTTCTGCCACTTATGTGTTTTGAATTTAGAAAAATGGATTCCATATTTGGAATCAGGATGTTCAAATTGTGTAAATAGGTAACTTTTATTTTTAGACATTTTGAATAATTACTGCGGTAAATATTTTATTTACCATGGTTAAGGGTAAATCCGGTAAATAAGGGTTAAAAAAATAATATTATAATAATACTAAATTACCCTAAAACGTGTCTTAACCCTATTGGTTGATACATGGTCGACCATGGGAATCTTTGGGTCTATTTTGGGACCCCATGGATCCACTTGTAAGTGATAATGACACTTTATTTTAATTTAGTTTAAATGAAAACAAAAATGACACAAGCATATATCTTTTAGAACAACAATTGTTACATAGGGTTATATATGTTGGATTTTAGATTATAAATATTCATTAGAAAGATAAAAAGATTTACTACATAATTATATTTTATTTATAATTTTTAGACATTAAATAATTTATTTTATATATGACACAATGATAATGCAGTAATTACTATAATAGTGAAAAATTAAAATAATTGATATTATAAATACCCAAATAAATATAATATGAAACTTTTAATGAATTAAACTAATTTTCTAGGATAATATGATATGTTAGGATTGATTTAATGGACTTTTTTCGAAGTAATAAATCTTTTATGAGTTTCAAAAAAATCAACTATTGAATAGTGTCAAAATTGACATAAAAGAGTTCTTAAAACAAATATTATATTATTAATTGATATTAAATTCTTAAAAATATAAGGTTCGGCCAAGAGACTTATATCATGATAGGTTCATCATTAATGTACCACTTGGGGTCTCTTGGATGTATATAGTAAGTTTATTAACCATATTATATAAAAATACAAAGAGACATTGTAAAAGTGAAACTAATTAACTTAGAGTTAATACTTAAAGATAAGGTTAATATAAGTACCCAAACCTGTCTAAATTCTATTGGATGAGTGGTTTTCGACCTATCCCCACCTTAACCTTTGAATAATCAACTTTGGAACCTTTAGAAACCGAATATGAATTTATTATAAATTAATATTTCTAACTTTTCCAAAGGTGCCCCTCACCCCTCTTATAAAAGGGCACTCCTCCTTCTCATTTCTTCACACCTTCAAAGCCTTTTGGTTCGGCCAAACTCTGCCCAAATACTCTCCCAACATCCCTCACTACAACCTAGAGGCCTTAGTTTGATCAGAAAGCCAACCTAAGGAGCCCTTTTGATCAAATCAAAAGGAAGAACCCGAAGAAGAGGTAATGATTTCACCACCCTTTTCTAAGTTCATTTCTTCTTCCACTTCTTATTCCTTTGTTCTTACCATTCTAAAATAATAACTCCAGTATCTCACATATACTGTGATGTTATTATAAGTATGGTACAACCATATTCAGTATTCTATCCACCCTTTGAATAACATGTCACCATACGTGCGTACGTACGGCTTACCGTCTCCACGTCGTGGTGTAATTGTTATTCAATATAATATTATTTGGATGGGTATAATAATGATGTGTAACTCATGTAAATAATAAATATAACATGTTAATGATTCTGTATATATGATATACCATTCATTTATATATTATTTTAATATCAAAAGAATGATATTGTCGCTCGTGCGTACGTACGGACTACCGTCTCCACGAACGCGATAAGATTCGTTCTCCATCATATCCATTCAAGTATTATTCTCATTTTAGGGTTAAAAATAATGTTAATATCATTCTGATTATGAATAAGATATAATCTATCCATTACAAACATGTCTTACGTAACCAAACATTTAAGAAGAACGAATCGATTATCACCCGAAACGACGATAATACTAAGATATTATTAATAAAGCAATGTTAAAAGATCATATATGATATCATATTAATGTATATGATTCTTGTACAATTTAATAACAATTATTTCACCATTATAAAGGAGGTTAACCTACCCCAACCAAGGAAAAGTTCAAGGTAAGGGTTATTTCACAATCTCTTCATTATCCGAGGTTGTTTATACGTAATAATCTACTGGGATATCATTATCATCCACATCCATGTTTCTTAAAAATGTATTTCAAAACATTTTTAATATTTACTAAAATATGAGTTAAAGTCATTTATACCCTTTTTGACTTTTATAAGTGGTTTATAAAGGAATCTTTCCGTCATTTTCAAAACAAGGTCCTTTTTAACCTTTTTGACAGAATTGAGGTAAGAATGTTTTTTTAAAATTATACGGCGGGTGCGGTTATTTTACGCCGTTATAAAATCTTCAAAGCTTTCCTTACAAGCTTATAAGAATATTTTCAAAGAAAATTTTTTATTTTATATGGATCTTAAATGATTTCAAAATAAAAGGAGATATTTCTTTAAAAAGAATTTTGATTTCATCTATGTCAACATCCTTTGATGAATTTTAAGATTATTTGAAGTTGATTTATTATGATACAAAACTTCTATATTGTATTGAAGGTTTTGTGATATGTTTGACTATGGATGTGCTATTTTTATACCATTCATAGTTTATGGTGAAATTATTGACATTTCGTATGCTAGTTTTAATACGAATGTTTATGTTATGTTTAAACCTTTTCATATGGGAATGCATTGGACTTAATAAGTGACGGGTGGAGCCCGCTATAGCTCCTCGATGCATCGGTAGGTCTCATGAGACAAACTAGTGTCTTGGCACAAGGCCTTGACAAAATCTTATTTTTAGTCTTGGCACGAGGCCTTGGCTATGTGGTTATGATAGTCTGGCATTATGCATTCCAACATTATGAAAGTGGTTATTGATTTTTGCATGTGATTATTAGATTAGTAGAATATCCATGTGAATAAGTAAATGGCATTATTTCATTTTATTTATGCCATACCATGTTTAAATTCAAGTTTAAAAGGCTTTTGTTTTAGTTATACATTGCCTTAAATGTTTATTCTTATTTATGAAAGTTTCTGCTATATTGTTATCCTTACTGGGCATTTGAGCTCACCCCTTTTCTTTGTTTTATTTTTCCCAGGAAGTGAAGAAGTAAGTTATGAATGACCTGCAGGGATATTATGTGGGGATATGAGTGTGGATTATGGAAACAATATGTTGTTTTAGTAGTTTTTCATTTAATGATGTAATGTAAAACTTATGAATATATCTAGTGTTTCCAAGGCTAATAAACCAATCGGTCTTTCGAGATTTGATCTTTCTTGTGATCCTGCCAATGTTACAAAGTAATGCACTGACTCTGGGTAGCTGGGGTCGGGGCGTTACACCTCCCCTAAATTATTTTAATAACATGGATCAATGTGATGTGATATAGACCTCACATATTAGAAAAAGATTGAGTATTTAAAAAAATTCCAATCCGCCTCATTAATAAAAAGGAACTCACTCCTCACTTATTCACACCTCACTATCTATTTAGATGGAAACATACATTACCAAAAAAACATACAACATTCCATGGTATCATATTAAAATAATTTTATTTCCTAGAAATACATCTTAGAAGAGATTTCAGTGTATACCTTAAGATGTTACCTATAGAAGAGAAGTTTTTAATATGTATGGAGGAAGCTAAGTCTTAGTTAAGGGATCCGTAGTCTCTTTTTTATTTCTAGAAAATGTATTATAATTCAACACTTTGTTATTTATGTGGTGTAAATACTACCCAAGAATTTATTTTATGAAGCATATACTCAAGATTATAATGTATTACAAATCCAATTGTGTATCTCTAAATCCTGGGGTTTACAGTTCAAAAGTTACCATGGCGGTAGTAGATGTTTGCCTCAATTTGTCTTCTTTAAGAATTATGTTAGTTTATTCACAAATATTTGTTTATGAGGTGTATATACTTTAAATTTGATATTTTAAATCATAAACCTAACTATTTTCATGAAATCATAGATTTAATTTAATTTCATTATTTTATGTGGCTTATGATTCAAATATACCAATATGGTGATGATTTTATGTCACAATCTCACAACTCATCGAGACTGTTTATGATTATGATTCCAATGATGAAATATGATAACCTTTCTCTTAAAAACACTTAAACTTTCTTATCCTGTAGTTATTTCATTACAATACATTTTTCTCTTCATTTCCCTCTATTTATGTACTTTATAATTCAAAATGAATTTCTTTATGAAAAACCGCCTTGCTGGCTAAAAAATCTTGGCCTCCAAAATGTATATTTTATAAAAAAACCAAAATATTTTTTGTTTTAAAAATAGATTTCAAGTTCAAATGAATACATTTTTATGGAATATTTTTAAATGATTTTTAATTCATCCTTTATAAGTTTTCATATTTATATTTATAAAAAACTATTCCCAAAATGTTTAATATTTTAAAATGTGATTTTCAATTAAATGTTCTTTTTTACAAATAAATGTTCAAAGTGATTTTTAAAAAAAAAATCTATATAATATGACATCATGCAATGTTAATGATAATTTAATGGGTTTATTCTCCAAGAATAGAATTCAATTTCTTCCTATGAATTTTTTTTATAATGAAAATAATTTTATGAGCCCTATTTCTCTTCAAAAGCATATAACATGATAAAATTCAGGTGAAACCCGATATGTTTTTGTACAGTTTATGCTATAATGAAATAATGAAATTATTTGGAATACTGTTTGTTTTCTCCATGTTATGAAATGAGGAGATGTTTATTAATCCCATTTCAATTCATGGGTTATGATGTGGTGAATGATTTATGATCTTGAGGAACACCTATATATGATTAACCTTTTTATGGGTGGAACCAATGTATTCCTTAAATTAATTGAGTAATGATAAATGTTATATGATTTAATTGGGTGATCATGGGGTCAGTCAAAGCCTAAAGGGGGGGGGGGTACATTGGTGGTTGTCATAATCCCAAAAGCGGGTACACGAGAGGCTATCACAAGCCCAAAATAGATACACATGCGGTTAACCCAACACTAACATGATATGAGTAACTTGGGGGTAGCCCTAACATAATATTTTCTATGATTATGTGTATGTGAAAACACTATGTATTGTTTTAATGTTAATCTATCACGGATCACGTTTTTTACCTTATGATTCATGTCATATGAACTACCAAAATCTATTTCATGAATCATAATTTTTGTCTTTTCTATATAGTGTATTGTTTACACATGTTTTACTCATATTCGCTTACCTGTATTCACAGGTTATACTTTTGTTTATCCCTTTTTTACCCATACATAGTATATGATATCAACCTTTATTTGGATTTCATTCACCAAGTTATGAAGAAATTATTTTAATTAGGAGTAAAAATGTTGAATGATCATTATGCGATATATTAAATATCATTCACCCAAATATATGATTATATACATAGTCTCCAAATACACTAAACTATTATGGCCCTTAAGAAAGTGTTTGTGTAATTTATGGAATATTCATATAAAATGATGTAATATTTATCTATGATAGGCAAGTATATCTAGAAATTTTCAAATAAAATCCATCCCAAATTAAAGGTTGAGATAATAGGGGATGTTAGAATTATATAAGTTTTCCTTATGTTTAACTTGATCATACAATAAAATATCTACAACATTCTAATGGAAAAAATATTGTGTGAGAAAAAATCATAGTAGGATACTACCATACAGCAAATAAAATGTATAATATCAAAAAATTTGAAGTTCTATGTTTTAACACAAAAGAGATTTAATTTTTTTTCATAAATTTATACCCATTTGTACATTTTTTTCTATTTATTGTCCATAAAAGAGTATCAAATTCACATATGAGACAATATAAAAATAAAATTGATAAGTAGGAAAACATTTTTATTCAATATAAGGTATATATGTCTACACACATGCATGACAAAATCCATCATGTGAATCAATGGGATGAAATCTCATGTGAAAACATGTAAGAATCAATCCCACATAAAAAACAATCATGTAAAAAAATAACCATAAATGAAAAAGAACACCATATTTGGCCCTATCATATAGGAATATATATATATATATATATATAATTGATATAAAATATCCTAAAATAAGCATAAGTTGGTACCATACAATATCAAGTCCAACCATATTCCATCAATATAACAATGAGACTCCAAGTGGTTATAAACACACTAGGGTCCCCTATGTCCCTTTCCCAGTGAACCCAAGGGTCCCAATGCACTAATTATATAAAAACAATTTCAAATTCATGCTTGAAATTTATAAATAAAAATTAAAATCCTTGTCAATCTTATTCAGTGTTTTAGACACCATTTACATATCAAACCCATTATTCATGAATTTATTCAAACACTTGGTTAAAAAAGAAATATTTAAATATAATCCACATTAAAAACATGTATCATTTAAAAAAATAAATTTTAAAATAAATTTAATCTAATTCATTGAAAACCCCCAATAAATTTTATAAAAATGATAATAAATTAATAGATTTCATCCATTATTTACAAATACCTATCTCAAAGAATGGGATAATAAAATTCCCCTAGAATGAAGATCATGTGAAATTTGATCACATATATACAGTTCGAGATCCATAAGAAAAAATTTAAATCATCCATAAAAATTATTATATCCATCATAACGCCTAAATCAGTTTCCAACAAGATTATAAGATTTGTGATCTCTAATTGATCTATATAGAAGAAGGGAAACCAAATTATAACAGTAACATACCTCTATGAAAACTTTCATGAATGATGAAATCCTACCTTGAATCAATATATAGAGACCTACATTGAGCTATGTATAATTTAAAATGATTCAAAATGAGATTTAGGGGTGATTAGGCTTAAAAATAAAAAAGGAAAATGGCTAAAATCCAACTTTTTAATAGTTCGGAATGGGGTTTCATGCTTTTGTGGAGAATTTCGCATAGTTAAACTAATCATGAACATTAACCATCCACCACAAAAATCCATTTTTTCAATGTGTGTATAGTTTTCACTTGGTGGACACACTAGTTAGGAAATATTTCTTAAATTATGTTATATCCCTAGAGAACTACCATACACACATCATGGTTTCTTGGGCATGTGTTATTATTTTTAATGGTGTGCAAGCCATATGAAACTATACTATGACCTCATAGAGTAATTCTACTTAGTTACTTCATAGTAAAACTAACTATGCACCCTAATCAAGAGCCTTTGTATTTTCTCTTCAAATCCCTAATTTTCATCACTTGATTTCGGGAATCATATTAGACCTAAAAAAACCAATGATCAACTAAGGCATTCCAAGGACCCATAGGGTGTCACAAATCCCTAAGTGTATAGTTATTTGAAACATGGTAGTGAACTATAAAAATTTGATGTTAGAAAAAACTAATGAGGAAAAATATTTCAGACCATAAAAATTCTCAATTAGGAATGTAATAAAGTCAAAATTTTATCCTTTGGGAAATTTTTATGAATTTTAACAAATAAAAAATGATAAAGTTCTTATATATGTGTGAAGAAAGTGATAGTAGTGAAACAATGAGAATGTTAAAACATATTATATTGATGAGTAGCTATATATTTTTAATTTGAATTAATTAAATATCTCTATTGATTAATCTATTATAGAAATATGGGAAGAGGAAATTGAAATAATGTTTATGTCGATGATATAATTAAGGGTGTTCCTTTTAATATTCACATTATTATATAAGAATATTAGGAAATTCCTTAATGGAAATAAGTCACTAAGAATCATATTTTTTTACTGAAAAAAAATCTAGGTTACTGAAAGTGTTCGATAAATTAAAAAAGATTCTTTATCATGAAAATACTAAGAACATCAATAAAGAATAAATGATGAAGGAATAGTTTTGTGACATTTAATTACATTAACTAAAATTATTTATTAGTGGAAAGAATGATACAGACTCACATTCAACTAACATAACTTAATTTAATATGTTATATAATGCTATAAATGAATAATATTAATAATATCAACAATGTCCACTCCATATGAGTGAAAAATAATCAGGATTTGTTTGGAATTTTTATATATAAAATATGTAAATATGATCATGTTTTTTTCCATGAAAACTAAATTAACAAAATTATATAATTAAGTGAATGGAAATATCAAATAAAAACTAATACAAAATTTTTATTATTAAATGATCGGAAAGAGACATTGAAAAAAGATGATGGTATTGGGAGTTGACATTAGTTTTCATTCTAAAAGAAGAGGCAATGTTATTATTCAAAATAAGTATCAAATATAATTTTCAGCTTCTAGAAGGAAAATAGTCTTTAGAGGGATTCATTCTTTTTATTTGTACTATTAGAATGGTACAATCATTTTTCCGCGACTCGAGAATTTCATACAAATATATTACAAAATTTTATATTAATATTGTATAATAATCATAAAAAACACGACTGAACCATAATGGTTTTGTATTATAAAATCATAAATTTACAATTAACATATTTTTTGAAATATATTTAACATCTCAAACAATGTCCTTCAAAAATCACACCCTTCATTGCCATATAATACATAATACATTTTTTCACATCCTCGAGAAAAAGAAACATAATAAAGGGTGATATCATATGATCATTATGGGTAAATTAGGGGGATATTGAACAATAATCTTTTTTTAGAATAACAAGATCATAATGTAATGAGAACATGATCTTAACATTTGAATATATTACTCAACAAGTCATAGATCATAACCACGAGTCATTCCATAAAGCATGAATGATCAAAAAACATATTAATGAAGGAATAAAATATCCTACACCATAAGAAGACAACACTAAAGTAATATAATTAAATAATAAAGTGGGATAAATTTTTCATAATCATAATCATATAAATCATATGTTATGGCTACCCACTAACATAATCATCATATGTTAGGCATGGCCTAAAATTTTTTTTACCTAGTTTTCGAATGGGGGAACAATATGTTTACCATTTTCAGGGATATGATCACTTCCCTTATACCCTTTCATATAATAAAAAATTAATATTAACTCAAATCATATTGGTGATATAATGGACCCAACAACCACATAACCATAATCCAATCTTATATATTCCAAATGAACAAGAAAACAGTTATCATTTCTTCATAGAAAATCCCACGGATGAGAAAACATGTTTCATACATATTTTATAATCATAATCATAAACTATATTTGGGAAAAAAAATATGGTATCATAGGATAATATCACTATTTAATAATAAATATAATTCATAATTTTATCATAAATTAAAAATAACATTACAAAAATGAGATATATTTTGGTGGGAAAAACCCCTATTAAATTTAAATCCACATATCTTAAATTTAATAATTTCCAAAATACCGGGAAAAAATACCATTTTAAAATAACCATGGAAAATTTTATAGGAATCATCAAATTAATGAGCATTCATAATGATGGTAAGTGTTGTCAATATGGTATATATTAAAACACTGTTACTGTTGTCACCTTTGGAAAAAAATTTCTCATATAGAAAACAATGAGAATCTTATTTTTAATCCTTTTTTTATAAAGTCTTATAAAATTATTAATAGAAATTAATAAATCACTTATTAATTTTAGAAACATTATTGAAAATATTTTAAAGGAAATATGAACACGAAAAAATTATTCTCAACGGTATAAATAATTGATTATTTTAAAAAAAATCTCTTTTAAATTTGAGTGCATTAACACAAGAAATTAATGGAAAATTTTTGATTTATAAAAATTAAAAGTTTTCATGATAATAAATATGATTTGTGGTAGATATTTCATGTTGTTTCATGATTAATAAATTTTGGCATTATAAGTCCCAATAATAAGTGAGATTGAATCATAAAACCCTTACTACATTTAAATTTTTTAATAACAACCCCTTGAAAATAATACTTTAAAATTAACATTAAATATATATAATATAAATATATTCATGATATAAAAATAAATAGGTATTATATAATGTAAAATAATTACAAAATAGGTCCATATGGAATATGTCTTAGAGAAACAAAAGTGATAAAGGGAACCCTTACATTTTGCCAAGAAAGATTCGCAAGAACTCTAACATCCTATATAACAAATTTAGATTTAATAAAATTATTAAAAAGAAACATGTACATAATTATAATATCATTTTTTTCACTTTTAACATTTTAGTTCCCATTTAATACTATTTCTCTATTTACATCATTTTTTTGAGTTTTAACTGCTTGGTTTACCATATATATTTTCTTTCGTTAGTTATGGTCCCTACACAATGGTATTGGTTTCATCATGTCCAAATATTATTAATGTAATAAATATAATATTTATAAATTATATACAAATTTAGAATCTTTTAAAAATAATAGAGAGTTAAAAATGAATTTCACTCATCTAGGGGTTGGTAGTTTGTACGTTGGCATGAACACTGTTTTCAATTTCAAATGAAAAATGGAAATGAAAAAAAAATGATATATTCAAATTAAAAAATATTTATTTAATCATAAATTAGATATATATTTATTAAAAAAATTATTATGAACATAACTTTTAATTGGTGAAGTAAAAGGAATCACATAGCTTTAGGGGTGTGGCCGTCCACTTATATACATGAGTGATACATTCGATTCCCATTTGATGGAAATGTGGTGGATGTTAGTTGTACCAAAAAAATAATAAAAAATAATTGTATTTATGATAATATATATATTTTAGTATCTATAAAATATATTTTAATTAAGTAGAATAATAAATAAAATATAAAAGTGATGGGAAAGATGATTACCTCTTCCTTGGGTGACCTCCATTGGCTTAAACCAAAAGAAAAATTAGCACGCTAGTAAACTAATATCACATGATTTAGGATGAGTGTATGGAATCTAAATGAGTATTAGAGTGTTTCTGGACTAATATATAGTGATCAAACATTATGAACATTGGATAATAGTATATTCCCTTTTAAAAGCGTGGGAAATGACAAATATTGAAAAATTTAATGGATTTAGATATAATATAAATCATAATCATATAGAGTGGATCCAAATCAATTTAACAAATAATGTAACTCCTGATAATATTATAATAACTTTAATAAATAAAATTTATACGATTTTTTGTTTCATTTTAGACCTTATCTTATGGTTTAACCACCTCATGAATCCTTTTTATCATTTATCATAGTAACACATCTTTTAAACCTTAATGATCATAAATTTATTTAAAATTTGATAAAAAGCTCATAAATTATATATGTATGAAATTTAATACCCTATACTAGTACAATAGTTCTATTTCAATATTATTAGGATTTTAAAAATAATTTAATAAAATATTATTTAATATAAAATATCATTAATTTAATTTTTCAAACTATCAATTTAGATTGGAGTCAAATACATAAATACCAAAATTTAATTATATTATAAAAAAATATAAAATAATTTATACTTTATTTTAAACTAATTAATTAAGTTAAGACCAAAACTCAATTAGAGAAAATAATTTTACAATTTTTATAATCATTTACCATGATTTTTCTACATTCGAAAAAGCACTATATTGTGGTTGCATAAGAGTTTAATATACTTTTACAATCCTAAACAAATTTTAAAAAATATACCATCTTATAAATAATTTATTTATGTTACATATAAAATTTTAAATTTATTCATTTTATCGGTTTATCCCTCTGAAAATATATAATATATATTATAATCCATAGATTGGAATTTTTTTATCTTTTTTTAAAGTTTTATAAATGTTATAATCAAAATAAAATGGAAATAAATTTATCTATATTCATATTTAAGTTTTTTTCATTATAAAAATCATCAAATAGAAAAAAATTAAGTATTAGGGATAATTTTAGGTTATATGTCAACGTTTTAATGCAATTTTAATCACATTCCATCGCCGAGATGCCAAATATTTGTCACTATAAGTGTTCATAAAGATAAAAAAAGACCAATTTACCCAATTTTTTCCTTTAAATTATAAATATTCAATTAAATATTCATCATTAAATTTATATATTAAGAAAATTTCAACTTTAATATAATTTCATAATACACAATGAATAATTGTTTTTAGGAAAATATATTTTTTGAATAATAATGAAATTATACCAACAAAAAAAATTGTTGTTTCATATGGATTTATTTATTATTATTTATAAAAAATTATAATTTGTTACTTTAAGAAATTTAAAATAGAATGGTACTTCATAAATTATTTTACGTAATCAAAATAAACGACTATTTTACAAAAATCAATATTTTTCATTATTATTTAACTAATAAATAATTTTAGAAAATCCCAAAAATTATCTAAAATATAATTCTAGTATTAGGACTTATAAAATTATATTAATTCACTCATAAAAAATTTTCAAAAATATATTCTAAATTAATTATAATATTTTTTCACAACATTTAGTAAAAATATTTTTATGAAAAAATATTATTGAAGAAAAAAAATTAATTTAAAGATCAATGAGTATATATTTATTATGTATTTATCTATAGATATAAATTGACTAAAATATTTATACATATTTTTATAATGTTTTAATTACTATTAATAACTGCTAATTTCACATCTATGATATAGCAATAAAATTTAAATAATAATATTTCTATAGCATGTCATTATTTGATTAAAGATAGGTAATGTTGTGAAGCAAGATATCATGAATAGTTATATTTTAAAAAAATGGGTTATTACACATTGAGTATAAAATAATTATACATTATTTTGACCACAAAAAATTCTATGAATTAGGAGTTCTTAGAGGTATGATTTGAAGGTAGTGAACCCACTAAAATATGAAATTTTTAGAGGAAATCATAAATTTTTTGACTAATGATTTAGAATATATTTAAAAATTTATTATATTATTTATGGATGAGTCCAACGTAGTCACCATTTGGATGTTTTATTTAGAAAAGTAATATCCATTCTAAAGGTTAATTATAGTATGATGGTGCCTCAAGAATATAAGTATAAATAAGAGTAAAAATTCTCTGGATGAATAAAGAGTGAATCAATCAAAGGGTGATGTCCATGAATATTCCACAGTCGATATTCATCACATATTAAAGGAGAAATAAAACTATTAAAAATTATGTCATATATAAAATAAAGATTAGAGTATTTTGGTGGTGTTGAATCAAACAAAACAAAAGGTGTTGCGTCAACAATGATTGAAATAGAAAATATAATTTCTATGAATGCCATGAATGTATATGAGTTGTAACTTAACCCTTTAGTTGTTTTTCATAACTATAATGAATTAAATTAGGTGATTTTAAGGAAATAATATATATTGGTAAAAAGGATATAGGATGGAATGGTTATTAACAAAGTTGATATAACTATGGGTAATATATTTCATGTAGGAGACATTATAAATTCATATATGCAAGTGTGAATATAAAAAATAATATATTTCATATAAGGCTTCGAAATATTTTCCAATGGTAATTGAGTCATATTACCCATGAAAAATGTATTTGTGAAAATACTAAGATAAAAGTAGAAAAAAATTGGATTATCCTCATATTCTAAAAGGGGGATATCAAAAATTATCCATAAAATAATTTTTAGATTTGTACATCTCATTCATTGGTGGTTATTCATTTAAATATAAATAGACCCGTTAGAAAGTGATTAGTAAATATTGAAAGATATTTTATTTCATTTATTGATAACTTTACTATCTTTGCTTAAATATTTGTTTGAATTATAAATAAGAGGCTATATTAAATTTAATGAGTTTCCAGGGAGGTGGTGAAAAAGAGTTTTGTAATTACTTAAAGGTGAGCTGGATAAATAATAATGTTGATTACACTAATTTGAAAATTAGATATTAAATTGATATTTATGGTATTATCCATTAAATTAGTAGGATATTTTTTTTCGAAAGATATAAGAGTTTAATATTAGTCGATATGGCTCAAACTGTGTTAATATAACTTGATATTTCTTGTTATATTTAGAGATATGTGGTTTGTAAAGAAGTTAAAATAGAAAACGGTTATTGAATATTATAGATTATGGATTGTTACAATAAAAGATGTATTACAAGAATACCCATATTGGAATTTAATAATGGCATTTGGTATTCAAGTTATCATAAAATTATAATGTGAATGTCATGGTAAGACTTATAAAAGATGGGTTGATGGTATCATTCAAGGTTTTACATCAAAAAGAAGAGTATATAAATGAATCAAATAGAATATAGTAAATACTATTGAAACATTTGATCTAAAAATAATATAACATTTAGAGAATTAAGAAAAAAAATGTATCATGTTCTATTGGTGATGATAATGTTCTCTTATTGGTTAAAAAATATGATTTTAATTCTAAAAATGATAATAATTATGAATGAATTTAATTTTAGGATAATGATTCAACCAATTTAAGTGAAAGATATAAATATTTTTGATCTCACACAAGGTTAAAAAAACTATTATATGTCTAAAAAGTCATTCAAGAAAAAGGAAAATGGGTTGAGGCCATGAGAACATTAATGATATCTTGACATAACTCACTTCTCCCTAAAGTTGAATCTAAATTTGTTTCTGATGATTTGGAGATTCAAGAGTGTGTTGATTCCATTAATATAGAGTAATAATTATAAGGTAATAATGAATCATGAGATCTAACACCAAAGTAAAAAAGATAAGAATCATTTTCGAACAAAATCGTTATTCACAAAAATGATGAATGAAATAGGAGAATTAATGATAAATAAATAAATACTGGTGTGAAAGGTCTATTTATAGGTTGAATACATTGAATTCATTGGGACCAATGCACTGGTTTATAGAATAAAAAATCTGATATTACATTCTTTTTCAAAAATTGGAAAAAAATATTTTTCAAATGGATGTCAAATATTCTCCTCAAAGTTAATAGTAGGAATAGAGAGTTTTATTGAGAGATGATGTGGATTCATTCATGTTTATGGTGATAACTATGTTACTAGATTAAAGAAGTCTCTATATGGAATTAAATGATACAAAATACTCAAAATTCAAATATAGATACTGATTTAACAATGTTGAAGATCCAAAAAAGAAATCCTGTATATATTTCTATTCATTAAAGATAACAACAATGTTTTATTTAGTGTCATTGTATGTGTACATGACATTGTATTTTCCAAAATGAGAGAAATTTTCTAAAATTAATTTTTTATAGAGGTGAAAACATTAATTCATGATTCACATAGTGAAATAGGATATGTTCTGGGTTTAAAAAATTATCATGAGGAATAACACATATTTCTTTCTCTAGAGAAGTATGCTCAGAAGATTATAAAAAAGTTTTACATTGGGGATTATATTGAGAATATAAAAACTATCCCATTTTCATGTTTTAAATGTAAAATAAATTGTATCATATGATATATTGGAGACTAGTTATTTGATAAATAAATGGAAGATGGTTTATGGTTTGAAAAATGAGAGTAAATAATGGATTAAAATGTTTGGATGGATAAATGTATATTGGGAAGGAAATAATGATAACATAATATCTACATCTTGAAATGTTTTCATTTAAAACTATTTGTCTATATGTTGGAACAAATATAATTATAGGTATATATCCTTGATAACTATGGAAAAAGAATATGTGGGTTTAACTCAAGAAACCACATGAGTGATGTGGATGTGAAGTTGTTTGGAAGAATTCATGGTGAATGTAAAGTAACCACTAATTTTTTGTTGTGATAATAATTGTGAAATTAATTATTCAAGGACTTTCATTCAACATTTAATGTTAAAGAACAATTAAATGGAATATAAATCCATAAATATACTTGTAGATAAAATGAGTTAAATTTGGAATTTTTTCCCTTGAGAAAATTGAATATGTGTTAACCAATCCATTTACTAAGGATTCATTACAAGTATTACTATTGAAAATAATATTTCAACTTCATTCTTTTAGAGGCCATGGTGTATTGAAAATATTTACTATGTTGAATTATTATATTTATGTTATTTTTAATTATGGATAAATGTTATAAATTTATCAATTTATATTTTTTTATTTCACTCATAATGTGGGGGAAAACTATATAAGGGGAGTATCCAAAAGTAGTCATTTAAATTATTTAGTGGAATTATATAAAATTAAAAAGAGTTTGAAAAATAAGAAGTTTTTGATTTCAAACTATGAGTGTGTTTGCTATTTTTTTCAATTTATCACATTGTTTTCTATGAATATATACTATAATATCTTCATAAAAGGTCTAAAAACTATTGTGATAAGTTTAAGGTGAATTAGATGATGTTAGAGAGGTACTATTTTCATATATTATCACATGGGGTATCATAGACAAGGAAAATAAAGAATTTAAAAATAGAATAATATGTAATTTAATGGAATATAGAAGTAAATTTAAATCATTACATTTAAACACAACTTCATATTGTTATTCAATGTTCTTTTTTATTACATTGAGTAATCTCACATAATCATAGAACTATTTGAGGATTATTCATTGTAATGTTTATTGAGTTTGAATGTGATTTATCTTCCCTGGTGGGAAACATAACATAAAGTGGTTAATAATTAATTACAATTGATATTGAAAACTTGTTGATTTTTTTATGTTTAACAAAATGTTTTTGAAAAAATATAATTTATCTTGAGATTATTTTTTGAAGAACATTTAATAGGATATCTCCATTTTGAATGATTTTGTTGTCAAGGTGTAAATAATATTCAAACTCAAATAACGTTAAGTATAACATGGGATATAATGTATTTTTGGATGTTTAGAGTAGTTTAAAATTATTCCATAGGTGTTT
Organism: Viscum album; assembly: GCA_963277665.1. Classification (NCBI taxonomy): domain Eukaryota; kingdom Viridiplantae; phylum Streptophyta; class Magnoliopsida; order Santalales; family Viscaceae; genus Viscum; species Viscum album. Next base: position 2,049,696,735 of record OY728125.1, read on the forward strand.
GAAAGCAATACAGAAAATATATTTGGTTGGGAATATTTAAATAGAAAAATGGATAATACTTATTTTGTATATATTTCAAGGATGTTCACGACACTTTGTAAAAATTCATAAGATTTTAATATTTTATTGTATGACTATATAGTTGGGAAAAATTTAAAAAGTAAATAACATATTATATTTTATACAAACATTATTAGATATTTAGAAGACATCACAACTCATTTTTTGGACTCTGTAATACTTTTTATTGTAATTTATATTTAATTTACTAAACCATATAGATCTTGTATGTCATATAAAATTCTTACTAAATTATAAAAATACAAAAATGACTCCAATTTAAATGAAAAAAGAAATTATTTTCATAAATAATCTATAAAACATCAATAGTTATAAGAAAATTGAGAAATTTAATATTTTAAAAAAATTAAATATTTTTAAATCTTTAATTAAATCATGGGATTTTTAGTCTGCTGATCTTCATCAGAAAAAATAGAATGTGAAATATTGGGATTCATGATAGTTTTAGGATTTCTCAATGAAATTAGCGGTTACTTTTCATTGTTTAGCATTTTTTTACTCACACGTGGTGGTAAAATTAAATAAAAGTAACAATAATGACATTCATATAGAATTTTAAGATAATATCATGCTAATATTTTTGGAAAACTTTTAAGAAATGAAGATGTAGTGATTAATGGATGATTTATAAATATAATACCATGAAATTTTATTTAATCATATTTTTAATTAAATTATTGTGAGAAAAAAAGAGTATGACTCAGAAAAATTGAACAAGAGATATGCAGATGTTTAAAAAATTGGAGGATTTTTTTTTTCAAATGATTTTTAAAATAATATTTAATATTATTATTTTAATACAATAGGATGAATACAATAAGAATTATTATATTATTATTTTATATAATATCAATTAAAATATTGTGTTTATTTTTGTTAATTTTTATAAGAATGTATTTAAGTTAAATAATATGAAATTCATTGTCATTGTTGTGCATGAAGAGAAGTTAAAGAATAAAAAGCTTTTGAGTGTTCTTTTTGGAGAACAAGAGGATAAAATGTAACAGAATTATTGAATTATTGATTGTTTTAAGACTATTTAGTTCTTATGGAATCATTTTAAAACATAGAACCTATGTGGTAAACACATAAACTGTTAGAAAACCTATAACATGATAGAATGGTAGATAGAACACCATAGATTTAAACTTGTAATATTAATCAAAAATTAAAATGAAATACTTTTAAATTTTTAATTCAAGTTCATCTGAATTTTAATTACATTAAATAAATATTTTTCTATGAAATTTAGTTTTTTTCAGTTATATAATTTTAGAAAATAATTTTGAAATATAAATCCTTATGTTTTAATGTATATAAAAAACATCAATTATTTTTCAATAAATCATTTTTCCATGAAATAAATTATACATAAAATTTAAATAATACATAATTTCATTTTTATGTTTATATATTAACCATATTTTTATTTTTTTAAATAAAATTTATTTTATAATACATGGGTAATATACTAATAAAATTATATTTTGATTGGGAATTATTTAATGAAAAGTAATAGTGATTGATGTATATTGCCGATTATATAAAATATTAAATTTTTATGATATTATGTATAATGAAAATCATAAATTTAAAATAGAATTATATTTAAGATGTATATGAAATAATATTTGGATTAATTAACAACTCATAATAACAAATAACAATAATGAATGAAAATTGTTATATGAAACTTAGTGAAAATAATTAAATGGATGATTTTCTCTATTTAGCTTTATTTAGTTATAAATTTAAATATATGATAGTAAAATGTTAAATGAAATATGAAATTATTTATTTTTTATCCAAGGGAATATATATATCTAAATTATACCAAATTAGGGGATAGAAATATTATACCTATATCTCTATGAAGGTGTATTTATGATAACAAATTGAGACAAATGTTACAAAAATTTCCATATAAACCTGTTTCAAAATTTTAATGAATTAAAAAGGTTTATTTAAATATAATATTCAATATAATTTTAGTTTTTTGTGAAGTAAAGGTTTCATCAACCTTCATCCTTCAAACCCATTTTATTTTCTAAAAGGAACTATAAAATTTGTTGGAGTAAAGTGGAGGAGGCTCGAGTAGAAGAAGATCTAGTGAATACCCCATCAGCTAGCCAGTATAGGGTTCCCATAATATGAATTCATGATGGAAGAGGATTTGAAGTAAAAAAACTCCTACCAGAATACTAGTGATGGAGAAACGGGAAGTAGATAGAGGACCACTAGCCATATGATTGGGATGTAGTTGTTAGCCGACGACTCAAGTAGGTGTGAAAAAGTCTATTTAACATCCATCAACCTATAACTATCAATTAGTGGCTCAATAGTTAAGGATATATAGAAGTAATATTTCTTCTTGAATCTCAACGAGTACATAGTGGATGCTACTTAGTAGCTAGTAGCATCGGGTTAGCTCTAATTGAGGAACATTTGTCAAGGTAAAACAAAACATCATTGTGTTCTACCACAACTTCATGACAACCAATACATTTTTGAAGCTTCTATGAACATTTAGATACTATAAAAATACTCCTTTATCTACCTAGATGATAACTATTCACACCATTTTCCATCATCATTCTCTCTAAAGATCCATTGATGTTGAAACTCCTATTCTATGTAATCCTCACAATATTCAACTTCAATATTCTATTTCATCAATGATCATTAATATTTTTAAAAAAAAATTATTCATCTATTATAGAAAATTATATAGAATATATTTTTTGTGGTTAATAATGGGAATAACTAAATAAACTATCTATTTATTGAACCTCAAATCTCCAACGTTTCACACTCTATATCAGTGTGTGACAGGTTACCTCATGACCGACAAAGATCAAGAGGGTTCTTGAAAATTAAAAATGAGTGGGATGGGTTCTTAATCACATCTGATACTAAGATATTTATTCCATTGAACTCATAAGGAAAATGTTGTATATTTAGTGGCAGAATATTATATCCTAATATTTTAATGGAATTCAATTTTTTATAGTATATACAACACGCAACACTCATTTTAAACGAATAAAGAAATTTTACTATCTAAATGTGATAATTATAAACTAGAAATTAAATTTCCTTGTATCTATAGGATTATCTAAATTCTGAAATACATATAAATTCTATATATAATAAAATTCTATTTATTAATGAATTGGAAATGATATATCTGTTTTTTATAATGTTAGTTGATGCTTCAATAAAAAAAATTCCTTCAAAAATTGATGTTATTGATTTATGTGAGAGAATAATATATTAAATTTATAAAAAATAATGAAATTTTATTTTCCTTAGATGATATAAATATTTAATAAAGAATTAAAAAGTTACTTTAGGTAGAATTTCTGAGAATTTCTTGAAAAGATAGATTTTTTTATGGAATTGTGAAAAATATTTTTTTATTGGGTACAATATTTTATGTTCAAGTATTTAAAAATTAAAATTAAAATATGGATTCTTGTTAAAATTTAATTGTTTCATTATTATTATTAATAATACTATAAATTTTATTGGAATCAATAGTGTGCATAAATTTCGCATAAATACATTTTTAATCACATAATAGATTTTTATTAAAAATAATATTTCATCATGTTTTTTTGGTTTAATGTTAAATTATATTATTATAATAATTTTAATATAATTTTGATAAATGTTTACCTTGTTTTGAATCATCATAATAAATATATATTAATAATTTCAATATATTTTTGGATCAAAATGAATAATAAAAACTGCAAAAATATGTTACCATGTTGACAGTAAAAGAAAGTATAATATCAAATTAAATGTCATATATTAGGGTTAAAATCACATTAAAACATGTATAAATTATAATTTATAGATTTATTAGAAACTTATATGATCTTAAATTTGTAATTTCATCATTTTGGATCTATTTTTATAAAGTAATTTTTTAAAAATTAAAATATCTTTATAACTTTCATGTGTGTCTTCTGACCCCTTATAAAAGGACACATCATATCTTATCCACCATACACTTCAGGATCCTTTTGGATCGACCAATAGATAAATATGTGTATTCCTAACTTCAATAACGACATATTATAGTCCATGATTCAACTAGAGAACCAATCTACGAATGATTTAGGTATAACCCTAAAGAGGTTGTCTGAAAAAAAAGGTTTAGTTAGGCAAGATGTTTTTATATACTCTTACACCTATTTATAATGTTAGTAAAACATCAACAAATAATAAAACAAATAGCTTGAAAATAATTATTTGTTTTAATGATATCGTAATATCCTTCTTCCAACTGCTTCTTTTATCATATGGTAAATGAATCCATCATTTGTTTGTATATTGGACTATTATCTCGTGAACCGATGTAATTTTCTCATAAAGACCACTCGTGGATACTTATAATGATGTATTTGATGTATATATATGTTATTAATTAAATTTATACCATTCTAGAAGTATAAAATATCATATTATTTTATACCATTCAATCCATTGAAAAATGATATCATCGTTCGTGTGTATATGTCTGTGTGTACTCCCTAGCATCCCCAAGATTGTATTGTATTTCATTTTTCATTAACACAATTAATGGTTATTTCTGAATTTTTAATAAAAATATAAAAATGTCATTATTACACGATTAGTATTCTAGAGATAATTGATGAATGACCACATTTACCTTGTTCAACATACTGATGTCATTTTGAAATGATGAAACAAACATCCTAAAAATACCTAAACTGTACATAACTAATTAAATACTTCAAAATGAAAATAAATAATTGAATGTTTTAATTATAATGAATTAAACCCTTAAAATGTTACTAATAAAGTAAATAATTAGTATATATTTATTATATAGGATTTAAAGGACATACATGTAAAAACTTTACATGAGGTGAGGAATTTTATCTCAATTTCCTTTCCTCGAGGTGTGTTTTAATGTTATACACATGTTTTGAATTATATTCTACACCTAATACCCTTTTCAAATTTATATGATGGATCCTTTATAATTTTTTCTACTGTAGGTTTCAATTCAATTTAAATCATTAAATGGGTTTTTATTCACATGTTACCAAATTAGTAAGGGTTTTCATTACACAATTTTCATTCATTTGGTTATATCTCAAGTTAATCGACATTGTTATCCCATAATTATGTGTTAATTTATCTCAAATAATTTTTATTATTTACTTCATCATTATTTATGTTGATTTACAAATGTGTGAATATTATGTTCATTGATTAATTATTATATAATAATTTGTAAATTTCGCATGGTTTTTTTTTATCTCAATCCCATTTCCATGATAAATGTTTCATTTAATGCCCCATGATTTATTTTTTTGGTGTCAAAACTACCTTTATACACTTGTTTTTTGGTAATAAATAAATTTATTTGGATTATATATTTAATATCCAATTTTCTCTCACTATATCTAGATAAGGTTCCTTTATGTAAATCAAATATTTTTATTTTCATGAGCCACATATATTTTATAATCATTCAGTTATGAATGTTCTTTATTAGCTTAACTTCCATTCACTCTCTTATTGATTAAAGAAACATAAAAAAAATTAATTGATAATTATATTCTCCCTTCTATAAGATTCGTAATCATTCTCTTCCTTATCCTTATTATGAATTATGTTTTTAAAATTTCTCTTTTCTGAACATAAATTACTTCCAAAAGTTATTTTAAATTATAAATAACCTTATTTTAAATGGTTTTTAAATATAAATTTTATAATTTTATCTTCATTGTTCAATTTTGACTATAATTACAAAATATTGAAATGATTTTTTTTATTTTTTTCAAAATAGATTTTCCCACCAAAATTACTATTATTTTCTTTGAATATTCAATTATAAGATTGCGTATTTATTTACAACAAAATTATTTTCCCCAATTTTTTTAAAATTTTATATAAATTATTATCCAAAGATAATATAAGTTTTACCTTTTTAAAAAAAAATTATTTTATTTTAATCATTTTTTTCTATATGACCATCCATTATTTATTCATATTCTTCACTAGGATTATGATATTATTATAGAATACATATTTTTTTTCTTGGTATCTTAGAAAGATTATTTTAAATGGATTACAGTGAAACATATTTTATTTCCATGGGATAAATTGTGTATAAAGGAATTATGGTTATATTAATGGCTGTTAGGATTAAAACATTATGTGTCTAAATGTTTAGTTCGATAATAGTAAAAGTACATTATTGGTGTTAACAAGTGAAGTCATTATTACTTATAAGAATGGGTAAGGTCTATAGAGCATATATAAATGGGTGATAATAATAAAACATAAAAAATGGGTGATCTAGATTTAGCTTATTGAAATTTTTGATCAGGATAGATCTTACATGAATGGGTGAGCTTGAAATGGCTCATACGATTGGGAGAACGTGATATATCTCTATTTTGAATTTAGAAAAGTTCCTAGAATTAAATTGAAATGGGGAGAGTGAACTAGGGTGGATTATCTTTTTCATTTGATAGGGATATAGTAATTTATAACTTGGTTTATGAAGATAATGATCCAATATACCAACATGTATTATGTATGTATATTAATGGTATTTAATATTTCTTTTAAACAAGATCGTCATCAGATGTATTAATATTATTGATTCCTATGATTCTTAAATTTCATAAATCATTATTCCATGTTTCATGATTTATGTTACATGTATTTATGGGTATAAATTCTCTTGTGTTTTTCTCACACACTTTGATTATGTCATCATACCCGTGTGAACATCTTGTAATCACTTATTATTACTTATTTTTACCCTTGTTGAGAATTTTAACTCACCCTTCATGGGTTTAATTTTCCATAGGTTATAAATAATTATGTTAAATTATTTTTTCCTTTAAATGATCCATTTTTGTATAATTTTATGTGATATTTTCAAGACTTACATTAATATAATATAACCCTTATATAGTTGGAAAATTGATCACTTGACAACATGGGTATTGTTATGTAAGATATTCTCTAAATTTTCTAAATATAAAAATCTAAAATCTCCATCATATATAAGTGATCCAATATTTAAATTTTTTGTTACATATTTTTAATTGTTAAAACCGGGTCACATTTATCAATATAAAATCCAAAAATTTAAAGATCATGTTCTAGTACTCGATATGAGAGTTCTGGTCGTGGGATACTATAGTTGGTATTAGAGAAGGTTTAAGACAACATTTGAGATTAATATGTTATCACGTTATCCTAACATAATGGTTATGGATTCCTTTATGGGTTCATACATTTGTGTTTGATCATATGTTCCAGGGTATATACACACCTTTTGAGGTTTTATGTGATGGTATTTTGAGGTGATTTAAATCATTAATGGGTATTTGGATGAATAATCATTATATATTTAGATAAAACTTCAGTTTAGTATAATATTTAATATTATGTTAATTAGGATCTATTAGATAGTGGGTTATATATAATAATTATGGTTGAAAACTTACTCCGAGAAAACAAAATATTTTCCGATATATTTATTTTCAGGAAAATGATTACCTTTCATGTTAGTATCTAAACTTCATTAATGAAATTTTGGTGAAGTTCTCTACATCATAAAATTATATATAGTAGTATAATAGAGATTAATTTTATTTTGGGAGATGATAAAATTTATTAAAAAATATTTAACCCTTAAAATTGGCATGATAGGTAATTACAATTTAGGGGATACATGTTAAAAGGTATGAGGTAACCTCTTAGGGTAATTTTTAATCAAATGAAGAGTTTATTGGGGATATAGGATTATTTACTTATGTAATGATATATGTTGAATATATTTTTTGTTATTTTTATATTTTAAAGGTTAATGTAGTATTTCTTTATAATATGGTTCATATATATTTAATATTATATTACCTTCTGATAACCAATTTAATTTTGTTTAAAATATAATGTCTCCAATAGTTTCATGTTATCCATTTTTTTACAATGAGATCCATTATAATTTTATTTTAGTGTATTGGGTATAAACACATCAACATGAATACTATTCATGTGTAAAAATTCTTAATTTTGATGGTATAGGAATTCATCTACCCTATGAAAATCATCTTGTAAAAATTTAATTATATTACCTTTATTTATAATAAACCATTATTATTTTCAACACCTCATTTTTTAAGGTTGTTTGGTTAATAACATTCTCAATAGCATTAACGTTATTGAGATAAAGGTTCTATTTTACTCCCAATCATAATTTGAACATATGTTTATTTTTCATTTCCATATTTACACTTACCACTATTGTTCTACTATTGGGAAACCTAGTATACAGTATTCCAGATGACCTTCATGTTTCCATTTAACCCTCTTTGAGTGGATATTTGATTAACCATTTTTATGTTGTGGGATTTCATCAAAGGTTTTTTGAAATGTCAAAACCCTTGTTTAACATGTCCAAGTTCAAAATTCAAGGACAAAATTTATCTAATAGTGATAATCTAATATCTTGATATTTTAAAGGAACATAGTGTTTTCTATTGTATGTATCAGGTTGCATTGAGCTTAAATGAATCGTGAAATATTATAATCCAAATGTTATAATTATAACCTGGAAATTAAATTCATTGGTTTAGGTACGATGTATCAAATTATTAAATATATAAATAAAATCCTTTCTCAATAAAAATTTATTTATTAATGAATATAAAATATAAACTTATTTTTTAATTAAATGTTTGTTTACACTTTAAAAAATGTTTTCTTTAAAATATTTCATCATTATTTTTGGGATCAAATAAAAAATAAATTATCAAAACATTAGAAATATTATTTTTTAAAAATATATCATTTTTTAATTTATAATATCATAATTGGATTTGGATTAATTTCATAGATTTTTCTAAAAATATTAATTTTTCAATGATTAGTGAAAAATACTGATTTTTATTGGAAATTTTATTTTCTTTGAAGTATTTAAAAATTAACATTAAATTTTTGGTTCATTTGAAAATTTAATTAGTTAATTTTTATTAAAAATAATAAAATTATTTTTATTTTAATCAACATTGAACTAGAATTTAGACAAAAAATAGTTTTTTAATTAAAAAATTCATTTTTCTAAAAAATGTTTTTTGATGAATTTTTCTAGCTTACTTCTAAATTAAATTATACTACATGACAAAATATAATTTTATAAAACTGGATCCATATTTAAAATAATTATTTTTTTTATCTGTTAATATTTACATCATAACATTTCGTCACAATAAATAGTAAAAATAGAAAAAATATGATACCACGGTTAAAGCTAAAAAAGGATTTCCATGGGTTCTACTTATGTTATAAGGTTTATAATAACCGTGAAACCTTTATAAAATTATATCAGAACATATTTTGACACTACATAATTTTATCTTCTAAAATGTTCCATTTTAGTTCCATTTATCTTCTATAAGATATTAATAAATAATAAGCTTTTTAAAAATTCTATATTTTTCCTCTCCCCCACTTATAAAAGGACAACCCCTCTCCTCTCATATCCAAACATCAAGATCTTTTTTTCTTAGAAAATACATATCCCAATAAATTATTTAAATCCCATCCAACATACTGGAGTCCATGGATTGATTAGAATACCAATCTAAGAAGGATTCATGTATAAACCTATAGTGGTTTTCTAAATAATATTTATATTTAATAAATGAGAATTTTTATTTTATTTATCAGTTTACCCCCGTAAATATTTTCCAAACATGTTGAAATTATAACACAAGTATCTTAAATATAATTATATTTTTTTCACTTTAATTTCATAACCTATATATATATATATCCTTCTACAATCAAATGGTAAATGAATTCGTCATTCATGTATACGGTAAACTACCACCTCACAAAACAATGTAATTTTTTTCCATCACTACATCTAACTCCTATTTATAATGATGGATTATATATATATATATCTCATATTAATTATATAATTATTATTTCATAAATATTTTATACTATATTATTATCTAATATTACATCCAATAAAAAGTTATAACATCGTTCATTTGTACATGTGGATTAACACCGTCATGAAGTGATGTGATTCAGTGTTTCCGGGCCATAACCCATTTATAATTTATACATGTGAATTTAAAAAAAATTGTGGTATTGATGTTACAATAACTATAGAATAATGTTGAAATTGTGTTTACCTTCTTTCCCTAATGATATTTTAAAAAAAAACGTTACTCATGAATGTATATGGTGTAATGTCTCCTTGAATGTAATGTAAGTCACTTTTCAAAACATAATTTAATATTTGGTTTTAACTGTATGATTATTGTATAAAAATTAAAATTATTTAATGGAAATTATTCTATATATGATTGAATAATTACCTCTATGAAAATGGCCAATATTTGGATGTCATTTTGAAATTACAAACAAGAAATCCTCAGAACACCCAAAGTGAACATGAAAAATTAAGTAGTTAAATACATCAATAAAATAAATGAATAGTTAAATGATATGGTATTAAACCTAGAAAGTGTTTATAATATAAGTAATTATAATATGTATATTTTAGAGGATTTAAATTATATAAATTGAAATTTTGGACTTGTGGTATAAGATTTTGTCTCAATTTTTCTTTTCTCGAGGGAAGTTTTAATGTTTTACACAAACCTTCATCTATATAGTGTATCTACATTCCTTTTACATATCATATAAATAATCATCCATATTTAATTGAATTTTATGATACAAAGCATGTTGATTCATTTAAGAGGGTTTGAATAGTAATGTACCAATGTGGTAAGGGGTTTATATACTAAATTTTCATTTATTGGATGATATTTCTACTTTATTAAATATATTTGTCATTTATTATGTGTGAATTGAGATGAAAATTTTATTATAATGTATTTACACTTAATTTATATGTATTTAAATAAGTTCTCATAATCACTTAATTGATTAATTGTCAAATCAAGTGTCGTGGTCTTTGCAGTGCTTTTTATTCTCTCAATCTCATTCTCTTGAGACTTGATTCGTGAAAAACACCATACTTTCCTTGTATGATGTACATAATAATGTATAAAGATATTTTGAATTTTTATTTCAAAAAATTCATTTTATTTAATTATCCATATCATACACTTAATTTCAATTAATTTTAATTTGAATGTCACCAAAGTTGTAAGGGATTAATGATACAATTTCCTTTCATTTCATGATTTTTTAGGATCAACATTCATTTGGGGGAATTTGATACTGTTACTATCTTGAACCATGTATATTATGTTATCCAATATTTATGAATGTTTTTTAAAATATTAATTTACATTTACTCTATTATTTATTAGAAAAACATCAATACAGTTGTTTTAGATGATAAAGATGCTGTATATTGTATTAGATCTAAAATCTTTTTTTCTTAATATCCTTCTTTTCTAAAATTTTATAATGAAAATTAATTTTAAATAAGACCTAATTTTATAATGTTATTTTACAAGATAATTTATTTTTAAAGGTTATTGGATGAAAAATAGGAAACATTATCTACATGGGTCACTTTTGACTCCCTTTATAAAAATTTAAAATGAATAATTACTTTTAACATTTATAAAAAGATCTTAAAAATGTCATGTCAATTCTTTTATATGAATATTAATTTATATTTTTTCATGTTTATATTCATACAATTTTTTTCATAATATTTTTTATATTATTGTAAAATATTACCCAGTAAAATGGTTATTTTCTCTTTTATACGATGAAATGTTTTAAATTCAAATTAATAGGAATTTTCTTCTATGAATTCATCATTTTAAGGATTAATCTAATTCACTATAAATATTATCAAATAATACCATGCATCTTCTTTCTTGATATGACTTATGATTTGGGTTAAAAAGGGATAATCATGAAACTCATTTCCTTTACATGTGTTTAGAAAGATTTACATGAATTATTGTTGTTTTCATGAGTATTATAGTAAAATGATTAATATTTTGAAAGTTATATTCAGGAATTGAACATGGAAATTATTTTTGATAATGGGTCAAAATGATAAATATTATACAAAGTGGTGGGCCTGAATCATAGTATATGAATAGGTGTTCTTGATATAGATTATGAAAATGTGTGATCTCAGTATATATTATATGAATGGTTGATCCCAATACCGCTTATATGAATAGTTAAGCCTGATATGGCTATCTAATTCATTTGATAATGTTCTTAATCTTCAAAGAAAATTAGGGTGTTAATAAGGACTCTTTCTCCTATGGATCTAACTAGACAACAGTTGTTTTTGAAAGATGTTAAATGGATAATGTTCAATTATACCAACACATTTTCCAATGCATGTAATGGTTATTTAATATTTCCAATTTACAATATTGAAATTAAATGCATAAAGATAATTTATTACTATGACTCTTTTAATTTTTTAAATTGATTATTCCATGTTTCATGATTTATGACCAGGTAATGATGAGTATGAATTCTCTTATTTTACACTCATGAAATGTTTTTATGTCATCATATCCTTATTCTCATCTTATACTCACCGATGACATCCTATTTTTAATTCTTATTCTTTCACCTACTAAATTTTGTATATCACCCTTACGGTATTTCAGTTTCCCAAGATTATAAATAAATTGGTTAAATTATTACTATCTATAATTTTTTGTGATGAATTTTATGTGATATGTCGAAGACTAATTTTGAAATAATAATTATAACGTATAGTAAAAAGAACCCAAACCTATCATCTTGGAGCCGGTGTCTCCTTTATTAAATTTTAATAATATACAAGGAATCACATCCCATTGTACTATGTGGTTTAGTAGTCTTGGTAAATTAGATACATATGTTATTAAAAAATTACTTTTGAAATGAAAAATTCAAAAAATTTATTCCAGAAAAGTAATATTCCCTATTTAATATCATTTCATATAAATATTAATATATTACCTAGATTACTGGGAAATGAAAAGAAATGGTGAGCTCAAATGCTCAGTAAGGGTTATGTATTGTGGAAGCTAACATAAATATATTAGCATAATCAATATGGAATGGTAAATAATTTAACACAAATGAAATTTAAAACACATTACTCCTATGATAAGATAATAAATAATTAATATGGAAAGGTAAATACCAAAACACACATGCCATTTAAATAAATTGAATGTAAAAATAAGATAATGCATAATAAATATGACGAGGTAATTTAAATCACATTCCATTTAACCAATAAACTAGAAATGAAATGAAACCATATATATTATTATTGTGAGAATAACATTGATAATAAAATAATCCAAAATGAATATGGAAAGGTAACTAAAACCCATTCTATTTAATCAATAAATTTGTAATAAAATGAATCAATAGAAAATATCCTGGAAAATAATATGTATATTTTTAATGATGGAAATGATTAATTATTGGATTCTATGTTCTAAGAACATGATACATTTAATATCAAGAACATTCACAAGACGGTTTAAAACTATAGGAAGAAACTGATTTAATATAGGCTTAATAATTATCCTCATGAGATTATAGATTAATAAATGGAATATATAATTCAGGCCAACCCATCACTCCATGTTCAACGAAAAACCCATATATCTAATAACAGATTTAATTCATTAACCATGTTCCTCATCATAAAATATATGTATTGAGTAAAGAATACATATTTATGAATATTTCCCCAAAGATACAAATAACATTCAATTAGGAACACTATATGTTGAAATGAAATATATTTTAAGAAAAAAAACATTTCCATGATAAATAATATGTATTTTTAGTGGAAATTTAATGTTGAATGATCACATGGATGTAAATATTTAAATAGAAAGTAAATTACTACATAAATAAATCAAGAAAGTAAATTTATATACCTTAATTGGTCAAAATGATAATTTTATATCCATATAATGAATAATTATGGTATTAATGAAACTTATACCTAGTGTAACATAAAAAAATAAGGGTTGTGGGAGTTGATGAATATAAATTCCATTAAAATATCCTTTAAAACATTCATGAGTAAAAAATACATTTCATTCATTGAAAATAATTTTAAATGTAAAAGATAAATTTTTTTGAAAATAATATTTCTAGAAAACAACCTTTAAAACATATATATGATGTTTTAAAAAATTTTGTGATCAAGTAGGAAGTAAATTCTATAAATTTTGAGTATATCAAATAAAACATTCCTTTAAAATTTTCTATAAAAGAATGATGGTCAATGTTTTGAAAATGACATGATTATTCCTCTAAAAAAATTATAAAAATAAAAAATTAGTTAAATTTATTTAATATATAATTTTTAAAATTTTAAAAAAATTCCTTAATTATTTTTATAAAACATGGTTTTTGAATAAAACATATTTCCAGCCCAAGTATGAAATGAAGTAGACTTTTATTAAGAGAAATTTCTCAATTTTTTTAAGTAACAAAGAGATTAAAAATTATAATATTACATGAAAATATCATGAAAAAATTAGTAGAATAAAATTTAATGGGTTTATGAGATAATAATCATGTAATTCCATTCAATTAAAATTTATGAATAAACATGCATGATTACGATGACATTGTGAGCCCTTAAAATGATCAAAATGTTAAAGAAGGAATTCATAAATTAATATTTATTTTTTTCTGTTTTAAAACCACATAAAATATGTGAAATAACACATAATATAATAAAAAGTCATTACAAACAAAATCATAGAATATAAAATATTACGAAGAAATAATATAACCTAATAAAAATAAATTGAGATATAAAATTTATTACCAACTGGTCAAAATTATATAAAATACAATTGGTTATTGTAATTAAAATAGAATATTAAAATACAGAGAATTATTAGGGAATAATAATATTTAATGAAAAATTTATAGTATTTACCTCTTATGAAAACAATTAAGAGAATCATAATAAAATATGCCTCAAAGAATGGAAATTGAGACGAAGTACCTTACTTCATACTATCTTTTATATGAACATTAATAAAATTCATCAATATTAATTTTATGAATTTTATTTATTTATTCAAAAACCATATCTGTATTTAAAATATCATATATGGTTCTCCTATAACATTTTACCACCTGTTATATAATAATGTTTCGTTATTCTCATTATTTCTAGTGTTAATTACATTGTTTTTTCAAGCATGTTTTCCCTGAATGTTTATTGTATTATGTATAAGATATAAATAAATTATCTAGATAATTATATTGATTTTATTAAAATTATATTTAATCATTCGATATATTGTTATAATCATTCATGAAATTTTGATATAGAAAATGATTAACATTGTTTCATAGAGATGGAATGTTGTATGTATGCATGTGGGGATATACCATTCCATTAACAAGTTAAAGGGCTTTTAAGTGGGTGATATATTACTTATAAATTATCAATATCATTCCATATATATTACATATATTCATTAAATGTATCCTTGTTACTTCCCAAGTAAATCATATATTTAAAATGAATCATATCTCCTTGTGTGGTGGTAGTCCACCGAACACAAAATCGATGTTATCATAATTTAAATGGTATAGAAATTAAGAATGTGTATGTGATTTTTTGAATTCATAAGTTTGATAATATAATAAATAGAATAAAAAAATCAATGATACAATTATATCCATATTTTAAAGGTGGTTATGAAAAATAAATTACATCGGTTTGTGAGGTGGTAGTATGTCATACACATGATCGATGATTTTGTTTCCCATATTTTAGAGGCGAAGAAGGATAAATATTATTAAATAAACATAATAAGATATTATTATATGATATATAATGGTGTTATTATACTAGATGTGGTAATAAATAATTTACTTTGTAAAAGTAATAAAGAAAATGAAACACCTTTATTAAGACAATTACCTTATATAAGAGAAACCTCCTTTGGTTCTCCTCTTAAATACACTAGGGTTGGAATTCTAAGAATACCATATGATGTAAAATT
The DNA here is from genome assembly GCA_963277665.1 of Viscum album. Taxonomy (NCBI): domain Eukaryota; kingdom Viridiplantae; phylum Streptophyta; class Magnoliopsida; order Santalales; family Viscaceae; genus Viscum; species Viscum album. Next base: position 2,049,712,838 of record OY728125.1, read on the forward strand.
TTTATATTGATTCTTAGGATGGTTTTTCAGAGGTATGGGTTGCGAAAAATGGCTTTAAAGGTAATGATAATTGAAGGAAGTGAGTTCCACTTAATAATTTGGGAAAGGGATCCTCTTAAAATTTACATGGAATTTTGCAAAAAAACAATACAAAAATGATAAAGTAATTCACATGATAAATGATTCAAAATGACCATAGATTCTAATTTTTTATGAATAATGTCTTTATATGGAAATGAAAAAAAAAAATTACATGATGATATTCATTTTAACCCTTATCTTCTTCATTTAACATCCCAACAAAAAAAGTTTTACATTAACCGATGTAAATAATTTTTAATAATTTTATAATTCATTATAGATATAAATTATGTTAAAATTAATAGATAATATAATTAATTATTATTACAATTATGGAATTTATTTTTAAAAAATCCATTCACAAAATTAGAAAAGTTTAATTTAATATTTATCACAAGACGCCATGGTAATCATGTTCTCAATGAAAAATTATCAAAGGTATTAAAAGTTTTAATTCAAAATTCAATATGAAAATGGTTTAAATGAACTAAATTGGATGAATATATATATATATATATATTGATCTAATTTTTATTTTAAGAAAGATTAAAATCTAATTTAAAATTTAAAATTAATTAAATGAAAATGTGGTTCTCAACAAAGAGCATTTTTTCACTATTCGCCGAAAAATGATTCATTTTTGAAAAGTTACAAAAATTAAAACTAAGATAATTTTTATTTTATTATTTCAAAATGAATGTATTTTTATCAAATCAATCTTCTAGCATTTTTAAATTATTTTAAATTATTTTTTTCAATGCACTAAAAAACCATCTTAAAAGAAATATGGTATATCAAAAAACCTTTATTTTACATTTTAATGATTCATATTTGATTTATTATAAATAAATAATCATATTAATAATTACTTATTTATTACTATTCAAACCCAAAAAAATTAATTCTTATGTCATAATGGCATAATATACTAAGGTCCATTAAGCTCGGGGTTACCTATTACACAAGATATCGAAGAGATTAAATATAAAGAAATATATTTTGTGGATGGTTTAAGAAAAACTTATACGTATTTCATATGGTATAAAATAAAATCATATTCTTTTCTAATATTGGGGTGTTATATACTCCCCACATTAAATAAATTACTTCCTCAAAAATTTATCGTCATCTCAAAAATCGAGGATTTCAAAGTTGGAAATTTCAATTTTGAAAACCTGCATCATAAAAGGGGAAATCGAACATCATCTTAGTAAAAATATAGGAATGTAAAAAAGATAATGTTTAATAACAAATAAATATTTTTCTATGTATGTGAACAGTTATGGAATGATAATATAAATACTTAGATGAGATAAATAAATAATTATAGAGTGATATAAGTCATTGATCACAAGAAATTTAATGATCTATGGAAAGTTGTGGACCTCCAGAATGTTACTATATTTGCATTTAAAAGATCATTTAATTAATTATATATGAAGATAATAGGATAAATTTATTGTTTCAAGATCATTTTTTTCATTTTGAAGAATTATTTTACTACATAAAAATATAATGAAATATAACTACTTGATGTATTTATATTTCATAGACACTGTTTTATCCTTTGATTGTCTATAGATCAATTCATAATTCATCTCTTACTGTAATAAATGATTATCCAAAAAATAATTTTTTGTTCATGAAGAACTGAAATTTTCTTTTAATACATTAGAAGATCTATGATGTAGTGGAATTTCTTTTCATATGTCTCTTACTATTTTCCAATACATATATAGAAAGGATAACTTATCTAATATAATATATTAATCCCTAAACCCAAAAAATAACCACTTAATTTCATAATTAATATTTATTTTTCAAATCATTTAGGGAAAAATAAAGAAATATTTGCTACAACATCACTTGGGGATGTGGTAGGCATCAGTCCATTATCATTATTCTATTGTGGGTTCAAGAACTATAGCCTTCCCCAAAGGAAACAAGATTTCTTTTTTTTAAAAACTATATTAGTATAATTATTATATTATTCCTAAATTGTGATGACCCATAATTACATCAACATCAATATAAGATTAAACATAGATGAAAAGAATACCTTTAATATATTTCAAAAAATTATAGTCATTCATCCAAAAAAATAATTGTTTTTATTAAAACGTATAATAAAAAAATAGTTTATATTTCTAATTTTTTCCAAGAATATTATATATCATTTTATACTCCTGCAAGAAAAAATTCAAAAGGGGTGTTTAAGATACTGAATATATGATCAACCATAAAAATATAAACACTATATGGTATCCATAAATATTAATTTAATGAAGAAACATATTCTTCTAAAATTTTACATATTTCACATATATTACATGATTTTTATAACTGAAATACCATTGGGAAATATAATTTTATAAATAATCATAGGATCCCAATAAGTACTTCAACCGTTTTTTTCAACATAGTTCCCTACTTTCTCTTGGATTTAACCTTTAGAATAGAGAATTGACTCAGATAATTCCTAGTTTCAACATATTTATGACCAAAAACTATAAATGGATCCCTTAGATGAAATTTATTTCCTTTCATCACATTGTTAATTTATTTCACTGTAATTCACTACTTTATGCCACTTTTACAAAAGTAAAAAAATATTCAAATCCTCTAATATGCTTTCATGGCTATCTCTTCCCACATTTCTGACTAGAATAAAATCATTTCTTCTTTCCTTCATGGTCTAAACCACTTAATCTCATAGAGAACTCTATCCTCCTCTTATTTAGTGATTTAAATTGTTCATTAAGGTATAAATTTTATATATTATTTTAGGATCACTGATTAGAAAAAATAGGGATATATTTCATTCATATCATAGACCCATTTGGTTTCTCATATTCACTAATGTGTCTTTCGTATTCAATGTTGAAATAATTCCTTTAGGTTCTAGGCATTGAAAAAAACAAAAAACATAGTGTAGAAAATAATAAACATAGTAGGAAAATCATATAATAATCTATAGGATGTCTAAATCATTAAAAATTAATTTCAATATATAAAAACATAGGTAGAAACTATGTCATAATTTATTATAATCTATTCAAATACAAAATAATAATTTGTAAATAAAAAGTGAATTATCCAAATAACATCTCCCATGAGTATCAAACTGGGTGCACAACAAGGTCCATTATCATGCACCATTTGATAATTTAGTTAAGTAAAGTTCACCCTTTTCAGATTTATTATCCCTATTTATCTAATTTCATGAACCATGTCAACTTTTAGTATCCACAAAGGGATGTTTCTTAATTAAAAAACAACACAATATATTGCTTAAAAATAGTAGAATTTTATTCTACACATATCCCCATCATCATTCATATGGTTATGTTCCCTAATCTATGTTTTCCTCAATACAATTGCAAATATTTCTACTAAAATTACTCCTATATCAACAACAATGAATCAATATCTGATATCTTAGAGTTAGTCCCTACTTTTTTATATTTGAATAAGATACATGGAATTGTATCCTAAAAGACAAAATTGTTTAGTAATCAGGGTAAATTGAATAAATACATAATTCCCAAGTTATATTTAAACTAAATTATAATATTATCTTTTTATAATATAGTTCATCCATATATTTTATCCTTTCATATCAATCTAATCACACTTATCGAATTTTTAAGAAAGGATAAAAATAATGGTGAGATAAAATTATTATTATGATCTATGTATAGTGGAATCTATGATTAATATAGATGAATTATTAATATGGCAATGTAAATAACAGAATACACATTCCATTTAAATATAATAAATATCATGATAATATAAAAAAAACAATATGGAAAATTAAATAACTAAAACACATGGAAATTAATTAAATTGACTATCATGATAAGATAAGGCATAAAATAATTAGAAATATAAATAAAAACAACCTATTATTTAATCAATAAAATAATAATGAAATTCATCTAGCAATATTATTATTAAAAAATATCATAGATAATAAGATAAGGAATAATAAAAATTGAAAGGTAACTAAATAAATATTTCATTTAATAAATAAAATGGTAGCTAGATTCTTCTAGATATAATATCATTATAAAAATGTCATGGATAATAATAACTTATTTTAAAATGAAGGAAATGATTAATTATTAGATGTTATGTTCTTAGGTACAAGATACCTCTACTTTCAGGACCTTTCACAAGATAGTTCAATACCACATCAAGAAACACATTTAACTCTAGCTTGATGATTCTTCTCATGGTACCACGATGCATCATGGGGATTTAAATTTTCAAGCCCCACCCATCACTACATGTTCAAATAGTTCCATATATATGAAATATGTAATTTAATTCATGAACTATTTTCATTTTCATCAAATATCCTTATTGAGAAAAGAATACGTGTCACAAACCAGCCTGGTTCGACTCCAAACCGGGCACCTGAAACGATCAGTGGCACGACCCGAAGGGAGTTCCCGATCCCCATGAAATGAAAACTAGTTCCTGGAATCAACAGAGTAACTAAGGGAATGATTTTACCAAAATAAAATCAATAACTAAGCATCAAAAATAAAAGGATAGCCCAACATATATTTATATAAATTTAATTGAACATTATTTATATAAGAAACCAGAAGTACAAATAAACAATAAAACCAATTAAAAAAACATGATAACCAATCTAACACCATGTGTCACTACTAGTCACTCTCTAACAAAATGAATACTCATCTCCCAAATTGACCAAACTGAATCTGAAACCTACACAAGGGATAAAAATATTATAAAACAACATGTGTGACTATTAAAACTCAATAGGTTATCCCAATTTTATATTCCCAGTGCACATCCTTTAAAATAAAATAAACATCAATTTCAAGTTTACGATACAATATATAAAAATAATTTTTCCAAATGAGGTTCCATGTTATAAAAATTACCATACAAAAACTTTCATGTTTTATAAACCATAATTCTTGAAATAATTTTTCAAAGAGGAGAAACATAAAAATGAATTTTTTTAAAAGGGATGCTTTAAAGAATGTAAAATTTTAAATAAATTATACACAATGATGAATTTACCAAAAAAAACACTGTAAACTGATTTTTGAGTACAAAATATCCAATGAACATAAGTCATGGTAACACCCCTAGGTACCTGTTTGTTGTGGGGCATAGGTACCTCATATCTTGGTGTAAAAGTAACCACAAAAATACCAGTTCTCATGCACATGATCCAATAGTAAAAGAATGATCCACAACCTTGTACTCCTCATCTATCACGACCCATCCCCCATGGCCCGTGTCGTAACTAACCCAAGCCTGCCTTCTATAGGCAAGGGGATAGGGACTAACACCGAAAGACGTATTCCATAAAATTGGGAACGCATTGTCTTTATAACCTGTAAACTCACACAACCAAGCACAAAATAGGATACAAACACAAAGTAAAATGTATAGTAAAAGAGTACTGAAAGCAAAAAGGGTTCGGAATACAAGCCCAACTGTAAAAGTACAAGTACCACTAAAAAGAAAAAAAATATCCTAGATCATCCACCGAGGATCCTGCCCGAAGGGTAGGTACATATCCTCTCTACAACACTCTTTGTAAACTCGTCTGCTCTGTGGACCACCTGTTCCTAGCTCCCTCAAGTCTCAGTCAAGCTACTCATCATCTGAAGGTCCACCTACAAGCCGCCTCCATTCCCAGTACCCTCGTACTCAGTCAGCGTTGTTCTTCATCTGCACATAGCACAACACAGTGCAGGCGTAGCCCATTCAGGTGTGAGTATGAAAATAATTAGTAGAGACCCCGAGACCCCCGAAAGTCTCTCAAAATCCACAAAGGATAAACCACAATGTATGGAAACAACAGTCAACCATACTTTGGAATATGCCCATACATATACCTAATTTATCATTTATACCCATCTCATTCATGAGGAAACACAATGTCTAACCAAAAATCCCAAATCACAATTTTTCCAAAAAGGAAAGAATACCATAAAAGTAAACCCAAAAGGTAAGTACAACATAGGTACACCACATAGAAGAATACCACAATGGTTTCACCAAAAAGGTAAGTACCACACAGTTATGCCACACAGAAGAATACCACCAAGGTATCACCATGAAGTAAAGTACCACATAGGTACACCACACAAAAAATACCACAAAGGTATCATCGTGAAGGTAAAGACTCATCTCATAATAGGTAAAACATAAGTACAAAATTATAGGTGATTATATGTAACTATTGAATCATATTACTCTGTTAAAAGACAGACCCACGTTGGATCCTAGTACATCGTCAGACCCACACAGGATCCTAGTTCAGCAGACCCACAAAAGATCCTAGTACATCGTCAGACCCACACAAGATCCTAGTATGGCATCAAAACCACACAGGATCCTAGTACATCTTCAGACCCACACATGATCCTAGTACGACATCAGAACCATAAAATATCTTAGAGTAGTTCCACATGGATTCCTAGAGAGGATCCATGGGGGATCCTCAAATATAGTCCCACGTAGGATCCATTTCTCATGATACATCCAGCTATAAGGTTCTCCCACTATGCTCATTTCATTCTGGGAGTATCTTCTCCTTAAGCCATAGGTCGACACTCCAACTACAATGAAGTTCCGCGAAGAAGTATCTCAAAGGACATCCACGTAAAAGGGGTCTCATCGTAATAGACGGTACGTCAATCAGACGTCTGGTCTGTAAGTTATTGGCCTTTTAGTCATGGGGGCCTGGTCGGATTTGTGTTCGATCCAACCCAACAATAACCCAACCTTATCTAAACATTATTTGGGGTATATCAAAAGGTCTTTCCCTCTCCAAGGTTTTCATTGCCGCTGAAGGTTCATCAATCGGATGCCCGTCGCTCACAATATGTCGAAAATAGCAAAAATGGGTCGAAGCTGGTCTAGGTCTGGTCCGTCCCCATCGGACCGACCATCCCAACCTAGTCTAGGCCGAGCTGACCCAGTTCGGGTCAGCCCATCTCATAGGGTCCGGCCAGGCCCGTTGACGTGGCCCGACCTGGGCGCATGTGGGGGGTGGGGGTTGTGCCCCCCCGCCTCCAGTCATTGAATGGATGATGTCGTTCGGTCTCCAACAGCACATGGGACCCATGGGTCCTACTTGGTTCAACTCGTTCGGCCATAACAGTAGTCCTCTTTGCCTCTTGGGGACATGTGTCGTGAGCCGCCCCTCCATGCCTGGCCAAACTTCGGTCTCCCTCCCTTCACCAATGCGCCACAAGCCGCAACCCTTGCTTGTCGTGCAGCACAGACGTGCCCCGCCTCCACATCGTGTGGTCAGCCTCCACTGGCTTCCGCCCTTACTCTGTAGTGGCCGATAAGTCATGGACCTTCTCCAGTAGTGTGGTTGCGCCGCCACCATCTTCATGGTCGTCTGTGGTGCTGGTCGCCGCTCCTGAGCCCCAAAGGGGACAGTTTCCATCCTCCTCCATCACGAAGAACTCAAAAAGAACCACAAGATTTTCGGAGGGGTCGGTCCATGTGTGTTTAGCCTATTCCCTCTATGTTAGAAAAGTAGAAAGTGGCTCCTATGATGTGATTCAATGTGAGAGGAAAATTAACTATGATCAATCGAAAACACACCCCTACCTCTGAGATTTGATGACGTCGATGAGGAGGAAAGGACGGACGTTGGTTCTTCGTCGTTCATGATTTCCCACGTTGGAAGTGGTGCATTATTCGTTATAGAAGATTTCATGTTCTTCATTAAAGAAGATATTGCATTCTTCGTTGGGAGATAATGATCCTCCAAATTTCTCCCTTTATCCAACAATTTCTTCCCAACCCAAAAAAAAGTGAGGATCCAACACAAATATTATGTTTATCAATTTTTTTTCACAAATGGAGTTGGCAAAATTAATTGGATCAATTAATTTGCATCAATATAATCTAAGGAATCAATTAATTGGGAGTTTAGAGGTACCCCCCATTAATATGGGTTCAGGTGGTCCCCACCACCATATATTTAAATTGGGGGGTTTTTTTCTAGCTCAGTTGGTCCCCACCACTGAGAATTCAATTAAGAGGACAAAAATAAAATAAAATTTATTCAATATTTTATTTTTGTTCCACGAAAAACACACAAACTAACATTCACCCTCAACCAATTGTCCTCGAGGTGAAATTCTCCTTAAGTTAATATTGGTGTTGTGAGTTCAACGGTGTACTCAGATTTCAATTCCAAGGACCGGTTCAAAAGCTATAAAAACTCACTCGCACGTTTACTGAACGTACCCAAATGAAGTTCATAAATTCAATCTGGGCACATTGGGCCTCGGAATCATGCACCGTCATTTTTCATGGACTCATAAAATTTCCATATAATTAAAATATATTACATCAAAATTATGGGTCTTTTCATTCGCCCCACCTTAGGGTTTTGTGAACCCGTAAGTCACAACTCAGACTAAAGGAAACAAGTGAAGGTACCGAGCACGTATCTGAGCCTCTCGCTCCCATGTTCTCTCCTAGAAGTTCCCATCCTGCCAAGGTACATAAACCAAAGGAATCGATCTCCCACGAAGTACTCTCTCATGTCGATCCTCAATCTCAATAAGAACCTCTGTAAACGTCGCCCTATCAATGATGTCTAGCCGGCCATGGTCGATGACGTGTGATGGGTCATGCACGTATCTCCTTAGCTGGGATACATGAAAAGAGTCATGCTCCCGGTGCGACTAAGGTGTAAGAGAGAAGCGGTAGGCCACCTCACCAACTCTGTGGAGGACCTGAAAAGGTCCGGTGAACCATAGATATAACTTGTCGCCCCTGCCAAATCTCTGTAAACCTCATCGGGGTGAGACTTGTAGGAAGAAATGGTCACCATCCTCAAACTAGAAAGGTCTTTGTATCCTATCAGTAGAGGACTTATGCCTATTCTATGCAGTCTTCATCAACTCCTAGATGATCTACAGCTTCTATGTGGTACCTCGTACCATCTCTGGTCACACTTGTGGTGACTCCCCTGGGTTAGTCCAGCACAAAGGCGATCTATAAGGTCAGTCGTACAAAGCATCGAAAGGTGTCATCCTGATGGTAGAGTGATTGTTGTTGTTGTATGAAAAATCCACCAAAGTTATATGATTCTCCCAACTACAACTGAAGTCAAGGACACAAGCACGCAACATGTCCTCAAGGGTCTGAATGGTCTTCTCAGTCTAGCCATCCGTCTGAGGATGGAAGGCGGTCCTCAAATAAAGTTGCATCCAGAAAGCCTCCTACAAACCCTTCCATAACCGAGAAGTAAAATGTGTGTCACGGTCATAGAAAATCTATGAGGGTACTCATTGTATCCACACAATTTCTTGCACATAGAGTCGTCTCAATCTCTCTACTGAGCCCTACTCTCTGATCAGTAGGAATTGGGCCTACCTGGTGAGTCATTTGATAATCACCCAGATAGAATCATGACCCCTAGATGTACGTGGATATCCTACCACGAAGTCCATGGATATATTATCCCACTTTAACTCTAGGACCTCTAAAGGATGAACCAAGCCTGCACATACCTAATTCTCCTCCTTCACTTGCTAACAAGTGATCCACCTAGAGCTAAACTCTGCTACTTATCTCTTCATTCCTGGCCACCAGTGCTATTGTCGGAGGTCCTGGTACATCATCTCTACTACTGGGTGTACCGCTAGAGGGGATGTATGGAACTCCTTCAACACTTCCTCCAAAAGTGACATAGGTACCATGGTACATCCTCTGAAAACGATGACATGATTTCCACCTTCAAAAATTCAATTAGGTGCTTGTCCTGTGGATATATGAGCATATTGAGCCTCATAGTCAGTGTCCCCGCATTTCACCTCCCTGACCTGCCGAAGAAATGGGGGAGTGACTGTAAGAGACTGAAGAATGACTCCTCCATCTTGATCCAAAGTGGATATCTGCAATGCGGCCAGCTACTCTACCGCCTCACATAGTGGTTTTATTTCAGATCTCCTACTGAGTGCATCTTCTACAACATTCTCCTTCCCAGGAGTATAGATTATCTCGAAGTCATTGTCTGGGAGGAACTCAAACCAACATTGTTGTCTCGTGTTCATGTCCTTCTGAGAGAAGATATACCCCAGACTCTTGTGATCTGAGTAGACTGTAAAACGTTTTCCCATTAATTAATGTCATCACATCTTGAAGACAAAGACCAATGATACTAACACTAGGTCATGGGTAGCATAGTTCTACTCATGATGTTTCAGCTATTTAGAACCTTATGAAATCACTGCTTACTCCGACATCAGGACACATCTGAGTTCAATACATGATGTGTCACAGTAAACTACGTACCCAACGTTCTCCTCCAGTAGCCTCAATATGGGGGCACTAGTCAGCCACTGCCTCAGCTCCTGAAAAATCCACTCGCATCTCTCCGAAAACAACAGGGTTGTACTTTATTTTTCAATGCTGATAAAGGTGCTACAACTCTAGAGAAATCTGGCACAAACCTATGGTAGTATCGAGCCAAACCCAAGAAACTACATACCTATATCACACTCATGGGTAGATCCCAAGCAATTACCACCTCAATTTTTGCTGGATCCACCACAAATCCAGCCTCTGAGATAACATTTCCTAGATATTAAACCTCTCGGACCATGAACTGTCACTTCGAGAGCTTACCATAAATTTGGTTCTATTAGAGTGTGTTCATAACTATCTGCAAATGATATGCATGATCCTCCTCAGTAGCCGAGTAAATCAGAATGTCATCGATAAAGACTACTACAATGTGATCAAGGTATGGCTAGAAGATCCTATTCATGAGTACCATGAACACTGTTGGAGCATTGGTCATGCTGAACGACATGACCAAAACTCATAACGGTCGAACCGACATCTAAAACCCATTTTCTTCACATCCTTATCTAGTACTCTGAGCTAATGATAGCCTGATATGAGATCTATCTTTGAGAAGCCCTATGCTCCCTTCATCTAATCAAAGAGGTCGTAAATCCTTGGTAGTGGTTACTTGTTCTTCATTGTCACCTGGTTCAGGAGCCGATAGTCAACACAATGTCTCAAGCTCCAATATGCCTTCTTGGCGAACAAAATCAGGGCTGCCCGAGGAGAAATAATGGGATGGGTGAACCTCTTCCCATGTATGTCCTCTAGAAATACATGTCTCTCACGAAGCTCTATGGGAGCTATCCGAAATGTTGGTGTAGATATCGATGTTGTCCTGAGGTACAAGTCAATGTAAAATTCCACCTCTCTTCGATGATGTATGCCTAGAACATCATCAGGGAAGACATTCGTGTACTAGTCCACCACCACAGGATAACTCGGACACTACACATAAACTGCTCCGAAGGGTATGGATAGCCAAATGATGTTTAACCAGCTACACCTTCTTTTGAGTAAGTCCATCTTGTGCTGAAAAGGCTCTCATATTGCCGGTGAAGGTAAATCTAGTCCCATCTGTGTGGAAACACCACAATTTGTGCCTAATACAGTCAATCTGAGCATCGAATGTAGATAACCAATCCTTACCCAAGATGAAATCGTAAGGCCTTGAAGCTGTTAGAAAGAGATCCTAGCCTAAGCTCTCACCTCCTAGAGTAAGCTCACACTGTCGGCACTAGTGTGTAATCATCGAATCCTCTCTCGTAGAAGTCTCTAGCAATAAGGATCGATCCAAAGGATTCGTTAGAATCTCCGAGCTCCGAACGAGAGAAGTGGAAATAAAAAAAGACTAGAACATGTGTCTATAAATACTGCAGCTATGGTGGAGTAGACACAGATCATACCTCATATCATCTCCGGAGCGCCATGGTCATAGGCCTCAGCTTCCAGGAGCTGAGCTCACCCCTGTCCACTTGCTCCTTGTGGTCGGGTTACACCACCTGGTTGTGGTGGAGGTAACATCTTGAATCATCACCCACCGCCAGTTGAACGACCTGCTCCTCTTCTATGTCGGATTGATCTCTGCGGACCTCCTCTATAAAACCTCTATCTCTTCCTGTGCAGTCCTTCAACCATCTGTTGATCATCCGTACGAAAGATCGGGAAATCACGATCCATGTGGCCCCACCCGCCGCATGTGTAACATTGCCTATTCTTCACATGACGGGCTCAGTCTCTGGTACCCCGAACCACCGACCCTGAATCCTACAGTCGTCCACCTGTCGGTCTAGTCTTCTTGGACCTTTGTGACATCTGTCTACTTCCAGCCACAGAAGACTCCACTATGTGACGTCCTGCGGTGGGTCTCGCTGCTATTGACTGCTCAGCAAGAAAACTCTCCACTAAGAGAGATCTCTCAAACACCCCTGTCAGTGTCAGGATGTTGAGGGAAATAATTGAAGCCCAGATATCCCGCCTGAGTCCCTACTCAAAGGTCCAAGCCTTGAAGAATGGGTCTCGCACCATATCAGTGGAGTAGCATGAAAGGTCAGTGAACGTCACTGACTACTAAGCCACATTCATTCTGTCCTACTACAGATGATGAATCTCTTGTTTGCGTACTGCATGAAGAGTCATTGGGACAAACTCTACCCAAAACTGGCTCTCGATGTCTGCCCAGAGAAGTGTCACTTTGTCGTGAACCTGGAGCATCAAGCTCCACCATCTGCCTACTGCTACCTATAGAATACTGACCGCAAGGATCACCATGAGATCTGTTGGTGTCCCTACCAGTCAGAAGACTCTCACTACAGCCTCTAACAAATACTCAACTGCCTGTGGGTCCATCTCACCACTTAAACTGGGTGGCCTCTAGCGCTGGGACTCATGCAATGTACTCAAGTGGCGTGCACTCTCTGCTTCCTGGGGCTGGTGGCATTGGTGGCCCAAAAGGTAATGGTACTGATGGGGCCTCCACCGATGCATCTACTAGAAGTGGGCCCTGCACTGAGGCCTCATCGCTCAGTGGGCTATCAATGCATACTAGACCTGGAACCCTAGCTGGCTGCCTGTGTTGAGGCATCCTGAAAAGAAACAGGTTTTCCACGGTCAATAAGTTATACCTAGTGAGCTGACTCAAGAGTTTCCCAAGAAAACTTTTCAAAACACACACACAGTCAATGTTTTCAGGCACTGATTCAGAAATCAGAAGTCAGGGTCTTGTTTTATGGATACGCCGGCCGCCACAACAACACTTTATTCCCTAAACAGACAACCACACTCACTACACTTAACATTATTGCGGTTAAAATATTATATGTTAATGTTTCATGATAGTACCGACTCCTCTGATACCAATTTTTCACGACCCATCCCCTGGGGCCCATTTCTTGACTACCCCAAGCCCGCCTTCCATAGGCCAGGGGCTGGAGACTATCACTGAAAGGCGTATTCCATAAAACGAAGAAGGAATTTCCTTTATAACCTATAAACTCACTGAACCAATCACAAAGCAGGATACGAGCACAAAGTAAACTGTATAGTAAAACAGTGATGAAAGTAGAAAGGGGGCGGAATACAAGCCCAACGGTAAAAGTACAAGTACAACTGAAAACCACAAAACAACTTCTGGATCATCCATTGAGGATCCTTCTAGAAGGGTAGGTACATATCATCTCCACAACACTCCATGCTATCCCATATTCTCCGTGTACCACCTAGTCCTGGCTCCCTCAAGTATCAGCCCAACTACTCGTCGTCTAAAGGTCCAACTCCAAGCTGCCTCTAGTCCCAGTACCCTCGTCCTCAGTCATCATTGTATGTCTTCTACACACAGCACAACACGGTGCATGCATAGCCCGTGCATGGGTGAGTATGAAAATACTCACTAGGGACCCCGAGACCCCCGAAGGTCTCTCAAAATCCACAAAGGATAAACCACAAAGCATGGAAACAATAGTCAACCCTAATTAGGTATACGACCATACATATACTTAAGTTATCAAGTATACCCATCTCATTCATGAGGAAAAACAAGGTCCATCTAAAAATACCAAAGCTCAAATGTTCCACAAAGGAAGGAATACGGTGAAGGTTAACACCACAAAGGTAAGTACGTCAATGGTATTCCACATAGAAGAATACCACAATGGATTCACCATGAAGGTATGTACCACACAGGTATGACACACAGAAGAATACCACCAAGGTATCACCATAAAGTAAAGTACCACACATGTACACCACACAAAAGAATACCAAAAAGGTATGAAAATGAAGGTAACGACTCAGCTCATACCAGGTATAACTTAAGTACAGAAGTTTATATGATTAGATGTAACTACTGAATCATCTGAAACTGTTATACGGCAGACCCACGAAGGATCCTAGTACATTGTCTGACCCACACATGATCCTAGTACAGAAGACCTACAATAGATCCTAGTACATCATCAAACCCACACAGGATCCTAGTATGACATCAGACCCACACAAGATCATAGTACCTCATCAGACCCACACAAGATCCTAGTGCAACATCACACCGACACAGGATACTAGAGTAGTCCCACATGGATTACTAGAGTAGATCCATGTGGGATACTCAAATACAAACACATCAAGGATCCCTTTCTCATGTTACAGCCAACTACTGGGTTCCCGAACTAAGCTCGTTTCATTCTCATGGGATCTAATTTTTAATTCACAGGTCAATACTACAACTACCACGAAGTCCGTTGAAGAAGTATCCCAAAGGACTTCCATGTAAAAGGGGTCGTAGTGCAACAGATGGTGCGTCAACCATACATATGGTCTGTATGTTATTTTCCAGTTCGTCTAGAGGACCTGGTTGGATTCGTGTTCCATCCAACCCATCTGTACCCCAAATTTATCAAAAACTCAAGTGGGGTATAACATATGGTCTATATCACTACAAGGTCTCTAGCGTCATTGAAGATTCATAAAACATATTCCTGAAGCTCAAGATATATCCAAAAGAGTAAAAATGGGTCGAAGCTGGTCCGGATCGAGTCCGTCCCAGCCCGACCAAGCCTAGGACGATCTGACCCTGTTCGGGTCGACCCGGGCCGCGCGGTCCAGCCCGGCCCACGGGGTCTAGCCCGGCCTGCTGGGTCTAGCCTAGGCCGTGCTGGGCGGCCTGGCCTGGGCACATGTGGGGGGAGTCGCACACCCCCCCCCCCCCCCACCTCCACTCACCGAACGACCAAATCCGTTCAGTCGTCAGCAGCACGCAGGACCCACGGGTCCTGCTCCATTCAACTCGGTTGGTTGTAACAGCTGGCCTCTTTGCCTCTCGGCAGTGCATCGTGTGCCGCCCCTCCATGGCGGGCAGAACACACCCCCCCTCCCCCCTGACGCATAGCATAAGACACATCCCTTGCTCACCGGGTGGCGCAGACACGCTCTACCGCCCCGTCATGTGACTGACCTCTACTAGCCTCCACCCTTGATTTTCTGTGGCCGATGGGTCGTGCCCCTTCTACAGCGGCATGGTTACACCACCGCCGTCTTCGCTACCATCAGTGGTGTCAGCTGCTGTTCCCGAGCCCCACTGATGACGGTTTCCATCCTCCTCCATCGCGAAGAACATGAAAATAACCACAAGATTTACGGAGGGTTTGGGCCGTGTTCATTTGGCCCGTACCCTCCGCGTTAGAGTGGTAGCAAGAGGCTCAAGGGAGTTAATTCAATGTGAGATGAAAATTAACGATGATCAATAAAAAACACACCCCAACCTCGGAGATTTGTTGATGTCTATGAGGAGTAAAGGACTGATGTTATTTCATCGTCGTTGATGACATCCCACGTTGGAGGTGGTGTGTTATTCGTTAGAGAAGATGTTGCATTCTTCATTGGAGAAGATAGCGTGTTATTAGTTGGGATATAATGATCCTCCATAGTGCTCCCTTTCGCTAATGATTTTCCCCCATCCCAATAAAATTGAGGATCCAACACAAATATTATGTTTATCAATTTAATTTGGTGGCACAAATGGAGTTGGAATAAATAATTTGCTCAGTTAATTTGGCTCAATTAAATGGGAGGAATCAATTAATGGGGAGTGGAGAGGTCCCCCACCCTCCCCATTAGGAGGGGTTCAGGTGGTCCCCACCGCCATATATTTAAATTGGGGTTTTTTCTAGCTCAGGTGGTCCCCACAACCAAGCATTCTATTGAGAGGATAAAAATAAAATAAAAGTTATTATATATTTTATTTTTATTCCATGAACAACACAAAAATAAACTTTCAACCTCGACCAACTGCCATCAATGTTAAAGTCCCTTTAAAAGAATACCAGCACTGTGAGTTCAATGGTATCCTCTGATTTCAATTTTGAGAATCGGTTCAAAAGTTACAGAAACTCACTCACATGTTTTCTGAATGTACCTGAAAAACAGTTTAGAAATTCATTCTGGGCACACTCTCCCTTGGAATCATGCACCGTCAATTTTTACGTACTCGTAAAATTCCCATATAATTAAAGAAATTACATGGAAATTCTGGGTCTTTACATCAACATAATCATCATCATTGTTTAGTTAGTGTTGTCATCATGAATCTTGTTACATGAAATTGGGGAAGAACCCCTCCCGATCTATAGCATGCTAATACATGCCTACCCACCTAGATACCCATGTTTTCCCATTTTTTTCTAAGAACGTTACAAATCTATAAAATACGAATTTCTTATGAATATTCCATTTAAAAATCATACAAACGTCAAACATCCCACATGTATTTCTTACATTTCATTAACGGATCAACAAACCACCTAAATTTTCATAAAACAATTTCAAGAAGTATAAGAAGACCGTGTACAAAAAATCCATTCAAAAATTCTATTTTGTGGGAAAAAACCCACTAATACCATATCAAACCAGATTTAAATCCCCAAAAACATTTAATAAATCAATTTAATTGACCATAAAATCGACCCAAATGATATAACATTAAATATTCATGGAAACCATTTTGACAAGAAAAATGTCAAATGAGCATTCAAGAATTTCTCAAAACTAAAATTATCAAAAGGTATAAATTTTAATTTTCATAAATAGGTGTATAAACCACATTTATAGAAGAGAATAAATTTCATAAATCCATTAAAACAATAAAGTTACACATATAAAGCAAGGCCATTTTTATAAGGATTCCAAATATGCCATTTTCCAGCAACTCGGGCCAAAACATGGTTACCACAAAAAACTAATTTGTTTTTAAAACATAAACTACTTTTTAAAGCCATAAAATGTACCAAAAATAACATTTTTCATGATTCAAAAAATATTTATAAATCCAATCAACTCATTTATAATCGCACTAAGCACATAAAACCCAACTGGGAAATTTACTGAACACATGGCATCCACTTTTAAAAAAATAACTTATTTTAAGCACATGAAAAGGGAAAAAATACCATTTTCAAACCATAAATTTATTCAAGATAATGAACCATGTTCAAATTACCATAAAACAATCGTGTAAGATAATGAAACATTTATTTAAGAGTGTAGTGTACACGTTTACAACAAAAAACACTACTTTTCACAAAACAGGCCTTAAACAATTGTTTTGCATTCCAAAAAATTCATAAAAATGAATAAAAAAGTAATAATCATATATATATATATAAGGTTTAAAAAGAAATAAAATGATGAATATTAAATGATAATGTCATGTTAAAGGGATATCCTACCTGAAAACCATGGAGGAAAGGAACTGCACACCAGATGTCACCCGACGCGGTTCCCAACTCTCTAGATCAATGAATACCAGCACTAAAAGAACTAAAACACCATAAAAATCATTGTTTTACATAACCATAGTACATTCATGATCATGGGGGAAGAGTAAAATAAAAAATAGTTGAAGGAGAAGGAAGAGGGAGGAGAAAGGAGAAGGAATATCACCTTGGAAACTAGTGAACTCTTCATCTTCCCTTAGATCTACACCCTTAGAGGAAAAGGAATGGAATGGAACTTCTTGGATAGGCCAAATAGATATGGAAGAATTTGGGAGAGAAATTTTTGGGTGAAATGAAAAAAATTAATGATTCATGAATGAAACAAATTACCTTAGATGATCTGGAAAATTTGAGAATCATTGAGACATTTCACCCAAATCCATGACTAATATGAGCTGCGACAAGAGAAAATAGTACTTGGGGGTCTTCCTAGTGTCATTGGGTCTTATTGAGGGGTGGAATCTCCAAATATTTAAAAATATGAATATGATATAGAAAAAAATTATTATTTTTAACATGAAATGTACTGACGAGCTGGCCCAATACCTGAATAAATAACCCAAATCCCCCATGGTTATGAATTTATAAGGGGATCAAAGAGGTTATAATGGTTTTAATATGTTAGAATAGAATAAGTGGGGAGTGGAATGAGTGAATTTTGTTGAAAATCAGTAGATTTATAAATGAATCAAATTTTGTATTTAATATCGAGAAATAGGCTCATGGTTTGCCCAAATATTGAAGTAACTACCTTTTTCACTAAAAACACCCAAATAAGAAATAGGTCCCCCATGGTAGGACGATTAGATATAGATGTATGTTCAAAACTCATCATTAATCTCACCCAAAACAGAAAAAAAATTATTTTCATTTGCAATGAACCGTATCAAAACCAAGACATGAAAAAAATAGGGTGTGATGCTTCCCCCCCCCCCCATTGAATCATTCCACCCAAGAAAGCCACGAAACTTTCAAGATAATTGGTCAATACCTAAAGATTAATTTAAAATATGTTCCATACCCTAAATTTAATTACACCTCATCCAGCATTAAAAAATCTTAATCCTATAACCTCAACTAAAACAACAACCCCCAACCACTTTCCAAGATTCAACCGAAAGATCGGGTCATTACCCCCTCAACCAAACCAAGAAATAGATTGTTGGGACTTCTCCCAATGAACCCAATGATCACTCAAACCAAAGTGCAGTAACGAAAACCAATGATTCTAGGGGATTCCATAATAGACTCCCCACCATTATGAAACAACTAGAAATCGAAAAATTCTTATCTAGAAACTCAACGAGACCTATAGTGGTTTTAACCACCATTAAGAACCAATGATAAATGACCAAATAAGAATTCAACATAAACTAGAAATGGGACTCTCCAACACGTGCCCACCAAAACTCTCCCACAACAACCTACTAAATCATGTTAAGGGAAACACAATATGAACATTAACCCCCCCCCCCCCACTCCAAAACGGAGGGGACAAGAACTGGGCCAAAAATATCTGCACAGATTCAAACCCCCACCACATGGGGTGGGGAGGGAAGGGGACCCATTCATTGGGCCACTAAACCAAAAATGAATTAATGGAACTACCTCACTGAAATGGTAGAGGCATGATATTAGAAATACTACCCCCTATACTAGGACTCCTAACAATGCACTAGCTTCACTCCAAGACCTTGGATTGGGAAATGATAGTTGAAGCATCTCCTTCCTTGCATGCGGGATTTAATAATCCATAACTTGAACTCTTCCCATTAGCTCCACATGGTGACACATAGAACTCCCAGGAGGAAACAACATATTAAGGACACAATGAAACTCTCTTCCTCAAACAACACACTTTTACCCAAGCTATAACTTGGTGATACACAACACTATTTTCTCCCACACTGAATAAGGAGCAGAATGAGAAAGGTATATAGAGAAACACAGCATACTCATTGAGAACAACTAAGCCAACTAAGAGGGGAAATATAATGGAAATGATCTTTAAATCGATCCTAAAAATCTATAAATTCTAACAATATTGATGAGACATCATTTGAAGAGGTTGATTTAACAATTGGAATTAATCTTTAGGTTGATCACCTAGAAATATTTCTAACAGAGAACCATCTGTGGCCACATCATAACATCCAACACATCTTTAGAAACCCACTAAACATTTCTTCAAAACCGAGCCACCAACGGGATCCCATATCAATAAACGACAAATGTATGACTTCCATATCACAAGGAATCATACCAAATAAACAAATATTCTTTCTTAATGTCAAAACCAGCCACATAACCATTAGTTTATAAAAAACACCTCAATTTTTAAGCTTAAAACACTTTTGAAAAAAAAACCATCTTGGAAGATTTTCAAATTCACCAATGGTATTTCATAATGTCTGACTCATACATACATTTCTGTGCCACCCCGGACACCTAAACACAATTCCATACCGACCATTCATCCATATATCCCTAAAACAATGCATTTGAGAAACCATGAAAACAACAATGATAAAATAAAACAATAATCACTATAGAAAGAATCATGTACCTTCCAAAGGCACATTGACCACAAAATCAAAAATAATTTTCTGATTTCACAAAACAAACCACAATTCATCAAGAACCATTTGATAAAAAACAATATCCATTTCATTTAATATAACTACCGAAAACAACCATTCTATTCCAAATATCCCTTTCCCATTTTAAAAAATTCATTAAGGACTGTTATCATAATTTGACAAACATAAATTCTAAATCCTCATTCTAGAAAAATACCATCCTCTCAAAACCATATTTCCAAAACAAATTAATTATATTAAAACACTTTTCAACAGTGTAAAAAAAACATAATTTAATGAAAAGCTCATAATCACTTTAAAATAATTTAATCTTTCCTAAATTTTCATTTCATGATACCATAAGTTTAGATTAAGTATATTCAATCATGTTAAATCATTTCTTCTTTATCCCCAAGATTTTTTCACAAAACCCAACATTCAAAAGACTTTATAATGTTAAATTTTGAAAACCCATTTTCCACTTTTAAACAACCAACCATTCCTTACAACCCATTTTCACAATTCTCACACAAGGATTTTCAAAGAAAATTCTGAATTTAAGAAAATTCAAAGATACCCACAAAAGGGAACTAGTTTCAGTGGGTTTCTTGATAATATAGTTAGCAGGATTACATCAAAAACACCACCAACATAAAAAAGCCTTCCTAGAAACACGCCCAAGATCCGCATGATTTTGCAGGCCCTACGAGCTCACAGAGACTATTTTTCCAACTCCCATTATTGTTTCCCAACACAAAACAATCAATAAGAACCAAATCCACTAATAAAACTAGACTTCCCATGGACACCAGAGGGTCAGAATGAGAATTCGTTTGTGACTCTCTTCTCTAACCTACCCCTCAAGTCCCTAAAATCCTACCCCATTTACCTTGATATCCCTAAATAAAAAAGGGCGCTCTAAAAAGAAAGGTCAAATGGGATCCAAACTCATCTAATACCATTTTGTCACGAACCAGCATGGGCCGACCCCAAACCGGCACCCAAACCGATCTGTGGCATGGCATGAAGGGTGTTCCCAATACCTATGGTCTGGAAACTGGTGTCGAGGATCAACAGAGTACTCAATGAAACAATTTATCACAAATATAATCAAGAAATAAGATTCATAAAGAAATAGACATCCCAAAAATCATTTATATAAAATTAAAATGAACATTATTTATACAAGAACCTTAAGGTACAACTAAACAACTCAACCAACCGATCAAACCTGATGACCAAACTAACACCATATGAACCCCCTGGTCACTCTCCAAAACAATGAATACTCATCACCTAAAGTTATTAAACTCAAGTTGAAACATGTTCAATGGATCAAAATAGTAGAAGATTATCTGAGTGAGTATTAAAACTAAACAAGTTTTATCAAAATTATTTTCCCAATGCACATCCTTTAAAATAAATGTAACATCAATTTGAAGTTTTAGATATACTATATAAAAATATGTTTTCCACATGACGATCCATGCTACAAAATTTACCAGACAAAAACATGCAATATTTATAAACAAGAATGCTAGTAACAATTTCTCAAAGAGGTGCAACTTCAGAATGAAAATATTTTTCAAGAGGGATTATTTAAAGAATGTAAAAGTTTAAATAAAACACAACTGATGCTGAATTTACCTACTAAAAACACCATATACCCATATTGAGTACAAATTAATCAAATGAGCACAATTCACATGAACACCCCTAGGAATTATAGTTCGTTGTGGGCCCCAGGTACATCGTATCTTGGTGTAAAATTAAACATAACAAATATCTGTTCTCATTCACATGATCCAAAATTAGTAGAATCATCCATAAAATAGTGGTCCCAAACATCATCATCATAATTTTTTAGTTAGTTTTTCCATCATCAAACTTGCTATTTGAACCCCGGAAAAACCCCTTCGTATCACTTGCATACTAGTACACATACACACACCTGATCAAAAAAGTTACACATATATATAATAACATTTTATCATGAATATTCTATTTTAAAATATTACACACATCAAATAGACATCACAGATGTCTAACATTTCTTTCACAGTTCAATAAACCACGTAAATGTTCATAAATCAATTTCAAGAAGTATAATGAGTCCTTTCACAATAAATCCATTAAAAATGATCATTTAAGGCCAAAAACCCACCAATAACCTGTAAAACTAGATTTTTTATCCCTAATAACATTTAATAAATCAATTTAATTGACCATAAAATGGATCCAAATGATATAATAAGAAATAAACACGGCTATATGTTCAATTTATAATTTTTAATTTAGTGTTTTGTATCATCAAAATGGAGATATTGTTTTACCAATATATCTCATGTTGTTTTCAAGATCACAAGAACTAAATTTTATTTTATAATATATCATTTAATTAAGACTATATGTTTTTATTGAATTCAATGGGGGTTTACAAAAACTTTCATTAGTGTTAGTTTGATTCCATTTTTTAGTATTGGTATCATCTCTATCCATATTTGAAAGAAATGTTATCATCATAGATGAACCATAAAATGAATTTGAGTAATGTGGAAGAGGATCATGTTCAAGATGATGTTGTGTAGGATGGAATGGTTCGCCAATGAATGGAACTCACTACATAGTGCTATAGTGGTAGCATTCCAAAATTGAAGAGCATATACAAGGTAGCCAGTAGAGGTGCACCGGTTAGCCTGTGGCTCTAGCTGGTAGATATCAGTCTCTTCGAAGGCCACAATCCAACCACTAGCTAGTAAAAGCTTACTAGTGGACAATCATCATTACTAGTATGTCTCCAAGAATCCCACATGATAGCTGGTGAACATTATTGGGAGACTAGGGGTGTAACAACATTAATTTTTCCATGTATTGTTTTGTAATAATATATGGATAATTTCGAAACTAGGCATAGAGACGATGTGAGATTCTAAGGCCCGATGTGCCTGAAATTATTTTTTGGGAAATTTTAAATATAATAAATGCATGCCTATGAAATGTTACTAAATAAATGAAATAAAATCTAAAAAATAATAAAATGAAAAATGTGAGCCCTCTATTGAGATCAAAGTATGGGTTTTACCCTAGGAATAACATAACAATGGAACACATTGGGAGTTTGAGTTGAGGTGTGTTCATGGGAGAATTTTTAAAATATATTAATTAAATAAATTTATTTATTTTAATTACCAAACCTAATTTTATTTCTATAAAAACACTATTATATATGTTATTGAGGTTAGTCTCATAGCCCTAAAAATCATGATGAGCCATTACAGAGAATTAGGGAAGTATCTGTTGTCAAGTGATTATCAAATTTTGGATCATCGATCTGTGTGAAAGGAAACATGAGAATTGATTTTTGGATTGGTCGTACAACTATATAGGATTATCTATGGTGATTTTTGGGATAATTTTTTATTTTTTCTAGCTATTCATTTATTGTGATAATGAAAATTGATTAAGGACAACCTAACACAATTGAGTTTAATTCCTCTTTTTCATGTTTCTTAGATTTCGCCCACCATTTTTGTTCATTCTTTTTTTTTCTCTTCATTTTGACCATAATTTAATGGAATACTAGAAAAAAACATAATTCCATCCTTGTTTCTAGGAGAAATGGAATGGTATCATTGTTTCGAGTCTGGATTGATGATTGGATCAATCTATGATGATGAAATATTGCACAAGGATAGAGTTGGAGAAAACCATCTTGATATCATTAGCTTGCGATGAAAGAATATGCATGTGGATGTTTTTTCAAATGAACTTGGTGGAAAATCTCTGACTGGTGATGATGGAAAGGGTTAGCTAAACCTGATCCTTACTTCTTGGTGTGATTTTGGGCTGGATCGATAGACAAAGGAGTGGGAGAAAATGAATGCTCTGGATCTGAGATTTTAGAAAATCATAGAGTATACAATGTGTATTACGGAGTTAAATGACCTGTGGGACCCTAGGAATGGTGCTAGGTTTTCTGTAGAAAGTTAGATAACACATGATGTGTGACCCTGATTACATGATGTGTGACTCGACCAGGTAGGTCACCAGGTACCTTTGAGGGTACATGGACACAACCAAGAGTACACTAGATTAGAAACACCTTGTACTATGATATTGAAATGGCATAGATATGTCTACATAGAAAGAAATGTGTACCTAAAAATGATCAAGTGTAAACGGGAATAGACACACTATGTATTCTGATAGGGAAATAGAAATGGGCATGTGTTAGGATACATTGGAAGAACCCTGTGCATAAGTTAAATGATGTGTACTAACAATACACATTTGTACTAACTTTATGATGTCTTAGATCCCTTGTCATATTAATCTTGGCCAAGTTTTTCAAGGGATTTTTCCCTTGATATATTCCTTTAGGGTTAGTATGGAATCATTTCCTAATGATAGGATGGTGATCCATTAAGAGGGAAATCTTATATAGATTTGTTGGGATCCTTCTGTGAAGCTTGAAGTGAGATCCTCTATCATCTTATTTCCCTAAGATGGGTTCTAGGTATCTTCGTGAAAAAACTATACAGGCGTCAATCATTGATATAGCAGGATATTCCCAATTGCGTTTTCAGTATACCCATAGCCTTGGGCGTGGTCCTCATTTGATTATCATTCTCTAAACACATACAGTGTCTACTTATTAAAAAATATCCAATGATAATTACACCTCAGATAGATGACATTAATGTTGTGCGAATCAAGGAGTGTAATATCCTGGGTGAGTGTTAGGTGGAACCTTTGAACATGATTCCTAGATAAGAGTTATGTAGGATCAAATTAATGATGTAGATGCTCAATATACAAGAGGCGGGGGGTGAATTGTACACTTTAAAAATTTCCTTAAATAAATAAATATCTATGTTTAACAAAGTTAAACTAAGTAAATTCACAACACCACTAACACCGGTTGTAGAATTGGAACAAGTTATGAAGTTAAGAACTTCAAGTTCTACACACTTGCTTAAAACTGGAAATTGATACCGAAATACCTGTTCCGGAAATATGGATCTGGAAATATGGATCCGGAAATTGAAACTTAACCAATGATTAAAATATGAGATTCTACCTTAAAGCATATATAATCTAAATTAATCAAATTACAAGTGTAAGGAAATATAAGAAGTTTATACATTCCTTACAATAAAAAAGCTGTGGAAAAACATGTAACAAAAACAAGTAACAAGATATTGATCTTTAAACCCAAAGAGAAGGGTATCCAACAGCCTTGGATAAAGGTCCCTTGATTTATACATTCAGGAAAGTATGTCTTACCCACACCCGGGTATGCCCTTGATACGAAGATCAAAGTCTCTATCTTTCTATCCCCATAAGCCCTCAACATCATGGTAGTTGGAACCTCTGTCTTCCAGAGCAAGGAAGCCCTCAAACTTCAATGTAGTCAGCACCTCTGTCTTCCTATCCCCAGAAGCCCTCGAATGTAATCACCAACATTCAGAGTCGCATGAAGCAATCTGAACGAGCAGTTCAGTATGCACAAGACATGAAAAGCTTATCTCTCTAGAAATCACCTTATCAGCGTGTGGTCTCTACAATGATCAACTTGTTGGGGAGATCTTTCAAATGAGATCCAATTTATAGGCTCAGTTGGAACGGTCGGTTCCCTCCTCCAACGGTCATATTTTCCTTAAATTTTGGAGGGACCTGTACACGTGTCACTAAACCAATAGTTAGTTAGAGACAGAATGGATGAAATCGTTTTATAACAAAACATGTGTAACTGAAATCACAACATTGTTTTATAACAGGCATAATAAATCGGAGTGTAAGTAAAAAGTTTGTAATGTATGAAAAATAAAATTTCGGAGTCTAACCAAAATAGAATTAGGATTCTATAATAAAGAGATATTCATATTCTATTTTATAGGAATTCAGAAACTGAATTCTGTAGAAATTCGGAGTCTGATCTTCAATGAAATTCAGAGTCTGGTTTCATCAGAATTTGGAACCAGAACTTAGAATGTTTGGAGTATGGGTTTTTAGGAATTAGGAGTCATAACTCATAAGAGTTCGGTGACTGAGTTCAGAGAACTCGGAGTCAGAACATAGGTAAGTTTGTAATCAGAATTTGGATTCGAACTACATGAGAATTCGTATCCAGAATTCGGAGTGGAACTTCATTACAGTTCACATCCAGAATTCAGAGTGGAACTTCATTACAGTTATCATCCAGAATTCGTAGCAGAATGTCATTATAGTTCTTATCCAAAATTCGGAGTGGAACATCATTAATGTTCTCATCTAGAATTCAGAGTAGAACTTCATTACAGTTCTCATCCAGAATTCAGAGTAGAACTTCATTACAGTTCTTATCCAGAATTCGGAGTAGAAAATCATTACAGTTCATATCCAGAATTCAGAGTAGAACTTCATTACAGCTCACATCTATAATTTGGATCCTAAAACAAAATGCTTCATATCTATGTATTTATAGGATTTCAAAGTTACAAATATGAATCCAACTTTTATACATAGTCAAAATATGAACAATGAAAATATGGTAAAAATAAATTTACTTAGAGAAGGAAATTTTTATTATAAAATCAAAGCATATAAAAAAAATTCTTAAAGATAAGGTGTTTGAGATTTTGAAAATGATAAGGAATGGAAAATTCCTAAGGAAAACCTTATTGACTCAACAATCTCCCCCTTTTTGGAAAGAACAAACATCATTATGAAAAAGAATATAACAACTTGGATTAAATTTATAGACTTTGAAATTAAAGCTTATATCCCTTTTTTTATTGATAATGATGAATACGACTAACTCCCACTTAGGCTTTTAAACTATAAGGATCATATTCTAGATTTCTGGAATGGACATTTTCTTTATAAATGTCGAAATCTTCTTTAATGAACACTCCCCCATAGATAAACTCCCCCTTACTTAATAAAGTTTATTCTATGTTTTAGAGGACTTTTCTTTGTCTCCATAGAATTCTTTTTCCTTTTCCCCCTTTTTGATTTTCAAAAAGAGTTTGAGGGAATGGAAAAGATAATAAAGTACATGAAATATTAGTACATGCAACCAACCAAAAGACAGGTAACCAAAATTTCATTACTATTAGAAAGAAATAGTACAAGGAAAATAGTACAACAAAAGATCTGGTTTGATTTTAGTTGGATTCCTTTTCCATGGATAACAATATTTTCATAATGGTCTCCATTTTCTTCAGATCTTTATGGTCTTCCTCAACTTGCTTCTCTAAATCAACGATTCTCACATCTTGAGCCTCTATTTCCACTGTCTGAGTATTAAGAGTATCCTCTTTCTTTATATCCTTTTCTTCCAACTGAATATGAAGATCTTTTTATCTCTGTAATACTTGGAAAGATAGATTAGCTTCCCATTCATATCTTTAACCTCCTGCATCCGAACATCCTGCTCAAGAGTTATCTTCTTCTCAAAAGAATTTGTAAGATCCTAGATTTTAGAGTCTTCGGTATCAAAAGCATCTTTAACATCTTCATGGAATTGATCAAGGTCTCTCATCTCTTGAAAAAATTTCATAGACCACTTGGTTATATTCTTGCAAGAAAATCTATGAGCAACATAATTGATAAGAAAGGTTTTATGATCAGCCTCATGCTTAGAACATTTATCCATCACCATGGATACAGAGTCCGATTTTGGATTTATGCTATTCTATAGAATATGGAATCTAGATTCTATTACTGGAAAAATCAAAATGATGTCCACCACCTTCTTTAGGGACTGTTCTACAATGTCATGTCCAAAGAAAGATGACTCTGAATTAGATAGTTGGGTAGGAGATGGTTCTTCCTTTATCTCATCCAACTTTCTTTTAGATGAACCAGAAACTTTCTTCTTTATTACACTAAGCTTTCTAGGAGTAACATAAATCACCTTTTTCCACATGTCAACATTTGGAACTTCATCCTCATTTGGAGATTCTTGCTCACCTTCAGACACTTGAACAATCTTATCTTCGTCAAATTTTTCTTTTCCATCTCATTCTTTAAGGAAATCATGATGAGAAATTTCTTCCACAGAAGGCTTGCTGACTTCTTGACCTTTCTAATCATCTACAAGAGTAGCTATCTTGGAAGATCCGGCTTGAGAAGTCCGGATTGATTCAGATGGAGTTCCCTTATCATGATAATCTTCTATTTACCTTATTATATCATCAGAACCTACACTCGCTTCAGCTTGTTGGACTTCCTCCACAACTTGCTGAACTATTGCATCTATTTAAACTTCCCTTTCTTTACTATCTACCTCTTTGGAATTTTACGGAGTCTTATTTATCTAAGTTTCAGGAAAATCATCAACCGGAAAAGATTTTGGAATAGGAATATTCTCTAAACTGATTTCAGTGAATTTCAAAAGCGTTTGAACAACCTCAGCTTCAGACATCTTATTCTTCAATTTCTTCTCTTTTTCTTTCTTTTGAAGTTCTTCACCAGCTCTTTCCTTTAGGGACATAGCCTGAGCAGGGTCCAAGACAAACTCTGGATTCCCTCATTTCCTTTTCAATTTGTCCTCCCTCCACTTGGAAACCACAACATTTGGATAGGACGGTTGTTTCTTTGGCTTAGGAGGTGCAGAAAGGTTTCTTTAGACTTAAGAGTTTTTTCATCATCAACCACTTTCTACAACTTCCTTTTCTTCTCAGCTTTCTTATATGATTCCAAATCTTCGTTTTCCTCAGAAACATCAATCTCTTCCTCAGGTAAAACAAAGAATTCACTGAATTCAGATGAAAAACTCATTTTTATCTTCTTTAATGTGTCATCGCTGACTAGAATTACTTTATAATTCCTTTTCGTGGAGGTGCAGACAATCTTGAATGAATCAAGAGTTTGAAAAATCAACTTTGATAGAAATTATGGATACATGATGACTTGAGCCTTCAAACTCCCTTCTTTGATATTCTTAACTGTAATAATAATATGCCTCATAAGATTTATCTTCCTTAGATTTACCAAGAAATCTAGGATGTAAATGTCACTCTTCTTGAGATTATCCTTATCTCCCCTTCTTGGTACGAAAAACACTTGCACCCAAAGTTGTAGAATCTGATTATTCAGAGAGAGATGAGAAATCTTTGCTGCAACATCATATGAAAGCCCTAGGCATTCCATGGCCTATTCTTTGTTGAAACTTCCTTGCTCATTAGGGAAACATGTGGGAGAAAAACTCAGTTTCTCCTTCATAAGATAAACCCACCAAGCTTGCAGCCTTGTTGTAAGAAAGCATGTAGGTCTTCCCATAAGACGTAAACAAAAACTTCTCTCTTCCATATTCCTCATAGAAGGAAACATAGTCATAGAACTCAATAAGTAATTCCGAAAAGAATGGATCCTAATCCCCTGGATTGGATTTGAAAACATCTTCCCATCCATTGAGCTTGATTTTCTTGGAGATAAGAGAATTATACTTATAAAAATTAGGATCCACCAACATATCCCTATAGATTAACCACTTGGAGATAGGCTTCATAGAAGACATTTCTTGAGAGGTGGCTTCTACAGACATTCGTAATTGAATGCTTCTGAAGAAATCAGAACTGTCTTGAAAAAGATCGGAACCGCCTTAAGAAGAGAGGCAGGGCTTCAAGATGCAAGATCTTTGAAAAACCGATGTGGAACGACCCTTGGGGGTCCCCTTTATATAGGCGTTGATGCTGTGGTTAAACTTCCATGGTTGATCGAATGATTGAGATTCATTGAGATTTGATCTTACGGTTGAGAAACAAGCTGCATGGAAAAACATAACTCCGATCATTTGAGGTTTATAAAATAAAATTGGATTTAAGAAAACTAGAATCCATGAAATTTTAAAACACATAAGAAAACACCAGAAAGTAAAGTATTATTAAAAAAACATGAGTAAGGAAATAATACCCTTCGGATTAGCATAGAATATTATTAGTAATAGGTGATATTCTTCTTGAATAAAAAAATGACTATGGAAAACTAACTACGAAAAACATATAGCTGAAAAGACTATGAGTACCAAAACTGCAGTACGAAAAGTATGAGTATGAAAATCGTAGTACGAAAAGTATGAGTACGAAAATATCAGTATGCAAAGTTCCATTATGAATCCTTTATTATGAAAGATTCAATACTAAAATTTCATTACGAAAGTTCCAGTACGAAAATTTCATTACGAGAGTTTCAGTAAGAAAATTTCATTACGATAATTCCAGTACTAAAATTTCATTACAAAAATTCTCAGTACGAAAACTTCATTACAAAAATTCTCAGTTCCAAAACATCATTATAAAAATTCCAGTTCCGAAAATTTTCATTACGAAAATTTACATACGAAAATTTTGAAAAACTCATTACGAAAAAATTTTAGTTACAAAAGATTGAAAAAATAACTATGAAAAATTTTGATTACAAAATCTATCAAATGTACTCGTCCAATGAAAAAGAGTTTATTACTTTAAGGATAATTGTTCAACAAGAAGTTACTGAAGAAGTATTACCTCACAGTTATCATTCCTAAATTCTGTTTAATATATTCAAATCTATCAGAAGGTAACAATTTTTTGAAAATATCAGCAAGTTGATCTTGCATTCCGATAAACTGAAAAATGATATCTCATTTAAGTATGTGATCCCTAAGAAAGAGATGCATAATATCTATGTGCTTTGCACGGGAGTGATGTTTAGGGTTTTTACTAAGGGAAATGTCACTTGTGTTATCACACAAAATTTGAGTCTTAGTAAAACTCAAGCCATAGTCTGTGAGTTTGTGTTGCATCCACAACACTTGAGGACAACAACTTCCAGCTACTACATATTCAGCTTCAGCAGTGGAGAGTGCTACTGAGTGTTGCTTCTTGCAGGACCAATAACTAATGAATATCCTAAGAAATGACATGTTCTGGATGTACATTTTCTATCCATTATACATCCACCAAAGTCAGCATCTGAAAATATTTTTAAGATAAAGTCATTTCTAAAAGTATAAAATAATCCTAGATCCATGGTATCCTTTAAGTAGAGAAAAATTATTTTCACTGCCTTTAAATGTGATTCCTTAGGATTGGATTGATATCTGGAACATAAGAACATTGAAAACATTATGTCTTGATGACTAGCTGTCATGTATAGTAGGCTTCCTATCATACCCTTAAAAGATGTTTGATCTACCGGTTTCCCAGCGTCATCAAGATCAAGTGTGTTTGAGGTTCCAATGGGAGTACTAATAATTTTAGTGTTGTCAAATCTATACTTTTTAGGAATATATTTAATATAATTTTGTTGAGATATATAGGTTCCTTCGGGTTTTTGAGAAATTTGGAAACCAAGGAAAATGTTAACTCACCCATCATACTCATTTCAAACTCAGATTTCATTAGACAATCAAAGGAATTAGTTAATGATTGGTGAGTTGAACCAAATATAATGTCATCCACATAAATTTGAATAATCAAAATATTTTTCTTATCTTTCTTTATAAAAAGGGTTGGATCTTCATTTCCCTTTAAATAGTTATTTTGAATCAAAAATCATGTAAATCTATCATACCAATATCGTGGGGCTTGTTTAAGAACATAAAAAAGCTTTGGTATGTCTAAAAACATGATCAGGATATTATGTGTCTTCAAAGCCAGGAGGTTGTTCAAGAAAAACATTCTCTTGAACATAACCATTAAGAAAAGAACATTTCACATCCATTTGAAAAATTTTAAAATTGAAAAATCTTGAAAAGGCAAGTAAAATACGAATAGATTCATGTCTAGATACCGGAGCATAGTTTTCTTCATATTCTATTCCTTCTTGTTGATTATATCATTTAGCAACTAGTCTAGCTTTATTTCTAACAACGACTCCATTTTCATCACTCTTATTTATGAAGACCCATTTTACTCCAATTACAAGAGTTTCCTTAGGTCTTTCAACTAAGTTCCAGACATTATCCCTTTCGAATTCATTTAGTTAATCTTTCATGGCTTTTATCCAATCATCATCACCTAAAGCTTCATCGTTGCCTTTTGGTTCTAATTGTGAAAAGAATGCTAGATGTTCTATTTCATTTCATAAGGAACTTCTAGTCCTTACATGATGATTGACATCACAAATGATGTTATCACTAGGATGATTCTTAAGAAACGACTGGTTTGGGTTTTGTAAAACTTGTTCATCAACATAGGGTAAGAAATCTTCTGGGGTAAATGTTTCAGGAGTATCTTCTTGAAAATTTTCCTTCTCAGAAGGATTTTCCATTAAAGGTTGATAATCAGTTTTTGAAAACACATCTGAAGATATAGGTTGGGGTTGTTTGAAAACAAAGGGATCAATTTCATCAAATTTGACATGTACTGTTTCTTCAACAATGCAAGTGTTTTTGTTAAAAACTCTATAAGCCTTAGAAGTTGTAGAGTAGCCTATGAAAATTCCTTCATCCGATTTTGGTGAGAATTTGTGTAAGTTATCTTTAGTATTCAGAATGAATACTTAGCAACCAATAACCTTGAAGTCGGAAAGTCTAGGTTTTCTACCATTCCATAACTAATAAGGATATTTATTAAGAAAAGGTCTAATCAAAACTCAATTTATAGTATAACAAGGAGTACTTATAGCTTCAGCCCAAAAATGTCTAGCTATAGAATATTCACTCAACATGGTTCTAGTTATCTCTTTAAGAATTCTATTTCTTCTTTCAACAACTACATTTTGTTGAGGTGTTCTGGGTGCTGAAAAGTTGTGAGTAATACCTTTGTTACTACAAAGTTTCAAAATCAGAATTTTGAAATTCTCCTACATGATCACTATGAATAGTTTTTGTAGGATCGAAATATAATATGAGATGCTCAATATACAAGAGGGGGGGTGAATTGTATACTTTAAAAATTCCTTTGGAACCTTTAAAGTTAGTTATGAATAACTAGAGTTTCCTTAAGAAAAGGAAAGAACTAAGTTTAACAAAGTTAAACTAAGTTGATTCACAACACCTCTAACAACGAACTAAACTTGGAAAGAGATTCCAAAAGAAGGTTCCGGAAATATGGTTCCGGAAATTGAAACTTAACAAAAGTTACAATATGAGATTCTACCTTAAAGCGTATAGAATCTAAACTAATCAAAGTAAGTAGAGAAGTATAAGAAAATTATACTTTCCTTAAGATACAAAATGCAGCGGAATAAAACAAGTACAAGTAGAAGAACTACTAGTAACAAGATGATAGTCTTTTAACCCAAAGAGAAGGGTATCCAACAACCTTGGATAAAGGTCCCTTGATTTATACTTTCAAGCAAGTCTGTCTTACCCACACCAGGGTAAGCCCTCGATACGAAGATCGGTGTCTCTGTCTTGCTATCCCCGCAAGCCCTCAACTTCAAGGTAGTTGGCAACCTCTGTCTTTCTCAGCAAGAAATCCCTCGATCTTTAAGGTAGTCGGCACCTCTGTCTTTCTCAGCAAGAAAGCCCTCGATCTTTAAGGTAGTCGGCACCTCTGTCTTCCTATCCCCGGAAGCCCTCGAATGTAATCACCAACATTCGGAGTCGCACGAAGCTTTGAGAGTTAATAAGAGACTCTCTCTCTAGAAATCACTTCAACAGCATGTATGCACAAAGTCCAAATGTTCATCCATCCATTCGTCGTGAGCTTTTTCAAATGAGCTCCTATTTATAGGTGAGGTCGGCTCCTTCTCCAACGGTCATATTTCCCTTAAAGTTCGGAGGGACCTGTACACGTGTCACTTAGACAACGGTTAGTTTATAACAAAATGGACGACATCGTTTTATAACAAAGTAAGTGTAACAGAAAGTACGACATCGTTTTAAAACCTAACATAAAGGTTCGGAATAGAAATTTCGGAGTGAAAGTTCGGAGTGAACAAATTCAGAGTGTATAAAACAATGATATCCAGATTCTGTTTAATGAGTGAATTCGGAATGAGAATTCGGAATAGGAATTCGGAATAGGAATTCTTCATCAGAAATCGTAATGAGAAAACGTCATCAGAATTCGTAATGAGAATTCTTCTTCAGAATTCGTAATGAGAATTCTTCTTTGGAATTCGTAATGAGAATTCTTCTTCAGAATTCGTAATGAGAAATCGAAATGGGATTTCTTCATTAGAATTCGTAATGAGAATTCTTCTTCAGAATTCGTAATGAGAATTCGTAATGAGAATTCTTCATTAGAATTCGTAATGGGAATTCTTCTTCAGAATCCGAACCCTAAAACAGAATGCTTTTTATCAGTTTTAATGATTCCGAGAAAGTGAATCCGAATTTCATACTTAAGAAAAATATTAATGAAAATATGATAAGGATAATTTTTTCTTATAAAAGCGTTTTTCCTTAAGAAAACATTTTTCCTTATAAAAGCAATTTTCCTTACAAAAGCGATTTTCCTTAAAGATAAGGTGTTTGTGATTTTCAAAACAAGAAGGAATGGAAAAGTCATAAGGAAAACCTTATTGACTCAACAATCTCCCCCTTTTTGGAAAGCACAAACATCCTTACGAAAAAGCTATTTCTAGGAAGAAAGAAACACAATAAAGCTTATCTCCCTTGGTTTAAGAATATAGATGAATACGACTAACTCCCCCTTAGGCTTTGAATCTCTAAGGATCGTATTCATATTTCCGGAGTGATATTTCTTTAAGATAAAAACTCCCCCTTAAACAAACTCTTATTAGAGTTCTATCTCATTGGGTATTTTTCTTTCTCCCCCTTTGATAAGCACTTATTAGATTTCCTCTTTTTCTTAAGGATCTTTTCCTTCTCCCCCTTTGTGATTTTCAAAAAGAATTTCGAGGGAATGGAAAAAAAATAACAAAGTACCTGAAAGAATTAGTAACAACAACAAAACAGAACAACAAGCACGATTCTCATTAAATTTGAAATGTCAGCAACAAAAACAGATTACAACAAAAAGATCGGATTGATTATTTCGGATCTTTCTCCTTTGACATAAGCCCCTTGAGAATAGTCTTGATCTTTTTGAGGTCCTTATGATCTTCCTCTGCTTGCTTTTCTAAGGCAACTATTCTTGCTGACTGAGCTTGAATGATTTCTTCCTGAGCCTTCAACTTTTCTTCCTGAGCTTCCATTTTCTCTTCCTGAGACTTTATCCTTTCTAGAAAATTGATCCGATGATCCCTTTCAAATTTCCAACTTTGATTAACAGAGTTGAGCTTTCCATTCAGATCTCTTACTTCCTGACTCCGAATGTTCTTTTCCTCTACCAATTTTTCATCGAATGATGCAGTCATCTCATGAAACTTCTTATCCTCGGTTTGAAAAGCATCCTTAACATTCTCCTGAAACTCATCCAGCAACCTCATCTCTTCCACATTCTTCTTCGACCAGCTAGTCATCCTTTTGCAAGATCTTTTATGGGCTTCGTAACCAATGAAGAAATTTTTGAACTGGGCTTCTATCTCAACACACTTATCCATTACCATGGATACGGAATCGGTTTTCTGATTCAGCGTATGTTGGAGCATCTGGCACCGAGAATCAATACTGGAGAAAGTCGGAATGGTTCCCACCAACTTCTTCAAGGATTGAACAACAAAATCGTGCCCCAACGAAGATGATTCCGAATCTGACATCTTGCTAGGAGAATTTTCTTCTTCAATAAGCTCCAACTTCCTCTTTGAAGAACTACCAGCTTCCTTCCTCATACTCTTTTCTGAACTCGGGGTATCAGCAATAACTTGTTTCCCCTTATCTTTTTTCGGAATAGAAACCTGTTCCGGAGATTTCTTCTCACTGTCAGAAACTTGAACAACCAAATCTTCCTCATCAACAACTTCTATATTTTCTTTCTGAGCAGCATCAAGTGAAAGATGTTCTTCTTCTCCATGATAAGAAACTTCTTCCTCTCCTTCCTTTCCTTCTATTACTGGAGTAACTAGTTTTGAAGATTCGGCTTCAGAAGTTCGGAGCGACAGGT
This sequence comes from Viscum album, assembly GCA_963277665.1. Lineage (NCBI taxonomy): Eukaryota > Viridiplantae > Streptophyta > Magnoliopsida > Santalales > Viscaceae > Viscum > Viscum album. The sequence goes on from OY728125.1 coordinate 2,049,749,072, forward strand.
GTTCCGAAGGAGTTCCCTTGTATTCATCTACTTGTTTGAGCACATCTCCTGTCTCACCACTTCCTTCAGCAGCTTCTTCCACTTCTTCCACTAGCTCTACTTCCTCAACATTCTTAGCAGCAGCCTCTTTCGGATCATCGAGATTTCTTCCTGGAGTCTCAGGTAGAGAGTCCAAAGAAAAAGTTCTCGGAACGGGAATGGTTGCTGAAACCATTTCATTAAACTTCAACAAGGCTTGCACAGCCTCAGCTTCTGACAACTTCTTCTTCAGCTTCTTTTCCTTAGCTTGCTTCTCGATCTCATCAGCAGCCTTTTCTTTCAGAGCTTTAGCCTCTGCGGGATCCAATCCGAACTGCGGATCTCCTTCCTTCCTCTTTTCCTTGTCAGCTCTCCACTTCGCTGCAACCTCATCAGTATATGTCTTCTTCTTCTTAGGCTTAGGAGGTGCGGAATGGACTTCCTTAGACTTAGGTTCTTCAGCTTCACCTACCACTTCTTTCAGCTTCCTCTTCCTTACCGGCTTAGGCGATTCCGGATCAGCCACTTTCGGAGTCACTTCTTCTTGAGGAGGAAGATCAATAAACATGCCAGACTTCTTGTCAAAAGCTATATTCATCCTTTTAAGAGTTGCATCACTGAGCAACATGATCTTGCAAACTTTCGGTTTAGAACTGCAAGCAACCTTGAAGGACTCAAGGCACCGAACTATCAGCTTCGACAATATTGCCGGGTACATTACTATCTGAGCTCTCAGATTCCCTTTCTTTAAATTCTCAAGATTAAGAAGGATATGCTTCATCAGGTTGAACTTCCTTTGATTTATCAAGAAATCTAAGATGTATATCTCACTCTTCTTCAAGCTGTCCTTGTCTCCTTTTCTCGGTACAATAAGCCCTTGCACCCATAACTCCAGAATCCGGAAGTTTGTAGATAGGGTTGCAATTTTCGAAGCCTTATCATCATCCAGTCCGAGAATTTCTAAGGCTTTCTCCTTGTTGAAACTACCCAAGGAGTCTGGCAGAACATGCGAGATAAACTCAGCTTCCCCTTCATAATTCAACCCTACCAAGCTTGCAGCCTTGGTGTAAGATAGCTTATAAGTCTTGCCATACGATTTGAAGGAAAATTTTTCTCTATTGTCTTCCACGAAGAAAGCAACCGACTCATAAAACTCAACAAGCAAGTCTGGGTAAACTTCATCTTGGTTGCCAGTTTTTGATATCGCAACATCTTCCCAGCCATTGAGCTTGATATTCTTTGATATAATAGAATCATAGTTGCTGAAGAAATTCGGATGCACTAACCGCTCTCTGTAGACTAACCACTGTGAAATGGGCTTTGTTGAAGACATCTCTTGAGAAGCTAACTCTGCAGACATTCGGATTAGAAGTCTCTGAGAAGTTCGGAACTGAGAAGACTGAAGTTCGGAACTGAAAAACTGTAGTTCGGAACAGCCTTAAATCAGAGAGACAGAGCTTCAGCACGCAAGAGCTTGAGATCGATGTGGGACGAGAAAATAGGGTCCCCTTTATATAGGCTTTGGAATGACGGTTCAACTTCCTCGGTTGATCTAACGGTTTAGAATGATCTGAGATCAGATCTGACGGTTGAGAGGTTGAATCCGATCTTTTTGAGGTTTTATTAAAACAGAATTCAAGAAATTCAAAAAAAAACCGAAAACAAGCTATAAGAAAATGCCAGCAAGTAAAATATGATTACGAAAACTTCAGTAAGGAATTCATACCTTTCGGATTAGCTTAGGAAAGTTATTCGTAATGGGTAATGTAAAGACGACTACGAAAAAAAAACTCAATACGAAAAACTTGATACGAAAAACTTGATATGGAAGATTCAATACGAAAGTTTTTCTATTATGAAAATACCAGTACGAAAATTTTCCATTCCGGAAATTTTCAATACGAATACTTTTATTCCAGAAGTATTTTGTATGGAAATATCCATTCTGGAAAATTGTAGTTCCGGAAGTTCCATTCCGGAAAATTTCTTTCCGAAAAATTTGAAAACAAATTTTGAAAAAACTTTGTTAAATAAACAAACAAATGTACTCCCCCTATGAAAAGGAGTTTATTACTGTGAGAAGATTTTTCCAACAGAAAGTTAATTAAGGAAGATTACCTTACGGTTATCATTCCTAACTTCTGTTTAATATATTCAAATCTATCAGAAGGTAAAGATTTTGTGAAAATATCAGCAAGTTGATCTTGCGTTCCGATAAACTGAAGAATAATATCTCCTTTAAGTGTGTGATCCCTAAGAAAGTGATGCCTAATATCTATGTGTTTTGCACGGGAGTGATGTGCAGGGTTTTTACTTAGAGCAATGGCACTTGTGTTATCACACAAAATTTGAGTTTTAGTAAAACTCAAGCCATAGTCTGTAAGTGTGTGTTGCATCCACAACACTTGTGCACAACAACTTCCAGCTGCTACATATTCAGCTTCAGCAGTGGAGAGTGCAACAGAATGTTGCTTCTTGCATGACCAAGAAACTAATGAATCTCCTAAGAAATGACAAGTTCCGGATGTACTTTTTCTATCCATTCTACAACCACCAAAGTCAGCATCAGAAAAGCTTTTTAGAACAAAATCATTTCCAGAAGTATAAAATAATCCTAGATCCATGGTTCCCTTAAGGTAGCGAAAAATTCTTTTAACTGCCTTTAAGTGAGATTCCTTAGGATTGGATTGATATCTTGCACATAAGCATACTGAAAACATTAAGTCTGGTCGACTAGCAGTTAAGTAAAGTAGACTTCCAATCATACCTCTAAAAGATGTTTGATCTACTGATTTCCCAGCTTCATCAAGATCTAAAGAGTTTGAGGTACCAATAGGAGTACTTATACTCTTCGTGTTGTCATAACCATACTTTTTAAGAAGATCTTTAATATACTTATGTTGAGATATGTAGGTTCCTTCTGGTTTTTGAGAAATTTGAAAACCAAGGAAAAATGTTAACTCACCCATCATACTCATTTCAAACTCAGATTTCATTAGACTAGCAAAAGAATCAGTCAAAGATTGCTGAGTTGAACCAAATATAATGTCATCAACATAAATTTGAACAATCAAAACATTTTTCTTATCTTTTTTTATAAAAAGGGTTGGATCTGCATTTCCCTTAACATAGTTATTTTGAAGCAAAAATCCAGTGAGTCTATCATACCATGCTCTTGGGGCTTGTTTAAGGCCATACAAAGCTTTGGTAAGTCTAAAAACATGATCAGGATGTTTTGTATCTTCAAAGCCAGGAGGTTGTTCAACAAAAACTTCCTCTTGAACATAACCGTTAAGAAAAGCACATTTCACATCCATTTGAAATAGTTTGAAATTAAAGAAAGCTGCAAAGGCAAGTAGAATACGAATAGATTCAAGTCTAGCTACTGGAGCATAGGTTTCTTCATAGTCTATTCCTTCTTGCTGATTATAGCCTTTAGCAACAAGTCTAGCTTTATTTCTAACAATGACTCCATTTTCATCACATTTGTTTCTGAAGACCCATTTTACTCCAATAACAGAAGTTTCCTTAGGTCTTTCAACCAAGGTCCAGACTTTATTCCTTTCGAATTCATTTAGCTCATCTTGCATTGCTTTGATCCAATCATCATCACCTAAAGCTTCATCAGTGCTTTTAGGTTCTAGTTGGGAAAGAAATGCTAGATGTTCTACTTCATTTCTTAAGGAACTTCTAGTCCTTACAGGTTGATTTACATCACCAATGATACTATCACTGGGATGATTCTTAAGAAACATCTGATTTGGGTTTTGTAAAACCTGTTCATCAACATAAGGTAGAAAGTCTTCTGGGGTAAATGTTTCAGAAGTATCTTCTAGAACAATTTCCTTATCAGAAGGTTCTTCTAACAAAGGTTGACAATCAGTTTTTGAAAACACATCCGAAGATGTAAGTTGGGAAGTTTTAAAAACAAAAGGATCTGACTCATCAAATTTCACATGTACTGTTTCCTCAACAGTACAATTATTTTTATTAAAAACTCTATAAGCCTTAGAGGTTGTGGAATATCCTAAGAAAATCCCTTCATCTGATTTTGGTGCGAATTTATGTAAGTTATCTTTAGTATTCAAAATGAATACTTTGCAACCAAAAACCTTGAAGTAGGAAAGCCTTGGTTTTCTACCATTCCATAACTCATAAGGAGTTTTATTAAGAAAAGGTCTAATCAAAACTCGATTTATAGTATAACAAGCAGTACTTACAGCTTCAGCCCAGAAATGTCTAGCAATAGAATATTCACTCAACATGGTTCTAGTTATTTCTTGAAGAATTCGATTTCTTCTTTCAACTACACCATTCTGTTGAGGAGTTCTAGGTGCTGAAAAGTTGTGAGTAATACCTTTCTTACTACAAAAAGTTTCAAAATCAGAATTTTGAAATTCTCCTCCATGATCACTATGAATAGTTTTCAATGGAAGGTTTTTCTCATTTTTAACTTGAGCTCTAAAACTTTTGAAATAAGAAAAAGCTTCAGATTTCCTTGCTAGAAAATAGACCCAAGTAAATCTAGTGTAATCATCAACTAGAACAAACACATAGTATTTGCCTCCAATGCTTCCAGTTTGTGTAGGACCAAAAAGATCCATGTGCACCAACTGTAATGCATCGGTTGTTGAGACTTCACCGATTGACTTAAAACTAGATTTATGTTGCTTGCCATATTGACAAGGATCACAAACTTTAGAAGAATCAAATCTAAGCTCCGGTAGATCCTTAACTAGTTTCTTCTTAGAGAGTTTACATAGGTTTCTAAGATTACAGTGTCCTAGTCTTCTATGCCATAACCAAGAATGATCTTCCATTGCACTTAGGCAAGGTAAATCTTGGCTTCTTAGGTCTTCTAAGTTTAAGGTGTAAACATTCTCTTGCCTGTTGGCTGAGAGAATAAATTCTTCCTTGGAATTGTGAACTAAGCATTTATCATTCCTAAAATTCACAAGGTAACCTTCATCACATAACTGACTTATGCTAATGAGGTTATGCTTAAGACCTTTAACAAAAAGAACATTTGAAATCAAAGTTTTACCTAAAAGAACAATATTACCAATACCAACAATCTCTCCCTTAGCATTGTCTCCGAAAGTTACCTTTCCTCCTTTCGTCTTGATAATTTTTTCAAAGAAGCTTTTGTTACCAGTCATGTGCCGGGAACATCCACTATCCATGTACCAAACATTGTTGCTGGAACTTTCTTTATTTTCCTGAAATTAAGAACAAAGTTAGACTTTCGGAATCCAAACTTGCTTGGATCCGAGATTTCTAGACAACAAAATCTTAGGTACCCACATTTTCTTGGAAAAATAAGCTTTATGAAAACCTAAGGATTGGGTTTTGTTTAAGGAACAATTTCTTGCCCAGTGACCACCACATTGACACTTAGTACAAAATGGGGCACTTTGAGGAACAAAATAATTGTTGCTGAAAACAGGTTTTGCATGGGTATAACCAAATCCGGATTTATTTCTTAAAGGTCGTATTTGAGAATACATCTTATCAAAATTTTCCTTACCATGGGTAAAGTTTGATAAGCACTTCTTTAAGGAAAAAATTTCGGACTTGAGTTTTACAACCAAGTTTTTATCTTCAATATCATTAGTTTTGGAACTAGAGTTAGGCTCGAAAACATTTTTATTAGAAATTACTTTTTCTAACTCTTTAGAAAGTTTATTCTTCTCAGAACTTACTTCCTCAAGATTTTTTGAAATACTTTCAAAATCAGCATTTTTCTTATCAAGATCTTTAGAAAGATCTGATATCTCTTTTGTAAGAATAGAATTCCTAGAATTTGCCTTATCAAGTTTCTTGTTGAGTTTGGAATTCTCAATCTCAAGAAGTTCAGCAAATCTAGAGACTTCTTCAAAAGTAGGTAAAGTATTTTCCTCATCAGAAGATGATTCTTCATCAGAAGAGTTATAATACTTACTATCATTAGGATTTAAAGAAACATTGGTCAAAGATTCAGCATTTCGTACCTTAGCCATAAGACAATGATTATCAATAGGTAATCTGGCTATAAGACCAAGATTCTTCTGTCCTGAAGATTCATATTCTGAAGATTCATCTGAAGAGTCACCACCACTGGCACTCCAGGTGTCATTAGCTTTCAAAACTTTCTTAGCTTTAGCTTTGTAATATTTCTTCCTGTTCCTGTCTGAATGCCTTTCCTTTCTTTCTTTCTTTCTGAGCATAGGGCAATCTGGTCTAATATGTCCTGCTCTCTTACATTCATAACAAGTAACTTCTCCATCTTTCTTATCTTTCCTATCCTTCTTCTTATACTTGGATTGAAAGTTTCTTTGTCCAGCTATCTTGTTCATCCTTCGAGCAAGATTGGCTAATTCATTTTCTGAAACTTCACTTTCACTAGATTCGGATTGGAAAATGACTTTCTTCGATTTGGATCTGGTTACTCTCTCAGGAGTCTTAGCTTTCATCTGATTCGAAGTTGTAGTAAAAGCAACAGTACCATTTCCATTCTTCTTCTTGATGTTGTCAGCATCTCTCTTCATTCTGGTCTCATGTTGTAGAAGAGTTCCAAATAATTCATCAAGAGTTATTTGAGTAACCTTCCTGTTCTCATCTATAGCTGTTCTCTTGGATTCCCACTCATTGGGCATAATGTCAATTATCTTGTCCACAAGAGCTTCATCATCTAAACCTTTCTCTCCCATAGACTGTAGACTGTTGACGATTGTCATAAATCTTTGTTGTACTTTACAGATAGGTTCTCCATAAGGAAAATTAAAGCCATGATATTCAGCTCTAAGCATAGCTCTCCTAGTCTCAATCACTTTAGAAGTCCCAAAATGAGTAACCTCTAACTTCTTCCATATACAATTAGCTGCTTCACAAGAAGAAATTTGTCTATATATATTTCTAGTCATTGAACATAATAAAGTGTTGCGTACCTTGTAGTTGAGTTGATATTCTTGCTTCTCCTGGTTAGTAAAGGTTCTGACTTCCTTGTCAGGAATTTTGTAATCACCAGTAAGCATGACAAAGTTATCTACTCCAGTATTGATAACAAACGTCTTCATACGATCTCTCCAGTATTCATAATCATTACCATCGAAGATTGGTGGCCTTGTAGGATTCAAATTGTCTATCGAACCAACATTCATTCCTGCCATACTTGAAAATAACTTGGAAACAAACTTGTTAATAACAAAAATTCGGAATTAAAAAGTTCGGAATAGGAAAAGTTCGGAATGGATAATCCGGAATGAAAAAGTTCGGAATTGAAAAGTGAGCAAGAAAAACTTGAACGTGAGTACAAGTATTTCAGTAACCTTGCCTCTGATACCAAATGTAAGAATGGTATAGAGTAAGAGGTTTCCAACCTCTGATACCAATTGTAGGATCGAAATATAATATGAGATGCTCAATATACAAGAGGGGGGGTGAATTGTATACTTTAAAAATTCCTTTGGAACCTTTAAAGTTAGTTATGAATAACTAGAGTTTCCTTAAGAAAAGGAAAGAACTAAGTTTAACAAAGTTAAACTAAGTTGATTCACAACACCTCTAACAACGAACTAAACTTGGAAAGAGATTCCAAAAGAAGGTTCCGGAAATATGGTTCCGGAAATTGAAACTTAACAAAAGTTACAATATGAGATTCTACCTTAAAGCGTATAGAATCTAAACTAATCAAAGTAAGTAGAGAAGTATAAGAAAATTATACTTTCCTTAAGATACAAAATGCAGCGGAATAAAACAAGTACAAGTAGAAGAACTACTAGTAACAAGATGATAGTCTTTTAACCCAAAGAGAAGGGTATCCAACAACCTTGGATAAAGGTCCCTTGATTTATACTTTCAAGCAAGTCTGTCTTACCCACACCAGGGTAAGCCCTCGATACGAAGATCGGTGTCTCTGTCTTGCTATCCCCGCAAGCCCTCAACTTCAAGGTAGTTGGCAACCTCTGTCTTTCTCAGCAAGAAAGCCCTCGATCTTTAAGGTAGTCGGCACCTCTGTCTTTCTCAGCAAGAAAGCCCTCGATCTTTAAGGTAGTCGGCACCTCTGTCTTCCTATCCCCGGAAGCCCTCGAATGTAATCACCAACATTCGGAGTCGCACGAAGCTTTGAGAGTTAATAGGAGACTCTCTCTCTAGAAATCACTTCAACAGCATGTATGCACAAAGTCCAAATGTTCATCCATCCATTCGTCGTGATCTTTTTCAAATGAGCTCCTATTTATAGGTGAGGTCGGCTCCTTCTCCAACGGTCATATTTCCCTTAAAGTTCGGAGGGACCTGTACACGTGTCACTTAGACAACGGTTAGTTTATAACAAAATGGACGACATCGTTTTATAACAAAGTAAGTGTAACAGAAAGTACGACATCGTTTTAAAACCTAACATAAAGGTTCGGAATAGAAATTTCGGAGTGAAAGTTCGGAGTGAACAAATTCAGAGTGTATAAAACAATGATATCCAGATTCTGTTTAATGAGTGAATTCGGAATGAGAATTCGGAATAGGAATTCGGAATAGGAATTCTTCATCAGAAATCGTAATGAGAAAACGTCATCAGAATTCGTAATGAGAATTCTTCTTCAGAATTCGTAATGAGAATTCTTCTTTGGAATTCGTAATGAGAATTCTTCTTCAGAATTCGTAATGAGAAATCGAAATGGGATTTCTTCATTAGAATTCGTAATGAGAATTCTTCTTCAGAATTCGTAATGAGAATTCGTAATGAGAATTCTTCATTAGAATTCGTAATGGGAATTCTTCTTCAGAATCCGAACCCTAAAACAGAATGCTTTTTATCAGTTTTAATGATTCCGAGAAAGTGAATCCGAATTTCATACTTAAGAAAAATATTAATGAAAATATGATAAGGATAAATTTTTCTTATAAAAGCGTTTTTCCTTAAGAAAACATTTTTCCTTATAAAAGCAATTTTCCTTACAAAAGCGATTTTCCTTAAAGATAAGGTGTTTGTGATTTTCAAAACAAGAAGGAATGGAAAAGTCATAAGGAAAACCTTATTGACTCAACAGTTTTCAATGGAAGGTTTTTAACATTTTTAACTTGGGCTCTAAAACATTTGAAATAAGAAAAATCTTCAGACTTCTTTGCTAGAAAATAGACCCTTGTAAATCTAGTGTAATCATCAAATAAGAAAAATACATAATACATTCCCCCAATGCTTCCAGTTGGTGTTGGACCAAAAAGATCCATGTGCACCAACTATAATGCATCAGTTGTTGAGACTTCCCCCATTGATTTAAAACAAGATTAATGTTTCTTGCCATATTGACAAGGATGAAAAACTTTAGAAGAATCAAATCTAAGCTGTTGTAGATCCTTAAATAGTTTCTTCTTAGAGTGTTTGCATAAGTTCATAAGGTTACAGTGTCCTAACCATCTATGAGACAACCAAGAATGATCTTCTATTGCACTTAGGCAGGGTAAGTCTTGGATCCTAAGGACTTCTATGTTTAATGAGTAAAAATTCTCTTGCCTATTGGCAGATAGAATAAAATCTTCCTTGGAATTGTGAAATAAGCATTTATTATTCCTAAAATTCACAAGGTATCCTTCATCACATAACTGACTTATGCTAATGAGGTTGTTCTTATGACCCATAACAAACAAGACATTTGAAATCAAATTTTTTCCAAGAAGAACTATGTTACCAATACCAATAATTTCTCCTTGAGAATTATCTCCAAAAGTTACTTTTCCTCCTTTCGTCTTGATAATATTTTTAAAATAGTTTTTGTTCCCAGTCATATGTCGGGAACATTCACTATCCATGTAACAAGTATTGTTCTTGGTACTTCCATTATCTTCTTTAATATTAGAAAACAATTAGACTTTCGGAATCCAAACTTGTTTGGATCCTAGATTTTCAGATAACAAAATATTGGGCACCCACATCTTCTTAGAAAAATAATCCTGATAAAAACCTAAATAATGGTTTTTTAAAGAACAATTCATTGCCCAGTGGCCACCACATTGACACTTGTTACAAAATGGGGCACTTTTAAGTACAATATAATTGTTTCTAAAAGTTGGTTTTTCATGGGTATAACCAAATCCATATTTGTTTCTTAAAGGTCATAATTGTGAATACATCATATAAAAATTTTCTTTACTTAAGTTAATGTTCAACAGACACTTCTTTAAGGAAAATATTTCGGACTTGAGTTTTATAACCAGGTTTTTATCTTCAAAATCATTATATTTGGAACTAGATCTAGGCTCAAAAACATTTTTCTTATAAATTAATTTTTCTAGATCTTTCGAAAGTTTATTCATCTCAAAATTTACTTCCTCAAGATTTTTTAAAATACTTATAAAATAATATTTTTTTTTATTACGATTTATAGAAAGGTCTAATATATCTTTAGTAAGAATAGTATTCCAAGATTTTTCCTTATTTCGTTTTTTATTGAGTTTTGAATACTCAATTTCAAGAAGTTCAGCTAACCTAGAAACTTCATCAAAGATAGGTAAAGTATTTTCTTCATCAGAAGAGTATTCTTCATCGGTAGAGTTATAATATTTACTATCATTATATTTCAAAGAAATATTTGTCAACGATTCAGCATTGTGTACCTTATCCATAAAGAAATGATTATCAATAGGTAGCCTGGCTATAAGACTACGATTCATCTGTCATGAAGATTCATAATCAGAAGATTCATCTAAAGAGTCACCACCACTGGCACCCCATGTATCATTAGCTTTCAGAACTTTTTTAGCTTTAACTTTATAATACTTGTTCCTATTCCTTTCAAAATGCATCTATTTTTTTTCATTCTTCTTGAGAAAAGGACAATCAGGTCGTATGGGTCCACTTCTCTCGTTTTCATAGCATGTGACCTCTGAATATTTCTTATCTTTCCTGTCCTTCTTCTTATACTTGGATTGGAAATTTCTCTAACTAGTTATCTTGTTCATCCTTCGAGCATGATTTGCTAACTCATTCTCTGAGACTTCACTCCCACTAGATTCGGATTGGATAACAACATTCATAGATTTGGATCTAGATACTCTCTCAGGAGTCTTAGATTTTATGTGACTTGATGTTGTAGTAAAAGCAACAGTACTATTCCCATTCTTCTTTTTGATGTTGTCAGCATCTCTCTTCATCCTTGTTTCGTATTAGAGAATAGTTCCAAATAGATCATCTATGGAAATTTGTGTAACCTTCATGTTATCATCAATTGCAGTTCTCTTTGATTCCCACTCATTGGGCATAATATCAATGATCTTTTCAACAAGAGATTCATCATATAGACCTTTCTCTCCCATAGATTTTAAGCTATTCACGATAGTCATAAAACTTTTTTGCACCTTACAAATGGGTTCTCCATAAGGAAATTTAAAACCATGATACTCATCCCTAAGCATAGCTCTTCTAGTTTCAATCACATTAGATGTACCAAAATGTGTAACTTCAAGTTTCTTCTATATTCAATTTTATGCTTCACAAGAAGAAATTTGGCTACATATATTCCTAGTCATTGAACATAGTAATGTATTGCATACCTTTTAGTTGAGTTGTTAATCATTATTCTATTGGTTACTAAAAGCACTAACTTCCTTATCAGGTATTTGATAACCTCCAGTAATCATAACGAAATTTTCTACTCCAGTATTGATAACGAATGTCTTCATTCGATCTCTCCAATAATCATAATCATTACAACCAAATATTGGTGGTCTTGTTGGATATATGTTGTCGATGGAACCAACATTGATTCCCTCCATCTTAAAAAATATTTCTATACAAAAACTTGTTAATAACCAGAGTTCAGATTTAAGGAGAAAATTCCAAAGCGAGAAAAAATATTGAACAAAGAAAAACTGAGAATGAAAAACTTATATGTGAGTATAAGTATTTCAGAGACCTCCTCTGATACCAATTGTAGGATCGAAATAACGATGTAGATGCTCAATATACAAGAGGGGATGAATTGTACACTTTAAAATTTACCTTAAACAAGGAAATATCTAAGTTTAACATAATTAAACTAAGGTAATTCACAACACCTATAACACCAATTGGAGAATTTGAACAAGGTATGAAGTTATAAAATTCATGTTCTACACACTTGCTTAAAAATAGAAAGTGATACCAAAAAACCTGTTCTAGAAATATGGATCCGGAAAGATGGTTCCAGAAATATGGATTCGGAAATTGAAACTTAACCAAATATTATAATATGATATTCTACCATAAAGCGTATAGAATCTAAATGAATCATATTACAAGTTTAAGGAAATATAAAAAGGTTATACTTTCCTTACAATACAAAATTCAGTGAAAAACCTTGTAACAAAAACAAGTAACAAGATATATATCTTTTAACCCAAAGATAAGGGTATCCAACAACCTTGGATAAAGGTCCATTGATTTATACTTTCAATAAAGTATATATTTCCCACACCCAGTTAATCCCTCGATACGAAGATCGGAGACTCTGTCTTACTATCCCCGCAAGTTCTCAAATTCAAGGTAGTTGGAACCTCTGTCTTCCTCAGCAAGGAAGCCCTAAAACTTCAAGGTAGTTGGTACCTCTGTCTTCCTATCCCCGGAAGCTCTCGAATGTAATCACCAACATTCATAGTCGCATGAATCAATCTGAATGAGTAGTTCAATACTCACAAGGCATGAACAACTTATCTCTCTAGAAATAATTATATCAGCATGTGGTCTCTAGATTGATCAACTTGTAGTGGAGCTATTTAAAATGAGCTCTTATTTATAGGCTCATTTGGAACAGTCGGCTCCCTCCTCCAATGGTAATATTTTCCTTAAATTTTAGAGGGACCTGTACACATGTCACTAAACCAACAGTCAATTACAAATAGAATGGACGACATTTTTATATAACAAAACATGTGTAAATGAAAGCACGACATCATTTTATAATAGACATAACAAAACAGAGGGTAAGTAAAAAGTTAGTAATGTAAGAAAAATAAAAGTCCGTTGTCTGACCAAAATAGAATTCAAAGTCTATAATAAAGAGATATTCGGATTCTGTTTTATATGAATTCGGAACCTTAATTCTGTAGAAATCCAAAGCGTGATCTTCCGGGAAATTTGCAGTCTGGTTTCATCAGAATTCAGAGCCAGAACATACAGAGTTCAGAGTCCGAGTTTACAGGAATTCGGAGTCAGAACACATAAGAGTTCGGAGTCTGAGTTCAGAGAACTCGGAGTCAGAACTTAGATATGTTCTTAATCAGAATTTGGATTCGAACTACATGAGAATTCATATCCAAAATTCGGAGTCGGACTTCATTACAGTTCACATCCAAAGTTCAGAGTGGAACTTCATTACAGTTATCATCCAGAATTCGGAGTTGAACTTCATTACAATTCTTACCCAGAATTCGGAGTTCAACTTCATTAAAGTTCTCATCCAGAATTTGGAGCTGAACTTCATTACAGTTCTCATCCAGAATTTGGAGTAGAACTTTATTACAATTCTTAACTAGAATTCTGAGTAGAACATCATTACAGTTCACATACTGAATTCAGAGTAGAACTGCATTACAGTTCACATCCAGAATTCGGATCCTAAAATAGAATTCTTCATATTTAAGTATTTATAGGATTCCAAGTTTACAAATATGAATCTGAATTTTATACTTAGTCAAAATATGAATGATCAAAATATGGTAAGAATAAATTTACATAGAGAAGAAAATTTTCATTATAAAAGAAAAGCATTAAATATAGTGAATTTCTTAATGATAAGGTGTTTGTGATTTTCATAACAAGAAGGAATGGAAAAGTCATAAGGAAATCCTTATTGACTCAACAAGTTATGGGTGGGAATTTACCATTAGATGATGTCTATTTTTTAGTATATCAGGATATTCTTATTATATGTCACATATAAATATAAAAATGATGATAATATTTTTTCTCTTTCCTTATATTATTTTTACTTTTAGGGTGTCATACTGAATATTATTATACCCACTACTACACGATATTTCCCCATACATGTCATATTTGTTTTAGATTAATTTACTTTTAATGGAGTCCTAGAGGGACCAATACTAGGTATAGAATAGTGATCTTGGTAGACCGATGTATGGTTTGGTGGTTATATTGTCATGAGTCACCTTATATATTTTCAGGTTGGCCTTGTTTTCAGTTTCTTATTGGTGGGATTTTGTATGTCCTTTTTCATTCAATACTTATTTTCATACTCTATTATTGATGATATACATGGGGTATTTAGGACACATGATCCATTGGGATAGGTTGTGATAGAGTGTCATCATAACAGTTGGATCTACCATAGAATAGGATTCTGTGAGATGGGTTTTTGAGAATATTATTAAGTGTTTTGAGTTCATCTTTCTGACCAGGGACTCTATTGTTAGTGTAGTAGATAAAATTTCCATACGCCAAGACTCAAATCACTAGTATCTTAAATTTGTACATATAGAAACTGGTTGAAAAGAAAATAATTGTCACATTAATCATATAGGAATGTATTTTGGTTTCCATGTTCTTCTTGAGTCATATTTCAAGATAATATCATTGATCATGGTACTTCTTGTCTAGTTCAAGATTACTCTATGATATATTCAACCTAGGATTCAACATCAGGATCATGATAATAAGGATGATCCCCTCAATAAAGATGAATCGATATAGGGGAATTTTTTTAAGGTGTTACCTTTAGGTGGTTCACCTGTTATACCACCACCTGTTGAGTAGCATATGGAACCCGCAATTCCGACAGATGCAGTGTGAAGGTTGATCTTTCTTTACAAGATTCAATGATAGTAAAGCATCAGGATATGATGAAATCTGAACCAACATGTGATGAAGGATTGTATTACGGTGGGGATTCATGTTTTACAACTCTTCATAGCACCAACAGACCATATGGATGTCCTGTGTTACACCCACCTTTTAAAATTAATTTTTAGTTTATTAATTCTTTGATCTGGGTTATCGTTCCAAGGTATGGGTTGGGTCTCAGATTAAATTTTTTTTTCATTTAATATTTTTAGTAGGTTTTGGACTAATGCGCGATCACTCACGGTGGGCAGTAGCCACGCAATCGCCTCATGTGCTTGTGTGAATACCCAAGTGTTCTGAGTTGAGGCATACAAATTACGCGTGGTTTATTAAGTCGTGTGATGAGTGTGTGGTGATCCGGTTTTCAGAATAAGATAAATTAAAGGATTAAAATTTAAAAATAATGTTTTATAATACAAATAATAATTTTACGTTCTAGTTTTCTTTATTATTAAGATTATTATTAAGATTATTAATATCATTAAGGATATTATTACTATTATTATTGTATTATTAATATTTTATTATTATTGTATTATTATAACATAAAATGAAAAAAATATCAATCCCTAATCTCACACCCCCCCCTTTCATGTACCCTACACGAGCCACCCCCTTCCCTTCGTCTCTTTGCACAAAACTGAATCCCCACCTCCTCCGGCCTTCTGTGCCCCTACTGCTCCAGCCTCCTCAGCACACTAAGTCCCAAGCTGATTCGCCTTCCAGCTCTAGGTGTCACCCTGACCACCTAACCCCTATGGGACCCCACCACCCAGCCGACCCAGCCGGCTATGCCCTCACTGATCCACCTTCCTTTTGTCACGACCTCCGTCCCGCATGGCCTCCCCCATCCCATCAGCTTCTGACTGCCGCTCTCCCCTTTCTATTTTGCACTCCGGCCAGGCCCATCCAACCATCTACTAGACTGACCAGCACAAAACCCTCCATTTTCGGCATAGTCTCCTCTAGATGCTACCCCCGTCGCGTGGCTAAGTTCTCCCTCTGGTAAGGATTTTCTCCCTCATTGAGGTTTTCATGCATAGGTTTCATTGTTTGGTCAAACCCTAATTTTTAGGGTTGATATGAATCATTGCTTTCTTGGACCTTAGTGTGTGTGAATGGACCACAAGTCTCTGTTCATCCTTTCGTTGACAGTTTTCTTTCATTCTCACTTGTTTTATTTAGATGTTTTCTTTATTTTCTTTTCCGAAGAAAATTATTTGATGCTAGGGAATTTTAATACATTTTTATATATAGTCTTCACTCTAGTAATAAGTGTCATTTGATTCTTATGGTTTCTTTATAGTAGTCGTATTTGATAAAGATAGTTTTGAATTTATTCTTTATTTGTTCATATACACTTTCAGTTGTATTAATAAATTTATGGAAATGTTTGACAGATTTTATAAAATATAACATTATTTCTAAAGTTTGAAAATGATCTTTAATAAGATCTGGGGAAGGTGGAGTTGAAAATGAATTTAGAAACATTTTGGAAATGTATTTGGTAAGTATATTTTTGGTAAATTTGAATTAGTGTGTGTAACTTAAGGAACATGTGTTTGGTTGGTTGTTTGAAAATGGATTTGGTTGTGCTATTGGCGTAGGGATTTTTTGGAACATTTCATAATGTGGCATGTTTTACTCAAAGATGGAATGAGAACTTTTTTAAAGGGGAACTCCGTTAGAAATATTGAAATGTTTTGAAAGGTGTGGAAGTAATTTTGAAGGGTTTGATTATGCAATTGGTTTTAAAGTGGGATCAACATGTGAAATTGGTGAAATTTTGATGAAGTACTTTGTTGCGTTCTTTGAAACCCATTTATTGGTAGGGAAAATGATTTATTAAATGATTCTTTGAATGTGAATCATGTGTGAATGATGTTTCAGTGTACGTTTAGGTTTGGTTTTAAAGTGAAGGGTAACTTTGTGAAAATGGTCCTTGTTTTCTAAATGATGTATGGCTTCCTTTGTATGATTTATTGGAATGATTTTAATGTGTTTGTTAAAACTTGGTTTTTTGGATTTGAAAAGTGATTTGGTGTGAGTTTGATAAAGATAAAGGCCCATTTAGAAATTATGGAACTTTTGGATGAGATTGGTAATCAAGGTATTGTTTGGCGCTTTGAACTTAAGGGTGAGGTTGAATAAGATTTTAGAAAAGGGTGTGGTTTGGAAATTGTGTACGGCCAATTGGTGTTTTATGAATTATATAAAAATAATCTCGGTGTTGAGTTAATGTGATGTCCTGGTTGTCAACTTCGTTGGATATGATGGGTATTTATATGTATATCTATATGGGGAACCTTTGTAGGGGTATTTCCCTTTTATGGGTTATCGTATATTGGTGTCCCTGTTTGGGTTAGGAAAGTTCGGTGAGATGAGTCACGCTTTATAGGGCCTCCAACTTACATTGTGTTACTATAACCGCCATGGGTTCTTGTGTGTCTTATAGATTATTGAGTGACAATTACTCACGAGACCCGATTATAGGAGTTGGTGCCCCTGGTAGATAAAGAGGACAGGTGGGATTTTCAGCTAATTTTGTCGTGAGGGAGATCAGTGGGTTATAGAGTATGGGACTTCACCATATACTGGCATGTGGTTTCGAAGCGAGTGTGTATAGGGGTTGTCTAGGGATGTTGAGGATCACCCATGGTTAGAGCTTTTAATTTGTGCTTATTTTCGTCACAATGGTTTATTTTTTAGGTTTCATTTCTTGTTTATTTTTATGCTACACAGATTTATTTTCCACATGTATTGTTTACCTGCTTGCTATTTAGAAAAATCATGGTCTTTATATCTTGGTTTTGTTTATGAAATTGAATCTTTTATGTATCCTATGTTGGATTTTCAAATGAAAAAAAATTATGTTTCCTGTTTTAAAATGTGAAAAAATCAACCTTTATAATTGTATTTCAAACCCATGTCATTGAACTATTTTGGGAAAGCAAACACTTGGATTTTGTTGTTCCCTTTTTTCATCGCTAATGGGCATTTTGGTGCTCATTCCTATCATATCCTTTCAGTTGCAGGTTTTGTTTCATCTTTAGGATCCTTTAGTGATGGATCACTCTCAATGTGAATGTGGTTTTGAGTTGGGTGGTGACCTATAAGGTCACACCAAGGTATGTTTAGATGTTCATATTTTATTAGTTTTCCACTACTAGGGTTTATTTTTATCATTCTATTTATTCTTGTTTGTTTATTTATCTTTTATTGGTCAAATCATTCCCAATATATTTATTTTGATGCTCAACACTAGTTTCTAGAATTTGGGGATTAGGAACGCCTCTTGGGACATGCCGCAGACCGGATTGGGTGACCATTTCATGGTCAGCTTGGGTTGGTTCATGAAATTATTTTATCAAAGGAGGCCCTTGTTATTTAGGGTATTTTAATGATAGAGATTAGGACTGCTGGGATTCAAGAGGTTGGTACGGGAAAGAAATCATGAACCCTTGACCATTCCAATCCTATAGTTGATAGGGGTAGTCTGAGATTTGAGTCATTATTTTATTCTAGTTTGTTTTATATTGAGGGATGACAACAGAGGCAAGCCGATGTTACGTCAGATTTCACATAGAGTAGTGACCCATGTGGAGTCTAAGTACACTGTTTGAGTTTTTATTAGTTGTTGAATCATTCTTGGGGCATGAACCACAACCATGTCGGCAGGTTAGGCGTGACATCTAGTCCCTCAATATCATAGTTTGATACATGTTGAGTGTCATTTTTTGTTCCGATTGGTGTATGTTCACTTTTGAAAATGAAAAAATGGGTTTTGAAATGAGAATGATTTATTTTAAATGACATTAAATTTGTCAAATGGATTTTAAAACTAGAACCTCTTGGTCTAAAAATCTTGTGATTGCTTCAAATTGGTGGACAAAGGGATTTGGTGCAATGTCGAGTACTCTATGAACATTAGCACATATGATGGAATGCATGGAAAGTGTGTGTTGGTGTGTATGGATGGAAGTAGATGAAGGCATATGCGATAGTTCATGGGATTACTGGGGTGTGTACTTAGAATTAAATACTATACCTTGTATTTCTAATGTGATTTTAAAAAGGGGAAATGATTCTTTTTGAAATTGAATTTGGTATGAAATGTGGTTCTGGTATTTGTGAAATGGCCTTGAAGGAAAGCAGTTTGAATTTTAAAATAAAAATGGGATTTCATAAAGGTAATTTTGGGTTTTTTTTTGTATTTATTAGGTTTTTGAGTTGGACGTTTTTTGGATGAATGTTCTTTCAAAGATATTTCTTCATCTTGATATTGATTTTGGATTTTTGTTTTTTTATGTTGTTCAGAAAATTCCACCTTGAAAGGTCCCCAACGTTTTTGATAAGACCTGCCCCATTTTTTGGTCTTTCTCGGACATTTACTATCCATTATGTTGATTGGGGTTCATTAGAAGTAGTAGAGTTTCTTGAAGAGGTTGAACGTGTCTTCAGAGTACTGGGAACTCCTGAAGCTGTTCGAGTGCGTGTTGTTTTGGTTTTTTTTGAAGATCTGGTTTTGGATTAATGTGTGTTGTTCACCCCACCATCACTAGAATTTGGTATGGCATGGGATTTATTAAAAACCTCCTTCATCTGGTGGTTTATACCCGAAGAGGTTAAGATGAATAAAAGGGAAAAAATCATATTTATTCAACAAGTACAATAGACGTTGAAGACTTCTGTTGATAATTTCAAGGTTCTTGTGTCCTTTTCTTCAGAGGTATCATCGTAGGATTTAACGAAGAATTCCCTCTACATCAGGGGTATTCATCCAGAGATCAAGGAGCATTTCCTCCCTTCTAAGGACCACCGTTTCATGATGTGTGTGGATGAGGCGTTCCTAGCTAAGTTGGTCTTCAGAGTGCAGATGGTTGGCAATTCAGTGTGTCTAGTTTCCTGTAAAGGATCCCCAACTGGTGAACAGAGTGTGCTAGATGTACCTATTTTTAAAGAGTCATCTACAGTGCTTCTGGTTTCTAGTTCATCGGGTCGTTCAGTGGTGTACCACCACTGTGGCCTATTCGGGCATGTGAAACTGTCATGTCACATCCCTCCAAATACATGTCATCATTGAGAGTTCTTGGGTCATCTAGAAAAGTTTTATAGGAAGCATCGCCTGAAGAAGACGCTGTGACCACAGGATCCCAATGCCTCACTTCAAGGCAGGAGATGCTTCAGCCATCAGAACCCCAGCCACATGTCTTGGGTTAAAGCTTACGTGCAGTCATGAGTGGCTATGGGATGAAGCCTTGGTCTAAGTTTTGTGTTTTGTATTGGTAGTGGAACATATAATGTCTTTTCATTCTAGTTATTCTGCTGTAAAAGTTTTGACATCTTTTTAAGTTCATTGTTTATCATGGGGTTATGATGGACATGTTCTATTGTAATCCATATAGTTTTTTTTTGTCATAATGGTTATTTGAATTGTTCACCTTTTTTAATGGTGTGTTTTTCCCCTGTATTGGTTAATATTCATTTATCTGTGTTTTTTTGGAGATATAAGTGCCCGTAATGGAGTTAAGGATTGTGGTTACACTCGGGTTCACTATTTTTGTTATGTTATTTTAAGGGTTTTCTCATTAGTATTCAGAGTTTTGGGTCTAGTTCGAGAGTTCTACGTTTTAGATTAGGTGTTGTCTGCTCGTGCTATAAATTTTATTTTGGATTGGTTGGGATTTCCTGCATCCCCCCCCATTCTGGGATGGGGTGTTTGGTTGTTAATTTCACGCTTTAGTTGAGTTCTTATGGTGGGGTGAACCCTCCTGCATTCTCCCATTATATTATACTATTGTTTCTTCTAGTTTCAGTTGGGCATGTATTATTATCTTTTCTATTGTTCATTTGGGTGACTTTATGGGGGTAGAATGTGTATGTGGTGGGGATAATTATCACACCATCCCTTTAAATTAATTTTTATTTTATAAATTCTTGGATTCGGGTTCTCACACCAAGGTCTGGGATGGGTTCCAGATTAAAAAAATCATTTAAAAATTTTAGCGGGTTACAGACCCGTGCGCGATCACCACACAGTGGGCGATAGCCGCAAGATCATCTCAGGTGTTGTGTGAATACACAAGTCATCTGAGTTGAGGCGCGCAGCTTAAATGTGGTTTATTAAGTCGTGCGAAGAGCATGCAATGATCTAGTTTTCAAAATAACAAAAATAAAGGGATTAAAATTCAAAATGAATGTTTGATAATAATAATAATAATAATTTTGCGTTGTTATTTTTATTATTATTAAGATTATTGTTAAGAGTATTAATATTATTAATGATATTATTACTAGGGTTATTGTCTTATTATTATTATTATAATATAAAATGAAAAACAAAAATTATATAACCCTAATCCCGGACCCCAACTTTCTCGTACCCTACGTGAGTCGCCCCCTCCCCTATGTCTGCCTACAAGAACCCGAAGCCCCTCCCCCTCCGGCATTACGCACCCCTGCTTCTCTGGCATCCATGATGCAACATGTCCCCGAACAGCTCACCTTTCACCTCCAGGCATCGCCCTGGCCACCTCACCCCTATGGGTCCCCGCTACCCAGCAGACCAAGCTAGATCCGCCCTCACCGAGCACCCTTCCGTCCGGCATGGCCTCCGTCCTGTGTGGCCTCCCACTCCTAGTCCAGCACGACCTCCTTTATTCGGTCGGCATCTGACTGCCACCCTCCCCTAACTATCCATCACACTTTCCAAGCACCTCTGACCTCCCACTTGACCAACCACCATGAACCTCTTCTTCACCGGTAGCATCTCCACCAGCTATTTCCATGGCCACATGGCTAGTTTCACCCTCTAACAAGGATTCCTTCATCAGATATGTTTTCCCACATAGGTTTCATTATTTTGTTGAACCCTAATTATTAGGGTTAATGTGCATCTTGGTTTTCATGGACCATAGTGTGTGAGAAGGGACCACAAGGCTCGGTTCATCCTTCCATTGAATGTTTCATCCCATTTTCACGTGTTTTAGGTAGGTGTTCCATTGATTTTTCTTTTCTAAATCAATTTTTGATGCTTTGGAATTTTTATAAATTTTTATATATAGTCTTAACACTAGTAATTCATGTAATTTGATTGTTATGGTGTTTTTATAGAAGTCATATTTGTAAAATATAGTTTTGATTCAATAATTTATTAGTACAGAAACTGTTTAACATGTTTTAAAAAATTTATTTAAATGCATGAAATGTTTTAAAAAATAATTTTTTTACTATGGTTTGAAAATACTCATTCATAAGGTCTTGGAAATTGGACTTCCACATGACTTTAGAAAAATTTCGGTAATGTATTTGGTAAGTTTTTTTTTGGAAAATTTGATTTAGTGCATGGACTTTAAGGAACATGTGTTTGGTTCTTTGTTTGAATGTGGTTTTGGGTGTGCATTTAACATAGGAGATTTTTTGAACATTTCATAATGTGTCATTTTTAACTCAAAGATGGAATGAAAAATGTGTTAAAGGGGAATGTCATATGAAACCATGAAATGTTTTGAAATGTGAGAATGTAATTTTGAAGGGTTTGAGTATGCAATTAGTTTTAAAGTGGGATCCGCATGTGAAATTGGTGAAATTGTGATGAAATACATTATTGTGTTCTTTTAAATGATTTTATTGGTTGGGTAAATGAATTATTAAATGATTCTTGGTATGTAAATCATGGGTTCAAGGTGTTTTGGTGTTCATTTAGGTTTGGTTTAAAATTGAATGTTAACTTTGTTAAAATGGTACTTTTTTCTAAATAATGTTTTTGTTCCTTTTTATGATTTATTTGGATTGTTTTAATGTCTTAGTTAAAACATGTATTTTTTGATTTGAAATGTATTTGGGTGTGAGTTTGAGAAAGTTAAAGGCCCATTTGGTAATTATGGATCTTTTGGGTGAGATTGGTATTCAAGGACCCGTTTGACGCTTTGAACTTAAGGGTGAGGTTGAATAAGATTTTACTAAAGGGTGTGGTTTTGAAATTGTGTGTGGACAATTGGTGTTTTATGAATTCTATAAAAATGATATTGGCCTTGACTTGATGTGATAGCCCCGATTGGATCCTTCGCATGATATGAAATGTATGTATATCTATATGGGGAACCTTTATAAGGGGATTTCCATTTTATGGGTTATTGTATATTATTGTCCATGTTTGAGGTAGGAAAATGCGGAGAGATGAGGCATGCATGTGAGGGATTCCTACTTACACCGTATTACTATAACCACCATGGGTTCATGGGAGTCTTATATATTATCGAGTGATGGGTACTCACAATCTTCGATTAGATGGGTTGGTTCCCCCTGGTAGATATAGAGGTCGGGTGGGATTTGCTGCTGATTTTGTCGTGATAGCGATCAGTGGGTTATAGAATATGGGACATCACCATACGCTGAAAAGTGGTTCCAGACCGAGTGTGTCTATGATTTTTCTAGGGATTTTCCAAATTTCCTATGGTTATATATTTTATTTCATGATTATTTTTTTCCACACTGGTTTATTTTTTATCTTGTATTTCCTTTTTTTTTTGCTACACTAATTTATTTTCAGCTTGTATTGTTTACCTACTTCCTGTTTAGAAAAATCATTGACTTTCTATCATTGTTTTGGGTATGAAATGAAATGTGATAAGTATCATGTGTTATATTTTCAAATGGAAAAAAGTATTTGGATTGTTTTAAAATGTTAAAAATCTACTTTTATAATTGTATTTAAAACATGGGTTATTAGACTGTTTTGGGATAGGAAACACTTAGATATTGTGGTTCACTTTGCGCATCCCTACTGAGCATTTCGATTCTCACACCTATCCTATCTTTTAAGTTGCAGGTTCAATTTCTTCTTTAGGTTCATTTAGTTCTGAATCACTTACGTAGAAACTGCAGTTTTGATTTGGGTGATGACCTGGATAGTCACATAGAGGTATGTTTAGTTGTTTGTTTTTATTCTTTTTCCACGGCTAGGCTTTAGTTTTGTCATTATATTTGTTTTTGATTTTTTATTTATCTTTTATGTGCCAAATAATTTCCAATAGCTTTATTTTGATGCCTATCACTTGTTTCCAGCCTGTGGGGCTCTGGAACGCCTCTCGAGACATGCCACAGACTGGATCAGATGACTGGTTCAGGGTTGGCCTAGGTTGATTCATGACATCCTCGAAGAGATCTTTTTAATTTTTTTAATGGGATGATGGTTGGATTTAGTGACCCAGTCATATGAAAAGATGACTCCAAAAAAGTCATAGTTTCAGTTCCTTTTTAAGGATCAGTTCTGTCTATCAAAAATTAGGGTTGTCTGATTCAAGGACCTTTAATAGATTTAGTAGTGCAGTACGACAATGTCTGAGTATTCATTAAGATTCACAAAACACTCTAGGTGCTTGATAAATATGGTTTGATATTAGTTACTTTGGATCATACCTTGAAAAAGATGATTTTTATATATTGTAGAGATATTTTGACACCTCTGATCATTCCTACATATGTTGGGGTTCTAGAGATATCATTGGTGGTTGAGATTTTCATTGATTAGAAGACGTAGGAATTTGTTTCTTGTTGTGGGAACATAGAAGTAGAGACTTAAAAAAGCAGGGATATGATGTTACTATCAAGTAATTGAATGTGAAGGATGTTATAAGGGATGATCACTTGACATAGGGTATAAGAGTTAGGGCTTGCAGTATGGGTGTAGTCAGTTCAAGGAGAGGTGGTGCTACTGATGTGAGGGTAGGGGACATCTCACAAGGGATTTTCTAACCCACCATATAGAAGATGGAGATATAGTGAATGAGATACCTAGGTAGATGAAAAGTTGAAATAAGAGGTTTTCAGGGTGGTGGACATGGAAGATAATATCGGAGAGAAGTTTCAGGTTGTAAGAACTTTGAATTGTTACCACCACCACCCAAAGGTGGTCCATGCCGGACATAGGGATATGGGGGACAGTTGTAGGGAATATACAGGTGGTTGAGGATTATGTCCCAGAGTATCATGGAATGATACATGGTATGATATTTGAATTTTACACCTTCTTTATGTTAATGATATAAAAATGTGTCATTCACTCCATTATATACAATTATCTGGATTGATATTTTGAAATTTCGGTTAATCCATTGTCTTAACCCCCATACTTAAAGACTTTTATGGGAGGGGACTCTGTGATCACACACTTATATAAATGGTTTGAACCAACTATTATAGATTATAGTTTTTGTTGGGGTCTATTTGTAGTAGTGATGAGTCATTAATATGTCATCTCTGGTATCAACTGGAAAACTATAGTTCATTCATAAATAGACTATTGTAGGGGGGATGTGATTTTCCCCCAATGATGGGACCATGTTTTTCATTTTGGATTTACAGGAAACCCAGGAAGCATAAGATGGATTCATGCATAGGAGGGTGCACCTGATTACTCATCAATTGGCTAGCCTTCCCTTAGTGTAGAGAATGCTATGAATTTTCATTTGCCTATACTAGGGACAAAGTATGAGGATGTCCCCCTTGATGATTTTTTATACTTAATTCTCCACTGTGAGACATAAACATGCATTGATAAACACCATAAGATAAACCAGATATCTATACTATCATTTTATAAGGATCCCATAGATCTTTTTGAGATGCCGACATAGTTGAGAGAATTATAGAGGAGGGGCTCTATAAGAACTGGTTTTTTACACTGGGTAGCCACAATATTTTTTTCTAAGAGGGTATACATGAGATTGATGTTATGTGTGGACTACTGTTATCTAAAAAGGGTCACCATAAAGAAAATGTTATCACAATAGAGGATCGATGACCTATTTTATTTTTTTAAAGGGGGCGTGATGGTTGTTATATGATTGAAATCAGATTAGGATATCACTGGTTGAGGGTATGAGATGAGGGTATACCGAATATGATATTCTGTTGTTTCAATGGTCACTTTGAGTACATAGTGATACATTTTTTGGGGAATAATTCCATAATAGGGTTCATGGGGAATATTAACATGGTCTTTCATCATTTCGAGACCCCTTTTTGGTAGTATTCATTAATGATTTCATAGTGTACTCGACAACCAAGGATGAGCATGTGAGAAAGTTGGGGATAGTTATTGATGTACTTTTAGTTAACCATCAATATAGGAAGCTCTATATGTACAATTTTAAGATTCAAAAAGTCCACATTCTTGGACTTGTTAACTTTGAATACAATATGGTAGTAGACCCATCAAAGGTCATGGTAGTGTTAGCTTGGGATCCACCTATAAGAATGACAAAGGTGCGAATATTCCATGGGTTAACAAGCTACTATCAAAGATATATACATGATTTCTCTAGGATATCAACTCCCATTACTACTTTGACCCAAAAGGGTAATCCTTTCATGTGGACCACGAGGTTCAAAGAGGCTATCTAGGAGTTGAAATAGAGATTGATGAGTGCTCCCTTTTTGAGATTCCTAGTGGAGGTTGTTGAGTACATAGTGTTCTGGGATCCCTCAAGAACCAGGATTGGTTGTGTTCAGATTTAGTGGGAGGAAGTGATTTACAACTGTTCAAATTATTTGAGACCTTGTGAGTAGAACTATGTGACCCACTATCTTGATTTAGTAATAGTAGTATTTTCACTAATGATGTGATGACAGTACAAAATGAATGATAAGTTTATCATCTTTTCTATCCAAAACAGACTCCAAAATACATTCCCTCAGATGGATATATACGTGAGATTGAGGAGACGACTATATTTAATCCATGACTATGCATTCAATATTTTATACATTACTAGGAAGTAGAATGTGGTAGAAGATTATATCAGTAGGATATGTTGTTTTTAGTTTCTAAGTGAGTATTTATTGTAGTTTTCCTTATTATAGATAGAATTTTTGGATGGGGATAGAGTATATTACCTCCATTTAATGGTTGTTCATGTTATTGTAAATCAATTCTGGGAGGGAATTCTTAGAGATAGAAACTGTGAGACCCTACACACTCAAATATCGACTGGATGTTATACTGATGGATTTTCTAAAGGTAAGGAGAATTCCATTTATTTCAAAGGATTTACAATTATACAAGTGAGGTTGCGGGAGGATGTACTAATAGATTTTAATAAATCTTCTTTGGTGGAAAATCTAGGAGTGGAAAGCATATACCAGGACATCCAATGTCAGTTTTCATGTCTAGGGATAAAGAAGGTCATTTTAGAGTTTTATCTTGATTCCCTACTTATCTGTAAGTGAAGGATGACCACTAGGTTCCAAAAATATTATCTCAACCCCTTGAGGTTCCATAGATAAAGTAGGATAATATATTTATAGACTTTGTGATGTGGTAACAACATAATTCCTGGGGCCATGATTTCATCATGGTTATTATCCACCAACTAACAAAGTCGGCCAACTTCATAGCTATTCAAGAGAATAGTTTAGTGGACAGATTTGGATACCACTACATGAAAGAGATAGTGTATCTCTATAGTGTCCCCTCGATGATCATTTCTGACAATGATTGTTACTTCACATATTAGTTATGGAAGCAATTAAAGGAGGATGTTGGGACTCAATTATGTTTCATTATTTATTTTCACCCCCAGACTAACATCCCATCTAAGTGGACTATTTAGGAATTGGAGTACATGTGATCATTTATCATCATAGATATTTGCTATAGTTTTGAGGATCAACAATAATTGGTGGAGTTTTAATAAAAAAATATCTACCATTACACCATCAGTATGTTGCTATTTGAGTCCTTTAATGGGTAACCCACTAGATCACTTCTATGATGGATAGACCTAGGAGAGTCAAAACTTATTTTCCAACATTTGGTGCGATCTTATATATAGAATGGGAACATCATCGAATAGTGGATGAGGAATGCACATTGCCATCAAAAGTATTATGCTGACTGATGATGGAGGCCTTTGGAGTTCATGAAGGAAGTCCATGTATTCTTATGGGTTTCACCACGACATAGATTATAGATATTTTTACATGGTGGAAATCTATCTAAATGATTTTTTGGATCTTTCTAGATATTGAATATGGTTGGAGAGATGGTGTACCATATGGTTCAACCACCAATGTTAAATTCGGTACATGTGTCCAAGATGAAGATATTTGTGCATGATATATCGAACATTATTTACCTGGATGAGATGTACATCAAGGATGGATCTACCTTTTCTAGGTACCCATTAGAGATAGAGGATCACAAATAGAATATCATTACTATGTGATTGATTTACCTAGTGAATGTTTGGTGAAATCACGAGAATATTTCTAAGATCACACTAGAGTGGGACACTAAGATACATTCTTTATACCCACATCTTTTAGTGTATCCTACTATTTTGGATTTATGGGACATAAATAAACTATTTAGGGAATATATATTGACTCTAATTTTTTCATGTATTTTTTTAGAAGATATACGAATTATTTTCTGAGATAATCATAAAGACATAATGAAATTTTGAGAATCGGTTTTTCTAGAATTAATTTTATAAATATAAAAAATATTTTAATTGCACACAAATAGATTTCCTAAAAAATTTGAATAAAACCAAAATGGAGACTCATAAAAAAATATTTGGCTGATTTTGAGTCTATTTCTTGGGTATTACCCTAGGTCTGACCTAAACTTGAAATGTTTCATGCATTCTTCAATGGGTGTGGTGCTGGGGGAATATTTAAAATAAATAAATTAAATTTATTTATTTATTTTAATTACTAGACCAAATTTTATTTCTATATATATTATTTTATAGAGTATTAATAAGGTTATACATATAAACCTTAATATCATGAGGAGTCATTGGATAACATTGGATGGGTTTTCGTTGATGTTCAACAGCCAGATCATGGTTCATCAATCAGTGTGTGGCGAAAATTGAGGATATTGCCAATGAAAAAAAATGTAATCATTCTTTGACATAAATTGATCCAATTCTAGGTTGGCGGATGATTTATTTGGATTTCTTCCCTGCTATTTATTTATACGATGAATAAAAATCAATCCCCCAACAGATTGATCTATTGATCTATTGTACTGGTGATATGGGGTCTTCTTTATTTATTATAGAGATAATTGATTAATTGTTTTTATTCGTATTTTGACATTCTAATGGAAATATATTGAGTCCAACTAAACACAACCAAGGTGAATTTATCTTTTCTATTTTTCTTGAATTTCTATCATAGTTCTTACACATTCAATAATGGTATTAATTTTGAACAGTGGTTTGAAAAAATAATCGATAAAAAATCTTTATGAAACTATTTCTTGGAAGAAGGGATTGTTATCATAGATCTGGTTTGGGATCGATGATGTTATTAGGCTATGATGAGGGAACATCCATAAATGATGGATTTGGGGACATCATTCTCCATGTAATTGGAATTTGATGATGCGAAAAACATGTGGATGATTCTTTTGGAGGGACTTGGTGGCTGGTCTCTAGTTAGTGAAGATGAAGAGGGTTAGCTAGACATGATCCATTATCTTTGGTGATATTTCAGGCTTTATCAATGGCCAGAGGAGTAGACGATGTAGTGACCCGACCCTAGTATCTAGGTTCTGGTCCCTTCCCCTATTACATTTTTGTAAGATACAAGGAAAACACATCACAAAGGATGGAAAAATTTAGTTTTCTTGGTAAAAATGATATATACATGAGTCTTGTATTGCAAGAGAAAAAAATTAAAAAATAATTTTTTCTTTTCTTTTTTGAGAATAAATTTATTTTTTCTACCATATCATTGCATATCATTCTTAGTATTTTGCATAGAATCCTAAGAAATGAAACTTTAAAAGTGTGAACTCAAATTCTTATTAACTGTTAAATAAAGGAAAATTTATCATTAATAAATATTCATAATCACCATAGAAAGGTAGATATTTGGAAAACAATTCCACATAAATATCTACTTAAGGAATAATCAATATAGAAAAATTAATAACTAAAACACATTCCATTTAATAAATAAACCATAAACCTAAATGAATCAATCGATAATGACAAAGAAAAAACTCATAGATAATAATAATAACTTAATTATCAATGTATAAAATGCTTGCATATTGGAAGTCACATCCTAGACACATGAAAACCTATACTTCTAGGATCTATCATCTAGACAGTTTAAAAATAAAGGATGAAACACATTTATTTTAAAAAAATTTATATTTTCCAATATAACTTTCAATGAATAAATGGGATGTATTGTGTTTGGATTCCACCTATCATGGAATTTCCAAATCATTCATTATATATAGAATAATAGATTTAATTCATAAAAAATGTTACTTCTCAAATAACTATATTGAGTAAAAGGTATAGATTTATCAACATTCCCCCAATTAGTCAAATAATATTCAAATTAATCACCATATGTAAATATTTTGTTTGGTTTACCAAATAATCATTTCCATGATAAATAACGTAACTATTTGTAAAACAAATATAATGTTTAATTATCATTAGAATGTGAATAGCTCAATGGGAATTTAATGACTAAAAAATTATTCAAGTATGTTAATGTCAATACCATCATTGGTCAATACAATCGTAATCCATCAATAGAAAGAATACATAATGTTTCAATACAATGTATACCCATTTGAGTGAGGATAAGGGTTGTTTCCATTGATGAATATAAATAAAAAAAGATCATAAAAATAATTCTTGAGGAATATATTCACCATAGTTAGGAAAATATTTTTTAAAACACTTTTTCTTTAAAAAAATTTATAAAAGAATTTAATTTTAAAATTAAAATATTAAAATATAAAAGTATTCTTCATGTAAATAAAAGTGGATAATTATGTATAAGCGAATCTGATAATTATTTTGCAATGTAAAAGGTTAAAAAAACTTCCTGGTTTGGAAAGCTATAAGAAGAATTTTTTGATTTTTTTTGTAAAACCATAGAATTGGTGAAATTTTATTTTAATATATAATTTTGAAATGTTTAAATAAAACATTTTACAAAACATGGTTTTTTTAATGAAACAAATTTCGAACTAAAAATAAAAATGATGTTAGATTTTATTAAATCATTTTCTCAATAATATTAAGCACCAAAGTGTAGACAAATAGAAATATAACTTGAAAAAATATCATGAATATCCAAAGGAGAAGATATTTAAATTTTGTTTTAATAAATGATCTTATAATTTATTTATTTATATAATTTTAAGAATAAAAAATCTCGATTATAATGAAATTGTGAAATAAAACCTTAAAATGATCATAATGTTGATGTGAGAATTAATCAATGAATTGATTATGTTTGTTACCTATAATTATGAAAAAAAACAAGTTTAAATACATATTTATGTTTTAAAAAGTTATTATACAAATAATAATATAATATTAACGACTATAAGGCAGTAATATAACCCAAATAAAAGGAATTGAGTTATGATTTTTTACCACATGGTAACTTTAAGTTAAAATCCCCTTAGATTAAATAATTCAAATTAAAACACAAAATACTAATTATCCATTATTTTAAATTTCACTGGGGTATTATATATACCATAGAATTGAAACTAGTCACATAAAATTACAACATGCCTCTATGAAAGAAAATGGAGGCAAAATCCCATATATTACGCCCATTTTTAGTTGAACACCATTTAACATACATTATAATGTTCTTATAAATTTTATTAACATATAACAGAACTACATTAATTTTTATAATTTAATTTTTTATCCTTTTATAACATATTATCAATGTTTTGTTAATAATATATTTCTCTTTTCACTGTTTTACGTGTTAATTGCCTTGTTTTTCAATTATATTTTGACATGTTAATTTTATGTTCCGATTAATGAGATCCTGATTTAAATATATCATTAATTTATAAAAATTATTTTAATATCATATATATTATATATATATTTATTTAGAGTAATAAATAAAATTTGGTGATTCGAAATGAAATAAATTGTTCATGAAGATGACAAGTCGTATGTACGCATGAACACTATTTCCATTTTCTTGTAATATTGAATGAAAAAAAAGTAACATATATATAAATATTTTAATTAAAGTATAATTTTTATGTCATATTTATCACATATTATTATGAAAACCATCTTTAATACATTCCATGTAAAGAGTTAATGAATCACATCGCTTCACAAGGTGGTAGTATATCGTACACACGAATGACATTATCGTATTCCCAAAAAATAGAAATCATGAAGGTATGTTTTATATAATAATTAGAGAAGAATTATTATATTATAAATATCATATATAATAAATATAAACTATAAATACCTAATTATTTCCAGCCCTGAAAGGTGGTAATGGAGGAAAGATTGACATTAGTTCATTAAGTGGTTGTTCACCATACACCAAAATGATGATTGTGTGTCCCATTTGATGCAATTGAGTAAATTTTTACATAATAATCTTTTAATTGAGGCGTATTAATATATTTATCGTAAATATATTATTATATAATCATGATAATATAATATTTTAAGTGGTATAGAATTAAATAAAATAAATGTTCTTGTTGATGATGCAATCTCTTTTTCAGGTAATTCCTTTTGGTTTAACCAGAATCCTACATGGGTTTAATTTCCATCAAAAAAATTATTCTAGTATAAGATGACGGATTTTTGGACTTGATTTTTTTCCGGTATTTAATGAGAAAAAAGTCTTGACTGATGTGTAGAATGGGGTAGAGTAAATTCCCTATTATAATTGAAGAAGAGTGGCATTCTTGTAAAAACAAATATGAAGAAAATATTGGGAATCCTTCCTTACATCATATGCCTCCAATAATTAACTATTTCCAAGAAAATACAAAATATAGTTGAAATATGGATATTAAATGAGTTTTGGAAAGGCATCAACTTCATTAGTCCCCTCTAAGATTAATGTTTAACCACTAAGTAAACTCATTTTTACATTAATCATAGTACTTAATTCCAATTTATTTACAAAATATTTTTAGTCAAAAATTATGATTAAATTAATATAAATTATAAATTATTACAATTCTTAATATGGAATAATTTTTATAAGTTAAAATCACTAAGGAGGAATGTATTAATTTAAAATTAATTCCCCTGATATGATGGAAAAGCAAGGTTTTAATGTGAAAATATTCAAAAGATCACCATGTTTTTATATATCAAATAAATATAAAAATTATTTGAATTTCTTAAATTGGATAAATAGATATATAAATGATCTTATGTTACATTAAAAATAATTTATAATATAATTTACCATTATAAATTGTTTATGAGAAATGTTAGTTTTCATTTAAAATTCAGTATCTCTCACTATTAATCCAAAAATGAATCTTCTCAGTAAAATTCAAACAATTCTCCCTATAAAAATTTAGGTATTTCAAAAATTATGTTCATTATTTGAAATATATTTCATAAAATTTTCAAAAAATAGTTTTAAAAAATTTTATATATTAAAAGGAAGAAAAGGTGCCTTTAGAAAAATTTATCTTTGTATGCATGAATATTGATTTATTGTTATCTTATTCCAATTAAATATATTTTATTAATGTAAAAAGTTTTGAATGAATTTATAATATTTAAATTTATTTTCATTTCATTAAATAATTTTAAATGTTTTAATTTTTTATGATTAATTCCCTAAGGTGCACAAAAATAGATCTTTGTGAAAATATTTCCATTATATTCAATTGGTTTTTATTTTCATTTATAGTTAATTTTTATCCAATAATACAACCAAATTTTCATAATTTTGTTAATACTATTTAAAACCACTAATTTATTAGTTATGAGATATTTTTA
Organism: Viscum album; assembly: GCA_963277665.1. NCBI lineage: Eukaryota > Viridiplantae > Streptophyta > Magnoliopsida > Santalales > Viscaceae > Viscum > Viscum album. The sequence goes on from OY728125.1 coordinate 2,049,782,696, forward strand.
ATTTGAAATAAAAATATTAATAGTATTTGTTAAAGCTCAGTCTTCCTTGTGACATATGATATCGAAGAAACTCAGTATTGAATGCGACAAAAGCTAACTCTATATTGTGTGAATTATAAAATATATAATAGATTAAATTTATTTAAGATAATAAATATATCTTCAATTTTTTAGATGATATATTATTTTCTATGATGTGGACTATTAGTGGAATGTTAGGATATGGAATTGGTGGAAAATAATTAATTATTATTGGTTCTCATTGAGATCATTGACCAAAAACAAGTGAAAGATTAGTGGAAATTTGAGGTTCTAAAAACCATACAATGTTGATGATTTAAAGACCATTAGTTCAACAAAAATCAATTCATTTGGATAAAATTTTATTTCAAGAACAATTTACTAATGTTTAGTAATTATATTACTACCTATAGAAAAAAGAAAATACACTTACATTATATATTAATAAAAATAGAATTTCATCCATTGGTTTTTTTTCAATAGGTTTCCTATTCATTCATAACATCATGAAATTAGTAAAAAATATTTTATTTATTATAGAAACACTAAAATTATCTTTTAACGGATTTTAATATAAATAAAACATGTCTTTATGTCAATATAAAACTATTTTCAGAAAAATATTGTTATTACCTTATTCACTAAGCCAAAAAAGTAATAATATTGGTTTATCATTATTATTTATTCTTTAAATATTTTTATTAAAAAAATTTCACTTTAACCAAGTCATCGCATATGCCATTGGTAGGTAAAAAAACCATTTATTTTATCATTCATGGGTTCAAGTTCCACTGCATCGCTTGATATAAAATGTTTCCACCCTTCATGTGGGTTTTAATTTTTCTAAATTAATTTAATAAAATTCCTATAATGTTTCCAGATAGTTTTATTGAAATCCATGAAATTAAATATACTTTTTACTAGGGTTTTCAATACAATCGATTTTTTATAACGTCTAAGAATTTCATTTTTATATTAGACCTAATGTTTATCGATTCATTTAAAATAATGTCTCTAAAATAAAATAGAATTATTCCTCAAATAACTATTATTGTAAAACCTTCATTAATAAAATGGGTTGTATTTCAATAAATTTCATCTAAAATATGATTTGTCTTGGTAGGTCCCTAAAAGATAAAACCTATTATATTGTTTTAGTCGTTGATCTTATATTTAATATTAAACTCATTAACTAGTTATGGTATCTATAAATATTATTTTAATTAATACAATATTTCTAATAAAATTTAACAGAATCCTTATATGTTTATAGAATCTTATAACTAATATACTATTGATAAAATATATCTGCAATTTATTTTCTGAATCACAATAAAAAACAATATCATCCATTTTATTTATATTGTGGTCCTTCTATGGTCTAGGATCTAGCCTTTATAAGAGGTCATTGGGTTAGGTTTTTTGTAGGTTCAACACATTTATGGAAATGAGATATTAATAGATCCTTCAGATGATATTTATTTCCTTCCATCGAACTCATCATCATTCCTTGGAAATTATTTACTTGATTCTTTCCATTTACACACATAAATAACTTCTCCCTTCAATTGTGAAACTTTAATGGTTGTATCCATCTACATTTATTTCATGATGGAAATCAATATTTATTTTCTCTATGGTCATTACTACTCAAGAAGATTGTAGGATGTATGTAAGCATGGACATTGTTTCCATTTTATTATCATAAAGAAATAAATAAAAGTAAATTATATGTATATATATATATATATTAAAATTCCATTATAATTATTATTTAATATATATATATATCATATTTTTAATAAAACCTTCCTCAATATATTCCATGTAAATCTTGAATGAATCATACATCTTCATTAGGCGGTAGTCCTTCGTACACACGAATGATGTTATCATATACCGAAAAATGAAAAGCATGAAGTTATGTTTTATATAATAAATCAAGAAGCATAATAAAAATATAAACATCAAAATAATATTTTATAATATATAAATCCATCATTATTCCCATCCTTGAAAGGTGGTAATGGAGAAATGAATGGAAACGGTTCTGAAGAAGGTAGTCTAGCATACACATGAATGATGATTGTGTATCCTTTTGATGAAATTTTATGAATTTGTTAGTTGTAAACTAACCATAAAACATTCTCAGTATAATTATGATACTTCTCTTATTATATAATAATTATATAACTTTAATTTAATGGTTTGGATAAATAAATAATACAAAAGTTTTCATTGATGAACTTTTCTACTTTTTCAAGTAACTCATTTTGGCTTATGAAAAAATATTTCCTTGGATTGAATTATGACCAAAACAAATTGTGGGAGGAGGTTAATGATGTTATATGTTTATTTGGTAATTTATTGTATCATATAAAAGTATTTAGAGGTGTGTAAAATGGGGGAGAGTGAATGAACTTTTATAATGGAGGATTATTGGAATTCTTGTAAATACCAAAATACAAACACAATTGGGAGGTCGTCCTTAAATAATGTGCCTAAATTTCCAAAAAATTATAAAAATAAGGCTATATGGTGGAAATATTTCTATTCAATGGGTTTTGGAAAAGTTTCTCTGTCATTGTTTCCATTAATATTAATGTTTCGTCAGTAAGTAAACACATTTTTACCTTAATCACTATAATTAATTTTCATTTCATTAACTTATATTTTTTATAAAAAAATAATTTTAACGTACTATAAATAATAAGTTCTTCTTATTCCAAATTTTTAATCCATTTTTATAAATCCAAATCACATACGTGAAAGAAATTTATTTAAAATTAATCCCACACACGAGACATGGAAGAAGGTTTTTAAAATGAAAATGTTCGAAAGTTCATTATGTTTTTATATATAAATTAAATAAAAAAATGAGTCCAATAACATAAAATATATTAAAATATTTAATATTGATCTATTTTTACATTAAAATTAATTGGATATTTAATTTAACATTATTTAATATTTAGATGAAAATTCTATTTTTTCAATTAAAATTCATTATTTTTTTACATTTCATCAAAAAATGAAAATTATCAAAAAAAATAAAATAAAATCACACTAATATACTTTTTAAATTATGATTTCATTAATAAATATTGCTTTTAACACTGAATTTAAATTTTGTCATTTTTATAAAATATGTTCTCAATTAAAGGGCGACAAAACCGCCTTCAAAAGAATAAATCAATTTGTGTGTAAAATTTGATTTGTTTTTATACTATGGTCAGAAAATATATTTTATTAATTTAAAAAATACGATTAAATATATTGTATAAAAATTTATTTTATATTCATTACTAATAGTAACTAATATTATTTGTTAGGATAATTCACTTGTGGGTACATAATAATAGTTCTTTAAAGAAACATTTCCTTTATATTCAATAGGTTTTTATTTTAATTTATAATTTTTGGTGACCAATGAACTCATAAATATTTTTAAAATACAGGTGAACCTATTAATTAACACTAATTTAATGGCTCTGTGATAATTTCCATTTCAAATAAAATTATTTATAGTAATTGGTACAACTCGTACATGTGCGTAACACAAAATATTGAAAAAACACATTATTGCATGCGACACAAGATAATTAGTAATTGTGTGCATTGTAGTCAATAGTTTAAATTAAATATATTTAAATTGTAACTATATCATTATTTCATGAGATTTTATATTCCATTTCGTGCATTATTTTGTGTGTCATACATGATATCAAATAAATCGTCATTCTTTTATAATTTTCTTCGGATTACAGGTGAAAATTAAAGAACACGATCTAATATTCTAGAAAATCCCCCAATAAATGGAATGTATTATGGGGTTACATAACCTGTGGTATCATTGGTTTATCACTATGTTTTCCCTATAAATCTAAATATCACAAGTTGTGTGACCCCTATCAAACAGTGTGTGACTCAACCCAGCATGATCGGTGTGTACCTCAGTTTATACATACACTCAAACAAGAGTACATGAGATCAGACACATCGTGCACTTTAACACAGACATAGAAAGTCCATGTGTATGTGGGTTAAGTCATGTGCTCGCACATGATCAAGACTATATGGTCATGAAAATTATGTGTACTTTCACACAGACATGAACATGGGAAGGCCACAATACACAGGCCAAAATCTATGCTGAAGGGACACACCATATACTATTAGTACAGACCTTATACTCCACGTATCAAAAAATAGATCCATTTTCCTCTTTATCTTTAAAATGTTTCATTAGGGAGTGTCACCTTGATCCATTCACTTAGGGTTAATATGGAATCACATTAATTACATTAGATGGTGATCCCTTCCATGGGACTTCTTGCATAGAGTTATTGGAATTCATCTATGAGGCCCAGAGTGATATCATTTATCATCATATTACCCTAGGTGGAGTTCTTGAGATCACCATAACCAACACAATATGGACATTGATCATATACTTTTGGTTTATCCCAGATTGAGTTGTTGGTTTACCCCATGGATTTGGGAGTGATCTTCATCTATGTATCATTATCTTCAAACAATTAGTTTTTACTTATTATTGTGAGATATGATGAGCATAAAACCTCTGATAGATGTCATCAGTGCTACGTTACTCATGGAGTGTGTTCTCCTATATGATTGTTATGTGGACAAATCAATCCTGATTCCTAGATTGGCATTAAAATCCTATCTTTACTGTGAGATGGTGTGTCATTGTTGATTTATTATTGATAATATTATTATATGTTCCATCTAAATATACCTATGATGAGATAATATTTATTTTTTTGATATATGCTTGTTTGTTTAGGGGTGTCATATTGGATATTATTAAACTCATCCTTTCATGGTTTTTAATGAACATGTTTTTTCTTATATAGAATATCAACCTTTAGATAGAGTCTTAGAAAGACCCATACTAGGTAGATCTTAATTTTCCAAATTAATCAAGGTGTTTTCCCCTAGTTACCTTGAAAATAATCCTCTTCTTACTTTTAGGTTGGATTTTATTTTTTTTTTGATTGTGGTGGGATTCTGTTTGACCTTTTTTCTTTCAGTTAATGTTATCATGCTCTGATAGTGGGTTGTAGATTCATGTATTCATGTTTTATCAGTTGTTTTACTTTCCAAAATTGTATGGGCTTGGATATGTGTGTGGGTTTATACGTACAATAGGATTTGGCCTCCCATGCGTGTGATATTCCTACTCCTTACTAGTTGATAACCCATGGCCTGTGGGAGGATGGCATGGGTAGTGGTAACATGGTCTCTAATGGGAATGGTCATTGAAGGTGGTTTTATGCCAGGTCTAGGTATTTTGAAATTTTTATTATCAAATTTCCCATAAATATATTCTACCCGAACTTCCTGACACATAGTGAATTTAAATTTTTTTCTTCGTCCATTTAATGTCTATAGAAGTCCACTATTGGATCCATAGAAAACAAACTTTCACAGTGGTTCCCGGTGATGTGCTCTCAACAGATCTATTGATGGTAAAACACTAGTTTTCTCAATTCCTCACTAATGATATCCTCAAATTTTATTTTCTCTATGCTCTATAGTCTATTTCACAATATAATGTCTATTATTCTACATCATTTCAACAAAACAGATTTTAGAGTGGCTTGTACAGTATTTTTTCAAAGATACCATCTCTATCTTTAACTGCCCTTCACCAATGGTTCACACTCCGTAGATATGTGGTATGGGGTTCATAGAAACCAACGAATCTCATAATTGTTTTAAAAAATAGTAACATCAGTGGATGGGTTCTTGGTCAACATCAAGACCAAGGAATATATACCATTAATTTCTTGATTTGAATGGTAGATATGTAAGGGATAACATTGTTTTTTAGACTACTTATAAATTTATTTATCCTCTATTAACTTCTTTTATATTTCATCCTTTTACATCAAATATTTTACATTCGTAATTTCAACTGGATAATTTCTATTATTTTGAAATTAATTATATATTCAAGTTTAGTTTTTCAAAATTAAATCACCTCCCATACCAATATCTCTAACCAATAATAGGTATATTATTAGAACTACACAATTCTATAAACAGTGGTTGTTGATACCCAACAAAATAAGGTGATATCTTCTATTGGTAAATCAATGAATATTTACAACAATGGGTGGTACTGAACTGTGAATGGAATGTATGGACATAGATCAAAATGATTATCTATTAGGTGAGTATAGATAGGTATTTTAGGAGATAATTATGGTTACAATCTCATTATGTGGATAAAAAATGGTGTCCAATAGAAATATCCATATCTATATAAATTCAATGCATCCAAAAAGTCACATTATCATATATGGAGAGGTAGATTCTATATAATGAAACAAGTTGGGTATTGGGGTTTTAGGAACTATTCAACTTATTTAAATTACATTAATGAATCCATTTAAAATTATATTTGAGGTATTCACCTTATCCAGTAGGAATTAATATCACTGTAATATCAATGGCTAAACATAAAAAAATATTCTATGTCATTCAATCACATTCAATAGACTAAAAGAAACATTTTTTCAATGGTGATCAGAAGAGACTGACATAACATGTGTAGGGGTGGAAACATTTAGATAACAAAATTTATAATTTTTTGTTACACTAGAAATATATTTAGAAAAATATTAAATATTGAAATAGATTTACCACCATAAGAGAATCATGTTTAATATTCTAAAGGACACTCTATGGGAAACTATAAAATCTGGTTGAGAAGATTCTAAGTGTTATCTCTAATGCTTCCAACTGTGTTCATGCATTAAAATATTTACTATTTTAAAAGGATAAAATATAATATTTATGTTTAATAAATTATTGTAATATAATTATATTTTGATGCAGTTTTTTCAAACCGTTTTGGATCATGCTCCTTATATCTTGAAGAAAAACATATCAATGAATATATAATATAGAACATAAGATGAGATTAATTAAAAATAATCTATATGCATGTTACCCCTTCATATGTCGTTAATTAACATTTTTAGGGACAGTATTACCCTTAAAAGAGGATTTTAATTCACATTTATGAATAAAATGAATATTTCTCTTACATGGACATTGTATTGTGATGATTCACCCTTATGTGAGTATCGAGTAACAATCACTACTGCAATATAGGGCTGTAGACACCATAGAAAATGTGCCAATATTGGTCAAAATGGTGGATATATGTTATAGCCACAGTTCCAACTATTCGTTTCACATATTGTTGTGGCTATAGGTTAAAGCTATAGCCAAGATTTTATTGGCATATATTTACTATTTTCCAAACCGTGACTATATGTCCCATAGTTTTCCACTCTGCTAGTTGGGATGTATCCACAGTTTTCCACCGCAGCAAGAGGGTTATAGCCACGGTTTTCAACCATGGATATATCCTAATTAAACTATGGCTATAGCCCAAAATTAATGTTGGCTATCCGAATTCAATCCCTATACCACCGTAATGTGCACCAACCACATTTCCACTACACCACATATGACTTATAGTATATCTATATATATGTATATGTATATTATTAAAAACTATGGCTATAGCATATAAACCGTGACTATATTCCTTCCCACCTTTTTTGCAGGTTAATGTTTTTCCCACAAAAGAGGGGAGACCTATATCCACGGTTTTGAAGAACTGTGGATATACAAAATAAAAAAAATACTCTATATCCACAATTTTACACAATCCATGGCTATTGACCATGAAAAAACACTCTATTTCCATAGTTTTACCAAAACTATGGCCATAACCCTTTGAAAAATACCATATAGCCACAGTTTACCAAAACTATGGATATAGCCCTTAAAAAATGACCCTATAGCCCCAGTTATACCCAAATAATGGATATAGCCCTTGTAAAATGAACATATAGCCACGGTTTACCCCAAATGTGGCTATAAATCATGAAAATAAATTCTCATAGGCACAGTTTTGTGAAAACCTAGATATACCCTTTGAAAGTATAACACATAGCCAAAGTTTTATATAAAACTGTGGCGATAAACTTGGTATAAAAACCCATATCCATGGTTTTGGAAAAATGTGGCTATAGGTACGTGGCTATATCCATTTTTCTAGTAGTGAATGGTCACATTTAAGTTATTATTGTGATGATATATCCATGGAATGATTTGTATGCATGCTAAAAGGACATAAAAGGATACTTACATATTATATTCACTTGAATTATATGAAAGAGTGTGTTAGTAAACATTTTTACACTTCTTGTAGTGTCTCATGCTTATAATACAACTCATTCTATTTAGGAAACCATTATCTTGTAATAAAATTTACTTATATGGTAACAAGATTAAATGATATTAATATTATATTTGGTAAATAACTCTCATAAGGATAGATATAGATAATACATTATCATGATATCTACCTTTATTACACAACACAAATAGGGTTGGTAAAAATAGAAGTGCATTTTCACTTAAATGATGTGAAATTAATGAAGTAGAGATACATTTATGTTTCCAATCGAAGTCACATTATAAAATATTAGATGAAGTGTGTGTAGAGACCCAAAAATATCATACACATATATTAGGCCCTAATATATTTAAATTTGGTATATTTCTTGAATTCATGCCAAAGGACCATAATGGTTTGGTGCAATTGGAGACATAGTACAAAATATTCTTATTTAGTAAATGATCTTAAACATCTCCCATAATAATATACCCTCTTTTACTCCTAAAAAATACCGTATATAAAACCTTTCTTCATAACATAGGAAAGGAAACATAGGAAATAGTGATATCATATGCTCAGAAATGGTAAACATGGGAAATATGAAAATATAACATCAAAATGAGGGTGAGATAATAAGAGTATAACTTATGAAATCCATACCCTACACATCAATGATAAAAAAATATTATTTCATGGAATAAAAATTTCCAGTTCATAAGACATGAATCAATATTAAATCAAAAAAGATTAACTATAAGATCATATCATTGGTAGAAGACATAGATTTGTGGCATACAAATAAGCTTATAACATGGTAAACATTTATAAACATAAAAATGATCACTCATAGAGTTATGGACATGAAATTAGGACATCAAATAATCATTTGAACATGAAACCACATCTATGGAAAACTTATAGAAATGAAATCCATGTCCCAACATAACACTGTTAACATGAAATTAGGTTCACACCTAACATTGTGAACACGTAATCTGGTTCATGAATTACATTATGAAATGGTAATCAGGTCCACACACAACATTTTGAACTTTTAATCAGGTTCAGACATAACATATTTACTTATGAGTAATTCTTCTGTACCAGATGCATTATTGGGAGATATAGGTTTCACCCTAAACATAATCCACACATCTCATTCCCATAAAATATTAATATATTTATCATATCATTTCTTATGAAAAGGATTCTGGTTCAATAATCATTTCATTATAGTATAACCCATAGCATGAAATTATTTTAACAATCATATTATAATAATAATCATAAACCATCCATAGAAATAATACATATGGTATCCTTGGATCATATCCCATTTCAAAATAAGTAATATCAAAGGAGATTACCTTATATGGATAACGATTTTAAAAAATAAATTTAAACTTTTCATGATGAAAATAGACTTTCAACATTGAAATTTAATTTTTAAAAAATTGAACAATTTCAAAATTATTTTCCTCTATAATAACCATAGAAACATAACAAGTAATATTTAAGGATCATTTAAAATTTTTATTCATAAAAAAACTAATTCGAATTTTAAAATTTTTTAAAAATATAAAATATTTCAAAAATATTTTTCATTGATAATAACCTATGTAACATAAAAATTAATCTATAAAAAATTTGTTGTTTTTGATGAATAAAAATTCCATTCATGTCGTAAATGTTAAAAAAATAATGCTTTTAAATTTTCAATAAAATCCAAATGGGACTTGTCTTTGAAAATGATATGATGATTCCAATTTCTTTTATTTAAAAACAAAAAGGGTAAATTTTTTGTGAATAAATACTTTAGATATTGTTAAAATATAATTTAAAATATTTTTTTAATGTCTATATATATATAAGAAAATAAGTTTTTGACCAAAGAGAGAAATAAAAGATATTTTTTCATAAAAACGATTTTTAGAACTCTTGAGTACATAATGAAATGAAAATTAAGAAAAACAGTCACATGAAATAACTATTGTAGATGGTAATTCAAGAGTTTCAAGGGAGATGGATCATAATATTTCATTATCAGATGTAAAAACATAAACAATCCATATAAATGATGAGATTGTTTTATAAATTCATTACCACTTTTTTGACATTGAATCACAAGATCCATGAAATAATATCATTAATAGAAACATTATTTATCCTGATAATTAATACATTATTGATATTACATGTTCAAAAGGCAATATATAAAACTCGTAAAAGAATATTGGAGCATAACATAACATATTTCTCAGTGATGGAAATTTGGAAAAAATATCATACAACTTTAGTAACTTTTGAACCGTACTCCTATAAAAGAGAACCAATAATATGGATATGAAAATCCAAATTATATTTATTAAAATAATCACCAAATAAATCCATGTGATTCCTATACACCACATAAAATATATTTGTGGTGAGTTTACCTTGTGTCACATAAGATAAAATTGATATGGGAATCCGTTTACGTAAATAATAACATAGTTTATACACATTTAAACCTCATATATAACAAATATAAGATTATTATAAATCTATTTAAGAAACATATTATAAATATAAAATTGTAAATTTTTTATTTATGTAATTTTATTACCCATTTATTTACAATTCCGTGTCAATGTCATGTTTTAGGTAATAACTAGTTTATTTTCCGTGTATGCATTTATTAGGTACATTAAATAATCATACATTGATCATGGTTCTATAACATGAATAATTTTATCCATGATATAAATATAATATATATTAAAAATATATGTATTTATAGTAATCATTGAAATTTAAAGATATGAAATACAACGTTCGGGGAGACGTTTGGTCGTACATATGAGTGGATGTTGTTTCCATTTTCGAAACATATGAAATGAATGAATATTAAAAAAATATTAAATTAAATGAATAATTTTTACATTATATATAAAACATATATTAATTAAATTTATCCATATAACCTTCCATGAAATTATTTAGTGAAAAATTAGTCACATATCTTAATGAGTCAATAGTCCACCCTACATATGAATGATGTTACCACATCCCCCATTGAATGGAATGTAATAAGGTACATGTGATATCATAATTCAAGGAGTCAAATTATTTTTAAATTTGAATATATTCAGAGACAAAAAATTATCATATATATAAATTACATTTTAGAATATGAACATTCATTTCATAACATAATAATTCATTCCATAATCATTTTGGTATTGTGAATTTTGATACATGGAAACATAAACAACTAATCTACAAGTGAGATATTTCATCTCAAACTATTTAATTTATAACAAGAAACATTTTTATAAATTTCATAGATAATAAATTTTATCGTAATCTAGGGAAAAGAAACATGAGAAAGGGTGAGATCAGATGCTTCTTAATGGTAAACAAGTTATATATTAACAAATCATGATCATATGGGAATGAAAACATGAAAATAAAATATTAAAACCATACCATGCATATCATAATTCAAAAACATGAGTCATTGAACTAATATTGGAAGATCCTAAGAGAAGAAAAATAATTTAATCAAATGAAATTCACCATGATAATATAAAATTGGAATAAGGAATAGAATTATGGAACTCACATAATCCAAGAAAATCATTTACATGGTAATTCAATTATAATTTTAAAGAATATCATAGTGGAATGGGTTCACTCCAAGAAACATCATACTAGTAATGTTTTAATCCAAATACTATCATAGTGTACAAAGGCACTAACAAAACTACATTATATTCCCATTCTAGTCCTACATAACTCATCCATTATCAATATTTACCAAATACATTGGGGGATATATAGGTCCCCACCATCACCTAACGAATTTCTTATGTACGTGTTCCACTAGAATATAAAACATTAATCATATCATAACCCATGATAATAAATGGGTTTCTTAATCATTTTATCATAGCATAACCTTTTTGAAGTAAAATTATTTTATAATTATTTCATTATTTCATCATAGCATAACTTGTGGAATATAATTTTGTTTAATAATAATTATATTGTTTTATTAAAGGTATATTGGTATCATAAAAATATTATAATAATAAGAATAATCCATTTAGATAATTAATATGAATGTTATACCTATATCATATCCCCAGAAAATCATAAGTAACATCAAATGATGTCATTATCGATGGAAAATTTTTTTGATGAAAAAATCACTTGGAATGATTCTTCAGAACAATATACATTCTGTGAAAATCACTTTTATTAAAATTGAATTTTTTTTAAATATTTTGGACATAATTCTTTTTGAAACTTACCATTATAATTTATAATGAAATATTCAATGGAAATAATGCTCATGTTTTCGAAATATTCCATTCACGTTATTCATGTTAAAACAAACATTCCTTTCGTATTTTCATTGGAAAAATGAAAATTGTTTTAAAAAAATGAATATTTCAATAAATTTTCTAAAAAAAACAACAACAATAGTGAAATTAATTTAATTAATAATTTTAATACTTTTAAAACACTTTTAAAAACTCTTTAAATAACATCTGTTTGTAAGAAAAGTGAGTTCCAACCAAGGAGATCAATAAAAAAGATTTTATATAAGAAATTATTTTAAATTCCTGAATATATAAAGAGATTAAAACGAATAGAAACATGAATTTTCATTAAATAGATATAAGATAAGAAAATACATGAGTTTCTTGAGTGATAAAGAACAATATTTCATCATTGGATTCATAATGATGGAAAATACAAATAAATGATGGGATTGAAAAATAAAACCCATACCAATTTGATTACATTAAATCATAATCCTCAAGAAATAATGACATTAAATAAAACTTATAACATCATGAGAATAAATAAATTCACTATATTACATACCAATGAGACTCTATATTCATCTCATTAAAGAAGATATGTGTGAAAACTAACATAAATCTAAAAAATGGAAATTGTGAGGACAATATTTTTCCTAATTTATAAACATTCTTCTTAAACATTAGACCTTACTATATAATAAATATAAGTTTTATAATTCTATTAAAGTACCACACATATTATTATGTATATATATTATATTGTATATAATTTAATTTTAGCCTTTTATTACCTCTTTATTAATAATTCCATGTTAATGTCACGTTTTAGGACGTAAATGATTTTTTTGTATGTATATTTTGATTTCACTACTGGATACATAGCCTATACCCACAGTTTAGATCATTGGGTATATTCCTTAAAACCACGGGTATATTATATACACATGGTTTTTTGAACAATGACTGAAAGAGCTGTTATTATTGAACTATATACATAGTTAGTACTCAAAACATTGGTATAGCCTAGTAGATATTTCCAAAACCTCCGTTTTAGGTAAATCGTTGATATATATTTTTTTCAACTTAAAAATTATACCCATTGTTCATTAATCACAGGGTATAGCTATATATCCCCATTTGGTAGCAGTAGTCCTTCCATACCATCCTAAACCTGTAAATGAAATAGAAACCATATTACACATTAAATGATATACATATATAGCTTATTTAACATCTATGAAACATCATTTAATAATTTTAAACCCATTTTCAATACATTACCATATATATAAATTCATGAAACAGATCAATTAAAGTAATTAAACATCATCCAAATGAATCTTTTCTACTTAGACTAATATAAAGGGGATCAATATATCCCCCATCACTAACATTAAGATCCTCGTCATCATCACTAACATCCTCATCACTAACAACATCATCATCATCACCACCACCACCACCACCACCACCACTGCCCCCACCATCAGATCGACCTCTAAAAGGACCCGCATTGACATCACTTGGAGAAATCATTAAAAGGGTGAATTGATTCAATGTGTGAATAAACAGTAGTATAATCTTATGGGGGTTGTGATTGACCTATAACTGAATAAATTTATGGAAGCATTCAGTGATAAGTTTACTTCTTTCAATCTCCTATAAAACTATTTTAATCACCTCGGCTACTTTTACATGAGGATTTTAGCTCAGTGGGGTGGCAGGTTTGAGAGGTGCCTGATTAGGGCCAACACATAGTGGGGATTATTTGTTTACTAGGTCAACATTAGACTCTCCCCTAGTTCTCCTCACATAATACCTAATTTAAATGATTATGTGGCCTGAATTTTTCATCTTCTTTATCATTGAGGGACTTCAGGGTAGACCATTGAAAATATAAACAAGATATTTAATTATAAATTATGTATAAATACTTAAAATATAAATAAAAAATAAAAATATTTTCTTGTTTTTTTACATTTATTACACTTATATCCTTTTTGTTCCTACTTAAGAAAAAAAATTATCGGCGCACAAAACCTTTGATGACCAATGTATCTTACTATAAATGAAATTATTATTATAATTCTAAATTATTGAATAATCTGAATGTAATAAACTTAGAATTAATTTTAATTTTATATATTTAGGACATATAGAAAATTAAAAAGCAACTAAATATATATTTTATTATAAATTTAATTCTAGTGGCATATCATAAATAATATATACAAATTATCTTGTTAAACATGGTTATGATATGGATTCCTCTTGTATGTTTATCTCAGTCTAATTCTATTTTAGTCATGTTATTCAGTTGTTTGATCACTTCAAAATTTTGATCATTTGGTTATTAGGTTCAATTTAAGTTTATGTTGTTTGGTAAATTGGACAATTAGTCATTTGGCCATTTCTTCATTTGGCCATTTTTTCAATTATGCCAGTTTTTTCATTAGGACAATTAGGAAAATATGGCCAATTGGGACAATTATTCCAATTAGGCCAATTAAATCAATTAGTTCATTTATTCCATTTAGTCCATATAGACCAATTAGGCCATTTATAAAAATTCATAAAATTAGGAAATTTAGTCCATATAGGCTAATTAATCAAGTTAGTCCAATTGGTCATTAGTTCATTCAGTAATTATCCCAATTATCCAATAAGGACATTAGGATATGATTCCAATTGTCCAATTAGCAATTATTCCATTAAGAAAATTGTCCATTAGGTCATTACTAAAATCTGGTTAATTACACAATTTTTCCATTAGTCAATTCATCCATTAGGCTATTATGTCATTATTCTAGTTGGATATTAGTACCATTGGCTATTATTAAATTAGGGAAATGGTCCAATTGGACTATGGTCCATTAATCTTATTAGATGTTAGAAAAAATTTCTATTTACCCATTTTGCGATAATGCCAATTCCATTAGGTCATTAATACGTTAGTACATTAGTCCAATTGGTCATTAGGCCATTAGTTCATTATGCCATTAGGAAAGTTGGAAAATTTGACATTAATCCACTAGTCCAATTTTCCATTAGTCCAATTTTCAATTAGTTCATTAGTCCATAAGGCCAATTGGGCATCTATACGTTAGTCGAATTGGCAGTTAGACCATCAGGGCATTAGTACAATTGGCTAATTGACCATCTGGCCATTATGCCAATTGGATATTATGCCATCAGGCCAGTATACAAATTTTATAACTTTTTGGTAGTCCATTAGGCCAATTGGACAATTGGAATTTAGGAAATTAAGAAATTATGCAATTGGAAGTTTTTCAATTAGGTCATTAAGACAATTAGGTATTTTGTCATTATGTCATTAGGTAAATTGGACATTAGGCCACTAGGCTAGATAGAAATTCGACCATAAGGCCAACTGGCTATCAGGACTCTATTCCATTAGGCCAAATGGCCAATTTCTCATTCTACCATTAGTAAATTAGTACAATTGTCCCATTATCCATCAGTCCATTAGGCCAATTATCCACAATTTTGATTGAGTCTTATTCCATTATGTGGATTAGGATAATTAGTTATTAGTCTATTAGGCCTATTGGACATTAAGATAATATGTCGTTAGTCCATTAGATCAACTAGCCATTATCCATCTAGTCCATTAGTTTATTAAGCCGATTTCCCAATTGGACATTAATCCATTGGGCCAAATGGACATGAGAGAATTAGGCAAATTGAACATTAGAACATTGTGCCATTAGAAAAATTATCCAATTATTCCATTTTCCCAGTTGGACAAATTTCTATTAGGGTGTTAGGATAATTTTCCAATATGTCAATAGGATATTATTCCATTATGAAATTATTCTATTATTCCAATTTTCCATTAGGTCAATTGGACAATTTTACATTAGTTCAGTAGGCCAATTGTGTAACACCCCGAGATTTTATGAAAAATATTTTTTTTAATTTAATTAATGTCTTGTGTTGTACACTACAGCAAAAGGAGCTTTCAATACATGCATCCCTGACTTTTCATGCATTACACGCAATAATGACCTTCCTCGATAGCGTGTGTAATACGCAATACCGAGTTTCACTAAACGAGATATTATTATAATATTATTATGAACTAGCCGTTATGAATAGTAATACCCACTTTTTGAAATTTCATAAATTTTATCATTCAAAATGGACTTCATTTTTGGATTTGGAATATCGAAATTAGATTAGGGTGAAATTGTGGTACTTTTCGGATAACTTTCATATTTTGATGAATAGTGAAAATTACTAAATTTTAATTAAAAAAACTTTTTTAATCGAAATAATTAATAGTGATAAATTATTAATTTGAGTGGTTTTAAAGTATATTTAGAATATATTTTTACAATTTAATACAATTTTGTTCATTGGATTTAATTTCACATTTAAACTAGTTATAAACAAGTGTCAATCTTTTGATAGTTATTATCTCTTAAAAACACGCTATTTGTTTTGACGACGGGAACTAATTTTTAAATTAGTTAATGTAACTAATATTTTTTGAATTTGGTAAAATGAAAATAATTTTTGAATTCATTATATCAAATATTTCTTAGGCCTAATTTTTTGTATTTTCCTGGAAACATTCATTTTTTGATGAATAGTGAAACCACTAAGTGGTAGTTAAAAAAACTGAATTTTTCATAAAACATAATTTTACCACTTCTGTGAGTATAATTTCGAAAAAAAGAGAGACACGGTTAATATCAAGGACTAAAATGTGGTTCAATGAGATGAAAATAATTTTTGGTGAATACTAACTTTTTACTTTTTTACCACGGTTAAAAGTAGATATGGTAGTTAAGGGTAAAATTGATATTATTATTACCCTAAAACATGCATTAATTCTATTTGATAAGTTTAATTCGACCAAAAACAACCTTATGAATAATATATGACCATTTAGGCCCACTTGGGTTTGATCAGGACATTTATTATCAATTTATTTAAAGAAGGGTTAAAATAGTTAAAATCAAAGTTTAATAACTAAAGAATTTTTAATATAGGGTTACACATAAGATAAATTCGACTATAAATATTAATTTGAAATCTAAAAGGATTTCCTACATAATTATATTTTATTTGTAATTTTTAGACTTTATATATGTTAATTTATTTATGACACAAAGATGATGCAGTAATTATCTTATTAATGAAATATTGACATAATTGATGTTATAAATACCTAAATAAATGTAATTTGAGACTTTTTTAGAATTACACTAATTTTATAGGATGCTATGACATGTTAGTATTGATTTAATTAACTTTATTATAATTAATAATTCTGTTATGATTTTCACAAAAATCAATTACAAAATAGTGTCAAAATTGACATAAAATAGTTTTTAAAACAAATATTATATTATTAGTTGTTATTTTATTACTAAAAATCTACGGTTCGTCCAAATGGCTTAGATAAGGTTATATATAATAATAATAAACATCCGTGGGTTCGTTTGGCTTGTTATAGTAATTTTATGAACCTTATAGTGTAAGAACACAAAAAGGCACGGTAAAAGTAAAATTATCTAACTTAATGTTAAATCTAAATTATAGGGTTAAAATAGGAACCTAAACTTGTCTAAATTCTATTGGATGAGAGGATTTTGACCCATACCCACCTTATATTCGAAATAAATCAATTTTTAGCTATTAAAAACTGAATTTGACTGTATAATAAAATAATATTTTTAGTTATTCCAAAGGTGCCCCTCTCCTCCCTTATAAAATGGAACCTCCTCCCTCCCTTCCTCACACCACTTTGAGCCTTCAATCTCGGAACCAACTCTGCAAAATTCTCTTCTACATTTCCCTAGCGACATCATAGAGGTCCTGGTATTCTTCAAAGACCAAATTTATTTCCCTAAGAGGAGGACTCAAAGAGGTTCTTCAAAGAAGAGGTAATGTCCGTTACCGATTAATTCAACTTTATTTCTTATTCCACTTCATATAATTAGGTTGTTTCATTATGAATTAATAACATCAGTATCACTCATATACTGATATTTTATTATTAGTATTAAAAAAACCCTATTTCACCATCTATCCATCCTACGGAAAATGAAATCACCACGCGTGCGTACGTATGGAATACCGTCTCCACGTCGTGGTGTAATCTATTTTCCACCACCACCTTACTTGGATGGGTATAATGGTTTACATAAAAACTATATATGATTATTGTAAAGTGATATTGATTCTGAAATAGTATACATACACTCCAATACAATTCCACGATCATGAGAATGATATCATCGCTTGTGCGTACTTACGGACTACCGTCTCCACAACGCGATGAGATTCATTCTCCACGTTAACCATTCATGAATGATTATAAAGTACATATAATAATTAATCATGAAATATATGAAATAATAATGAAACTGGATTTATTGGTATATATATTTATGTCATCTACATAATTCCATTCAACTCAATAAGGAAACAAAAACAGCGTTCATGCGTACGTACGGCCTACCGTCTCCATGAACGGTGTATTTCTTTCCATTTACTGATTTATTTTATATATGTATATTATGAATATATATTATATATAAATAATGTTTTATATTCTTGAATTATGTAATCATGATCTAAGTAATCATATGAATAATTACAAGTCAAAACACGGACGACAAGTGAAACGATTTTACCCAAAACGCTCTTTAACATGGAATTTACAAAAGAACGGGTAATATAAAGTCATAAGTGAACCATATATGATATCATAACAATGAGTATGATTCTGGAATAAGTCAATGACATTATTAAAATCATTATACAGGAGGTTCAGACACTTACGAAGCAAATCGGACATATGGTAAGGGAAAATATAACAATCTCATTTTTATCTGAGATTGTTTATACTTTGGTATTTACTGGGGTTATTGTTATCATCCATGTCCATGTTTTATAAAAGTGTTTTTATGTACGTATAATGTCCTTTTTACCCATTTTGACTTTTACTACATGGTATGTAAGGAATATTTCTTTTGTTTATGTTACAAGGTACTTTTTTGACTTTTCCGACAAACGTACGAGAAGAATGTTTTTTTAACTTATATGGCATGAATGGATTTTTAATACATTATTTCCAAGAATCTTACTTTACAAGTTTTCAAGATTATTTTTAATCGACTTCTTTTAGTTTAGAATTGTATGACATGTTACGAATGTAAAAGTGTTTTTGAAGTAGAATTGATATTTTTCTCAAGAATGGAATTCATGTGTTTTATCAAAATTATTTTCCATCTAAGATAATATAGGGTTTTGTTTATATCCCTATTATTACATTGATATTATTATGTTGTGATGGAAATATTTTTATGAATTCCTTTATCTTATATGAATTGTTTTATGATGTCATGATGTTTAAGATTCCCATTTTTATTACATGGGTTATGCTATGATGTATGGTTTATGATTTTGTGGCACACATAAGAATGGTATCATTATGAGATGGGTGGGACCTATATCTCCCTCAAATACATTGGGTAAGGATTTTATATCTCATGAGATAGACATGGCTGTAACGGCAGGTTAAACCTGTTTAGTGAAACAGGACTGAAACGAGGAGTAAACTCGGTTCAGAAATGGACTTTGTCCACTAAGATAGTATTGGATATGAGTCTTGACTAATAAGAAATGATTCTATATGATTATGTGTGTATGAAACAAAGTTTAATGTTTTAAGTTATCATTATTGGGATTACATTTCACTACTATGATTTATCACATGTTATGATATTATGATCTCTTTTTCAGGTTAAGATTTCCAAAATGTTATGTTCTTATGAATATGATGTGATTGATATTTCTTTTTTTACCCTTACTTAGCATTTGAGCTCACCCTTTTATGTTTTCTTTTCCCCAGGATATAATGAAAGGTTTTAGGTAAAAAAATGAATATCTTTATGGGAGATATTGAAGATCTTTCACCATGATTAGAAGATTATATTCCGAGTTTCCAAAGATACTAAACTATTACGGTCCTTGTGTGTGTGTTTTACTTATGTACTACGTATTCCGTAAAAGTAATGTAATTTCCATGTACGTCAAACTTCGGGTCTCTATAGTTGGTATCAGAGGAAAGGTTTAGTCAACCTTTTGAAACTAGGATGCAAAAATGATAGTGAGATCCCTAGAGATATTTCTAAGGAATGTCCCTAAGGATAAGTATATGTATAGAATATAGTCCTAGAACTATAGTAACGATCTTATAATTTAACCTAAGATGTTAGATATTGAGGGTGATCCCCCCTTACTATTTTGTTTTCCATTGAATGATTTTTTCCTCTCACACTATTCTTTTTGGGTTTTAGGAAATGGCTGGAAACAGGAAGATTCACGATAATGGAGGATATGATGGGGAATGGAATGATATTCTTCATGAGAAACCAAATGAAATGGTATTTGGAAGTCCAAACATCATTATTATGCTGAATCAACAATGTCATAATGTGATCAATAATCTCAACTTTGGTAAGTTTCCCGACTCAGATAATAAGAGAAAGATGGAGTTTTATGATGGTCATAGGGGAAAAAAGTTCAATTTCCCTCATGTAAATCATGTGGGAAGAGGCATCAGGGAGATTGTTTCATGGGAACTAGTAGATGATTTGGGTGTGGAAAAGAAGGACACAAATCCAGTAAGTGTAAAGGAAAAGGTTCAGTTAAAACCATGGATGAGGATAATGGTACTGCTACGACATCAACAATGGTTAAATGTTTTAAATGTGGAATGTACGTGCATTATGAAAACCAATTCCCAAAAGGAAAGTCTCATGAAGAGAATCAGTACGGTCGTATGGGTAGTATTTATATTGATGATGATGAAGAGACTACAAATGATATGTGAGATGAAATAATTGTTGAAGCTCGATGAATCTTTTAAGAAGGTAGTGGAATGATTAAATGTTTATCAAGTGTAATGTTGTATAAGTTATATCAAGGTACTATAGAATAAAGAGACATCTAATGATTATTACACTATTGTCTTTCCATGAGTTTTGATAGTGTATGATTAATGGTACCAGTATCCATGAAAGGTTATTCAGATATTTTTGGAATGTAGATGATATGTGTATAATGAAGGGATAAGGAGACAATAAAATGTTTGATAGTATTGATGAGATCATGACTGATATAAGGAGAAGGTTATATCAGTGTTTGAGTATATAGAATTTTTGGATTTTGGTATGTGGAAAGAGTTAACATTTGACAGTATTCATGTTTTAACTAAGGTTTAATGGGTATTGATTTTCAAGAGAATACATGATTAAGGTATTCACATGATTGGAATGTGACAAACAAGTTATATGGGGGATAAATGATGGTATTCACATGCTTGGTTGATGACATTTCAAGTAATCATTTTCTTTATACTATGAGCTTGGACCGAAGTATTTTAGATAAAGATTGGAATGGATTATGTTGGACATAAGATATTATTGTTTAAGAATAGAAATTTTTTGATATTATTGATGGGATGTTATAGTAATGAAGTTTTAGAAAAAGGACAACCTGCAGGATGGGCGAAAGCCCATCGCGTCGGAAAAGGCTGTGGGAATCGAACCCACAACCGAAGTGCGACTGGCCTTTATCGCCTACCACTGGCCTGCAGGAAGTCCTTGTTTAGTAGAAACTAGTTTTATTATATTAAGCAGTATGATATATGATGTATAATTCTATTTTAGGAACCATATATGATTAATCTCACTATAGATCAACTTATGTATATTTAATAACTTTTGCTAACCTTTTGTTTGAGACAGATGGAATGACCCGTCATTCTACACATGATCTGCTAACACTTCACGAATAACAAATTCAACTTCATTTATTGATGATATGAAGTGGAAATTGTTCAAGGCACGAACAACAGTGAGATTATACCAAAATAAAGTAAGTATTTATTCTAATTCAATTTATTCAACTTTAGGGAAATGATCTTGAAAACCAAAAATGTTGTCCAAGTGACCTTATATCCGATGAATCAGATGGTACCCTAGATCATCACAAATTTATGGCTTTTTGATTGTTGGATTTTTCATAGCCATGTTCTCTACCACTCTCCATCAGAACTTTATGGTTAGATTTTTCTTTCATATCCATATATTCACTTATGTTCTCCTACGTGAAAACCCAGTGATGAGTTAATTTGGGTAACTGTTACGTTTCATACATTAGTTTTTAAAGCCATGTTTTGGTATTCCTTTTTATGATGTGGGTTTCTATTAAAGAAAATTTTGAGTAGTAAACCATTTATGACCCCGACGAATTTCGAGGGCGAAATTTATTTTAAGGGGGGTAGAAAGTAACACCCCGAGATTTTCTGAAAAATATATTTTTTAATTTCATTAATGTCTTGTGTTGTACGCTACACCATAATGAGCTTGCACAACACGCATCCCTGACTTTTCATGCATTACACGCAATAAAGACCTTCCTCGATAGCGTGTGTAGTACACAATACCGAGTTTCACTAAACGAGATATTATTATAATATTATTATAATCGAGCCGTTATGAATAGTAATACCCACTTTTTGAAATTATATAAATTTTATCTTTCAAAATGGACTTCATTTTTGGATTTGAAATATCGAAATTAGCTTAGGGTGAAATTTTGGTACTTTTTGGAAAACTTTCATATTTTGATGAATAGTGAAAATTACTAAATTTTAATTAAAGACAACTTTTTTAATCGAAATAATTAATAGTGATAAATTATTAATTTGAGTGGTTTTAAAGTATATTTAGAATATATTTTTACAATTTAATAGAATGTTGTTCATTGGATTTAATTTCACATTTAAACCAGTTATAAACAAGTGTCAATCTTTTGATATTTATTATCTCTTTAAAGCACGCTATTTGTTTTGATGAAGTGAATTAATTTTTAAATTAGTTAATGTAACTGATATGTTTTGAATTTGGTAAAATAAACATAATTTTTTAATTTATAATAAAAAATATATCTTAGGCCTAATTTATGGTATTTTTCAGGAAACTATAATTTTTTTGATGAATAGTGAAACCACTAAGTGATAGTTTAAAAAACTGAATTTTTCATAAAACATAATTTTACCACTTCTGTGAGTAGAATTTCGAAAATCCGAGAGACACGTTTAATATAAAGGACTAAAATGTGGTTCAATAAGATGAAAATAATTTTTGGTGAATAGTAACTTTTTACTTTTTTTACCACGGTTAAAAGTAAATAGGGTAGTTAAGGGTAAAAATGATACTATTATTACCCTAACAAATTTCCTAATTCTATTGGATAAGTGTAATTGGACCAAAAACAAACTTAGGAATAAAATATGACCATTTAGGCCCTCTTGGATTAGATTAGGACATTTATTATCATTTTATTTAAAGAAGGGTTAAAAAAGTTAAAATCAATGTTTAATAACTAAATAATTTTTAATATAGGGTTATACATAAGATAAATTCTACTTTAAATATTCATTAGAAAGAAAAACATATTTCCAACATAATTATATTTTATTTGTAATTTTTAGACTTTAAAAAAGTGAATTTATTTATGACACAAAGATGATGAAGTAATTATCTTATTAATGAAATATTGACATAATTGATGTTATAAATACCCAAATAAATGTAAGTTGAGACTTTTTATGAATTCCACTAATTTTCTAGGTTTCTATGAGATGTTAGTATTGATTTAATTAACGTTTTTCGAATTAATAATTCTGTTATTATTTTCAAAAAAATCAATTACTAAATAGTTTCAAAATTGACATAAAATAGTTTTTAAAACAAATATTATATTATTAATTGTTATTTTATTCTTAAAAATCAACAGTTCAGCCAAATGACTTAGATAAGGTTATATATATTGATAATAAACATCTTGGGGTTCCTTTGTCTTGTTATAGTAAGTTTATTAACCTTATAGTGTAAGAACACAAAAAGACACGGTAAAAGTAAAATTATCTAACTTAATGTTAAATCTAAATGATAAGGTTAAAATAGGAACCTAAACTTGTATAAATTCTATTGTATGAGAGTATTTCTACCCATACCTACCTTATCTTCGAAATAAATCTATTTGGAGCTATTAAAAACTGAATTTGACTTTATAATAAAATAATATTTTTAGTTATTCCAAAGGTGCCCCTCTCCCCCCTTATAAAAGGGCACCTCCTTCCTCTCTTCCTCGCACCACATTGAGCCTTCAAGCCCGGACAACCTCTTCCAAATTCTCTTCTACACTTACCTAGAAACATCCTAGAGGTCCTGGTCTTCTTCAAAGACCAAATTTAGTGCCCTAAGAGGAGGAATCAAAGAGGCGCTTCAAAGAAGAGTTAATGTCCGTTACCGATTCCTTCAACTTTATTTCTTCTTCCACTTCTTCTTCTTAGGTTGTTTAATTATGAAGTAATAACATCAGTATCACTCATATACTTATATGTTATTATAATTATGAAACAACCCTATTTCATCATCTATCCATCCTACGGAAAATGAAATCACCATGCGTGCGTACGTACGGAATACCGTCTCCACGCCGTGGTGTAATCTATTTTCCACCACCACCTTACCTGGATGGGTATAATGGTTTACATAATAAATATATATGATTATTTTAAAGTGATATTGATTCTGAAATATAATACATAAACTCCAATACAATTCCACGATCATTAGAATGATATAATCGCTCGTGCGTACGTATGGACTACCGTCTCCACGACACGATGAGATTCATTTTCCACGTTAACCATTCATGAATGATTATAAAGTATATATAACAAGTAATCATGAAATATATGACATAATAATGATACTGTATTTATTTGTATTTATATGTATGTCATCTACTTAATTCCATTCAACTCAATAAGGAAACAAAAACAGCGTCCATGTGTACGTACGGCCTACCGTCTCCATGAACGATGTATTTCTTTCCATTAACTGATTTATTATATATATGTATATTCTGAATATATATTATATATAAATCATATTTTAAATTCTAGAATTAAGTAATCATGATCTCAGTAATCATATGAATAATTATAAGTCAAAACACGGACGACAAATGAAATGATTTTACCCAACACGCTCTTTAACATGTAATTTACAAAAGAACGGGTAATATAAAGTCATACATGAACCGTATATGATATAATAACAATGAGTATGATTCTGTAATAATTAAATGACATTATTTTAATCATTATACAGGAGGTTCAGACACTTACGAAGCAAATTGGACCTATGGTAAGGGAAAGTATCACAATCTCATTTTTATCCGAGGTTGTTTATACTTTGGTATTTACTGGGTTTATTGTTGTCATCCATGTCCATGTTTTCTAAAAGTGTTTTTATGTATATTTAATGTCCTTTTTACCCATTATGATTTTTACTACATGGTATGTTAGGAATCTTTCTTTTGTTTTTGTTACAAGGTACTTTTTTGACTTTTCCGACAAAAGTACGAGAAGAATGTTTTTTTTAAATTATACGGCATGAATGGATTTTTAAAACAATATTTCCAAGAAGATTCCTTTACAAGTTTTCAAGCTTATTTTTAATCAACATCTTTTCATTTAGAATTGTTTGAAATGTTAAGAAAGTAAAAGATTTTTTGAAGTAGAAAGGATATTTTCCTCAAGAATGGAGTTCAAGTGTATTATCAAAATTATTTTTCATCTAAGATAATATAGGGTTCTGCTTATATCCCTATTATTACATTGATGTTATTATGTTGTGATGTAAATATTTTTATGAATTCCTTTATCTTATATGAAGTTTTTTATGATGTCATGATGTTTAAGATTCCCATTTTTATTACATGGGTTATGCTATGATGTATGGTTTATGATTTTTTGGCACACATAAGAATGGTATCATTATGAGATGGGTGGGACATATATCTCCCTCCAATGCATTGGGTAAATATTTTATATCTCATGAGATGGACATGGCTGTAATGGCAGGTTAAACTGGTTCAGTGAAACAGGACTGAAACGAGGAGTAAAGTCGGTTCAGAAATGGACTTTTTCCACTAAGATAGTCTTGGCAATGAGTCTTGACTAATAAGAAATGATTCTCTATGATTATGTGTGTATGCCACAAAGTTTCATGTTTTACGTTATGATTATTGGGATTACATTTCACTACTATGATTTATCCCATGTTATGATATTATGATCTCTTTTCCAGGTTATGATTTCCAAAATGACATGTTCTTATTAATATGATGTGATTGATATTTCTTTTGTTTACCCTTACTGAGCATTTGATCTCACCCTTTTATGTTTTATTTTCCCTAGGATATAAAGAATGTTTTTAGGTTAAAAATGAAGATCTTTATGGGATATGTTAAAGATCATTCACCACGATTAGAAGATTATATTTCGAGTTTCCAAAGACACTAAACTATTACGGTCCTTATGTGTGTGTTTTTGTTATGTACTACGTATTCTGCAAACGTATTGTAATTTCCAAGTTCGTCAAGCTTCGGGTCTCTACAAATTGACCATTGGGAGATTATTCCATTAGGCCGATTAGCCAATTGGCCATTGTAAAATTAGGCTTCTTAGTTATTAGTCCATTAGGCTAATATCTCATTAATCCAATTGTCCCTTACCCCATTAGTCCATTAGTCAAGTTTTCCATTAGTCCATTAGGCCATTAGACTAATTGGTCATTAATTCCTTAGACCATTAGGTCAATTGGTAAATTAGCCCATTAAGACATTTTTTCAATTACGCAATTATGACAATTTGTCCTATAATCCATTAGGTCAATTGGAAATTAGGCCAATTGGAAAATCAGGCCATTATTTTATTAGTTCAATTGGTTGTTAGTAAATTAAGCAATTAAACCAATTGGCCAGTTTTATATTAGGCCATTTTTCCAATTGGCATTTAGGCCACTCATCTATAAGGATAATCTTCCAATTTGACATTGATCGATTATTCCCTTTAGACATTAGAAAAATTCCGTGTTAGGTCAATAGACCTATTTTACAGTTTACCAACAGACCATTAGTCCAATAGTCACATTGTCTATTAAGACAATTAGCTATTATGGAAATTATACATTGAAATATTAGGCCAATTTTACATTATTCCATTAGGAAATTATGTCAATGTTCTATTACGCCATTACACTATTAGGCCAATAGA
Organism: Viscum album; assembly: GCA_963277665.1. Classification (NCBI taxonomy): domain Eukaryota; kingdom Viridiplantae; phylum Streptophyta; class Magnoliopsida; order Santalales; family Viscaceae; genus Viscum; species Viscum album. Next base: position 2,049,810,435 of record OY728125.1, read on the forward strand.
CAAATTTTCCATTAGGTCAACTTTCTATCAGGCCATTAGGCAATTAGTACTATTAGAATATAAGGCCATTAGGATATTATTCCAATTGTAAGTTAAGAAAATTAAACATTAGGCCATTATGACAATAGGACAATTAAACATTAGTCCATTATGACATTATGATAATTGGAAAATAGGACATCAGGCTATACGAACATTAAGAAAATTTTCTATTATGTAGATTCACCTATAGGCCATTAAGAAACTATGTCAATTGATCAATTGGCCATTACAGCAATTGGTCATTAGACTATTTTTCCATTAGGTCTGTTGAACAGTTTGGCATTAGGCCATTAGTCCAATTTGACTTTATCCAAATTGGACATTATCTAAATTGGACATCTTCCAAATTGGAAATTTTCACATTAGGCTAATAGGCCATATGTCCAATTGGTTATTATGACATTAGTCCTTTGGCCAATTGTCCACTAGTCCAATTGGTTATTATGCCATTAGGATATTAGGCTAATTGGATAGTTATTCCATACGGAAATTATGTCAATTTTACAATTGAACATTATGTTATTCAGTCAATTTTCTATTAGGTTAATTGGTCATTACTCAAATTGGTCATTAGGAAATTAGTCCAATTGGCCAATTGGTGATTATGCCAATTGTCCATTAGGAAATTAATTTAACAGGACAATTTCACATTCATCCATTATGCCATTAAGAAAATTTTTTAATTGGGTACGATGAGATTACCCCATTCGTAAATTTGTCCAATTGGCCATTATCCCATTAGGAGAATTGGCCAGAAGGCAATTTGGACAATTTTCTATTTTTACATTATAGAAATATGCCAATAAGAAAATTTCCATTTAGGAAAATTGGGCATTGGGACATCAGGAAATTAGGACAATTTTTCATTCATCAATTATAAAAACAATACATTAGGGAATTACTCCACTTGGAAAATTTTCCAATTAGGTTGTTAGGCCAATATGTTAATTTTCAAGTACGCCTATTGTCCATTTGTCCAGTTACACCAATTAGACATTAGGGAATTGGATAGTGGGCTAATTAGATATTAGGTCATTTGGCCAGTTGTAAAATTAGGGAATTAGGCTATCAGTGAAATTGGACAATTTTATATTTGGATATTAGGTCAATTGGCATGTGGACCTTTTGGACATTAATCCAATTAGCCAATTTTCCATCATGTAATCTAGGCCAATTGGCCATTATAAAATTTTAAAGGGAGATTTCTTGCTTTATTTGGATGGAATTAATGAAAATAAAACTTATATTTTAACAATAACAAATAGCATAGTAACAATACAAATCTATATAATACATTGATTCATATTAAACTACAAAGCTCTTATAATGGTTGGGTATTGTAGTTCACCCCAAAGTGAAAAAATAAATAATTGAATCTTGTTTTTTTGTTTTTACTTACACATCCTAAAAAAATAAATAAAAGTAATAATAACTAATTTTTCAATGAAAAACATTAAATATTATGAATACCTGAAACTAATCACTCTTCCAAAATGAGTTCATTCCTTGATTTTTTTGACTGATAGTCATAGAATATTGGCACAAACTCTAAATTAAAATCGAATCAACTCATCCAACAAATATATAACTCATTATTTTATGGTTGTAAGAAATACCCATGATCCATTAACTTTATAACCTTAGCAGCTTCACCATCGAGAAAGTTAACCTGATGATGAAACAAACATGTTAATTCATTTAAACACAATATTAATATAGATATAAATTTAAAAAAATTTCATTCCCATATATCCTCCCAATATTTAACCATTATTTCATACCAATATGCCTCCATGAGACTAGTTTCACCATAATGATATCATTGTATATGGATATTGTTCCCATGAAAGTTATACACTGCCTAATATTTCTAAATATAATCATATTTTATTCATTGTAATCGGAATATTTTTTGAGATTCTAGAATTCCCATGTATGGGTATTCCCATGTCACCTACTAGAAGAACCCATGGAATAAGATTAGTGAAAAAGAAGAAGAATTACATCACGGTACAACAAGAAACAAAATTGATGTAATTTGAAACACTGATATTAAAAAAATAGATATATTATGATCATTAGGTTCTGATAGACCCATGGGTTATGTGAACATAATATCCTCTGAAGGATTTTTCTATTCCAATGCACCCTCTAGGGGATCATAATGCACTGGAGTGAATGATAAAGGAACAAAATCCTCAGATACTAGATGGAGAGTATAAAATAGAGGTGCTATAGACAATGAATAATACAGGATGTGTGGTTGGGGATATTTCAATGGATATGGATATGGAAATGGTTGTAATATCCCTGGAGGTGGCGTAGACGTGGTATGGGAAGAATATGTTAAATGGGATGATCATAGAGGCATGGGTGGGAATATCCCTAGAGGCAGAAGTGGAGGATGGAATGGTGTGATAAATGGGGTTTCTACTAGTTAGTAAGGGTGTCAACGGGTACAAGGGATGCTCCATATATATCTTGGAGCACCCCCAATCGAACCCATACAAGTAGGCTAAGTATGATTAAACTATAGTTCAATTAAATGGTCCTAATAAATTGCTAAAAATATGAACATGACATTGTATGTAATGTAGATGAAAAATATTAAAATTTTTATACCCACTAAGAGAAGCAGATAATGAAAACAACGCTCATGAATTTATCAATCAGAATCAAATAATATATTTCTTTGAAGTTCTTTAGAATTATATATAATCTAAATTATTATGAAATGTACATTTTTTAGAAACAATTTTTAAAAATCATATATACAGCTTAGAATTTAAATAATTAATAAAAAATGTCATAAAGTGTTTTAGAAACTATAATATAAAACCTAATTATAAATTTTTTAAAAAACACTTTTTAAAACAAGTTTTCTGAATTGAAATAAATCTAATTAAATGAAATGAAATAAAACAATAATAAAAAACATATTATTCCAAAATAAAACTAAATTTAATTAATTACAGTAATGCTAACTTGAGAAAACCAAAAAAGGTAAATAGAATAAACTATGAAAATATATTTTTTCTTATTTATATTTCCCACTACAACATTAGGAATAACATAAACTCTCACAATGGGAAAATTTGAGTCATCAAATTCAATATTTTCTTCAACACAAATGGGGGTTTCAATTCTGTCAATTTCTTCCCCAACATCATGAATAATATACCTAGGTATTACTTCATAAATGACATCATAACCATGTATTAGATGATATTTGAAATAAAGAACTTGTTTTCACATTAATACCATAATTTATGGTTCATTGGTCGCTTGGAATTGACTCATGGAAATAAATCATAATCCTCAATCATCAATAAATGTACCATGTTTCATCATTAAATAAAACCACTTTCTTTTCATTATTGTTAATTTTCAATGTGAGAAGTAATACAATAACAATATTTTTTAAACAAATCCATATTATGAAACATTTTCATATTGAGTCCAACTATATGATGTAGCTGCATGACAACCCATTGTAGTAGTTCGATAATCACATCGTGATTCGTTGTTTTATCTCACCCTTATATCAATGTGTTAAACTAGTTTTTTATTTTAAATTACAATTATTATAAAACCTTTAACTTTTTTAATGATTAAATAATTTGGTTTTTATCATTGTAAAATAAGGTAATTTAAATTTTTTATGATTTCACTATAGGTGGATGTGATTTAAAGGATCCCGAATGATGTTTAGGAAAATTGATTCAAACTACTCAGGGGCCCAAGAATCCTTATGTACTCAAACCCACAATAAAATGAATCCATGAATTAAAACAAGATTATTATTATTTTGTTATTATCTATACTCTGGAGGGATAAAACTATTTTAAAGACACCTGAAGTGCACTGTGTTTCATTTATTGTCAATGAGGCATGAAGTTGTCTTGGAATGAATGGAAGTCAGGGAATGTCAAGATGTGAATGACAAAGGTTGTGATGGTGCTGGTGGTGAAGGAGAATGGCCATGGTACTAAGATGCATGTCACTTAGGAGATTCACTATGTGGTATTGGAAATTGTGGTTGAAACATTATCCATGCATATCTGACGATTGTTGAGCTGATCTTTAAGTTCATAGAACTTGTATCCTAATGATACAAAGTCACAACAATGATAGAAGACCATGTATTGAATTGACAATGCATGAGGAGAAGCAAGAGATCCATCCAAAACTTCTAAGTGGATGAAGTGGATTAATGAATTCCATGCACTGTCACTTAGTGCATGTGAACATGAAGATGATCCGATTGATCTCTGATTAGATCAATGAAGCACATTGAAGAATTTAAGTGATCCAGGAGTTCGGTTGAAGAAGAAGAACCTTTTGGATTCCATATCCTATGTGAAGATCATATGAGGAGAAGTAATGGAATTCCTAAGAAGAAGAAGAAAAATGTAGAAGAAGAATGGCTTAGAGGAAGATGGGTTGGCATTTTTCATGGAGGACTTTGTTTTTGACAAAGTCTTATTCTGTCCCTTTGCCAAAAAAATATGGCCAGCCAAGGCACCTTGAGGGTTCAACCCCAAGGCATGGGCACTAGGGCACCACGCCTGGGGGAACCCGTGGGGCGAGCCAGGGCGGCAGGGCGCACACCTAGGACACCGCATGGTCGCCTGGGGCACGCCCGGAGGAGCGCGGCAGGGGGCCGTGTGTAAGCCCCCGAGGGCACGCGGTGGTGAAGCCCGCGCACCCGAGGTGCATAGTGGGCGCTAGGAGCGCGCCCGCAGGAGGCATGAGTGGGCGCAGAGCGCGCCCGCAGGGAGAACACGGTGCGGGGCAGCACCGTGGAGGGAGAGGATTCAACTGAGCCGGCTGGGGGAGCGCTTAGTTGATAAGGCGCGGATAAACCGGGCGCCGTTTCGATGTGGGACGCGGAATTTTTCCGCGGGAGCGATCCTGGCCGTCCGAGTGATCGCGCGGCAGATCTCGGCCGCCCGATGCATCGCGCCATTCGCGATCAAATCCAGGCCGTCCAAAGACCTGATCTGACGGCTCCCCGTCCATCTCCTTCCTCCAGCCATGCCACTGCCACCCGCGTGCCTCCGTCGAACCAGGAGCAACCCAAGCACCGATTATGAGTTCCCGGCCACCTCCGAGCAAACCGAGACCTCCATTGTGATCGTTAGGCCATAACGAACTCATGCATGCATTAAAATGTTGCATGCATGCATCGAGAAATAATTTCGAACAAGGCCGAGGCAAACCGAAGGTGCCGAGGCCATGTGGTGTTCGTGATATGCATGGACCGGTTTTAAATGAAGTCATGCATGCGTTTTAAAATGCATGCACGTAGATAAGGCTGAAGATAAAAGAACCCGCGTTTGACAGAAAGAAGAAAATAAGATTTCAAAGAAATCTTTAAAGAACCAAAAACTTCGGGATTTTGAAATTAAATCACGCGGAGGATTTGAATCCCTCCTCGCCTATAAAAAGAAGACCCGAGGCGCTGGAGATGCTTGCTGAGGTACTGAAAACTTGAAGACCCGTGAGTGCTCTGCCTCGCAAATATTTTGAAGCCCCGCGCAAGTAAACTTGCGTGGCTGGAGTTCCTTGCGCGCAACACCTTTGTGCGACAAGAAGGGTGAAGTCCCCTGCGCGTCTTTCCTTTGCGCTGCAGGAAGACGCGAGGCCGCAAGCACATTGCGCGCCCTCGTGGTTTGTTGAGACCTGCGCGCCTTGTCCTTTGTTGAGGCTTGCGCGGCAGTGTTGAGGAAGAGAGGCCGCACCAAGCCTTTTGTACCCAAGCCTTGTGTGGCTGTTGAAGACAAGTGGAGCCCGATACCCTTTTGCTTGTGTGCCAAGTGAAGGAAGAGCACCTCGGGCAGTAGGTGTGCAAAGTTGAGGAGAACCCGAGGCCTTTGTGCCTTGTGTGGTAAGTTAATGAAGGAAGAAGGCCGAGGATACCTTGGGTGTATGCAAAGAAGAATAAAAGAATAAATCTTGTGTGCAAAGGAAGTGAAAAGCCGTAGCCTTGTGTGGGTGAAGTGAAGACCACACCTCATTTGAGTGTGTGTGTGTGAAAATTGAAGAGGAACACCCTACGACCATTTAAGGGTGAGCAACAATAAGTGTGAAGGCCAAGCTCAAGTGTGTGCCAAAGTGAAGAAGTTTTGTGTGCAAAGAGACAAGAAGGCCGAACCTAGGTGTGTGCACTAAGAAGTGTGTATACACTTAGAAGAAGAAAAGGGAGGACATCCACACAAAGAAGAACACACATTTATGTGTGTAGACAAATTGCATAAAGTGTGTGAAGTCTGAGAAGAAGGTGTGTGCTTAAAGTGACTACACCCTTTGTGGGTCTACTACACCAAGAAGAGGAAAGGAGGAGTGCATTCATGCATGCATGCACGTGCACACGTGAACAGTTCTAAATCAGTGGTGTGCATCTGAGGAGTCCAAGACTTGAGGTTCTTGAAGAATTGAGAAGGCCATGCTATCAGTGCATGAGGATGAAGAGCTGCCAGGCACTCAGTGCATGAAGTTGAAGTGAGTGAGACTGGACCAGACCGAAGTTAAAGATATCAGTTGTCTGAGTATTCAGTAGTTGGAGAGAGAAGCCAGGTCATCCTGAAGAAGGAGATAAAGCCTGAGCTAGACGAGAAGCCCTGATCAACCACAAGTGATCAGAAGAGAAGAGAAAGGCCAGCAGCCTTTATCCCAGGCTACTGAAGTTACTTGAAGAACTTAAAGTGAAGAAGAGCTACTCGTGTGACTCGAGGAGCCAGGAGAAGACCCTGTGGGACTCAGGGAGAAGAAGTCTTCAGTGGGATTCTGGAGCAGGCCAGTGGGACTATGGTAACACTGTGTGAAGCAGTATAAAGACCCTCCTGTGGGACTCAGGAGAGATACAGTGGGACTCTGTATCGGCCATTGTAATTTTAACAGGTTATAATGGAGAATCCATGCTGGGAGAGCATGGCAAGGATGTAGGCCTTTGGTGCCGAACCTTGTAAATACTTGTGTCCTGTGCCTTTTCATTACTGCATTATCCGGGAAAGGTTGAGAGACATAAGAAGAGTGGATCGAGTCCTTAACAAGCCATAGAGGTTTAATTGATAAGAATAAATTAGTAAAAAGTTTTAAGGGATCACTGATTCACCCCCTCCCCCTCTCAGTGATTCACACTGATCTGGGCACTTCAATTGGTATCAGAGGGAGGTTACCTCTAAAAGATCCAAGGGAGTCTTTATGAAGTGCAGATTTGAGGAAATGAGTGACCAGCCTCAAATGGAGATATCTGCCAAGACTCAGAAAAATAGAAAGAAGAAACAGGCCAAGAAGATGAAGAAAGCCTGTCCTAGCTGTGATGAAGTTGGAACAATGAAAGATCTTCAAAGTGCAATCGAATATCTTCAGAAGACAGTCCCCAAGGAAGTGGCAATGTGTATAGCTACAGGCATCCCTGATCTTCAAGAAGAAAAATCACAGTTAGAAGAAGAAGCCAATGCAATGGAAGAACAATTGGCAAAAAGGGTTGGCATAACCAACACTCTCAGAAAGCTGGTGAAGGCTAAAGATGAAACTGTATCTCTTTGCAATGAAAGATATGAAGACACTACTGAAGAATTGCAAAGAAGTCTTTCTGAGAAAGAATTATTTAACATAATGGTCAAAGATGTTTTCCATGCACTGGAAAAGAGGCACAAAGTTTCAATGAATGTCATAGATGCTCAACTTGAAGAAAAAGTCAAACTGGTGAAGGAGCTGGACAATTCATTGCAAGAATTGACGAAGGTGCATGAAGACCAGATGAAACAACTGGTGGAGAATTGGGAAGGAAAGCTAAGAATGGTTGAGGATGAGAAGAACTCCCTCAACATGAAATGCTTTGAACTGGAGGTGATATTGAAAAATTTTCAATCACCCAAAGTTGAATCCTCCCAGTCAGCTGAAAGAAGAAATGTTGCTACTTAAGTGATCTTTGAAAAGGATGATTCTAAAAGAAAGACATCCTATAATAAAAGGGCAACAACTTCTAAAAAGAAGGTACCATCCATCCCATCTTGTACTCATGTTTCTAATTGTGTTTCCACAAAAAGTGCAGGATGGAAAAATAATTCCAAACAAGTATGGATGAAGGCAGTAAAGAAGCAGAGCTCTCCTGAAACAACACAACTTGTCAAGAAAAGTAGCCAGCAATCAGAAGTACACAAGAGGTCAAGATTTTTGGGTCAATGTTGGTATTGTAACAAGTATGGGCATTGTGCAAAGGATTGTTGGTACAATCCACTGAATGCCAAAGCACAGAGGAAGCCCATGCCTAGGGGGAGCAAGCCAGAAGAAAAGGATCAGCATCCACAGGTCCAGAGACATCTGTTTACTGCAAATAGATTTGGATTACTTGACAACATCTGGGATGGTTGCAAAAGTGGTCAAAAAGATACATGTCAGTCTCCAACTGTATCCAGAGCTCAAAAGAAGAAAAGATCACAGAACCTGGCTTAGAAAGAATCCTTGGGAAGCAAGAAGAAAGTTGAAGATGTTCCCAAGAAGATTATGAAAAAGGAAGAGAAGACCTTGGAGTCTAAATCCAAGAAGGGTGATGCATCCAGAAGGACCACCAAGAAAACATGCTTCTACTGTGGAAAAAAGGACACATCATGGACCTTTGTAAAGAAGCCATGAAAATAAATAGAAGCCAAATGAACTCAAACAGACAATCAATCCAAAAGAAGCAGAAGGGATTGATTGAAAACAAGTTTCCTAATAAAGGTATCTTGACAGCATCTAAGGAACCATGTGGAACTTCCAGAACTGGGGCCACTCTTCTAAATGATTTACTTGTCATATGGCCACATCAGTTGCAACTTGCCAGAGAACTACAAAGAGTTGAAGATGAAGCTCTGGAAATTGCTAAAGCAAAAGGGAAGAAGAAGGTTTCACATGAAGATGTTTTGAGAACCACACCAGCACAATCATCAATGAAGATCAAATGTGCAAGTGTGAAGACTGGTAAAAATGGGACATCTCGGTTGAGAGAATCTTCTCAACCTTGTTGTTCACATTGATGAACCAAGGAGGTTCCATCTTATTCCCTTATACTCTTGGTATATACATGTGCTAACATTGCATGGAATTGAAGATGATGATCATTCTCAACTGGAGGATGGTTTGGACAGAATGGAGTGCACCCCTTGAGGGGGATCAAATCTGAAGAAGATGATGTTCTGAGATTAATATCATCTTAAGAAAGTAGATGAAAGGGTGAGCTTTATCTTTGCACCTGAACTTTCTAATGAGTTTTATGATTTATGTGCAGGATTTAGCAATTCATTGTTATATCTGAAAAATTTCAAACCCCTGAAGCATGATCTCACATGTATAGTGAAATGTGGACAGCATTGAAAAATCTTGGTTATATCACTCTTGCTTTCTACACCGGGTTAGCCCAAGTAGACTTAGAGTTGATTTACTAAAGGTTCTTTGCTAAAGAGAACATGTGAAATCATCCCTCTCTCAGTGTTTTTCAAAGAAAATACTTTTCAAAGGGATGAAGAGATTGTTGAAAGAGAACCACACCACACCTTTGCATTTGATTGCCAATAAGGGGGAGAAAATATTGGCACACATAGTGACCCATTCATATGTGCTGAAGTGGTGTATTGACAACAAATACAAAGGGGGAGATTGAAGTGCACTGTGTTGCATTTGTTGTCAATGAGGCATGAAGTTGTCTTGGAATGAATGGAAGTCAGGGAATGTCAAGATGTGAATGACAAAGGTTGTGATGGTGTTGGTGGTGAAGGAGAATGGCCATGGTACTAAGATGCATGTCACTTAGGAGATTCACTAAGTGGTATTGGAAATTGTGGTTGAAACATTCTCTATGCATATCTGACGATTGTTGAGCTGATCTTTAAGTTCATAGAACTTGTATCCTGATGATACAAAGTCACAACAATGATAGAAGACCATGTATTGTATTGACAATGCATGAAGAGAAGCAAGAGATCCATCCAAAACTTCTAAGTGGATGAAGTGGATTAATGAAGTCCATGCACTATCACTTAGTGCATGTGAACATGAAGATGATCCGATTGATCTCTGATTAGATCAATGAAGCACATTGAAGAATTTAAGTGATTCAGGAGTTCGGTTGAAGAAGAAGAACCTTTTGAATTCCATATCCTAAGTGAAGATCATATGAGGAGAAGTAATGGAATTCCTAAGAAGAAGAAGAAAAATGTAGAAGAAGAACGACTTAGAGGAATATGGGTTGGCATTTTTCATGGAGGACTTTGTTTTTGACAAAGTCTTATTCTGTCCCTTTGCCAAAAAATATGGCCAGCCAAGGCACCTTGAGGGTTCAACCCCAAGGCATGGGCACTAGGGCACCACGCCCGGGGAACCCGTGGGGCGAGCCAGGGCGGCAGGGCGCAGACCTAGGACACCGCATGGGCGCCTGGGGCACGCCCGGAGGAGCGCGGCAGGGGGCCGTGTGTAAGCCCCCGAGGGCACGCGGTGGTGAAGCCCGCGCACCCGAGGTGCATAGTGGGCGCTATGAGCGCGCCCGCAGGAGGCATGAGTGGGCGCAGAGCGCGCCCGCAGGGAGAACACGGTGCGGGGCGGCACCGTGGAGGGAGAGGATTCAACTGAGCCGGCTGGGGGAGCGCTTAGTTGATAAGGCGCGGATAAACCGGGCGCCGTTTCGATGTGGGACGCGGAATTTTTCCGCGGGAGCGATCCTGGCCGTCCGAGTGATCGCGCGGCAGATCTCGGCCGCCCGATGCATCGCGCCATTCGCGATCAAATCCAGGCCATCCAAAGACCTGATCCGACGGCTCCCCGTCCATCTCCTTCCTCCAGCCATGCCGCTGCCACCCGCGTGCCTCCGTCGAACCAGGAGCAACCCAAGCACCGATTTTGAGTTCCCGGCCACCTCCGAGCAAACCGAGACCTCCATTGTGATCGTTAGGCCATAACGAACTCATGCATGCATTAAAATGTTGCATGCATGCATCGAGAAAGAATTTCGAACAAGGCCGAGGCAAACCGAAGGTGCCGAGGCCATGTGGTGTTCGTGCTATGCATGGAACAGTTTTAAATGAAGTCATGCATGCGTTTTAAAATGCATGCACGTAGATAAGGCTGAAGATAAAAGAACCCGCATTTGACAGAAAGAAGAAAAGAAGATTTCAAAGAAATATTTAAAGAACCGAAAACTTCGGGATTTTGAAATTAAATCACGCGGAGGATTTGAAGCCCTCCTCGCCTATAAAAAGAAGACCTGAGGCGCTGGAGATGCTTGCTGAGGTACTTAAAACTTGAAGACCCGTGAGTGATCTGCCTCGCGAAGATTTTGAAGCCCCGCGCAAGTAAACTTGCATGGCTGGAGTTCCTTGCGCGCAACACCTTTGCGCGACAAGAAGGGTGAAGTCCCCTGCGCGTCATTCCTTTGCGCTGCAGGAAGATGCGAGGCCGCAAGCACATTGCGCGCCCTCGTGGTTTGTTGAGACCTGCGCGCCTTGTCCTTTGTTGAGGCTTGCGTGGCAGTGTTGAGGAAGAGAGGCCGCACCAAGCCTTTTGTACCCAAGCCTTGCGTGGCTGTTGAAGACAAGTGGAGCCCGAGACCCTTTTGCTTGTGTGCCAAGTGAAGGAAGAGCACCTCGGGCAGTAGGTGTGCAAAGTTGAGGAGAACCCGAGGCCTTTGTGCCTTGTGTGGTAAGTTAATGAAGGAAGAAGGCCGAGGAAACCTTGGGTGTGTGCAAAGAAGAATAAAAGAATAAATCTTGTGTGCAAAGGAAGTGAAAAGCCGTAGCCTTGTGTGGGTGAAGTGAAGACCACACCTCATTTGAGTGTTTGTGTGTGAAAATTGAAGAGGAACACCCTACGGCCATTTAAGGGTGAGCAACAAGAAGTGTGAAGGCCAAGCTCAAGTGTGTGCCAAAGTGAAGAAGTTTTGTGTGCAAAGAGACAAGAAGGCCGAACCTAGGTGTGTGCACTAAGAAGTGTGTATACACTTAGACGAAGAAAAGGGAGGACATCCACACAAAGAAGAACACACATTTATGTGTGTAGAAAAATTGCATAAAGTGTGTGAAGTCTGAGAAGAAGGTGTGTGCTTAAAGTGACTACACCCTTTGTGGGTCTACTGCACCAAGAAGAGGAAAGGAGGAGTGCATGCATGCATGCATGCACGTCCACACGTGAACAGTGCTAAATCAGTGGTGTGCATATGAGGAGTCCAAGACTTGAGGTTCTTGAAGAATTGAGAAGGCCATGCTATCAGTGCATGAGGATGAAGAGCCGCCATGCACTCAGTGCATGAAGTTGAAGTGAGTGAGACTGGACCAGACCGAAGTTAAAGATATCAGTTGTCTGAGTATTCAGTAGTTGGAGAGAGAAGCCAGGTCATCCTGAAGAAGGAGATAAAGCCTGAGCTAGACGAGAAGCCCTGATCAACCACAAGTGATCAGAAGAGAAGAGCAAGGCCAGCAGCCTTTATCCCAGGCTGCTGAAGTTACTTGAAGAACTTAAAGTGAAGAAGAGCTACTCGTGTGACTCGAGGAGCCAGGAGAAGACCCTGTGGGACTCAGGGATAAGAAGACTTCAGTGGGATTCTGGAGCAGGCCAGTGGGACTCTGGTAACACTGTGTGAAGCAGTATAAAGACCCTCCTGTGGGACTCAGGAGAGATACAGTGGGACTCTGTATCGGCCATTGTAATTTTAACAGGTTATAATGGAGAATCCATGCTGGGAGAGCATGGCAAGGATGTAGGCCTTTGGTGCCGAACCTTGTAAATCCTTGTGTCCTGTGCCTTTTCATTACTGCATTATCCGGGGAAGGTTGAGAGACATAAGAAGAGTGGATCAAGGCCTTAACAAGCCATAGATGTTTAATTGATAAGAATCAATTAGTAAAAAGTTTTAAGGGATCACTGATTCACCCCCTCCCCCTCTCAGTGATTCACACTGATTTGGGCACTTCAACACCAAATACCAATTCATCCATTAATGTTCCCCTCTAAACCAATCTATCCAAGTAAATAAATTTCCCAATGATCAAAAGTGTAGTTTTTTGTTTAGTCAGTATATAGATATTGAAAACTAAAAATGATTCCAATTTTTCAATAGAGATTGTGTAGCTTTTGGGAACTATGATTTTAGTTTTTAAAAAATCATGATAAGACTTTATAAATGCTGAAAATACAAAAAACAAATGGTTTTACGAAATATAAGTGCCCAAAACCAACAACCACCATTCATATAAGTTGAAACCAAGGGAACCTCGTTTTTCATGATCTACAAGGGATAAAATATATACCTTTTTGGATACCCAAAAGAGTTATCTATTAATCTTATAATCTCTAGAGTACCTTATACTCATAAAAAGATTAAGGATGAAGTCAAAATTTCACACGAGTCTGCTCCTCCTCTTGAAGGAGATCAAAATAGTGGAAGGTCATTTCGAGAAAACTAAACAAACATGGGATGTAAATATAGAACATGTTCTCCTACTAGTTATATGTAATTTCCACATTAAATATTTCAATTATTTTTTATTTATGCTTCCTTATACAATTAATGCATTTAATCGGTATGACTAAGTGAAAAACTTTTTATTTCAACCCCGACTCAGTTGATATTTCATGTGGGAATCTTGGGTTGATATGATTGGAAAACAAAAGAATACTTCTTATCGCACACATAAAATATTTTTAAGTATTATTTGGTAGAAATTATTCTATTATTGAGGCCCAAACCAATGAAAACACGATTTTTTTGTCGAGGATGGGTTCTTTTTTTGAATTGATTTAATAGGAAAGAGGGAAATCAAGATCTTGAAAACCATAAACCATATAATTCCACATAAAAATATGACATTTTTATAACAATGAACTATCAAAGATTTTTATTTTAAATTCAGTTACCTTATTCTCTCATAATTCTAAAAATATCACCACCTTTTGTCAACTATTAATCTCTTAAATTAAGTCATTTTATTTTTAAAACTATTTTGAAAACCAACCCCTATTTTGGTTATTTTTATTAAAAATACACACATTAAACTCCCAAAAATCCTTGAGAGATAACCTATGGTATTCCCTAGACTATAAATAAACAATAAAAATATAATCAATTTGAAACGTCGGGATAAAATGTTAATATTTTGGAACTGTTTTCTGGGAGTGCTTTGGTTTTTAGTGTGCATTTTTCTATAAAAATATTTGTGTATTTTGAAAATATTTTTTTTTCTTCATTTATTTCCTAATTTTTTATGATTGTTTCTAAAATAATCTTTTTATGCATTTTATTATGATGGGATCTTTATCATAGGAACTACATCCATTCAAACAAAAACCAGATAAGATGATGCATCATAAACACCAAGATGCACTAAATTGTCCCATGAAGGAAGACACACTAAACATAAAAACACTTCTTGATCCTTATTATACTTCTTTAAAAAACATAAAATATGATTTAAATATTATTTAAATGGATTAAAATAATTTAATGTTAAATAGAATAACATTTCCTAATGTAGAAACTCATCCCGCATACATTCAAATACAAGGAAAGGCACCAAATTCTAAACTTAAATCTGGGTTAATTCAATTATTTCCTAGATTATAGACACTCATTAGAGAACATCCACATAATAAGTGAAAATAAATTCACATTGTGTCATCAAAATTAGAACCTACTAATGTGTATTAAGAATAAGTAAATATTAGGTCATTCACTTTGTCCTTAGAATACACTGCAATGGATTTTCTATATTATGTTACTTCCCCAATTAGAGGTCGGGCATACATGAAATGCCTTTTTCTAGAAAACAATTTTCCAGGAACATGAACTGTAATAGTAATGAAAGAAATTTATAGGATAATAAAATGACATGTGGAAACACATCATGAATTCTATGAAATATTTAAAATAATTCTTCAGAGTTTCCCACAAAACTAAATGAGTGATCTACTTTAAAAAAATATTTATATGAAGGTTTAATTACTATTGATTAATACATGATTGATGTTGATGCAGGTGGTATGCTATTTGAAAAACACATAATCACTACAAGGTCCATCATAGAGAACATGGCACCTAACATTCAACAATTCTTTTCAGGGTCCAGTGTACCCATTCAATGATTTCCTAATGTGAAAAGTTATTATTTAGAAAAGAAGGTGTACATGATGTTTGAAAAGGTAAGTTATCATCTACAAAAATATAATCTTTTCCAACAGAAATACCAATCATTCCTTCCCATCCATTGTGGAATTTTTTCTAATGACACCCATTATTTTAGCCAATTCACTCAACTGAGATAAACATCTAATATTTTTCATTCAATCCTTCCAAGCCTTCCCTATAATGAAGCCATTAGGCAAGAACCATACCCTCCATCCATCCCCAGCTCGAAATAAAACCTAGACTGTAGAAATGTGGATTATTTAAACCAACCTCAACAACCATCGAACCAACTAGGGAAGAGTAGTCACTCACCCACACAACCCCAAAATCCTCAACCACTAAAAATGATATTCCAAAAACCACCTCAAAAAACATTAGCCTAGACATTATTATATGATAAAAAACTGACTGAAAATAATCTCTAATTCTAATAAACCACCCAAAAATACATACAAGAACTAAAAAACCAATTATTCCAACTCCCTAACTTGGTGGGATAAATACAATGTCATGGTTCTAGAAGAATGTATTCTCAACCGCTAGTCCCTAAATTGCCAAAGGAGAAGAGGGTCGCCTAGGCCACCCTTAATAGCGAGTGACACCGAGAGAGACCCCTAGGTTGTGGCCCTCTCTTCGCCCCTTTTCCCATTTTTCTCTTCCATCTACAGATTATTGTTTTTTCAAGATTTCTACATTTCATCAGTGTTAGGGTTCATATTTCTGGCGATGTGTTTCTGCATCGTAGGGCCTTGTTCAACCACATCACAGCTCTTTTCATCGTTACCATAATTCTAGACGCCATTTTTGGCTTAGCTAAATGTTGCGATTGGTGGATTTGTATTGTGAGTTGGAGTTATTCGGGTGCTCGGTTGTTTCTTGTTTTGGTGTCTCTCTCACATCTTGGTTCATATTATTCGCACATCGTGGATTTGGTAATTCTTGCTCTGCTCTTGCCACCAGATTCACCACACTTGACTCCATCTAGTTTGGTGCGATGACCCTAAATTGTAGTTTTGGATTGTGATGGGGGGGAGTTTTTATACGTAAGTGCGCAACCTTATTTTGTGATGTAATATCTAGTGGTGTTGATGCTTCTCAAGGTTGATGGCCAGGTTTTTGCACCAGAGTTATCGCGATGATGACTTGATGTTTCTCTCGGGTGGTTCACCATTTTTTTTAATATTTTTTTTGTAGGATTTTTTGACATTTTGTGTTCCTGTGATGTTTGGAATTTCCTCTGGTGATGATCAGGAAATGCTTGGTTGGTTTCTAGCTGATTGTTTTGTTACAAGGTTTGATATTGGTTGAATATGATGAGGTATTGTTGATCGTGATTTTGGAGGTTCTAGTTTTTCATGTTTTTTGTTTCAGGTGGGTTACAGTGGTGATGATGGATGTTTGCGATGACAGTTGGCTTCCGCAATTGTGCTTATGTCATGGGGAAAAGTGTTAGTGTTGTACTCAAGGTGGCACATATATGCCAGTTTTCAATTTGAAGTTTCAATTTTGAAATTTGAATCTGTTTTAGTTCGAATATGGTTTGAATTTGCATCCATTTTTATGTTGAATTTGATCTTAACAGTTTGTGCGGGTTCCACATAACCCATAAAAGTGTCTTTTTCTGAAAATACCAAAAAAAATGTGTTTGGATCAACCACTAGTCAACCCAAGGAATATGGGAAATATATTCTCCATTACCCTTCAAAGTGGAAAAAAATTAATATCATAATAGACCCCCATTAAAGTCATCCTGTCAAAATGAAACCATAATACCAACCGTTAAGAATTTTCAAAGAGAGTAAAAACATTTTCTTTAGAAAATACAACCAACGGAAGGATTGTGTTTATTGATGAGTTATCTAGGCCAACCATTCCTTATTTATTTCCCAAATGGTATAATCATCTGAGAAAAAAACAAGAAACTAAACTTCATAATGAAATCCTGGAATCATATAAAAATTTATAACTTATCATTCTCTTTATTGATGTCATAAATAAAATTCCATGATACACTAATTTTATAAAGGAGATGTGTACACACATCAAGTTTCTTCGAGCGGATGAAAAAGTGATCTGGGGGATTAATTTCTCAACATTTATTATTACATGACTTTCAACCAAATTAAATGATCCTAAATCATTATCAATTCCAAGAAAAATTGGGGAGTATTTCTGTTTTGATGTTATGCCTGATTTGGGTGCTTCTTTAAAAGTGATGCCTCTTTCAATTTTATCTTCATTGAAGGTTTGGGAATTCATTCCCATGGAAATTTTTTTACTGTGAAAACTAGAGTAATTCACACCCCAGTAGTTCTTATGTTGGTGAAAATATCAATTTTCCTAAAGATTTTTATGTGCTTAAAAAGAAATAATATAGGATGAAGGGATATTCTATAATTATATTCGGGAGTACCTTCTTGAAAATTTACAACACCATAAAATTTTCATAATGGTACATTATCTATAAAATTTGGTGGTGAAATTTTACACTTCAACATATTTGATTGCATGAGGTACCCCTCAGAAGAACATTTTGTTATTTTCAGTAAATTCAATATATGCACTCCCTTCCTTGGAAAGAAAATTTTTATTCCCCTGATCCCCTTTATTAGTTTTATTCCTTGATATAAATTATAGTAAATTCATTATGCATTCAATTAAATAGTGGTCTAAAAATGACATGCTTGTTTTTTAATTGATGATTTCATGATCCTTGCAGATCCCATGACCATTGTTGATACTTATAAGCTTGTAAAATGTTATTCCTAATATGATTATGTAACCATTGAGAAATTAGATGAGATCATTTACCTCCCTCTTATACATTAACTAATATCCATCCAAAATAAAATTGAATTTGAATATAAAACTCTACCTCAAAATTTGATGTATTCATATATTGAGAATGGAAACAAGCCTCCTATCATCATTCCTAGTTCACTCCCTCTAGAGCATTAATTATGACTTATAGACCTTTTTGGGAGTATAAATATTATTTTGGATGGAAAAATTCTGAAACTCCTAGTATTAGCCCACAAATTTTCAGCAATCATATATTATTAAATGATGAGGCTCAAACAAAGAAGTATGAACAACACCAACTAAACCCAAACCTCCTAAATGTTTATAAAAAAAGGTTACAAAATTACCAGATACTAGAATAATTTACCCCATCTCAGATATACAAGGGGTCATTACTACACTTTAAGTTCCCAATAAGCTATATTTACTGTAATTCAAAATTAAAAAAATTAATTGGTTCCAACCCATGTGTAGAATTATTGGCATGTCTGTGTAGACTATCACAGACCAAACCAACAAACTAGGAAAGACCATTTCCCATTATCATTCTTTGACTAGATGCAAGATATTCTACCAGGTAAGTCCCACTACTATTTCCTTAATTCATATTCTAGATTCTTTTAGATTCATATTAACACTGAGGGTTAGGAAAAGAAAAATGTTACAATAAAATCTAGAACAGTTACCTTTCTAAAGATTCTATTTGGTATGTACAATGCTCCGACTACTTTCTAGCGATGTATGGTTAATGTTTTTTGAATTACATAGTGAAATTCATTGAATTATTCATGGATTATTTTACTATTTATGGTTCATATTTTGATTAATTATTATGTAGTCATGGTTCTATCTAAGAATGTTGTTTTGAAAATAAAATCATTTTAAATTATATGAAATTGCATTTTTATTGTGCGACAATGAATAATACATGGGAAATTCATTTATGAGGATAATATCCAAGTAGATAAATGAAAATCTGATTTTAGTTCTTCCCTAACATTTCCAATGAATTTGTAGTGTGGGAGATCATTATGATGTCATTCTATATTTTACCATTACTTCATTGATGAATTTTGTAAGATTTCACTCTCACTCTCCCTATTACCCAAAAAACGATACTTTTTTATAATGAATGTGAGGAATCATTTAATATTTTTAAATAGAGTCTCCCATCAACCCTCAAAATCAAATCACCATGGTTGGATTTACTATTTAAACTCATGTGTGATACCTTTAACTATGAAGTTGGGGTAGTCTTATCACAATGGGTCGATTAATATCCACATGTCTTATTCTTGGATCTTAGCCCTAGAAAGAAATATGTTATATAAAAGGATTTCACCTAAGATGAAATATTATTATAAAATAAAAATCACTTGGAAATTTTCTTTCAAAAAATTACTTTTATTTAAATATAAATGTTTTTATTTATAAATTTATAAAAAATAGTGGAAATAAATTTCATTAATATAACCATGGAAATTTATAAATTAAGATTCTATTTAAATAATGGTCATGACTTCATGAAATTTTCTTCATACTGTAAATTTAAGAAAAATATTCTCTTCACATTTTTTGGTAAATTCCAATCATTCCATGACTTGAAAATAATATGAATAATCCTATAAAAATTTAGAAACGTTATACATGGGTAAAAAAAATTAATAAATAATTTATATAACAGTAATAAAATATTTGAATACTTTTTTAGAATACAGGGCTGTGGAAGAAAAATGGGTCTTCAGTAGAGGAGAGAAATGAAGATAATTTTTCTTAAAAACATTCTTATGAACTCATGAGGGAGTCAAGAGATATAAATTAAGGGAAAAATTTATTTTCATGAGAGAAATAGAGGATAATAAAATAAATTAGTTTCTTGAGAGATATATTATAATGTTGAATCATTTGAAAGATAATCATGAATTATGCTTATAAGAGAATAGATTGTAACATAAAACTCTTACCATGTTGAAAATATAGAATTCTATACCCCATGAAAGAATAAAATTTAATGAAACATGTAATATCATGAGAATAAATAAATTCCTGATATTAAATTTCAAAGGGGATTTATATAAATATCATAAATTTTGATAGTTTTCTAACATAACATATGCCTCAAAGAAGGGAAATTTTAAAAAACAAAATTCTTATCTTAAGTCTCAACATCCAATGTTCATGTTCATAACTCTTGTGTAATAAGTATAATTGTATTATAAATATATTTCAGAACTATAAAATATATATATATATATCTCATTCCATATATGGTTTAGTTTTGAATTTTTATTACCTATTTCTTAATAATTCCTTTTTAATGTCACCTTATATAAAATAAATGATTTGTTCTCCATATATGTATTGATATATTTATTTTTAGTTGACTATATTTGATCATTTTTAAATAATATTTACAATGATTCTGGTGATATAAATATCATATATCTTCGTTATATAAATATATATATAAATCCATATAATTTAGATACATAAAATGAAACATAGTATTCATGGAGATGTTAGACCGTACGTACGCACGAACATTATTTCCATTTTTTAAATGGGTATAAATAAAAAAGCTAAATAATATATTACAATTAAATAATAATTATTATGTCATATATTTCAAATGTTATAATTATAATTAATCTTATTACCATCCATGCAAAGTTTGAATGACTAACATCGCTACCTATGGCGGTTGTCCACCGTAGACACGTGAAACAACATAATATTCCAATAGAATGGAAATTAATAACTTACATGTGATATAATATTTCATAAGTATAATAATAAAAATAAATATAAACATTTAATCCATCACTATATCAAGATGTGAGATGTGATCATGGATCACGAAAAACATTAGTTCGCGGGGCGCTAGGCACTGTCACCAATTTGTTTTCCCATTTAGTGGATATAGATATTGATAAAGGTTATGAAATTAACATAATAAAATTTCAGTATATGGGATATTTTTATGGGATTATATCATTATATGGGATTAATATTTTAAGTAGTTAAAAGAATAAGTAAAACAAAAAATTCATAGTTAAATAGTTTACCTCTTCTTCAAACAACCTCTTAGGGTTAACCTAAATTCTACCTATATTGGATTTATGATCTCATAAATTCCACTATGTTGTGTTCATCTATTTTAAGAATTTATTTGGGAAGGAATTTGCTCATCCAAATGATTTTGCAAGTGTGAATAAGATATTATAAGGGTTTGCTTCTCTATGTCATGTGAGTATCTTACTTATAATTGTTTGAAATGAAAAAGGTTCTCCCACATTTTTCAAAAGCCATATGTCTCCACAGAGGTCCATTTATAAATATGCATTATATGGTAGATATATGTCTTACAAAGTTTTTGGTCTATTTTGGTGTAATTTTTCACCCTTATTATTCAATTCAACACCTATCAAACCCATTTTTAACGTAAATGTGATAAATAATTTTTAGTGTTTCTTCTATTAATTATGGTCCATAAATAAGATGGACTTGATATATAATTTATATTATTATCCTCCAATGGCGAGGGCCTTATATTTTTTAATTATAAAAATTGAACCCTCTTTTAAGGGAAGAAGGAAAACAATAACATACTCTGTAGACATAAATTATCACCTGACCCATCAAAGAGAATCAAAATTAGTCTGACCACAAAGAGTTTCCCCCACCCAATACAAAGATAATTATTTATAGAAACCAATTTTTTTCATTATTCCTTGAAAAATTTCCATTTTCATAAATTTTTAAAAAAATTAATCCCATATAATTTTGAGATGAAGATTTAGAAAAAAATATTTCTTCCAATTCATTTTAAATAATTTGTAAAAAAATCCATTTTTTTCAACAAATGAAACAAAAAATATTTCTATTGAGAAAGTAGATTTTTCAAAACATATAAAACTTTTATAAAAATTAAGTACTTTTTTATCAATATATTTTTTATTTAAAATAATTATAATTATAATTTTAAAATTGTTTATTACTATTCATATTTATTTTTTTAACATCTTGGTTATATGAAAGTGTTTAAATAATAGTATTAATAATATATTATGGTTTGTTAAAACTATGTGTTTTTTGTGGTGAAAAAATTGAAGAAATTAATTTTAATAAAAAATGCATAAAATTTCATGATATTAAAATATATTTTATTTTAATATATCCCTGATACAATTACTGTAAAATATAAATGAAAAACACATCACACTAATTTTTCGACGAAAATTTGTGGTATACCCGAGGAACATTTTATTTTTCCAATAGGTAGGGTGGTAAAAATATAAAATTGGAACTATATTTCTAAATTTATAATTTCATAATGATTTTAATGTATTATCATTAATTTCATAATTTTATCCATCTGTAAGAGGCTGTGATGGAGAATGAATAACATCAGTTTGTCTGGAGGTAGTACATCATACACACAAATGATGAATTCATATTTTATTTGATGGAAGAGGTGAGAGATATAAGTTATTAAATTAACATAATAACATCCAATTATAAGATATATTATTTTGTTATTTTATCATCATAATTTATGATGATTTTGACTAGTTATAATGTGAATTTAAACAAAACAATTTTTTTAAAGAATTAACTCTTCTTTGAAAAAACACTTAAGGTATAATATAAAGCTAATCGATATTAAATTAAATATATAAAATAATACTCTATTATCTTTATAGGTATTTATGGATTCTATTTGGTAAGTTATTTTCTAATCCAATGGGTTTTGGATGTGCGAAGTGAAGAGGAATGGGGGTTCCCTTTTATAAGTGGGGTGAGTGGCACACATTTAATTTTTCAATACATAAAGGTTTACCCACATTTTTTAAATTCCATAAGGCTTTACAATGGCTCATTATAGAAACTTATTGGTGAAAAGTCTAAATATGACCATAGAAATGGTGTTTGAAAATTTTATAGGTAATGTTTATCCATGTTTGTTTATTTTAACGACTAGGATAACCCGTTTTCACCTTAACCATGGTAATTAATTTTACTTGTTTTACTATTTATAATGATATAATTTTAATTTTAATGTGTTAGATAATATAAATTATGATTAATAACAATTTGAAATCCAATTTTTTATATTATATTAAATTATTTAAAAAATTCAAAATTAAAATTAATCCCATCAAAAAGATCGAAAACCGATTTTCCAAATTGAAAGGTCTGAATGTTTTAAAAAAAATTTACATTGAAATTTAAAATAATATTGATTCCAATTAAATTAATTTAATTAATAGATATATAAATGAAATAATATTACTTTTATAAACTTCTTAAAATAATGAGGTATTATTTTAATGCTTTAACAGAAATGAAAATTCAAAATAAAGACCATTGATTTTCACCCTTTCTTTAAAAAACATAATCTTTTTAGAAAAGTTAATAAAATTATCTCTAATATAATTTTGATATGATTATTTAAAAAACTAAGATTATTTTTTTCAATTACATATTTTAAATGTAGAAAAAACTAACTTTAAAATAATTTCACAAAAGGCCACAAAATAAGTTTTTAGAAAAATATAATATTTAAGCATAAAATTGGATTTAAAATTTTTTCATGTCTAGAAAATAAATAAGATGATTGTTAAAAATTTTATTGAATATATAATATATAAATTTATTTAAAATAATTCAAAAAAAGTGATTTGTTTTATTTATTGAGTTAAAATGTGTTTGTGTGCATTCAAATAGATCTTTAGAATGATATTTCCTTTATTTACAAGTAGTTTTTATTTTTATTACAAATTAATTAGTCCTAACATAATTAATTTTATACACCATTGAAAAAAAATTATATTATTATTATGCACCATTCTATTGTCTATGTGATATATTTCATATTAAGTAATAATATTTCAATAGTATGCCACATTTTATTAAAACTCAGTGTTACATGTAATGTACGTTAAAATATAGGTTTCATGTAACATAAGATTAAATCATTTTCTTCATTTAATTAAAAATATAAAAATTTAATATTTATTTGGATAAAAAATGTTTCACAAAACATCATGGGGTTATAATGATAGTCTACTCTATGGAGCTTATCTTTGAGGACCAGAAGTTGTACAACAGAAATTAGTGTTAGTATATGAATAGATTTAATTTTTTGTTCTTTTTAAAATCCCTGATATTTTGTATTTTAATGAAATTTCACTATTACATATAATTTGATAAAATATATCTTATGTGTTGGGTTTTTCCTTCTAAATTTTAGTTTTATAATTTTCTCACTTTTTATTTTAATCAGAAAGTCGTAATTTATTTAAAACATATCAATCAATAGACAATATAAATGTTCTATTAAAGGAGGTTTTTATGGACTTTCCATATTTTATTCGTAAAAACCCTCATTTTATGTGTTAATATTTATTATAATTCCCTTTTAATGATTTTTCATCAACCAACACAAAATTTATTGAAATTATACTCATTTTTTAATTTATTTTAAAAATTGATGTATGTGAAATAAAAGTGTAATGAAGGAAAAAATAATTTTACAAAATATGAGTTTTTTAATAATAATACTTGAAATTTATCAAATTATTTTATTTTATATATGATTTATGGGAACTATTGATTAATGTAGTAATACATACAGAATGGAAACCCATAAGGTAATCCTTATATTATGTGATGGGTGGGTCTATTAAAGCTACCCAATTCATTGGTTAATCATGACAGAGTTGGTTGAATATAAACTACTACTACACATATGGAAGTATCCAATTAGATAGTTACATTATTAATTTTGTAGTTCGAATTATATTATTTGGTGATTCCCTTAAATTACAGTGTTTTAATTATTTGGTGAACTAATTTTATGATGATAGGATGATAACTTGTAAAGACCCAGAATTTCCATGTAAATTTTGTTAAATTAAATAGATATTTTATGAGTCCACGATAATTGACAGCACATGATTCTGAGGCTCGGTGTGCTCGAAATGAATTTCTGAACATTATTTCGGGTACATTCAGTAAACGTGCGAGCGGGTTTTTCTAAATTTTGAAATGGTTCTCGGAATTGAAATCTTAGAGCACCGTTGAACTCACAGCACCGGTCTTCGCTTAAGAAGTCTTTCACCTCGATGGCAGTAGGTCGAGGGTAAAAGTTAGTTTTTGGTTTTTTCATGTAAGAAAAAGAAGTGTATGACATTTTTTATTTTTGTTTGCAACACACATGTGGGTGTTTGGAAGTGGGGTCCACCGAATCTAAACCACCGTGTCGAAGTTGAGGTGTGGGGACCACCAGACCTTAACCTCTCATTAAAGGTTATGGTGGTGGGAACCACCTGGGAATAAACCCCCCTTTAATTGAGGGAAACTCTTAACCCCCCCACTTTAATGTGGAGTAGCCTATTGGGATTCCTCCAAAATTAATTCTGTCAACCCTCATGATTTAATTATGCCACCCACCCTAATTAATTTAGCTTTTTGAATTCTTTCCAAAAAATAATAGATGGTTTAATCTATTATTTTCGCACCACGTTACATTTGGGTGGAATTTGGAGAAAGCTTCTCCAATGAAGAACGCTTCCTCAACGAAGAACGCTTCCTCCACGAAGAACACCGGCGCGGGGCATCTTTGACTTCTTCTTCGGAAGCACCTTGTGGAGCCAACCATAGTGGGACTTCTTTGAGGACCGACCTTCCATCCTCATCATCATCAATGAACCATACGAGGTAGGGGTTCATTTTCATGATAATACATTCCATGATTTCTTTGAGGTTTGGGAAATATTCATTGTGGAGGATGTAATGTTTGAAGTTGATCGATCTTATTTCTTTTAGATCCAAATGCTACCACCCTAACGAGGATGGTGCGGTCCAAACCAACATAGCCCGACCCCTCCGTCATTCTTCTTTGTGGTTTTCTTTAGAATAAAAGAAGGTGGCGAAGGAGACGGATGAAACGGGGCACCACCCACGACCACCGTGACCCGCGCCGCCCCCTTAGTGATCCGGCCTTCTGATGGAACCGGTTGCACGCCCTCACCATGTCGTGTCGCCCCGGGCCGAACCGGCCCCTCACCCCGGCTCGCTCCACCCACCTGACGCGCCACCCTGACCGTGCCGCCCGCCGGCCGAGTCCGATCAGCCATGCCCCCCGGCCACGCCCCCTGCCGGTTGAGACACCCAGGCCACACCACCCCCGGATGTGCCCCCCACTGGCCGAGCCACCCTTCCCCCCCCCCCCCGGCCGTGATGCCTCACCAGCTGCGTCGCCCGCCGATCGCATCATCGGCCGGTCACACCACCTGAAGCCCTTCGAGCCTCCCCAGCTTGTGTCACCCAAGACCCTCTGATCCGTCCCCTAGCATCATGCCCTCGCGGCACCCTCCGCAACAGGACCACCCTCGCGGCTCTCTATAGCCCATCGCGGCCTGTTGGGCCAAACCCAGCGATTTGGGCCAAACCCAACGGGCCGGGCCACCCAATGGGTCGGGCCAAAGACAACGGGTCAGGTCAGGTCAACCTGAAGTGGGTCAACCCATTCCATTTCGGGCTTGGTCGGTCTGACCGGGTCGGACCGGACCTAGGCCCACTATGGCACTTTACCATCTTTTTTCCATAACGTTGGCACCAGACGTCCATTGGAAGAACCGTCAACGGTGTTGTAAATCATGGACTGAGACAATTCCTTTGAGTATACTCCACTAGACTTTTGGATTGAGATGGGAAATTCTTAGTTTGGATCAAGCACGAATCCAATCGGGCCCCCGGGACTAAAAGGCTAATAACTCACAGATAGGGCATCCGTTTTTCGTGCCGTCTATTACGTTGAGACCCATATATCATGACAGACCATTGAGAAACTTCTTCAAGGTACTTCGTGACAGTATGAGTATCGACTAGTAGCTCATGGAGTGGATCCTCCCAGAGACAAGCGAGTGTAGTGCGGAGACACCTATGCCCGTACCTTGTTGTGTTGGATGCAGATGATGGACAACGCTGAATGAGGATTACAGTACCTGGACTTGACGGTACTCAGAGATCAACCTTATGATGAGTTGGTACACAAAGTAGACTGACGAGTGAGGATTGAGGAGGAGGCGATATGTACCTACCCTTCATGGAGGAACTTTGGATGACTACCCAGTTGTTGTTTTACTTTTTCATCAGTTGTAATTGTACATTTAGATTATTGTGCTTTACAGTTGGGCTTGTATTCTGGCCCCTTTTACTTTCTACACTCTTTTGTTATATAGTTTACCTGGTGTTTCTTCTAGATGTTTTCTTGCTTTTGTGTGTGTTTTTATAGGTTATAAAGGGAAAGTATTCCCAGTTTTAGGGAATTATGCCTTTGGTGATAGTCTACAGACCCTAGCCTATAAAAGGCGGGTTTGCGGTAGTCATGGCATGGGCCTCGGAAGATAGGTCATGACAAATTGGTATCAGAGGAATCAGTTCTACTACATAACTTAGGAATCTCATTATTTCTATCAAACAATAGTGTTAAGTGTAGTGACTGTGGTTTTCAGTTCAGGGAGTCCATTGTTGGTGCAGCGGCCGACATATCCATGCACCCGGACCCAGACTATTGATTTTTAACTCAGTGCATGAAAACACTAATTGTGTGTGAGTCTTCAAAAGTTAAGTCAATTCACCAGGTCAACTTACTAGGTATATGTTTTTTACGATAGCGCACCTATTTCTTTTCAGGATGCCTCCACTGAGATAACCGGCTAGAGTTCCGAGAGTTTTAGGCACTGATAGCCCACCGAGAAACGAGGCTTCTGTGTAGGTCCCTCTTCCAGTAGAGGCACCAGCGAAGGCATCAGAGGTACCTTTACCCATTGGGCCACTGATAACAATAGCCCCAGCAGCAGAGAGTGAACATGTATTGAGCATGTTTCACGAGTTCCAGTGCCATAGGCCACCCAGGTTCAGGGGAGAGATGAACCCACAGGCAGCTGACGATTGGATGGAGGCTGTGGTGAGAGTATTCTGACTTGTAGGGAAACTAGCCGATCTCATGTTGATTCTTTCTTCCAGCCTTCTATTGGCATCAGCGGGTAGATGGTGGATCTTGATGCTCCAAGTTCACGACGAGGTGAAACTTCTTTAGGAAGACTCCGAGAGCTTGTTTTGGGAAGAGTTTGTCCCAACATCAATTCACACAGTGTGCATATTGAAGAAACATCATATGTAGCATGGAATCATGACTATAGCTCAGTACTTAGTGAGGTTCACTGACCTCTCATACTACTCCACTGATATGGTGTGACACAAATTATTCAAGGCCTAGACTTTTGAGCAGCGACTCAGGCAGGAGATCAAGGCTTCAGTGATGCCACTCAGCATCCCGACACAGGCGGCGGTTTCAGAGAGATTCCTCCTAGTAGAGATTTTTCTTGGTGAGTAGTATCTAGCAGGGAAATCCACCGCCAGTCGACACGTAGTAGAGTCTTAGGCATCTGGCCGCAGAAAAATGTCACAGAGGTCCAAGAGGACCAGACCTACAGGTGGATGACCGCCTCATTTAATGTCGGTTGTACGGGACACCCAAAGCGGGGAAAGACATGCCAAGAGTGGGTAGTGTTTCAAATTCGGTGGGTAGTGTCACATGGCTCGTGACTGTCTGACCCGCCATTCAGATGATCAGTAGATGATCAAAGGACCGCCCATGCAGAGACCTAGATTCGATCAAGGTGGTCCGTAGGGATAAGGCTGACGTGGCAGAGGATCTAGTCATGCAACTTGTAGTGGGCGAAGATTCGAGTTATTACTGCCGCCACCACTAGGAGGTCCCCCTACCATAGGGAGTTGGTGGAAAAGGGAGAGCTCTGCTCCAAGTAGCTGAGGCTTACGATCACGACACTCTGGAGATGATACAAGGTATGGTCTATGTCTATTACACCATAGCTGTAGTACTTCTAGACACAGGTGTCGGTCATTCTTGTATTGCCACTACCCTCGTTCGGAGCTCGGAGATTTTGATGGATCCGTTAGCTCGATCATTACGGCTAGATACTACTATGGGAGAAGATTCGACAATTATGCACTGGTGATGATAGTGTGAGTTTACTCTAGGAAGCGAGAGCTTCGGCTGGGATCTCCTAGTAGCGGCGTCGAGGCCTTACGACTTCATCTTGGGTGTGGAGTGGTTATCTACAGTCCATGCTTAGATTGACTGTATTAGGTGCAACGTGTGGTGTGTCCGCATGGATGGGACCAGGTTTACCTTCACTGGAAAAAAGGGAGCCTTTGCAGCACATGACAGACTTACTGGGAGGAAAGTACAGCCGATCACTCATTTGTTGGCTAGCCTTACCCTCAGAGAAGTTGATGTGGAGAGTCTGAGCTATCCTATAGTTGTGGACCAATACACAGATGTTTTACCTGATGATGTCCCAGGTCTACCTCCTCATAGATAGGTTGAATTTTACAATGGCTTGTACCCCGGGATGACACCGATATCTACACCAGCATATCGGATGGCTCCCATAGAGAATCATGAGTTGTGAGTAAAGATGGAGGACTTACAGGGGAAGAGATTCATTCGGCCCAGTGTTTCTCCCTGGGCAGCCCCGATTCTGTTTTCCAAGAAGGCGGATGAGAGATTGAGGATTTTTCATGACTATTGGCGCCAAAACCAGGTGACCGTGAAGAACAAGTAACCACTCCCTAGGATTAACGACCTCTTTGATCAGCTGAAGGGAGAATGGTGGTTCTCGAAGATAGAACATAGATCATGCTATATCCAGATCAGAGATCGAGATGAGGATGTGCAGAAGATGGATTTCAAGATGTCCGTACGGCCACTACGAGTTTTGTGTTATGCCTTTTGGCATAACAAACACTCCAACAGTGTTCATGGGACTCATGAATAGGATATTTCAGCCAAACCTTGATAGCTTTGTCATAGTCTTCATCGAAGACATTATAATTTACTCGACTACTGAGTAGGGGCATGCCTACCATTTGCAGGTAGTACTGGACACACTCCGAGAGCACCAACTCTATGGTAAGCTCTCAAAGTTTCAGTTATGGATATGAGAGGTTCACTATTTGGGACATATCATCTCAGAGGATGGATTTGCAACGGATGCAGTAAATATTGAGGTGGTACTTGCTTGGGAGCCACCCAGGAGGGTGACGAATGTACGAAGTATCCTGTGTTTGGAAAGATACTATCGGAGATTTGTGCTAGATTTATCTTGATTTATAGCACCACTATCAGTCTTGATGAAGAAGGGGCTACTCTTCGATTGGTTGGAGAAATGCCAGTGGTGTTTTCAGGTGTTGACGAAGAGGCTGACTAGTGCCCCCATCTTGAGTCTTTCAAAGGAGGGCGTAGGGTATGTACTCTACTGCGACGCATCAGGGACCGAACTCGGATGTGTCTGAATGCAGGAGAGAGAAGTGATCACATATGGTTCTCGAATGTTGAGAGATCATGAGGAGAACTATTCTACCCATGACCGGGAGTTAGTAGTAGTGGTCTTCACCTTGATGATGTGGTGACACTATTTTATGGGGGAGCATTTTGCCGTGTACTCTAATCAGAAGAGTCTCAGGTATTTATTCTCCTAGAAGGACCTAAACCCGAGACAGCGACGTTGGATTGATTTCCTCTGGACTATGACTTTGAGATATTCTATAATCCTAGGAAGGGGAACATTGTTGTAGATGTACTCAATAAGAGATATGGTACACAGCTGCTAGGTGAGGCAACGGAGCAGCTGGCTGCTTTGCATATATCCTTTGCAGATAGAGATGGAGAAACATTTCTATAGCCTCTTACAGTCATTCTCTCACTTCTTCAGCGAGTAAAGGAGGCTCAGCGTGGGGATGCTGACTGTGAAACAAGACGTTCTCAGATATCTATAGGATAGGCACCCGATGGATTTTCTGAAGGTGGGGAGCATGTCATCCGCTTTAGAGGACGTACCATGGTACCAGTGTCACTTCAACAGGATGTTTTGATGGAGTTCCACACATCCCCTCTAGCGGTACATCTTGGAGTGGTGATGATGTTCCAGGTCCTCCAACGACAGTACTGGTGGCCGAGAATGAAGAAAGAAGTTGCAGAGTTTCTCTCGATGCCTCACTTGTCAGCAAGTGAAGGTGGAGCATCAGGTACCAATAGGCTTGGTCCAGCCTTTAGAGGTCCTATATTGGAAGTGATATGGTATATACATGGACTTCCTGATTGTTCTTCCACATACATCTTGGGGACATGACTCTATTTGGGCGATCGTCGACTGATTCAGTAAGTTGTCCCACTTCCTACCCATCAGAGAGGAGGGTTCAGTATAGAGCTTGGGACACCCTTATGTGCAAGAGATTGTGCGACTACATGAATTAACTAAGATTATTATCTCCAATCGTGATGCACATTTTACTTCCTGTCTATGGAATGGGTTCCAGGAGGCTTTCAGGACATTACTTTGTTTGAGCACCGCTGTCCATCCTCAGACGGATGGTCAAACTAAGCGGACCATTTAGACCCTTGAGGACATGTCATGCACTTGTTTCCTTGACTATGGTCACAGCTAGAAGTATCACTTACCATTGGTGGAGTTTTCATACAACAACATCTATCACTCTACCATTGGTATGGAACCTTTCGAGGAGTTCTACGGGTGACATTGAAGATCACCTTTGTGCTGGACTGGCCTGGGAGAGTCCGCACTAGTGGGACCAGAGATGGTATAGGCTAGCACAAGGAAGGTGCAGATCATCCAGGAGTGGATGATGACTCCACAGAGCAGGAAGAAGTCATATGCCCACAGGATATGGAGACCACTACATTTCGAGGATACTGACCACGTCTTTCTATGGGTCTCACCTCGATGAGGTTTGCGGAGGTTTGGATGAGGTGGCAAGTTATCTCTGAGGTTCATAGGACCTTTTCAAGTCCTAAATAGAGTTGGAAAGGTGGCTTACCACATAGCTCTTACACCTTAGTTGCATCAGGTGCATGACATCTTCCACATATCCTAGCCGAGAAGATACATGCACAACCATTCTCACATCATCGACCATGGCGAGCAGGACGTCGATGATGGGCGACTTTTATAAAGTTTCCAGTAGAGATTGGGGATCGATCAGAGCAGGTCCTTCATGTATGGTCGATTACTCTAGTGTGAATTTGTTGGAAGCATGGGAACCTCCAGGAGAGAACATGGGAGAAGGAGGCTCAGATGAGTGCTCAGTACCCCCACTGGTTTACCTAGGTTGAGTTGTGGCTTACAGGAACGTAGAGCCCGGAGGTGGAGAGAATGTAAAGACCTATAATTTTCATGTAAATTATTTTTTCATTGAATGTAAATTTAATGAGTCTGTGAAAATTGAAGGCGTGTGATTCTGAGGCCCGATGTACCCGGAATGAATTTCTGAACTTTATTTTAGGTATGTTCAGTAAACGTGCGAGCGGGTGTATCTAACTTTTGAATCGGAGCTCTGAATGGAATTATGAGGGCACTATTGAACTTGTCGTGCTAGTTTTAACTTAAAAATTCTTTCTCATACAGCCTTTTGGGTCACCCCGGCTCATGCCGCCCGTGACCCTCGGAGCTGCCAAATGGCCTCATGCCCTCGCGGCAACCTCTGCGACCGAGCCACCCTCGCAGTTCTTCGCAGCCCCTCGCGGCCTGTTGGGCCGGATCCAGTGGGCTAGGACGAACCCAATAGGCTGGTCCACCCAATGGGCTGGGTCCACCTGAACCAGGTCGACCCATGCCAGGTCGGTCCGGGTCGGTCTGACCGGTCTGACCAGACCCGGGCACACTACGTCCCTTTACGCTATTTTGGCCATAACATTGGCACCAGAAGTCAGTTTTATGAATAGTCATTAGCGCTAGAAATCATGGATTGAGACGGTCCCTTTCAGTATACTCCACTAGAGTTTTGTATTGAGATGGAAAACGGTCAGGTTGGATCGAGCATAAATCCAACCGGGCCCCCGGGACTAAAAGGCTAATAACTCACAGACTGGGCGTCTGTTTGATGCGTTGTCTGTTGTGTTGGGACCCCTATGTCATGGCGGACCATTAGGATAATTCTTTATGGGACTTTGTGACTATTGGAGTATCAAACAGTACCTCAGGGAGTGGATCCTCTCAGAGAAGAGAAAGTATAGTGCAGAGACTTAGTAGCTGGCTGAGACCTGACGACTGCTGACCGTTACGACTGGTAGTGACTTGACTAGCCTAGTGGGGAGCGCCTTGATGTCGCGGCAGACCCACAGTGGAGAGCACCTTGGTGTCGCGGAAGACCAACGGTACTCAGCAGGAGGATTACCTCAGCAAGATATGAGGGGGAGTGCGCTTGGTGATGAGACAGACCCACGGTGGGGAGCGTGCTTGGTGACCCGGCAGATCCATGGTAATTGACAGTAGGAGTACCTCAGTAGTCCAAGGTTAGTGGGAAGCTCGCTAGGTGTCGTGGAAGGCCCACTGTACTCAATAGAGGGGGAGTTCTCTAGTAACTGAGGTTTCAAAAATGTGGCTAGGATTGTTACTTGATACTACCTCATATAATAAAATCCTGGTTTGAGCTGAGTCAGTTTTTCTGTGTTTTACTCATGATTGAGATGGATCACTTGATAACTTAGGTATATGAATTAGAATATACCTATGTAGGGTTATCTGTTGATTTAATTCTTTCTGGTTTATCCTTGGTGGATTTTGTGAGACCTTGAGGGTTTCGGGGTCCCTACTGAGTGTCGTTATACTCACCCATGCATAGACTATGCCCGTACCTTGTTGTGTTGGATGTGGATGGCAAATATCTATGACTGAGGCTAAGAGTACCAGGACTAGACGGTACCCAGAGGTGTACCTTACGACGAGTTGGTACATGAAGGATATGGATGGATGAGGAGTTCTGAAAAGGCAATCTGTACCTACCCTTCAAGTAGGAAAAACGAATGCTGACCTAGTTTTTGTTTTCCATTTTCTTAAGTTGTATTTGTACTTTACAGTTGGGCTTGTATGCTGGACCCTTTTACTTTTAGTACTCTTTTGTAATATAGTTTACTTGGTGTTTCGTCCAGCTGTGTTCTTGCTTGTGTGTGCGTGTTTACAGGTTGTAAAGGAAATGTCTTCCCAGTTTTAGGGAATTATGCCTTTGGTGCTAGTCGCCAGCCCCTGGCCTATGGAAGGTGGTCTTAGGGTAGTCACGACACGGGCTCCGAGGGATGGGTCGTGACCTGACTATGTTTTCTCAATATGCAATTATTATTTTTTATGCTTCTATAAAATTTAATCAAAATAAATTTATTTAATAAAAACAATATGTTTTTTTAGGAAATGAAAGTTTATTTTCCATTCATTAATAATGTTATCCATGTTCAGGGAAAATAATTGAGATTGTTAAATTTAAAAATATTATGTTATAGGAATGAAGTTTTTACTTCATGATTTTCATTTATCCTTCAATAAATTTAACAACTATTTTTATTCATTTTTTATTATTTTTAAAAATAATTTTAAGAACCCTTTTTAACTAACAAGTATAGTTTATGCTAGAAAAAAGTAAGTTATAAGACTATATTTTTGTATATAAAAGGAACACTTGATTAAATGATGTCTTATATTTTCATATTGATTATGAATGTCCAACCGTTTATTAACCACTTACGAAGCTATTTTCCTCGTCCACATTTTCAAATATGTTCCATAGTGCCATGGATGTGTAATATAGATTATGTTATTTGTATGGTCTAGTAGGTATAGCATTGGGAGAGTTATAATTAGTTAGAAAATACCCATTATAAATAGAAATATAGGTTTTGATATGAAATTGTTAACCTAAGTATCTAAGGATCAAATCCAAAAAGGCATTGGGTATGTATTGAATCAATATGGATTAATGTAATAGTTATTCTTAGGTCGTTAATAATTAATATCAATGGTAGTATATAAAGACTATTTTTTTGAATCATATCTAGATGTGAGGGTTTCAAGAAGTCTAATTGGAATTATAGAAAAAATTTAGATAATAGTATGGGTTTGGATATTATTTTTCATATATAGTTTTTGCATCGATGACTTCAAGATTACATTTTATGTGAATTTAAATATATTTTGTAATCTTTATATTTATTTTAATAGGAACATGTGATATATTGAAGGAATATATTCACCAAATAGTTTATTATTGACTCATATTATGAGAAAGATTGATCAAAAGAGCATTCTATTAAAAAATAGTGGTAATTAATTTTCTAGAGAAATCTCTATGATAAATAATTAAAATATTATTTTTTATATTGTCAAATTAAATGTTATAATTTATCACATTGTAGATAATTTAATATATATTTTTTGATATTAATTTATTAAATACTGGTCTCATGATGGAATAAAGAAGATATAAAATATAACTTTTGTCCCTCCAAGATCACATACATGCAAGGATCATCAAAAAACCCATCCACGGTTGACAATGAATCATTTGAGAACATTTAATTAACATGGAAATGGTTATATTAAATATCCAGAACAACCTATATACCAAGGTCATTCTATGAATAATAATTCTTTTATGAAAAAATTATGAGATCTCAATATCCTCACCATTCTTGATGTTCGAGTTACTATAATGTTTTTTTCATGTTTTCCCTTTATAAAAATTTGAGAAAGAACTAAATGGATCTTAGTGATCTTTGGGAAAAGAGATAACATCACACATTATATATCTATTTAGTTTAAAAATTACGCTTTTATGGGAATAATGCTAATTTTTTCGAAAGACAATTTTCTGAAAACATCAAAAGAGATTATATCTGATTATATTATAATGATTTGGTTTATATGTATTTTATGAAATAATACATTAATATTGTTTTTAAAAGAATTTTTTAATGTTTACATCGATTTTATTATAAATTACACAAGTTTTATTTGGATACAATAAATAAATATTTTGAAAATACAAAATAATATTTTCCCACTCCATGTAAACATATTTTTTATGAGTGAAACAACCAAGGGAATTTCTTTATCCAATGAATATATGATTTATTTTATGATAGATACTGGAAAATATTTTATTTCTTGTTTAAAATTAATAAAACAATGTTTGAAATATAATTATGATGAACACCATGAATTCGGAACCCCTGAAATTTGAGATCTAGTAAGACTATAAATATAGTGAGATAGTTGTGAGGATGGAATTATGTTAAGGGGATGTAATGTGACATAGTTAATTTGAACATGTATTATTATTCCATAAATTACTAGCCAATATTAATAAAATATTAATTCAAGATTAAGTGATTTTTAATCACATAAAATGACATTATTTTTTCTAGAAAATGTATTTCTTTATTTCCTTTTTTGGTTTGATGATATTATAAAAAACTAAAAACCATATATTTAAATTTATATTAATTTTATGCTAATTATGTTTGAATGTATTATTAATAAACAATAAATATAATTTTAATATTCTTTTATTAATTCAACATTTCATTACAAGGTTTATATATTAATAACACATGTCTCTATTTTGTAATAACAAATTATAATTAATTATTAAATATATTTTTAAAATATAAATTTCATAATGACTTCAAGTTTTTATGAAAATATATTTAAATTTTATTTTAATTTAGTCTTTCTATATTTGGGTTTTCTAGAATACAAGTATTAGTGAATAATTATGTTCTAATATAGCCAGTTTAGATGAGATCCTATTTGTAACCTTATATTAATTTCATGAATTTGAACCTATACACACATGTAGGATGAATAATAGAGAGTGTGATAAATTTGGAAGTTTCTATATATAGGTTATCCTTACATTGGTTCTATATTAACATTATATGGGAACCTTTTTACCCTTACATGTGTATTTTAGTTCACCCTTATGAATCAACTATTCGGGACTCTTATGTGAGCTCTCTTTTGGATAACAACCCATATAAATGGTCACAATCATCTTATTTTCATGAATATATATATGAATTGTGAGATATTTACAACTACAATAAAAAAGAATGGAAGAGAAGTCTCACTTGTAGATGCATGCAGTATACACAATATTGACACTATATACTTTTCTACAGACCCTATAGGGTGTTGTGCTCTAAATATTACGCACACTAGTAATGATGAACACATCCTACAATCATGTTTATTATGATGTAAAAAGTATAGGAATTTATACATTTAAATTTAGCATATATCCCCTATATTGATACATATAGGCTAGATTTTGTTTTAATCCAAACCCATATTACACACATTGGATACAGTTGGTTATAAAAGATTCATATTTTTCAATTATATGATGGAAATAAAAGTATATAAGATACTATTTTTTAATTAGTAGGGGTCATGTTATATAAATTCAGTGAAAGGGGTAGTCAGTTCATAGGATATTGTATTTATGGAAGGAAAGAATCAAATGAGGATGTCTGATTAATACAAGAATTAAGGTAATGGGGTTGTTTATTTTTAAAATAATTGTTTATCTATTTTATTATGTAAATTCTATAATTTACATTATTTTTAATATATATATTTTGGGGTTGGGTTGGATTCATTATTTTTTTTAAATTTTTCTCACTCTAATGTTACATTTAAAAATCACGACTACATTAAAAACGAATCCCCTTCAAAAGTAAATTTAAATATTGAGTTTCTAGTGGGTTATTAATGGAATATAAATATTTTATTATTAAAAACAATTATTTTATGTAATTTTATTTCTTAGATTTTCTTTTATTGAGTTCTCCTCACCTCAAGTTTCATTTATAGTAATGATTTCTTTTTAGGGACTCGTATTATACATTAATCTTAATGTAATAAAATAGAAAATTTTGTAAAGGTTTTTATCACTAAAATTATTTTGTTGAAGCTAAAAACTTCAAGAAAGTGAATTATTTAATTTATAATATTATTCTTGGGAATTAACTATAAAATTCAGAATGGAATGTGAACCCAAACCCTCAAGTTACTATTTCAACTATATGATGGGTGTATATTGAATCGCTCTATTTAATTGGGTATTTATAACAATGTTATCTGTATAGAACATACTTTTGTGATGTTGTAATTATCAAATTAGATGAATCAATTAAATTTGATAATGTTAGATTTATCTGTTTAAGTAATTCCATAAATGTTTTGTCTTATAATTATCTATGCAGGTGATTACAAGATGAATCGTTAATAATGATAGTTATTCAAGAATATATTGTTTTTTATTACAGTTATTATATGTTTTTTGGACAATATATATATCATATAAAAAGAATATATTCTTTTAGAAAAGGTAGTTTCAATCTATTCATCGATAATGGTTTTTTGGTTTAATAAAAATTCATGATGTTGCTCAAATTCAATGGTTTACAAGTCAAAAAAAGGTTTTACTCTAAGGGGTTCATGTCTCTATAAAGATTATTTCAAAAAAAATTGTTGTCATTTTAAATAGATTATCAAATAGGTTTTAAAAACTATTGTTGGTTGGTAAGGTGATATAATTTATTTGATAATGAGTAATAAATTATCAATTTTTTTAATATCTGAATTGAAAAATTGTATAATAGTTTTCTATTATTTAATTAATAATAAAAAACTACCTTTTTAAAATAACTTAATACTAATATATTTGTGATTTCCACATTTTTTTAAAAAAAATTATAAGATATATGGTTGAGTTGGATTTATTATACTGGTTGAGGCCCCCCAGACCCACACTCCTGGTTCTTGTGAGAAAAATACTTCTTTAAACACTTAATATGACATAATATGAGATGTCTCAAGATAAAAAAATATATAATTCATGTCATATTACTAAGACCATAATTATATCTCATTAAAAGAAAACAAGATAAGGAAAGGGTTAGTGTTGTTCCGGGTTAGTTATATAAGATTCTTATTTTACGACAATTATAAACATTTATATAAAATAAAATAACACTAGATTCCTTTCTAAAGCACCCAAAAGATATACTCATCTTCATAAATAAGGAAATATAGACAAGAAAAAGGGGTGGGTTTAAGAACTCAATATGGGAAGATCGTAAAAAAATCATCCCGGATATGATTATAATAATATAAGAAAACATGAGAAAAAGAGAAATATCTTACTAAAAAAAATAAGAGTTATCCACAGGGAAAAATATAATGACATATAATCTAAAATGAAAAAAATAAAACTTGTTATAGGGGTGCATAAATATGAGATAATATATCGGAACCATGGTATCATAATAGAAGAATATAATAGAGAAATTATCCATATAATAAAGTTTAGGAAATAAATACCCAGTGGAGTAGGCATTGATACCTACTTCTTATGACATAGAGTGACTAAGATAAAAACATGTGGTCTCTCTAATTATGGGTTTTACAACCAGTGTACCCTATGGGGATTAGGCTTACAACTTGTGTAGACTAATTTTCTGGGGATTATAACTCTTTTACTAAAATGGTATTAGGCTCACCATTTGACATTTATGGTCTTAGGGAAATTCTCTTCTATACCATTGGACTTTGAATAATCTTTTTGTGTATGCATGGGGTTGCTATAATTCTCATATGCGCTTATAAGCTTGGGACAGTCCTCTCGTGTACCCTTGGACATAAAATTACTATCCATACAACCATGCGATTAGAATTTCATCCCATATAAACTTTTTTTCTCATGAGATATAATTATTACCAATGTATTAGATCAATATAAAAGAACTAAAACCCCAAAAAATTAAGAATTCAAAATTGTGTCATGCCAACATGGGAATATACAAATTTCAAACAATACATAATAAAACCATGATATTGATATTTGTTCCATGAATAATATCAATAGAACATTTCATAATCCATCTAGAAAATGAACTTTTATTGTCATATAACAACATATCACTAGAATAACATATCAATTTATAGGGATGTTATCATTGGTGGAAAAGTCATTTTCAGGAACATTCTAAAAATCACATTTAACAATGAATGGAAATACCCCTTTTCATTATTAAAAATCAGTAGAATTGTTTTTATTTACCAATAAATATTAAAACATTTAATTGAAGGCATGTTGTGAAGAATGATCCTAATGGTGAAATAATGTGTTTATATAGAAAACAGATTTCAATTTTTTTCCATTATAAAAACAATGGAAAGATATAGTTCACTTTAAAAAATAATTCTCGTAAAGGTTAAGTGTGTACATTTCATAAAAAATAATTTTCAAAATAATTTTATATAATATATCCTCAAAATACATAGAGGATTTTTATATGGAATGTTTCATGCAAGAAAACCCAATTTATTAGAAAATTGTGGAAAACAATTATAATATTTTTCTATTAATGTTTCCAAAAAACACATCGTAATACTAATTAATAAAACATATTCATAAAAATTGGAAAATAGAATCCTTAAATGCACATAAAAGAATGCATAATTATATTTTGAAATAGATTATAACATTTATATAAACATAAAATTTGGACATGGAATAAAAATAATTGTTATATATGATGGGAATTATTTTTGATAATGATATAATTTTATGGGGATAAAATACCTCAATAATGAAAATTGGAATAAAAAAACATTTACCTATTGTGAAACATAAATTTTAATCTAAAATGTTAGGGTTCTAGGAACCAAGAAAGGAAGAAGTAGTTCTAGATTAAACAATATAACTCAAAGATGGGTTCCAGTTATTTAAATCCCTTACATCCACAATAACACTTTAATCGAAAACAATTGAATATGGATCTCATTATGGATTTATAAATATCATTATTTACTGAGGATATTAAAATAAACAATCCACGTTTATTATACATACCGCACAAAGTGAAACAAGTGGTGGATATGGGATATTTCTCGATGATAACAAATTGAGATAATAAACACTTATGGACTAAAAATGTCTTAATAAAAACCTATATAAAATCTAGATCATGAAATTAAACCTGAAATACCATGAATGAAATATAAATAATTTTATTATTTTAGAAATATGAAGCACTAAAACAATTTAAATTAAAAAATTTAAGATAAAATAAATCACTTATTAAATAAAGTAAATCAATATAAAACACCCATACCATTATTCCTTAATTCATAGAATGGAATTTTTTTTACTATATAAAAAAATTAAAATATTAATCGCCTTATTGAAAACCCTATTCATACCTATAACCGTTTATAATCTTCATTTATAATCATCCATTAAAAATATATTAGAATCTTATATTTTATTTTTTTCATTAGGTGTTATTAGTTTTGATTTATTATTTACTACTGTTTTTCTTATAAAAAAGACAATTCATATTTATATA
Source organism: Viscum album (assembly GCA_963277665.1). Classification (NCBI taxonomy): domain Eukaryota; kingdom Viridiplantae; phylum Streptophyta; class Magnoliopsida; order Santalales; family Viscaceae; genus Viscum; species Viscum album. The sequence continues at coordinate 2,049,851,735 of OY728125.1, forward strand.
TTAAATGTTTATAATAATAATAACACTATTGGTAATGTAATATATTTTTCATCATGATTTATAATTTTCAAATTTTATTTAATATTTATTTTAATTGTGATTCATGACGACGAAGTCGGTAAAGAGATTCTACCAAAAAATTATATTATCAAAAGGGTATTTTATTAATAATTATTTATATATATATATCCTTTATAGAAACATGAAAAAATAATTTCACATTAATTTATAATAATATAATTTCACTATTTTACATTACCTTTCATGAAAAGGATTTAAATCACTATTCTACTAAGTGGCTAAACTGACATAAACAAAAACAATCTATAATCTATGGGTATTTATGTTTATGAAATTTTTTCATTTAGAATATTACAATTATTGTAGAAACATAATAAATTTGTTTTCTATATTTTATCTATTAAATTATATTTTATGACAGATTGGTTATGATTAAAAGACTATATGGAAAACAATTCATCACTTTTATGGAGGTAATGGACCGCACATATGTACAAGTGATGAATTTTTTCCATTGAATGGGATAAAAGTATAAAAAATTTCAACTATTATAATATTAAATAATTTATAAATAAAAAATTTTCCTCATTAACTTCTTCTTATGAAAATACCTTATAATAAGGTTATGAAATATGCAACACAATACTTCATATAGGTGATAGTCTACCCATACACATGTATGTTGTTTTTTTTCATAGAGAAATAGTAAAATGTGAAAAATGTTTTTAAATAAACATAAAAAATATCATTATATGGATATAGATTATTTTATCCTGATTTATTACATATGATATATTTTTTAGGATAAAAACATATAAGGAAAATTATTATACTATGATTTATTCTTATATTGGGAATTTAAGAATTTTATTAAAGTATATCTCATAATTGGAGGTATGAAGGATTTTCATTTGGTAATGGATCTAAAAATGTGGGAGAGGACTCTACAAGAAGTGAAAATTGAATAATTACTATAGTTATTTAAAATTACGGTGTCCATGATGGAGTAGTGGAAGTCTCCTTTTATAAATGATGAAACCGGATTTTTTTGTAATAATATAAATAGAAAATTTAGTATTCAACTATTAAATGGATAAAAAATAAAAAAAACAGAGTGAGAGAAGTGTTGAAATAGATAATAAACTTGGATAACAGTTTTGGAGAAAAAAATGATTTTTTTGGAATTTGTTTTTACTATAAACATTTACCCAAATTGTCTTTCACCATTGTAACGCATTCTTAACCTTGGTAATTAGTTTTGATAGACAAAATTAAGACTGTAATTAATTTTTTTAATGAAGGACGACCAAAATTAATCGTTTTTGAAAAAAATGTAATATAAATAGGAACAAACACACATACCCACGAGGTGCTATGAAATAAACAAGAACAAGGGTCTTTAACCCACTCTAGAGCAGGTACGCATATAGTAGTGAGGTAGGAGTCCACGCCTAACACAAGGATATTTTCCCCTTACACAACTTTTTTACTTACTTCCATGTACTATCTCTATCATCCAAAAACACCACCACTTTATTGGTTATCATGATTTTATGTCCAGAAAATTCACCTTTATTTTTCCTATAATCGTCATTACTAATGGTGGAAATAATTTTAAAAGAGTTAAAAATAATAACATTAATTTTTTACCTTCCCACTCAGAGATATAGTGTTTTTTATTGAAATCTCCCCTTTCCTTTTGTTGGGTAGATCAATCCTCTCCAGAAAATGCTCATTTGGGGACTTCATTTGGTTGGATACCTCACCATTTGGATGAAGATGTGTTCTATGAACTCTTATGGATGTTCCAGATTGATTTTTAAAACCATTAGAAAGTATGGTGTCAGTCACCATTTTGGGTCTAAATTTTGCAACAGAGGGGAACTACATTGGGAGTACACATTCAATAGGGGATCTGGTATTTGTAAAACTAGAACATTGTAGTTTTTTATGTTAAGGAATATCCTTTTCAAGAAGTTTCATATTTCAAGTATGAATTATTCCATCATAGGAATCAACCACAGTTAAATTATCAAATACATGCATAGATTTTACCCTACATACCACCTTAGAAATTGGATGAGGTATTGGGGTATGAGATTTCATTGAAGTCATAACATTTTATTACTAGGACTTGGGTCTAGTATAACCCCATTGAAACTCTAGGTATACAGTAATCAATAGTATAATGTAAGCCATATTTCAACCACATCAACCCCATGGAAGGGCCAACATCATCATCATTTGTCATAGATTCTTTACACTATCAATGGGTCGGACACCATATCGATTATATTATCAAGAGTAGATCCTTTTTATCCTTTTAAGATCTTTTTTTAGGACCTTCATTGAAGTCACAGCCTCTTACATAGTCTTCCCTTTTCTACATGTTGAAGAAACACCAAGATTATCCTACCTAATTCTATCATCTTCCTCCTATAATGCTATAAGAAATTTCACTATTTGAATTTAATCAGATTATATATCATTTGGATATTCATTAATTTATCAAATCAGTGCATCTTTTCAAGAGATTCCCACTTTACTTGAGTTCCCTAATTCTACTAAATCAACCCAAATTACATTGGTCATGTCATTCAATTGAAGAGTGGTAGGGAAATCTGAATCCTTCATTGAGAAATAATTGAAATCTATCGTGGGGAATCTTCTATAGTCCTTAGATAACTAATCATCCTGAATCATCTTCTCAACCCAAACATTTTTAGATATTAATAATCTGGTTGGAGAGTCAAGAGGAACCAAATTTGTATCTTGCTATGAAAATTGAACAGAAATCCATTGGGGAGATTTATTACCATTTTTCCTTATTCTGTGAATCTCATCATGTCCCTTAAACAAGAATCTATCAAAAATAATGTTTAAATGATAGATAGACATCAAGTGTCCAATAATACAGAAAACATCACAATATAAAGGCAATTTTTCATACACAATTTTAAGAGTAATTTTATATTATGGAGTTTATATAACTAAATTGTCAATTAGGGTAGAACATCAATCATTTTTAGATAAAATTTTGGAAGATGAAAAAATCTAGCTGTTTAGTAGCCAAATCCATCTGGATTGGTATGACTATCACAGAGGCGATGACATATATAATTTTATAGTGCTACATGTCCCAATTTTACCTATTAATTTTAGTCCAAACCTAAGAAAAGGTGTCTTTAATGTCTTAAAGAATAAAATTAAAATTAAATACATGGTTCCTAAGGGTTCTTAGACTTTTGTTTATGGAACTAAAGCTCTATTATCAACCCATCAATTCTGTAGATGGAAACACCATGTGAAAAAACCCACTTCCTGACGAAATGTAATTGAATTCATGAAATTCTCATTAAAAGTGAGGCAAGTGACTAGATCAAAAAAATACAAGGATATATACTTTTACATAATGAGATCCATGAAATAAATAAATTATTACAGAGGTCTAAATGTTCTAAAATTACTCTCTCTGAAGCTAATTCATGTGGTGTAGTTCTCTTTTTGAGAATTTGTTGTGTAATACGATTTTACAGGAAGATGAAAGAACCATTTGGAATACTAGAGGATAAACCATTTTCATGTTCTTCCCAGATCTGTTATTTCGTTATGAAATTTAAGGTTTGAGAAGTGAATTGTATTCAACAAAAATATGTGTAAATAATTAATCCTATTGGATGGTTTAGGTCAGTCATATCACTATTTAGGGTTGGGAGTTCATTCTCTCTTTCATAAAATGAAATCAAGTAAGACTGTAATTAATAAATAAATTGAAATTTTAAACATTGAATTTGATAATAAATATTATAAATAATATTTCTATGGGTATAAATATTTAATTTCATAATTAAAACACTTGAATCGTAAAAACCTTTTTAGTAAGGGAGAATTGTTGTTCGTAAAATTAATGATTATTATAAAATTATAATCACTATTTATTTGTAAAATAGTAATTGGATTATAAATATTTAATAAATAATAATTTTTCGTTTAAAATAATCCAAAACTTAATTTCTCCACATAGATTCATAGTAAAATGTAACAGACAAAAAAATAGTTTTTATTGGAGTATAATATTACGTAACTGTTGAAAGTGTTAAACAGTGGTTTTATAAATTCAAAATTATATATTTAAATTCATTATATTTTTTATTAATATTTCATTTTCATATTAAAAAACTATCATTAAATATTCAATCGCTCCTTTGTTGTGACACTGTCATAAAATTGAAATTATATTCAAAATTAGTATTTTCACTATTCACCCAAAAAATAATCATTTTCTAAAAAAACATCATAAATATACCCTATCATTATATTAAAATGATGATTTCAAAAATGAATATTATTTAATAAAAAAATTATTATATGGTTTATAAATTACCCTTTTAAATAAAATTATAAAATATAATGGAAAATTTCTATTTAAAGATTATGTTTTATGTGTTCTAAATATTATTCAATAAAACATTTAATTTAAGGAATTTCAATATATTATTTTACTTATGTTTCTTTTTTAAAATTGGATAAATTAGTTTATTAAAATAAAATATAAAACAAAAAAATCATTTATTTGAGAAAGAAAATTTATTTTTAATATTGATTCATATAAATTATTTTCCCTTTAAACATATGAAAATTTAGATAACTAATACATTTTTATGTAATAAAAGTTTCACTATTCATATAATATTTTAAATAATACTCACCATATAGGTCACAACTCATTTGAGTTTTTTTCTATTTTGGGAAATATATCATTCACATTCAATTTATTTAAAGGAAAAGTATATAATAAAATGTTTGGGTTTTACACTGGTTTCAGGGAATATTATTTATAGAATTCAAAGAGTTTGAATTAGTAAAAATCTGCCAATTGAAATTAAAAATTTGTGTTTTGATATGTAATAGTTCTCCTAATTCTTTGAAGTAGTAAACCAAAAAAACATTCTTTTGTATAGGGTGACTCTATCATGACCAGACCCAAGCTGAGGCTCAATCCACAACAACCCCATCCCCACCTCCATAGGCTAGGGGTGGTGAAAAGCACCAAAATGAATATCTTGAGTTAGGTGACTTTTACTAAGTACTTGTATGAACACACCCAAATATCTCAATGAATAAGTGATGAGGAATGATTATAAAAAGATGTAAAATATAGAATGTAACCAAGAATATATAACCTCTAGGGTGTAAAAGGGTATGATAGTGAAATTAAAAAGTAATGGGGAAAGACACACAACATACTAGAAATATGTCCCATCCTAAAAAAATTGGAAAAGGTAAACTTTTAACAGATCCTACCAATTGAATCCCAAGATATAACCATTGTATGTGGTCTAAAGTACCAGGTATCCCTAAGCTCCTCTAATGTCACACTTGACTTGTACTTCATCTACATAAGGCACGACACGTATGGGAAAATCCCATTCCAGGGTGAGGATATACATACCTTATAGGAAAAATCATTAGCTAGAGGGGTGATGTAAGAGATACAACAAGAATAGAAAGAAAGTAGATAGTACACGGTACATTGAATAAAAATATCTCAACCAAATAACCAGAGTGATAGTAACCTCATCCAAACTCAAGAGGATCAACTCATAGAGTAGATGAGACACTTGTCGAGTATTTCACACCTATATTAACAAATTTGACTCATCCAACCATTATAATATGGACAAAAAAAGTATGTGGCATACCCCGAAAGTCTTCACCACCCTTGGAAAGAGAGTAACCAAATACATGGTGTGGATAAAAAACAATATATATATATATATGATCAGTAAAAATAATCACAAATGAGAGAGTTAGGTTATCTACATTTCATAGCTCATCCTAGAAAGAAGAGTCACCAGTAGTTCTACAAGTCCAAAAATAATACCCATAATCTATTTCCTATACCTAGAAGTAACCATGTAAGTCATGACACTCCTCTTAAATACAATTAAAAATCAAGGGGAAACATCCTTGAAGTAGAGTACATATACCCTAGTACGTCATGGGGGTTCCACTATGTAAGTATCCCATGATGACATGTTTTTATGCTGATTGAAGGAGGGTTCTACACTAGTGTCATGAGAACCCACACAAAATTTTGATCGGGGTTTCCACTCAATATGTATCCATAGAGGAAACATGCCTATGATGATGGGGGGTCCACTATAGTGTCACGAGGACCCTCACCCAATAATGATAGGGGGTTCCAAAAAATAATGTAGATGAAACTCACCAAAGCAGACGAGGGGTTACAATCTAGAGTCACAAGGACCAATGCCCTATGCTGATAAGGTGTCCACTCTGTATGGTAGAGGACCCATGCCCTAGCTAATGGGGGGTTCCTCTCTAAAGGTAGAGGACCCATGCATTGGTGTGGCCTGGGGGTACGACTCTAGCCTTCAAGGACTCACGCCGTATCAGATTGGGGTCGACACGAAGGTTGAGGGCCCACGCCCTAGTACAAAAGTGGTGGTCTCCTCTAGTAATTAATGAATTACAGCATAATCTATAGGGGTATCCACTCAGAATGCGATAACCCACTCCCTAGTAAAAAAGGGGGTTTCACTCAGGTTATTGAGTACCTATGCCTTATCTGATAGGGGTGTTCATCTCGAAAGTTTAGGACTCATACCAATGTAATATAATGTTTTCAAGTCTAGTCATCGAAGAACCTTTCCCTATTAGAGTGGTAGTTTTAATCACTTTGGTAGTTTTAGAGGACCCACAACCCTTTTTATGGGTGTGTTCCACTCAACAAGAACCTTATGGTGATTCTTCATGATCACTGTCATCATCACGCATCGCCTGAAAATAATTATACCCAAAAACATTTACATCATATCTTGAAATTAACAAAATAGTTAACCAAAAAGTTATATTTTAAAAAACACTCCAAATAGGATACTTGGAGGCCAATATCTGAGTTAAAACAAAAGCTTATATGAGGCCATGATGTTTTCTCAAAAGTGGTCAGGGGTACACTATGTGCGAGGGAACCAAAATAGTGTGTGGTCCTCCTCCACTTATTGGTCGTGTTCGTAGCCCGCACACGGATCCTGACCATGTATGAGTACATGCAATGCAGGTGTACTACATGAGATGTCCAAGCTACCTAAACCATGACTTGTCCTTTTTTCCATGTCTGTGTAATTGGACCCATGTATAAGAACTGGCCCCATGATGGTGTACTCGGGTACACAACTATGTACATCACCATGTACTTCCTCACCAGATCCCACACATACGATCCACCACACAAATTTTACATCTATGGAAGGGGTACATGGTGTGTTGGGGGGGACATGTTGCACTATCATTTTGATTCCATGAAAAACATAATTGCCACACTCTAGGGGCTACACACAATGGGTTCACCCCTATACAAGGAGTGCCACCAGGTTTTCTACAGAATATCATATACAATATCTGTTCCATGTTTCAAGCCACACCACATCGATTTGGGCACTATATTTTTTCAAAAGTGTCGAATTTAGCATCAGAAAAGAGATTTTAGCCCTTCATATAGATGGAAATATGATTCCAAACACCCAGAGGGGTTTCTTCATTCAACCCATACACCTTGGGCCCACAAATAATGATGCATTGTTCCATAATCCTTGAAATAATTACACATTCGTTTCAATGATCATATATCTGGTTCTATTTCATTGATCCAATGATTTTTTATCCATCCATAGTGATTATTCAGGTCCAATAATGATTCATACTACCTGTAGTTGTTAAACCATGGATGTGGGGTCCTACCAGTGATGAATGAGAAGAAAAGTTTAGAAAAAGGAAGAAAAAAAATTTAATTTTACCTTTGGCCAAGTGTTCTTATCCAGTGATCAATAACAGTGATACTATGGTTAGATAATGATTTATTGACCAAATTAAATTGGTATGTTGGTGTATAATTAGGCCACAATTAGCATTGATATAATAACAATGATCTATTTTCTAAATATATTTAATCAAATAGTGAATATACCACAAATTGGATAGTACTAACTAGGGATTGGATCATTCTTTATCAAATAACATGCCCACCAATGATTGAGAGATTTTGTTATGTTTGTAGCATACTGATCTTCTCTGAACCTGTTTTTTTTCATTGTCTATGTTGATTCTCTAATGGTGTAGGAATAAGGAGTTCTAGAATCCTCCAAGGGTTTATATAGCTTACCCTAGAGGATTCACAATGGTGATTCATTTATAGTAAATTTATTTATGTTTAATATTCATGAATGAATTAATTAATTAATCCCCTGAACATACCACAAACATGTGAGGTTTCTAAACACCCCACACCAACCTTTTTTGGCCACTCCTAGGGTAATAATTATGGTTCAGTCAAAACTATGGTCTTAGATTTCTTATCTGAGATTTTGTTTAAGATTCATCCTATTTTTTATGGACTTCACACATGTAATATAATATATATTTAATATTTTTATAAAATTAAATGCAGGCACACCATCCATTGGAATCACACATCGTCTTGACACATAGCTATAGAAATATATATGGAAACATTTAAAAGACATAAAAGGAAAAAACTATGTCTCTAAATCATTCCAACATTCAATATTTTAATCCCTAAAAAGAAAAACTAAACAAAGAACATGGGAAAATGAACCCACACTTGTCTCCCCCACTCAATCTCCAAGGTCCTACATCGGTGATCTTTTTAGGATTTCAGTCTACTTTGGGGAGGCCTCATATGTTCATGGATGACCCTGACCTTTTCCACTATCAGATTCCCCATCTATGGGTTCAAAAGATATGTCTCACTGATCTTTATCAAGCACAAGGGTGACCTGTGGGGAATCTCGTCTAGGGATTAGATAGGATACATGCCTGTGGTATAGTGGTAGTTGTTTTCTGTACGCAAACTATACCAAATGAATGTGATCCTCCCAACTCTTGTTAGAGTCTAATATGCAATCCCTCAGTATGTCCTCCAAAAACTAGACAGTTTGCTCAGTCTACCAATCGATCTGGGGGTGAATGGTTCTAATCATCCTCATTTGGGTCTCTAATTCCACATGTAGGAATCTTTATAATCATGACAAAAATTATGCATCATGATCAGAAATAATCATTAAGGACACGCTGTGAAGGAGAACGATCTTCCATACATACGAAAACCCCTAAACACTCCACCGAACTCTAATCCTTGATAAAAAGGATTTTATATATATTCATTAGTCATTTAACTATCACCAATATGGTTTTATGGCTATTCACTATTCATAGAATCCATAACAAAATGTCTATTGATATGCCATCACATTTCCTCTCCAAAATCTCAAGGGTGTGCAACAAACCATCTGAAACATGGTGCCCATCCTTCACCTACTAATAGGAGATTCACTAATAGATGAAATCATCTATGATTCATCACATTCATGACCACAAAAACATCATATGAATGTTTATGTACATCTTCCCCATACATGGATGTATAATTAGAGGAGATATGTGCAACTCTCACATCACCTCCTCCTAAAACATGATTAAGACCAGGGTATATCCCTAGATCATGATGATGTGATTATCTACTTCATAATATTCATCTGGGGAGTCCCCCAATGTTATATAGTCACATATGACCACCCCCCAAATTTCTCAAAAAATGGACTCTTTCAGATGCTTGAGAAGTGGAGGAGTCAACACCATCAAATTTATAAATGATGTTCCATATTTCTTAACCAAGGAAAACTACTAGGATGAAAATTTATTTCAAATCCTCACACACTAAGTGAACATGGGACATCCTACTAAGGAAATATTTTATTACATTTTTCTTCCCATGAGTATATATTATCTCAATGTCATAGACTTTTATGAACTCCATCCTTCATTGAAGTCACTGGATCAGTTCCCTTTGCATAATGATATTCCTAATACTCTGGTGGTCTAGATAAACCACAAAGCACTCCCCAAAAAGTTAGTACATCCATGTCCTCTAGTCTAAGACTAAATCTACCATATCTAGTTAACAATTCGCATAATTATGCTCATGTGGTCTCAACTTCCTCTTCCTATATGTGATAACTACCTTGAGATGCATCAATACACAGTTTATCAATGACTCTAAGGCATCCTAATACACATTATACTCCATGCATTTCCTACGTAGTATCAAAACAAGATCACTCGTTAGCCTCATCCTAATCTCCTCAATGGACTTTTGGATATGTACAGAATAGGTAAATGAATTCCCTTTATATGTTAGAGAGGTCAAATGGGTTTTATCCCAATACAATTCTTCCAAAATCCACATGTAGTACACTACCAAGCCATGAAATATCCAAACCTCTAACACATTCTTGGGTAGATCCTAAGAAATCACAACACTTATTTTTTCTAGGTCAATGGCAAGACCATGCTCAAAAATTACATGCCTTATAAATTGAACTTCATTAATTCAAAACTGAAACATTGAGATATTTTCATCATACTTGATCTCTCGCTGTAAATCGAAGACCATCCTCAATTACTATACATGTTCCTCCTTTGATATAGAGTAGATGAGTTTATTATCGATGAAGAAAAAAAAACATGTCTACGTATGACTAGAAGACCTGGTTCATCAAAGCCATAAACATGGTGGTAGAATTCATCACACCAAAAGGCATCACTAGGAACTCATAGTGTTCTTAGCGAAAAAAGAATGCCAAATTTGGAAAATCAACCATGTGAAACCCCAAATAGTGGTAGAGAGACCTAATATATATCATAGAGAACCATATTTCATCTCACAAAAGGTCAAATAGGACATTTATCATTAGAAATTGTTTCTTTTTATTTATCTTGGCCTCTTTCAGGCGATGATAATCCACAAAAAGATGCAAACTCCAATATAAATTTTTCATGAAAAATAATTGATCTTCCTAGGTAGCACATTGGGTCTGATTAAACCCTTCTCTTGATACCCCCAATGCAACCACAACTCCCAAAGCTTTATACGAGCTATCTGACATTCTACAAATGATATCAGATTGATCGTGGTAAGTAAGTTAAATTGGAAAATAATCTCCCGCCTCATATGTAGTCTGATAACATATTCATGGAATACATCCATATAATCTACTAAAACTGAAACAATACAGATGCATGAAGAGCCTAATTAACCTAGGGATATACTCATTAACTAATGGATGATGGGTTGTATCCTAATTCTAACAGAAACCACTTTCCTTGGCATGAGATATAACTTATCATAAAATAAGAATCTCATTCCCTCATTGTGTAGGAATTTGACTTGTATATAGTGGTTTTCAATATAGACTCACACCATGTATATTCAATCCATAACGAAGATGAAATTATAGGGTTCCATCATGATGAATAAAATATCCCACATGAAAATATCTTCATTAAGAAATACTTCACACTGCTGACAGATAAAAGATACCGAATAAGTGTTCCCTATAGGATCCTAAAGATGTATATTCTAGGCTAGAACCTCAAAAGGGGTCTCCAACTCTCACACAAGTTGTATAAAGATAAAATAATTACTATAACCTATGTCTACTAACAATGAAGGAAGAGTAGAATAAACACATATCATACCTATAATCGTCTTGTGTGTTGTGGGTTTATAAAACTCCAAATCCTACAGCTGTATTTGGCCTAACTTCCAATTCCCTAAGCCTGATGTAGGACACATGGGGGTTGTAGGGGAATGATATCATAACATCATCCATCACAGATATATCATCCTACTACTATTCCATCTATGTCTCCTTAGAGACCACCCTTCCCATGCCTAGAATATCCTTGGTCGTGGTGTTGCCTCTGTAGTAGTGGTCTATCATCTACCTGCCTATAATGCTCAGCCCATCTGGTCACGTAGTCCTATGGTATGTGACCACACTTATCATAAGTAAATCATCACCCCACTTTGGCCTTGGATGAGGCTCTACATTGCTTCTAACCACATGGATGAGCAAGATCACGGGGAGGTCCCACACATAGTGATACTGGAGTCCAATAACTAGTAGCCACTGCATAGGAATCGATATTGTGGCACCAACTACCATCCCTAAATATATTTCACCCATCTGATAGAAATATATCTTTCACTAGTGCCCAATATAGTACCTCGACATAACTGGGGATACAAAATGGAACCATACATGAATAGATCTTTTTTCGGAGTCCCTACTCAAACATTTTTTCCCACAAATATCTGTAGGACCCCGAGACACCCTGAGAGGGGAGGGCTGAATCAGGGTGGAAACTTTTTCTTCTTTTAGTTTTGGATCTTGTTCCCACATTGGTAGGAACTTCTTAAACCTGTATGATGGATATGATCAGCAATTAAACATTCACATGCAGAGAGATGACACAACTATTTTTACTTGGTTCACCACTAAGGGCTATGTCCAAGGAGCATACTCCGACTGGTTGTCGGTTGTACCAAAATCCACTATGCTTTACTAGCTGCAGATTACAAATGTTCGGGTACAGACACTCGGTCCCAGGCTCACTGCCTTTACAATTGTTCAGCGATAGCTCACTGTGTCCCTCGGGTCACTCCCGTTGACCCCCCCTGGCTCACTGCCTTTGGTGAAGTCCCACTCAGTTTATAGACGTGAAGGTCTCTTCAAAAAATGTGCATTGAGGTTCTTTGTCTCCTGTTCAGCATGAGACTTTGCTTGCATCAGGGTTCAGAGTTGATTCTCTTTATAGTTCAACCTTTCTTCTCTAGTGCAATGACTGAATGCACTGGATCCCCTTGTCTTCGTTTCCCTGAATCACAATCACTTATGTGATTGCTCAATAAATGATGTTCAGCTTACTCAGCATTCATCAGAATCAATTCACCATGTATGCATGAGATCATGCATGTATCATTTAGATTTCTTCTTCAATCTCGCTTTGCACCGAAAGTATCAGGAAATATTTAGCTCTTGTGCAGCTCTAGAAAGGCGGGCGTGCTTCAACAATATTTGGCTCTCTTTTTCATGCCTGGCGCGCAAGTCTCCATCTGGCGTGCAAGTCTTAGGCGCGCAAGTATTACCTGGCGTGAAAGTGTCTCCAAAGCTCCTCCGCAACTCTGGCTTCTTGAACTTTAAACCTGCGCGACTCACTTCCTTCCTTGCCCAAATCACCTAGGGCACTCAACCATCAGTCGGCGCGCAACCTCTACTTGCACGAACCAACGACCACTTGTGTGGTTCAACCACCTGCGCGACGAGAGCTCAAAAAATCTCAAAGTCTTGAGATCCCTTAGAAATGAGGAGGGGTGGTCCAATATTTATAGGCAAACTGAACCCCCTGCGCGACGGCGCGCAAGTCATCCATCGGCGCACAAGTCTCGGCCCCTGCTAGGCACTTTCACGATCAACATCCAAACTTGCGTGAACATCTTGCCTTTGCCAAATATGGATCTTCTGATGTCGAAAAACCATAGGCGTGCAAGTTATAACGCATTCAAGGTGCCGGGACACAACTCTGTTCCCGACACATAATTCACCTGCGCGACCTCACCAAAACTTGCGCGACCCTTATCCCTTTGTCATATTTTTATGCTCTGATCTTCAATGACATATGGCGCGCAAGTTTCCTATCCTCCAAGAGTATGGCGCGCAAGTCCCTTTTCCAAAATCACTCTTCTTCATTTGTTGATTTTGAGGCCCTGAAATTTGGAAAACACTGGAAAACGGCGCCCCTTGTATCTTCTCTTTTTGTACCTCCTCTAGACCATCCATTCCTCTGTCAAAGTTCTTGAATCAAACATAGATCATTGACCACAACTCTTGAACTCGACATGTCACCATTGAATCTCCTTTGTCAACAAATTTGTATGTCGTTTGTTTTCTTTTTCTACAAGCACAATCACCTCAACATCACTTCTTCTTGGTGATCTGTATTCTTTAGCAACTCTTTTGCTTTTATCACAAACTCCTCTATTGTGATATGTATTCTTTGAAGGAACAACTTTAGTACCATCATCTTCTATGAAAATGTGATGTGCATGACCATTTCATAAGTCAACTCATTGGCTCATTGCCTCATTCATCAACCGGCATGATCAACTTCATGCAAACCATGTGATTCAATCCGTCAAGAAGTCTCTAGCATGGTTCTCACGCAATCATGAGTAATTGCATGGTCTTCATCATAACCCAGTGTTCTCATGAAATAATGAGGAATTGCATGGTCTTCATCATAACCCAGTGTTCTCATGAAATAAGGAGGAATTGCATGGTCTTCATCATAGCCCATGGTTCTTATGCAATAAAAAGGAATTGCATGGTCTTCATCCATAAACACCATCCTGCTTTAATCATCCTTAGATGGATTACTCCTCACATTCTGCATTGTTTTAAACAATGTATCACCTTTGAAACATGTTCTTTGAACTTACGACCAGCACAACAATCGTCTAAATCACTACTCCTCTACTTCATCAGAGTACTTCATGATCTCCTTCATTGTGAGCTTCCATTCCACCATTTTATTGGAGTATTTCTTGATCTCTTTCATTTTGATATTCCATTGACAACTATTGACAACAAATAAAAACCTATACAAAAAGTGGTTCCAACAATCTATCTCGGATAATGAAAATGGATAATGGTATAAGTTCTATTATCCTTTATGCTTACTCATCCACCAAAATTCATCAATGTTGTATCTCCAGAATATCTTAGATCCATTTTGAGCGCAAGAAGGAGGGGTATTACTCCTCGTGAAAGTGCTTCTAGATGACGGTCCACAAGAGTGTCAACTCATAATGTATCTATAAAAAAATGGATCCACCAGCTTCTTGTTGCTCCAAGTAATAGGCTTGATTCTAGTACAACCATATGATTCATCAAGGTCTGAACCGGACATAAGATATGGACCACAAACTCCCTCTAATCCTCTGCTACATAAGGATCTAGCTTATTTAGGAACCTCACCAGCCTTTGGAATTGGAACTCGCAAAGCATACTGAGCATGGGAACATACTCAAACTAATATGTAAGGATGATGTTCTACATGATAGGTGTCGATTATTCTACCTACCCAGCAATAGGAAGGGGCTCATGTGATGGACCCGGAATTGAGGCCTCATCGATCATCAGATCATCATCAAGATCTAGAGCTGGTATCCTAGATAAAAGTTACCGTGCAGGAATCTGAAGATTCATTAATATGTACGTTGTTCAAATGAGAATATATATATATATATCAATAATAATGGAGAGATGACTGAAGAAGTATAATAAAATACTCAATCATATATGATGCATGTACCACTTATCCCTATAATGCATGACATGGTATGACAAGTCAAAAATCATGTAGTCAGGGTCCTTGTGAATGGATATGCCAGTCTCCCACACCTTCACTGGACTCCTTGTACTTATAACCACACTTGAGAGACACTTACATTTTTTCCTGGAACCCAACCAAAACCATGAAAGGGGACATGTCCGAACAACATCCAAAGGAACAAACAACTCTGATACCAATCTATCATGACCCAACCCAAGCTATGTCTCAAGAAAAAAGTACCCCACACCAACTTCCACAGTCTAGGGTTGTAGATAAGGGATTAAAGTCATATCCTAAATGGGAGACCTTTTCTTATGTACATTTATCCAGACACATGACCATCTCAATGCGTAAGTTTAAATAAATGATAATAAAAAGATGGGAAATATAGAAAGTAACCAAACATGCATAACCTTTATGTTGTACAAGAGTATGATATTGAAACTAAAAAGTAATGTGAAAAAAATCCCAACCAGGAATATGTCACAACCAAAAAAACTAAAAAAGGTAAATTTCTTAGAGATCCCACCTCCATAATCCCATTCTACGACCACCATACGTTGTCCAAAGTACCACGTATCCCTAATCTCCTCTAAAGTCACAACTGACCTGTCTTTCATCTACATAATGTATGAAATGTGTATGAAAATCCCATGCATGGGTGAGTCTATAAATACCCAATAGGACAACTAGGAAGATGAAGGGAGAGCAGTAAGAGATACGATATGAATATAAAGAAAGCATATAATACATGGTACAATAAAAGAGAACAACTGAACCCAAACCAAGAGAAAAAGTAACATTGTTCAAACATAAGGGGATCAACACAGTGAGTGGATAAACTACTAATTGAGTTTTTTTCCGCCTATATAATCATATTATACTCTTATAATTATGAGAAGCTAGGCATGGAAAGCATGTGGCAAACCCTGCATGTCTTCACCTTCCATGTAAAGAGGCGAACCAAATCCAAGGTGTGGATACAGAAGAATATATATATATATATATATGTATATATATATATATATGCTCAATCAAAAGAATAAAAAATGAGAGAATAAGGAGATCTCAATCTTAGAAATCATCAATTAAAGAGTAGTCACTAGTACTTACAAAACTCCAATAACGATGCCCCATATCTCACATGTCTGCCCAGAAGTAACCATGCATGTCAATCCATTCCTCATCACTATGTCACATAGTCGAGGGGTAACAACCTAAATGTAGAGGACCCACATCCTAGTACATTAGGGGGGTTCCACTATCTCAGTATCTATAGAGGACCAGCAACCATGCTGATGGGGGGAGGGTTCCATTGTAGTGTCAAGGGGACCCATACCCTATACTGATAGGGGTTCCACTTGTTAAGGTAGAGGCCCCTTTCCCAATCTGATTGTGAGTTCCACTCACTTGTCACATGCACCCAAGCCCTATGATGATAGGGTGTTCCTTTAGGGGAGGTAGATGACCCACACTCAAGATGGTAATGGGTTTTATTCTAAATATATAGGACCCATTCCCCGATGTGACAGGGGATACACTCTAGTCATTGAGGACTTGTGAAATATCTGATAGGGGGTTCTACATAGAATTCACGGACCCTTAGTCAGATACTACAAGGGGGTTCCACTCTAGTCGTCAAGGGCCCACACCATAACAAATATGGGTTTTACTATGACGTCGAGGACATGCACCCTATCCTAATAGTGGTCCCACTATAGTGATTAAGGACCCATAACTTATCTGATAAGGGGGACCACATCGATGTCGATGACCTACACCTAGGTACAAAAAGGTGTTCCAATCTAGTCATCAAGGACCCATGCCCTATCTAGTCTAGGGTTTCTACTAGATAAGGTAGTTGTAGATGACCCATGCCCATGTTTATGGGGGTCCAATCTATAAGAATACTTTGGTGATTCACCAAGATCACTGTCGTAATTGGTCGTCTACTTAAAAGTGGTGTGCCTAGAAAGTTTTACATCGTATCTCAAAATCCATACCGAAGACAACTATCATGTTCTACGTGGAAAAACACTTTGGATAAGAAACTCAAAAGAAAAAATATGGTTTTGAATGAAGAAGATATGGAACATTATATTTTCCATAAAAAAGAAGTCAATGGGTGAACGGCATGTGAGGATAACCATATAGAATGTGGTACTAATCGAAATCCAGGTTGTCTCCCTATCAAGAAAATGTATCCCAACCATGTAGGATTAAATGCCATGCTGGTGAACTACATGGTGATTCTAATCTATAGGGAATAGGTCCATGTCCTTCAGTCTAGATCCATGTACTCGGTCCCATTTCTGTTTTTTTATTAAAAACAAGAAAGGAAACTGCATGAGTCTGAAAGTGGAAATCATATTTCAATATTTTTTATATAGAGGGAGAAGATCAACCAGAAAGTCATCATTCCACATAATAGCCTGGATGATTACGTTGTTGGAAAGACCTTCAGCCACCATGTTTTCTTCCTTATATGTAGGGTGACAATGTTTCTATGCTCCAGAATCAAGTTAAGGAAAATCTTCCAGTACATTATAAGAGGCCATGAAAGGTGAACCACACCATTCCAAATAGATTGGACGATGGTGGTAGAGTTACTATTGATCCAAATGTTGTTCAAGACTTTAATATTAAAAAAGTTTATAGCATGAATCACAACCAACATCTTAGCCTCTACAGAAGAGGCAATCCCACAACTGCCAAAGAAACAACCATTGTAATGCCAAAGAGAGTCCCTGAAAATGGCCCCACAACCCGCAAGACCTGGATTTCCTTGGAAGCTCCATCAACAGTAATTTTGATTCATCTAGGAATCCGGTATTTCCAAAACACCTCGATCGAAATCTTCATCTCACTATAGATGACCAAGATTCTAAGTCATTGAAGGATCACGAAGTCCCCAACCGAGTTATCACAATAGGATTTCTGAAGCATGGCGGCATCCCTGATGGAAATAAGAATTATCTTCTAACTTGTACTAAGGTTGAATGAGTACCTTTTGTGAATAATGGTGTTTATTTCATACCAGATAACATGGAGGAGCGCAGAAACAGTGGATAATAATAGATTCCTCATTTTTTGTGAAGATTCGATCCTCACACAATGTTTTAGACGATTTGAAATAGAGTGAGCGAGTAACCATATGTAGTAAAAAATCATAGTAATGTAATTCCAAAGAGCAGAGGTCGTAGAACAAGACTAAAATAAATGATTAGTGGCATCTCTATGTTGATTACAGAGGTGGAATTTAGAGCAAATCTATACACAAAAGGACTGAAGACAAACCTCGGTAGGTATACTGTTATGAGAAATACACTAAACAAGATTAAGTCTTGAGGGATTAATCTCAGGATTATCAAAAAACTTCAACGAAGAGAAATTAGTGTTAGATATAGTGAAATAATGGTTGTAGAAATTTTTAGAGTCAAGAATACCATTGTGGGTGGATTCCAATATAAGAAATTCGGCATCATATATCGGTGAAGGGATACTCATGAACAACATGCTTGATGTAATCTGGGTGATATAAGTTATTTATTGCCTCACATCCTTTATGGTGAAGTTGATGTTATCCAGATAGGAATTATAAGGAAACATGGAAATAAGGGGGGTGCCAGTCCAGTTGTCAAGCCAGACCGCATGGTGCTTTATGACCTAACCATCTATCTGGAGTTATGCATGATATTGACAAAGGAGTTCTTGATGGAAGGCCAGAGAAAAGAATTAGCACAACTCCATTTTCCTTTTTTTAGATCTTTCACGAAATTATTTCTATGAAGATCCATGGAGTCATATTTATTGTTGATCAAATTCCAAGTGAGTCTTGCTTGGAGAGATTTATTAAAAAACTTGAATTTTTTTATGCCAAGTCCACCTCTCTCAAGAGGTTAGTTTTAGGTATACCATGGGATGATAACAAGCTTCCATTCAAGGATACTACTAGTACAAACAATGTTTTTAATGTAGGAATTGATTTTATTAAGGAGAATAATTAGACACCTGTAGATCATCAGTTGGTAAACCATTTTGGAGACAATGGTAGATTTCACAAGGTAGATCCTTCCAGCCATGGAAAGAGATTTTCCTTTCTAGGAAGAAAGTTGATTAATTACATGATCAGTTAAATCATGGAAGTATATGGATTTAGGCCTACCCAAAAATATGGGAACTCCCATGTAAGTAAAAAAATGACCCTTCTTTAATTCCAAGACTCTCTATGATGTAACGTTTTCTAAAAGAATGGAAAATTTTCCCAATGAAGACAAACAATTTGTTCCAACTAATGGATTGACCCGAGATCTCTTCATAGTGAGGTAAGGCATATTTGAGGTTAAATATATTTAGTTTTTGAATCTATCATCGACAAACAGATTCGGTCCCTTTGGTTTCTAGAAATCCTATTTCAAACACCCATGGGAGTTTCATCATTCATCATTTATACCATGTGCCCTTCAGATGTTGATGAGTTTTTACTAATCATTACAACAGTCACCCATATCTTGAAATAATCCTAGATATGGTCTTATTTCATGAAATAAGTCATTTTTCATTTATCTACACTAGTTCTAGGTGTTCTATCTAGCTTAGTATGTCACGATAATGTCAAAATAGGACTGTGGGGTCCTATCGTGGATTAATGTGTAAACAATTGTGGATAAAGTCACCCAAAAAAACTTAGATGATCATTGACCAAGTGTTTTTGGACAATGATCAAGATTGGTGATACTAGGGTTAGATAGCCATTCAATAACCAAATTAAACTATTATGTAGGTGCATGCTTATGACAAAATTTACATATATCCAAGAACAATGATTGAATAGCTCAATAAATATAATCAAAGAGGACATGAACCCAAAATTGAAAAGCCCTACATGATGATTGGATCATTCAAAATCAAAGAATGAACCCAACAATGATTGAGTAATTCCATTGCATTTATCGCGTTTTGATCTACAATGGTCCAACACTACATTTTCTTCCAAGGTGATTTACCAACAATGGAGGTATAAGGAGCTCTAGAATCCTCAGAGGGTTTATGCAGCCAACCCTGGAGGATTTTCAATGGAGATTCATTTCATTAAATTTAATTTAGTTCTAAAATGAATGAATGAATGTATCAATCAATCAATCAATTAATTAATTAATTAATCCACTAAATGTAATTATATAATGAAAGGTATCCAAACAACCATTACTGACCTATTTTAGACCATGAATAGGGAAAAAATTGCGTTACAGAGTAAAAAATGGTCTAATATTTTTTATCTTTGTTCAGGATGAAGAGTAATCATGTTTTATTTAAGAAATATTCATGTTAAATATAAAATATATAAAATATTTTTATAAAATTAATTTCGGGCACACCCGGACTTTGAATCGCATGTTATCTCAGTGCCATGCTCAACAAATTTATATAGAAATATTTTAAATAATTACAAAGAAATAAATTGGTCTCTACAGATCCAATATCAATTTATAGAGTATTATTTTTTGGGTCATATATAATCTGTATTTATCCCAATATATAAGAAATATTTTCATAGCATGATATGTGGGAGTATGATATTTTACAATTATATATAAATCACATATATTTTAATCCAGATTTAGATATTGGTGGGTGAAATGATTTTGGGTAATTATGGATCAAAAAAAGGATTAACCTTCTTATTTTTAAAAGTAATCCTTTTAAATATTCAATATCTTTTTTAATGTGTACAAGTGTACATTTTAATGTGTTTTAAAATCACAATAACCCATATAATTTTTTTTAAAAAAATGAAATCATTATCAATTTTTACCTCCTCTCCATTTTAGTGATCTCACTGATCTTGTGGATGGAGATACATTTTTAATATCTGAGTATTGAATTCTACGAGTGTCTCTATGCAAGGAACAACATTACATATACATTAATCATCTATTATTTTTATTCATAGTACTTTTTGTTCTATAGATTCATATATATTATGATGTAGGGTGTGGAGGACTTGAGGAACCATGATTTTGGAGACCCCCTTAGAGCAAATATGTCTCCCAAGTATGGTCAATCATTATATATAGTGATATTGTTAAACATATGAATGGGACAGGTTGTGGGATATCCACTCATTATGTTAGTAATACTATTTCATGATGGACATAACAAACACCAAGGAATGAGTCATTCATTGTGGATAATTAGCCACTAAACTGACATGTCTTCCAGCATGGTGTTGGTTCCCTTGACTACTTCTATATATATAGATATTGATATAGTGAAATATGATATAATGTTTAAATATATTATTTCTCTAGTAATCATGGAGTTCATGATTTATATTCTATATTAGTTACTTATATATCTATGTAGTGTAAACCAAGTAACATTTTACCAACATGGTGAAGTATCACTCTATAATTCCAAATTGGGAATATTAGGATTACAAGATACTATTTTCTTTATAACATTTGTATTTGATGATATTATCCGGTTCCTTCAGAAATTTTTTTTTAGGTTATGAAACTTCTGGGTTTGATGATTGTTTCAATTTCACATGATCATATCTATATTGTGATTTATGTTCATGACTAACACCTAATAGTTTACCAACATGTGTGAAAATAAATCATTATATAATGTGAAACCTCAATTGATCATATGAGATATGGTTATAATAGACTCAATATATTCATATGATTCTTCTATGTTAAACCATATGTGGTGTATCCATTCCTTTTTCATTGGTGTTACATACTTATATTGGTTTGTTGATATGAACTCTGGATTTAAAATTTATTTTTTACATTAGGGGTTCCTACTAGGTATGTATTTACTAAATCCTATATGGACATTGTTCTTACATATGTGGTGTCTATATGGATGATGCACAAGTTGGATTTGGGCTTGGTATTCAAGAATGTGGAAATTATTTTTTGGGAAATTCTTGTTGATTCATGGTGGTAATCAAAGTGTGTGGTAGTAGATGGAGGACCCACCGTATGATTCCTTCGATGGTACATGGTTTCTCTTCTCAATATTCAATACTACAAAGAGTGGTGTCCCTATTTATACCTGTATATTTAATAGCATAGAGTTAACATGTGTTCAAAGATATTTTGTGTTTCTGATAATTATTAGTGTTATATAATTATTTTCTATAAATAAATTCATATTTAGTATATAAATCTACTTATATTAATGTTAGTTAATGGTAATATTATTTAATTTTATTGTTTATCATATTTTATAAGGCCTCCCATGTATTACTATTCTCTCTTGGGGCCAGCACCTAGCCTCTATGGAATTAAAGGTTGACTTAGGGTGGACCACTCGTCTTAACTCTAGCCCAAGTGGGGTCTTAGTAGGTTTTGCGATGTTAATATGAGACTTATATTTCTCTAAAAATAAAATATTCACTAAATAATTTTTATTATTAGTATTTTGAGTCATGAATCGACACTTATACAAGATTTAATGAAATTTAACTATAACAACCCATAGTTTTAATTCATTATTAAAACTTCAAAATTGAAGTATACTTATTACAACATATAACAAAACCATGAAAGGACCGTATAGGTATAGAGTCTTTAGAAACTGGTAAACATAAACAACTAGTTCATAAAGAATCTACACTGTCTCCCATTTATTTCATCATATCTAGAGTCCCTTTTGGCATATACTACTTAATAACATTATTCCTGACTTGGGGAAAGAAAACATAGAAAGGGGTGAGCTCAAATGCTCAGTAAGGGTAAAGAAAAGAAATATCAATCACATCATATTCATAAGAACATTACATTTTGGAAATCTTACCCTGCAAAAGAGATCAAAATTTCATAACATGGGATAAATCATGGTAGTAAAATGTAATCACAATAATCATAACATAAAACATGAATATTTGTGTCATACACACATAATCATAGAGAATCATTTCTTATTAGTAAAGACTCGTTTCCAAGACTATCATAGTGTACAAAGTCCATTTCTGAACCGAGTTCATTCCTCGTTTTAGTCCTGTTTCACTGAACGGGTTTAACCTGCTGTTCCAGCCATGTCTATCTCATGAGATATAAAATCTTTATCCAATGCATTGGAGGGAGATATAGGTCCCACCCATCTCAAAATGATACCATTATTATGTGTTCCACAAAATCATAAATCATACACCATTGCATAACCCATGTAATAAAAATGGGATTCTTAAACATCGTGACATCAGGAAACAATTCATATAAGATAAAGGAATTCATAAAAATAATTCAATCACAACATTATAAATTAAATGTAATAATAGGGATAGAAATAAAACCCTATATTATCTTATATGGAATATAATTTTGATAAAACACTTGAACTCTATTCTTGAGGAAAATATCCTTTCTAATTCAAAAACATTTCCTTTCTTAACATGTCATATAATTTTGAACTAAAAGAAGTTGATTAAAATTAAACTTCAAAACTTGTAAAGGAATCTTCATGGAAATAATGTTCTAAAAATCCATTCATGGCGTATAAGTTAAAAAAAAGACATTTTTCTCGTACTGTTGTCAGAAAAGTCAAAAAGTACCTCGTATGAAAAATGACAAAAGATTCCTTTCATATCTTTTACTAAAAACTCACCAAAGGGTAAAATTGGATTTAAAAAATTCTAGGTGGACGGAAATAATATTACATATTTAGGAAACATGGATGTGGATGATAAAATACACCCCAATAAATACCAAAGTATAAACAATCTCGGATAAAAATGAGATTGTGATATTTTCCCTTATCTTATGTCCGATTTGCTTCGTAAGTGTCTGAAACTCATGTATAATGATTTAAATAATGTTATTGAATTATTTAAGAATCATACTTATTTATATGATATCATATATGGTCATATTCTTAGCTTATTTTTTTGTAATATTTCATTACTACTTGTTATTCGAGTGTTTATTACATTTTGTTCTTATGCGTGTTTTGTCGAATAAATTCATATACTTGTTTTTTAGGTTATAGATACCTCATTTCCAGAATTTTATTAGTGTAATATATATAATATTTATTTATTCAATTCATTTATATAATCATTAGGAAATTGAGATCATGTAGAACGAGTCACATCACATCGTGGAGACGGTATTCCATACGTACGCACGGGTGATGATATCGTTCCCATGATTGTGAAATTGTAATGGAGTGTATGTATACTATTTCAGAATCAATATAATGTTACAATAATCATATATAGTTATTATTTACACCATTATACCCATCCATGTATGGTGGTGGTGTAAAATAGATTACACCACAGCGTGGAGACGGTATTCCGTACGTACGCATGCGCGGTGATTTCATTTTCCATAGGATGGATAGATGGTGAAGTAGGGTTGTTTCATACTTATAATAACATATAAGTATATGAGTGATAGTTATTTTATTACTTCATAATGAAACAACTAAATAAGAAGAAGTGGAAGAATAAATAAATTTGAAAGAATTGGTAACGGACATTACCTCTTCTTTGAATCGCCTCTTTGAGACCTCCTCTTAGGGAAATAAAATTGTTCTTTGAAGAAGACCAGGAGATATAGGATGTTTCTAGGGAAGTGGTGAAGATAATTATGCAGGGTTTGGCCGAGCTTGAAGGCTCAATGTGGTGTGAGGAAGAGAGGGAGGAGGTGCCCTTTTGTAATGGAGGAGAAGGGCACCTTTGGAAAAACAAAACAAATTATTTTTTTATAAAGTCACATTCGGTTTTAAATAGCTCCAAATTGATTTATTTCTAAGATAAGGTGGAGATGGGTCGAAACACTCTCATCCAATAGAATTTGGACAAGTTTAGGTTACTATTTTAAACTTATCATTTATATTTAACTTTAAGTTAGATAATTTTACTTTTACCGTGTCTTTTTGTTTTCTTCCACTATAATGTTAATAAAAATACTATAACATGCCAAAAGAACCCCAAGTTCTTTATTATTAATATATATAACCTTATCCAAGTAATTTGGCTGATCATTAGATTTTTAGTAAAAAATAACATTTAATAATATAATATTTGTTTTAAAAACTATTTTACGTCAATTTTGACACTATTTGGTAATTGATTTTTGTGAAACTCATAGCAGAATGATTAATTAAAAAAATTTAATTAAATCAATAGTAACATGTCATAGTAACATAGATAATTATTGTAATTCATTAGAGGTCTCAAATTACATTTATTTGGGTATATATAACATCAATTATGTAAATATTTCATTAATAAGATAATTACTGCATCATCATTGTGTCATAAATAAATTAAATTATTTTAAGTCTAAAAATTACACATAAAATAAACTTATGTAGGAAATCGTTTTAGATTTATAATGAATATTTATAGTCGAATTTATATTATGGATAACCCTATATTAAAAATGATTTAGTTATTAAACATTGATTTTAACTATTTTAACCCTTCTTTAAATAAATTAATAATAAATGTCCTAATCTAATACAAGTGGGCCTAAATGGTCATATTTTATTCCAAAGGTTATTTTTGGTCGAATTAAACTTATACAATAGAATTAGGACATGTGTTAGGGTAATAATAATAACTCTTTTACCCTTAATTACCCTATTTACTTTTAACCGTGGTAAAAAAAGTAAAAAGTTACTACTCACCAAAAATTAATTCATCTCATTGAACCACATTTTAGTCCTTGATATTAACCGTGTCTCTCGGATTTTCGAAATTCCACTCACAGAAGCGGTAAAATTATGTTTTATAAAAAATTCAGTTTTTTAACTACCACTTAGTGGTTTCATTAATCATCAAAAAATGAATGTTTCTAGAAAAATACCAAAAATTAGGCCTAAGCTATATTTGATACTATGACCTCAAAAATTATGCCTATTTTATCAAATTCAAAACATATCAGTTATATTAACTAATTTAAAAATTAATTCCTGTCATCAAAACAAATAGTGTGTTTATAAGAGATAATAACTATCAAAATATTGACACTTGTTTATATCTGGTTTAAATGTGAAATTACATACAATGACCAAAATTGTATTAAATTGTAAAAATATATTCTAAATATACTTTAAAACCACTCAAATTAATAATTTATCACTATTAATTATTTCGATTAAAAAGTTGTTTTTAATTAAAATTTAATAATTTTCACTATTCATCAGAATATGAAAGTTATCCGAAAAGAACCAAAATTTCACCCTAAGCTAATTTTGATATTCCGAATCCAAAAATGATGTCCATTTTGAAAGATAAAATTTATAAAATTTTAAAAAGTGGGTATTACTATTCATAATGGCTATTTTTAATAATATTTAATAGCATATCGTTGTTTAGTGAAACTCGGTATTGCGTACGACGCAAGCTATCGACTAAGGCCGCGGTTGCGTGAAAAGTAAGGCAAGCCAGTGTTGTGTGTAGTTAAATATTCCTTTGATGATTTATATAACAAAATATTTCTCAAAAAAGTCTCGGGTGTTACATTCTACCCCCCTTAAAATGAATTTCGCCCTTGAAATTCGTCACTTTGTAACAAAAATATGAGGATACCTCTCCCTCATCATATCCTCAAGCTCCCATGTAGCTTCTTATAATTGGTGGTTCCTTCATAAAACATTCACCATGCGAGGGTTCTTGTTCCATAGGAAATTTTCCCTACGATACAGAATCTCTATCGGCTGTTCTTCAAAAGAAAGATCTTCCTCCAGCGGTACAACTTCTGAGTTGAGTACATGTGAAGGATCAGGTATGTACTTTCTTAGGAGAGATACATGGAACACATCGTTAACTTGAGAGAGATTCGGTGTAAGCGCCAATCGGTAAGATACCTTTCCAACACGATCCATTATTTCGAAAGGACCGATATATCTAGGGCTCAACATCCCCTTCTTTCCAAATCTCATGACCCTCTTCCAAGGAGATATTCATAAGAACACTTTATCACCCACTTAAATCTCTAGGTCTTTTCTTCAGATTTCGGAATAACTTTTCTGTCGACTCTGAGCTGCTCTTATGTGTTGTTGAATAGATCTGACCTTTTTCGGCATCTCATCAACAAGATCAGGTCCTAATAGCATTGTTTCCCCAACTTCATCCCAGCAAGTTAGAGTCCTTCAATTCATTCCATATAGAGCTTCATGAGTATCCATATGAATACTGGAGTGAAAGCTATTATTATAAGAAAAGTCCACCAAAGGTAGGTGTTTATCCCAATCACCTTTGAAATCCATAATGCAAGCTCTTAACATATCATCCATAGTTTGAATTGTTCTCTCAGACTGACCGTCTATTTGAGGATGATAAACAGTGCTGAAACTCAACTCTGTATCCAGAGTATGCTGAAGACTTCTCCAAAACATCGAGGTAAATCTCAGATCTCGATCAAATATAATAGAAAGTGGTACTCCATGCAATCTTACCACTTCCTTCACATATATCCTGGAAAGATGATCCAGAGTGAAATCCTCTCTAATAGCAATGAAGTGTGCCGACTTTGTAAGACGATCATCTATGACCTATATAACATTATTGCCTTTGGATGTTTTAGGAAGTCCGGTGACAATGTCCATAGTGATGTTTTCCCATTTCCATCCGGGTATGGGTAATGGTTGTACCATCCCCATAGACTTCTGTCTCTTAGCTTTAACTTACTGAAAAACCAAGCATCGAGAGACATATTCAGTAACATCTCTTTTCATGCCATCCCACCAGAAGTACTCTTTCAGGTCCCTATACAGCTTCGTGCTTCCAGGATGAATAGATAATGAAGAACTATGAGCCTCATCTAGCAGCTCTTTCTTTAATTCTGGGATGGGAGGTACAAAAACCCGATTCCTGAACATTAGTATCCCATCACAATGAAGGTTAAATTCAGGACTATTTATCACCTTATTTTTTAACTCTACATCTTCTTTCTGCACCTCTTTAATCTTCACATGTATTGATGGTTGAACATTCAAATAAGAATGATACGATTTCCCACCTTCCATTATAATTCCAAGATCCATCCTTTGTAAATCCATAAATATTGGATCTTTTGTGATCATCATCATGGATAAGGTAGCATGGTCTTTTCGACTTAATGCATCTGCCACCTTGTTTTCTTTCCCAGGGTGGTAATGAATTGAGTAGTCGTAATCATTAATCAGCTCCAACCTTCTTCTTTTGCTCATATTCAGCTCCTTTTGTGTGAAAATATACTTTAAAATTTTATGATCAGTATAAATATCACACCTTTCTCCATAAAGATAATGCCTCCAAATCATTAATGGAAAGATTACCGCAACTAACTCCAAATCATGAGTTGGGTAATTTTTCTCATGGATTTTCAACTGTCGTGAGGCATAAGCTATCAGCTTATAATTTTTCATAAGAACACACCCCAGCCCCTTCTTGGATTCATCACCGTAGATCACAAACTTTTCTCCACTACAAGGTAGTGTGAGTACAGGTGCACTGGATAGCCTTCTTTTCAACTCCTTGAAATTCTCTTCACATTCCTCCGTCCAAAAAAAACTTAACTCTTTTCCATGTCTACTTGGTGAGTGGATTAGATAATCATGAAAAATCTTTCACAAAACGTCGATAATATCCAGCCAAACCAAGAAAACTTCGGATCTCGGTTAGTGTTGTTGGTCTCGACCATCTTTCGATAACCTCTGTTTTTGCTGGATCCACAGATATCCCCTCTTTTAAGATTATGTGACCCAAAAATGAATCTTTTTGAATCCAAAATTCACACTTGGTAAATTTGGCATAAAGCTTCTCCTTTATTAGGGTGTTCAATACAATTCTCAAGTGATCTTCATGTTCTTCCTTGCACTTTGAATAAACAAGAATATCGTCTATAAAGACTACCACAAACTAATCAAGATAGTCTCTAAAGACTCTATTCATCAGATCCATGAAGATAGAAGGGGCATTAGTAAGACCAAATGGAATCACTATAAATTCATAGTGTCCATACCTTATACGGAATGTCGTCTTTGGTATATACTCCCTTTTGACCCTTAATTGATGATACCCTGAACGAAGATCAATCTTGGAAATGTATTGATCTCCACGTAGTTGGTCAAAAAATTCATCAATGCGCAGGAGAGGATATTTGTTCTTGATAATGACCTTGTTAAGTTCTCGATAATCAATGCAGAGTCTCATTGATCCATCTTTCTTCTTAACAAAAAGAACAGGTGCCCCCCATGGTGAACCACTAGGGCGTATGAATACCTTATCAATATTCTCTTGGAGTTGCTTCTTCAATTCATGAAACTCAATTGGGGCCATTCTATAAGGTGTCTTTGAAATAGGCAAACCACCCGATACGAGTTCTATTGAAAACTCAACTTCACGATTTGGTGGAAGACCCGGAAATTCCTCCGGAAATACATCTTCAAACTCACATACAATGGGAATATTCTTAATCGTGAGTTTATAACCAACCATTTGAGATAAATAACCCTCATTTAGTGGAATCAAGACCCATAAGATTGAAGAAATTTCCACTGGAAGGTTATGTTCATCCTTGCATCGATAGACGATCATAGATTGATCTGGAATATGAAATGTGACTTCCCTTATTTGGTAATTGATATGAGCTCCATATAGATAAAGCCAATTCATGCCAAGAATCGCATCAAATTCCATTTTTGGAAGGATCACAAGATTTGCAGGAAGCACTTTCCCACAAACTTCAATCGGGGAAGAATTATAAACTTTTGATGCGAATGTTGTGCCATTAGGGGTTGTCACAGCTAACTCAACATCTAATTGTTGACGTAATACAACGATAACCTTATAAAATTCTTCATAAATAAAAGAGTTGGAGGATCCAGAATCAAATAAAACATTTTCTACTTTTGAGTGGATGGTAAGTGTACCTTTTACAACATTGTTATCGTATTCCACATCGCTGATAGAAATTGCATGTGATTTTCCTTTGTCTTTATCCTTAAGAGTTTATTGACGTCGACCATCATCATTAACCCTTGGATTTGGGCATTGATTGAAATAATGCCCCATCTCCTTGCACTTGAAACATTGAAGTGTAGTAGGTTCATTCTGTGCATCCCTTCCTCTGTTTGCATCATTAGACATCTTCTTCCCATCATTGCGGCATTAAAATGCCCGATGACCGTCCTTTCCACATTTGAAGCATTTACTTGTCCCATTAAGACAACTCCCTCCATGTTTCATTCCACACATTGAGCATAAGGGAAAGCTCATCTTCTTTTCAGTGTGCTCTTTATATTTTCCTTTTAATTCCATTTTCCTCTACATATCAAACCCATATGACTGATGGGTTACTCCAATCTCCATCTCAACTTTGAGAGCAAATCGAATGATTTCCTCGTAGCTATTGAAGTCCCTTATGGCTAAGGCCCTTCGAAGACTTGGTTTTAAGCCACTAAAGAATCGATCGATCTTACTCTCAGGTTGGATAGTAATACCAGAAGCGTACCTTGGAAGTCTTGTAAAATTTGCTTCGTAGGTACCAACAGATTCATCTTCCTTTTGCTTCAGTTCAAGAAACTCTTTCTCCATATTTGTTCAGAGAATACGAGGGAAGTAATTATTGAAAAAATAGTTCTTGAACTCGTCCCATTCCATTGAGTCAATTTCATCCCTTTGCCTCGTATTCTTAATAATATTCCACCATGGATCAACATCTCCTTCCAAACGATACACTACTAAGAATAATTTATCATGTTCTGAACATTGAAGAAATGAATATATTTTTTCAGTAGTAATAATCAATTGTTCAGCAACTAATGGATCAGTAGACCCGCTAAATAAAGGTGGACGCTGCCTCATGAAGGATTCAACAGAATGTTGCTCATTCCTTTGCTCGTTTGGAAGTCCTGCATGATTCATAGCTTGAGAAAGTTGTGTGAGCATGGCTACAAGATTTTGCATTACAGCTCCCATAACGTTTGGCTTCTCAGGGGGATAATCCTTGCATTGCCCATCGCATTCCACATTAACATGGTTCCTCCGGGTTCCAGCCATTGACTAAAACCAAGAATAATAGTGTGACAAACACTAATTATAATAGGAAAACCACATAATCAAGAATAAAATTTCACACTTATGTTCTTATCATATGTTATTCATGGACATTTCTAAAACACTAAGATTGCGTTCTATTCTTAGACTTATCCTTAGGGTTCTTACTAAGGCTTTCACATCCTAGTTTCCAAAGGTTGACTATACCTTTCTTCTGATACCAACTATAATGAACCGTACTTTTCATTCATTCTTAATACTTAAAAATTGATGTATATCTGTTACAACATTTAACAAAACCATGAAAGGACCGTATAGGTATAGAGTCTTTAGAAACTAGGAAACATAAACAACTAGTTCATAAAGAATCTACACTGTCTCCAATTTATTTCATCATATCTAGAGTCCCTTTTAGAATATCCTACTTAAAAACCTTCATCCAGACCTGGGGAAAGAAAAAATACAAAGGGGTGAGCTCAAATGTGTATTAAGGGTAAACAAAAGAAATATCAATCACATCATATTCATAAGAACATAACATTTTGTAAATCTTACCCTGCAAAAGAGATCAAGATTTTATAACATGGGATAAATCATGGTAGTGAAATGTAATCTCAATAATCATAAATTAAAGCATGAATCTTTGTTGAATACACACATAATCATAGAGAATCATTTCTTATTAGTAAAGACTCATTTCCAAGACTATCTTAGTGGACAAAGACCATTTCTGAATCAAGTTCATTCCTCGTTTCAGTCCTATTTCACTAAACCGGTTTAACCTGCCGTTCCAGCCATGTCTATCTCATGAGATGTAAAATCTTTACCCAATTCATTGGAGAGAGATATAGGTCCCAACCATCTCATAATGCTACCATTCGTATGTGTTCCACAAAATCATAAATCATACATCATTGCATAACCCATGTAATAAAAATGGGATTCTTAAACATCGTGACATCATGAAACAATTCATATAAGATAAAAGAATTCGTAAAAATAATTCCATCACAACATAATCAATTCAATGTAATAATATGGATACAAATAGGACCCTATATTATCTTATATGGAAAATAATTTTGATAAAACACTTGAACTCCATTCTTGAAGAAATTATCCATTCTACTTCAAAAACATTTCCTTTCTTAACATGTCATTTAATTTTGAACTAAAATAAGTTGATTAAAAATAAACGTGAAAACATGTAAAGGAATATTCATGGAAATAATGTTCTAAAAATCCATTCATTCCGTATAAATGACAAAAAGACATTCTTCTCGTACTTTTGACAGAAAAGTAAAAAAGTACCTCATACGAAAAACGACAAATGATTCCTTTCATATCATTTACTAAAAACTCACCGAAGGGTAAAATTGGACTTAAACAATTGTAGGTGAATGGAAAAATATTACATATTGAGGAAACATTTATGTGGATGATAAATTACACCCAAGTAAATACCAAAGTATAAACAATCTCTCGTAAAAATGAGATTGCGATATTTTCCCTTACCTTAGGTCTGATTTGCTTCATAAGAGTCTGGACCTCTTGTTTAATGATTTAAATATTGTTATTTAATTATTCTAGAATCATAATTATTTTTATGATATCATATATGGTCATATTATTAGCTTCTTATTAGTAATATTTCATTACTACATGTTATTCGGGTGTTTATTACTTTTTGTTCTTATGCGTATTTTGTCGAATAAATTATTATTATTCTATTTAGGTTATAGATACCTCATTTAAAGAATGGTATTAGTGTAATATATATCAAATTAATTCATTCAATTCATTTATATAATCATTATGCAATGAAGATTATGTAGAATGAGTCGCATCACATCGTGGAGACGGTATTCCATATGTACGCACGAGCGATGATATCATTCCCATGATCATGAAATTGTAATGGAGTGTATGTATACTATTTCAGAATCAATATAACTTTAAAATAATCATATATAGTTATTATTTATACCATTATACCCATACAAGTAAGGTGTTGGTGGAAAATATGTTACACCACGGCGTGGAGACGGTATTTCGTACATACGCACACGCGATGATTTCGTTTTCCGTAGGATGGATAGATGGTGAAATAGGTTTTTTTCATAGTGATAATAACATATACATATATTAGTGATACTTATTTTATTACTTCATAGTGAAACAACTAAATAATAATAAGTGGAAGAAGAAATAAAGTTGAAAGAATCAGTAACGGACATTACCTCTTCTTTGAATAGCCTCTTTGATACCTCCTCTTAGGGCAATAAAATTGGTCTTTGAAGAAGACCAGGACCTATAGGATATTACTAGGGAAGTGTTGAATAGAATTTGGAAGGGGTTGGACGAGTTTGAAGGCTCAAAGTAGTGTGAGGAAAAGACGGAGGAGGTTCCCTTTTATAAGGGAGGTGAGGGGCACCTTTAGAAAACCGAAAAATATTATTTTATTATAAAGTAAAATTCAGATTTAAATAGCTCCAAATTGATTTATTTAGAAGATAAGGTTGGTATGGGACTAAAGACTCTCATCAAATGGAATTTGGACAAGTTTATGTTACTATTTTAACCTTATCATTTAGATTTATGTTTAAGTTGGATAATTTTACTTTTACCGTGTCTTTTTGTTTTCTTACACTATATGGTTAATAAACATACTATAACAAGACAAACGAACACAAAGTTGTTTATTATTAATATATATATCCTTATATAAGTCATTTGGCAGAACTATAGATTTTTAGGAATAAAATAACAATTAATAATATAATATTTTTTTAAAAAATTATTTTATGTCAATTTTGACACTATTTGGTAATTGATTTTTGTGAAAATCATAACAGAATGATTAGTTAGAAAACATTTAATTAAAACAACACTAACGTGTCATAGTAACATAGAAAATTATTTTAATTAATAAAAATTCTCAAATTACATTTATTTGGGTCTTTATAACATCAATTATGTCAATATTTCATTAATAAGATAATTACTGCATCATCATTGTGTCATAAATAAATTAAATTATTTTAAGTCTAAAAATTAAAAATAAAATACTATTATTTAGGAAATGTTTTTATATTTCTAATGAATATTTATAGTAGAATTTATCTTATGTATAACCCTATATTAAAAATTATTTAGTTATTAAATATTGATTTTAACTATTTTAACCCTTCTTTAAATAAACTTATAATAAATGCCCTAATCTAATCCATGTGGGTCTAAATGGTCATATTTTATTCCTAAGGTTATTTTTGGTCGAATTAAACTTATCCAATAGAATTAGTACATGTGTTAGGGTAATAATAATAACACTTTTACCCTTAATTACCCTATTTACTTTTAACCGTGGTAAAAGACAGTAAAAAGTTACTGTTCACCAAAAATTATTTTCTTCTCATTGAACCACATTTTAGTCCTTGATATTTACTGTGCATCTCGGATTTGCGAAATTCCACTCAAAAAGTGGTAAAATTACATTTTATGAAAAATTCAGTTTTTTAACTACCACTTAGTGGTTTCACTCTTCATCAAAAAATGAAAGTTTCCAGAAAAATACCAAAAATTAGGCCTAATCTATATTTGATATTATGAATTCAAAAATGATGTCTATTTTATCAAATTCAAAACATATCAGTTACATTAACTAATTTAAAAATTAAATTCCGTCGTCAAAACATATAGCGTGTTTTTATGAGATAATAACTATCAAAAGGTTGACACTGTTTATATCTAGTTTAAATGTGAAATTACATCCACTGACCAACATTGTATTAAATTGTGAAAATATATTCTAAATATACTTTAAAACCACTCAAATTAATAATTTATCACTATTAATTTTTTCGATTAAAATGTTGTGTTTAATTAAAATTTAGTAATTTTCACTATTCATCAGAATATGAAAGTTATCCGAAAAGTACCAAAATTTCACCCTATGCTAATTTCGATATTCCAAATCCAAAAATGAAGTCCATTTTGAAAGATAAAATTTATAAAATTTAAAAAATTTGGTATTACTATTCATAACGGCTAGTTTTAATAATATTTTAATACCATATCATTGTTTAGTGAAACTTGGTATTGCGTACGACGCAAGCTATCAAGGAAGTCTGCGGTTGTGTGTAAAGCTAGCCAAGCTAGTGTTGTGTGTATTGAAAGATTCCTTTGATGATTTATATAACAAAATATTTCTAATAAAAGTATCGGGTGTAACATTAACTTTGTCTGATGATCTAAAATTGATAAGATCAAACAAATATGAATAGTATATTGATAGTTTTCAAGAAAAGGGTACTTCAAAATATGATATATTTTTTAGTTATATTATATATAATATTTAAAAGAAATATATATAAAACAATATCCTAAAATCAAAGGGTTTCCTTATATATATAATAAGAATGTGTGACTATGGTGTTTTGTATGATTAAAATGGAGAGACTCAATTGTATAACTAAAATGATGTGACTTAGTCTTGTGATGTCAATAATATCATGTAAACCATCAAAGGGAAATTTTTAATGAATAGAATATGTTTAAAATTTTATTATATGAATAAAAATTTGTTCATGTTGAGAATAACTAGATAAATTTATATGGAGTAATATCAATAAATAATCGAAGTGATGTTTATAATGTGTTACCTAATGATATATAAGTCAATTTGGAGTTTCAATTACTTAAACATTGTGACATCCATAGTGAATTAAGTATAAATAAAACCAATTGAGAAATTCACGATCAAAATATATCTAATTTATATACAATTTATACATATATAGAATTTAGAGAATCATGTTATGATTTTACTACATTACCACCATTCTTTAAGCCATGATAATTCAAACTGAGTCCTTTCCAAAAAAAAACTATTCAATACTTGATGTCCATGTATTGAGTGATAACACTTCCAAAATCATTTAAATTATTTATTTTAAAATTTTAAAATTCATTAAACTGGATTTTAGAAAAAATATATACTAGAGGATATTATATAAATATCATATTATATGGTCAATTGGGAGAATAAAATAATGAAAATAAAGGGAAAATTAGTAAACTTTTAAAAAAATTGTGTATAATATTAGAAATGGTATGGAAGGTCTTTTAGAAGAAAAATTAAATACATAATTTTTTTTATATTTCCAAATAATTATTATTTTATATATTATTTTAATTTATGCATTTATATTTATATTAATTAAAATTACAAAAAATATAAATATAAATATTGATTTTACCATTATTAGTGATCAGAAAGTATTATGAGGTTTGATGTTAATACTCTATCATTTAAGAATGATAAAATGATTTTATTTTGTATATTATTTCAATGATTTTAATAATATTTATTGCATCAAACATTATTTCCTTTATGAATTTTTCTTATTTTTAAAGATTATTAGTATTTGATTTTATTAGTTCATAAGATCATTATGGATGTCATGTTTGATTAGAGAACTAATATATATATATATATATGAAAATATTTGGATATAATATATATGATCCCAAGACATTGGAATAATGTTGTAAAGCACTATAACTCTAGTACCGATGGATAGTCCATTGATTTTACTAAAAATTTCTAACAGAAATCTATTAAGGCCTATTGGAGTATTGATGGGGCTTTGAATAAGTACAATATGTGGGGTTTTTTAGAATATTCCTTGGTTGGTTCATAGTGGAAATGCATAAAAATTATTCCAATATGTCCAAAACATCATCCAATATGAATTATTTTTATGTGGAATTATTATATTTTAAGAAAAAATTTTGGTTTGGATTAAAGTTCTATAGTTATCATTTCTTATTTCTTAAAATTATAAGGGAATTTTTAAAATAAAATTACCAATCAACAATAACCCATGAAATGTGTATCATGTTAACCTAAATATTTTTTAATATATATTTTTCACACAATTACATTTTTTTCCTAAACCCAACCAAAACCTCAAAAGAAGACACGTCTGAACAACATCTCAAGGAAGAAAATACTCTGAAACTAATCTACCATAACCTGACCGCAGCCATGTCTCAAGAAAAAAACTACCCCACACCCACCTCCATACTTTAGGGGTGGGGATAAGGGATGAAAGTCATATCCTAAATGGGATACCTTTTTTATGTACATGTATCCACACATTTTACCATCTCAAAGAATAAGTTTAAATAAATGATAATAAAAAAGAAGTAAAATCTACAATGTAACCAAGAATTCATAATATTTATGGTGTACAAGAGTATAGTAGTGAAACTAATAAGTAAAGTGAAAAATAAGATCCCAACCAGGAATTTGTCACAACCTAAAAAACTGAAAAAGGTACATTTCTGAGAGATCAAATCTCTATAATACCATTCTACGACCAACATACATTTTCCAAAGTACCACGTATCCATAAGATCTTCTAAATTCACCACTTACATGTTCGTTGTCTACATATTGTATCAAATGTGTAGGAAAATCTCATGAAAGGGTGAGTACATAAATACCCAATATGACAACCTAGAAGGTGAGTGGAGAGCAATAAGAGATAAAACATGAATATAATGAAACTAGATAGTACATGATACAATGAAATAGAACAACTCAACCCAATCAAAGAGTGAAAGTAACATTTTTCTAACACAAGGGGATCAACACGGTGAGTGGATAAACAACATATTGTGTATTTTTCACCTATATCAGTAGATTAGACTCATATAATTATGGGAAGCTAGTCATGGAAAGCAT
The DNA here is from genome assembly GCA_963277665.1 of Viscum album. Taxonomy (NCBI): domain Eukaryota; kingdom Viridiplantae; phylum Streptophyta; class Magnoliopsida; order Santalales; family Viscaceae; genus Viscum; species Viscum album. The sequence continues at coordinate 2,049,889,795 of OY728125.1, forward strand.
GTGGAATACTCTGCATGTCTTCACCTCCCATTTAAAGAGGAGAACTAAATCAATGGTGTGGATACATAATATATATATATATATATATATATATATATGTTTAGTCAAAAAATCACTAACAAGAGAGTAAGTAGGTCTCCATCTCACAACTCATACAAGAAAAAAGAGTAACTAGCAGTTCCAAAAATACAATAATGACTCCCTATATCTCACATGTCTACCGATAAGTAACCATGCTTGTCAATCCATTCCTCATCACTATATCATGTAGTCGACGGGTCAGAATCTAAATGTATAGGAACCACACCCTAGTATGTCAGGGGGTTCCACTCTGTCAGTATCTGTAGAGGACCTGCACCCATGATGATGGGGGGAGGGTTCTATTATAATGTCATGAGGGACCACAACCTATACTGACAGGGGTTCCACTTATTAAGTTAGAGTCCCCTTTCCCAATCTGATGGTGAGTTCCACTCTAGTGTCACAAGAAACCAAGACCTATGCAGATAGGGGATTCATCTAGAGGAGGTGGAGGACTCGCACTGAAGCTGGAAAGGGGTTTCACTCTAAATATCAAGGACCCAAGCCTCGATGTGACATGGGTTATACTCTAGTCATTGAGGACATAATCTATCCCAGATATGGGGTTCTACTTAGAAGTCAAGGACCCTAACTCTGATACAACAATGGGGTTCCACTCTAGTCATCAAGGGACCACACCCTAATAGATATGGTGTCTACTTTGAAGTCGAGGACACATGCCCTGGTACAATAGGGGGTTCAAATATTGTGATTGAGGACCCAAAGCTTATCTCATAAGGGGGTTCTACTTGGATATCTAGGACCTACACCATGGTATAAAATGGTGTTCTAATATTGTCACCACGGAAATGTTCCTTATCCGGTCTGGGGTTTCGACTCGATAAGGTAGCTGTAGATGACCCCTGACCATGTTGATGGGGGGGGGGTGGGGGTCCACTCTATAAGAATCCTCTAGTGATTCCACCAGATCACTACCATCATTTATCATCACGTTAAAATAGGGGTACCCAGTAACTTTTACAACTTATCTCGAAATCCATACCTAATGGAACTGTCACATTCTATGTGGAAAAAATGCTTTGGATATGCAACTCACTGGAAAAAATATTAGTTTGAAGGAAGAAGATATGGAACATTAAATTTTCTATAAAAATAAGTCAATGGGTGTATGAAATATGAGGCGACCCATATGGCATGTGGTCCAAATACAGATCCAGGATATGTCCCCATCAAGAAAATAGATCCCAATCATGTTGGATTACATGTGATGTTAGTGAACTACATGGTTAGTATTAACTACAGGGGACCAGGCCCTGTCATTCTATATAGGTCCATATACAGAACCTTGTGTTTGTCTACTGACCATGTGTTTGTGTACTTGGGTACACGGCTGTGTACCATGACTTATACTGTCATGAAGAATCTCATTTGTGTGTTCCATCACAGTAGTTTTCCATCGAAGGAATGGGTACATGGTGTGTTTGACGCTACACATAGTGACTTCCATATGATTTCCCAAACCCCTATCTTTAACTCTATATGGTCTGCATAATCTTTTTTCGTCCTTTTACACAACATATATTCAGGTTATCTAAAAAATCTGAAATCTATTTTTTTTCACTACAATCCAAGAAACAACACTTCTATTTTTGTAGTATCTCCACCAAAAATTATTGAATCTAGCGTCAGCAAACAAATTTTGGCCCTTCAGTTTCTGTAAATCCTATTCTAATCACCCATGGGGGTTTCATCATTCGACCTATATACCTCGTTCCCTTCAGATATTGATGATTTTTTAACTAATCATTGATAAAGTCACCCACATATTGAAACAATCCTAGATCTGGTCTTATTTCATCAATGCAGTCCTTGTTTATTGATCTGCACTAGTTATGGGGGTTTGATCTAGCTCAGTATGAGGTGATAATGTAAAAATATTACCGTGGGGTCCTATCAGTGATGAATGTGAAAAACATTGGGGAGAAAGGCACAACAATAAAATTTTAGATGATTGTTGACCAATTGTATTTATCAAATGATCAAGAATGGTGACAGCAATGTCATATAATAATTCAATAACCAAATTAAACTATTATGTAGGATCATTATTATTCTAAATTTAACATAGATCAAAGAATACAGATTTACTATCTCAATAAATTTAATCAAAGAGGGCATGAACCCAAAATTTACTAGTCCTACATAAATATTGGATCATTATTCATCAAAGAATGAACCCTCCAAAGATTGAGTAATTCCATTTCATTTTTGCATCCTGATCTTCTATGATCTAGCATTACATCTTCATACAAGGTGGTTTACCAACAGTAGAGGAAGAATGAGATCTGGAATCCTCATAGGGTTTATGCTGCTAACCTTGGAGGATTTGAAATAGAGATTCATTTGTATAAATTTAATTAAGTTATAAAATGAATGAATGAATGAATTAATTAATTAATTAATCCATTGAATGTACTTCTAGTGAGAGAGGTATGAAAACACCCCTTGATGGCCTATTTAAGACCACACATAGGGTAAATATTGTGTTATAGGCTCAAACATGGTCTCATATTTTTTTATCTAAGCTTGTGATGGAGAGAAATCCTATTTTCTTTAAGAAAATTTCATGTACAATATAAAATATATTTAATATTTTTATAAAATAAATTCCGGGCACACCAGGCCTCAGAATCACAAGTCATCTCAATGCCATGCTCTAAAAGTATATATTAAAATATTCCAAAGTATTATAACGAAATAAATAGATCTCAAAAATTCCAATATCAATTTATAGAATGGTGTTGTTTGGGTCACAAATAATTTTTTTTATCCCGATATAAAAGAACTACTTTCATAGCATGAGATGTGGGAGTATGGGATTTGAATTTTATATATAAACCATATATATTGTAATCCAGTTGCTTATATTCATGGGTCAGATGATCATGGGTGATTATGGATCACAAAAAGGATTAACCGTCTTATTTTTTAAATTAATCCATTTAAATATCCAATATCTTATTCATTGTTTACAATTTAACTTTTTAATGTGTTTTAAAATCACTGTAACCCGTCGATTTATTTTTTAAAAATGAAATCATTATCACTTTTCACCTCCTCTCTATGTTAGGTATCTCACTGATCTTGTGGATGGAGCTAAATTTTTAACATATGAGTATTGAATTCTAATAGTGTCTCTTTGCAGGGAATGACAGTACATATACATTCATCACATATTATTTTTATTCATTGTAGTTTTTTTTCTATAGATTCATATATATGATGATGTATGTTGGTGGAAGACTTGAGCATCGATGATTTTGTAGACACCATTGAAGCATATTTGTCTCCCAGGTATGGTCAATCATTGTATATAGTGATTTTGATAACCTTATGAATGGGACAGGTTTTGGGATATCCACTCATTGAGTTAGTAATACTCTTGCACGATGGAAATAAAAAACACCATGGAATGATTTCTTCATGGTGTATAATTACCCACTAAACTAAGGTGTCATCAAGTAGGGTATAGGCTACCTTGACTACTACTATATATATTGATATTGATGTAGTGAAATATGATATAATGTTTAAATATCTTATTTCTTTAGTAATAATAGAGGTCATGATTTATATTTTATATTAGTTATTTATATATCTAAGTAGTGGAAACCATGGACCATTTCACAAACATGGTGAAGTCTCACTCTATAATTCCCAATTGAGGATATTAGGATTACAAGGAACTATTTTATTTATATGATTTGTATTTGTTGATATTATCAGTTTCCTTCAGAACAAAATTTTTGAGGTTATGAAACTTGTGGGTTTGATGATTCATTCTATTTCCCTTGATCAAAACTATATTTTGATTTATGTTTAAAAAACACCTAATATTTTACTAAACTATGTTAATATAGATCTTTATATAATGTGATACCTCAAGTGATCATATGAGATATGGTTACAAGAGACTCAATATATTCATATGCTTCTTCAATTTTAAACTATATCTAGTGTATCCATTTCATTTTCATTGTTGTTACATACTTGTATCGGTTTATTGATATGACCTTTGAATTTAAAATATATTTTTTACTTTACGGTGTCCTACTTGTTATGTATTTACTAAACCCTATATGAACCTTGTTCTCACACATGTGCTGTCTATTAAAATGATGCACAAGTTGGAGTTGGTCTGGGTATGAAAGTATGTGGATATTATTTTAGGGAAAATTCATGTTGATCCATGGTTGTCATAAAAGTGTGTGGTAGTAGATAGGGGACCCACCTTATGAGTTCTTCAATGGTACATGGTTTCTCATCTCAATTTTCCATAATATGGGGAGTGGTGTCTCTATTTATACCCATCTATTTAATAGCACAATGTTAACATTTTTTCAGTGATACATTGTGTTTCTCATGAGTCAAACTATTATATAATTATTTTCTATATATAAATTCTTATATTATATATAAATCCCATTATATTCAAGTTAGTCAATGGTTATATTTTTTATTTTTATTGTTCATCATATTGGATAAGGCCACCCATGTATGTATATTCTCTCTTGGGTCCAGTACCTAGCCTATATGTTGTTAGAGGTTGACTTAGGGTGGACCACTCGTCTTACCACTAGCCCATGTGGGGTCTCAATAGGTCATGTGATGTTAATATGAGACTTATACTTCTCTAAAAATTAAATATTATCTTTATTATTTTCATTATTAGTATTTTGTGTTAGGACTCAAGACTTATAATTGATTTACTGAAATTACACTTAGTGTGATGATGTAAAATTGATAAGATCATGGGATTATGAATAGTAAAGTGATATTTTTCCAGAAAATGGTACTTCAAAATATGATATATTTTATATAGTTACATTATTTATGATATTTAAAAGAAATATAAATAAATACAATATCATAAAGAAATAGGGGGACCTTAGATATAAAATAAGAATGTCTTACTAAGGTGTTTTTTATGATCGAAAAGAAGAGACTCAATTGTACAACCATAATGATTTGACTTAGTCTAGTGATGTCAATAATTTAAAGTCCACCATCAAAAGAGAATTTTTAATTAATAAAATATGTTTAAAATTTTATTAAATAAATAACAATTTGTTCATGTGGAGATGAACTAGATAAATTTTTATGGAGTAATCTAAAACTATAATTGAAATTATGTTTATAATGTGTCACCTAATGATATATAAGTCAATTTTGAGTTTCAATTAGGGAAAATTTGTAACATCTAAAGTTAATTAAGTATGTGTAAAACCAATTGAGAAATTCATGATCAAAATATATATCATTTCTATACTATTTCATCAAGGATAGAATTCATAGATTCATGTTATGATTTTAGTACATTTACACCATTCTAAAAGCCATGAGAATTCTATCTGATTCATTTTTAAACAAATTCAAAACCGGATGTTCATGTTTTGAGTGAAAAAACATTAAATATCATTTAAATGATGTATTTTAAAATTTTAAATTTGATTATTCTGTATTTTGGAAAAAAATACTAGAGGATATTATATAAATATCATATTATATGATCAATTGGGAGAATAAAATAAAAAACAAGAGAAAAAATAGTAAAATTTTAAAAAGAATGAGAATGATATTGGAAATAGTATGGCCGGCTTTTTAGATGAAAAATTAAATAGATACATTTTTTAAATTTCCAAATAATTATTGTTTTGTTTAATATTTTAATTTATTAATATATATTTATATCAAGTCAAATTACAAAAAATATATATAATGATATTGAAGTTACCAATATCAGTGATCAGGAAGTATTAACGAGGATTGATGTTAATACTCTATCATTTAAGAATGAAATACCGATTTTATTTTGTATATTATTTCAATTTTTTAGTAATATTCATTGAGAAAACATTTTTTCATTTATAACATTTTTTATTTTTAATGATTATTAGTATTTTCTTTTATTAGTTCATAATATCATTACATATGTCAAGTTTGATTAGAGAAGTTATATTGATATATGAAAATATTTTGAGATAATAAATATGAGCCCAAGACATTGGAACAATTTTGTAAAGAAATATAACTATATTACCAATAGATAATCCATTTATTATACTAAAAATACCTAATAGAATTATGTTAAGGCCTATTGTAGTATTTATGGGGCTTTGAATAAGTGCAATATGATGGGTTTTTTGACTATACCATGGTTTTTTCAGAGTATAAATGCATTAAAATTATTTCAACATGTCCAAAACATCATCCAATATGAATTATTTTCATGTGTAATTATTAAATTATTAAAAAAATTATTTGGTTCGTTTTAAAGTGTTACGGTTATCATCTCATATTTCTTAAAATGAGAAGAGTAAATTTAAAATAAAATTAACAATCAACAATAACCCATGAAATTTTGTATCACGTAAACCTAAATAGTTATTAAAATATAATCTTCACACACTTATGTTAATTATATTGATTTTATTTCTTTTTTATTAAATTTACTTGGTTATCAATAAATAATTTTAGTCAATTTACTTGGTCACTCAAAATATGATCAATTGAATAAAAATATAACCAATAGAATAGTAATGTGATTCTAATGTGTAACTACTAAAATAATTATACATGTTAATATGAGTGAAATATTATATATATTTATAAGATAAATTTATATAAACAAATTTGTAAAATAATTAATTTTTTTAAGTATATTTTCTTAAATTAATTATAAAAATATTTTATAAATATATAAATAATATTTTAAAATATCTGATTATTTCACCAATAATGAAAAAATTAGTTTTCAATATATTAGGATTTTTTATATTGAATTTATGTTTATAGGATAAGTTTTATATTTGAATGTAATAATAAAATATTATGATAGACTCCTTTTTTATAATTTTCATTAAAATAATTATTTTGGAAAAGATAATTCATAAGTGTTATAATGTGACATCAGCATATTACAACAAACTCCCATTTATAATCAAAACTTTAATTTATGTCAATATTTTGAAATATTATTTCTTTTCACAAGTTACGTAACTATTAAATGTATTTTCCTTATAATATATTATAATCATTATTTAAATTCAAAGTATCACTAACACTCCTAATAAAAGTATGTTATCACTCCAACTTGAATATAACATTTAAATTCATCCCCAAGGAAAAAATATTTCCCACATACATAACCCCAAATTCCACAAACATTGTGTTTTTTTTCAAATAGTCATAATAAATCCTAATAATTATTGTTTATTTATCCCAATAAAATAAGTTATGTTCATTAATGATATAATCAAACTAATCCTTATAATTTCATTTTAATATAATTTTATAAATATTTATTCTTGTTATTACAAAAAACATTAACAAAATACAATTGATATAGTTTTTTCTTTGATATATATATAATTAAAATGTTTGGTCATCCGTATAAATCACTCGAGTGGTAGGAAGAGTAAAAAGAAAACTGGGGTAAACTGAATGACTTAATCTATAACCTATGAATTTCCACCTATTTCAGTAATATTATTTCATAAAGATATATATGGGGGAATTAAAACTTGTTCCAAGGTTCAGAAAATGTAAGATATTATTACTTGGTCTCCAACAAGATCCTTCATATCATGATGTAGTTTGAAATTTAACAAACATTAATTTACCAAATTTCATTTGAGGATCAAAAAATGGGGTTTCCTTATTACATGGATTTAAATTACATGTTAATAGAAGATATATATGGGATGAAGTGAATTATTAATATTCATATTAATAATCCATTATTCATATTTGCATAGATAAATTCCTTTTTAGAACTACTGAAAATATTGGTATCAATTTCATATCCATTTCTTCAAAAGTTTTCAAATGATTAATAGATAAAAATGATTTCATAGAGGTGAAATTGCATGGTGATTAATATAATAGGTATTGAAAAATTATTTATTTCATGAATTCTAGAAGGATTAAATGTTCATTTATTAATTATGGTGCTCTATATTTTTGGGATCAAATCTCTTACATGACTCACCCTATGATGAACTTCATCCATCATCCTATTCTCATAGCTTATTTTATTAAATCAAAAAATCCCAAACCATTTTTATTTTGAAATAAATGACTCCTTAGTGAGGAATACATAAATATAGTTAAGAAAAATTGTTATTATATTAAATCAAATAATGAAATGATTTATTTTTATATTGTCATTATGTTTCTCATATATAAAATATAATTGGAGTACATATACATTCATTATAATTGAAAAAAATATGAGAGATATTAAATATATTATTAGGTTTTTCAGACCTCTCATGCCCATTGTGACATTAATTTCATTGTACTTGAGAGGGAAACTAGATTAACTTCTGTGATTGAAAACATGATGATATATAAAGGGAATATATTGATGAAAATTTTTAGGTTTATGTGGTTAAATTGGGGATAGAATCATTCCATTTATTAAAATGATTAAAATGTTTAGAAGGGTGAAAATACCCTAATACATAATAATATAGAAATTTTTTTTCAATTTTAAGATAACTGAAGACACCTATTATGAGTTGATTTAGTATACGGGTCTTTTCCTTGAAATCAATTTAAATAGTCAAATTGACCATGAATATTTAATCCCTATGTAAGAGGCCATTAATAAAATATCATGTTGAATTTCACTCCCAATGATGATCAAACAAAGGCCATCATTTGTTCCCAATTCTATATGTACTATGAACATCATGGTTTCTCTAATAGAAACATCAAATCATTATACAATATTGTTTATCGAGATGTTCAAATAATTTGGAAATATTTCTTTGAGTTGATATGTTACCAAATATTTCCTGATTCTCAACTTAATTTTCTCAATCCAATATAAAACAACACTAATGATATTTCTAAATTTAGACCTATTTCCCTAGAAAGTTATGTATAAATATTATCATAAAAGTTTTGTCCCATACAATCACTCTTGTTATTGTTTTTTTAATATCAGTTTGGTTTCATTCATTAATGGAAGATACAAGATTTCTATAGAACCACTAAATTAAGTGGCATTGATCTTAAAAAATTACATATATTTGTAATATGGATTTAATTATACACATTTTGATACCCTCTGATACTATAATATATTATTTCATTTTTCTTATTTTAAATAAATTTTTGTTCAATGATATATTCATTCAATGATCTAATGATTACATTGAAATAGTAAAAATCCCTATATTAATTTATGGTCCCCTCTAAGGATTTTATCTTCTTCTGTATGGGTTAGTCAACGAGACCCCTTGTCTTATATGATATTTATTATTTATGAAGACCAAATTAGTAGCGTCATTTTGGTGTATGTGGATAATGATATTTTTAAAGCTATTAGAGCTTCCACAGTATGTAAATTTACCATCAATTTTATCAATTTTGATAACATTATTTTTTTTCCCTGTATTGTAAGAAGAATAACCAATGAAAAAAAATCTTTTGATAAGTATGAATCTATATATAGATAAATCATTAACTATAAAAAATACAGTATATTTTTTGGAAAAGAATATCTTTACTAATAAAGATTCATCTTCAAACTGTCCATTATATCAAATAAATAATAGTTCTTTTCAAATATCTTTTGATTCCCATGTTTTGGGGTAAAGAAAGGATTCAAAATTTTCCAAACCTTTTTTATCATTGTAAAAAAACTATCAATCATGAAATTAATTACAATTAATACATCTAATAGAGTATATATTGTTATCTATATCATTATTTATAATCTTGTGCACTCTTTTGTTAGTTATAAATAACTCCGTAATCGTATTAAAAAACTCTATTATGATATAGGGATTTTTTTATGGAGTGGTAGTGTGCTTGAAAAGAAGTTTATTAATATGATATTTTCATCTTTCTATAAGAAATATGGCCAGTAGCTTGGGAATCAAAATCTTGAAGCACTTTAATGAAGATCTTTATGCCCAGTTCATGTGGAAGTTAGATCAAGAAAGTGGTGATTTTACTCAATGAATGGGAGAAACATTTCTTATAAGGCATAAACATTATATCTATTATTTCACTAACTCGCATGTTTGGATTTATTTTATGTAATATTATAAAATTATAATATATACTATATGGTATGTTTTATAATAGTATTCCCTCAATTTTTTAAACACAATTAGTTTTTAATTTCTATTTCTAATCTTTTTACTCAAATTTCATATGTTCCAAACATTGATATCACAATCGATGAAAAGTAGGGAAATTCATTTAAAAATTAATATGTATCTTAAATATGGTAATTAATTTATATTAGTTTACGTCTATTATAGATACCTTTTTATAGAAACCTATATTAAATTGAATTATTAAATTTAAAACATATTATATTATTATTAATCATAATACTACTAAATTTTTGATCATTTTTATAAGTTCATATAACAAATGGGCTCTATCATCTCAGTATGTTATGATCTAGAATATTTTTAAATGGGTAAAAACCTATTTTCATTAATTTCAAAATTTATGGCATCTCATTTTCCTTTTTTTCACTAATAATGTATGAAGATGAAATAATTAATTATATATTTTTTAAATGTAAATTTTCTATTAACATTTATAATATCATCATTGATTTTTTATGAATAAATTGTGTGAAAAAATCAATGGTATTCTCTTTGAAATTATAACTATTTTTCTATCCTCTATAATAAATTTTTATACAAATTATAAATATATCATTTTACATAATTTTCGTATATTAATTTTTTAAGGATTTAAAATTTATACAACTCTCGTTTTTCAATCCACATATATCAATGAATTTTTCAGATGATATTATCTTAAATCATTTCTAAATAATTTCACTGATCTAATATAGACATGCATTATTTTATTAATTGATTTCATTTTATTAACGTTAACAAAAAATTTGAATATTCTTATTCTAAACATATCGTAAGTATCTTACCTCTATTTTGAGCTCGAATTACCACTATATGTACATATTATCTCTATAATGATGATATACTACATTGTTTAATATTAATATTTACCATCTTTCTACTTCATCTTTATGTTCAATTATTTTCTTACTGGTTTTTAATTGAAATTTATCCTTTATTTCTTATATGAATGATACTATTTTGAACATTTTATGATTCAATGGGTTTTTTAAATATTACACATGATGTATGGGGCCCTATAGAAAGTTCAATCACCGGCTATTTAAATATTTTAAGCACCATATGGTATCACATTTGATAGATTCATAGAACATTCTTTTTGGTGATTATTAGTTTTAATTAAATTTTAATTTCCTCTTTAATCTATACCATAATAGGCTTGGTTGAAATTTTTATTAGCATCATTAAATATTTATAATAATAGTTTTTCTAGAAATAACTTTCAATATAAATCAATATTTATTATTGGGGTTAATCATAGTTCATACTATAGTATTGTGAATACTATCTACTGAAATTTTATTTTTTTATTAGGAATTATATTTGTAATATCACATTGAAATCTCTTTAATGTCTCTATGAAAAATAACTTCACCCATTCATTCATCAAGTAACCATTTGAATTAACATTTTATATGTGGTTATTGTTTTATTATAATTTTTGTTAGGTACACTAGATAAAATAGCTTGAGAGGGGGTGATTCGAGGTATGAAAGAGTAAAAAAACTAACCCTTCATATCTTATTTCATAATTGAAAAAAAATACACTTATCCCTTTCTCTTGTAGTAATATATGTATAGAAATGAAATCATGCATACAAAACAATATTTTTACATGGTTAACCATCACTAGGCTATCTCTAAGTATTATACAATGACTATATATCGATGTACCAAATCCAATAAAGATTATTGTAAATCCTAATATTCAGGATTGATATTATATGCCTAGGATCATTTCCATTAAAATTTTTAGGATTGGATTAATTCATTCCCAAGGGTAAGTCCCTATGTGTCTTCCTCTATCTCACTATCGGTGGGAAGGACCACAATATTCCGCTTCATTCCCTCACTGATCTTGGAAGGAATCCACTCAAAATTTATGGACTTTTAAGTCCTTTATTTTCATGAAATAATTCATTCTATGTTATAGGTAGATACTCTATTGATGTCCTTTAGCATCTGTAGATGAAATACACATTTACGTGTACTGTTAGGTTAGCATAAATTGCTTCCGCGGATAGTTTTGATATTTTTCAAGGTTCCATGATTTCTCCACAAACCACATATTTTCCTCCATGAACCACCTTTCTTCCTCGAATACTGAGTAGCGGGTATTCTCGGAGGATTTCTGTTTCTTTATACTGCATATTCTTCTACAAACTAGCCACCTTCACAGACCACTTCTCCTCTAATTCTACAGACCGTATCTCCTCCATATACCAAGCATTATTCTTATATATACCATGCCTTCTTCCACCGTGTTCGGAATCCTTTGTGGGATATTATTCCCCACAAAAACCCTTCTACATATTTTCTTCCTCATGAACCACTTCACCCTTTGCAGAATCCTTCCTCGCGAACCCCCTTCGGACATTGCCAAATTTTTGGAGAATAAATGTTATCTTATGAAAATCATTCTCAATTAATGATGGGATTATTACTTCATATATATAAAAATATATTCACAAAATATGGTAGTCCTAGATTTACCAAATCTTTAATGTGGTAAGGCCATCGCCGCATAATTCTTCCCCCATGAACCGTTCTACCTTATGCGGTCTGCATAGTGTCGTTCCTCCTCCATGGAGGCCCAAATCACCATCATGTTTTCATGAATGACACCCTATATCGTGTAGAACAAGCCTTCCATGTACCTCATACCCAAACTATTTGGATTTTGAGAACTATTTCCCAATCCTATATCGAAATCCGTGAACCAGAATTCATGGTCTGCGTACCTTTCCTGGTACGTTGTATGCGGTTCGTGTCTCATGTTATCAGGTTCCCTTCCTTTTCTGATTTCTTTCACCATTCCACATCTTGTTCACTCATATGAAGAAACAAATTATTTTCCAAAAAGAAACACTCAATTTTCATTCCTGATAATTTTTCAAACATTTGAAAACTATGTCTCCTTAGACACTTTCTTTGGAAAACACCATTCATACTCATTTTTGGCTATTTAGGATTGTCAACAAACACAATCACACTCAGAACATGACAAGAAGATACCTTGAAAATTTTATTACAAGTAATTTAAGATAATAATAACATTAAAGGTAAACTCATGATCCATAACATCATTAATAATCCAAATACATAAAATATCTAAGAAACTGTTGAAAAATATCGGGAAAATTTAATTTCAAGAAAAAACCATAAATAATATTCATTCCATACGATAAAAAAGTATAATTAATTCCCAATTACAGATGTATATGATCATAAAATATATTGGGAATAAATATTTATAATATAAAATGATGAGAGGACATTGATAGAGTAAGAATCAATGCAGAAATATTTATAGTTGAAAAAAATAAAAATAAGTTGATCGAAAATAAAGAAAACATAAATGCCACAGAAGGCCAGTGAAAAAAACCATTAATATTATATGATAATAGAAAATTTTAATAATTAGGTTTTATTAATACATATAATTAATAAATGGATATATCATGTAGTTAAAAAAATAATCTAAGGTGTAAGAATAGATAAAACAAACCCACTATTTGGGAGTTTTCGTGATAATAATATAGAATAAAAAACTTCATAGAGTGTTATATTATAGGGATTATTATTTATAAAAGATCAATTCACACTTAAAAGTAATGGGTATGAGTAATTTATTATACAATGGTATATTTTTAATCATATAGGACCTAATGAAAAATTATCTCTTGAAAAAAAAGAACCAATTCTTGGAGAATCTCTCATAGTCATATGTGGAGCCACCTATGGTAGTGGGATGTTTGGTCTTATAGTGGGATTGTATTAATTTAATAAAGTAGGATGGAACGTGTTATTTGTGATTTAGAATGATACTATATTATTTTAGATAATATTTAGGAGGATATACCCTTTGTTGTAGACATAAGGTAGATTGGTATTATGTACGTTTCGGAATGAAGGGAATGATTTTCACGAGAATTGTTGTGGTAAAAGTCCTTTAAACTACAAAAATTTATGTTCCTACCTTCATCTTCAATATTAATCCATTATTGGAAACAAATACTAAAATTTTATATCTAAAGAGACTAGTGGTTTTGAATAAATTAAATGCAAAGTCTATCTAGATTGGAAAAATATTAATGCCTCATGAAGTGTGGTTCAAAACCAAAGCTAGGGAGTTTTTTTAGGTAGAAATTGAATCTTATACCAGAGAAATTAATTTTAAAAAAATAAATATAGATATAGAAAATAATTATGAGTTATATATTTAAGGAATCAATAATTTCCCAATAATTTTCCTCATTAAATTGATATGTTCTTCTCGTGAATTTTAACTTGAATCCTTCAAAAATATTATCCAAAGTATTAAATAAAATATATGTGTGTTTGATTACACTATTTGGGTTTCCCTTATAATAGAAAACCAATGATATATGTTATTAATAGTTTTTTTAAAATACATCAATCAGTGGTATCAATGAATTTGAATGTAGTTTTATGAATCTAAATTGGGTCATGAGACCTTTCAAAGACACGTTAATTTCAATGGTGGAACCCCTCTAATTACAAATATCATCCTCTAACCCTTCCTTTCCTCTGTAAAAAAAATTATCCTCTGTAGTGAATTGGACTGCCCAACTATAATTCCAAATTTAAGGAAGGATAATTGTTTTAATTGTTTCTATAACAACCTAGTATAGATAAGATAAATTTATTCCATATTTATTAGTAATATTTATTTAAATAGTTAAATTAGTATTAGGTAATTATTGAGTGAAAAAGGAAATAGTTTTATTGAACTTTTTTTCTAAAGATTTTATTTAATTGATTAATTTAAAAATTATATAATTTTAATCCTATGAAACGATTATTTTTTAAATTGATTGTGTGAAAATAATCTTGGAATTATTTTCTGATAATTTTCTAAAAATATTGATTTTTTTATTTATAGTGAAAATACCTGGTTTTATTAAAACAATTATCTTATCTATTGGTTAAAATTATTATTTTAATTTATTTTAAATTATATTTAGTAATTTTTTATTTATAATAATCAATTTTTTTTATTTAAGTTTATTTTATAATTTAATATTTTATAAAAACATATTATGTTCAAAAGGGTATTTTTTCAAAAAACAGTTTATCCTATCATTTTTACAATTTATTATTAAATTAAATTATGAAACTACTGTGAATTGAATTTTTAAAAATTTATTCTATAATTTGATCCAGGATATTCAAATTATGTAAATTTATCCCTTTTTTTATCCTATTAAAAAATTAATTCTATTAATTTTATTTCCACAGTAAAGGGTTAAATGAGTAATCATGGGTAAAAATAAAATGACAAGGACTAGAAAATGTCATTAAAACATGATCCAATTTTATTTAATTATTTATATTCTACGATAATCCGAAAATAATCTAATTTAGAACCTCTGGGAGACACTTGTATGAGATTATGAAATTTATAATATTTTTTTTCTGAAAAATCAATGATGTCAAACTCATGTATTCAATAAGTATAACATTTATAATATATGTCTATTCAGAATATATATTCAATTATAACTATTAATATTAATTCTGAAATATTTTATTTATATTGAGAAGTTATTTTTAAATTTTATGGAAGAAATTATTTCCTTAAATGCTTACACCACCAAAATGCGATAATTATTTTATTTGTAAAAATATCAAATTAATGCTATTAAAATATTAAAATAAGTATAGTGTAACATTATTAATGTGATAAAATAATATTATAGACTTATTCTACCTTATAATAATGTATTAATATATATTTTTAAGTTAAATTTTTTTATAGTTTTAAAAGTCAGTGTTGTGAATAGTGTCAAAATAGATATTAATGATATTTTAAGGTAAAAAATATTTTATTAAACGATTAAAAAATCAAAAAAAATCAAAAAAAGTTGTGGTTTAATTATTAATAGGTTTTAAATTATTTATTTATGTTTTTTTCATTTTAATGTAAAATTATTAAACAATAAATAATAAAAATTTATGGTGTCACAATAAAAATTAAAGTGCTTGAATAGAGTTAAAACCAAATGAAAGGGATAAAAAAAATATTCCAATCATGTATACCTTTCATTACATGGATTAATTTATACCCATAAGAACCATATATTATAAATAATTCATTTTAGATAATTTTTTAAAAGAAAACTAATTAATATTAACATAATATATTGAAAATTTTTAAGTGTGCCCCTCCCCTCTCTTATAAAAGGAAACATAATCTTCTCTTTTCCTAACACATAAAAATCATTTTGGTTTGGCCAATATCTCCTCAAATTCATTATTTTAGTCCATAAAAACATATTAGAGTTATTATTTTGTTCATAAAACCACCCTTAGAGTTGTTATGTTGTTAATCGAATAATGTTGTTCAAAGAAAAGGTATAGTTTTTAATAAAAAATTTATGTTTTATTTCTTCTTACAGATAATTAAAATATTTTTAAACCCTGATAAATTTAATAAATCAGTATCATACATATAAAAATATTTTATTATGTTAGTTTAATAGCCTATATCCATATCAGATTCCATAAAATTGTAAAATATTTAATCATTTATGTGTACGGCGAACTACCACCTCGCCAACTGATGTAATTCACTTTACATAACCATCTATAAAGACATATAATAATGGTGGAATTAATTTTAATATATTATATTAATGACATATTGATTATTTTTCAAAGATAATATATCATTTAATTTATTACCATTGTATTCACTTAAAAATGATAGCATCATTCATGCGTACATGTGAATTATCACCTCCACAAACTGATATGATTAGTTTTTCATCACCACATCACATAGATGATATATAAAAGTATATGATTAATTTGATAAAAATTATATTATTATAATTTTGAAAATATAAAACAATAATTATCATCAATCCATAATTAACATTGAAAAATGTAGACGTTACTCTAGAGTATGTATGACCTACCATCAATAGAATTGTAACAAAGTTAATTTTTATATCTATATTGAATGGATGGATTAAAAATTATAATTTTTTATAAAGGTTATAATTATTATGTGAATATTATTCTTTAGAATAATAATATTCTGTAAAATATGTACTAAAGACCACTTTGACTATAGATATCTTGCTAAAGTCATTCTGGACTCTTTTACCAAATATCGTCAAAACGACTAATGTGAAAATAAAAAATGAAGTAAACTTTATAACATGGTAATTTTTTATATAAAAGAAATAACTAAATTAAAAGATTTTATAAATAAATAATAAAATTAACAAAATATTGTTATTCTCAAAGATAAAGGACATACATGACAAAACAAACTTTAGGTAAAGGACTTACTTTTAAAAAAATTATTTTAATGCTTATTTTTAATAAGTAAAAAAGTTATGTTTTTAACATATATTGAATGAGTAATTTTTTTTCATGGTTCTTTATTTATTCTGTAAAATTCTTTATAAATAAAATTATTTCATTTTTATGTCTCTGGTTTGTATATTTTAAAAGTGATTATTATGTGAAAATTGTATAGGGATATTTTAAAGTGTTTTACCCACGAGTTTTAAAGAGTTTTGAATGGTTGACTATATGATTTTTTGCTGGGAATTTATTTACGATGGGTGTTCCTAGATTTATACTGGTGAGCCTGTAATGGATTATATGATGGTGCACCAAGAAAGTGCTCTAATGTATTGGGAAATGATTTTGTTCCCCATAGAATTATTTTGGAAGACAAACATATGGTTATTCCAATTTATAAGAGTTATTATAATGGTTCTATAAGATTTTTATGATGATTATGTACCAATGAACTTACATGAAATTTTTATGATGTCTATTGATTTTTTAAAGAAATATTCTGACTTCTAATGGTAAGATAGTGATATTTTTAAAACGATTATTACCTTTTCAGGGTAAAATTAAGTTTTTATAAAAAAATTATGGGTTTTCCACTAGAGTATTGGTTTCCTTTCTATGATATCAACTAATGATATTTTTATGATCATTTAATATTTAAAAATAATTTCATAGGGTTTACAGAATAGTAGGCACAAAGATGCGATCAAGGAGAATATTGTAAGGATTTTTCATGACGAGAAACCATTCTTTATTTTAAAGATTTTTTTTAGAAAAAATTTATACTGAGTATTTGTTTCCACTTGTAATGTATGGGTTTAATTTTAAAGAGTTTTTCATAAATATATAAATATATAAACCAAAAATTTGATAAAATTTTTATGAAAGTAAATTCAAGTTAAAAAAGACTATAATATGTAATGATTATGATTGGGTCCTCATAGTTGGTATCAGATAAATGTTTTGATAACATTATTAGTTATGATAATGATAATATAAGACCTATAAATGAATTTCTAAATGATATTTGTGTTCAAATGATATATGATTCTAAGAGTATTATGTTACATCATCTATGATATTTCTATTCAGAATGGTCTTCCATAAATAAAATAAGTTAACTATGTTGGGAAAGCACCGAGAGGAAAACATCCTTCAAATATGAATCCTAAGATTGTTTGAATCAGAAAAAAAAATTCACATAGATAGATCAGTTAGTACAAGATATAAGTGGTGGTAATATGGATTCATGGGGGTATACATATTAACTAAAAATTAATATTTCTATATCGTATCATTTCATGAGGAAACATCCTTCATTACTAAATGAAACCTTAGATCCAGTGGTAGACGAAGGATGGATCAATTCTCAAGAAATTATATTTTAAGTAATGGGATGATCTAAATTCAAAAATATAACCTAATATAATTATCATTTTGAATGTTTTTCTGATCAATGGTGGACTCATTTTAAGATACTGGAGAGTAAGATAACCTAAATGTTATGAAATGGAAAATTTTAAGATGCTTTTTCTGTAAAAATATTTTTCTATGGATGGTTGACTTAAAATGGAGACACACTTCCTAGAACTGAATAATAAGTATAAATATTTGTTATATTCTTATGAATCCAATTTTAAAATACTATCATAGATTGTCCATAAGATGTATTGTTTATATGTATGATACTTGTGTATTCAAAATATGATAATACCCTATTTGATTCTGGATCATTTCCTTCTTTCATTTCTTAGAAATTTTCATGAATACTAGAAATATCAAATCTTGAATCTATGATAAATATTTAGGTGAAAACATTGGGTGGAAATATTAGAGAAACCAAGATATATATATATATATATATATATATATATATGAAACTTACTATAGCGACTGGTGAAATGGTCCTTCATAACTAAAATTTGGGGTTATCCCCACACATCTATACCCATTGTTGAGATAAACCATGGGTATAAAGATCCTAGCTACAACTACATCTATGGTATTAAATAACCACTAATATTGGTTTATATTTACCAATGGGATTTCAAAAACCACCAGAAATTGTCATTGACATATCGTCCACCCCTTCCACTCATCCCCTCCCCTCCCCGTCGAGGATCCCTAACTCCCCTCCAGTCCAGTGAGACTCTACCTCCCCACTCCCCTCCTCAAGTGATGTTTCCCCCACCAGCTAGCTATTCTTCATCCATTTTAGGATTTATTTTATTGTGAACTTTTAGAGTTAATATTTCCTTACTCATCTTCTTTATTCTCCCCTCACCCGAATGATAGAAGGATGCCTTCTATAGAATTCTCCCATGATATGATGTGTTTTATTCTAATATTCTTTGAAATCATCTTATTGAGTTATAAATCCTTCCTCTCCTATACTAGATGTTATTTTCAATTTTATTTATTCATGTCATTATACCGGATCATGTTGGAATCCTTTCTGTCATCATGTTTTTAAAATTAGAGTCTAATAGTGATGATTCTCACTCAAATTTACCCAAGAGAAGAAGGTAAGACGGTCCTTGTAGTTTAGCTTGGGTTGTTGAATCCTCAGAGACCTAAGAAGTAACCTATAGACACGTACATTCTATGTACTGTTTTTGGATATTAAGTGGACAACATGGGTTGATTTTAGATGCATTTAAAGGAACTATAAGAGACTAAGTTAATTAAATTTAAAAGAATGAGCTGATCCTAGGTTATCGCTCGGGGTGGATTGGACGTATTTCCTTTTTAATGATTTCAATTTCTTATATTTGAGATGAGTTCATATAAGGAGATAAAACAACATCATCACTTACTGTTTTAATGCATACACCCTTTAATACTAATAACCTGTACATTTGAAGGATCAATGTTTTTATCACTTCAAGTTAATGTTTCGTATTAGCACTTGAAGTGTGTCCTTAAATTCAACAAGGACGATGGAGTTTAAAAATCATCAAATAAAAATCTCGACTAAAGAATTGATTATACATTAATGAGGAGATAAATAACATCTAATCCAGCTCCTTTATACTCCATTGTCTCAACCCATAAGTGGGTTAGCCCTCCATTTATACCATGGTTTCAAGGAAGTGGAAAATAGACTCATTAGGGAGGAAATGGAGAAGTAATGAAAATAACAAAAATAAAATGATCACTCCACCGTTGTGTGAATAATTTCACAAGGTATGGTGTGAAAAAAATTCACACCTTGATCCAATGGTATCAAAGTTATATGAATAACAACAGAATAAAAGTAGAAGAATAACTTTTATTAAGAAACTAATGTGAATTGAACAACTTACATGTAAAAGAAACATTTGAGACAACAAAATTGCAGTATAACATTACAATTGAACAAAGCATCCAAGATTCCCAACTCCTTCACCACAACTACCTTAAATATGAATTTTTTAGCTCTTAGGTCGAGCCTCCAACAGTAAAAGTCTGCTTAATTAATTGTGTTAGGCCATAGGTGGGTGGAAAGTAAGAGGAGTTGATTTTTCCACCCTTGACCTGAGGTTGTAGCCATCTTTCCTTCACAGAATAGACGTGCTTGTAAGTCCTTATAGATTCTGAATCAGAGTATTACATAGAAGAAGAAAATGGGGTTCCAGATGGCTTCTAGACTCCTGTAAAATTTGGGCTCATTTGGAGTTGTGGATTCCGAGATATGAGCTTATTAGAGGGCTGTTTTTCTGGGCCGTAGAATCTGGCCCATAATTTTATCTCTAACTTAGTCTACCTAAATGGACACCATGGAGGCCGAATTATTATAGGATCCTGAAGAGTGATTTGTTCCTATACATTTCTTAGAGCATACCACTAAATTTTTGATTTATTGGGCTTTTATGTTGGGCCCCACATTCGAATCAGTGGGCTGATGTCCAATCTACCTTCTCTAAAATTGCTTCCTTTCATCACAAAATATCCCCATCTTCTTCAATGAATTTTACACTAATCCCTGAATTAAACATGTTCTTATTGAAGTGTAGAAAAATTTCCCAAAATAAAAAATTAAAATATGTATAATAACATTCTTTATAATCAGATGAATCATTGGGTACTTTAATTGATGTTAAAAAATGTACAACATAATAGTGCATTTTAAGAAGGTATTACAATCATAATGTGAAATGATGTTCAAAGTATAAAATGCACTAAAATGGTGTTTATTAATAACAAAGAACATTAATATTATATATATTAACAATTAATATTAGCCTCATTTAGTGGCTTATCACACCCCCCAACTTGAGTTTTTCTAGTCCCGAGAAAAATATATCTCAACAATATGAAATTCAAATTCCTTTTTCCAAAAACCTTTTAATACACAATGATCACCAGAAACCCTTATACCAAAAAATCATGAAACCCATAAAAATATTTTAATACAAGATATTTTCATAGGCAGATCCCAATCCCAAGACCATTCCTTTGTTCAAATTAATTTCTATATTTCATCAAATATCAATTAAGTATGAGGATGTGTTGTGCATCATAATAGACATGGGGGTTCATCTTTATTAGAGGGGTAAATTACAGAAGCGATAGGTGGAATCAAATTTCAATATTAAGATGAGTATTCAATTTATTTTTTTATTATATATATTTTTTGTTTTTTTTTTGTATTTTTTCCATGGTAATTGAAATTGCACTCAAAAGAGTCATCCCCTGTAGCGAGACATTCCCGATGACTCCTAGGATCAAATAACTTAGGGAACCAAGTGAAGCCCAAATAGTCGGGAATCATCTTGAGTTAACTTAGTAAAAAACAAATTCAAATTACCAAAAATAAAGATAATATTACTAACTCTGGGCCAGACAACTATGGAGTCACGATCCCCAAGTGCCAAAAGCCACACATTATGTTATTTCATTACTCTATGCGCAATTTTTTATAAATATTTTTTGAATACTCGTATTAAACTAAAATGATCACCAAACCTATGATATTTATTTGGGGGACCCCATTAACTCAAACTAATACCCCACTATCCAAAGGACGTGCATTGTGATTCTTTTTTTATTTGGATGAAAATATAAACAATGAAATGTCACATTATACAGCCACACTTGCCAAAATCTATGCTCATAAAATTATACAAGGGTTAAAATCAGAATCTGGGCATGCTAAATTATTTGATATTCAGTTTCTAAGTGTGCAATGTGTATTACCATGTTCAAAGTTAAAGGAAATTTTCCTTCTATTTTCACAATTTTTTTTCAAATCATTTATTTTTTTGACAAAAAAAGCATTTTTTATTTTATCTCCTCCCCAACATAAAATAAAACTGTCCCCAGTGTTTAAAGAAATGGAAATTTAAAAGGGGGTAGAGGAAGAAAAGGGTATTTCAATAAAGAAATTGAAATATTTGGATCATGGAATGAAGTCACCTGGTGGTTGAAGTTTGAAGTTCTTGCTACTCCAAGTTAGTCATTTGATATCCATGTCACTTGCAGAGTTCCCCAATATAAAAAGAAAAACAAACAAACAAAACAAAATAGTATATATATATATATATAAGTAAAATATAAGTATATATATAAAATAAATTGATGATACATTGTCTTCTTTTTAAATTTCTGGGTAAGGTATTACTCAAGGATCACAACACATGACACGGATGAATATGGTGCTCCTCTTTCATACCCATCCATACTCATAATAGAAGAACATGTCAACAATCTATTTTTATATTAAATATCAAAATTAAATAATCATATTTCAAAAATAAAGATGATTCAAAAAACGAGTGCAAGCATGAAAACCACATGTTGCCTCCCGTGCAGCGCTTTGTTTAATGTCGTTAGCCCAACATGGACCCCTAAAATTACCCAATAACAACTTTAAAATTATTAAGGACTCCATATTTATCCACTTATACTTTATTAATATTGATTCTTTGTTTATAATTTGTGTCATGTAAAAACCAATGTTCTAAAATGAGCGGGAAAATCCAAGGAATATCAGAAATGGTGGATTCAATTTCTTTTTTAGTCTTTACAAAGACATTAAGAATCATGACCTCTTTATTGGTTTCAAGATAAGATATTTTGAAAATTGGAAGTTTTTGGATATCCCTAATGAATGGAAACATGAGGGTGGATGGAAAGTCCTTTCGTTCAAGTTCATTTAGGCTAACACTTTCAGACCTAGGTTGGGACTTTGAATCAAACTCAATTTCATTTTTAAAATTGCTTAGCAGAATTGGTTCCTTTTGAATAGAAGATTAAACCACCAAATTGGAAAGATCGGTTTCAAGAATCTGCATGGATTCAATGTTTGTGATTTCTCTCAATGGTTCAATGGGTGGTGTTTTTGAAAATTCATCATTGGATTTGTACTTAGGAGACTCAAGCCATGATGTCAAATTATCCACTTTTGAATCCAAAAAGACAATTCCCTCCTGATTTAAAGAACCTTCAACAATTCCTTGATCCTCTTCATCTATCCCAAATCTAATGGTCGGTTCTTCAACAAATTCATGAGAGGTTTGTCGGAGAAAATAGTCTTCTATCAATGATGAGGAAGGGATAGCATGAGAGGAAATGCGTTCCATAACCGTCTCAAGGTTTTGTAGTTCTAATATCAATGATGAAACCTCAAAATTCATTATCTCCATTTTTTGACATAGTTTTTCAAGTAATTTATGTTTATTAGGATGGATAAGGGGTTGAGACAGATGGTCTATTCCATAAGGATAATTAAATTTGTTGGAATTACATAGGAGGATGTTCTGATTGGACTTGTTGTGATTGGAAATCATTATAGGCTTGAATGTTTTGTTGATCATAGGAGTTAAAACATTGTGGATCAATCAGTTGTTGATCTTCCCGCTAATAAAAACTAGGATGGTCATTGTACATCATAACTGGTGTGGGGTGATCAATGTAATGAGAGGTTCCCCATGTTTGGATTTTTTCAAAAGATTTTTCCATAGGAATAAAATTGGGGATGAGATAAGAGAAGTGGGATAAAAAATGATGATAGTGTCTAAGATAAATGACTTAGGTCCCCGGAAACAGCGCTAAAATTTGATTCTCGCTCAAATTTACCCAAGAGAAGAAGGTAAGATGGTCCTTTTAGTTTATCTTGGGTTATTGAATCCTCAGAGACCTAAGAAGTAACCTATTGACATGTACATTCTATGGACTGTTTTTGGCTATTAAGTCGCCAGCATGGGTTTTTTTTAGATGGGCTTAAAGGAACTATAAGAGACTTAAGTGAATTCAATTTAAAAGAATGAGTTGATCCTAGGTTATCGCTCGGGGTGGATTGGACGTATTTCCTTTTTAATGATTTCAATTTCTTATATTTGAGATGGGTTCATTTAAGGAGATAAAACAACATCATCACATACTAGTTTAATGCCTATACCATTTAATAATAATCACCTATACACTTTAAGGATCAAAGTTTTGATCACTTCAAGGTAAAGGTTCGTATTAGCACTTGATGTGTGTGGCCTTAAATTCAACAAGGACGATGGAGTTTAAAAATCATCAAATAAAAATCTCAATTAAAGAAGTGATTATACATTAATGAGGTGATAAATAACATCCAATCCAGCCCCTTGCTACTTTTTTGGATCAACCGAAAAGTGGGTTATCCCTCCATTGATACCATGGTTTCCATGGAAGCAGAAAGTAGACTCATGAGGGAGGAAATGGAGAAGTAAAGAAAAAAAATGATCACTCCACCGTTGTGTGAATAATTTCACAAGGTTTAGTGTGAAAAAATTCACACCATTATCCAACGGTATAAAAGTGATATGAATAACAACATAATAAGAGTAGAAGAAGAACTTTTATTAAGAAACTAAAGTGAATTGAACAACTTATATGTGAAAGACAAATTTGAGACAACAAAATTGCAGCATAACATTACAATTGAACAAAGCATCCATAATTCACAAATCCTTCACCACCACTACCTTAAATAGGCATTTTTGATCCCTTGGGACGAGCCTCCAATAGTCCAAGTCTCCTCAATTAATTGTGGTATACCATAGGTGGGTGGAAAGTAAGGGGAGATGATTTTTCCACCCTTGACCCGAGGTGGCATCCAGCTTTCATTCACCGAACAGACGCGCTTGTAGGTAATTATAGCTGGCAGAATAAGAGTGGGCCATAGAATAAGAAAACTGAGTTACATATGTCTTCTAGCCGTCGGTAAAATTTGGGATCATTTAGAGTTTTGTATTCCGAGATATGATCATATTAGTGGACTGTTATTCTGGGCCGCAGAATCTGGCCCAGAATTTTATCTCTAACTTGGACCGCCTAAATGGACACCATATAGGCCGAATTAGCATTGGATCCTGAAGTGTTATTTGTTCCTATATATGTCTTCTACCATCCAACGAATGTTGGGATTTATTGGGCTTGTATGTTGGGACCCACATGCGAATCAGTTGGATGATGTCCAATCTTCTTTCTCTAAAATTGCTTACTTTCATCACAAAATATCCCCATATTCTTCCATGAATTCTCCATTGATCACTGAATGAAACATGTTCATATTGAATTGTAAATAAATTTCCCAAAATAAAAAATAAAAATATTTATAATAACATTCCTTAGAATCAGATGACTCATTGTGTACTTTAAATGATGTTCAAAAAGGTACCACATAATAGTGCATTTTAAGAAGGTATTACAATCATAATGTGAAATGATGTTCAAAGTGTAAAATGCACTAAAATGGTGTCTATGAATAATAAATCACATGAATATTATATATATTAACAATTAATATTAACCTAATTTATTGGATAATCATGTGATCAAATATATTTTATTAAATTCTTATAAGTATTTTTTTCATTTCTATTTTTTCATTTTGAGAACTATCCTAGGTATTATTATAATCTTAAAAGAAATTTTACATTATTTTGGTGTACATTTTTTAGGTATTATGCATTTTTTGGGTTGGGGATCATATTTATGTTAACTAAATGGATTTATGTTGTTTTTTATAATGCATGACTTATGGGATTCAATTATTGGAATTTAATTTGTTAGATCATGAACCATGGTTTAACTGTTTATTAGATTGTTTTAACCCAAAAATAAATAATTGTAATATTATATACATTACTATTCAATTATGAGTAAACCTATAAAATTTATTTATCTATGAATTTTGGTTATTTATCAATTCACTATTTTATTTATAGTAATTTTGAAGCATGTTTCTTAGAAATCATTATTTTTATTTAGACATAATGAATGATAATATATTCATAAAAATAAATATATATTTATATTTCAAATGTTTTATAATATTTAATCTTTTATTATGTGATAATATTTATATAATCCATTGGTAAATTTCATGAAATAATTATATAAGTTAGAAAAGAATGTTTTTTGGATCATATTTATTTTCTAAAACATCGATTCCACTAAAAATGTTTTATGTATTAATTTCTCTCTTTATGATAATTTTATTGGTATAAACCATAGATGAAGCTATTTTTATTAACTATTGTGTATAATGTAGTTCATTATTAAGAATAATTCATTATTTGATTTATTAAGTATTTAGTATTTAGAAATTTAATACCAGTGAATATTAAATGAATTAAAAAACATCTAACCCCACTTTACCTCAATAAAGAGGTTTCATTAGTGGTGAATTAATGGTGGTTTTAATAAAGTGATAATGAATGGATTAATTATTTATTGTGATGGAACTTCCCTAAATTAATTAATTCTGTAACTGAAATAAAACATCAAGTAAAATATATTTTACATATGTTTAAATAATATAAGTAATGTAATTGTTAAATTAAATACATTAATGGCAAAATTTTATCCTCAATCATGTGTTCAATTGAAAAGTCTTCTCATAATAAGAAACACACATTTTAATTATAGTATTCCATAGTTGTAATTTATACTAAATATTGAACCTTGTTTGGATTTCTATGATTATGGAATGGTTTTTTTATATTTCTTGTTCATTTTTAGAATGATTGTAGCAGTCTATAATGGTAACATGAATAATTCATTGTAATCAATTTTTTTCTTAATAGTTTTCATTAATTTCCTATATATTGTACTTTTAATGCTTAATTCAAAATGGATATCATTCTAGCATTAATGTTAGTGCAGTATACATTTTTGGGTTCATTCCCCTATTTTTAAAAATATAAAATGAGATATATTTCTTTAATATATCACCTAATATGGTACTGTAGCTAGTGAGGAATTGTTTTTTAAAAAGGGATTGGTATTTGGTTATGAAGACTGGATATTGGATAGGATCATGGTGCTATAAATCTTCCCAATTTCCTATTTCCCAATATAATGGGCGTAAAGGTGGCTTAAATATATATACTATTTCCCTTTTCATATATTTTACAAATTTGAGATCCATTATCCTTTATTAAATTTTTTTTTGTTATTTTAAATATATTAGATTATATAATGTTTGGACTCGAGGTGTATTTATATTTTTATCAATTATGGTATAATTTCTATGATATTAATATACCATGTATTTCGGTTTAGGTGTTGGGTGACACATTGTTTTTATTCTTGTGTATATTTTTTTCACCCTAAAGAAAATTGTATTTATTTGGATTAATTTGATATTAAAAACATTGAATTTTAAAAAAAACATTGAATTATATATACATATATATTCAATTGATTTTTGTTATAGTAGATTCTTATTCAATGTCTTATACATTGTATGGTTTTTTATTTGTAATAATCACTTATAGAATGTGTTATTATCTTATTTTTAATTTTTTATAATTACTTGCATGCTTTAATGGATTTCATATTAAAATTGGTTGTAATGAAATTTTTCATTATGGTTTACACTGGTTGTTTGAATGTAAATTTCCTCCTACAATATGATGGATAAAATATCAATGTATCATACCAATCATATTTCAAATGATTTTTGAAATGATTTTTATATTTTCTATATTTTTCATTTAACAAGGATTCAAATAGAGGTCATACACACTTTCCATGTTATAATTGTGTTTTTAGACCATGGTTAAGTCGGGATGAAGTTAGATACCGTAAAATAAAAGATAGATTTCAAACATACTATTATGTTGGGTAAAAAAATAGAGATATGAGAGAATATTATATTATTTATGAACAAATATAAATAAGTGGTATGAATAAATTTAAATTTAATCAGTTTCCATTTTTACACCATAATGAGAGAGATAGTATGAAAATGAAAGATGATAATGATATCAATAAACATGATGAAAATATAGAATCTGATAATGTTGAGAGGGTGAAAAATCAATGAATAATGCAGGAACACTTGTTTATCAGTAGTGTACTTAAATAATAATGTTTTAATTTTAATGATTTTATATCATAAAAAACATGTATGGAATTTAAAATTATTTCAATGATTATATTCTAACATTTTAAAGAAATTTCTTCCTCATGGTGAAAATATTCTCTCAAGTAATAATAATTCATTGAAGTTAATTAAGAAGCTCATATATTCTACAAAAAAAATTAATAATTATATAAAAGATTATAGTTTATTTTGGGAGGAAAAAAAGACCCTAATGCATGTAAAGAATTTGTTACATCTCGATTGATGTAAAATTAAAATGTAAAACCACATCATATTCTATGGAAATTAATCTTGGACTTTCCATTAATTCCCATGATTCAAAATCTATTCAGGTCTCTTGAAATCTCCACCAATATGCAATTTCTTAATACTGAGAGGATTAAATATAATGATGTGCTAGTTTATCCGAAAAAGGATTATCACAATGATGATTTTAAACAAAACAACTTAATATTATGGTGAGGTACATAATGTCTGGTTATGTACATACAATGATAGTTTTAATCCATGTTCTCAGATTCTTACATATTACTATTGATGGAAAGTTTTTATTAATGTTTATAATCTTTCACTATGGATGTCTATGGAAAAAATTTATATTTTTTTATTATACTAATATTTTGATCATTAGATCCTAAAAATGATATTTTCTACAACTTGAAACCATTGATAAGATAATTGAATCAACCTTTTTGTTAGGTTAGAATAATAAAAAGATACGCCAAAGGGGATGAATGATATCTTTTTAGAAATCTATTCATATTCAAACATTAATACTTCATCATGATTTAAACAATATATCAACATTTTATTATTTAATTAATTTTAGAAGAGAATAAATAGAGAATAAGAAAACTTTAATATTTGTAGTGGTTTAGGGCCCAAAGATCCCCATGTACGCTACACCAACACTCTCTCTGTGTGTTTGTCGCTATTCACTAAATATTAACTCTTTACAAATGACCTTGGAAACTGAGTATTGGTAGTTAAAAATTTAAAAATATTAATTTCAGAGATACATCTGGTTCTTTAACAAGAAACCAATTTATCCACAACTTAGTCATAGAATCTAATAATCTACCACCACGAAAGAGTCAAAGCAGCTGATACTCCAATAAATAAATAGAGTTTTATTTAATAGAATAAAAAGATAAGTCTACATAGATAAAATAGTAACAAATATAAAATGGATCTTATCCATAAAAGATAAATGACTTCCTGAATGATAATCGTTGAAGAGATCCTGGTTTCAAATTATATTCAACAAAAACATCAACAGAAAAATAGCAGTTGTAACAATAATAATTGTTTTAGTCAACCCAATATTGAAACACGTATGTATCCAAAATGTAAATTCTTCATAACCATAAAGATGTTATATCTTTCTTATTTTATGGAAACTCTGTATTAAAAAACCTATAACACCTTATATCAGAAATGAAAATATTTTTTCTATTTAAAAAAGAGCCTTCTCTTTCTTTTGGTCTTAAATGATCCAAGAATATCTCCTGAAAAATTGTTATCATATGAATTTAAATAATTCAAGAGATTTTTAACTTCTCATATAAATAGGAATGAAGTAATCCATTGAATATAATCCTTTTAATTGGTCATAAAATATATATATATATATATATATATATATTTACTTATGGTAAGACCATTACATAAAACATAGATAATATATTTAATATAAGAAACCATATTTGAAAAATCAAATATAGCATTCCTTTTTTAAAATAAAAAATAAAAAATATATCATTCCTTCACATAGTGATAAAATCCAAACGGTATGTTTGATGATGTTTTTTTATTCACAAAATGTTTATGAAACATACTTTTATTCTTTCAAACACAGGGTTTCTTCCAAACATAGGGTTGTTGAACCAAAATCTTCCAACAGTGTATGGTAGATGACATATACGTTTCATTCCAAATGTAGTGTTCCCATAGCATATGTTGTGGTTAAAAATGTAGGTTATGATAAATGTTGTTAGGCTTTATTCATAAAAAATACACAATTCATTAAATAAATTATTTTAACCATAAATAAGTTAAACCTCTCAAGAAATATATTCTTGAAAATTACATAAAATAATTTCATTAGTAAAAAAACCAAGGGAATTTATGGGAATCAAAATCAATAAAATGAAAAGGGTGTTATTGAGAAAAAACATTCCCAAAAATCTCCTCCTTTTTGATGATCACAAAGCCCATAACATAACATATAGAAAATATAGTAATTCCAAGAAGAAATGAAATAGTATCTTGAAAAATATATAAAAAATATAACAGAAACTATTATGGGTATTTAATGTTTTTTATGGTAGACATTTAAATTCACATTCCAGACTATAAGTCTCAAGCCTTAAATGTTACATAATCTTGAGTTATATAAATAATTCACATTGAGTATCTTTTTAGGTTTAGAGATTTATATAATTTGTCTGAAAAATTACATAAAAACTAAAATATTACAAAGTAGACACTTCTACTCACCTTCCTTTTTTCATAAGATACAACTACTTAAAACATGATTTATTTTTTCATGATATAAATCTGCATAACATTAATCTTGAATTCTTCCTTTATCTTACACATCGTTATGGTATGAGCACATAAAGATCATTAACATGTATAAATAAGTAAATAAATTTTTAGTCCATGAATATTTAAACTCATGAAAACAGTTTCCCAAAATTATAATTTTCACACATAAAAAATAATTTTTTTAACACACCTCATGAAATAATAATATATTTTAAAAACATCTTAGTAATAATAAATCATAAGCGTAACTTTTTCAATCCATTTCCTACTTACATTGTAGATTTTATAGCTACATATAGAGTATCCTTCATTGTAACATTTGGAATACCCATCACAATATAATCCCAAAATATATTAGGAGAAACAATATCGTTTAAATCATTCGCATTTCCCAATTCATTGGAGATCTATCACAGGCCCACCTTCCCTCGGTTTATCATTGAACCACCAGTATACAGAAGAAATTCCCAAGAACCATAACATAATAATAACACATTAACAAGCATAAAGGAAAAATACCACGGCCACATTATAATCACAGGATATAATTTCAAGATATTAATATAATAAATCCATTCACAAATCCATTTTCAATAAAAAAATACATTTTAAGCGAATACATAATTTATATTCCCTTTAAAACACAATAAATCTAATAGAGGAATCCCAATACCAAATAATGGTCAGGGTGGAAGAAAAGTCATTTTTCCACGTAAGTTAAAAAAATCAATTTATCATTCATTAAAATTATTCATAAAAAAATATAATTTTGAAAGAAATTAAAAGTAAAAAGTGTCAATTATACATCGTATAAAAAAAGGTGGTGTATATTATCAAAATACTCATCAATGAAAGGAGATAGAGATGAAGTCTTTTACTATGAGTCTGAATCGTCACGTAGAATATTTATATTCCATAATAATAAAAATAGATAAATTTATAATTTTTTGATAAAAATTTTCAAGTTTATTATTCCTTTTATATCACTTATAACCAGGTGATAAAAATTTCATATTTATTTAAGTTCATATTAGACGTTCTGTCGATATTCATTACTTGAGTATAAAATGAACTTGACTTGATGTTAATAGTCCTTGTGGTCATATGTTCATAATCTCTAGATTAACATTAATGAAATTATGAAAAAAATTATACATAAATTATAATTTTTAAATGAAACCATTTATTTATGGTATGAAAAATGAAATACTTTATAATCATGGAGTCGGTGTGTTGTACGTATGCATGAGTAACATTTCCATTTTTCATTGATCATTATAGAAAAAAGGTAATTATAATTTTATATATCCCGAATGATAATAATATAATTATCAACATAATAATAATTTAAATATTCTAATATATATCGTTCAAGTGATGTCAAGAATAAAAATGATTCACATTGTTTCATGGATGTGATAGTTCATAGATATACATGAATGATGTTATCATTTTTATGTGCACAGAAATTAAGAACATAATTGATTTATTATTCTAATATAATGATAAATATTTCATTAACATAAAATAAAATCAATAATTCCATGGTTATGACCAGTCATGAGATATATTTATGGAAACCGAATTATATCGGTTTGTGGATGTGATAGTTCAAATGTATGCACAAATGATTAACTATTTTCCCATGTAATTGACGTGGAGATGAGTTTATGTGGTGATATTAAAATAATAAAATCTCAATATATTTATAATATTGTATTTCTTATTTCATCACAGGTGAATAATATTTGTAAGTAGTGGAAAAAGAAATAAAATAGAAACACCTAAATAAAAATATTATCTTTCCTTGGGAAGATCAACTTTATTAATAAATTAACACCTCTAAGAAGGGTTTTATGCATAATATAAGTCCCCAAGTATGAGTTGATTGATTCTAGGAAGGGTTTTGGTAAGAGAGTGTCTAACCAAAATGTTTTTGGAAGTGTGAGTAATAGAGAGGAATAATGCCTTTTTATAGAAGAGGGGTGGGGACCCATGAAATTATTAAAAGTATTATATTAATATAAATTCCATTTTATTACAAATTGTTCCAAACTGATTAATTTAAAATATAGTATTCCTGGGGTTAAATAATCAACATCTAATTAAAATTATACAAGTTTTTAATATTTTATAATTCTTATCATTTTGTTTTCACCCCTTTTAACTCTTATTGTTTTATTAAGTAATTTACATTTTCCGAGTTTAAATAATTACCAAATCAGGCCAAACTAACAATGAATGAGTCATTAAAAAAATTTAAAGATTCATATAAACTTTTTGGCTAAATGTTATATTTTTATATATTTTATTTCATTGAATTAAATATTTTATATTTTATGTGTCACGACTCGTCCCCCGAGTCTCGTGTCGTGACTTCCCCGAGCCCACCTTCCATAGGCCAGGGGATAGAGACTTGAACCAAAGGCGTATTTCCCTAAAAATGGGAAGGAATTGCCTTTATAAACTGAAAACACACACCCAACTGAGTACGAGCTAAAAGTAAACACTAAGTAAAGCTATATAGAAATGAGTGATGAAAAGTAAAGCGGCCAAAAATACAAGCCCAACAGGAAAGTTAAAATACCACTAAAACAATGGTACAAATTAATAAGTAAAGTTGCTATTGGTTCATCTTTTGGGGTTCCTACCTGAAGGGTAGGTACAGATAGCCTCCTCAGCACTCCACGTCTGTCAGCCTCCTCCTTGTACTGGCTCGTCGTATGGTCCACCTCTGTGTACTGTCCAGTCCTGCTACTCAGCCTTTATCAGCGTTGTCCCTTGTCCGCAACCAACACAACAAGGTGAGGGCATAGCCCGTGTAGAGGTGAGTATAAAGACACTCAGTAGGGACACTGATACCATCAAGGTATCACAAAATCCAACAAGGATAAACCACAAGGCATGAAATCAACAGGTAAACCCACTTAGGTATATACCCATACATATTCCTATGTTATCTAGTAATCCATCTCAATAATGAGGAAAATAAAAGTTACTGAATTATATCACATAGGTATATACCTTATGTAGAGAGATAGAGATGATCTGATATAGCCACTACATTATCTAAGCTGTCAGACCAACACATGATCCAGGACCAGCTATTTTGTCGGACCAACAAATGATCCAGGAACAGAAATCAGAACTGTCAGACCAACACATGATCCAGGAAAAAGTATTCTATCAGGAAAAAACATGATCCAGGAATAGAATTTAGAACTGTAGGACCAACACATGATCTAGGAATAGTCATCAGAACTGTCAGTCCAACACATGATCCTATAACAATCAACAATGCACAACAAGCCTCAGGGTTTCCACTAACATGCTCGATATCGGGAGGGTCTGCTCCTTAATCCAAGAGTCGATACATCAATTTCTCATCATCCCAATTTGATGTATAATAAAGTTCTGTTTTGTCAAAAGGAACACAACGCGACATATGGTGCGTCAATCAGACGCCCGGTCTGAGAGTTATTGGTATTTCCGTTCTGAGGGGCAGGTTGGATTTAGGTTTAATCCAACCCGTCCCAACCCTAACTGCATCCAAATCTCATTGGGTTATTCCAAAATAACCGTCTCGCTCCAAGATTTTTGTTGCTGCAGATGGTTTTCCAATCAGACACTCATAACCCTTGTTATGGGCGAAAAGGTGGAAATAGGCCAATACGGGTTCGGGTACGGTCCGGCCCAGTCGGACAGACCAGGCCCGACCCAGGTGGGGACTGGAGTCCAAACTGGTCCGCGGGTCTGACCTGGTTAGCGGGTCCATCCCAGCCCGAGGGCGCGGCCCGGCCCGCGGGGGCTGCCCCGCCCGCACTAGCGGCCCGACCCACGCTGGGTCCGGCCCGGCGGCCCACGCTGGGTCCATCCCGGCGGCCTGTGGGGGGTCCGCCTAAGACGCGTCTAGGGGGAGGCTGCATGCCCGATGGATAACCGGAACGACTATGTCGTTCGGGTTGGAGCCGCACCGGCGCCAGGTGGCGCCGGTCCACGTCACGCAGGACCCGCTGGGTCCCGCTCCACCCGGCTGGACGAGCGGCCAGTTGCTTCTACTCCATCGGTGGACAGCCCAGCCAGCCGCCCTTGCTCTACCACTGTGGTCCTCCGTGGCCGCAAATTCTTCCTCTGCATGATGCGAAGACGTCGTGCCCTTCCGGCGGCTTAGCGGCCGCCCGTGTGCACCGCCACGGCCAAGGGCTGCGGCCTGTTCTTCCACGCAGCGCGATGACGCCACACCCTTGCAGCGACCTGGTATCCCTGTGCTGCTAGTTTCCTTCACGGCCATCCCAACACTAGCATCCTTTTCTCCACTGTGGCACATCGTTTGTGTCCCACTCCTCTGGCGGCCTCGTTTCACCGCCGCCGTTGTCAACAAGCGAGTAAAAATGGAGGGTGGTCGGGCCGTGTTCGTGTGGCCCGCACCCTCCATGTTATGGTGATAACAATAAAATAAACATAACCCCACATTGAACATTGTAGAATGGAAAAAAATTCAAACTCTAATCCCCTACCTCTGGTTCGTTTTTTGTGGACGATGTCACAGAAAGGCAGACGTCGATTCGTTGACATCAGAAATGAAGAAGTCGAGGACATCATTGTCCATGTTCTTCAAGTTAGGAGCTTCCTCCCTTGTTCCGGTTGAAGAAGGAATATGGTGTCCATCATTGGAAGATAAAGCGTTCTTTGTTCTTGGATGGTCATTCTTCTTTGGAGAGTTATTCTTCTCCCATGCTCTCCTCACCAAAAGACCAAAGTGAAAAGACGTTCCCAATAACAGATTATAAAAACCAATATTTCATTGGAAAGAAATTCAAAAAGATGAATTTAATTAATTTATGTGGCTTAATTAATTAAATGGGGTGGGTTGGCACCATTAAGTGTAGAAGTGATCAAGAGGCTCTCCAACATTAATGAGCGGAGTTCTAGAGTTTAAGTGGTATCTCGTGGTCCCCACCGTATTAACTCCACATGAAGAGGTGTTTTTAACCTCGCGTGGGCCCCACCACCATAACCTCTTATGGGAGGTTATGGTGTGCTGGCCCCCACCTCCAACCTCCTCTTTCAGGTTTTATCCAACAAGAATAAAAATAAATCCACTAATTTATTTTAATTAAGTTTATTAAAAAAATCTTAAAACTAAATTTCATTCTCGACCAACTGTCGTCGAGGTGATAGTCTTCTTAAGCGAATACTGACATTGGGAGTTCAATGGTGCCCTCAGATTTCAATTCTGAGCATCTGTTCAAAAGTTATAAAATTCTGATCGTACGTTTACTAAACGTACTGGAACAAAACTTTAGAAATTGATTCCGGTCATAGCATGCCTCAGAATCAAGCGTCGTCAGTTTCCACAGACTTCAAAAATTACAATGTATTTAAAAAAATCCACCGAAATTCCCGGTCTTTAAATTCCTCCCACCTCATGGCTTTATGTCCCTGTAAGCTACAACTCGAACTATGGGAACAAATGGAGGTACTGATCATTCATCTGAGCCTCCTGCTTCCAGGTTCTCTCTTGGAGGTTTCCATGCTGCCAATGAATGCGCACCATAGGTATTGACCGTCCATGTAGAACCCTAACTATCGATCCTCAATATCCACTTGAACCTCCGTGAATGAAGCCCCATCATCGATGTCTTGCTCCTCATGGTCAATCATGTGTGAAGGGTTGTGCACGTATCTCCTCAGATGGGATACGTGGATGACGTCGTGCACCCGGTGCAACTGTGGCAGAAGATCTATGATGTAAGCCACCTCGCCTAATCTACTGAGGACCTGAAAAGTTCTGATGAATCTCGAAGATAACTTGCCGCCCCGGCCAAATCTCCACAGACCTCATCGAGGTGAGACCTGTAGAAATATGTGGTCGCCATCCTCAAACTCTAGAGTCCTCC
The DNA here is from genome assembly GCA_963277665.1 of Viscum album. Lineage (NCBI taxonomy): Eukaryota > Viridiplantae > Streptophyta > Magnoliopsida > Santalales > Viscaceae > Viscum > Viscum album. The sequence continues at coordinate 2,049,927,168 of OY728125.1, forward strand.
ATCTCCTATCAGCATATGACTTCTTCCTGCTCTGTGTATTATTCATCCCCTCATGGATGATATGCACCATTTTTTTGGTAGCTCGTACAATCTTTGGTCCCACCAGTGCTGACTCCCCAGGGTCGTTCTAGCACAAGGGTGATCTGCAGGGTTGCTCGTAAAATTCCATAGAAGGTTCCATCCCTATGATGGAGTGATAACTGTTGTTGTAGGAAAACTCCACCAAAGGTAAGTGATTCCCCCAACTGCGACCGAAGTCGAGGACACATGCCCAGATCATGTCCTCAAGGGTCTGAATGGTCTGCTCAGTTTCACCATCCATATGAGGATTGAAGGCGGTGCTCAGATGAAGCTGCATCCCGAAATCCTCCTATTACCTCTTCCATAGCCAAGAATTAAACCATGTGTCATGATAGGAGACCATAGATGAAGGTACTCCATGTAGCAACACAATCTTTTTCACATAGAGGTGTCCCATGCTCTCTACTGAACCCTGCTCTCTGATCGGTTGGAATTGGGCTGACTTGGTGAGTCAGCCGATGATCACCCAAATGGAGTCATGACCTTTGGATTTATGTGGATGACCCATCACAAAGTCCATGGATATCCCATACCAATTCCACTATGAGACCTATAATGGTTGAACCAAGCCTGCTAGTACCTGGTGCTCCGACTTCACTTGCTGACAAGAGAGGCATCAAGGGAAATACTTTGTTTCTACCTTCTTCATACCTGGCCACCAATACTATCGTCGAAGGTCCTGGTACATCTTTGGAACTCTTGGATATACCACTACAGGGGACGTGTGGAACTCCCTCAACACTTCCTCTAGAAGTGACACAGGTACCATAGTACGTCCTCTGAAGAGGATGGCGTGCTCCCCACCTTCAGAAATACATCAGGTGCCGGCCCTATGGATATCTAAGCAGATCGTGTCTCGCAGTCAGCATCCCCGTGTTGTGCTTCCCTGACTCGCTGAAGGAGTGGGGGAGTGACTGTAAGAGACTGTAGAAAGGCTTCTCTGTCTCTATCCACAAAGGATATCTGTATAGAGGCTAGCTGCTTCGTCGCCTCTCCTAGCAGCTGTATACCAGACCTCCTACTGTGTGCATCTGCAACAACATTGCCCTTCCTAGGAGTATAGACTATCTTGAAGTTATAGTCCTGGCGGAACTCAAGACATTGATGTTGTCTCAGATTCAGGTCCTTATGAGAGAATATATACCCATGAATCTTGTAATCAGAGTACACGGTAAAACGTTCACCCATTATATAGTGTCACCACATCTTCAAGGGGAAGACCACTAATGCGAACTCCAGGTCATGGGTATCAGAGTTCTGCTCAGGCTGTATCAGCTACAGAGAACCATATGTGATCACTACTCCCTCCTGCATTAGGACACACCCGAGTCTGGTCCCTGATGTGCCGTAGTAGACTATGTACCACACGCCTTCCTCTGGAAGCCTCAATATGGGGGCACTAGTCAACCTCTGCCTCAGCTCTTGAAATTTGTTCTGGCATCTCTCCAACCCCACGAAGGGTTGCCCCTTATTCGTCAAGGGTGATAGTGGTGCTGCAACTCTATAAAAGTCTGGAAAGAACCTTCGGTAATATCCAGCCAACCCCAAGAAACTCCAAACCTCTATCACACTCCTGGTTGGCTCCCAAGAATGTACCGCCTCAATCTTTGCTAGATCCACGACAACTCTAGCATCTGAGACGACATGTCCCAAAAAGTGACCCTCTCAGATCTAGAACTAAGGCTTCAAGAGATTACCATAAAGTTGGTTCTCTCAGAGTGTGTCCAGTACTACCTGAAAATGATAGTCATGCTCCTCCTCAGTAGTCGAGTAGATCCGAATGTTGTCGATGAAAACTACGACAATGTGATCGAGGTAATGCTTTAAAATCATGTTCATGAGTCCCATGCATACTTCTGGAGAATTTGTTATGCCGAAGGGCATAACCAAGAACTCGTAGTGGTCGTACTGACATCTGAAGGCCTTCTTCTGCACATCCTCATCTCAAACTCTGAGCTGGTGATAGCCTGATCTGAGGCCTATCTTCGAGAACTGTCACACTCCCTTTAGCTGATCAAAGAGGTCATAAATCCTCATTATAGGGTAATTTTTCTTCACATTCCCCTGATTCAGGTGACGGTAGTAAAAATAGAGCCTAAAGCTCCCGTTCTCTATCTTGGTAAACAAAATCAGGGTTGCACAGGGAGAAACACTAGGTAGAATGAATCCTTTCCCCGGTAAGTTCTATAGTTTTACAATCATCTCGTGAAGCTCAGCGATAGCCATCTGATATGCTGGAGTAGATATCGGTGTCATCCTGGGATACAGGTCAATGCAAAAATCCACCTCTCTATGATGAGGTGTTCCTAGAACATCCTCAGAGAAAACAACTGTGTACTGGTCCACCACTACAGGATAGCTCTGACTCTCCACATCAACTGCTCTGAGGGTAAGGCAAGCCAACTGATGAGTGATCAGCTTCACCCTCCTCCGAGTAAGTCCATCATGTGCTGAAAAGTCTCCCTTCTTACTGGTGAAGGTGAACCTGGTCCCATCTGTGAGGAAACACCGCACTTTGTGCATAATACATTCGATCTGAGCATCAACTGTAAATAACCATTCCATACCCAAGATGATGTCGTAAGTCCTCGACACTGCAACAAGGAGATCCCAGACGAAGCCCTCGCCTCCTAGAGTAATCTCACACTATCGGAAGCAGTGCATAATCATCGATTCTACTCTCGTAGGAGTCTCTAGCATTAAAGATCGAACCGATGGATCTATCGGAATCTTCGATCTCAGAATGAGGGAAGTGGCAATAAAAGATTGACTGACAGCTGTGTTTATAAGAACTGCAAATAAGGTGTAGAGGAAACAGATCGTACCTCTTATCATCTCTGGAGCACCATGGTCATATTCCTCAACTTCCTTGAGCTAAGCTCTCCCCTATACAACAGCTTCTTGCGGTCGGGGTGGAAATTATAGTGGTGGTGGCATTAACACCTCGAATCATCATCCACCACCAGCTGCGCGGCCAGCTCCTCTACCACGTCCGACTACTCTCTGCGGTCTGCCTCGATCGAACCTCTGCCTCTACCTGGTAGGTCCCTAAACTGTCTATTGATCATTAGTATGGAGGGTCAGATAGTCATGAGCCATGTGACCCTACCCACCGCAAGTGTAGCATTTCCCACTCCTGACATAACTGGCTCTATCTCATGTGCCCCACACAACTGAACCTGTATCCTAAGGTTGTCCACCTGATGGTTTGGTCCACTTGGACCTCTGAGCCATATATCTGCTGCCGGATGCATTATACACTGCTACGTGATGCCTGGTGGTGGGTCTCACTGCTGGTGACTGCTCATCATGGAAACTCTCTAATAAAAGGTCTCTATCTAACACCCCTTCCTGCGTCGGGATGCTGAGTGAGATCATCGACGCTCTGATCTCTTGCTTAATCCCTTGCTCGAAGGTCTGGGCCCTGAAGAATGGGTCTTGAACCATCTCTGTGGAGTAACGTGAGAGGTCGTTGAACCTCGTTGAGTACTGTTCCACCATCATTTTACCCAGTTGTTGATGCAGTACCTCTTGTATCCACACCTCACATAGGGTGGCTAGGAAAAACTCCTCCCGAAATAGTCACTCTATGTCAGCCCAAAGCTGTGTCACCTCGTTATGTACCTGGAGCATCAGGCTCCACCATCTGCCTGCTGCTGCCTGAAGGAGACTCGCGGCAAGGATCACCATAAGGTCTTCTGATGTCCCTACAAGTATTAAGACTCTTACCACAGCCTCCAGCCAATCCTCAGCTGCCTATGGATCTGTCTCTCCCCTGAACCTGGGCAGCCTCTGGTGTGGGAACTCATGCAACACGCTCTAGAGGCGTGCACTACTAGGGATGGTGGTATCGGTGGCCCAACGGGCAGTGGTACTGCTGGTGCCTCCACTGTAATAGGTCCCTATACCGAGGCCTCGTCAATTGGTGGGCTATCATCTCATACAAATCTCCGAACCCTGGCTGGTTGTCTGGGTCGAGGCATCCTGAAAAGAAACAGGTGTACCACAGTCAAAACTTTATACCTGGTGATATGACTCAAAAAGATCCCAAATAAAACTCTTGTAACACACACGCAATTAGTGTTTTCGTGCGCTGAGTCGGAAATCAGTAGTCATAGTACTAGTGTTTGGATACGACGGTGACCGCACAACCACTGGACTCCCTGGACTGAAAACCATACCCAGAACTCTTAACACTATTGCTTCACAAAAAAGAAATATCAGAGTCCTACGTTCTGCAGTAGAACCGACTCCTCTAATACCAATTTGTCACGACCCGTCCCCCGGGGCTCATGTTGTGACTACCCCAAACCCACCTTCCATAGGCCAGGGGCTGGTGACGATAACCAAAGGTGTATTTTCGGAAAAGATTGAAGGCATTTCCTTTATAAACTGAAAAAATACACACAAAAGAGTACGAGATGAAAGTAAACGCTATGTCAAGAAGTATACAAAAGTGTGTTGAAAAGTAAGGGGTCGGAAAGACAAGCCCCACTGGAAAGTGAAAGTATAACTGAAAAAAAAGTACAACTAAAAAAGTAAATTAGCTACTGGGTCGTCCTCCGGGGTTCCTACCAGAAGGGTAGGTACAGATGGCCTCCTCTTCACTCCACATCTGTCACTGTCCTCCTTGTACCGACTCATCATAAGGTTCACCTTTGGGTAATATCTAGTCCTGCTACTCAGCCTCTGTCAGCGTTGTCCCTCATCTGCAACCAACACAACGAGGTGCGGGCATAGCTCGTGCAGGGGTGAGTATAACGATACTCAGTAGGGACCCCGAGACCCTTAATTCTCACAAAATCCAACAAGGATAAACCACAATGTATGAAATCAATAGATGTCCCCACTTAGGTATATTCCCATACATATACCTAAGTTATCTAGTAATACATCTCACCCATGAGGAAAACACAAGTTACTGACTCGGCTCACACAGGTATACAACATATGTAAAGAGATAGAGATGATAAAATATTTCCACTAGATCATCTAATCTACCATACCAACAAATGATCTAGGACCATCTATTTTGTCGGACTAACACATGATCCAAGAACAGAAATTAGAACTGTCGGAACAACACATGATCTAGGAATAGTTGTTAGTGGTGTCAGACCAACACATGATCCCGTGCCAGCTATCCTGTCTGACGAACACATGATCCAAGAGCACAACTTGGAACTGTCGGACCAACACATGATCCAGGAATAGTCATCAGAATTGTTGGACCAACACATGATCCATGAAAAGTCAACAGTGCACAGCCAGCCTCAGGGTTTCTACTAGCATGCTTGATTCCGGGAGGGTCTGCTCCTCAATCCAAGAGTTGAAACATCAGCTTCCATTTCGTCCCATGTTTATGTATCCTGAAGTTCTATCTCCTCAAAAGGAGCACAATACGACAGATGGTGTGTCAATCAGACGCCTGGTCTAAGAGTTATTGGCATTTCTATTCTAAGGGATCAGTAGGATTTAGTTTAATCCAACCCATCCATATGAAAAATACGTCCAAATATAAAGTGGGTTATCCAAAGATAATCTTATCTCTTTAATATTTCTATCGCTACAGACAGTTCTCCAATCAGACACCTGTAGCCCAAGTTATGGTCGAAAAGGCAGAAACATGCCAAAATGGGTCCGGGTCCGATCCGGCCCAGTCGGACTGACCTGGCCCGACCCAGGTCCGGACTGAAGTCTGACCCGGTCCGTGGCTGTAACTCGGTCCGTGGGTCTGACCCATCCCACATGTCTGACCAGGCTTGAGGGGGCGGCTCGGCCCGCGCTAGGTCCGTCCCGACAGTCAGCACTGGGTCCGGCCAGGCGGCCCGCGCTGGGTCCGGCCCCACAGCCCACGGGGGGTCTACCTAGGCCGCGTCCAGAGGGAGGCCGCGTGCCCCTGGATATCCTGAAAGGCTATTTCATTATTATGGGAGGCAAACCAATGCCAGGTGGCACCGGTGCGCGTCAAGCTGGACCCGCTGGGTCCCACTCCTCCCGGCTAGCCGACTGTACTGCCATTTCTGCTCTGCCGGTTGCTGGCCCAGCTGGTGGCCCTTACTCTACCGCCGCATCCCGCCCTTGCCACAACTTCTTCCTCTGTGCGGCAGGACAACGTCGTGCCCCTCTGGCGGCCTGGAGGCCGCCCGTGTGCACCGCCGCGACTAGGGGACGTGGCCAGTTCTTCCATGGGGTGCGATGGCGCCACACCCTTTAGGTGACCCGGTGACCCTACGCCACCGGTTTCCTTCGTGGTCGACCCAACGCCGGCCGCCGTTTCTCCACTTCGGCCCGTTGACCACATCCCACTCCTCTGGCAGCGCCGTTGCGCCGCATCCATCGTTAACAAGTGAGGAAAAATGGACGGGGTCAGGCCGTGTTCGTGCGGCCCGCACCCTCCATGTTATGGTGTTAAAAATCGGATAAACATAACACAAGATTGAACTTTGTAGAATAGAAACAAATTCAAACTCAAATCTCTTACCTCGGGTGTGTTTTTCCTTGACAATGCCGCGGAAAGGCGGATGTCGATTCGTTGACATCGGAAATGAAGAAGTCGAGGATGTCGGTGTTCTTCACGGACGAAGCTTCCTCCCTTATTCCGGTTGAAGAAGGAAGAATGTGTCCTTCTTTGGAGGATTAGGAGTTATTCATTCTTCGATGGTTGTTCTTCATTGATGAGTTATTCTTCTCCAAATCACTCCTCTCCAAAAGACCAAAGTGAAAAGACATTCCATATAATAGATTATAATATCTATTATTTCGTTGGTAAGAAATTCAAAAAGAGTCATTTAATTAATTTATGTGGCTTAATTAATTAAATGTGGTGGGTTGCCACCATTAAGTGTATAGGAGATCAAGAGGCTCCCCCTCATTAATGAGGGGAGTTATAGAGTTTAAGTGGTCTCGGTTGGTCCCCATCGCATTAACTCCACATGAAGAGGGGTTTTTGACCTCGGGTGGGCCCCACCACCATATCTTATCATGGGAGGTTAAGGTGTGGTGGCCCCCACCTCCAACCTCCTCTTGGATTTTTTAACCAACAGGAATAAAAATAAATCCACTGATTTATTTTTATTAATTTTATTAAAAAAACTCAAAAACTAACTTTCATTCTCGACCAACTGTTATCGAGGTGAAAGTATTCTTATGTAAATACTGGCACTGTGAGTTCAACGGTGCCCTCATATTTAAATTCTGAGAACCAGTTCAAAAGTTATAAAATCTCGCTCGTATGTTTACTGAACGTACCCGAAGAAAACTTCAGAAATTGATTCCGGGGAAACCGGGCCTCGGAATCAAGCGCCGTCAATTTTTGCAAACTCGTAAAATTCCAATGTATTTAAATAAAATTCCATATAAATTCCAGGTCTTTACATTAATTTATGAATTATGTCAATTTTGAAACTATTAATCACATGACTTTTTTGCGAAGTCATAACAACTTTATTCTATTGAAAAAACTATGTTAACTCGAAACTATCCTATCATAGTCATCCATAAAATTCATTGATGGCATCAAATATATCAATTTTTTTATTTTAATATTATTTATATCATTTATTTGATTAATTCTTTAATAAATCTATTACTACATCATGTTTGGGTCACTAATAAATGTAATAATTTAATTTTTAAAATTTATAAATAAATTAACATGATATAGGTAATCATTTTGGATTCTAAATACTATTTATAGTTAATGATATCCCCTATATAACTCCACATTAAAATACATTTCTTTTTTAAAAAAAGTGTAATAAAATGACTATTCATTGAATATAATGTTATAAATGTATTTATGTCATTCATGTGGTTCCAAGTGGTTCAAAAATTGACACAAGGATTCTTATGGTTAAAACACACTCATCCAATTAAACTAGGAAAAATTTTAGTGTATTTTAATATTATTATAATATAATTTTTGTCTTTATTTACCCGATTTACCTTTAACTGTGGTAATAAAAATTATTACTAAAGTTACTATTCACAATGTCCAAAAATAAAATGGACATAATTACAAAATTTTTTACTTATGATTCAAAATAAAGAATCGATTTTTCCAAATTCAAAAAATTTCATTTTTAGAAATTAACTAAAAATTAATCATTTTGATGAAATAATAAAATGGTTTTTTAAGTAAAACATTCAAATTTTTATATAGTTTTTCTATTTAATTTAAATTTTAAAATGTATCTAATGAAATATATTAAATTAATAGATAAAAATTTAATATAATTACTCTTTAAAACCTTGTAAAAGAATAATATAAAAACATAAATAAATTATAAGAAATGAATGTTTTGAATTAAAATGCCGTATTTTTTACTCGTTTTTAAAATATAAATTTTAATAGAAAAACACAAAAAATTCAACCAAAGTAAATTTTGACAAACCACTTAAAAATAAGATATTTTTTGTGAAATAGCACATATAAAAGTTTCAAAAACACTATTTAAAATGATTTCGACGTCAAAAAAGAAGTAAAACTACCTTTTAAAAAAATAGAGTATTTATTGCTTAAAATTTAATTTATTCACAATTTAATCCTCTAAAATTTGTTGAAAAAAAGTAAAAATATTGAAAAAAATGTGTAAAAAAAATATTGTTTGTTTGGTTCATTCCCTCCAATACAACAGCTTCGATTTAAATAAAATTTAATATAATAATATTAATAATATATTATTTTTCTGTATAACTGATTCTTGTGTAAAATATAGGATTTCTAAAATACTCATTGTTGCGTGTCGTGTACGCTATCAAACATAGAATCCCCTTTAAATAAAAATTAATATCTAATTCATAAATATTAATATATATTAAAATGACTTATTTTATAATTATTTGGGATGTTACATCCTTTCTCCATTTTGGAAATTACATCTTCCCAATTTTGTTTACCTATAAAATAAGTGGGGGGTTTTCTCCCTCAAAGAATTTTAAAATTCCCATGATTCCTCCTAAATTATATGATTTCTTCCAAAAAAAACTTAACCTTACCAATCACCTTCTTCCGAAACTCATTATATCTATAGTAAATAATATATTATGGTTATTTGTCATATAAAAGATTACCTTCCAACTGAACTACTTTTGGACTGAAAACATTTATTGGATCTGGAATATACTTTCTTAAAATTGATACTTGAAAAACATTGTGTTCCAGATATAAAATCAGAGAAAAAGAAACTCAGTTGGAAACTGATCCAACTTTCTCTATGATTTCATAGGGTACATTGATCTATCATCTCAACATCCCTTTATTGCCAAAGCGCATCACACTTTTCCATAGAGAAATTTTTGAAATAAATGATCACCCACCTCACAAGAAATATCCTTCCTCAAATTATCCTTATAACCTTTCAACTTTATCATTATATTTATTATGTGTTTCGGAATCAACTGATGTTTTTCCTACCATTATTTTACCAATTCAGGTCCCATAAACTTCCTTTCACATACTTCATCACAAAAATCTAGATTTCAACACTGATTTCCATATAATTCATCAAATGGTTCCATCTGTATACATGAATAAAAACTGTTATTATAAGAAAACTCAACCAATGAAAGATATTGATCCAAACTTCCCTAGTAATCCATTGAACAATCACATAGAATATCCTCGAATGATTGAAATATCTGGTCTATCTTCCCACATGATTGTTGATAAAAATCTATAGTAAAATTTAATACAGTACCAAACAACTTATGAAGGCCTTTACAAATGATAGTAGTGAACCTCAGATCATGATTAGATGTAATAGAGATAGTAATTTCTTATACCCTGGCTATCTCCCTAAGATAAAACCGAGAAAGTTGATCCTAATATAAAGTATATCTAATAGGATGAAAATGAGAATATTTATTCAATCAATCATTAATAATGTAAATCAAATTGTGACCTCAAGAAGTACTTGGTAATCCCAATATGAAATTTAGGGATACACTTTTCCCATTTCCACTCTGGTAATGGAAAAGGCTAAAGCATCCCCTTTGGAAATTTCCACTCTGTTTTAACCTGGTCACAAGTCAAACACTTCACAGTAAAATCAGTTATATCTCTTCTCATTCCATCCCACCAGAAATACTCCTAAAGGTCTCGATACATTTTTGTACTACAAGGATGAACTGAAAATGGAGAACTATAAGCTTCACATAATAACCCTTTCTTAAAATCTAAATCCCAAGGCACACATAATGTAACGCCCCGACCCCAGTTACCCAGAGTCGGTGCATTACTTACATAACATTGGCATGATCACAAGAAAGATCAAAACTCGAAAGATCGATTGGTTTAGTAGCCTTGGAAACACTAGATATATTCATAAAGTTTTACATTACATTTCAGAGTAAAAACAACTACTACAACAACATGGTCTTCATATTTCACACTCATATCCCCACATACTATCCCTGCATGTCATTCATAACTTACTTCTTCACATCCTGGGAAAATAAAACATAGAAAAGGGGTGAGCTCAAATGCCCAGTAAGGATAACAATATAGCGGAAACTTTCACAAATAAGAATAAATATTTAAGGCAATGTATAACTAAAACATAAGCCTTTTAAACATGAACTTTCAACATGGTATGGCATAAATAAAATGAAATAATGCCATTTACTTATTCACATGGATATTCTACTAATCGAATAATCACATGCAAAAATCAATAACCACTTTCATAATGTTGGAATGCATAATGCCAGACTATCATAACCACATAGCCAAAGCCTCGTGCCAAGACTACAAATAATATTTTGTCAAGGCCTTGTGCCAAGACACTAGTTTGTCTCATGAGACCTACCGATGCATCGAGGAGCTATAGCGGGCTCCACCCGTCTCATATTAAGTCCAATGCATTCCCATATGAAAAGGTTTAAACATAACATAAACATTCGTATTAAAACTAGCATACGAAATGTCAATAATTTCACCATAAACTATGAATGGTATAAAAATAGCACATCCACAGTCAAACATATCACAAAACCTTCAATACAATATAGAAGTTTTGTATCATAATAAATCAACTTCAAATAAGCGTAAAATCCATCAAAGGATGTTGACATAGATGAAATCAAAACACTTTTTAGAGAAATATCTCTTTCTATTTTTGAAATCATTTAAGAGCCATATAAAATAAAACATTTTCTTGAAAATATTCTTATAAGCTTGTAAGGAAAGATTTGAGTATTTTATAACGGCGGAAAATAACCGCACTCGCCGTATAAGTTAAAAAAAACATTCTTACCTTAATTTTGTCGAAAAGGTTAAAAAGGACCTTGTTTTGAAAACGACGGAAAGATTCCTTTATAAACCTCTTATAAAAAGTCAAACAAGGGTATAAATGACTTAAACCCATATTCTTGTAAATAGTAAAAATGTTTTGAAATACATTTTTAAGAAACATGGATGTGGATGATAAAGAGATCCCAGTGGATTATTACGTATAAACAACCTCGGATAATGAAGAGATTGTGAAATAACCCTTACCTTGTACTTTTCCTTTGTTGGGGTAGGTTAACCTCCTGTATAATGGTGAAATAATTGTTATTAAATTATACAAGAATCATATACATTAATATGATATCATATATGATCTTTTAACATTGCTTTATTAATAATATCTTAGTATTATCGTCGTTTTGGGTGATAATCGATTCGTTCTTATTAAATGTTAGGTTACGTAAGACATGTTTGTAATGGATAGATTATATCTTATTCATAATCAGAATGATATTAACCTTATTTTTAACCCTAAAATGAGAATAATACATGAATGGATATGATGGAGAATGAATCTTATCGCGTTCGTGGAGACGGTAGTCTGTACGTACGCACGAACGCTACTTCCATTTAATTTTTATTTTAAAAGAATAAAATCCAAATGATACATAGGTATAGTACTATTCCAGTATAATATAATATTTTATATATGTTACTTATGTTCATTAACACCATCCTTTATACGTTCCATGTGTGGTATGAACGAGTCATATCATTTTAAGGGGGCGGTTGTCCGCACTTCCTCAAATGAAATTATCGTATGTATATACAACATGAAACGAATAATGGTATGAAATAAAATGGAATTACAGAAGCTTATATATAAAATATATATCATTAATATCATATTTAATTACAGTTCCATCATAATGGCCACCATGAGAGGTGGTAAGATGTATTTGAACAATCATCGTTTCGTGAGGCGTTAGTTTTCCATCCACAGAAACATTATGTTCATCATCCATTAGATGGAGTTGTGTGTATGTGTAGTTTGAATCCTTCTTATAACAACATCCTAGTATATTGTGGATACTGGTGTTGTTACAAAAGAAAGGAAATAAAAAGAGTTTGGGGGTTGGAGATGCAAAATAAATGAAAATAATTTAAGAGAAAACGTTACCTTTAATCTAGGTAACTCACTTTGGTTGGAACCAAAGGACTTCTTGAAATGCTTTCTGCCTAAGGGGAAGCTTCAAAGAGGAGGAGAGGGATTTGGGGAGCTTAGTTGGGCAGAGTTTGGACGAGCCAAGTGGCTTGAGAGGTGTGAGGAAAAGAGAAGGAGGAGTGCCCTTTTATAAGAGGGGTGAGGGGCACTTTTGGAAAAGCTAGAAATATTAATTTATAATAAATTCATATTCGGTTTCCAAAGGCTCCAAAGTTGACTATTCAAAGGATGAGGTGGGGATAGTTCGAAAACAACTCATCCAATAGAATTTAGACAGGTTTGGGTACTTATATTAACATTATCTTTAAGTATTAACTCTAAGTTAATTAGTTTCACTTTTACAACGTCTCTTTGTATTTTTATATAATATGGTTAATAAACTTACTATATACATCCAAGTGACCCCCAATTGGTCCATTAATGATTAACCTATCATAATATAAGTCTCTTGGCCGAACCTTAGATTTTTAGGAATTTAATATCAATTAATAATATAATATTTGTTTTATGAACTCTTTTATGTCAATTTTGACACTATTCAATAGTTGATTTTTTTGAAACTCATAACAGATTTATTACTTCGAACAAAGTCAATTAAATCAATCCTAATATATCATATTATCCTAGAAAATTAGTTTAATTCATTAAAAGTTTTATATTATATTTATGTGGGTATTTATAATATCAATTATGTTAATTTTTTACTATTTTAGTAATTACTGCATCATCATTGTGTCATAAATAAAATAAATTATTTAATGTCTAAAAATTATAAATAAAACATAATTATGTAGGAAATCTTTTTATATTTCTAATGAATATTTATAATCGAAAATCCAACATGTATAACCCTATGTAAAAATTGTTCTTCTAAAAGATGTAAGCTTATGCCATTTTTATTTTTATTTTAACTTTATTAATATAATGTCTCCCTACCACATACAAGTGGCTCCAAGGGGTCCCCAAATTGACCCAAGGATGCCCATGGTCGGTTATGTGTCCACCAATAAGGTTAGTACACGTTTTAGGGTAATTTTGTATTATAATAATATTATTTTTTAACCCTTATTTACCGGATTTACCCTTTAACCATGGTAAATAAAATATTTACCGCAGTAATTATTCAAAATGTCTAAAAATAAAAGTTACCTATTTACACAATTTGAACATCCTGATTCCAAATATGGAATCCATTTTTCTAAATTCAAAACATAGAAGTGGAAGAAATTAATTTATAATTAATTTCCGCTGTCAAAACAAAAAGCGTGTTTTTAAGAGATAATAACTATCAAAAGATTGACACTTGTTTATGTTTGGTTTAATTGTAAAATTATGTCCAATGACCAACATTATATTAAATGGTAAAAATATATTCTAAATATACTTTAAAACCACTCAAATTCATAATTTATCACTATTAATTATTTTGATTAAAAAAGTTGTTTTTAATTAAAATTTAGTAATTTTCACTATTCATCAAAATATGAAAGTTATCCGAAAAGTACCAAAATTTCACCCTAGACTAATTTCGATATTCCGAATCCAAAAATGAAGTCCATTTTGAAATATAAAATTTATATGATTTCAAAAAGTAGGTATTACTATTCACAACGGCTAGTTTAATTAGTTGTGGTGTGTGTTAGAACTCGAGGTTGCGTACAACACACGCTATCGCATTATTCGAGGAGAAACGTACCGTGGAAGCTTGGGGTGTTACATTCTCCACTCCTTCAAATAATTGCGTCCTCGCAATATCTAGGGTATTACTGCATAAAAAGACTCGGGTGGTTCTTCATCATAAGTTCCTCGGGTTCCCACGTTGCCTCTTCCATCTTATGATTTCTCCACAAAACTTTTACCAGACGCGTCGTCCGGTTTCTTAGCACTTGTTCTCTCGTATCAAGAATTTTGACGGGCTCTTCGCAATAAGACAGATCAGGTTCTAGTCCTAATTCCTCATAGGTGAGTACATGCGTTGGGTCAGGCATGTATTTCCTCAACAGAGATACGTGGAACACATCGTGAACTTTGGAGAGACTTGGTGGCATTGCCAATCGGTAAGCTACAGCCCCAATTCGTTCTAGAATTTCGAAAGGTCCGATGTACCTGGGACTCAATTTACCTTTCTTACCAAAACGTATGACTCCCTTCCACGGAGATACCTTCAGGAAAACATGATCACCGACTTGAAATTCCAAATCCTTCCTTCGATTATCGGCATAGCTCTTCTGCCTACTTTGAGCTGCTTTAATGTGATTTTGGATTACCTTCACCTTTTCCACCGTTTCCTCCACCAGTTCTGGGCCTACAAGTTTTCTTTCACCAACGTCATCCCAACAGGTTGGTGTATGACATCTCTTTCCGTATAACGCTTCATATGGTGCCATCTGAATACTCGAATGGAAGCTATTGTTATAGGAAAATTCTACCAGTGGTAAATATTGATCCCACATACCCTGAAAGTCAAGTGAGCAAGATCTCAACATGTCTTCTAAGGTCTGAATAGTCCGTTCTGATTGTCCATCTGTCTGAGGGTGGTAAGCAGTGCTCAAATGAAGTTCAGTATCCAGGGATTTCTGAAGACTTTTCCAAAATCTTGAAGTAAAACGGGGATCACGATCAGAAACAATTGATAAGGGTACTCCATGAAGTCTCACAACTTCATTAATATATAGTCTTACTAGACGTTCCAAGGGTAGATCTTCTCTTATAGCAAGAAAATGTGCTGACTTGGTAAGACGATCAACAATAACCCATACTGCATCATTCTTTCTAGGATTCTTTGGTATCCCCATGACAAAGTCCATCGTAATATTGTCCCATTTCCACTCCGGTATGGAAAGAGGTTGCATGACTCCTCCAGGCTGTTGCCTTCCAGCTTTCACTTGTTGAAAAACCATACATCTTGACACAAAATCAGCAATCTCCCTCTTCATGTTGTCCCACCAAAAATGTTCCTTCAAATCTCTATACATTTTGGTGCTCCCAGGGTGTATAGAGAAATTGGAACTATGAGCATCATCCAGCAATTCCCTTTTTAGATCAGGTATATTGGGAACACAAAGTCTCTTCCCGAATTTCAAAATTCCATATTCATTCACAAAGTCTCTCAATCTCCCATCATTCACAGCTTTAATCTTATTTTGGAATTCTTCATCATCGGTCTGAGAACTCTTAATCCTTTCTAGTAAAGATGGTTTGGCAACCATTTGAAAAAGCATTGATGTTTCACCTTATCTGGTTATTCCCATGTCCATCTTCACTAGATCCATGAAAATTGGATCCCTTTCAATTCTTATCATGTTCAAAACTCCATGGTCTTTTCTACTCAAAGCATCTGCCACCTTGTTTGCCTTCCCTGGGTGGTAGTGTATCGTACAATCATAATCCTTGAGTAATTCAAGCCATCTCCTTTGCCTCATGTTGAGTTCTTTTTGTGAGAAAATATACTTCAAACTCTTGTGATCAGTATAAATCTCACATTTTTCACCATAGAGGTAGTGCCTCCATATCTTCAAAGCAAAGATCACTGCGGCTAACTCGAGATCATGAGTAGGATAGTTTTGTTCATGAATTTTCAACTGTCGTGATGCATAGGCAATAACTCTATCATTCTACATAAGGACACAGCCAAGTCCTTTCTTCGATGCATCACTATAAATAACGAACCCATCATTCCCCGATGGTAGAGTCAATATAGGAGCATTGACTAATCTTCTCTTCAGTTCTTCGAAACATTCTTCACACTCTTTTGTCCAAACAAATTTAACCCCTTTACGTGTGAGCTTCGTTAATGGGTTAGCCAATCGGGAAAAATTCTGGATGAAACGTCGATAATAACCTGCCAAACCAATAAAACTACGTACCTCAGTTATACTCGTAGGTGCTGGCCATTCTTGGATTGCCTTGGTCTTAGAAGGATCAACAGAGATTCCATCTTTAGAAACAATATGGCCAAGAAAAGAAATCTCCTGAAGCCAGAATTCACACATGCTAAACTTCCCATATAATTCATGCCTCCTCAGAGTCTTCAAGATAATGCGCAAGTGATTTTCATGATCTTCGTAGGTTTTGGAGTATACCAATATATCATCAATAAATACCACCAAAAATTCATCGAGATACTCCTTGAAAACTCTATTCATCAGATCCATGAATACAGATGGTGCATTAGTCAATCCAAACGGCATTACAGTAAACTCGTAATGCCCATACCTGGTTCGAAATACTGTTTTCGGAATGTCTTCCTTCTTCACACACAACTGATGGTATCCAGATCGAAGGTCAATCTTTGAAAAGTATTGAGCTCCATGCAGTTGGTCAAATAAATCATCAATACGAGGTAGGGGATACTTTTTCTTTATCGTTATAGCATTGATCTCCCTGTAGTCGATACATAACCTCATAGATCCATCTTTCTTTTTAACAAAAAGAACAGGGGCTCCCCATGGAGAAACACTAGGGCGAATAAATCTTTTATTACTAAATTCCTCTAGTTGTTTCTTTAGTTCGACTAATTCTACAGTGGCCATTCTATAAGGGGTCTTTTATATAGGCCTTGATCCAGGAATCAAATCAATGGAAAACTCAACTTCTCGTTCTGGAGGATGTCCAGGTAAATCTTCCGGAAATACATCTACAAATTCTTTCACAACAGGTACATCCTCTATTTGAACATTCCTTTCCTCACCGACAATTATTTCATTCTCTTCCTCCCCAATAATTGAATTAAGTTGAGCTACTGGGGGTGGATCTAAATAAGAATTAGGTGGTGATGATTCTGCTCTAAAGATAAGGTGTTCCTTATCATTATCATCAAGAATCGTAACCTCTTTCTTCTTACAATAAATCTTCGCATCATAGTCTGAAAGCCAGTCCATACCGAGGATTATATCAAACTCAATCATAGGTATGACGATGAGATCAGCTGATAAAGAAAATTTATGTGCTCTAATGGGGACTGATTCACAAAACTTTGTTGCAATGATACTTCCCTTAGGAGTTTTAACTGACAACTACCTTATTAAATCAAATTGGAAATATCTAATTTTCTTAGCAAACTGGGAAGATATGAAACAATGCGATGATCCAGAATCAAATAAGGCATTTGCTAAACTTGAGGAAACCATTAAATTACCTGCCACCACGTCTTTCGGAGCTTCTACCTCAGCAGTAGTGATAGCATAAGCCTGGCCTTGATCCCTTGGCCTTTTCTGAGGTAAGTTCTCCTGACGCTTAGGGCATGCATTTGCATAATGCCCCATCTCCCTGCAATTGTAGCACTGAACTTTGGTAGCTTCCTTCTTCCCCTTGCAATCATGAGCTTGGTGGCCTTTTTCACCACACTTGTAACAGACTCCCATTCCCTTCAAGCAAGTACCAGGATGTTTCTTCCCGCATTTACAACAAGATAGATATTCAACCTTTCCCTTCTTCCCCTTATTTCCATTCCCAGATTGATCAGCAGGTCTCTTCTTCTCTTGCTTTGCTTTAAAGTCATAAGACTTAGAGAATTCCTTTTCGGTCTTGATAGCACATGAGACAATGTCTTCGTACGATGAAAAGGATTGTGAGACTAACGCTCGACGGAGAAATGGTTTTAACCCATCAAAGAAACGATCAATCTTACTTCTTGGGTTGCGAATATAATCTCCAGCATACCTCGCTAACCTTGTAAAGTTAGCCTCATACTTTGTGACATTCTCATCCTCCTTTTGTCTCAGACTCAGAAATTGTCTTTCCATATCTGCTCGATGGTCGCGAGGAAAGTATTTTTCTAAAAACATATATTTGAACTCCCTCCATTCCATATTTGATACTTTATCATCTTCCTTCATGTTCTGAATCAATGACCACCATTGATCAGCATCTCCAGTGAGGCGGTAAACTGCCATGATAACTTTTTCCCTTTCACTCCTCCCCAAAGCCTGAAATATTTTCTCTAGGGAAAATATCCATTGCTCAGCTACTAAGGTATTTTTATTCCCATTGAACGTTGGTGGTTGTTGCCTGATGAATCGATCTAACATTGATCCTCCACGCTGCGGATCAGGGTGCTCCATACGGGTAAGGTTATTATTCATAACCTGAGTAAGTTGTCCCAGTATGGTGATTACCTGATCAGAACCAGTTGCATCACCAGCCCCACTATAATTATCTTGAGCAAGAGGGCAATCCCTACATGGAGTGCGTGCATTGATACGGTTTCCATTTCTTCCACTAGGCGCCATTTCTAAACAATGGCATAAACTAGATCAGTTTATGAATCAAAATACATAATCCCATACTTATAAAACACTTAACATAAATTGAACTATTTATGGATATAATCCATAATCATAAGAATTTTTTTTTTCTTTGAGGATGTATATACTCATAATCCCTTCAAAATTATTTGTAAAGAAAATGAGAGTTATCCTAAGCATATCCCCCGGGAGTGTCGTAACCAAGAGTGCAGCAAGGCCCGTTGTCGTGCACCAGTTCCTGTTTGAGTCTAGCTCAAAGCGGTGTTTTCGAGTTTTACCCCTAGGTACATCTGTGCCAGAGCCGCCTCTACCTGCTCTTATCCAGACAGGGATGTATTGCTCAGAAAACTCACAAAATCTCTACAATACCAAAATTCTAGGAAGTTCTTCTATACTAATCCTCAAAGTTCATCTTAGGTCTACGTGCTCTAATCAGAGTTTATCTAACTCTAGCTTCCAAGATTTGTACTAAACTTCCTCTGATACCAACTGTAACGCCCCGACCCTAGTTACCCATAGTCGGTGCATTACTTACATAACATTGGCATGATCACAAGAAAGATCAAAACTCGAAAGATCGATTGGTTTAGTAGCCTTGGAAACACTAGATATATTCATAAAGTTTTACATTACATTTCAGAGTAAAAACAACTACTACAACAACATGGTCTTCATATTTCACACTCATATCCCCACATACTATCCCTGCATGTCATTCATAACTTACTTCTTCACATCCTGGGAAAATAAAACATAGAAAAGGGGTGAGCTCAAATGCCCAGTAAGGATAACAATATAGCGGAAACTTTCACAAATAAGAATAAATATTTAAGGCAATGTATAACTAAAACATAAGCCTTTTAAACATGAACTTTCATCATGGTATGGCATAAATAAAATGAAATAATGCCATTTACTTATTCACATGGATATTCTACTAATCGAATAATCACATTCAAAAAATCAATAACCACTTTCATAATGTTGGAATGCATAATGCCAGACTATCATAACCACATAGCCAAGGCCTCGTGCCAAGACTACAAATAATATTTTGTCAAGGCCTTGTTCCAAGACACTAGTTTGTCTCATGAGACCTACCAATGCATCGAGGAGCTATAGCGGGCTCCACCCGTCACATATTAAGTCCAATGCATTCCCATATGAAAAGGTTTAAACATAACATAAACATTCGTATTAAAACTAGCATACGAAATGTCAATAATTTCACCATAAACTATGAATGGTATAAAAATAGCACATCCACAGTCAAAAATATCACAAAACCTTCAATACAATATAGAAGTTTTGTATCAGAATAAATCAACTTCAAATAAGCGTAAAATCCATCAAAGGATGTTGACATAGATGAAATCAAAACACTTTTTAGAGAAATATCTCTTTCTATTTTTGAAATCATTTAAGAGCCATATAAAATAAAACATTTTCTTGAAAATATTCTTATAAGCTTGTAAGGAATGCTTTGAGTATTTTATAACGGCGGAAAATAACCGCACCCGCCGTATAAGTTAAAAAAAACATTCTTACCTTAATTTTGTCGAAAAGGTTAAAAAGGACCTTGTTTTGAAAACAACGGAAAGATTCCTTTATAAACCTCTTATAAAAAGTCAAACAAGGGTATAAATGACTTAAACCCATATTATTGTAAATAGTAAAAATGTTTTGAAATACATTTTTAAGAAACATGGATGTGGATGATAAAGAGATCCCAGTGGATTATTACGTATAAACAACCTCGGATAATGAAGAGATTGTGAAATAACCCTTACCTTGTACTTTTCCTTTGTTGGGGTAGGTTAACCTCCTGTATAATGGTTAAATAATTGTTATTAAATTATACAAGAATCATATACATTAATATGATATCATATATGATCTTTTAACATTGCTTTATTAATAATATCTTAGTATTATCGTCGTTTCGGGTGATAATCGATTCGTTCTTATTAAATGTTAGGTTACGTAAGACATGTTTGTAATGGATAGATTATATCTTATTCATAATCAGAATGATATTAACATTATTTTTAACCCTAAAATGAGAATAATACATGAATGGATATGATGGAGAATGAATCTTATCACGTTCGTGGAGACGGTAGTCCGTACGCACGCACGAACGCTACTTCCATTTAATTTTTATTTTAAAAGAATCAAATCCAAATGATACATAGGTATATTACTATTCCAGTATAATATAATATTTTATATATGTTACTTAAGTTCATTAACACCATCCTTTATACGTTCCATGTGTGGTATGAACGAGTCATATCATTTTAAGGGGGCGGTAGTCCGCACTTCCTCAAATGAAATTATCGTATGTATATACAACATGAAACGAATAATGGTATGAAATAAAATGGAATTACAGAAGCTTATATATAAAATATATATAATTAATATCATATTTAATTACAGTGCCATCATAATGGCCACCATGAGAGGTGGTAAGATGTATTTGAACAATCATCGTTTCGTGAGGTGTTAGTTTGCCATCCACAGAAACATTATGTTCATCATCCATTAGATGGAGTTGTGTGAATGTGTAGTTTGAATCCTTCTTATAAAAACATCCTAGTATATTTTGGATACTGGTGTTGTTACAAAATAAAGGAAATAAAAAGAGTTTGGGGGTTGGAGAAGCAAAATAAATGAAAATAATTTAAGAGAAAACGTTACCTTTAATCTAGGTAACTCACTTTGGTTGGAACCAAAGGACTTCTTGAAATGCTTTCTGCCTAAGGGGAAGCTTCAAAGAGGAGGAGAGGGATTTGGGGAGCTTAGTTGGGCAGAGTTTGGACGAGCCAAGTGGCTTGAGAGGTGTGAGGAAAAGAGAAGGAGGAGTGCCCTTTTATAAGAGGGGTGAGGGGCAGTTTTGGAAAAGCTAGAAATATTAATTTATAATAAATTCATATTCGGTTTCCAAAGGCTCAAAAGTTTACTATTCAAAGGATGAGGTGGTGATAGGTCGAAAACAACTCATCCAATAGAATTTAGACAGGTTTGGGTACTTATATTAACCTTATCTTTAAGTATTAACTCTAAGTTAATTAGTTTCACTTTTACAATGTCTCTTTGTATTTTTATATAATATGGTTAATAAACTTACTATATACATCCAAGAGACCCCCAAGTGGTCCATTAATGATTAACCTATCATAATATAAGTCTCTTGGACGAACATTATATTTTTAGGAATTTAATATCAATTAATAATATAATATTTGTTTTAAGAACTCTTTTATGTCAATTTTGACACTATTCAATAGTTGATTTTTGTGAAACTCATAACAGATTGATTACTTCGAAAAAAGTCAATTAAATCAATACTAATATATCATATTGTCCTAGAAAATTAGTGTAATTCATTAAAAGGTTTATATTATATTTATTTGGGTATTTATAATATCAATTATGTTAATTTTTTACTATTTTAGTAATTACTGCATCATCATTGTGTCATAAATAAAATAAATTATTTAATGTCTAAAAATTATAAATAAATCATCCTTATGTAGGCAATCTTTTTATCTTTCTAATGAATATTTATAATCGAAAATCCAACATGTATAACCCTATGTAAAAATTGTTTTTCTAAAAGATGTAAGCTTATGCCATTTTTATTTTTATTTTAACTTTATTAATATAATGTGTCCCTACCACATACAAGTGGCTCCAAGGGGTCCCCAAATTGACCCAAGGATGCCCATGGTAGGGTATGTGTCCAAAAATAAGGTTAGGACACGTTTTAGGGTAATTTTGTATTATTATAATATTATTTTTTAACCCTTATTTACCGGATTTACCCTTTAACCATGGTAAATAAAATATTTACCGCAGTAATTATTCAAAATGTCTAAAAATAAAAGTTACCTATTTACACAATTTGAACATCCTGATTCCAAATATGGAATCCATTTTTCTAAATTCAAAACACAGAAGTGGCAGAAATTAATTTAAAATTAATTCCCGCTGTCAAAACAAAAAGCGTGTTTTTAAGAGATAATGACTATCAAAAGATTGACACTTGTTTATGTTTGGTTTAATTGTAAAATTATGTCCAATGACCAACATTATATTAAATGGTAAAAATATATTCTAAATATACTTTAAAACCACTCAAATTCATAATTTATCACTATTAATTATTTTGATTAAAAAAGTTGTTTTTAATTAATATTTAGTAATTTTCACTATTCATCAAAATATGAAAGTTATCAGAAAAGTACCAAAATTTCAGCCTAGACTAATTTCGATATTCCGAATACAAAAATGAAGTCCATTTTGAAATATAAAATATATATGATTTCAAAAAGTAGGTATTACTATTCACAACGGCTAGTTTAATTAGTTGTGGTGTGTGTTAGAACTCGAGGTTGCGTACAACACACGCTATCGCATATTTCGAGGAGAAACGTACCGTGGAAGCTTGGGGTGTTACACATAATATCTTCCCAAATTGAAAAAAAATTATTTATCAATGTTAAAATCAAGACACACAGCCTTCTGAACAAATTCTACATTTTTCTGCAATTCACTATCTGCCATTTATATTTACTTAATTCTATCTGACAGAGATGATTGCACTAAATCCTAAAACAAATATGTTGAATTTACTACACCAACAAATTCCAATCTAAGTTTCATCAAATTAATAAATAAATGATCACTCTCTAATCATAACATCATTAACATTGCATTACATTTTTGACTGAAATCATCAGTTACCTTATTTTATTTTCGAGGATGGTAATGAACAAAATCCTTGATTAGTTCTAAACATCTTATATGTCTCATGTTTAATTATTTAAGAGTGAATATATACTTCCAAAAATTTTTGTTAGTATATATTTCACCATTTACTCTATAAAAATGATACCTACAATTTTTTAAAGTAAAAACTATAGAACTTAATTACAAATCATGTTTAGGGTAATTTAACTCATGAGGATTCAACTAACATGAAGCATAAGCATTTTCCCGATAATTTTGTATTAGGAAACAACCATTTCCTTTTATAAAAGCATCACTGTGGATAAAAAAATCACCATTTATGGAAGGAAGGTCCAAAATTTAAGAATTTACCAATATTTTGTTTTAAATTTATTGAAACAATCATCACATTCGTTTTTCTAGATGAACTTAAAACATGTCTGAGTTAACATAGTCAGTGGAAAGATAAAAATTATTTTTTTTTCAAATTTTTTTTTGTAAAACCCTTAAAAACCCAAAAAACTGTGAATTTCAATTATATTTCTGGGTCTTATCCATTCTTTAATAGCTTTAGTTTGAGCATGATCAACTTTTATTCCATATTTAGAAACAATGTGACCAGGTAAATAAATTTGTTACAACAAAAATTAAATATTAATGAATTTACCATATAATTTGTTTTCTTTTATGTTTTACAAAATAACCTTTAGATGAATTTCATGCTCTTCTTTACATCTATAATATACCAATATTTCATCAATAAAAAAACCACAAACATATCAAAGAACTTGTGGAATATTATATTTATAATATCCATGAATATACCATTGGAATTAGTTAATCCAAACAACATAACAGAAAATTCATAATGGCCATATCTAGTACAAAATGTAGTCTTTAGAATATCTATTTCCTTTACATTAAACTGATGGTAACTTGACCTCAAGTCAACATTCGAATAAATTTATGCTCCTTATAGCTGATAAAACAAATCAACGATATGGGGGAATATATACTTATTCATAAAAGTGATTTTATATAAGTATATATAATCCTTTCATAGTCTCATTGAACCATCTTTTTTTAATAGAAAAGACAGGAGAACCCCATGGTGATGTACTAGGTTGAATAAAACCTTTATCTAATAACTCCTAAAACTGATTCTTCAACTAAAAAAGTTAAATTTTATAGATTAAATAAGGGGGTTTGGAAATTTTATTATTATCAGAAACTAAGTCAATATTAAATTTAAATTATCGATTAGGTATAATACAAAGAAAATCATCATAAAAAACATCCAGATACTCATTTACCATAGGCATGTCATTAATCTAAATTGTTTCTTTTATTTTAAAAATATTTGCAAGGTAACATTCATTTACATATTTTAATATTTTCTCAACTTCTTGATATATTATCAATGGTAAGTGATTATTATTGTACACAAACTTAATGTGTTTGCAAAAACAACTTCTTTAGATCTAAAATCAATCATAGTATGGAAAACTGGAAGCCAATATATACCTAGAATAACATCAAACTCTACAATAGTATAATAATAAGGTTTGAAGTTAAATTATTTCCATAGATAAGGATAATAAGATTTTTATAATTTAATTTTTCCTTAACATTTCTCCTATGTATTTTTACCATAAGTTCGGGATTCATTTATTGAGGTGGAATTTCCAATATGCTAAAAAATTTATCACAAATGAACGAATGTGTAGACCCTTAATCAAAAAACACATCTCTATAATATGAATAATCAAACAATTTACATGATACCGGTCCATTTTATGTTTCAATACCTACTGAATTAGTTGAAAAGGATTTCATCAAACCTTTTTATTTATAGTATGGATGCTTACCATTTTTCAAATTCTTCATCAGACACTCATTTTTATAATGACCCATCTCGTTACATTTAAAAAAAATTTAATGACTTCATAACAAATTTTTTATTACCACTACCTCTATAATTTTCAGTGTAAATACATGCCTTATGTCCAGTTTTACAACATCAGAAGCACTTACTAGAATTCAAAAGGCATTCCATAGTATGATTTTTACCACAATTTTCACAAACTATAATCTTAAAATTCATACCATTACTCCTTTTTATGAATTATTCCATTTTTCGTTCCATTTAAAACTATTATTGTATGGTTTTTCAAAGAACACGTGATCATTGGTCAACTCCATTTACACTTTCTCTTCACATCGAACATGTTTTTCATAACCTTTGAACTCATGAGAAGACTACACCCTTTGAGAATTTGGATTTAATCATGAGTAAAAATGATTTATTTTTCAATAAATATCCAATATAAAATTTAGAATTTACCTTTCTAGTCAATTGAATTTTTCTTTGTTTGAATCCATAGAATCCATATCTTTCCTCAATTCTAAGAATGTATTTTCCATCCTATGTCGACCACATTAGGAAAATATTTCTCAAGAAACATATCTCTGAATTTCTCCCACTCAAGAGAATAAATCTCATCATTATCCCTGAAATTCATAACCATTGACCACCACTGATTGACTTCACCATCAAAAAGATAAAGATAAATACAAAACTTTTGATTCTTCGAACACCTCATGACATAGAAAATATTTTCTAGGGATTTAATCCACCCTTTAGCTAGTGTGAGGTCATATGATCCTCTGAATGATGAGAGATGTTTCCTTGTGAAATTCTCCACTACTTAAATTTTATTATATCGTTTATATGGATGATATCATGGATGTATACCACAACCATTAATAGCTTGAGTCAACTGCGCCATCACTGCAACAAACTGTTCAGTTCTTATTCCAACCATCTTAGGTTTCTGTTTTGGAAGGTTTCTTTCCAATGGATATCATCCCGGCACAACTTTCCTATTTTCTATATGAAAAATAATTATGAACATACATTTCTTAGATGAATCAACATAGTAATATTCAAATTATATATCATTTAAAATTTACCATAAATTAAAAATAATTTATGGATATTCTATTAACAATATATTATCCCCTAATGTTATCAAAATTTACCTCTGATACCAACTACATGGCCTCAGCCATTAACATTACATAATCTTGAGTTAAGTCAAGAATTTAAAGTGAGGATATTTTAGCGTTATTTTTTAGATAATTAGGAAATAAAATTTACATAACTACTCAAATATTACAAATATAATCTTCTACTTACTATACTTTATTCACAAGATACAACTCTTGTAGACAAGATTTATTTTTCCTTGATAGAAATTTTCCGAAAATTCATTATAACTTATTATTTTCTCTTAATAATTTCTATACCCTATGGAAAACTTTTCAAAAACTTGGGATAAGTAAAAAAATATTATTAAGGTATATAAATAAAGAATGAAATTATTAGTCCAAGACTATTTAAACTCATGAAATGTTTTTCACAAAAATAATTCTTTTTCCCATAAAACATAAGTTCATTAACATACCTCGTGAAATCATAAGAATCCTGAAATATTTATTAGAAATAAGAAAACATAATGGTAAATTGGGGCATCCAAATCATACTTAAATTGTAACTTTCAAAAATACATAGATAGTAACCATCATGGTTGCATTTGGAATACCCATCACAATATATTAGCTAAATCATGTAAGAGAAACCTTATCATATAAGTACATCTAATTACCCAATGCATTCAGGAGCTCTTACAACCTCAACAACCCTCATTTTATCATGTAACCACCTATATACATATACAGTTCCAAAGAACTACAACATAATCATAACACATTAAAAAGCAAAAAAGAATGAAATAACATTTCCACATTGCAATCACAAGATATCATTTCATGATATTGACATAATCAATCCCTTATCAAAACCATTTTCTGTACCAAAATACATGAAAATTTAATACAAAATTTATTTTCCTTTTAAAAAAGAATTAGGATCACAGAGTATTCAATATATAAAATAATGGTCATGTGGAGGAAAAGTCATTTTTACAACGTACATTAAAAACATTCCATTTATCATTTATTAAAACCAGTCATAGGAAAATTTTAATTTCAATGAAATTAAAAGTAAAATTGCTTAATTATAGACTATATAGAAAAAGGTGGTGTATATTATCGAAATATCCCTTAATGAAAGGAGATTTTGATGAAGTCTTGTACTGTGAGTAAGACTCATCAGGTAAAATCCTTATTTTCATGAGTAATAAATAAAAGTTAATTTTTACTTTCTTGAGACCATTTTTTTATTTTTATTATTCCTTTTATATAACTTATTATCATATTATAAAAATGAAATAATTTTTTATGTTCATATTGGATGTTCAATCAATATTCTGAATTTGAGTCGAAAATGAACATAGCATGATGTACATAATCCATGTGGTATTAAATAAATCATATATAAAACAAAATTCATTAAATAATAATATATATATATATATATAAATTATAATTTTTAAATCAAACCATTCATTTATGGTATGAAAAAAACAACGTTATGACCGTTGATACGGTACGTCCTATGTACGCATGAGTAACCTTTCAATTGATTCATTGATCATTATAGAAATAAGTTAATATTTATTTTATATTTATAGAATGATAATAATATAACTAAAATCATAATATTAATTTAAATATACTTATATATATATCATATAATTATTTCTGTGACTAAAAATGATTCACAACGCTTTTTAGAGGTCAGAATTCACATGTACCCATGAACGACATTTTCATTTTTATGTGCATGGAATATAAGAACATAATTTACATTTTTTTCTCTTGTAATGATAAATATTTCATGAAAAACATATAAAACCATTAATTCCATCATAATGTTTTTATTGATATAGGGTTATGGAAAATGAATTATATCAGTTCATGGAGTTGATAGGACACACGTATGCGTGAATGATTAATTCTTTTACAATTTAATAGATGGGGAGATGGATTTAGGTGATGATAGAAAAATAATAACATATCAATGTATTAAATATACCGGGGTTATTATTTCATCATGGCTGAATTTTATTTGAAGGTAGTGGAAGAAGAAATAAAATAGAAATACTTAAATAAAAACATTACCTTTCATTTGGATGATCACCATTCTTAACACCATAACACCTCTAAGAAGGGTTTATGTCTAATATAAGGTCTCAATAATGTTGGGAGGGATTATAGGAATAGTTTTAGGTGGATATTTTCGGAACCAATGGTTTTGGAAATTTTGATTAATGGAGAAGAATGTGTGCCTTATTATAGGAGAGGAAAGGTGCACCCTTGGAAAAATTAAAAATTTTAAATTAATATATATTCAATTTCGATTCCAAATGGTCACAAACTGATTTATATAGAATATAGGATAATTTTTATTAGAACATTAATAATACAATTAAAATTATAAAGGTTGGAATATTTTATAATACTTATCTTTTTGTTTCAACCCCTTTTAACTATTACCATTTTATTATGTAATTTACACTTTAAGGGTTAAAATAGTTACCAAATCATGAAAAACTACCAATGAATGAGTTATTATTAAATTTTATAGATTTATCTAATCTTTTTTCATCACTATTATACTTTTATAAATTTTATTTCATCTAATTAAATATAATATATAGAAGTCATGAATTATGTCAAATTTGACAATATTCATCACTCGACTTTTAAAAAAAATCAAATTAACATGATTCCTTCAAAAAAAATTTTTTACCCAAATACTGTCATGTCATATACATCCATTAAATTCTTGAATGGAAAAAAATATATAACATTATATTTATTTAATTATATTTATTTATATCATTTATTTGATTCATTCTATAATGAATTTATTACAATACCATCTTTACTTCAATATTAAATAAAATTACTTAATTATTAAAAAGTATCTATAAATTACCATGATATAGGTAATAATTTTATCTTTCTAAAGACTATTTATATTCAATTATAACACCTATATAACTCTATATTAAAATACATTACTTTTTAAAAACAAAAGTGTATCACAAATGACAATTCATTGAATATAATGTTATAAATGCATTAAATTCATCCATGTGGCTCCAACAATGTCCTTAAAAAGACCAAAGGATTATCATGGTTGTAATACACTCATAAAATTTAATTAGGACAAGTGTGAGTATGTTTTATATTAGTAAACTAATATTTTTAAATTTAATTACATAATTTAACTTTAACCATGGAAATAAGTTTTATTTATAAAGTTACTATTAATAATGTCAAAAAAGAAAACGGAACAATTTATGTAATTGGGAACTTATAATTAAAAATATGGAATACATTTTTCCATATCCAAACTCTGAATTGGTAGAAATTAATTAAAAATTAATCTTGTTGATGGAATAAAAAACTTGTTTTTTTTATGTAAAATGTTCAAAATTTCACATAGTTTTTCCATTTGACATTAATTTGAAAAAGAATCCAATGAACTATATTGGATTATCTGATTAAAAAATTGTCTAAATATTCCTTAAAACCATGTACAAGGATAATATAACAATATAAATAAATTAGAAGAAATGGAAGTTTTGAATTAAAATGAAATATTTTTCATTATTCATTGAAATATACATTTTATAATAAAAATACTAGAAATTCATTCGATGTAAATTTTTATGTACTTCTTAAAAAAATTATCAAATATAACATATAAAAGTAACAAAAACAAGATTTAAAAACGGTTTTCTGTAAAAATGTTATAAAACTACATATTAAAAATATTGGAGTATTTTATGCTTAAAATTTGATTTATTCCCATTTTAATCCTCTAAGATTTAATGAAAGAAAGTAAAAATATTGAATCAACATTTTTAAACATAATATACATAGTTCTATTCATTCCTACCAATATAATGGCTAGGTGATAACTAGCATTTGAAATAGTAATATTAATAATATATTATTTTTCAGTATAACTCAGTCTTTTGTGTAATGTAGGAATTTGAAATACCAATTGTTACGTGTCATGTAAGCTATTAGATATAGAATACCCTTTAATATAAAGTTATTATCTAATTCATGAATATTAATTTATATGAAAAAATATTATTCTATAATTATGAGGGATATTACATCTATCATTAATAAAAAGTTATGTAATATAATGTTACTATTGTTGATGTTAAGGATGTTGTGTTTTCCAATTTTTCTTCAAATAATTTATATATGAAAAATAAATCAATTGAAATTGGTTTAAAACATATTTAATATAGCACATAATAGTTAGTAAATGTTAAAAAAATATCTCTTCTGATTCAAAATCTTGGAGGTACATGTATCCCCACTTTATTAGTCATTAAATAGTTGAAATAATTCAAAAATGAGATTGTTGTTCTAGAATTAAATCTGATCACCTTTCAAGACCTCCCCAATAGTATCATCGCCGCATTAGATTTTCTATCACCCCATAATGATAGAAGGAGTGATATTGTTTTTATTGGTCTATGAAGATTCATTTTTAGGTTCTCTATATGATTTTGACATCTTCAAGATGGATAAATTTGGAAAAGATTATATAAAAAATAATAACATTTTTTCTATCAATTGAAGTGAACTGAAATAATATTAAACAAAATGAAACATAATTAATAAAATAATTTTATAAAAATATCATTTCAATTAATAGAATAATTTTTCTAAGAAATTTCAAAACAAAGGTCTAGTAGAGGGTGAAAAGTCTAGTTCAGAAGAGGTATTAGATGCATGAGAAGCTCGAACATCCTAATACACTTTCCTTATCTCTATCTACAATCCTCTAAAACAATCATTAAGGATTTAAACCAACTATCTCATAAAAATTTATGAATCTTGATCCACCTTCAAACATTCAACCAAAGTTATTTTAAAAACTATAGAACCTTCACATCTGACTGAACAAACTTTTAATGAATTCCACCAAACTAATTAAGATGATTTCTATTACAGAGCTCTATTAATGATAATATATCAACAAGTTCTACCTGGTTGTCCAAAAACACATTTAATAGCGGCCCTTCACACTAATGTTAATTTATATTATCATTAAAGGTAGATATTACCAAAATAATTTCTTCAAAAAATATGATTAAATCTACAGAATTTTGGGGAGTAGAATAAGATGATTTAAATTTATTATCACAACATAAAATTGATTCATACTAACACCCTGAATTTCACTTTAAATAACATTTTTTTATATTTTAAATGATTATTCTCTTATACTTCCATACTAATATGAAATATATACTTTAAATGTATCAATATATATTCATGAAAATGAATTCTCTCTGATATTTCTTAATTGAGCTTAAACTGAATAAAATTCCTCACTTAGAATTATCTAATATATCCAATCTTCCAAATATTTATTGATATTTTCCATCGCACTCTATTAGTTTATAGTGACTTCATTAATTTTATTATACTTGAAAACTAAATTCTCTATTTAAGTATTCAACGAATTAGAATATTATTCTTCTTGGACATGAAATAGATGACCTATTTCATTCAAGGCTATAGAATTACCTTAATGTTTGTCACATTAAGAGGAAAATGTAATGTTAAGAACCTCTATTATTTTATTAGATATAGAAATAGACTTTCCATATAATATTCAAAAAAATAGATTGTTTTATTCTTAAAAAACCTAGTCATTTCAATTTATAATGGATTTTTTCTTTCTTATTTCCTTGAGTAGTTTCCAAAACATATTCTTCTAGATGATATTTTTTCATCATATTTTCATCATTAGCCTCTTACTCTTTATTTTCATATATACATTTATAAAGATACTCTTGATTGGCTCTACTATCTCGTTTATTCTCATGTTTTTTTCATCATGAGTGATTGATACTCTAAAAAAATGGTTTGTTCAACTTCACTAGTTACAACAGACCCATATTCTAGTATCTGAACTACATGTTTGTCCCTTTGTCTAGCCTCGGAGACTAACACATCACTGTTTTCTTCATCCAAATTTTTTATAAGATGTTGATGAACATCTCTTCAAATCTATGAATCATAGACATCATATATAATTTAATTTATTTTTAATATCATATTATATAATTAATTCTATGACTTAATCTTCATGAAAACTAATTAGACCGTCTGATTTTAAATTTTTTTATCTCCCCTAAGAAATAGGGTCAGATTCATGTTGTTCTTCTTCACCAATAGGTAACATCTTTCCTCTAATTTTACTTTGAAACAGAACTGAAATTCCAAAAGGTCATTCATTTATAATTTTAATTTTATGAAACCTATTTTGTATCTATATATTTTTAGTATTTTCTTTTTTATACAAAAGTATTGAGAATATCTTTCCATAGGGATAAAAAGACATTCTTACCTCTATTTGACAACAGTGATGAATGCATTTGAGCATATATATTGAGATATTAAATTTAATATCTCTCATATTAAAAACATTATATACATAACTAGAGAAAGAATATTTTTTAACTCAAAAATTCTTATAAGTATTTCTAACTAAAGTAATTTTACCAATACCTTTTCATCATCCCTTATGAACATTTTCTAGATCTGGGTTGAGTGAAAGAGAAAAGAGATAATATCATCTGATTTATTTTCTTAGTTTCAAAATGATCAAATAATTAAATGAAAAAATCCATTAAGTGGAGAATAACAAATTTTTTTGTTTTATAAGAATAAAAAGAAAAAAATATATTTTATACCCTTGAAATGAGATCATCCTCTATGTCACCAATGAGGACCTGAATATTTCTATAAATCTCCATTACATATATTTAAAAAAAATCAGTATATTATTCATTAAAATGGAATTCCAAACCATGAAAATATAGATCTTTCTTCAATCATATATTTTTCTCATTGAGCCATTTGAAATCTATAACTTTCACATGAATAATGTTTTTTATGATATGTATTGACACTTTTCCCTACTTGGTTCGACATTATATTTCCTCTTGATCATCGACATTGCACTAAATATATAGGTTAAAGGTGTATATTATAGGGTTTTGATGGTAAGAAGATAAATATATAAGTTGAAAGGAATAGAATTCTATGAGTAAGAGTGGAACATACAGAGTGGGGTTTTTTGGTTTTGGTGACATTAGTTCTGGTTTTTCCATCCAATTACTAAATATAATCATTATGTAATTTTTGAAAATATAATTTTTTAAAAATAATAATAAATTCTCATGAAAAAAAATTAGTGATAATTAACAAAATAAAAACAAATAAAAATGTTAATAAAAAAATTATAGAATCAAATTAATAAAAAATTATTTAAATTTAAATATTTCCAACTCCCCATTAATAAAATCGAACTACTAGTCGGTAGTTTATTAGTAAAAAAATAAGCAATTTGATTTTTAGTATTTAAAAATAATAAAGTTATATCCTTTTTTATAAAACAGACTCTTATAAAATGATGTATTATATCAATATTATTGGTTCCTTATTGACATATAATATTTTTTGAAATATTAATTTCACTTTTATTGTCACATAATATAAGAATGTTTTTGAAATTATGTCATATGTCAAGAAAGGTGTGTTTAATTGAAAAACATTATACACAGAAACTTCAAAAATAAATATATTTTGTCTTATCTATTGAAAAAGAAACAAAATTTTGTTTCCTACATCTCAATGAGAGTATAGATTTTTGTAAGACATTGAGATGGTGTTGCAATGGGAAAACACTAGAGAACACAGTGCTTGCACCCCAAATAAAATTCTATAGACCTCATCATATTGAAGCTGAATTTAGAGAAATCCAATATTTCATTCACAAGGAGTTATTCCACTGTTATGCTTCTGCCAATCCAGGTGCAAAATATCGTTCTATTGACATTGATATGAAGAAAAATTATTATGATGTTGTTAAATTGGCTGCAGACCATTCATTCTCTAAATTCCATATCCCATCCCCTAGTAGGCTCATATTTTAGGGTAACATTTCTCATGTTTCATAAAAATAATAATCTGTTGAGGAAAGGTTTTTATATGAAAACACTAAATTATTTCTAGGATTTTAACTCTGAAATGGGAGAAGTTGTTTAATTTTAATTTGTTTTGTCTGAGGATCGTAGAAAATAAAGGGTTTCAGTGAATAGTGGATAATTTCTATAGGAAGAGGTTATTGACACATTTTTTTGGACTGTAATTAAATCATTAGAAGAGAAATGAGTTTTAGATCTATCTCATTGATTATTGGTATCCAAATGAATCCAAAATGGGATTTTAATTTTGATCTTGATAATGTCAAGGAAACCCAAATGAAACTATGGATTCAGATCAACAAGATGAATTGGCTCTATTATATTATTATAATCCTATATTAAATGTCATCCTTAGTTATTAATCATATCATTTAGGATAGAAAAAAAAAAGATAACTTGATATTTAGACACACTCCAAGAGTTTTTCTTGAAGAGGATATGTTTTCCACCCTTCTTGAGAAGGTTGGGATAATAACTCATGATGATAGAATCAAAATTTAAATTCATCATGAGAGGAAGAGAAAATTCTGTTTGAACTACATATACTTTAGTCAACTATCATCTAAATTTCATATAGATAATGCATATATCTTTTATAGAGTGATGGGAGATGAAGATGCCACCTATCAAAGGAATAATGGGAAGGCTCTCTCCTCAGATGTAAACTCTATGTTTTCATTGATCCATACTCTAATAGAGATATGAATTGAATACAAGTGGATATTATTGACGATGGGAGTCATCCCCCGCATATTAACACAATGAATATATCTATTCTTCCACTTTTTTAAGAGTGAGTGATGGAACCAGATAGTCTCATTCAAATTGTTCAATTTCTGTATGTTGTCAATGGTGGGCATGCAAAACAAGATGGAACTCTCTCATTTGATAATTTTTTCTTGAATTGAATTAAACAGCAGGATTTCTATAGAATATATATGATATGGATCTTACGGAGGTATGTTCTGATCCTTATATCTTTCTCATGGCAGATTCTCTAGTGGAGTTAGAGGAGGCTCCTATTAAGGATATAAATTTTACTACTACCTCCTAGTAATAATGATATTAACCATACACAACATTATAATATTACTTCTCCCACCCCCTCGAGATAAAATGATTTAAAAAGACATGAAATTGTTATCATCCCTTGATATGTTTTGAGTCATTTTATTAGGTTTGATTTCCCATCATATATGAAAATGATCCTCGATAAAATAACAATGGAGAGAATAACTCTTACAAACTATATATATAGAAAAATAGAAGAAAAATAGATTGTCAGACCCCCTTCATACATGATTCCTCCTCCAAGGATTCTAGAAGGAGAAAACCTAATTATTACCCCTCTTAAATTTAACCACAATGAGAAAATTTACCATTTTGAAAATAAATAAATAGTGAGGATCTCAATCCCCATGGGAAAAAGAGAAAAAAATCACAGGAGAGAATAATGTAAATATAGAGATTATATAGAAATGAGGTCATCGAACTAGAGGAAAATCTATAATATAAGGAGACTCTTAATCTATAATTTTCAAGGTATTGGGAACACCCATATGTTCACAACCCTTAAAAACATTATTGGGACATAAAAAAACACTCTATTTTGGATATGTGAACCAATTATGGTATTTTGAAAGAGGATATAAATTAATTAGTCCTCTCATGGCTACACTTATGTTTCTCAGAGCATACATAATTATGACATGGAATATATATTGGTGTTCAAGCCTGAAAAATTTCATTTTTCGTTATGTATGCAGGGTGTTCAGAATATCTCAGTTTGCCTCTCAATATATGGATTTGATTTTTCTATATCCTTCATATATTCTTCCACAACCTGAATTAAAAGAAGGGATATTTAGAGGGATCTATGTGTAATTTCTAAAAACATTATAAATAAATGGATAAAATTTGGTTATTTAAATATTGTTCTTAAACTAGATTAGAAAACTAGATCTACATTATACATGATTTCCAAACATGGGTTCTATTTATTTACTTATAAATGAAATATTAGGTAGTTCCCAATCTATATTGCTAAGATAACTTGGATTAGATACATCATTAATGATAGTTACAAAAGTAAACTTGCCAGATCCTTTATTCAGGTCGATGTTAAAATTGCCGCCAATGAAATATATAGCTTTTATCTTCACAAATTTCACATTGACAGTAACATTATCTTGATTGAAATTCACGTGAAACTACATAGGTCATGACCTCTTCCATTAAAATTCAATAATGCTTATCTTTTCTCATATATATATATATAGGGCAACTGTAATGGAATCTTGGGATGTGGCAACACTTGGAAGCCCTCTAAAAATAATACCTATAAAGTTCAAAATCTTTAAGGTTATCTTAAATAAATGGAGAAATAAATATTTTTCTTAGATTGAAATTTATATTAAAGATGCTATATAGAGTCATGAATCCTTCCATGCCATAAATCATAGTCAAATTAACCCCTCTATGAATGAATCTCAAGGTACTTTCAAATTAGATGATATATTGTCCATCAAAGAGAGGCTGACTAGAAATCAACTTAATGTGAAATAGCTAAGAGATAGTGACATGAACACCAAGATTTATCATTTTATATACAAAGAAAAATTATTCAAAGGAGAAATTAATTCTCTATAAATTAGTGGGGGTATCTTAAATTCTAAAAAAAGTTGTCTCTGTGGAAGATATTGATTACTTTAAATAACTCAAATCTGATGATGGAAAAGAAAACACTCACGAAATGGTTAATAATATTACTATTTTCAGTGATGATCCTCAATACTAGGGACTCATTTCTTCTCCCTTGGAGGATAAAATAATAAGGTCACTCTTTACTTCTAATATTGATAGTGAACCTTAACCTGATGGGTTTACTAGTAAGTTATTTTTATTCTAGTGGGACATATTTCTAAAAGAAGTGATGAATTCTTTGAGGGAATTATTTTTCATGCTCATATTACTTATTGTCTTAAATCAAGAATTATCTCTATAATACCGAAGAGGGAGAATTCCATTGACATCATATATTTCAGGTTAGTTTCAATTGGAAAAACTTTTACAAAGATTATTAGCAACATCATTTTGACTAGGTTGGGTGGTTTGTTTGGTGAAGTCATCAAATAAATTCAGATTGGATTTAATCTTGGTAGATGTATTCAAGATTTTCTTTTCACTACTTCATAAATTATCTAATTAATTAATAATATATCAATGTCTGAGAAATTTCCTCTAAAAATTGAAATCTCGAAATCATTGGATACTATAAAATGGTGCTTCATTTTCACTATTCTCACGAATTGTGGATTCTCTGATAAATTTATTAAACTTGTCAGCCCTATTCTTTTCACATTAAGGCTATCCATTCTAATTAATGGATCTTCATGAGACTTCTACAAATTCTCAAGAGGTGTTAGGCATGGAGATCCTCTCTCGTGAAATCTATTTTCCATTATCGGAGACTACATGAGTATATGAATTAATGATCTTATAAAAATTTGTTTTCTAAAATGTATCAAGTTATAGAGGGGGCTATTTTCTACTTCCCACATCCTTTATTATGATTACATATTTATATTTGGGAAGTCCTCCAAAAAACTAATTATTTTATGAAATCCACGTTTTGAAAATATGAGTAAGTGGCTAGAAAATATATCTTCTAGAAGAAATGTTTCCTCTTGTTTGGAGAGGGGGTCTATTTATCCTCCAAAACCAGAACTATAGAATATTGGGTGTTTAAAGGGTGGATATACTCTTCACTTACAATGGTGTTTATCTCTTCTAGGTGAAAATTAAAAGATCCCATATTGAAACTATTTTTTTAGGATTCATCAATCAGTTGCCAAAATAGACAGGGAAATCCATGTCACAAGCTGGGAGATTGTGTTTGGTCAATTTAGTTATCACCTCAAAATGTGCTTCTAAATTCCGGTATTATAGATTTCTAAGAATCTTTATCCAGGAGATCCAACACATGTCTAAGAGGTTTATATGGATTTGATCTATTCATGAATGTAAATTATCTAATGCTACTTAGAAGAAGTGTATGATGCCCATTGAGATTGGGGGACGTGGCCTCAAAGATCTAAAAATATTTAGTGTTCCACTTCTCAAAAAATTTACATGGATCCTTGTGACCTCTAATGATGCTTCTCTAGAATTACTATCCAATAGATTCAATGTAAGGATTCTGAATAGGAATCCATATTATCTTTCCCATTTTTCTAGGGCTTTTATAAGACACACCTACAATGATCTAATTATCACATCTAAAAGGCTGGTTAGAATATATGAAACTATGAACTTCTAGCGTAATCCAGGGATTGATACTCCTATTGAATATATTAAGGTGGTTCCTCTCAATATGAATCATCATTTGATTACTTAGTTCTTATACACTAATTCCATGCATGACATTATCATTACTAATTAGATATATCTTAAAATGAAAAGATATAACTGAATAGATAGGGACACTCTTATTTTCACCCCAAATAAGAATTTTAATTTAATTACCAAGGACTTTTGTAGAATAAAATTTAAAGTTAATTTCTACACCCTTCTTTATTATCCAAGCTCAAATATTTTTTTGACAGCCAATAATGTTTTTTCTACTATAGAGAATATAGAAATGTCAGTTACACACCAAGGATCAAATACTACATAACAGTGTTAAAATTTATCTGGTTTTTCTTCTCTGTATGGAGGAGTAAAAAATATTTATTTACCACTCTATTAGAATTATCTTCATCTTCTAAAACTGGTACTATTCGAAGAACAAATTTGGAATAACACATTGTAGAAGTATCTAAACTAGTGACCTCTTCAGGCCCATTAATGTTACAGCTTGTTGTGAGTAGATCTAAAAACTTCTTACAACCTCTTCCTCAACCGTAATTGCATACACATGGTGATCCAAGAATGATCAGATCTTCAACAACCATACTCCCACCACTCAGGTGGTAATCACTTCCATACATCAGGATTTTTTCACTATATCCAGAATCCAAACATGTTCTGTGTATAATTCCTTTTTAGTCATAACATGTTTAGGTTTTTCGTTGTTTATTACAGAGAAATAAGTCTATTAATGTTGAAATACATCATTTGGATACTACTTATACCCCAAATGTATGAAGTCTAATGTTGATGATGTGAATCATGGTGCATCTTTCCCCTCATTGTGTGGATGTGTTTGTCTCACTAATTATGTCTTTGTTAAATGATTATTTTCTCACTATGTTGGAAACTATACTATATATGATGCTGAACTATGGGCCATGATAAAAAGTATCAAATATGATGTTTTACATGGATGGGACTAACTCTAGATTTAGTTTTACTTGACACATTCCATTGAATACTTGAGGATAAGGACAAGGGATGTTCTATAGAATGTTCCCCCACAATAGCTTACATGTTCTGAACAAACTAAAAACCTAAAACATATAGTATCACATGTTTACAGATAAGACAACCAAGTTATGGAAACTTTATCCATGAAATAAATTATTAATATGACATATATTTGGTATTATGGGATTCTTAAAAATTCATTCAACTTCATTGACATAAATTTGCATGGTGCGATTCATTCTTGGTTTTATAAAACCCATGAACCGATTGACTTGATTGTTTTAATTTTTTAATAATTTTTTTGGAAATAGATTGCTCATTTCCTGAACCTTTTGAGTATAAGGATTCCTCTAAAAAGTTATAAGTTCTAGATGTACTTTTCCTATTTAATATACATCTTCCAAAATCAGCATCTTTATATAAAATTAAATTAGAATCAAAAGGTTGTGGATAACGTAGTTATTGAAAAATCATTTATTTTAAACATCTAAAATTTATTCTAATAGTAATAACAAGGTATTCGTTTGTATTGATTGAAATTTATCATATATGCAAATGGAAATAATGGTGTTTTTTCTACTAGTAGTAAGATACATTAGACTACCAATAAACCCTCTATATAACATGTTGTCAACTAGTTTTCTCTCTTTATCCAAATAAAGTTTCGCATTAGTACATGTGGGAGTTTTATATGCCATATAATTATAATGTATGAATTTTTCAAAAGATAAATAATATATTAACTTAGATTTAAAAAAAATCCATAACCCTTTTGATAGATTTAATATACAAGATATAAATTTAATTCTCTCATCATACTCATTTCAAATTATTTTTTCAAAATATTAGAAAAAGTAGCACAATACTTTTTATTTTTTGAACCAAAAATAAAATAATGTACATAAATTTGTAAAAATAAAATATTAAAAAAAATAGTGTATTATCTTCTGTACCTAAAAATAATAATTTTTCAAATAAAAAGAGATTGATTATTCCTACCAAGAGCTAGGTAGAGTTTTAAGGCCATAAAGAGCTTTAGTGAATTTTAAAAACTAGATATTTTGGATGAGGATTTTTTAAATATGGGTTTTCATCCAATATAAGCATCTTCCATTAGATATAAATTTGAAATTTTTTATTTTACATCAATCTGATATAATTTAACATTCATATGGAATGCATAATCTAGAAAAATTATAATATATTCTGATCTTGAAACAAGTAAAAAGGTTTTATCATAATATATTAATTCTATTTGATTGTTTAATTTGGATAATAATATATTTTGTTTATTATGATTATTATTTGGTCATATTGTTTATTTATAAACACCCATTTGGTTCTTATTACTCGATGATTGGTCATTTTATCAACTAATTCCCAAAATTTATCTCTACTAAATTGATTATGTTCTTCTTTTATAGACATTATCTACCTTTCTACATTTAAATATTATCCTATAGTCTTAGGTTTTAGTTGTGATATGAATGGAGAAAATTCAGATACATTTCCCACATTCCTTCTTATTTTCACTCATGTTTGTAGAAATCTTATTATAATTTTTTAAGGGTGATCCTTTAATGTTCTATATTTTCTAGGTAAGATTATTTATGGTAAATCTATTTCATTTTCTTCTGAAGTAGACTTAATTTTATTTCTTTTATATTAAAAATCAATTTTACTTGATTTAAATGTCATGCTATTAAAAGAGCCAAAAATTTTATCTATTTGATCATTTCATTTATCAAAAGGATCACTTTCTTAAAAATTCATATTAATAGATTCTTCAACAATCATTTAATTTTTTTGTACACTCTAAATAATTTAAAGGAAAAAAATTCCTAAAAAAATTTCATTATCAATTATTAAATAAAACATACCATCATATCCCATAGTATTCACGATATACACTATTACAAACTAGCATGAGAAACCTGGTAACCAGATAACTAAGCTAGCCCTGACATAACTCTAAGGGAATTACTGATCCTCATGAGTTGGAGACTAGAACCTGGAACGATAAGAAATTCATGTGGGGAAAAATTTACCACAAAACACAGCTTAAGAAAGATAATAAAATCAATATGCATATAAAAAAATTCCACTGGGTGTAAAGTACCAAAATACAATGAGGCATAAAAATTCCAAACTACAACAAACCATGTACTAAAAATAGGGAAAAGAACCCCTAATATCCCTAAGGACACCACTCAACTTGATAAAGGTTCAACAACTAGATCCTTCTATAATAGATCATTTCCCCATTATCAAACCTAAAAGAATAAAGTCTATAAATGCATGACCGAAAAAGTAGGGTGTTAGCCTAAGCCTAATAGGACACCTAAGGATTCCATAATAGATTCCAATAATTTATTAACCAATGGAAAGGATTTCAATTTTCAAAAATAAATAGTTTTGGCATTTGAAAAGCATATTTAAAAAGAATATACAAAACATTTTTAAAATAATAGAAAAAATACTTTTAGAGCCAAAGATTTACATTACTAGAGATGGAATATTTCTAATACAATGGCATACGTATAAAAGTTTCATAAATAGTTTGTGTAAATTTAGAAGGCCTAAAAAATTTCAAATAATAGTAGAATTATTTAATATATCAAATATAAATAAAAAAGAGAGAAATATGGTTATATTCCAAAAGGTATGATAGTATTATCTAGCTATTGGATTCCAAACTCACAAGGTGGTCACAGAAAAATGACTATACTCATGTCCCCTAAAACTAACCAGATTCAACACCTCACCAGCCCATTAGGTATGTGACCTATCGCAGGTATTTTTATGAATGTTTTCATAGCATAGAGTGTATCAAATTAACTCACCCACTACCTAAGGCTTGCATGTGCTCTTGCGTTATGGGAAATTTATTCTAAGAATTCTTAAAATACAATAATACCCATTCTTCCTTTTCAAAAATGAAATATTTTTCCATTTAAAACCAAAACATGTTTTATTAAAAAAAACAAGCATCTTTCACAATATAAAACCATTTTGTTTCTATTATATCATTTTAAGCCATTTTCTTTAGTTTGAAATCATTCAAACCAAATACATACTTTTCAAAATTCATTTTTACAATTAAATTCAAAAATATAATTGAAAACATTTTCATATATTCTAAAATTTAAATTCAACAATTTTAATTAACCAATTCCCATAAACCCACCACAATTTAATGAAATTGGGGGTTTCCAAATTTTCGTGTCAAACCCATTTCAAAACTCCCAATTCAATGGTATATTTTTATCAAATATATTTAAAAATAGTTGTAGTAATTGAATTAAAATCAGAAAATGAATTAAATCATGGAATACAATGGTTATCATTTTCGACAAGTCAGGAAGAACCACCCACCTCTTCCTAAAACACAACAATCGTAATAGCACCCATCAATGATAAAAAATTTGTAGAAGACCTCGAAGATCAAACTGTAAGATAGATCAAAAATCACTTGGCATAGATCCATCAATTCCTAGATGGTCCATAAAAAATTCAAGAGTGGAGAAAGAGAGAAACTCAATGAATGAGGGAGAACACTTACATGGGAATCACACCACAAGATAATTGATGAATGAAAGACAAAGGAGCGGATCTAGGAAAGTATGAAGGATTTAATGTCACCTGGGGAGAGACTTAGGTTGAGGGAGAATGAATTGGATAGTATTCAAAAAGAAAAACTCATCATCACTTCCTATTTTTAAAAACATTGGCATGGGGGTACACGATGTTAACTTCTAGTACATGGTGTGTAATACATAAGTTTCGTACCCACCAAAACACAAACCATTTTGCATTATAAATTGACACTCTATGATAAAAACTATTCATTTAAGTCATCACAATATGTAATTCCCACTCATGAAGTTTTCCTATCATGGTATTAAGTAGATAATGACTTTTCTGTAGGATCAA
Organism: Viscum album; assembly: GCA_963277665.1. Lineage (NCBI taxonomy): Eukaryota > Viridiplantae > Streptophyta > Magnoliopsida > Santalales > Viscaceae > Viscum > Viscum album. The sequence goes on from OY728125.1 coordinate 2,049,970,986, forward strand.
TACATGATGTGTATCCTTGGTACACGCTGTGTACAGGTAATGTCTTTGATTTTCCATGTATTATTTTTATATATTATATGTAATTATTTAGAGACCATAACTTTTGACAGAATCAAATTCTGAGGCCCGAAGTTCCCAAAATAAATGTTTTAATTAAATTAAACTTCAAACAACATGAGCGGTTAGTTTTCATCAAAAAATGGAATAACATTTAAATGGTGCTCGGATCAGAAATATAAGGGAACTGTTGCATTCACAACAACTGTAACACCCCAATATTTCTTGGTACATTATCTCTTCAAAGTAATTCAATAACTTGTACTATATTCAACATTGAGTTCGAGCGCACCACGACTTACCGAACTAGTTATTCAAAAAAAATATTTATGAATAATATAAATTGGATTTTAAATTTTATATACTCCATATAATTTTAACTTATGTATTATGTTTTTCCGTGACATATTATTCAAAAAAAGGAAATTTTACCACCTTTTAAGGGAGAACCCTTTTTAAATCCAATATTTGACACTTTTACATATTTAATTTGACAAAATAAAATTCTTCTTTAGAATCAGGATATCAAAATTTACATTGACTGAAATTTTGGTATTTTACTAATAATATTCGTTTTTATTAATAGTGATGAATACTTTATTTTAATTAAAAACTTTTTTAATCTAATTTATTAATATGGTTAGATTATCTTTTTAATTGTTTTTGAATTGTAATTAAATTATATTTTTACCATTTATTATAATTTTGGTCATTGTAATTAATTTCACTTTAAAATTGTACATAAACAAGTATCAATCTTTTGATAGTTAATATTTCATAAAAACACGCTCTTTGTTTTGACAACGGTAATTAATTCTAAATTAATTAATCAAAATTATATGTTTTTAATTTGGTAAAATAGGAATCATTTTTGAATTCGGAATATCAAATATATCTTAGGCTGAATTTTTGGTATTTTATTAAAAAACATCTATTTTTTGATGAATAGTGAAACCACTAAGTAGTAGTTAAAAATATGAATTTTTCATTCCAATAATATTTTAATGCTTCTATGAATTGAATTTCGAAAATTCAACATACATAGTTTTTATTAGTAACTAAAACATGGTTCAATAAGATGAAAACAATTTTTTTAATAGTAACTTTGGACTTTTATTTACTTTGGTTAAAGGTAAATAAGGTAATTCATGGTATAAATAATATTATATTATTAAAACATTACCTTAGCACATGTTTTAACCTTATTGGATGAGTCATGGCCGACCATGGGCATCTTTGGGTCGATTTTGGAACTCCATAGAGCCACTTAGGAGTGATAATGACACTTTATATTAATTAATTTTAAGTAAAGACGAAAAATGACTAAAATATATATCTTTTAGTAAATAAATTTTTACATGGGGTTATATAAGTTATCACTTTGACTATAAATATTCATTAAAAAGATAAAATTATTACTACATCATGGTATTTTTCATAATTTTTAGACACCAAATAAATAAAATTATTTATGACACAATAATGATGTAGTGTTTACATCATTAATGAATGATTTAAAAAAATAAGATTATAAAGATTTAAAAAATACCCAAATTCAATCCAATTATTATTGGATGATTTTATTTCGACCATGAGTCATCTTATCATCGACTATAATTATTTTTGGACATTTAACAACCAAAAATAATAATATAATAAAACAATCTTTCCACACTTTCCTAAAGTGCCCCCCCTATAAAAATCCCTCTCCTCTAACCCATTACTCACACCTCTCAAGCCCCTTGTATCATCCAAACATTTCCAATTAAGATATAATGATATCGCCCTTCCACTTAGAAGCCTTACCTTAGGCAGAAGGCACTTCAAGAAATCATTTTGGTTCAAACCAAAGGGAGTTACCCAATTTTGTGGTAAAGTCTTCCCTAAAGTTCTCTTCTTTTATTTTACTTATCCAACCCCCTAAACACTTTTTATTACTTTGTTTCATAACAAAATCAGTATCCTAAATCTACTAGGTTTTTGTTATGATAAGTATTATAGCTACACTTACACACAGCTCCATCTAATGGGAAAAGAACATACTGTTTCTATGGATGGCGAACTACTGCATCATGAAACGATGATTGTTAAATTATATACTATTGTCTCTAATGGTGGCCATTATGAAGGAACTGTATTTATATATTATATATATAATTTTTTTATTTTTTCTCTATGCTTCTGTAATTTTCATTTACAAACACACCTTTATGCTTTCCAATATGTGTGAACATGATAATTTTATTTGAGGAAGTGCGGACTACCGCCCCCTCAAGGTGATATGATTCATTCATGACATACATGGAATGTATAAAATATGGTGTTAATTAAAGTATGTAAAAAATATATCATAATATATTATACTGGAATTATAATATACCTATGTATCATTATTTTCTCATTTCATTAAACATGAAATAGATATGAATGTAGCGTTCATGTATACGTACATCATATCGTCTCCATGAACGGTGCATTTTACTTGATGAGAGTAATCTTAACTCAATTTCCATTCATTGAGTTAAACATCCAAGTCATTGGTGTTGGTTTTACAAGAATTTGTGTGAATGTACTATAATTGATTTAAACTGAATATCTAATCATATTGATTGTATATATATTTTTCACACATAATCATGTCATTGATTTATCCTTAACCGAAGAATACATTCTTTATAAGGGACTTCATCTCAATTTAAATTCCATTGATACTTCACTATTGTTATGCACCAATTCAATTTTATATGGTGTATATACTATCCCTTGACATTTTTTATCATGAAGTCCTTTATTTGAAAGATATTATAATGTTTTTATTAACTCAGTTATTTGTATTCTAATGTATTTCTTTTGGTTATGAACTCTAACTAAAATATCATTTAAATGTTTTAAATATTTATTCTTCTAAATCATTGAAATTAATGTCCATGTTTTAAAAAAAATTAATGATTTATTTATATGGACTTTAATGTTCTAAAATTAAAATTCCTTTTAAAATTTTTAAAGTGGTATAGGAAAATTTGATTCAAAAATCTATTTTAAATGGATTCTTTATAAATAGTGAGACTTTTAAATATTTTAATGAAAAGGGAGATATTTATCTCAAATAGTTTTGATGATTATTTTCATATATGTCAATATCCTTCATTATTCTCGATTGAGGTCGATTTATTATTATAGAACCATCCATGTTGTATTGAAATTTTATGTTTGACTGTGGATGTGTTATTTTTATACCATTCATGGTTTATGGATAAAGTATTGACATTTCGTATGCTAGTTTTAATACGAATGTTTATGTTATGTATAAACCTTTTCAAATGAATAATGCATTGGAATTAGTATGTGACGGGTGGAGCCTGATTTAGCTTCTCGATGAATCTGTAGGTCTCATGACACAAACTACTGTCTTGGCACCAGGACTTGACAAAATATTATTTGTAGTCTTGGAACAAGGCCTTGACTATGTGGTTATGAAGTCTGCAATTTTGCATTCCATCATTATGAAAGTGGTTATTCATATTTCATATGATTATTCGACTAGTATAATATCCATGTGAATAAGTAAATGGAATTATTTGATTTTATCTTTTCCATATTATGCTGAATTTCATGTTTAAAAAGCTTTTTTTTTAGTCTTATAAATTTCCTTAAATGTTTTTGCTTATTTAATTAAGTTTCCGCTATATTGTTATCCTTACTGAGCATATGATCCCACCCCTTTCTATGTTTTATTTTTCTCAGGATATGAAGAAGTATTTTATGGTTGACCTTCAGGGATAGGCTAAGGATATAATTGTGTTTAAAAAGGGAAAAAATGTTGTTGAAGTTTTTATTTCATGATGTAATGTAAAACTTATGAGTGTATCTAGTACTTCCAAGGATACTAAACTGGTCGGTCTTTCGGGAAAAGATTCTTTGCATCATGCCGATGTTATGTAATACTGCACTAAATCTGGGTAACTGGGGTTGGGGTTTTATAGTTATTATCACAGTAAGTTTAGTAAAAACCTTTGAAACTAGATTTATAAAAACATTTATTATAGAACATTACCCTAATATGGACATTGAGGATTAGTATACAATAACTTCCAAGAATATTGGTACTACAGAGATTTTGTGAATTTTCCAAGAAATAAATCCCTGTCTATATACAAGAAAGTAGATGTGGCTATGGCACACATGTACCTAGGGGTAAAACTCAAAAACACCGCATTTAGCTAGACTCGATCGGGAACTCGTGCACGACAATGGGCCTTGGTGCACCCTTGGTTATGACACTCCCAGGAGATATTCTTTTTATAATTCACATTTTCTTTACAAAATGATTTTTTGTATTTTAATATAAGATAAGAATAAATAACCTTGGTTAATCCTAAGGTATTTAATATTGAAAACAAAGTGTTATGATATTATCTATATTATTTTATGAATGACACTATTATTTTTTGTGTTAGTAAATGGATGGATTCCAAAGAAGTCGTAATAAAATTGAACATGATGTAAAAGGAAGGAACGACAGTGGAAATGAGCAATGAAATGGAATATTTATATGAGTAAAAGATATCGTGTTCATGCAAAATAATTTTTCCTAGAATATGATCAACAACATATATATTAACCAACTACCGAACTCAACAAAGAAGATAAAGGCAGTGAATAATAAGAGCTTGAACAGTGGAGACCATTGAGAAAAGAATGCTCAATTTCCATCATGCAAGAAATGTGGAAGTAAACACCTTGGAAATTGTCTCAATTGAACAATGAAATTCTTTATGTGTGGGAAAGTTGGATATAAAATAAAGAATTACCAATGAAAAATGAAGAGTAATATGGAAGAAAATACAAATTATCCAAAGAATCCAATTATAGTCATTTACCGTAAATGTAAGATACCTTGGAATTACCTCATTCAATGCCATATTCTAGAGGATAACCTCTATGTCAAGGAAGAATATATTTGGAAATAAATGGATGGTGAAGTGTTTAAAAGTATGTGATTACTTTGGACCACTATTTTTAACATTCTATTTTTGAAGAATAATTTCAAATTGTGAGGACACAATTTATTGAAAGAGGGGAGAATGTAACACCCCAAGATTTCTTGGAACGTTATCTCTTCAAATTAAATCAATAACTTGTACTATATGAAACACTGAGTTAGGGCACACCACGACTTACTAAACTATCCATTCAAAAAAACAGTTATGAATAGTATTAACTAGATTTTGAATTTTATATACTCTATATAATTTTAACTTTTGTATTATTTGTTTACTAGACGTATTATAAGAAAAAATTCATTTTTTCAGATAAAAAATTTATTTTTCCAAATAAAATTCTTCTTTAAAATCGGGACATCAAAATTTACATTGGATGAAATTTTGGTATTTTTCTAACAATATTCATTTTTTATGAATAGTGAGAAATACACTATTTTAATTCAAAAATTCATTTTAATCTAATTTATTTATATGATTATATTATCTTATTAATTGGTTTTGATGTTTAATTAGATTATATTTTTACCATTTAATCTAATGTTGGTCGTTGGAAGTAATTTCACTTTCAAATTGAACATAAACAAGTATCAATCATTTGATAATTAATAATTCTTAAAAACATGCTTTTTGTTTTGAAAACAGGAATTAATTTTAAATTAATTAATCCAACTTCTATGTTTTAAATTTTCTATAATATACATCATTTTAGAATTTGGAATACAAAATATATCTTAGGCTGAATTTTTGGTATTTTTCTAAAAAACATAAATTTTGATGAATAGGGAAAGCACTATGTAGTAGTAAAAAACACGACTATTTCATTTAAATGAAATTTTACCTCATCTGTGAATTGAATTTCAAAAATCCAAAATACATGGTTGTTGTTAGTATGTAAAATGTTGTTCAATAAGATGAAAATAATTTATGGTGAATAGTAACTTTTGAATTTTATTTACCGCGGTTAAAGGTAAATAGGGTAATTCAAGGTAAAAAGAATATTCTAATTATACACACAAACCTTAACACTTATTATAACCATATTGGATGGGTCATAGACAATCATGGTAATCTTTGGTTTGATTCTGGGACCACATGGAGCCACTTAAGAGTGATAATGACACGTTATATTAATTAATTTTAAGTGAAGACAAAAATTACTTAAACATATATATTTTAGTAAATAAATTTTTACTTGTGGTTATATAAGTTATCTTTTGTACTATAAATATTCATCAGAAAGATAAAAAGGTTTCCAAAATTCTGGTATTTTTTTATAATTTTTAGTCATCAAATAAATCAAATTATTTATGACACAATATTGATGTAGTGTTTACCTCATTAATGAATGATTTAAATAAATAAGATTATAAAGATTAAAAAAATATCCAAAACCTTCCCAATTATTATTGGATAATTTTATTTTGACCATGAGTCATATTATGATTGACTATAATTAGTTTTTTAAATTTAGAAACCGAAAATAATTATATAATAAAATAGTACTTTCACACTTTCCTAAAGATCACCTCCTCCCCCTTATAAAAAGACCCCACCTCTAACCCATTAGTCACACCTATCAAGCCCTATGGATAATCCAACCTCTACACAAATAATATTTCATGATCCATCCTTTCACCTAGAAGCCTTACTATAAGAATAAAGAACATTAAGAAATCATTTTGGTTCAAACTAGAGGGAGTTACCCAATTTTAAGGTAATATCTTTCCTAAAGTTCTGTTCATTTATTTTACTTCTCCAACCCCCTAAAATCGTTTTATTACTTTATTTTATAGAAACACTAGTATTTTAAATATACTAGTTTGTTTTTTTGATAATTATTAGAGCTAAAATTACACACAACTCCATTTAATTGGAAAACAACATACTGTTTCTCTAGATGGAGAACTACTGCCTCACAAAACGACTATTGTTCATTTATCTCCTACCACCTCTTATGGTGGCCATTATGATGGAACTATATTTATATATTATATATATTATTTTTATATTTTCTCTATTCTTCTGTAATTTTCATTTATAAACACACTGTTATGCTTTTCAATATGTGTGAACAAGATAATTTCATTCGAGGAAGTGCAGACTACCGCCCCCTAAAGTTGATATGATTCGTTCATGACATACATGGAACATATTAAGGATGGAGTTAATTAAATTATGTGACACATATATCATAATATATTATACTTTAATTATAATATACCTCTGTATCATTATGTTTTCAATTCATTAAATATGATATATAAATGAAAGTAGCGTTCACGCATACGTACGGCTTACCGTCTTCCTGAATGGTGCTTTTCATTTCTTATCTCCAAATATCAGGAACTAATTATATATATATATATATACTTGATATATATGATATATATGATATTTAAATCATGAATATGATACTATAGATAATATAATTTTGATCACATGGACAATTTGTAATTACAACCAGTTCATTTTTGACTCAAGTACCAAATACCGACAAAACAACCATTATTAACATAAATGATTACATAATGTTTATAACATAGAAATTATTGATAAAAAGGAATAATAATCTTTAGAAATTTTCTTGAAAATCAGAAATTAACTTTATTTTATTCTCCAGGATATTAAAGAACGAACGAGTCAAGCCGGACATGAGGTAAGGGGTATCTTATCTCAATTTTAATTTTGTGAGATTTCCATTATTCACCACTTACTTATTGCATGTGGTGTATTGTGTATTGAAATTTGATATATATTATCATTATTATTTTTATATTCATGGTATTCTGTGATTAATTTTGTGGTTATTAACTTTTTTTCATACGACTCTCTTGATTACAATGATGTAAGGGTTTCTCATCTCACTTTTTATTCCTGTGAAATTCATGCTATATTAGCCAATATTTCCTTTCATGTACTGTATGTACTGCCCATGATTCTATTATTGGTGTAATATAATTTAATTTATGGGTATTTATATCTTCATTGTATGATCCTTCTTTCATGGGGTGTATGTTTCGTAAGTTACCAAATCGGTAAGGGAATTTCAAATTTCAATGTTCACTCGTTGGACTTTATGCATACTTCATTGACTATTTTACTCCAAGATTATGTGTGGAATAACTATTTTTTATTTATGTAGTAATTTACATTCCCCATTATGTGGATATTCCTTTGAAACACATAATCACTCAGTTGACAATTTCTCATGTAATTGATATGAACTTGATGGCAGTAATCTTAACTCAATTTCCATTCATTGATTTAAACATACAAGTCATTGGTGTTTCTTTTACAAGAATATGTGTAAATTTACTCTGATTGATTTACACTAAATATCTAATATTATATAGTGTGTTTATATTTTTAAAACATAATAATGTCATTGATTTATCCTTAACCTAAGAATATAGTCTTTATAATGGACTTTATCTCTATTAACATTCCATTGAGACTTCATTGTTTTCATACACGAATTCACTTTTATATGGGGTATATACTGTCCCTAGACATATTTATCACGAAATCCATTAATATGATGATAATATAACGTTTTTATTAACTCAATTATTTGTATTCAAGTGTCTCTCTTTTGGTTAGGAACACTAACTAAAATATCTTTTAAATTTTTTAATGATTTATTCTTCAAAATATTTTTCATTAATGTCAATCTTCTAAAAATGGTTTAAAGGATTTTTTATATGGAGCTTAATGTTTTAAAATTAAAATTCCTTTTAAAAGTTTCAAAGTGGTATAGGACACTTTGATTCAAAATTCTATTTTAAACAGATTCTTGATAAATAGTGAGACTTTCATATGCTAGTTTTAATACAAATGTTTATGTTATGTTTAAACCTTTTCATATGAGGAATGAATAGGACATAGTAAGTGATGGGTGTCGCCCTCTATAGCTCCTCGATGCATCGGTAGGTCTCAGGAGACAAACTTGTGTTTTTTCACAAGGCCTTGACAAAATATTATTTGTATTCTTGGTATAAGGCCTTGACTATGTGGTTATAAAGTCTGGCATTATGTATTCTATCATTATGATTGTGGCTATTGAAATTTCATGTGATTATTAGACTAATAGAATATCCATGTGAATAAGTAAATGGAATTATTTGATTTTATCTTTTCCATATTATGCTGAGGCTCATGTTTAAAAGGCTTTTGTTTTAGTGTTATACATGTTCTTAAATGTTTATGCTTAATTATGAAAGTCTCCGCTATATTGTTATCTTTACTGAGCATCTGAGCTCACCCCTTTCTATGTTTTATTTTTCCCAGGATGTGTGGAAGTATTTTATGGTTGACCTGCAGAGATAGGATGAGGATATAAGTTTTTTTAAAAGTGGGACAATTTTTTTTTGATGTTTTTATTTCAAGATGTAATGTAAAACTTATGAGTGTATCTTGTACTTACAAGGCTAATAAACTGATCGGTATTTTGGTACTTGATTCTTTGTATCATTCCAATGTTATGTAATAATGCACCGACTCTGGGTAACTAGGGTCGAGACCTTACAGTTGGTATTAGAGAAGTTTAGTACAAACCATGGAAGCCAAGTTTAGAAAAACTCTGATTAGAGAACATTACCCTAAGATAGACTTTGAGGATTAGTATAGAAGAACTTCCTATAATATTTGTACTGTTGAGATTTTGTGAATTTTCCAAAAAATAAATCCCTCTCTAGATATGAGTAGGTAGAGGTGGTTCTGACATAGATGTACCTAGGGGTAAACCCCAAAAACACCGCATTGATCTTGACTCTAACGGGAACTAGTGCATGACAAAGGGCCTTGATTCACTCTTGGTTACAACACTCTCGGGGGATATGCATAGGAGAATTCAAATTTTATTTACAAACCGATTTGAAGTATTTTAATATAAGATGAGAATAAATAACCTTGGTTAATACTAAGTTATTTTATAATGAAAATAAGGTGTTATGATATTCTCTAAATTATTTTATGACTCCCATTATGCTTTCTTGTGTTAGTCAGTGGATCGATTCCAAGGAAGTCATTATAACATTGAACATGATGTAAAAGGTGGTCATGATAGTGGAAATGAGAACCAAAATGGAATTTTGATAGGAGTAAAATATATCATGTTCATGCTGAATCAGTTTTCCAGAAATATGATCAACAATATATATATTAACCAACTCCCAGACTCAAAAAAGAAGAGAAAGGAGGTGAATGATAAGACCTCCAGCAGTGGAGACCATGGAGAAAAGAAAGATCAATTTCCATCATGCAGGAAATGTGGAAGGAGAAACCTAGGAAAGTGTCTCAATTGAACAAAGAAATGATTTATGTGAAGGAAATAAAGACATAAAGTAAATAATTACTAATGAAAAATTAAGAGTACTATGGAAGAAAATACAAATTATCCTAAGAATCATATTACAGTCATTTTTCGTAAATGTAAGGGACCTTTGGATTACCTAATTCAATGCCATATTCTATAAGATAACCATTATGTCAAGGAAGAACCTATTTGCAAATAAATTGATGGAGAAATGCATAAAAGTATGGGATTACTTTGGAAGACTATTCTCTTGTATGCGTAACCATGTAGTTTGTTATGTCAAAATACTATTTGAAGAAGAAATATCTTTATTTTGTGGATATAGTTTTAAATAACCATTTGGGTTTATATGATCCTTAAATTTGAGGCAATTATAGGTTATTAATTTTTAGGATGAAAATGCGGGGTATCAGATAACATTTATAGTTAAAATATGTTATGGTTATTTCTTGAGGAATTTATCTCATTTTTTGGAATATAATAAAGATATATAGTTTTTGAAAAAGTAAAACACACAGACCGTGTAACAACCCATCGTGTTAGACAGTGCTACAGGAATTGAACCCACGACCAATGTGCGACTGGGGTTTATCACCTACCACTAGACTACGTGAAGTCCCTATTTAGTATGACTAATTCTTGTTAGTTAAATGATTTTACGGATCAAGAATATGTTGATTTTGGGAACTTATGATTTATCCTTAGTATAGGAAAATGATTTGCTGATTAAGCGATAAATGTTATTTTGGAAGATGTTCGCACTTTTGGAAACACTATATGCTTAAATAAAATAGAATACTATGGAATTTCATTTGAGGAGTAATGGTGGGTTTTTATTTATCTTTTTGTGGTGGATTTATATAGATTTTGGTTATTTATGGATATGATTGTCCTATCGTAAAAAATATGTGATTAGGTTAATTACTTTTAAGTATGTGAATTTAAAAGTAGTTAATGTTATTTGGAGATAAAATTTAACATGGAATACTACATAATAAAATTCTTTGACTTTTGGGTTTTAATATTAGTTTGGGTTATATTGAATGATTTTATGGAAAATTGTCTATTGAATGGTATTTATTGAACTTTTGGTATTATTGGATTAATTTTAGAAGTTAAGATTAGTATTTATTTTGCTAAAGGATTATCCTATTTGAGGATCATATGATATTTTACTAACCAGTTTGGTTATGGTTAATATATAAAGAAAAGGGAAATATTTAGTTCATAGTTTGTGGATTATGTGATTCTCTATAATTTGATTCTAGCGCTTCATGAGTGAGCAAGTCATCTTTAATACTCATAATTTGTGGATTATTTGATTCTATAAGTTTTGAATTTGGAAAAATAGACATCATTTTTGAATTAAGAATATAAAATATAGCTTAGGATGAATTTTTGGTATTTTTCAAAAAAAAAATTAATGAATAGTGAAACCACTAAGTAGTAGTTAAAAATTTGAATTTTTCATTTATATACAATTTTAACACTTTTGTGAATTGAATTTTGAAAATCTAACAAACATGGTTGTTATTAGTAAGTCAAACGTGGTTCAATAAGATGAAAATAATATTTGGCGAATAGTAACTTTTGACTTTTGTTTACCGCAGTTAAAGGTAAATAGGATAATTCAAGGTAAAAATAATATTCTAATAATACACAATTACCATAACACTTGTCCTAACCATATTGGATGAGTCATGGACAACCATGGGCATCTTTGGGTCACTTTTGGGACCCCATGAAGCCACTTAAGTGTGATTATGACACTTTATATTAATTATTTTTAATAATAGATAAAAATGACTTAAACTTATATCTATTAGTAAATAAATTTTTACATGCCGTTATATAAGTTATCTCTTCAACTATAAATATTCATTAGAAAGGTAAAAAAGTCTTCCAACATCATGTTATTTTTTATAATTTCTATACATCAAACAATTACATTATTTATGATAGAATAATGATGTAGTATTTACCACATTAATGAATGATTTAATAAATAAGATTATAAAGATTAAAAAAATATCCAAAACCTGTACAATTCTTATTAGATGATTTTATTTCGGCCATGAGTCGTATTATCATCAACTATTACTAGTTTTGGACCATTAAAAATGGAAAATCATTATATAATAAGTGATTTAAAAGGAATAATAAGCTTGAAAAAGCTTCATAAGCAATTAGAAATTAACTTTAGTTTATTATTTAGGAGATTAAAGAATGTATGAGTCAAGTCGGACACGAGGTAAGGGGTTTCTTATCTCACTTTTAATTCTGTGAGATTTCCATTATTCACCACTTATTTATTGCATGTGGTGTATTTTGTACTTCGATTTGATATATATAATCATGATTCACTTTATATTAAAGTTATTCTGTGATTCATTTGGTGGTTATTAACTTTTTTTCATATGACTCGATTAATAAACAATGATGTAACGATTTTTCACCTCACTTTTTATTCCCGTGAGATTCATGCTATATTAGACAATATTTCCTTTTGTTTTGTGTATGTACTACCCATGATTGTATTCTTGGTGTAATATACATTAATTTATTGGTATTTACATCTTCATTTTTTAATCCTTCATTCATGAGTTTTATGTTTCATAAGTTTCCAAATCGGTAAGGGAATTTCAAATTTTAATTTCCACTCATTGGACTTTACGCATACTTCATTGACTACTTTACTCCAATATTATGTATGAAATCACTATTTATTATTTATGTAGTAATTTCCATTCCCCTTTGTGTGGATATACTTTTGATATACATAATCACTCCATTGAAAATTTCTCAAGTCATTGATATGAACATGATGAGAGTAATCTTAACTCAATTTCCATTCATTGAGTTAAACATCCAAGTCATTGGTGTTGTTCTTACAAGAATATGTGTGAATGTCCTTTGATTTATTTACACTGAATATATAATCATATATATTGTATTTATATTTTCCACACATAATCATGTCATTGATTTATCCTTAACCTAACAATACATTCTTTATAATGGACTTTATCTAAATTTACATTCCATTGACACTTCTTTGTTGTGATGCACCAATTCACTTTTATATTATGTATATATAGTCCCTTGACATATTTTATCATGAAACAATTTTTTGTCATGATATTATCAAGTATTTATTACCTCAAATATTTTTATTCAATTGGCTCTCTTTGGGTAAGGATCTCTAACAAAAATATCATTTAAATGTGTTAAAGATTTATTCTTCTAAATATTTCTCATTAATGTTCATGTTTTAAAAATGGTTTTAAGGAATTCTTTATATGGACATTAATGTTTTAAAATTTAAATTCCATTTAAAAGTTTCAAGTTGGTATGGGACACTTTGATTCAATATTCTATTTTCAAAGGCTTCCTGATAAATAGTGAGACTTTTAAAGGTTTTAATGAAAAGGGGGGATATTTATCTCAAATAGTTTTGATGATTATTTTCATCTATGTAAATATCATTATTTATTCTCAATTGAGGTTTATTTATTATAATAAAATCTTTCATATTGTATTGAATGGTAATGTGTGATTATGGATGTGTTATTTTTATACCATTCATGGTTTATGGATAAAGTATTGACATTTTGTATGCTAGTTTTTATATGACTGTTTATGTTATGTTTAAACCTTTTCAAATGAGGAATGTATTAGACATAGTAAGTGAAGGGTGGAGCCCACTATAGCTCCTCAATGAATCGGTAGGTCTCATGAGACAAAATAGTGTCTTGGCACAAGGCCTTGACAAAATATTATTTGTAGACTTGGCACAAGGCCTTGACTATGTGGTTATGAAGTCTGGCATTATACATTCCATCATTATGAAAGTGGCTACTCATATTTCATGTGATGATTTGACTAGTAGAATACCCATGTGAATAAGTGAATGGAATTATTTGATTTTATCTTTTCCATATTATACTGATGTTCAAGTTTAAAAGGCTTTTGTTTTAGTCTAATATATTCCTTAAATGTTTATTCTTATTTATGAAAGTTTCCACTATATTATTATCCTTATTGAACGTCTGAGCTCACCCCTTTCGGTGTTTTATTTTTTCCATTATGTGAAGAAATAATTTATGGTTGATCTTTAGGGATAGGCTAAGGATATGTGTGTGTTTAAAAAGGGGGGAAGATTTTGTTGATGTTTTCATTTAATGATGTAATGTAATACTCATGAGTGTATCTAGTACTTCCATGGCTACTAAACTGATTGGTCTTTTGGGACATGATTCTTTGTATCATGCCAATTTTATGTAATAATGCACCGACTCTAGGTAACTGGGTTCAGGGTGTTAATGCAGTGACTTTACCTTAGGAGGGGTCTACCAATGACCGGTGCGGGTCAACTACAACAGTTACTTTTTGGATGTATTAATGAATATAAAATAAATTAAAAAATTATTTTATTTAAAATTTTCCTTTTGGTGTAGTGACCTAATTATTCCATTTTAAATACCTACTTATGGAATGTTCACAGGGTAAGCCTCATAACCGGGAGAATTAAGAGAGAGGCCTCTTGGAGATTTAGAGGATAACATGTTGCTGGATGATGATGACACGATCGATCGATGCATCCTAGTTTCGACGAACCTTGTCAATGAACGTGACGTGGTGATCGTTCTTCAATCGTATTGTGGTATTTTTTGTTATTTTTATTCTTAATTTCCTCATTCTTGGATTAAACGATGAACACAGATAAACCCACAAACAGGGAGATCCATGGATGTGGCGTTCTTACAGGAGGGTTATTATTTTCTATTTTTCTTTGGGGTTTCTAATTCAGGGAATTAATCCATGCTAGGTTATTATATTGTTTTGATTTTTCACCATTTTAACCTACTTAAAAGAATGGATCAATGCCCCGACGAACGACGACGAAGGTTCGTTCTTCAATTTTATTTTGAACTTCTTCCTCCTTCACCCTATGTTCTTCACGTTCTTCATGGGGAGAAGAAAAATGGATCGTTGTGAGTCCGTTTGAAAATGAATTGATTACAATTTGAATATTCTACATCGTAGTGACCTAGAGGAGGTGAGACGGTGATGGTGGAAGATAAATCGACATGGTTCATGAGTTCTTGTTCATCGAACGTTCATCGTGCGGGTGGATTGGAACGTGTTTTCAAGGCCGATCGAAGGCCTGAACCCGACAGAATCAGCTTCGTGATGATTGGGTGACCTCAACCCTTCAGTTTCAAGATGATCGGATCGCCAGAACGAACATCGGAGGATCGAAGGAGGAATGGAAGAAAGAACTAGAGGTTTTATAAATTTCTGAAGAACATGGAGTTTATTCCTAAGAACACATTGCGTCGGACCGACTCAATCGCGGTTGGGGTTCTGCGGTTCACGAAGCGATGACACGACGTGTTATATGAAGAACACGGAGGGTAGACCCTACGTAGCATGGAAGAGGCGGCTATGCAGGACTTGATGTGTATCCAAGGGAATGATGGACACGAGGTAGACTACGTGGCCGGGTACTCCCCCACACGGCCAAATGAGGACGGTTACGTGGGTCACCCCTTGTACCGACTACATGGGTTGTAACACATGGGTTGAAGCTGTGTACATGCTCATGCCCAGCGTATATAGATTCTTCCCTTGATAGAGGAACATGGCGTGTCACTCTCTTACATGCTGTATATACCTTCTTCTACACAAAAAGCCTTACGACACTAGCTATTGTACATGAGAAATACCTGGGGTCCAAATACATGGAATGTGACACTTCTACACGTTGTTTACTCTCAGTACGTGGCTTGATCTCATTTTCCACCATATCATGGATATGTTTTTTGGGGTTATTGTCCCTCTTTTTCATTCCCCTGATGTTCAGGAATCATTTCCTTCTATAGGAATATGATCCCTTCAACAGGATATTCTTAGATATAGTCAGGTATCCATCTGAGAGGTCCTCATCAATATCCTATATACATTCATGACCCTAGATAGAGTCAAGTATCAACATGACTATCCCCATAGGACACGGATCCTCTACATAGTAGGTGAATATGGTTGAGTTGTGGTATCCTCCAAGGCCTTAGAAGTGATCCTCATATGTGTATCATTGTATTTCCCCACTCAGGAGTGAGTTCTCTTAGAATGAGTGTATCTATCTCTCATTGAGTTTCCCGATGAATAGTACATCTCGAATGAAAATTATCATACCAATTAGACTCGTTGAGTGAGTTCTACATGATGAGTACTTCATGGAATCTTCATACTGAATCCCTATTGTGCGTATGTATTTATGTGACTTATCGCCACACAACGGGTTTAGGATTTGTGTATATATGGATTTTGTTTCTCTTAAAATATGTTCTGTAGAAATATACTATGTAGAGATGATTATACCTTTATTTGGTGTATTGATTTGTGGTTTTTAGGGACCTCTACTGAGTATTGTTATACTCACCCATGCATGGGACTTCCTAGCATGTATCATGTCTTGTGTAGATGAGCGGCCTTTTGATGGAGTCCAGGGCTGACTGGGGTAGGAACGAGGATTCTGAGTTCCTTGCAGACCAAGGTGTTACTATGACTACGAACAGAAGTCCCATTACCTCCTCATGTTTACAAGTTGGATTTTTTTAGTTTGGAGACTCTTGTCAGTGGTGGGCTTGTATTCTGCCCCAGTTTTACTTTATGCACTTTACTTCTATTGTACTCTGTTGGTTTGGTTCAGTTGTATTCTTCCATTATTTTCCATAGTGGTTTTTCTATTTTAGAATTTGTGGGTTTGAAGATGGGTTCATGTGTACAGGTACTTAGGCAATTTCACACATGTTAGTAATATTCATACTCGGTGATAGTCACAAGACCTTGTCCTATTAGAGGAGATCTTGGGGAGTCACGGCATGGGCCCCACTAATACTGTTCATTATAGAGTGGTATCAGAGGCTGGTCAGTTATATCTTAGGACCAAGTGTCTGTGTGTTTTGTTTGGGGGAAACAATGTTATGTGTTTCATGCTCAGCTTTTAGGAAAAAGACTCTAGTACCGGTGCAGGTGGCTGATGTATACATACACTAGGACTCTAATAACCTTATTTTCAACTCGGAACACGAAAACATTAGTTGCGGGAAAATAATAGAATGGTACATGCATTATAAAGAAATGGGTTGTGTTTTCCATGTCCTTTGTGTCAGCTATCAAAATATAATTGTTAACCATGGTACATTTTTTTTCTTACAAGATTCCTCTACGATGAATACCTGCTAGGATTTAGTAGCATGATCACGAGGATGAACCCCTCATTGAAGAGACTTCAATACAGAGAACAATTCTCCATGTGTTGCCTCTAGGTGATGCACCTGATATACCACCACTAGTGGAGTAGCCTGTGGTACCTGCAATACTGACCGATGAGGGGCAATGGCTGAGTGCGCTCCATGAGTTCCAGATATAGAGACCCCTCAGGTTCCAAGGTGAGCCCGACCCTCAGGCAGTTGAGGACTGGCTTGAGGCGGTGACCAGAGTTTTCAATTTAGTGAGGACAATAGTGGATCAGATAGTGATCCTATGAGCGATCCTTCTATAGGGTTCGGCTAGACGATGGTGGATTCCAACCATAAAGACTCACAATTAGGATACTCTTTTGTGAATGGAGTTTGAGCGACTCTTTTGGGAGGAGTTCTTACCAGTTACACTGAGAGTAGTGTGTATCAAAGAGATTCTTCAGCTCCAGTATGGCAGTTTGATGGTGGATGACTATTTATCGAGGTACACCAACCTCTCGAGGTCCTAGATGGAAGTGGTTAGGGATCAATACATCAGAGTTCAGACCTTTGAGCAAGGTCTATGAAGCGTCATCCAAGAAAGTGTCCGGCCTCTATGAATTTTGATTTATGCTGGAGTGCTCGAGTGGGCCTTGGTGATCGAGAGCTTCTTGGAGGAGTAGAGATATCCGCCAACAGTCAATAGCAGGAAAATAGGTGCGATGACCTCAACATGAGGGAGCAGACATCAAGAATAGGGATCTGGACGTGGGAGACATCATTGGAGGACCCATAAAAGGGGATCGATAGTCCAGGTCTCTCAGGATGGATCCAGTCAGCCTAGGGAGAGACAGTGATACTCGTGCAATGGTAGGGGACATCTCGATAGGGATTTTTTGACCCGTTGAACTGCTGATAGGTAAGTGGTGGATAGACCACCAAGGCAGAGGTAGAGAGTGGAGTAGACAAACCTTCCAGGACGCAGATATGGAAGAAGAGTATGGAGAGCTTCATGTGGTGCAAGATGCTTCGATCTACTTCTACTACCACCCCCTGGAGGTCTGCACCAGGCTTAGGACGCTAGGGGACAGGGGAGAGGATAGCTGCCTACAGTCGAGGCATATGACCTAGGGACACCGGGGATGATCCAAGGTATGATCTATGTCTTCTATACCATAGGTTCCATACTTATAGACACAAGTTCTAGTTATTTCTTCCTCGCCACATATCTTGTGCTAAACATTGAGATTTTGGTAGAGTCTTTGACTTGATCGTTATTCTTGGAGACACCTACGAGAGGAGAATCTATGATCACACACCTCTGAAGATAGTGTGATCCTACCCAAGGAGTTTAGAGTTCTGGTTTGAAACTCTTGGTGGAAGCATCAAGGCATTATGGAATTATTCTCGGTATGGATTGTTTATCTTTATTCCATGACCAGATTGACTACTTTAGATGAAGAGTACATTTTTTCAGCAGTGATGGGATGGGGTTTTCCTTTGTTGGAGAAAAGGAGACATATGCAGCACAGAATGGGCTCATTCATAGTAGGGTGCAGCCAATCCCTTATGAGTTGGCTAGCCTTGCCCTCAGAGTAGTAGATATTGTGAGCTTCCAGTTCCCAACAGTAGTGGTGGAGTATGAGGAAGTCTTTCCCAAAGACATTCTAAGACTACCTCCACAACAGGAAATCAACTTCTGCATCGACATACACCCCAGAAGGGCATCAATTTCCTCACTAGAATATCAGATGGCTCCTATAGAGCTTCATGAGCTAAGGGTGCAGTTAGAGGATTTGTAGAGCAAGGGTTCGTTAGACCCAGTATTTCACCATGGGAGGCCCTAGTTTTGTTTTCCATGAAGGAAGACGGTAGTTTGAGGATGTGAATGGATTATCGACATCTGAATAAGGCAATGAATAATAATAATTATCCACTTCCAATGATTGACAACCTATTCGATCAGCTAAGAGGGGCACAGTGGTTCTCACAGGTTGACCTTCATTCAGGTTACCCACAGTTATGAGCATGGGATGAGGATATACTGAAGATGACTTTTAGATGTTGTTATGGTCACTACGAGTACATGGGGATGCCTTTTGACAAGATGAACTCCCCCATAGTGTTCATGGGACTTATGAACTATATCTTCCAGCTTTGTTTAGACCGGTTCGTAGTAGTCTTCATTTAATACATTTTTTGTGTACTCGGCGTCAAAGCAGGATCACATGAGACACTTGCGGATGGCTCTAGATGTACTTTGAGGGCACCAAAATTATGGGAATATCTCTAAGTTCTTGTTTTATATTCGTGAGGTCCACTTTTTGGGACATGTCTTCTTAGCCTATGGAGTAGCTATGGACAAAGCCAAGGTGGTGGTAGTGTTAGCATGGGAGCCACCTCGGAGTGTGATGGAGGTGAAAAGCTTGTTTGGGATGGAAAGATATTACCAAAGATTAATTCCATACTTCTCCCGGATATCAGCAATAATTAAAACCATGACTAGGATGGGGTAACCCTTTATGTGGATGGAAAAGTGCCAGCAGGCTTTCAAGTAGTTGAGGTAGAGTTTGACAAGCACCCCAATTTTGAGATTTCTAGAGGAGGGTGTCGAGTACGTAGTTTTCAACGATGCATCAGGGACCTATCTTGGATGTGTACTGATGTAGATATAGGACGTTATTTCTTATGGTTTGTTCCATCATAAGACACATGAGAAGAACTATGCGACCCATGATCTCGATTTGGCAGTGGTAGTCTTCGCGTTGAAGATGTGGAGACACTACCTTATGGGCGAGCAGTTTATCATCTACTCTAACCAAAAGAGCCAGGAGTACATATTCTGGTAGAAGGATCTGAATCTGGGATAGAGGAATTGGATATATTTCCACCAAGACTATGATTTCAAGATCATCTATACTCACGGGAAGGGGAACAAGGTGAAAGATGCTCTTAGCATGAGATCGAGCTCACAACTACTGAGGGAGGCGACAGAACAGTTGGCCTCATTACATTTATCCTTTGTGACCAGAAAGGATGCATCTTACCTTCAGTCAATGGTTTTCACCCCTCCACTCATACAGTGAGTTAGGGAGGCACAACTTGGGATGTCGACTGTGAGGTTTTACGTGCTCATATATCCACAAGACATGCTCCTGATAGATATTCGCAATGTGGGGGCAGATAATTCTTTTTAGAAGATTCACTATTATACCAGTGGCGTTGCGGGAGGAGGTCCTAAGGGAGTTTCATAAATCCTCTTTGGTTTTACATCATGGAGTGGTGAATATATACCTGGATCTCCGATGGCAGTTCTGGTGGTTAGGACAGAAGAAGGAAATAGTAGAGTTCATTTCTCGATACCTTACAAGCCTGCAGGTGAAGGCTGAGCACCAAGTTCCTTCAGTAATATCTCACCCATATAAGTTCCAGAGTGTAAGTGGGATGTAATATCGATGGACATAGGTATGGGATTACCACAGTCGTCCGAGGGGACAGATTCTATCTAGGTGATCGTTAACTGACTCACCATGTTTTCCAACTTCCTAGATTTCTGGGAGTAGAGTTCTGTAGAGAGCTTGGGATGCCTCTATGTGTAGGAGATAGTTAGGATTCATGGAGTCCCTTCGAAAATAGTCTCAGATCAAGATTCCCTCTTCACATCTCAGTTATGTAAGGTATTTCATGAGGCTTCCGGGACTCATCTACGATTGAGCACAACATTCCATCCGCAGAAAGATGGTCAGACGGAGAGGACCATTCAGGTTTTGGAGGATATGTTGTGGGCCTGTACCTTGGACTTTGGTCATAGTTGGGAGGACCACCTACCACTATTGGATTTTGCGTACAAAAATAGCTACAACTCCACAATTGGCATGGCACCATTCAAGGATTTATATGAGATACCCTTCCGGTGACATCTTTGATGGACCAACCTCAGAGAGTTAGCACTTATGGGTCCAGAGTTGGTTTGAGCCACCACCGAGAAGGTGTAGATCATCCAGGACCATATGAAGACTACATAGATTCAGAAAATGTCTTCTACGGATAGATGACAGAGACTTTATGTTTGAGGAGGGGGATCATGTATTCATTAGGGTCTCACCTTGACAATGGTTGAAAATATTTGGCCTGGTGGAAAATTGAATCCTAGATTCATCGGCCCTTTTTAGATACTACATAGAGTTGGTGAGGTGGTGTACTTCCTAGCGCTACTGCTGCTGTTGAACTGGTTACATTATTTCTTCCACATGCCGCAGCTGAGTAGGTACTTGCATGACCCATCACACATCATTGACTATGGAAAGTTGGATATCGAGGATGGGGTGACCATTGATGAGTACTTGGTGGAGATCGTGGATCGGTTACAGTGGATCCTTTTGTGGGAGATTGATTCCCTTGGTGCATGTTCAGTACCAGCATGAGAATCATTGGGAGAGCACATGGGAGAAGGAGGATCAGATCTGTGCCCAGTAATGACATATTTTTGAGTAGTTTATTTTTGTGGATTTTTAGGATGTAAATACCTAAGGTGGGGAGAATGTAAAGTCTCTAATTTTTTATGTATTATTTTTAGATATTATATTGAATTATTCCAAGACCATACCATTTTACAGCATGCGATTCGAATGCATGGAGTTCCCATAATAAATATTTTAATCAATTTAAACTATAAATAGCATGCACGAGCACTTTTCCTAAAAAAGTGAAATAACATTTAAACGGGTACTTAGATCAGAAATATGAGGTCACAGTTGCATTCAGAGCATCGACATTACTTTATGTAGGGCCTATCAATGACCGGAACGAGTCAGATGGAAAAGTTTAGTTTTGGACGTTTTAATGAAAATAAAATAAACTAATAATTTTTTTTAAAATTTTTTTTTTCCATTGTGACCTAATTCATCCTTTTTAAATAACTTCTTATTGAAATTTTTTAGGTTTAGCCTCATAACCCTACGAATTTAGAGAACGCCTCTTGGATCTTTGGAGGAAAACCAGTTGGCGGACGATGACGACACGATCGATTAACGCATCCCAGATTTGACGAACCACACTAATGAATGTGACATAGAGATCATTCTTCAACAAGATCGAGGTAGATGTTGTTATTTTGATTCTTCTTCTCTCTGTTCAAGTATTATATGATTAATGTGGATCAACCCACAAACAGGGTGATACACGGATCATGCGTTCTTCCAGGAGGGTTATTATTTTCTATTTTTCTTCAGGGTTTCTGATTTGGGGAATTAATCCATACTTGATTATTTGTTTGTTTTCATTTTTTTACATTTTATCTTACTAATATGAGATGACCAATTCCATGATGAACATGGGCAGATATTCATTCCTCAAATTTCTTTTGGATTTCTTCCTCCTTTCCCTTGTGTTCTTCGTGTTCTTCATGGGGATACAAACAACGGATCGTTGCATGTATGTTTCAAAGAAAAACAATCCCAAATTGAAGATCTGACATTGTGAAAAACTTGAAAAGGTGTTCCATCGATGGAAGAAGACGAATTGACATGTTTTTGGAGTTATCTTGCTTTTAGAGATCTTCATGTTGGTGGATCGAAATGTGTTTTTGGGGATGATCGAAGGGTTGAAATCAACGGAGTCAGCTTTGTGATGATCGAGCGACCACTACCCATCAGTTTCATGATGATCAGTTCACTAAAATGGACATCTGAGGATCAACGGAGGCGCGGAATGAATAATTGATGGTTATAGAAATTTTCAAAGAACACAACGTGTATTCTAAATAACACACCATGTGGGACCAGATTAGCTGCAGCTAGGGTTTCACAGTGCATGAATCAATGACACAACATGTTCCCCGATGAACAAGGAGTGTAGACCCAAAGTGGCATGACAGAGGAATACGAAATTACACGGCGTGTATCCAGGGGATACATGGAAATGGGGTGGAGTACACAGCCATGTACTACACCACATGACCAGATGAGGCCGGTTACATCTGTCACCTCGTGTACCGGTTACAGGGGTTGTAACACACGAGTTGAAGCTATGTACGGGAACTTGGACAGAATCCATAGATTCCTCCCCAGATAGAGGAACACGACATGTTACTCTATTACATTTCATGTATACCTTCTTCTACACGACAAGCCTTACGACATGGGCCGTTGTACACGGGAAACACCAGGGTTCAGAAGACATGGTGTTTGACACTTCTACACGTCATATACTACTCAGTACATGGATTTATCTCCTTTTACACCATATCTTGGACATGTTTCACTTGGGATAGTGGCCCTTTTTCTTGTTCCAATGACGTTCGGGGATTTTTTACTTCTACAATAATATGATACCTTCAGCTAGACTTTCCTAGATAGAGACAGGTATCTCTCTGAGAGGCACGAAGCGAGATCCTCTATCCATTCTTCACCCTACGTAGAGTTAGGTATTGATGTGACTATCCCAATAGGGCACTGATCCACTACTTAGTAGGTTAATCTGGATGAGTCGTGGTATCCGCTAAGGACCAACCAGTGATCCTCATCTATGTATCGTGATCTTCCCCCACTCAGGAGTGTGATCTCCTGGAATGAGGTTATCTATATCTCATGGATTTTCCCAACGAACACTACTTCTCGGACAA
The DNA here is from genome assembly GCA_963277665.1 of Viscum album. Taxonomy (NCBI): domain Eukaryota; kingdom Viridiplantae; phylum Streptophyta; class Magnoliopsida; order Santalales; family Viscaceae; genus Viscum; species Viscum album. The sequence goes on from OY728125.1 coordinate 2,049,995,229, forward strand.
ATGTTATTAGTGATATCAAACTCATGGAGTGAGTTATCACAGAGGAGTGCTTCGTGGATTATTCAAACTGAATCCCTAGTGTGGGTAAGCGGTTTTGTGACTTGTCCTTAGACTACGGGTTTGGGATTTGAGTTATCTAGATTATGTTTCTCTTATTATATGTTCTATAGATATAAAATGTGTAGAGATTATTGTACCTCTACATTTTGTATTTATTTTTGGTTTTGGGAACCTCTACTGAGTATTGTTATACTCACCCCTTCACGGTATTTCCCTACATATATCATGTCTTGTGCAGACGAGTGGCCTTTTGAAGGAGTCCAGGGCGGACCAGGGAAGGACCGAGCTTTCTGATTTCCCTAGAGGCCAAGGTGTTCCTATGGCTACGAGTAGTTTTCCCAGTACCTATTCATGTTTATAGGTTGGATTTTGTAGATTACAGACTCTTGTTGTTGGTGGGAGTGTATTATGGACTAGTTTTATTTTTTTCACTTTACTTCTTTTGTACTCTATTGGCTAGTTTTAGTTGTATGCATGCATTTTGTTCCTTAGTGGGTTTTACATTTCAGCATTGGTGGGATTAGAGATGGGTGCATGTGTACAAGTACTTAGGAAATTTTTCCCATGTTATTAATTTCCCTACTCAGTTCTATTAACCATCCCCTGGCCTATTGGTGGTGGGCTTGGGGAGTTGTGGCACATGCCCCACTGGGACATGTCGTGACAGTACCCTTCTAGAAGCCTATAGAAAAGGTTTGTTAAATATGAAAAACAAAAAAACCTATGACTTCACCATTATAGGTACACTCCCAATTAAAAATAAACCATTAACACCTCAAAGAAAAGTAAAACCATGAAGAGGTTCATGTCATACCTATTCGAGTGGTAATAGATGTCGCAACCTCCCCACCATAAAAACTTTCTACCCTCGAAAGCCTATGGAGAATCACTGATGCGAAAGAGTTTTTACCACTGCTCTCTCATATATGCCTCATGTTCCCACATCTAGTGAATATTTGAACCATGCTTCCATAGTACACAAACCTATGGTATCGTCCTCTCACAAAGTAACTTGGCCTCAGAATCATCTACCCCGACTGTTCGCTCAGTCAAAGATAAATCTGGCTCAATCTCAAGATCACTCCATGTCAAATTGATAAATGGATCATATATATACATTCATATTTTTGATACATGGATCACATTATGTAACGATGTTAGATTGAGGTGGAAGTTACAAATGGTATGCAACCTTCCCCACCTTATCAACAACCTCAAAAGACCCACAAAGTGAGGAGAAAGCTTCCCTTATCTCCCAAGCCATCGATGACCCAAACGAGGAGAAACCTTCAAAAAATTCTTATCACCAACTTAGAAAAACCAAGGTATACAATTTCAATTAGTATAAGACTTATATAGGATTGTTTTTTAAACCTCCTCGGATAAATCAACATAGTATTATCTATCATCTCCTGCACTGATCATGGTCCAACCATGGAACTTTCAATAACCTCAGACCAACAAATAGAGATTTACAAGGCCATCCATACAATGCCTTAAAAGGTTCTGTTTTCATCAAGGACTGGTAAATGTTGTTTTATGAAAACTGCACCATACCTAAGTGATCATGGCAATCCCCACCGAAGTCAAGAACAAAAGATCGAAGAATATACTTAAGTATTAGTATATCTCTTTATGTATTTCTATCCATATGTGGCTGGTAGGCCATGATCAAATGGACCTGAGATCCCAGTGCATCTTAAAGGCCTCTCTAAAAAAGAGAAGTAAAACAAGGATCTTTATTAGAGACTATAGTAGATGGAACTCTGTGAAAAGAAAAAATATATTACACATTGACACATCCCAACTCATCAACCTTGTATGTATCTCAAATGTGTATGAAGTGAGATGACTTAGATAATATATTGATCAGAACCCATATTTCATTCTTATTTCTCTAGGAATGTAAAAACCCAACCAAAAAGTACATAGAGAATTCATATCACTTCTAAGTAGGAACAAGAAGTGGATAAAGTAAAATCGAAGGTTTCTGATTCTTGTCATTAACCTACTAGAATGTATAAAAATGAGAGACAAACTCATAATTGTATCGTCTCATTCTCGGCCACTAGAACTACTGACACACATTATAGAACATTTTTTTGGTTCTTGGGTGCACAACCCATTAGGATTTTTTGAGATCTCCCACCAAATCCTTCATTGCTTATAACGGCACAATGAAGAGGTTCTGATAACATAGAAAACCTTATTTGGGGAACGAACACAAGGAAACTATCTCCCCACTATAAAGTTATTATATAAAGCTATGGAACACATCATCAATTTGTTGATCTTGAAAAATAATTTTGGTAAGAGAATATGTCAGCTGAAAATTGGCCATGTAAACATCATCCCCTTCCTTGGGAACTCCAATATCCAACTGTGCAAAGAGAGTTATCAAATTCAACTCTTCTAAAGATTATTTCACTACCTATGTTAGAATTTTCTTACTCAAACACATATGTAATGGCATTCCATTTCCTTGGGGTATAGGTGATGTCAATGTCAAGAGACTACAGGTACTCCACCCAACACCACTTCAATGGATTAAAATCTTTTTGATAGAATATATAACTCGGGCCTTTGTGACTTGAATACACAATAATACTTTCACCAAAAATATTCTCCACCTATTATTAATTGTGTACATCAATGCTGTTAGTCCTTGGTCATGGGTATGATAATTTTTATCATGTGGTTTAAGCTAACGACATCCATATGTTACTACACGATCACCCTATGTAAGAATTCATCCCAATCCTGAACCTAATGCATCACAAAAGACCGCACAGCCTTGATCGTCTTCTGGAAGATTCAACACTAGTGCAATATTCAGTAAACATTCCATCTCAAAAAAACTCTGAAAATTATCATTCCATGCAAACTCTAATCCCTTCCAAGTCAGAGTAGTCATTGGATAAGATATTATTGAGAATTCTATCACGAATTAGTGGTAATATGCAGCTAATCCAGAAAATATCTGTAACCCAATGAAATTTCATGGTTTCTCCCAAGTCATAACATCCTTCACCTTCTCAGGATCAATGGATATACCCTATTCAGACACCACATGTCCAAAATATTTTACTTATCTTATCAAGAAATAACACTTTGAAAGCATGGAATAAAGTAGGTGATTTCTTAAGAGATTCATAACTGTTCTCAAATGTTGCACATGATCCTCCTCAAATTTGGCGTAGACAAGAATTTCATCCACAAAGACTACCAAAAAGGTGTCCAGATACTCGTGGAAAATCTTATTCATTAAAGAAATTGAAACTGCAAGGTTATTTTGTAAACCAAAGGGACTAAAAAAGTAATCCTAGTGGTCATACCAACTTTGAAAGGAAGTTTTCAGAAATTGATATTCTTTTATCCACAATTGATGGTGACCTGATCAGAGATCGATCTTCAAAAACCACTTCTCCCCACTCAGCTAATCAAATAGATTGGGAATCCATGGAAACAAATATTTTATCTTTATCTTAACTCAATTTGGCTTTATATAATTGACACATAAGTTAGGAGAACCATCAGCTGTCTTAATGTAGAGAACTGTCACCACCCAATGTGACACACTCGGGTAGATGAAGCCTTTCCCAGTAAGATCATCCATTATGGACTTCAGCTCTTTTAGATTAAGTGGAGCCAGTCAGTAATATGGAATTGAGACTGGTTGATTTCTAGGCATTAAGTAAACAGAAAATATGACATCTATCACCAGTGGAAGACTAGATAAATATGAAGGAAAAAAATTGTGAAAATTGACAGTGACTTGAGAAACACCAATACCAAATGAATATCACGTGAGGTCAAAAGCAAATACTAATTTTACATTCCCAAAATCTAGATAAAAATGTCTGGCTCTACTCAAACATGGATCCCACTCCCCTTGAAAGAAAAGATGCACACCAATGGGTGTAGTAATGTAGACCCATCAATAACAATGAAATTTGGTTTGTTGCTAATTAGTCATTCCATCCTGAAAATTATTTCCAAAGGATTTATATCAAGAGCAAGAAGAATTCTTGCTATATTGGAATCTGATTGAGAGAAGACACAAGAAGGATACAGAGACACTGCTCTCTCTTTATACCTAGGGGTGTAGTAATATCCATTTCACAATATAAAAACACCATATAAAGATTAAGAATATTAATGATGCGGGGTGAAATAAAAGAGTGAGATTCAACAATATCAAAAAGTGCAGTCACTAATGTCGATTCTATAGTAATGGTACCTCTCACAATCACTGGACCCATGTCTTCTTCCTTTGGAGACTCTTATCCTACGTGAAGAATCTATGTTCTAGATGCCTACGTCTAGAACCCTTTCATATGTTAAGAATATTATTTATCCATAATTTTAGGAAGATTTTATGATCCTTTCCCACTAAATGTAATAGAGTAGTGATGGCAGAACCTCTTTAGGTGTCCTGATCATCTACATGAACTATAGTTCTGGGGTTCCTCAGTTTAGACCCACTTATAATTTCATCATTTTCACATTGAGAGTAAACCAAAGAACTCCCTAATATATATTTAGGTTGTGTGAAATGACTCTATCATAGAGAACCACCATGAGAATCATCACGCTTCCATTTTCCTTTGAAAGAACTAACTTTTCCACTAGGTGGAAAATAAACTTCTATCAACCCTAACTTCCTAGCCAGGTCCATCTCAACCATCATATCTATATCTAGCACATCTGCTTAAGTGGGAAGCTTCAGTAAGATTATCTGAGAACGGAAATCTGATCTAAGTTCCAATCTCAAAAGAATACTACACCATCTCTACAAAGAAATTTGAATACTATGTCATGGTTTTTTGGCATTCTTGAGCTTGTAGAAATCTACAGCCTTAGTGAAAACCATTGACTCTGGATGGAACTAGTTGGTGAAAAGAACCATGATGTATTTTCCCTATAATACTTCATATTTCCCTAGCATCACCATTATATCCCACCATCTCTTTCTTGTCCCTTACAACACTAAGGTGGAATAATTCACCCTAATCATATGTGGTATCTACAAGAACTCAAAAAGACATTTTATATTACTCAATCATTTTTCAATATAGAGAGGGTTAGTGGATCACTTAAATATTGGTGGATTCTAGTGAAGGAATTCCTAAAAAGATTACGAAGAATATCCCCCTGAGGATCCACAACTAGAGCCTGAGCGGGAACGGGATGTAGTGACTGTCCTAGAGCATGTAAAGTGCACACAGTCACCTCAACTAGATTCAGATCAATAATAGAATTTTCTCGTTGAGGATCAACAATATCCTCTTCTTGTATCTGATACCCACGTCTTCTCGGAGGTATGATGCTACAAAACATCATTATATTATTGGAATACAATATATTAACACTAAAACTGATAAAAAAGAGAAATTATTTCCATCAAATGGAATAAATAATATTTGGATTTCACTCTATCCAAATATAAATAGAGAAAATACTAGAAAAAATACAGAATATGACTTTTTCTAACCACCCGTGGGGACTTAATGTTCATTGTGGTGTGAAATGTCTTGACACTCAATCACCAATACCTCCTAAGTCCCGATAAGAATTCACAATTCATAATGACTTCTAGATAAAAGATAAAGATGTCTATGATACCACCTCATCAAGAACCATATTGAGAACCCTTGTAACCTAATAACCTAGTTTCACATGACATGTCTCAAAGGGGGTTCCCGATCCCCAAGGGTTGGCGACTATCACCTGGGACCCTAAAACGTGCAAGTGGGAATTAATTCTACAAAAACCATGGGGGAATAAATACAAGAAAGTAAATATTTATATAGAGGAAAATCCACTGGGTGTAAAGTACTAGAATACAAGGAGGCATAAAAATAACAACTTATAACAACCCAAGTGCTAAAAACATTGAAAACATCCCCAATTTCTCTAAGGACACAACTCACCATGAGAATGGTTCAATAGTTAGATCCTCCTCCAAGAGATCCTTCCCCCTTTCTCAAACCCAGAGGAATAAATTCTATAAACACTCGAAAGAAAAAAGTAGGGTGTGAGCAAATTCCCAATAAGATACCACTAAATATTCCATTATAGATTCCTATAATTGATTAACCAAATGTAATTATTTAAATTTTTAAAAACAAATAGTTTTTGAATTTGAATATTTTATTTAAAAAAAATTCAATACTGTTTCAAAATTATGGAAAAAATACTTTTAATGAATTTTTTTTCATATAAAAAGATGGAATATTTCAAAAATAATTAATTAAGTAACGTAGTACATAAAACTATTTATCTAAATTTATCAAGCATGTAAAGTTGTTCAAACAACAATGGAATATATTTATATCTCAAATATAAACTAACAAATGAGCAACATGGTCATATTCCAAAAGGTATGATAGTATTAACCAGATATAATATTCTGCACTACTTAATTGATCAGGAAAAATGAGTATACCCACTTCCCCATAACACTGGCCAGAGGCAACTCGTCACCCTCCAATCGGGAATGTAACCCACCGCATGTATGTTTTAGAATGTTTTCATAGTGTAGAGTTTATCCAAATAACCCACCCACCAACAAAGGAATGCATGTGATCTTACATAATGGGAAATGTATTTTAAGAATTATTAAAGTAAAATAAATCCCATTCTTCCATTTTAAAAATTCTAATTTCATTCTATTTAAAACAAAAATATTTTTTTCAACAAAATGCATTTTCCCCAAGATAAGACCCTATGGGTTCTATCAAATAATTTTAATCCATTTCTATGAGTTTGAAATCCTTCAAAACAAAATCCATTCATTTCAGAATTCATTTTTACAATCAAATTCAGAAAATTAATTGAAAATTTTCCATCTAATCCAAAATTTAAATTTAAAAGTTTAAATAAAATATTCCCATAAACCCACCCCAATTCAATGGAATTGCTTGTTTTCCAAATTTTTATTCCAAAACCATTTCAAAAGCCTCAATTCACTATAATTAGGATTTTATCAATGTAATTGAAAATAAGTTTCAGTAATTTAATTTAAAAATTAAATTGAAATAATTCAAGAAATACAATGGTAATCATTTTGGCCAAGTCGGGACGTGACCACCTACCTCTTCCTTAAACAGAACACCTGAAACGATACTCTTAAATGTGAACGAAGGTGTAAAAGACAACAAAACTCAACCTAGAAGCAAGATCAAACACCATAGGGAATAGATATATCAATTCAAAGATACCCCCTTAAAACCCAATAGTGGATAAAGAGTAAAACTGGGAGAATGTGGGAGACCACTAATCTTTGAATCAGAGAGCAAGAGAAAGAATGATTGAAAGACAAAGGAGAAGATTCGGGAAATAGTGAAGTCTTCAAAGTCACCTGGGGAGAGAATTAGGTTGAGAGAGAAGAAATTGGAGAGGTTATAGAAAGAAAAACTCTGTCACACTGTCTATTTTTAAAAACTCAGGTGGGGTAGTAAACGATGTGTACTTCCAGTACATGATGTGCAATACCTATGTTTCATAACCGCTGAACCACGAACTGTTTTGCATTTAAAGCCACACTTCAGGATAAAAATTGTTCATTAAAACCATCGCAATAGGTTTTTCCCATGCACGATGTGTACCAATCATGGTGTGAAGTAGATCCTGAATTTTTTGTTGGATCAATAAATGACATGTATCCCTGGTAGATAACGTATACCCTTCTAAAATCCTGTAGAAAATTTTTTTACAGATGAAAAAAAAAACAAATGAATTCCCCATAAAGGTATTCTCCCAGTTCGAACTTAACCCTAACCCACAAAAAGAAAAGGAAACCCATGATGAGGTTTAAGGCTACATGTTAGAGTGGTAGAGGGATGTTACATACACCTTTTATCCAAATACATTAATTTTTAGACTTTAGGTTTTCTATAATACCATAGTTTATAGGGTTTCTTTTGATATTGAGTTATAATTAAAACTATATCCATGATGTGAAAAATTGTATTTACAAATTCATCCCAAATATTTTTAGGAAGACTATATTCATTTAACTTATTTCTTTCCATTTGATGAATAGTTCAATTTATTATTTCAATAAATACATTTTCATGATGTTTTCTGAGTCCAGAGGATGTGTGTTTAATACATATGTTTGGTAAAAATGATATTATCTATTGTTTTTTAAATTTTATTCCATGATCAATTCTTAAGGAAATTATCATAAAATATTTTTCATTTTGAGAAATTTTACAAATGTTTAAAAAATTGTGAACACTTTGCTTTTAAGATTCATCAAATAAAACCTTGTTAATATTGAAATGTCTTCAACTAAAAAACAAACATATGATCTTCAAAAAAATAAATTATATTATTAAATTTCTAAAAAAATCCACATGGATAATTTCTAGTTTTTTGGATATAGAAACATTATAAATAGACTTCAAGGATAAAATCTATTTTTTTTTCTAATTTGGCATGCATTATAGAATCTATCTTTATAACACATAAAACTAAGAGAATTTAAAACATAGTATTTCAATGATAATTTCTATAATGTACATACATTTTAGTGACCAATTATCCTATTCTAGATATAGAATTCATTTTTCTCAGTTTTCCATCAATCCACATTTTGTTTACACAAGGAATTAATGTCAAAGGAATAAACATTTTCAGTTGTAGGTGCTCAAAATTTATAAAATGTATCTTTGAAAATTGAAATGGAATAATTAGATAAATAAACATAAAATACATCAACACATATTTCAGATATACATATAAATTTGTGCTTTATCCCTTGAACATATAACAATTTTTTTTATTGAAAAAAATTTTAAATCTCTAACAGATCTAACTATAACTATTTTTTTAGAATTATAAACAAAGTTATATAGTTCTCCATGTTGTTTTTTTAGTGCATAAAATTTTTAATAGTCTCTGCTCATGTGTCTTGATTAGAAAGTATCCATATACCACAAATATTTTTTTTCTTTGAATCGTATTCCTGTAAAATATTTTAATAAAGATCTTACTTTGGTGCCCATATTATCATGGGTGCAGCTCTTCCAACAAAAAAAGATTTGGGTACCCCGATTTTCATTATTTTACAAAAATATCTCACTATATGATTCAGAAATTTTTTCGGAAATAAAATCCTATTAAATTCCAATAATATAAGGATTTATTTATCAATAGTGATTATATTAATGTCCCTTAATTCCAAAATAAAAACTAGTAACTCAACATATGTTGTTTTTTAGAATAGGTATAAAGTATTTTATATATAATTTTAGTCCTTCCCCATTTCTTTCTATTTCATTTTTTTCATTTTGATAATAGTATTCCCAATAATAACAGTTAGAGTTATTTCTCCTTTAGTTAATATTTTAGTAGTAACTTTTAATGATTCTACATCATCATGTAATTGTTTTATTCTATTTTCATGATCATTACAATTTTAATTCTTTTTGATAATTTGTTATTATAATTATTATTGTTATTTTATCCTATAATATTTTTCTCTTAAAAATTATTTTGAATATTCTATAGTAACTTCTCATCTTTGATATATGTTTATATCTTTTTTTAATCATGGATAAATAAGTAAGTAATTTTTTACTGGAATAGTTTTCATAGTCAGATGTAGAAAAATAATAGGATTTTATAACATCTTATTCCTTATCTATAAATGACATGTTTTAATTTAGAATTTATGGCCCTTTCCTTGTGAAAGATTTTCAAGAGCTTCTTGGGTCTTTTTAAACACTCCAAGTATCATTAATAGCATTATTGAATATTCACTCATAATCAATTCTCATATGAATTTTCTTTTATGTATTCTACATATTTCTCTTTTATTCTTTTACCTTTTGGATGTTAGTAATGATATCACTCATCTATTTATTTTTATATAATGTTACTTCAATAGGCCATTTTAAACATTCTTTGAATTTATTCTCAAAACCTCTATTTTTTATAAAATTTTCTGAATCTTTTGGCTAATTAAGCCAACTATATTTTAATGTTTGGCCATTATGAATCATTTTCATCATCATTTTCTTCTTTCATGCTTCTGAGAAGTATCTTGAAGGAAAATATTTAATATTTTTATCATTTTATGATATTTATCTTCATTTTACCTTTCTTCTTCATACATTATATTGGTTTTGATCAATTCCTTCATTTTCAAATCTTTGACTTGTGTTGAATTTCATATAGTAAAAGATATTCCATTCCATTTAAAGGGTAGTGCTCTGAGTACCTTCATATACTAATCTAATTATGGAATTTATGTTCATAAGGTATTAATATCATTGACTATTTCTTTTAATCTCCCATTCATCTCTATGATTCCTTCACCATCATACTTTATAATGGTATAAAATTTCCATTTTTCTGTAGTGTACCTTAATTGTATGAAATTTTTAGTTACTTCATAGAAAATATTAACAATTTTTTCAAATTTCATAGGCAGTATAGAATTAAGATACTCTATTGAATTTGTCATGATTATTTCCACATATAAGAACATTCATTTCACTTGAATTGATAGCATAATCATCTTGTTTAGTAGTATCCCATGTTTCTCATTTTTCAGGGATTTCATATGGTGTGAAAATATTCATGTACACATTGAATCCAAGATTTTAAAGATAGATAATCAAGAAATATTTTCAATATCTATAATTATTAACATTAATGTGAGGAGTATAGATCTTTGATAAACCTTATATAGGATCATCCATTGACATATGTCTTTTTATAGACCTCTTACTTTGATCTTCTCTAGATGTTATCTTATTTCTTTAAAAATAACATCTTTGATACCATTGTTAGGTAGGTATAATAAAAATATACACAAGATGGCATGAATTATGTCGTTTTATAAATCTAGAGAGATTCAAAATTTTATCGTTATTTGTGATTTATGTATATATGTAGTGTTCTCTTCTTTATGTAAGTTGAGCACCGGACAAAAAAAGAAGAAGAATGCAACAACATTTCTAGTGGTTCAGGAAAACAAATATCTTATATTCCACTCTACCAATTATCTATCAGTAATATTGGTGATTTTTACTAAATGAGGTCCTCTTATCACAAAATCATAACAGTTGATTTTGAAAAAAATCCCCTCTACAATAAAGATTTTAAATATCCATCAGGTTATTTTTTAAGAAACTAACTTATCCAAGGATTTGTTCTAAAATATGATACTCTGAAACCATGAATGAGACCATTTAGTTGAAAATCCAATAAATCAATTTAGTTATATCTGATTGAATAAAAATCCCGTGTTCGTAGTTGGAGTAGAAACTGGAAAAAATGGATCTTCTCTATCAAATATTAAAGTATTCAATAATAAAAAGAATTGAATAGATCCTTGTTGAAAATAATATTCATCAAAAATATCGATATAAAAATAATAATAGTAACAACAATTATTTTTGTCGACACAAGATTGAGTCATGAATGTCTCCAAAATTTAGCTTCTTCAGAACAATTGAGATGTTTGATATTTCATATTTTGTAATATCACAATATTAAAAAAAAATATCTCCCTGTATATCAGAAATGAAAATGTTATTCCTATTTAAAAACCATCCTTTCATTCAATTATATTAGACCCAATAATACCACATGAAAAATCCTGGCCAATTGTATTTAAATAATTAATGTGAGTTATAACTTCCCATATAAATAAGAATAATTTAATCTATTGATTATAATCCTTTGAATATGTCATCAAATAACTTTAATAATATATTTACATCTCACAAGACCATTAGATAAGACTTGGATAATATCATTAATTTAAAACTCATTCATTGACTAGTCAAACATATGATTTCTTCACATAGTGATAAAATCCAAATGTAATGTTGATCACCTGTGGTTGTTAAAAAAATAATGTTGATGAACCATATGTTTATTCCATTAAACATATGGTTTCTTCCTAACATAGTTTTTTTGAACTATATATTTCCAATAGTGTAGGTTACATGATCCATATGGTTCATTCTAAATGTATGGTTCTCGAACCATGAACTAGGCTTAAAAACATAGGGTACGGACAATGTTTCTAGAATACTTCCCAAAACATCCAAAATACATTAAATAAATACATTAACTCATAAATGTGATTAAATTATACTAAAATTTATTCTAGAAAAATAATTAAATTAACACCATTAATTAAACAAAGAGGGTATTTTTGATCATAAAAATCTATAAGATTCATAGAGTATTATAGAGAAATTACATTCCAATCATTTGGGATATGGGTTTTCACACATTCGGTGCATTTTTCAAAAAAGTATTTCAGATGTGTGATACCCTTATATAGACTATAAATGAATTCCCTGGTAATAAAATGATTTATAGTTAGATAATGAAGGTAAAATCATCATTTCTTATTTTCATGAATAATACATGATTGAGAATTCTAAAATATCATAGTAGTTTTAGTTTCAGGGAACATAGATGATTCTTTCTAATCGATCATCAATACATGAATAATCATTGGAGGTTTGATAATTCTGTTGAAACATAACAACCAACTCAATATATGTCAATAATTTATCTCTTAAATGAATTGAAATATTTTTATTTTATTATTGAAAGGTTGGAAAAAACAAAAAAAATCAGGAATGTTGAACCTGAATCCACATACAATTGGGAAATTAAAAGTATCTTTTTTGAGTTTACATATTTGTCTACTTAGGTTTTAAATCATATTTTATTTGTAATGCACATTAGAAAAAATATATGTGAAAATGTTTATTCAATAATTCTAAATATCAATGGGAAGACCAATGTTGACATACAATATAACTGGGACATAATGGATTGAGTTATTTGATGAGAAATGCATCATGTGTGTATCTTTTAAAGAAGAGGGAATGTTCCTTATACTTTTTATGTGATGAAACCTTTAGAAAAAAATAAATTTTTAGATTCATTGGATAATATCATGGTTTACGATGTCTATTATAGTAATGTTTCAAAAAAATCAATATAAGGGATTTGAAACTAAGATCCCAAAAACCAATTATTAGCACATACTTCTCCATGAATTGATTCCAATCTAAATATGGAATTTACTATGATATAATGTAAAGGTGATGATGGTTTACGTGGGCCATTTTTTAGAGACCTCCAGGTATTTATTGATAAAAATAAGGTAAGAGGAACCATTAATTTTGTGTGATTTGGAAAAGAAATTTCCTCCATTATATTTCAAAAACATGGATAATTTACAAATTTATCTTCCAACAAAAACACATATTGGGGGACTTGTTTCTTTTTGGTGGATATATAATACCTAAAAAAAATGTTCACATTAAATTTTTTTGTCTAAAACAAGAATCATATGAAGGGTTCCCTTGGGAAATTTTATTTGAATCAATAATGTATGTATTTCTATTTAATGTATTTTTCTGATGTGAGCACAAGACATAACCGGAAAATGAAAAATGAATATTTGTGGCCTCGGGAAATTGAGACCTCATTTCCATATCTACCCCCAAATATGTGAAATTCTTGGGTCGTATACATTTACTACATTGACCATTGATGGTGTGGATATGACACATCTTACAACCTTGTTTAACTGTGGTTTGTTCGATTACTATATTATGTAATTAATTTGAATATTATATTTTATATCATAATATGTCATGTCACATATAGATTATACTTTTATTATGATTTTATGTCAGGAATATAAAAAAATTATAAGAATAGTTCATTGTTCTTAATCATTGATAAGGAGTGAGACATTTTATAGCATGGAGTTTCTAGATTTGTTAAAATTTAATCTATGAACATTGCAATAATTATCATAAAAAATAGATATTCATTTAATTTTAATTTTCATATGTATTTCAAATATTATGTTTAGATAATCAATCTATATTTCAAGAATTATGATCATTTTCTTTTTAGCCAAATTCATTTTTTTTATGAAAAAAATTTAATAATCAATGGGTATAAATTTGTTACAACTGATTGAGCGTCAGAAATACGAACACAACAAGATGGAAATATATTAATAGAAATAACAGACAATTATTCCATTTTATCAGATAGTGTTACTAAATATCAAAATGTGTCTTATTATAGACTTTTCGATTAAATATAGTAATTAAATTACAACTCTAATTGTCGAGTCAATATGATTAAATGTAAATAGTTTGATTCAGTAATGGGACATGGTACATTTATTTTTGATTGTGGATTCAAATACATGAGATCTGATTACGGTTTAATTATTGAAGTAATCCCAAGTCATATTTTTCAGGATGGTGGGTGAAAAAACATCACTATTGATTCCCTCATTGGTGTTGACCAAAATATTAAATTTATGACTCAAATTGTATAATTTTGAGATTTGAGGTTGAACCTAAAGTGGTGGTGGATAATATATAGAAGAAACCATATATGTTCATAGTTATTTTAATTTAACTTGATGTGACTTTCTCGTGTTGGTAATATAATAATTAATTTAATTTAGTTTGAGTTAAGAATTATATGTATATTTTAATATTTTTTGTTTTCATTACATTTAATTATATTTTTTAATATTCATGAAACTTGTTTTAGAATGAGTTTTTCAGAAATATATAACTTTCTTTTAAATTATAGTTTTTGTAACATGCTATCACATTGTTTATGAATTAATTGACTTCTAAGTTTTATGCATTATTTTTAAAATCTATAAATATTACATATAGATTTCATTATTATGAATCTTCTATAAGATTTTGATTAAGTTTAAAGGTAGTGATTATTTGATAATGATCAATTGATGCCCGAGCTTGGGTTGCCTTTTATGGTTCACTAAGTGAATATTTTAATTGTAAAATTGTTCTTCTAAATTAAATTTAATGTATTATTCTTATTCTTTGTAAAATTTCTTTATATATATTCATCTCAACCAGAGTTGAATTTTCGTTAGCCTATTGTATGCCTCTGATCGGGGGGTCCTAGAGGTGAAAAGGGCACCCATCATACCATTTTACATCATAATCCTCTAGTAGAAACCCCATGTACCACACTTTCCCAACCTCCACTTTACCCTCTTGGGACGTTCCCACCCATGGCTCCATCATCATTTCATTTATCTTATTCTCCCTATACCATGTCTACACTGCCCCCAAGGATATTTCCACCTTTACGATATCCCAATCATATGATGTATCCACATCCCTCATATCCATATTATGTTATGTCTACATTATATCTATTTCCTACTATCCAACAATAATATAATGATTCATTTCCTTCATCTTCCACCCCTTTACTTGCATATCACCTAGTGCATGCAGTGAAATAGGAGAAACCATCAGAGGATACCAATTCAGGATAGCCCAGAGATCTATCAGCGGCTAATAAGCACCCAAAATTGGATTTTTTTTGTTATAAGTGTGTAAAATTATAAAAAAGTAATTTTTACCGTTATATGTTCAGGTAATTCATCTTTTTATAATTTTATCACATTTAACGGGATATTTTAATTGGTGATATGGGTGCACCTGTAAGCATGAATCCTGGAATCGATAAACACAAATAATGGTTGATTACAATTACTAAAATCAAAGGATGGGTTTAGATTATAGGTATTATAGAAGTTTTACATAATATTTATCAAGGTACAATGATATCATTCTAGTGAAACTAGTCTCATGGAGGCATATCAGTTATTAAATAATGGAAAATTATTGGGTGGAGATATGGGTAAGAAAATTGGATAAATTTCTATCTATGTTATTTTTTATTTATATGAATCAACATGTTTTCTGAAAAATTGGTATTGAATTCCCTGTGGTAAGGATACCAAGGTCATGAAGAGTTTTGGAGGCCATCTATGAAGGAGTTAAATATTGGTTGGAAGAGTATAGTTGGTTCTGATTTAGTGGGCGTACAAATATCTCTCGACTGCAGAACAACATAATACCAAGAAATGAGCACATGTTAGAAGAGTAATGAGTTTAAGGTAATAGTAATATTTAATTTTTTTCATTAAAAATTTAATTTCTATAAATTTAATCAAATTTTTGCAAAATTCATCAAAAAATAAAAGAAAAATAACAAATATTCTAGGACATATTTTCACACATTTGGGCACACTACAAATCCTGATTATAAGAGGCACCATGTTCATTAAAATGAATATAAATAATATATTTATTTATATTTTTACTTATTTATAAGAGATTTTTCCCATTTGAAAAAATGGAAAAGATCCCAAATGAATAAATAAATAAATTGAAATATGAAACAATAGAGAAATGAAAAAATCGCCAAATGTTTAATATACGAAATGGCCTATTAGCCAAAATTGCCAAATTCCAAATTGGAATCAGGCCATTTTAATATTTTTCATGTTTAAAATTTTTCTATTTAGACATTATTTTTCTCTTTCATTTATCCTTTTTTCCATTCATATATTTGGGAATTCATCCATTTTGGAATTCAGCAATTTTTCTATTCGACCATTTGGCTAAAATAGCCAGAATAGCCAAATAACTGAATACCAATTGGCCAAATGTCAAAAAGGTTAATTGGGAATTTTGATTTCTATGTAAATGATTAAATTAGAAAAAAAAATTGACCAAAAAACAAACCTAATGACCAAATAATCAAAATTACCAAGTGATCAAATAACCAAATTCTTAGGACCAATAGGAGCCTATATACCCTGAGAGGGGGGGGGGTTGAATCAGGGTATGGATATTCTTATTCAAAATTCATCCCACCCCCTTAGATCTTGACCTCTTTATTACAAGGGTCACTTTTTTGCAATTCTGTGTTTATTATGATCACTTATTTTCTTATTTATCTGATTATTATGATTTAAATGAAATATAGGTAATTAAGCATGCAGACACATAGATTTCTTCTTGGTTCACCCTCGCTGGGCTACGCCCAAGGAGCATAAGACGACATGTTTCAAGTCATACCAAATTCCACTATTCTTCAATAGATGTGGATACAATGGTTCGGGAACAGTCACTCTGTCCCAAGATCACTACCTTTACAAGGTATTGGGTCAGATCATTGCTTTCCCAAGGGTCAATCCCTATTTCTCTCTCTCTCTCTCTGGATCACTGCCGGTGGAGAGGATCACCTTCTTCATCTTCTTTTGCTCACTGCTCCAGAAAGGATCCACTCATAGTTTTTAGACTTATAGGTCTCTATATTATCTCAAATGTATGCATCCTCTGTTGTATGTAGATGCTCTGTTGAAGTTCAAATTTCACCCGTAGATGAATCTCTCTTTGAACCAAAGGTATCGGGCAATCTTCCAGCCTTCATGAAACCCTAAATAACTGTCGTGAATCAACCTTATTTGGCACGCAGGTCTAATCCGGCATGCAATTATCGGCACGTATGTCACAAATGGCGTGCAAGTCACTTCAAACACTTGCGTGGTACAATCTTCTGCAACTCCAAACATGCGCGACTCAACCACTTTTACACCCAAACCAATATTGGTGCTCAACAACCAACCGATGCGCAACTTCAAACACTGGCGTGCATGTCCACCTACACAACCACACACCACCTGTGCAACCACCACACTAGCATGATGGGAGCTCTGATTTTTCAAAGTGTTGAACTCTGTTGAAAATGATGAAGGGTGGTCCTGTATTTATAGGCATTTGGTCAACCCATGCGGCGGCGCGCCAGTCTCCTCTCAGCGCGCAAGTCCCGGCACGCAGGTTTTTTCCCCTGAAAGACACCTGCATGACCCTATTTCATTTTCCATATTTCAAAGATCTGATCTTGAAAAACATATGGTGCACAACTTTCGAACCCTCCTAGGCACCGGCGGGCAGGTCCTTTCACGGCGTGCAAGTCACCTGCGCGACCACACCAATACATGTTCCACCCTTTTTCCATTGCCATATTTTGACCTTCTGATCTTGAAAAACATTAGTCACGCAAGTTTCCTCTCCTTCAAGTACATGGAACTCTATTCACTTTTACAAAAACAACTTTTCTTCATTTATTGATTTTCAGGCCAAAAAATTTGGCAAACACTGGAAAACAGTGCCACCTTGTATCTATTTCTTTTGTACCACCTCCAGATCATCCATTCTTTTGTCGACGTTCTTGCATCAAACATTGATCCCTGACCACAGCTCTTGAACTCGACATTCCACCATGAAATTACCATTGTCAACAAATAAATATTTCATTGTTTTTCATTGTCAACAATCACCACTCATATGTACACTTTGTAAAAAAACACAATCACCTCTAAAATGCTTCAATGATATCTTGAGAGATTTTTTCCCAACAATCTCCCCCTTTGGGTTTGTTGAAAACTCTTCTATAAAAAGATAAATCATTAATTCTTCATCCACCATTCACCTTGTATGATTCTGATAGCGATCAAAGATTTACTCAACACATACTCTAAGCCCTCATTAGCAATTATTGGAATGAGAAACAAGAGTAAATGAAAAGTTAATCAATAAATCACTCCATCTCTGACACCCACTGTTGACACCAAACTGATACCAATTTTCTGGAAATATTCTTACCACATTCCAACACAACACTTCTTCTTTTATCACGATCCTCAGCTATCGTGATATCTATTCATTAATAAAACCCTTCTAGCATCGTCATATTTAAAATTCTCCCCCTTTCTTATTACTCTGTCCCTTTCTCTATACTCCACCTGTCAGCTTCTCCCCATATCATTCATGATTTATCAAATTTCTACACTCTCTCCCCCTTAAACAATCACTATTTTCTCCCCTTTTTTCAACAAACCAAAAGGTCACTTATTTGTAGTCTATAACAGAGTAGAGAACACATATTCACTTTAGGGAAACACACGACATACCTCGGGGAGAGGGGGGATCCATATCCACACACATTTAAGTGCGGGGAGATGACTGAACTCTCAGAGCCAGTCGATGCCTCTCAGAAGCTTCATTGGGTAAGGCCTTTGTCATAATGTTTGAAACCTGTACCTCTATCGGCACATACTCTTACTTCATGATTCCCTGCTCAACCTTCTCCTTGATAAAATGATACTTTATCTCAATGTTCATTGTCCTTGAATGGTGGTAAGGATTTTTTCTCAGATTGATAGCACTTCTGGTATCACACTAGAATCCGATCGGAGACTTCACTTCAAGTCCCATTTCTTCAAGCTGCTACTTCATCCACAATAATTGTGTGCATGCTTTAGTGGCCGCAATATACTCATCCTCTGCAGTGCTCAATGAAATGCAATATTTCTTCTTGCTTAGCTAATAAATACACAATACACCAAGATAGAATGCACCTGCTGACGTTCATTTTTTGTCATCTGCTGATCCGGCCCAATCTGCATTTGTGTAACCCAATAACACTAATTGAGATTCGTAATTATACATCATTCCAAAACCCACGATGTTATTGATATACCAAAGTATTATTTTCACTACAATCATGTGGCTTTCCTTGGGATTACTCTGATATCTCACTACTTGGCATGTGGAGAAAAAAATATCTGGCCTTGTCGTGGTCAAGTACAACAAACTTCCAATAATTTTCCTGTATTCTGTGATATTAACTGTCATTCCATCCTCATCTTTTGATAATTTCATCCGAGTAGCAACTGGAGTATTCATATCCTTGGAATTCTCCATTCATAACCTTCTCAAAATCTCCTTGGAATATTTGGATTGTGAAATTAATTTTCCCTTCCTTCCTTGTGTCACCTGTAGACCAAAAAAACGTTATCTCTCCAATCATTGACATTTCAAACTCATTTTTCATGAATTCGGAAAACTATCTGCACTGAGCTTCATCTGATCCGCCAAATAGTATTTCATCAACCTACACCAACACCATCATCCTTTGATTACTTTTTTTTGTTGAAGTGGAGATTGTAATCAACTCCCGCATGCTGGAAACCAAGCTTCTTCCTGTACTGAGCATGCCTTGAGTACCATGTTCTTGGTGCTTCATTCAGCCCATACAATGCCTTCTTTAGCCTACAAACTTTTTTCTCATCCTCATGAATGAGGAAACCATTTGGATGCTCAATTTACACCTCTTCTTCTAGAACCCCATATAAAAATGCAGATTGGACGTCCATCTGGAACACTTTGATCTTTATTTGCACTACTATTTCCAAAAATAATCTAATTGTTTCCAGCCTAGCACTACTGGCCATGAAAAAATCTCCCATGTCTGATTCTTCTCAATCTGATTAAATCTTCATTCATGGCCTGAACCCAGTTTTCATCTTCAGCTGCATTAGCAAGGAATTTCGACTCAACCTGTGATAGTAATGATGTCTCCTATAGTGATTTAATTCTTCTTGTCTAAACTAGGGCTTACTAATCACCAATGATATTCTGCTATCAATTTCGGCTCGACTCTTTGGCTTTTGTGTAGATATGGATTTTACTTCCTCGTATTCAACATCTGTATCTTCTTCTGAATCATCTTCAGCTACTTCTGCTCTTCCTGAGTCTCATACCACTTCTTAACTTTTAACATAATTCTTTTCTCTATGTCATTTTTCAATGACATCATTTCATTGAAAATCTTCTCTCAGATTTTTGTTGACACACCTTTGATTTTCTCTCAAAGCTTCTTGGTATCTTGAAAGCAGTCAACTGATACCGAATTGTTAGAGATAAATAAATAAGCATGAAATGCTTGATTATTGTTGCTTCCCCAACAATATGTCTTCCCTCCATAGACAAAACCTGAGCAGATACATCTAATTATTGCATTGATGGATCTTGCATCTAATTTTTTTATTGAATGATCCCCCTATATTATGAAACACTTCCTTGAGTTAGTCCCACAGTTTAGACTCATAACCATTATTCTCCTCATGTATCATTTATTCGAATCTGGCATATAACATTGAGCCATTAACCAAATCTCTAAGCCTACTGAGTTGAAACTCGGTGTACGAAACAAGAGACAAAGTTAACAACACAATCACTTCATATAGTGCTCTGTTGCTCCCCTTCTTCATCAACTTTGTTACAGGATTTTAGTCCATTAAAACTCCGAATCATATCACTTCCCCACTTTGCATATTTAGATACCACTTCCCCTTGGATCATATCTCCATAAAACCAGAAACAATTGAATCATCAGTTAACAAAATTTATATACATAGGGAGAGGGGTACTTCTGGAATCCTCAAGAAGAGGATTGTTGTAGATCTTGATGGGTCTACCCTTTGATTATTTCTTACAGAGCATCACACTCTTTCCCTTGCTTCTTCTAGCTACCTATCCAACTTCAACTGATCTGGCCATATGACTAAGAATTCATTACTCACATGCTGAGTCTTCTTCTGATATGAAGATTCTTCAAGCCTAGCCTTTTCACCATTTGAGGTTTAAAACCACTAGTACACATTTCAGTGTTTTATGTTCCATCAAAATTCTATTTCCCTTGATTCCTTCTCTGAGCAGGAGTATCTTTTCATTCTATCATCCATTGATTCTTTCACCATTGTAAGGATATTTCACATTCCTCCACTTTTTTATATTGAACATGACATATGAATTTTTCAATACATTATTTTTTCATCATTATTTTATCATATGTCTAAGTCACCAAACTCTTTTTCACTGGTGGTGAGTCCTACATTGAACGTTCATTATTCTTTATCACAGCTGGAGTGGATCTCCCCTTAATCTTCCTATTTTGTTCACATTCTCTCCTTGAGAGATGTTGAGAGTATGACAGAGGAGGTGACTAATACACCTTTTGTTCAGCTCCATGTGATTCTCCTGAGGCTCTAATCCTATTCTTCTTCTTATCAATTTTGTCTCCCAGTGTAAAATTTCACATTACGCATCATTAGATTCGAGAATCTCCTTTCGAGTTCATTATCCTTTCTTGCGTTCTTCTTGATACAATTTCTTTCCAAATGACCATAATTTAAACATATAAAACATCTTCCATCTAATTCAAACCTTATTTAGTCATTTATATGTCGAGATGCTTATACACCTTGAGTTCTTCTACTGACATGTGGCTCTTGAGCTTCCAAACACATACTCCTCGTGTGTCCCATTCTACCACAGTAATAGCATCTAACAGATGCTTTCCTCTGAGATATTCCTCTTTCTAATTTCTTATGACACATCTTCATCATCTCAAATTTAGTAATGTTTCTATTTTCACAGCCTGGGATGTATTCCTGTGCCACTAAACAGAAGCTTGATGTGTGGCCATGAATTCGGCAGAAAGATCACATGCTATCATTTCTTCCTGTAAAATCCTTGTTAGGTCTATCTCTAGGACCTACAAGCTTTTTCTTACCTCTGTAGATTTTCACTGCATTTTTCTTATCACACATAAGAGTGGGATCATCAAATCCAATTCCTGATTTCCCAAAAATGGATGTCCTTTGAGATGATAAATTTTTTTCATGCTTCTCCTCTGATGTAGCATATCTGGATTTCATTTTATCATCACCTACCGAAGGATAATCAAATAATAATTGAAGTCCATCCTTCAACTTGGGCTTATCATTGGATTTAGATTTCTCCATTTCTTTCTTGACTAATTCTATTTCTTCCTCCAGTTTCTGAATCTGTTTATCTCTTGATTCATGTTGAGCATCATGTTCTCTCTTGAGAAGATTTCCTCTACTCATTTCATCATCCAATTCATGTAGAATCATATCTACCATGCCACCTTTCTCCTTTAAATTCAATTTTTCCTGAGCAACAGATTCAGAGATGAACGCATTCTCTTGTTGTAGCCTTTGATTCTTCTGAAATAGATCTGATAGCTGTGTAGAAAGATCAACATTTCTGGATATCAAAATCTCAATTTCATCTGCGTCCAAATTCTTTCCCTTAACATCAGCTTTGAGCTTCTCTCTCTTTATAGACAACTTTTGTAGTTCATCGGATTGAGAATCATTCTTCTCCCTTAGATCATTGGCCACATCAATAAGCCTTTGGTTTAATCCTCTTAACATGATAAGCTAAATTTCCATTTATTGGATCTTGATTCTTTTAGATTTCATCTCTTCATCCAATTTCTGATCCAATTACTTTTCCTTGTGGAAACCATCCACTTTTCAACTTCATGGTGTTTCTTCATCATCAGTGGTTCCAAAATCACATGGAAAATCATGTTCTTCACTCATTCCTTCAGCATCATTTAATGAGTAAGTATTTTCATAGTATGATTCATCCAAACCATTTTTCTGTTCACTACGTGATTCCTTTAACTGAATTACACTCTTTCCATTGGCACTTTCACAGTGGGTAATTCTACTAGCTTTCTGCTTCTTCCTTGATGTTCTTCCCATTTCCATGGCACAATATGATAAGAGGAGGCTGGATCATTAACTTGAGAAATCGACTGAACCATGTCAGAGAAAACAAATCCGATAAAAGAAACCTTCCATCTTATACAAATTGTTAGGACCAATAAGGGCCTATATACCCTGAGAGGGGGGTGAATCTGGGTATGGATATTATTTTTCAAAATTCTTCCTACCCCACTAGATCTTGACCTCATTATTACAAAGGTTACTTTTTTTGCACTTGTGTGTTTATTATGATCACTTATTTTCTTCTTTATTTGATGATGATGCTTTAAATGCAATGCAGGGAAGTAAGCAGGCAGACACAACGTTTTTTACTTGGTTCACCCTCACTGGGCTACGTCCAAGGAGCAAACGCCGATATGTTTTTGGTCATACCAAATTCCACTAATATTCAATAGATGTGGATACAAGGGTTCGGGAACTGTCACTCTGTCCCAGGCACACTGCCTTTACAAGGTTTAGGGTCAGCTCACTGCTTTCCCAAGGGTCACTCCCTATTTCTCTCTATCTGGTTCACTGCCGGTGGACAGGACCACCTTCTTCCTCTTCCTTTGCTCACTGCTCCGGATGGGATCCACTAACAGTTTATAGTCTTTTAGGTATCTTTATTATCTCTAATGAATGCATCCTTTTTTGTATGTAGATGCTCTATTGAAGTTCAAATTTCACCTGTAGATGAATCTCCCTTTGCACCAAAGGTATCGAGCAATCTTCCAGCCGTCACGCAGCCCTGAATAACCACCATGAATCAACCTTAATTGGAGCGCAGGTCTAACCCGACGTGAAAGTATCAGCGCTCAGGTCACAACTGGCATGCAAGTCACTTCAAACACTTGCGCGGAACAATCTTCTGCAACTCCAAACTTGCGCGACTCATCCCCTTTTATGCTCAAACCAATATTGATGCGCAACAACCAACCGGCGCGCAACTTCAAACACTGGCGTGCAATTCCACCTGTGCTACCATACACCACTTGCGCAACTACCACACCAGCACGATAGGAGCTCTGATGTTTCAAAGTGTTGAACTCCGTTGAAAATGAGGAGGTGTGGTCTTGTATTTATAGGCATTTAGTCACCCCACGCGGTGGCGCGCAAGCCTCCCCTCAGTGCTCATGTCCTGGTGCACAGGTTTATTCCCCTGCAAGACACCTACACGACCCTATTTTCTTTTCCATATTTCGAAGATATGATCTTGAAAAACATATGTCACACAACTTTCCAACCCTCCTAGGCACCGGCGCGCAGGTCCTTTCACACCGCGCATGTCACCTACGTGACCACACTAATACCTACGTGACCCTCTTTTCTTTTCCATATTTTTTCCATCTGATCTTGAAAAACATGAGGTGCACAAGTTTCGTATCCTTCAACTACATGGCACACAAGTCCCTTTTCTAGAAACCAATTTTCTTCATTAACCGATTTTCAGGCCAAAAAATTTTCCAAACACCAAAAAACGGCACCACCTTGTATCTTTTATTTTTATACCACCTCCAGATCATCCATTCCTTTTTCAATGTTCTTTAATGAAACATGGATCGATGACCACATCTCTTGAACTCGACATTCCACCATGAAATCCCCTTTTTCAACAAAATTATATGTCATTGTTTTTCTTTGTCGACAATCACCACACAGATGTCCACTTTGTCGACAAACACAATCACCTCAAAAATTCTTCAATGATACCTTGAGGGATTTTTTCCCAACACAAATAAATTTACACAAATAAAATTGGATCAAAATGAATATACAATATGAATCCATATCATTCCCTTATTTAGAATTCCAATTAGTATGAATTGATTATTTAATTCCACTAGTATTAAATTTCTAATTAAATTAATATTTATATAACTCTTCATTTTATAGATTTCATCAATAACTAAAATATGAAGTAAATCTTTTTTAATCATTTATATATTATTCAATAATGTACTATTGTATTAAAAAATGTCATATGTATCATGTAACATTTGGAATCGAAAGTCATGTACCTTGAGAAAAATTATTTTTCTTCACTATGGAGAAAAATGTTGCAAGTGTAATAAATGACCCGACACAAGAAAAGATTGGAAGTCATTCTATTGATATTAAAAATTTGACATGTAATTCAAAATTAAAAAACTCTTTTTAAATTTTCAAAACTTTTCTATGTAGGACCTAAATGATAATGAAGATGAAAACTTTGGGACAAATGATCATTTGAGATTGATATTAGGTGAGGAGCACAAGGGGAGAGTATGATGTCAACCTGATGAAAACATCTTCCCCACTTGGTATTGTCCCTCATTGGGCACCTCTCACACCACCAAACCAAAAAATTCATAGGGAAAAGAATATGATTCTAAAAAATAGTTATATTGTATCATGGAAGAAGTAAATTGGTCCCTAAAATATTTTTTAGTGTTATGTCAGTTATATGTATGTCACTTCCATCAGAAGTTTCTTCTTCTTTTGATTCATGTATTGATTCAATGTTCTCATTATATGATTCCTTGAGTGATGTAAATGAGGTTACTTGTGGAGGATGAGATAATGGAATTAGTAGTGTTGTAGGTAGTGATGATGATGATGATGATGATGATTCTGGTGCTTTGGGCATTGATGTGGGTGATGATTATGATGGGACTACTACTGATGATGGGGATATTGATCCCTCTATTTTTTAGTAGAGAAAAAGATACATGTGTGGATGACTAAATCAACATGATTATATGGATTCTATATTGATCTTCAAGTACATTAAATGGTTTGAAAAATATTTATAACTTTATGGATTAATTATAAATATGTAATATATGTATTGCATTAAATGTGAACTGTGGTTTTTAATATATTTTTATATATTGCGAGAGGTGTGTCAGGCTACTACTGTTGTTCAATGGGCTAGGTATCTATAATCATGTTTCAAAAAATAGTGGTTATACATGAAATATAGACACCCTGGTGCACCCATTATTTTAGGAACAATGGGTCTAAACATATGGTCACTGTTTTAAGTGAGTTGTTCGTGGTAAAAAACCACATAGGCTATACCTATGGTTTCTATTGAAACTATGGGTATACCTCTATCCCAATGGATTATTCACACATGATTCATAAAATGATGGGAATATCCTTTACCCTAGATTTTCTAGGCTATACACATTATTCTAAACCATGGGTATAGGGTAAGATTCCACTAGGGATTCTTGAAAATCTTATTGAACTGACCATATTTGAGTCAGATATTATTTTACGAATGTATTCTATTTCCATTTATCATACTAAGATATATTTTAGATCTATGAAAGTATTTTTAATGATTTTATACCTTTAATATACTTCCCAAAAGTAGAGAAATCAATTAGAATTGGTACTAAATGATACATATCACATGTCCTTTAGAAGAATTAAATTTTTTAAAATAGTGATGTCCTATTAGTTAATTAATAAAAGGTTTTCATTCTTGATGATTATCTGATTTTCATTCCTGATGGAGCAGTTTAAATAACTGTTGACTCTTTCTCTAATGTTATGCTTATTTCAAAACCCATATATCAAATAGAATGAGAATTTATTTTGGAACTGAAAATACAATTGTAAGAGTTTCTAGATAAAGGATTCATTCATCTAAGACCTTTACCTTGGGATGGTCCTTTTTTGTATGTTAAAATGAAATAGGGGTCTATGAGGCATTGTATTGATTATAGAGTATTGAATAACATCACTATTAATAATATGTACCCATTACCTCATATCGATGATTTTTTTAATTAGCTACAGCGAAAATAATACATTTAAATGGTAGATTCCAAGGTATGGTTCCATCATCCAATGGGGAAGGATAATTTAGTTCAAGAAACAACTTTCAAAACTAGATATTGGCATTACATGTTTGTAGATATACCTTTTGGTTTGAATCATCCCCAAACATTATTAATGGATTTTATTAATATAGTATTCTAGAAATATTTGATTAATATTATTATTGTATTAATGATTAATGTCTAGGTTTATTCAAAAACATTTTAGGGTCATGAAAAACATATAAGATTATTTTAAAACCCATTAATGAAATGAAGTTATATAGAAAAATTAGAAAATTTGATTTTATGTTTCAACAGATTTGTTAACTTGGGAAAATATTTTCTAAATATTTAATTCCTATTGACCTTTCTACTGAAAGTGGTTGATGAATGTCCAAGACTCCCAAATGTTACTGATATTAAAAGTTTTCATGCATTTCAAGGCTATTACCAGTATTTTTTTTAAAACATTACATGGTAATATAGACCAATAAATAATGTAAGATGAAAAGGAGTTAAATTTATCTAGACAAAAGAGTGTGATGATTGATTTCAAGATCTAAAAAAGATGATTGGTAAATGCTTTATCTTTCAGTTTACCCACAAGAAATTTATATTTTTCATCTAGAGTTATGCTTCATTAAAGGGAATTGTTTTTTATACAGAATGATTAGGTAATTTATAATGTTTTATGGAAACTGAATCTTCATGAAAAAAATTATCCTACAAATTTTTGGGAATTAACTACAAATTTTTTTTATTAAAAATTTTGATGCATCATTTATATGGAGCCAAGTGTGACATATATATTTATCATAAAATTTTATAAAATACCTTTAATCAAAAATAGTTTAATATGATGTATATAAATGGATAAAGATTATAAAGGATTATGATTCCATGATTAATTACTATATTGAAAATGAAAAAAAGTTCCCCATACCTTGAGGAAGAAACAATATGCATCATTACCAATTTAATGTTTCAAACATGAACTTTTGGTTAATTATCTCATTTATTTTAGATTGTATGTTGTCGGTCTAAAAAACTATATGGGTTTTAGGTGTTAGTGTAATCTTCTCTGTCAATCAGAGTTAAGAGAGCATGGAAAGAAGATTGTCAGTTACGAAAAAATATAGAATTGGTAAAAAAAAGAGTATAATTTTCCTTAAATTGACATTGATAATTTTTTATTAAAATTTGGGAAGGTATAATGTGTAAATTTTGATTCATATTTGAATAAGGATTTGTAATGTGAATCTTATAGTTCCCCATTTTTCATCCATCCTCGAAGTAGTATGATGTATAGAGACCTTCAAAAGTATTACTAGGGGCATGGAATGAAATGATATATTTATAAATTCATAAAGAAATGTTGGAATTTTCAAAAATTAA
The DNA here is from genome assembly GCA_963277665.1 of Viscum album. NCBI lineage: Eukaryota > Viridiplantae > Streptophyta > Magnoliopsida > Santalales > Viscaceae > Viscum > Viscum album. The sequence continues at coordinate 2,050,023,777 of OY728125.1, forward strand.
AATAAAAATAAAAATTACTAGATGATATTATTTATATATTTATTTTTCTAGTGTAAATGGAAAAGTATATCCATGGGTTTTGTTGTGGTATTTCTAAATTAATATTGAGTTAATAATACAATTTAGGTTAATATTATTCCACTGAAATAGTATGCCCATTTCTTCCTATCTATGACTATTTGTATTCAGATAAACATTATTATTTGCATCTTAAGAAGAAAGACAAGTTTTTTTGGAGTTTTTATATCCATTTCTAATGATCATGATCCCCGGATCACTAAATTTTTTTTTAAAGGCCTTTATATTTCATTTGGAACTGAATTAAATCTCAATATAGCTTTTCATACCTATTTTGATGGGTAGATGGAATGAAAAATTCATAAAATGGAAGACATGATTAGCTCATGATCAATGGATTACCTGGGATGTGGGGATAAAAATATTTCTTTAATGTTTTCTTCTTATTACAAAAATTTTCATTCTAGTATAAAATGGAACATTTCAATGCATTATATGGAATATGGTGTCGAACTTCATCCTTTTTGGATGAAGTATGTAAAGAGAATTTTATGGGACCATAATTATTAGTGGAATTGATTTAGAATGTAAAAAAAATTCTATAAAATATGAGGATAGCTAAGATGAAGAATAATTTTTTATTTGGATAATAGGAGGAAATATATTTCATTCGAGGATAGTGATCATTTTTTTCTCAAGATTTATCCACAGAAAAGTATAATGTGACTTATTAAAAATTTAAATTTTATTCCAAGGTTAATTAGATCAAATGAAATCTAGGATAATTTTGTTCAAGTTTCCTATTGAGTGGTTCAGCCTATATATTTACCCCAGACAGAAAATGTTTTCTTGTTTCGATGTAATGAAATTATGTGTTAGAATCATCTCATATTTTGAGACGGAACATAGTTTAGTTAGATGATAAGTTTTCTTATGGTAAAAATCATAATCACATTTTGGACCATATATAGAAATTATTTTGAAACAATGTAATTCACTAGGTTAAGGTTTTGTAGAGAAACTATATTGTTAAAGAAACTACATGGGAATATAAAATTTCTATTATGGAAAAGTATCCCCAATTGTATAGTAAGTGAATAAAATTTGAGGAAAAAATTTCTAGAAGGGAATATAATGTAACAACACATTTAATGTTAAAATAAATTGATTCCATATTTTTTGTTATTCTTGAAAGAAATAATTATATTCATATTAAGTAATTCCTAAATGAAAATAAAATAGTTTTATTAAATTTTTTACCCAAATATTCTATTTAAAAGATTCATCTTCAAATTTTATAATTTTAATTTGAAAAAATGAATTTATTATTTGAATTAATTATCTAAAATAGTCATAGAAATATTTTTTAGTATTTTGAAAAAATAATTATTTTTCAGTTAATAATGATAATTGAAACCGTTTTTTATTAATATGGTAAAATTATGATTTTAATTTGTTTAAAATTATAATTTGTTCAGTTTTATTTATAATTATACTATTATGGATTGTAAGTTCAATTTTATACTTTGATTAATATAAAAATATTTTTTGTTTAAATGGATATTTTTCTAAAAAAAGGTTTTTATTGTGTTTTGTTGATTTAATTTTAAATTAAATTATGAAACATTTGTAAATTAAATTTTGAAAAATGTATACCATTTTTGGATTTATTATTTATAAATTACGTAAATAGGTCCCTTTTTCTAATATGAAGATTTACATTAGTAATTGTATTACCATGATAGAGGGTAAAATGAGTGATTAACAGTAAAAATGAAATGATAATGAAAAGAAAAAACCCAAAAAATACCCTAATTTTATTGGATGAATTAGGTTCTATCAAAAGCATCCTGGGGTATAAATTATAACTTTTAGAATAAATTTTTTTGATATAGTGACATTTATAATATTTTATTTTTTGAAAAGTCAAAGATGTCATACTAATATTTTCAATAACTATAGAATTCCTAATTTTTGGTTATTTAGAAACTATATTTGACTATATTTATATATTTCAATGGTAAATGATTTATCTTCATCATAATTGTTTATATTCTTCTAATAAATAATTACTATAAATGCTTACACAACACTGATGTAGTAATTATTTTATTAATGGAAGTATCAAATATATGTTATTAAAAATATTAAAATAAATATAACTTTAAAAACAAAATATAATAAAAAACTAATTATTACAATTAAATGTTTGATGTATTACCATATTTGTTTTAAAGTTATCTTATTTTTTGGAACTTTTAAAATCAAAAGTAATGAATAATGTAAAAATTAACATCAATGATATTTTAAAATTAATAATATTTTTTAAATGATATAAAAATCCTAAAAATAGTAAATAATAACAAGTAGTTTGGATAATGTTTAAAATGTTATACTTTATTAATTATACTTTTTTTTAATTTTGGAGTAATAATAATAACTTTAAATTATAGAAATCTGTGTTTACATTGTAGTAATTACAGGGATTAAATAATAGTTAAAATCAAAAGATAAGGATTAGAAAATAGTCAAAAATGTATATTGGTCCTTGGTAGAATTTATTTCAACACATAACCAACCTTTATTCTAAATTATAATGTCTTTGAGACTTTTTGAACTGAAAATTAATTCATATTAATTTAATATTTTGAGAAATTCTAAGAGTTCTACCCCTCTATTATAAAAGGGAAACCTCTTATTCTCTTTCCTTTAAACATAAAAAAAATTGGTTTTACCATGATATACCAATATTCCATACTAAAATCCATTCCCAAATTCTATTGGACTTATTTTAGGTATAAAACCTCCGTTGGAAGTGTTATTGTGTTTATCAAAGGATATTTTTAAAAGAAGAGGTATAGTTTATATTCATGTATTTTTTATTTATTTATGATTCCACATTCTTAAAATATTATACAATCATTATAAAATAATAAATCCATTATAATATATATAATTAATTTTTATTATGTTTTATTCCAGAGAAAAATCCATCTCTAATTTCATCAAATGATAATAAAATTAGTAATTTGTGTGTATGGAGGACTATCACCTCCAGACCTTATTTAATTCATTTTCCATCACTATCTATCATGAATTATTACAATGATGGAATTATATTTTAAATATATTATTAATGGAATATTTATCATTCTAAAAAGATAAAAAATATTCTAAATTCTTACCATTCTATACATAATAAATGATAATGTTGTTTGTATATACGTGTGAATTACCACCTCCACGAGGCAATGTGATTATTTTTTCATCACCACATCACATAGATGAAATAAATAAGTATATTTAAATTATTTATATTATAAAAATTATATTATGATAATTATTTATATGTAATAAAATACTTACATTATTTCTATAATGATATTCTAGAAATGAAATTCTTACTCATGCGTACGTTCAACCTACAATTTCTATGATTGTAATGTAGTCCATTTCTGATATTCATATTTAACATATGGATTTAAAATTTAAATTTATGTATAAAATTTATAATTATGTAATTAATATTTTTATTGAGATGATGGACTGATTACCACTTTGATTATAGATATCTTACAAAATTCATTTTGGATTCTTGTACAGAATATCATCAAAATGACCAAGGTGAACTTAAATAAGTAAGTAATTTTTATAACTTGGTAATATGTTATATAAAATAATTTATTATCCTTAAAAGGTTATCAATAAACGAAATAATTAACATAATTTTATTATTCAGGATGGTATATGAAATACATGAAAAATTAGACTTTAAGTAAGGGACATTTTATTAAAAATATAATTTTAATGTTTCATTTAACAAATGTCAAAAGAAATATTTTTTTAACATATATGGAATGAAATAAATGTCTTTATTTCATTATTATTTATTGATTTAACATTTCCTTTATAAGTTTTTATATTTCATTTCAATGAATTTTTTACCATGTTTATGTGTGTGTTTTTTTTTTAAATGTGATGTTTACGAGAAAATTGTTTTTTGATATATGAAAGTGTTGTACACATGTGTTTTTTAGGTATTTTAAATTGTTTTATATATGATTTAGTCCTTGTAAATTATTTATGATGGGTGTACCTAGATAGATATGGGTGATCCCATTATATCTAAAATGATGGGTCTGCCTAGAGAGTGCTCTGATTCATTGGCTAATGATTTTGTTCTGAAGGTAATTATATTGGAAGTGATCAATATGGATATTCCAATTTGTAAGGATCAATGTAAGATTCATGTAAGGGTATTTTGATAATTATTCCCTAAGGTAAATACATGAATTTTATATTTGTTCAATTTAGTTTTTATGAAAATCTATTGACTTTAAAAAGCTAATATAATGGTATATTTTAAATGATTATTCATTTCTAGGGTAAAATGTATGTTTTTAAGAAAACAAAATTCATGTTTCTTTATAGATAAAATTGTTTCCTTTCTTTTATATCCTAATATATCTTTTGATGACCAATCCTTGTTTGAAAATGTTTTTCAAATGGCGTAAGGAAGACTAGGAACAAAGAAAATATCAATGGATACATTGTAAATAATTTTAAAAAAGAGAAAAAAATGATTTATTTTAATGACCCTTGTTTAGTGGGAAAATGGATACTGAGTCTATGTTTCCACACGTAATGTATGGGTTTAATTTATAAGAGTTTTTCATAATTTTCAAAAACAATAAACCTAAAGGACTTTTAAATTTTAAAATTGTGGATTCTATTTCAAAAACACAAAAATATTTAATGATTATGGAAAACCCCTTATATGTGAATCTAAATTCAAATTCTAGTTGTTTATCTCAATGTTAGAGGAGTTAGGATGTATGGATACAATAGGTCTAAATATAATGGAGCAGAGTTCGCAGCTATAGATATTCAAAAATAAAATCGTTAGTCTGAATGGAAGAGAAGATACAAAGAAAACTATATCAGAAATCAATGCCAAGATGAGCCCATGTTTGAGATAATTACTTTTTTAAGTGCATCAAATATGAGATGGTAAAACCTTAACAAAGAACTCAATGTTGCAAAAAATGAACTAATATGACATCAATCTCTATGAGGTGGGTTTAAATCCACTTTAATGAATTATTCATAAATAGTGGATGAGTATCACACTCAAGCGATGGTAGTAGTGAACCATATGAAAATAGAAGGATAAAATATTGACAACCAGTGGGTTTGTGAGAAAATTTTGTGATTGTTAGATCAAAACTTCGATTACATGTTTTTTTATTGACTGAAATCAATTTAATTGAGACAATTTATATCAAAGAACTAATAGGGTATCTATAAGACCATGAATTGATGATGATTTTTTTTGTAAAAAATTAGAGAGGACTGTTGTACCTCTCGTACCCATCGTGGTTTAATTTTCATGATCACAATCACTCTCTTTTTTATCTAATCTTGTTTTAAGTGTTTTTGGATGATAGGAATGATTTCAGGTTGCCAAGGAATTGGGCCAAGAAAGCCAGAGGACTGAAAGTGGACTGATTTCAGTCCACCGGCCAACCGGTGGATGACCACCGGCCAACCGATTGTGCCTAGGCAGAAGGCATCCCCTCTGTCCAGACCACCGGCCAACCGGTGTCCCATCACCGGCCAGCCGGTGGAACCCAGACAAATAGGGACACCTACTGTCTCAGCACCGGCCAACCAGTGGCCTCCTCACCAGCCAGCCGGTGGCGCGTGGGCAGAAGGCCTCTCTATTTTCCAAAGCACTGGCCAACCGGTGGCCAAGCACCGGTCAGCCGGTGGAGCCAGTCAAACTAGTCGTTGGGCTTTGACCAGACTTGTCCACTTGACTCCCAACGGCTCCGAAGGCCTCTCCAACGGCTCTGAAGACCCCCAAAGGCCATTTCAGGGTTCCCCCTCTATAAATAAAGGACTAGGAAGCCCCGGAAACGAAAGGAATCCCACGGGAACATTGTTCGATCATTTGGAGAACCTCCGGCGCATTCCTTCAAGGATCCCCAATTGCTCCAACTCACTTCCGCAATCAAGGAGCACCACCATAGAAGCTTGGGAGCGCTCTTCATCAACTCCAATCAATCCATTGGTGCCCAAGACTTCTCCACATTACGGTTTTTCTTGTTTTATCTTTTTGAGCATCAATTTGGTTTTGTGCCTATAAACCCCCACTTCTTTTATCTTCCTTTTGTTTGGGTTTTCACACCACCTTCAAGGTGTGAAGAGGTTAGTCAAGCCTTCACTTTAAAAGTCTTGAGTCATAGGTGATCTAGCCTTCACCTGTAAGAAGGCTAGTGGGTTCTTTCTCAACCATTAAAAGCAAGTTGTAATAGGTTCTAGACTACCTTAAAGTCTAGTGGGTTTCTTGCTAAAACCATTAAAAAGCAAGCGGTAGTAAATCTCTCAACGGTTGAGTTGGGAGGGGAGACGTAGGCTTTGGTTTACGCCGAACTTCGTTATCAAGTTTTGTGTCCTACCTCTTTTATTTCTTCTGCACTTTTAACTTTGATTTTAAATTTTTAATTATTTTTTAAAAGGAAATTCACCCCCCCCCCCTCTTGCCATCACTCTCCGACCCAACAATTGGTATCAGAGGCAAAATTTGAGTAATACCCTAATCGGTTTCAAATTCAAGATCCATTGTGATGGCTTCATCTTCTTTCACCCCCGAAGGTTATTCTTTGGGTCGTGCTCCATTCTTTGATGGAACCGACTATACCTATTAGAAAACCTGCATGACTACTTTTCTTAGAGCTATAGGTTATCCTATTTATAGAATTGTCATGCATGGTTATTCTCTTTCTTCACCTGATGAATCCAAATGGACCCAAGCCGATATTAATAATTTCGAGCTTGATGGAAAATCCATGAACGCTCTACATTGCGGCGTTGATCGTAATGAATTCAATCGAGTTTCTACTTGCACCACTTCTCATGAAATTTGGAAGCTTTTGGAAGTGACCCATGAGGGCACTAACAAAGTCAAAGATACTCGATTGGATATGTATCGCCACGATTTTGAAAGCTTCACCATGCATCCATCTGAAAATATTACTGAAATGTTTACACGTTTTACTGATGTTTGCAATGGGAGAAAGTCCCTTGGTGATGATGTGTCTGCAGAAACGATGGTCAAGAAGATCCTTTGGGTCTTACCAAGCACATGGGCACCGAAAGTCACGGCAATCCAAGAAGCAAAAGACATCAAGAACATGTCGGTTGAAGAGCTCATCGGATCCCTCATGACCTACGAGATCACCATGAGGAGGCAATATGAAAAGGAAGGCAAACCGATCAAACTTCCAAAGAACATCGCCTTCAAAGTTCAAAAAGAAGAAAGCTCCTCCTCCTCATCGTCTTCCTCTTCAAGCGGCGATTCAGAAATGGAGAATCTTGCCCGCAAAATGCACAAATTCATGAAGAAGCACAAGAAGAAGAGATCCCGCAAGGCTCAACCCAACGAAAAATGCGAGCCCGAGGTAACTTGCTACGGGTGTGGCAAGAAAGGCCATTACAAGCCCGATTGTCCACTCAACAAGAAAAAGGCCAAGAAAAAGGAAAAGAAGAAGGCATTCAAGGCCACATGGAGTGATAGCTCCACATCATCCTCCTCCTCCTCCTCAAGTGACAACGGTAAAAAATGCCTAATGGAATTTCATGTGGTATCCTCTTCCGACTCCTCATCCTCTAGTTCTTCAAATTCTTTTAATAATTTATCTTATGAGGATCTCCAACATGCTAGAGATCAATTGGAGGAAGGTTTTCACGAACATTCTTCCAAATTTATTGCTTTAAAAAAAAATTTCAAAAAACTTTCTTCCGAAAAGGAACAACTTCTCAATGAAAAGGAGGACTTGTCCCTCAAGATCCAAAACCTTCCCGATGTCGATTCTATGGAATTAACAATCAAGGATTTAAGGGAATCCCTAGCTAAGTTCACCGAAGGTGAACATAACCTTTCAAAGCTCCTTGGTTCCCAATGCATATCTAGAACCACCCAAGGGCTTGGCTATTCCAAGCAAGCTTCCTCTTCCCATGCGCCTACTATTTTTGTAAGGGGGGGCTCCCAATATAAATTTTGCAACTATTGTAAAAAAACCCGGGCACTTAATTTATGAGTGCGATTGCAAAAATGCTCGGTATGGAAGGCCCAAAACCATTTCCTTTAATGATGAATTTCATAGGAGAAGACCCGCAACTAGACAAGTTTGGATTGAAAAATCCCTTTTAGCGAGTCTCACCGGACCAAAATTTGTCTCGGTTCTAAAATCCTCTCCCCGGTGATTTGTTGTTTTTATTTAGGGGGAGTTAGGATTGTTTAAGCCTTTTTGCTTTATTTTCAAAACTTTCAATTCAAAACCTTCAATTCAAAACTTTCTTTTCAAAACCTTCAATTCAAAACTTTCAATTCAAAACTTTCAATTCAAATTTCAAAAATTTCAATTGGTTTAAAAACTCTATCTTTTTTTCAACATTTCCCTCAATCAAGTTTTATGCCCCGTGCTATTTTGATAATCAAAAAGGGGGAGAAATTCTTGGTTGATTGGGGGAGAACTCTTTCTCTCATGCTTTGCTTTACTTTTCAATTTATCCTTTAAAGCATGCCTTTCATTTCAGTCATTTACATTTCTTGTTTTCGTGATTGTGATCATCAAAATAGGGGGAGATTGTTGTACCTCTCGTACCCCTCGTGGTTTAATTTTCATGATCACAATCACTATCTTTTTTATCTAATCTTGTTTTAAGTGTTTTTGGAGGATAGGCATGATTTCAGGTTGCCAAGGAATTGGGCCAAGAAAGCCAGAGGACTAAAAGTGGACTGATTTCAGTCCACCTGCCAACCGGTGGATGACCACATGCCAGCCGATGGTGCCTGGGCAGAAGGCATCCCCTCTGTCCAGACCACCGGCCAACCGGTGTCCCATCACCGGCCAGCCGGTGGAACCCAGACAAATAGGGACACCTACTGTCTCAGCACCTGCCAACCGGTGGCCTCCTCACCGGCCAGCCGGTGGTTCCTGGGCAGAAGGCCTCTCCATTTTCCAAAGCACCGGCCAACCGGTGGCCAAGCACCGGTCAGCCGGTGGAGCCAGTCAAACTAGCCGTTGGGCTTTGACCAGACTTGTCCACTTGACTCCCAACGGCTCTGAAGGCCTCTCCAACGGCTCCGAAGACCCCCAAAGGCCATTTGAGGGTTCCCCCCTCTATAAATAAAGGACTAGGAAGCCCCGGAAACGAACGGAAGCCCACGGGAACATTGTTCGATCATTTGGAGAACCTCTGGCGCATTCCTTCAAGGATCCCCACTTTCTCCAACTCACTTCCACAATCATGGAGCACCACCATAGAAGCTTGGGAGCACTCTTCATCAACTCCAATCAATCCATCGGCGCCCAAGACTTCTCCACATTACGGTTTTTCTTGTTTTATCTTTTTGAGCATCAATTTGGGTTTGTGCCTACAAACCCCCACTTCTTTTATCTTCCTTTTGTTTGGGTTTTCACACCACCTTCATGTTGTGAAGAGGTTAGTCAAGCCTTCCCTTTAAAAGGCTTGAGTCATAGGTGATCTAGCCTTCACCTGTAAGAAGGCTAGTGGGTTATTTCTCAACCATTAAAAGCAAGCTGTAATAGGTTCTAGACTACCTTAAAGTCTAGTGGGTTTCTTGCTAAAACCATTAAAAAGCAAGCGGTAGTAAATATCTCAACGGTTGAGTTGGGAGCGGAGACGTAGGATTTGGTTTAAGCCGAACTCCGTTATCAAGTTTTGTGTCTTGCCTCTTTTATTTCCGCTGCACTTTTAACTTTGATTTTAAATTGTTAATTATTTTTTAAAAGGCAATTCACCCCCCCCCCTCTTGCCATCACTCTCCGACCCAACAAGGACCATGATCCATAATCAATATTATCTCTAAATAACTTTGAAAAGGAGAAAGGGTAAAAAATTTAAAGTGTTTAGGCATGAGATTTCATGGATGTGAAAATAACTCTAAAATAGGAGGATGTGGTTTCAGAATCCTAAATTAAGGGCTTTATGTATGTCAATATTTTACTCAATGAGTAAAATAAAAATAATTGAAAGAATAATTCAACAATAACTGACCAATGGACAAAAGAAACATTAAATGAAATAATTTTCATAAATATAACCAATAGAGTAATGAATTTAGAAGTGAACAACTCATGGATAATTTCATAGACGAGGCCAATATTGTTAATGTAGTGAATGTTATTTGATAATACCTTATCTTTATGGTATAAACATAAACACTGAAAAAATGGTACATTGTTTCTTGAATCTAGTGTTAGAAAACACATGATAATCCATAAGAGATAGTTTACAAACCTACAAGAAATGGCTTGACGATATATTTGATTTTATGATACCTCAAAAATATCATTCTCAATATGAGTAGATATTGTGATTAGTAAAATTGATGGAAATCATACATTAATATCATATATAAACTATGTACCCAATATGAATAAAAATAACTTAAAACTCAGTAAATTTATGAAAAAAGGGATTCAAATGAGATTAAAAAGGAAAAACTGGATGTTATTTTATGAAAATGGATGGATGGTAATATAATTATCCATGAAATGAACTTCATGTTTCTACATATGATCCACCATGATCTACTATATTGTTTTATGGTTGTACATGATGATAAATATTAGATATAAAATCTGAGGTTTATGAGTTTAAACATTTAGTGTTTAAGATTATTAGGAAGTGTGAAGATGGTGAATGGGATTGCAAACATTAGATATATAAATAAAAGGTGTGAATGATTTTTTCTAAGTATTCAATATAAATACATATTTATAATAAAGGAAAATTTTAAATTCATTTTACCCCTTGTGTTAGTCAACATTTACATGTTTCGTCTATTGAATTGGAAAATGGGATGTAAGAAGAAGGTACTTTATAACATATATTTATGATTATAAAAGGAAAACATGGAAATAATTTCTCCAGATGAATTGAAAATTGTTTGAAATATTTAATGAATTCAATGCACTAATTAGAAGTCAAATAAATAATAACATATAAAAGTTATAATCTGATTGAGGTTAAGAGTACACCTTTAATGTTTTTCTATAGTTCCACAAGTTATAATGAATTGAAAACCAGTTAAGTACATGTTAGAAACCTCAAAATAATTGTGTAGATGAAAAAATATAAAACTATTCTCACCATGGTATGAAACATGTTGAAATAAAACGAAGTGCTCAAGAATAACAAGGATAAATCATATTTTTTGTAGTGTATCCACTCAAATGATTCGCAATAATAAACCGTGATGGAAAAGAAAATATGTGGAAAATGTTACTCTCACAAATCATGTTCGTGTCATTTTAGTGTTATTTGTTTTATTTTATTTGTTTATACCCCATAGTAATTATGAACAAATATTGATTAAAATTTAGTGAATTGTGTCTTTAGGGGATAGATAAATTGAGAAATGTGATATAGCTTGAATAATCCCATCTTCAACAAGATTATAATTAGTAGAAATATTATCATTATTGAAAATTACTCATAGAAATGGAAATATTAAAGTATGGTACAAGCCACATTACATAAAGAACAATATTTTAAAGAAATAAAAATAGAGTAATAAGTACGTAAAGATCAATGACTCCACCTACACATAATTCTACTTTATAAGGTATTGAATATAAAATATCTCACAAACTAACAAAAAAATTTCTAATTCATATTTAAATATATGGAACCAAAAAACCAATATAGGGGTATGTAAATTTGTATTTCTTCTCGGTGAGTTCTAATCTTGTTATCTTCGAGGTAGCTAATTCATATGAAATATGAAGGATGGGGATTTATTAATAAAAATATTCAATTGGTAAGAACAAGACATGGGGGTTTACACACCTCTTATATGGTTGAAAAAAACTAGTATGAAGGTTTTATAAAAAATAAATAATAATTCCTATGATGATGTACAAAGGTAAAATGAGTGAATCATTGTTAAAAGACACAATCAAAACTATGCCATTGACTACAGTGAATGTATTTTCATACATTTAAAGTATACTGATTATGATATTATTTATATTAATAGTTGAAAAACAAAAATGGAAGATCCATCATCTACATGATAAGTTAGTATTTCTAAATTTATTTTTTGAGGATTAGATCTGTATTGGTCGACCACCAATATGCATAAATAAATAAATATAAATAAATATGTACAAGTTAAATAAGTTTTCACATAGACTTAATCAATCCCATGTATGTAGAACACTTGAGTCAGTGACTACTTTAAAAAATGGATTCCAAATATTTCTATATGAACACTAAATATATCTGTTGAAAATAATGATGGAAAAATATTATTGGATTCATTTAATACATTCGACAATATTTCTTCAAGAAATAGTATAGGTATATTCTCATACTTTAAGTAGATCATGGTCAATGAGTTTAAAATAGAAAGTATCCAAGATATGTATTGCTTCATGAGCATATAGTTTATTCAATGTGACGGTTGAATATTTATTTCTCAAGAAAATTATGTAATTTTTTTAAAATATAAAATGGGAAATTTTAATCTTGTTACAACCACGGTTGAATTATGATTGGAATCATGAAGAAATAACACTTGAAATGTGAACCCTTCCTATGTCAAATGTTTTTTTAGAATCCTAAGATACCTGACATGCACTAATATTGATATTTAATATGGTGTTAGAATATTAAGAAAATTTATATAGGTCTGTAGTATCACACATTTTAATTCATTAAATATTTTTGGAATAAAAATTACGGGTGATATCAGTGAAGTTATGTCCTATACAACAATAAAATATTTCATGTTAGTACAACATTTATATAGTGACTAGATAAAATACACCGATCAATGTTAGTGAAAAACCGGATTTTCATTATTATTTTTGTCACAAAACATTTATATGGTCATTTGAGTAACAATCATTTTAAATTTTCATCATTAAAAGATAAATACATTGTTTCTAAATCAAAAATGTATCATAGCACATGTCTCAAAAATGTGTTATGGTTATTAGTTTTACATAAGAAGAACCAGCTAAGATCATTATAGAAATTCATTAAATGATTTATACCTCAAAAAAATTCATGAAAAATCAATATGTATTGATATGAGGTATAATTTCAGTAGAGCTGATATAATAACTAAAAACTCCAAATTGTCATATGTAGAAAAAATGATCATGTTTCAGAGACCTTCATTAATTCATTGAGAAAAAGTTATTTTCCAATATGAATCCAATTCATGTAATACTATTAAAAAAATTCCACAAGGTGGTCTAAAAGTTTTAATCTTATTTTAAAAACCATGATAAAAAAAACAATACTATTTATTTGATGTCAGGCCCAAATCAAAATCATGGTAGTCTATTATGAAATAATTAAATTTGTTTCACAGATAAATTAATTTTTTACTAATGATGTTAGATGTAATTAATAATTTTGGTGGGATGATTCCTGAAATCAACCCTTTCCATAGATAATTTTTTCTTATAAATTTTTGTGTTTTCTACTAAAAATTGAATATTTATTTCACCCTAATTTTTTTACTAAATTAAATAAAAGTATTATTTGTTTTATTCCTCTGTATATTTCCCCCTATAATCAACACCATTGATATATATTTTTACTATATTTTATAATTCAATCTATAATTATTTGTGTATTTAAAGAAGTACATGGTTAATACATATGATATATCCATGGGTAAGATTAAATTTTGATCAATAACATTATTGGGTACAATCATGGATAATTAATAGAAACAATTGGTGGACTTATTTTACAAATCGGAAAAGAACAAGAGCCTACATCAATATGAACCTAGAAAGGTATAAAGACCCATGTAAGTGAACACTAATTATTGGGACCCATTTGATGAAATTGATATTTCATCCAAAATACTCAATGGAAAATATGTAACTAATCCATAATATCAACTACAAGTAGAAAAAATAATGAAATATGATAAGAATATTTTTTCCATTGGATACCAAAATATAATTGAACAAGACTCACTCCTTTCATATCATCATAGGCCCATCAAACCCCATCATGTTCACCATTGATTAAATCATGTCTAGAATGAAACACACACACGAATTCCATGACTATTGAATAAGGACTTACTATATCTCATTGAATATCTCAAATTAAATCAATTCTATTTTATACTTATATCGAATCAACATTATATTGGTTCCTGGTGTAAACCAAGATAAATCTATATTACATAAAAACACTCATATTGAAAACGCTGACAATAGATCACTATACAACATAAGTCTACCCTCTTTAGATCATCAACATATATTGACACTTCATTATGTTATCTTTATTCCATGCAAACCAATATAGGGAGAAAATTCGCCCTAATATTTAGGGAAAAATAATGTACATGGGATTTCTGTTGATCATCTCCCTAGTATTATATTAGGACTAAAAATGTGGAAATTAAAAATTGAGATGAAATGAAATAATGTAGTAAAACTATTCATTTAAAATATACAAAAACACTTTAATAAGATATACATTCAAATAGGTATTCAAAAATATAATCTCAATATAACATTGTTCAACTTGTACAAAAAAATATGATGACATATATTTTTTAATATTTATAAATTATAACAAAAAATTATTGATATTTTATTTTTATATTATCTCAAAAATAATAATATCAATATTAAAAAGACTAATTCCATGTATAAGAAAAATTTGGGAGAAATTTATAGTTCTAATGATAATATATATTTCATATTTTATTATATAATATTTTTTCGAAATTTAATATTGAATTGTTTTTTGAAATGTTTTTAAACAATATTAGTCATTTATTTCACATCCAATTTTAACAATCAATGAGTATTAAAATTCATTTATTAGGCATTTCAAAAAATATTAAATTCAAATAAAAACGCTAAATTATTAAATAACATTCAACTAAGGATAATTATATTTCAAGTGTCTTTTTACAATAATGTCCAAATATTATGTCAATATTTACTAATTGAACTAAAATACCAAAAATATTTAAAAATAGAAAATGAATTTTACATGGGATTTCAACATGAAAATATATATATATATAATGAATTTATATTTATAATTATGTAATATAACATATTATCAGTTTCCTACACCTAAATTTTGCACTACAAAGAAAAACATAACACCATATCCAAATTCCAAAGTTAATAAAAATTTTAAAAAGTTATAATTAGTCACCAAAAAAATATACGATGTTTTATTTATGAGATGAATTTTCTTTCTCTTATCTTCTACCTCAAAAAACTTTATATGACTCCAATTGTCCATCCATGCACACTTTTAAACTTACATTCATGGAAAACATAAGTCACACATATTTTAATACTAAATGAGATTAAAATTTATAACAACATCATGAATATACATATCAATCCATAATCATGAAAAATTTCTTAGTTATCCATGAACGTGACAATGGATGTGTACAAATCATGAGGATTCTTCAAAATTGTAATGGAGGATAAGGGTTAATGAGAATGAATTTAATAAAAACACCCATGGTGAAAATTGTTTAACACTCAATATAAAGCATGATTAATTAAAAATTTATTTGAGAAAAATTCCGTACCCAATCTCCCTTACAAATTATAACCCATCCAAATCTCATTTTTTAAATTGACGTCACGAGTCCAACAATAAATCATAAAGATGCATTTTAATACCATTCTCTTTGATCATCAATTTTATATAAATAATTTTCTTCAAAAAAATTATTAATAAAATTCATCATTAAAATTTTATTATTTTAATTTTATTTTAAGGATAATAATATGAAATAATTAATATAATGAATGAATGGACCATTCCGATTTTCTGTAAAATTTATTAAATGGTGGAACCAAATAAACATTTTGAAAAGGACCGACATTATATATTCAAATTCCCTAAATATGGGAGAGAATAATTAATTTATATAACAACAAAATACTATTAAAACATTACATTGTAATTGATAGTTTATGAGACATTCAATACTGTGCTTAAATAACCCTTATAATATATAACTTTGAATTTAAACTCTTCAATACCTTATGGAACTTGGAACCCCATGTCTAAAAGAACCTTAATATAGTATATAATTATAACCCTTAAATGGAATTATAATTTAGGAATATTAATACCTAAATAATGAGTTTTTTTGTAATATAATTTCTATAAGTTAAATAAAAATAGTTTAAATGAAAAATAAATGTTCTCTAAAAAAAATTATTCTTCTAACCAGTGTTTTAGTCATGTTTTGAACACATAATTTGAAATTACTTTGTAACATATTTAGAAAATTTATTTGGTAAAATTATCTTAAATTTTTATATTATAATTTTTAAAATTATCTTAGGGTGATTTTTTTGAATTTTTTTGAATTATTGCATTTTTCGATGAATAGTGAAAATTTTAAATATTAATTCAAAACAACATTTTCATTTAAAATATTTATAAATATAAATTATAATATCAATTATTTATAAACTAAAATTAGTATAATTATATATATTAATAAACTTTGCGTCATTTTAATGATTTTAATATTGAATTTTCATATAAAAATAGTGTAAATGTTTAAACATTTTCTCTTTGTAGACCTGCATTCTTATCGTGTCCATGGAATTAATATTCAATTAAAATTTCCAAATTTAAGAATATAACATTATAAAATGTTTTCCATATTTGGAATGATAATAATTTATATTATATAAGAACTTACAGATATTTTTTGGTCAAAATGATTAGTGAAAACATTAAAAATTATTTACAACATTTATATTAAAAAGGATTTACTGAGGGTTAAACTAAAATGATAATGGATAAAAATAACTAAATACTTATAAAAAGTTTATTTCTTGAAATATTTAGACCATATAATTAATTATTATAAATAATAGTCTATTTTTTATCTGTTTAGAATGTGAAAAATGTGGTTACACGTTATTCATTTAAAACATTACAAGTGTTCCACCCACCTAACTTATACCAAGACACCTTCTCTCCTCACTTCTTCACATCATAAAACTAATTTTACTCAGAAAATATCTACCCAAATAACTTACCAAATACCCTTATCTCATCTTAGAAGCCTTATTTTTGGATTGAATATGTCATTTTAAGGGTTCAGTGCAAACCTAAATAGCTTACTTGAAAGAGAGGAAATGTTCTTCAATGAGAGAATTTATTTTATTTCATCCTCCACCTACATAAATTTTTATTAAAAAATTATTATACAATAACATCATAATATTCAATATACTACTATGTTATCATATTAGGGTAATTACCTAAAATCATCTCCACTTTCATCAAATCTGTTATGACAAACATCATTTGTGTTTACGGAAAACTATCGCCCCATGAACTGATTTCATTCATTTCTCAAAAACCACCTCTCACAGTTGGGTATGATGTTGTATATAAAGAATATATTTTATATTTTATAAAAATTATATCTATTTATTCATTATATCATAAATTCATTTTTTTCATTCCATTCTCTAGGGGATACGATAACATTGCTTGTGTGTAATGTGGACTATAGCCTAGCAAAGTGATATGATTTTTATTTCAATAACACTTTACATGAAGGTTGATAAGGAAATATTTAATCATTATATGTTATATAAATGAATTAATTATTATATTAAAGAAATATTTTTCATTATAAATCAATAAAATACCATTCTTTTCTTACACTAAAAAGTGATTACATCATTTGTGTGTGATTCGACTACTGCCTTCACTAAACGACGTAACTCTCATTTCATCACCTCATCACATGGATGATATATAATTTTATATTTAATGAAATAATATTTATAAATTATATTTTTATCATGATTTAGAGATAAAATATAACTTACCTTCTTTTTATAATTATCATTGGAAATTGGAAATGTTTCTCGCGCTTATGTATGGCATACCATCTCCATGATTATAACACGGTTCATTTTTCATACCCATATATTTTAATTGGGTTTAAAAGTATAATTTACTATTAAAAGTTATAATTAAATCAGGATTATCAATCTTGATATGATGTAACTATATAATACGTGTAATAATTGAATCTTTCATGGTGAAACATGCATGTGAAAACAAGACAATTAACACACAAAACAATGAAAATAATGGAAGATTATCAACAAAAAGGTGATAAGATGTTATAAAAGAGAAATATATGATATTATAAATATTAATATAGTGTTTATTTGAGTTTATTACATGTTTAAAACCACAATATAGGAGTTTATTTCACATTTAACCAAAAGGAAGCCCGAGGCAAGGTATTTATTAACTCAATTTACATTCATTGAACTAAACTTATACTTCATTGATATTGCAATGATAAGATTTTCTGTGTAATGACCATTTATTATTATTTTATATTTACCATTTTTATGAAGATCTACATTTGATACAAATAATAAACCCATTGACTAATCATCCCCATAACATTATAGTCATTGTAACAGTTTCTTTCACAATATCATTTTAATCGTGATTTTTTTATTATTATATAATTCTCTAATAACCTATGTCATATTCTTCTAAAATTATTATTATTGTTAATTTAAAGTAATATTAACATTTTTAAACTCATTTTTTCATAAATTCTCTTATAAAATATTTTTAAAAAAAATCAAACATCTTTTCTCTCTAGAGTCGGAAATATGTTTTCTTCCCAAACCTTGTTTTTTTAAAATATTTTTTAAACTATTTTTAACTTTACCAAAATATTTATTAAATTCATTTAAACCCATTTATAATTTTAAAAAACAATTTTAGTGGAATATTCAACTCATTTTAATTACAATTATCATTTTAATTTTATCGAAAAAGTGAATGAAGACTTTATTTTAATTTTCCTCAATAATATTTTTAAAGATCATTTTATAGAATTTATACTCATGAATGACAACAACCATTTATTACTACTTAAATGGGTATATTTTGTATTGATGTTATCCTCATTATTTATATGGATGGTTTAGGATCATTTTAAACAAGGAAATTATTGTTATTAACTTCTTTTATTCATTTTTGTAGTCATTACCTTTCCTTGAAAATATTTAATTTTCTATTATAATTGGATGTTAAATTTCACCAAAATATGAATATTATTAATCAAGGATATATATATATATATAAAACCCTCTATCATTTCTATATACCATGTTCTACATTTAATGTTATTGTTTTACATACAAAAATATTTATATATATGTATTCTTTAATCAATATGAATATTTGATAATAAAAAAAATTTCATGAATTAAATTGTTTATTCAATATATGAGTAATTCGTTAGACATTAAATCACGGGTGGAGCCCAATTATCTATATTCCCTCAATGCATCGACAAGTTTCATGAGAGGAATAAGTTGGATCACCATAGTTAAATGGTTTTCTATCTATAAGTTTTGAAATTTCTTAATGGTAAATGTTGATGGTAGAGGTATCATATTCCGGATACATGACATACATTAATTTATCATTTCCTTCATTTTGAATTTACTTATTATTATCTATGATATATTCAGAGTTATATTATCTGTGGATGTATTTAATTCCTTGTTTATTGATTAAACGGTATATTTTTTCAGTTATTTACCATACCTAATTGATTATTCATTATCTTATGACAATAGTGATGTTACGTAAATGTCTTATGTGATCAATTATTTTCTGTTTCCTTTTGATTATTCTTATTGATTCATCAAAAATTATTTTATAATCAACAAATAGTGATCATTGTATTTCTCCCTTATTTTGAATCATTTTCTAGTAAACCATGAAGATTACAATGAATGATATGCAAGGATATCCTATATGGAATATTGGAATTATCTACAAAGTATTTTTTTTTTGTGATTTTTGATTTCATATGTAATTCAAGACTCAAGTATTTATCTAGATTACCATGACTGTTGAACTATTTTTCCATCATGATGTGATTCATTATATTTTATGACAATGTAATAAATTAAGACATCGTCTCTGAGTTACTAGGGTAAGTGTTGTTACAGTTGTTATCAGATAATGTTCAGTAGAAAATATGGAAACAATATTTTGAAGAACATATAGTAGGGATCATAAAACAATGATATACATTTATAATATGTATATAAGCACCTCCTAATTTTGGTAAGGTTGAGATTTTATAGTTTTTCTGTGAAATAAATCCATGTTTAGATACTAAAAGTGGATTTAATTATTCCATAGATGAACCTAGGGGGTAGTAACACTAATAATTATGCATTAGGCTTTACCCGGTTGTCCCTTGGTGCATGAAAATGGGACATACTATTCACATACATCGAAACTTTTAGGGTATATTATTTGGATATTTTATATTTTATTTATAAATAATTATTAAATTTTTGAAAATAAATATATTATAAAAGAAACGTTTATTATTATTATAAGATTAGCTATGCATGAATTATTTAATTTAAGTAATGTATTTCTGTAATTTTTTATTTTTCATTATGTTTCATAATGATATGATCTAATATACTGAATGACACTATTTATAAATTAATCACAGTAGAGGATACAAGAATTGAATGAATACACCTAATCTAGATAGTTAGAATGGTCATTTATTTGATTGGATTAAGCCTATATTTCGAAAGGAACTAGTCTCCCAAAAATTCACATCATATAAAGACAATGTATCAAGTGATAACAAGATAGATAAATAAGTCTTTATGAATTATGGATTCAAATGGGAAAAATATAAGAAAAGTATATAAGTTAAAAAAACACTGATAAAGAGAAGAAGAGAAATAAAAATTTCTGTTGGAACCAGGTTCTTCAAAGCATGATTTGGTGTATGGTTTGTGTTTGTTGTCAATCCTCAGTGGAAGTTCCGAATGTGTTCCAGCAAAGTGATCATACAGTTCAAGCAGACAACAGTTTTGAAGGTGGCGCTGTTTCCCAGTGTTTGCCAAATTTTTGGGCCTCAAAATCGGAAAATGAAGAGATGGATTGTCTGCAAAAGGAGCTTCGCAGAAAAAGGAAGTGGTGCGCGAAATATAAGAGGCTTGTGCGAAAAATTTAAGTTAGGCGCGGAAAACAGCGGGATGCGCGAAATAGTTTTTCGCGCAAACAGTGTTTCGAAATAAGAGAGGTGAAAAATGGCAAAGGCATGGGCTGCGCGGAAAATCAGGGATGTGCGCGAAATACTTAAGTTGGGCGCAGAAAACAGCGGGATGCGCGAAATAGTTTTTTTCGCGCAAATGCTGTTTCAGATTCAGTTTGGTGAAAGATGGCAAAGGCATGGGCTGCGCGGAAAATAAGGGTTGTGCGCGAAATACATAAGCTGGGCGAAAGATTACGCGCCAGATGAGAGTTTTTCCGCGCCGAAGGGGATTTTGCACGCAGTGGTCTCAGTCGCCTATAAATATGAGGTGACCCCCTTCATTCGGAAGGTAAGAAGACTTAGAGAAGATCCGAGGTCTGATGCGCGAAAAGGATCGCGTAAAGGAGCTTGCGCGAAATATTTGGAGTTGCGCGCAATAGGATGATTTTGCGCGCAAATGGTTGATGTTTCGCATATTTCTCAGTAAGGTTTGTCTGCACGTTTTGGTTATCCAGTTCAGTGGTTCTGTGCGTTCTAGTGCATCTCTTCCGGACTTCGATGCAAGCAGAGTCTCATGTTGAGCAGAGGCAAAGACTTCAATGCAAAATTTATTGAAGAGACCTTCACGTCTATAAACTGAGTGAGACTTCACCAACGGCAGTGAGCCAGGGGGAGTCAACGGGAGTGACCCGAGGGAAGCAGTGAGCTATCCCTAAACCTTATGTAAAGGCAGTGAGCCTGGGACAGAGTGTCTGTACCCGAACTTTTGTATCCGCAGCTAGTGAAGCATAGTGGATTTAGGTACGACCGACAATCTGTCGGCGTATGCTCCTTGGACGTAGCCCTTAGTGGTGAACCAAGTAAAAATTGTTGTGTCATCTCTCTGCATGTGAATGTTTAATTGCTGATCATATCCTTCATACAGGTTTAAGAAGTTCCTGCCAACGTGGGAACAAGATCCACAATTTTAAGAAGAAAAAGTTGCCACCCTGATTCACCCCTCCCCTCTCAGGGTGTCCCGGGGTCCTTCAAGTGGTATCAGAGGCAGGTTACTGGTCTTGAATCTGTCCTTTGTCGCCATGGAGAATGCAGCCAATGTGAGGGGAGTCCCTCTCTTTGATGGAAATAATTTTCAGATCTGGAAGAATAGGATGCGATCTCATCTAAGATCTCTTGGAATGGAAGTTTTGTTTTCTATTGTGCAAGGAATACAAGTCACTGATCAAACAGGACTGGCTATGACTGACACAGACAAGAAAATTCTTGATGCAGATGCTAAAGCTCAAAATGCACTCACCGCAGCTCTTTCTGATCAGATATATCTAAAGGTGATGAGTTGCACTTCAGCAAAGTCTATGTGGGATAAACTTGAAAACATTTATGAAGGAGATAGCAAGGTAAAGGAGGCAAAACTTCAGGTTTTACATAACAGGTTTGACGACCTAAAGATGCATCCCAATGAAAATGCAGATTCATTTTTTAATCGAATTACTGAAGTTGTGGGAGCAATTCGAGGTCTTGGAGAAGAAATCAAAGACATTGATATCGTTAAGAAAATATTGAGAAGACTTCCTCCCATGTACAATGCAAAGGTGTCAGCCCTCGAAGAAATAGATCTATCCAAACTTTCTCTGGATGATTTGTTAAGTAGTTTAGTGGCATATGAGATGAGAGTCAAACCTGAAGATGCCACGACTCGCGTGAGCAAAGAAATGGCACTCAAAGCCATGGACAAACTGAAAATTTCAAAAGATAGTAGTGGTGATGATGACGAAGAAAAGGAAATTCTTTCCCTCATCGCGAAGAAGCTGAAAAAGGGTAAAGGTAAATTTAGAGGTAAGTTACCTCTTGCATGTTTCCGTTGTGGAAGAGTTGGGCACATTGCCTCTCAGTGCCAAAGAAAGTTGGATAATGATGAGAGCGAAGCTGAAGACATTGAAAAGCCTCGGAAAAGGTTTTTCAAAAAGGGTGATTTCAAATCTGGAAAGAAAATGCAGAGGAAGAGCTTTGTCTGTGAGGAAGAAGATGATGATATTGAATTCTGTGAGGAAGAAGAACCAGAATTTAAAACTGAAAAACATGCTTCCATGATGGCTACCACTGAAATATCAGATTCTTCAATCAATAAAGGCATAGATAATCAGAGTACTACCCTTGATAATCCAAAGGTTCAAATTAAGGATGCTTTCTCCAAGATTGAGAGTAAATGTAAGAAATGTAATAAGTGGAAGGAAATGGTCAAAGAGTCATCAGAATATGTTGATGAACTTGAAGCTGAAATTGAACGTCTGGAAGAGTTTGTGAAAGTTCAGTCTAAAATCATTGAAAGCAATGATGATGTTTTGGATCTTAAGATAAGAATTGAAGAGCAGGGAAAGGTCATCAATGACCTCACCTCAAGACTGGAAGAAAAGTCCAAGACTACTGAGGGTCTTGAGGAGGAAATTGTTACTCTTAGGAGTAAACTTGAGACCGAATCTTTTTCAAAAGAATCAAGGAAGAAAATACAACCTAGAAGATTCTCAGATGCTGAATTATTGGAAAGATCCAAATGTGGTTCTGATGGAGTTGAAAAAATTTTGAGCGTTCAAAGACCCGCCTGCATGGGAAAGCGTGGAATTGGATGTGAAGCTGAGACATCAACTGCTGGAAATAAAGAAATTCAAAAGAAAGACAAAACGAAGGTTGAACATGTTGAAACATTTTCTGAAGTGCTGAAAAAGGAACCCTCAATCCAAACTAGAAGGATAACTGACAATTACCATCAAACATTTAGAAATGATAGGCAGTTCAACTACTCTCACAGGGATGAAGGTATGAGGAGAAATTCAGGTGTGAAGGCATTCCCTCACATGAAGTGTCAATTCTGTGGCTATCTGGGCCATACTATGTCATATTGCGAAGAGGCAAGGAGTTACTTTAATGGAGAAGATCTGGGAAATCAACAAAGGATACCGATTTCATATCCTCCATCTTATAGAAGAAATATCTTCCATGGTTACTGTTTTAATTGTTCTAACTTTGGCCATAAAGCTATGTTTTGCAGGCAGCGGTATGACAAGAGAAATTCATACAACACCCAAAGACGGGACAGGGTTCATCCTCCTGATGATGTTGTTCTCACAAATAGTTTTTCTCTTCTGGGAGAAGATTATGGGTATGAAGACTCAGATTATGTGGAAGAAAGTTTTAAAAGGCCATCAGTGTCTTATGCTCAATCCAATATCTCATGGAAAGAAAAGAAGAAAATCGAGAAATCCAATCTTGCGGAGGTAGCCCTCAAAGCTACAAAGAGTAGCAGCACCTGGATTCTTGATAGTGGATGTTCTTCCCATATGACAGGAAATGCTGACCTTCTGAAGAACATTGAAAAGAAGGTTGATGGAACAGTACGGTTTGGTAACGATGGCGCTTTGAAGATTAAAGGCAGTGGGAATACTGCTCTCGCCAACGGAGAGCTGAAAAAGACTGAAGTTCTTTATGTGGACGGTCTACGCCATAATCTCCTCAGTGTAAGTCAACTCTGTGACTCAGGGCTCATAGTAACCTTCAATCAAAAAGGCTGCACTATAAAAGGAAAAACAGGGAATTCTCTTATGAAAGGTTGTAGAACAGATGGAAACTTATATCAGGTTGACAGCAAAGTGAACTCTTGTTACTTGTCTGTTGACGAAGAAAACAATTTATGGCATCGAAGGCTGGGGCACATTAACCAACAAGACATGGAAAAGATATCTAAGCTGAAGATAGTCATGGATATTCCCATTCTAAAACGCGAACGGGAAAAATCTTGTGATGCCTGTATTCGTGGGAAGCTGGTCTGTAATTCGTATCGTCCAAAGAAGAAAAGGGCATCACATATTCTCGATCTCATCCACACTGATGTATGTGGCCCAATAAATGTTGCTGGAACCTATGGAGAGAGGTACTTCGTCCTTTTCATTGATGATTATAGTAGAATGGCTTGTGTAATGGTGATTCACAGGAAGCGACAAGTACTTGATTGCATGAAAACTTATCGCCGAATTGCCGAGAATGACACTGGACGGTCAATAAAAGTCCTACGATCGGACAATGGAGGGGAATACACATCCATTGAGTTTGAGAACTATCTAGAGAAACATGGAATACAGCATGAGGTAGCTGCTGTGAGAACTCCACAACAAAATGGAGTTGTTGAGCGTCGAAATCGACAGGTCAACAATATGGCCAGGACTATGTTGATTGAGAGTGGTATCTCTCGCCATTACTGGAAGGAGGCTGTTGAAGCTGCAGTTCACATTCAGAATCGAACAGGGCTCTACATGGGAGAAACGAAGACACCGTACGAAGTATGGCATGGAAGGAAGCCTTCCTTGAAATACTTTCGGGTTTTTGGAAGGAAATGTTTCATCCGGAATAAAGAAGGAAACCAAGGAAAGTATGGTGACAATGCTGATGAAGGAATTTTTCTTGGGTATCCAATGAACAGTAAAGCTTACAAGTGTTTCAATAAACGCTTGGGGAAGATTGTGGTAAGCAGTGATGTTAAGATAATTGAAGAGAAAACCACAAATGCTTCAAGGACGCCATATGCGGATGTGGTGGACAATCAGGAAGAAAGTGAACGTGAAGAAAACACAAACACAGAGATAGAGGAAGTTGTTCAAAACTCTCAGCAGTCACATCATGATGTTGACTCAGAAGAAGAATCAGAAGAAGAACCTATAGCTGAAAAGAATTCTATTGAATCTCTCAGGAGAAATCGAAGAGCTGAGATTGATCCATCCAACATAATTGGGGACATGAATGCACCCACTCAAACAAGGAGGATGAGAAATAACACACCTTCTGCATTTCTATCAGTTGTAGAGCCAACCTCATTTGAAGAAGCTGCAATGGATGAATCCTGGGTGAAAGCCATGAATGAAGAGTTAGATCAGATTGACAAAAATCAGACGTGGGATTTGGTCCAGAGACCCAAAGGTCACAATGTGATTGGCACCAAATGGATTTTCAAGAACAAGTTTGATGAGCATGGAAATGTTATCAGAAACAAGGCTCGACTGGTATGTAAAGGGTATTCTCAGATTGAAGGTGTTGATGTTGAAGAAACCTTTGCTCCAGTGGCTAGATTGGAGTCAATCAGGCTATTCCTTTCCATGGCTCTCCAAAGAGGATATAAAGTATATCAAATGGATGTCAAGACAGCATTCTTAAATGGTGTACTCGAAGAAGAAGTCTACATTGAACAACCAGTGGGTTTTCTTCTTGGTGCTGATGAATCAAAGGTCTGCAAGCTAAATAAAGCACTTTATGGATTAAAACAGGCACCAAGGGCATGGTATTCTAGACTAGATTCGTATCTCAAAAAGCTGGAATTCAAAAGAGGAGGAGTTGATCACAATCTCTATGTGAAGAATTCTCCAAAAGATCAGTTCATGGTTCTTGTTTACGTCGATGACATTATATTTGGTGGCAGCAAAAAGAAATCAGTGGATGAATTTTCCAATCATATGAAATCAGAATTTGAAATGTCAATGATTGGGGAGCTCACATATTTCTTGGGACTGCAAGTGACTCAGAGGAAAGACTACACTTTTATCTCTCAGGAAAAGTATGCAAGAGATCTGCTGAAGAAGTTTAACATGCAAGACTCCAAACCAATGTCAACTCCGATTGCAGTTGGAACCAAACTTGGGAAGCATGAGGATGGGAAATCTGTAGATCCCACCCTGTACAGGAGAATTATTGGGATCCTATTGTACCTGACAGCGACACGGCCAGATATTGTCTTTGCCACATGTCTTTCTGCCCGCTTTCAGAGTAATCCAAAAGAGGAACACATGACAGCAGTGAAAAGAATCATGAGGTATATTCAAGGTACTTACAAGTATGGATTATACATTGATGTAGGAAGGGATAGTGAATTATTCGCATTTTCTGATGCTGACTGGGCTGGCGATGTTGTGGACAGAAAGTCCACCAGTGGTGGAGCATTCTTTATCGGAAATAATTGTGTTGGCTGGTTGAGCAAGAAACAAGAAAGTACTTCTCTTAGTACTGCTGAAGCTGAGTATATATCTGCCACAAAGTCATGCACTCAACTGTTATGGATGATGCAACAATTAACAGATATTGGTGATGAGGTAAAGCAGCCAATGGTGATCTACTGTGATAACAAAAGCGCAATTGATCTCACGAAAAATCCGGTTCAGCATTCTCGTACAAAACATATTGAAATACGGTATCATTTCATCAAAGAAAAGGTTGACCAAGGGGTGATTAGACTGGACCATGTGGGAACTGATAAGCAGGTAGCTGATATCCTGACAAAGCCACTGTCAGCAGCTGTGTTTGAAAAGCATCGGTTGAACCTAGGTGTTCAATCACCTCCTGCTGCATAAGGAGGTTTCGAAACTCCCCTCTCCCCGTTTGTTTTAACTGTTTTTATCTGCTTATGGCTGTGATGCAGGTTTATGGGGGAGATACTATCCAGGGGGAGTATGGATTGAGCTGAACGTTGAACAAACTTTTCGGTCTTTGGTTTTATTGTCAATGGGGGAGAAAGGAATAAATTCACGGCAAGAGAATTCAAGGCAAGAAATTCACGGCAAGAAATTCTTCTATGGAAGTGTAAGATTGTGATGAGAAGTTTAATAAGGATACCATCGGGCGTCATGGAGAATTTCAAAACACTAAGACCCAATTCAAGCTTCCTCTCTTGTTTTCTACACCGAGCATTGCTCACGTAGACTTAGAGTGTTGGCTGAGTTGATTCTTGCGTTTTGGATTTGCTCATGGTTGGAGATCTATTGAATTTATTCTGATTGCCAACAAACCCAAAGGGGGAGATTGTTGGAACCAGGTTCTTCAAAGCATGATTTGGTGTATGGTTTGTGTTTGTTGTCAATCCTCAGTGGAAGTTCCGAATGTGTTCCAGCAAAGTGATCATACAGTTCAAGCAGACAACAGTTTTGAAGGTGGCGCTGTTTCCCAGTGTTTGCCAAATTTTTGGGCCTCAAAATCGGAAAATGAAGAGATGGATTGTCTGCAAAAGGAGCTTCGCAGAAAAAGGAAGTGGTGCGCGAAATATAAGAGGCTTGCGCGAAAAATTTAAGTTAGGCGCGGAAAACAGCGGGATGCGCGAAATAGTTTTTCGCGCAAACAGTGTTTCGAAATAAGAGAGGTGAAAAATGGCAAAGGCATGGGCTGCGCGGAAAATCAGGGATGTGCGCGAAATACTTAAGTTGGGTGCAGAAAACAGCGGGATGCGCGAAATAGTTTTTTCGCGCAAATGCTGTTTCAGATTCAGTTTGGTGAAAGATGGCAAAGGCATGGGCTGCGCGGAAAATAAGGGTTGTGCACGAAATACATAAGCTGGGCGAAAGATTACGCGCCAGATGAGAGTTTTTCCGCGCCGAAGGGGATTTTGCGCGCAGTGGTCTCAGTCGCCTATAAATATGAGGTGACCCCCTTCATTCGGAAGGTAAGAAGACTTAGAGAAGATCCGAGGTCTGATGCGCGAAAAGGATCGCGTAAAGGAGCTTGCGCGAAATATTTGGAGTTGCGCGAAAAAGGTGATTTTTGCGCGAAATATTTTTCCGCGCCAAAAGAAAATGTTGCGCGCAATAGGATGATTTTGCGCGCAAATGGTTGATGTTTCGCATATTTCTCAGTAAGGTTTGTCTGCACGTTTTGGTTATCCAGTTCAGTGGTTCTGTGCGTTCTAGTGCATCTCTTCCGGACTTCGATGCAAGCAGAGTCTCATGCTGAGCAGAGGCAAAGACTTCAATGCAAAATTTATTGAAGAGACCTTCACGTCTATAAACTGAGTGAGACTTCACCAACGGCAGTGAGCCAGGGGGAGTCAACGGGAGTGACCCGAGGGAAGCAGTGAGCTATCCCTAAACCTTATGTAAAGGCAGTGAGCCTGGGACAGAGTGTCTGTACCCGAACTTTTGTATCCGCAGCTAGTGAAGCATAGTGGATTTAGGTACGACCGACAATCTGTCGGCGTATGCTCCTTGGACGTAGCCCTTAGTGGTGAACCAAGTAAAAATTGTTGTGTCATCTCTCTGCATGTGAATGTTTAATTGCTGATCATATCCTTCATACAGGTTTAAGAAGTTCCTGCCAACGTGGGAACAAGATCCACAATTTTAAGAAGAAAAAGTTGCCACCCTGATTCACCCCTCCCCTCTCAGGGTGTCCCGGGGTCCTTCAATTTCTTCATGCTATAATTATA
The DNA here is from genome assembly GCA_963277665.1 of Viscum album. Lineage (NCBI taxonomy): Eukaryota > Viridiplantae > Streptophyta > Magnoliopsida > Santalales > Viscaceae > Viscum > Viscum album. The sequence goes on from OY728125.1 coordinate 2,050,053,164, forward strand.
GAAAGAAACACCCTAGTTCTTTCTTAAACGGAATTAAAGATTTCTGTAAGTGTGGTTAGAATAGAAAATTATAGTTTCATTATAAGTTAACGAAGAATGTATAAAATGTTGAATACTTTAACTGTAAGGAGATAATAAATTATGCAAATCAATGTCTCAACCATTGAATAAATATACCTCTAAAGAAGCTAATAGATCACGGTCATTCTTATGCTATTAATATTGGAAAAGTGGAATAATTAATTTTATTTTTTTTTATCTAAGAATTCTCTTTTTTTATTATTTTATCAAGCATATCTTTTTTTATAATTATTAAATGTGTAAGTATTGTACTATAATACTTTCTATTTAAGTATTTGAAAGCCTATAATAAATGATATTGATAACCAATAAAACTGATTCAGTGAAAATATTAACTTCTCAGAAGACACATGAGTAAGGGATAGATAACATTTAATATGTTCCAGATTTTTTGGTATTGAGTTTGGGATAAAGGGATATTTAATGTGGATAAAGTGTGTTATATATTAATAACTACCTTGGAACTGATTAATGGTTTTTTTTGAAAAAGTGGTGTATTCTAACATTGATATAGTTTTAAAAAAAATGGATTTAAGTAAAATGTCCAATAATATGTGTTTTACTTATGGAATAAATAATAATTAATTCTTTTAATAAATTTTTATGGTGATTTTTGTTATTAGCATGTTTCAAGAGAATACCTGATAAAGGTATTCACACGTTTGGTATGTGATGATTAAGATTTTCTTATTATTGTTTAATATATTATAGATGAGTTAATTTTTGAAATATATATACCTTTATTATAATAATTTGGAACATAATTAGTTTGGATGGTTTATAAGGTTAAACATTTGCAAAAAATAATAATTTTAATTTTGAATGAGGTTTTATATATTAATATATTACACCACCATATGAAGATTTATTCATGTTGGATAACCTGTGATAACCATTTTGTAATAATAATAACTAGATATGGAAGGAAATAATTATCATTATATTACAGATATTATGATCTATTATAATTATATTTTAGTGCTTGAGGCGTAAGAAATCATTTTTTTTTATTTTCTAGAGTAAGTTATGCATTTAAAATTGATTGAAGCACAACCATTGGATAAATTTTTTATTTTTGATATAGAAATATATTAAGTAAATATATTTACTTATATTCAAAGATAGTAAAAGAAATCTGTAACATTAGGAAAGTTATCTTGAAGAAAAAGTGTATCCCTTTTACATTCATATGCGATGAATAACACAGTCTTTAAATCATCATAGATTTATAGTTTTAAGGTCCCTAACATTCCACAAATCACTCTCTTTCTTATGATAAATTATCTATATTAATCTCTATAATTAATTATTATTATTTTCAATTTTCAAATCACCACATTCCACTAATTTTCTCTAACTTATAATCCTTGTTTTGTGTAATTCCTTATAAACAGTGTACATCCATTTCTCTCTTATTAAGAGGATATTTTATTAACCTCTTTTATGATGTGAGATTTTTAGAAATGGTATACTGAAATTTTGAACCCTATATTTCAAAGATCATGTTTAAATTATAAGAAGATATTTTATTTAAGATGGGGATAATGTAGCGTAATTAAATTATAAAATAATAATAATATTTTATTTGATATCATATGCAACACAAAATACTGAGCTTAAATAACCCCTGAAATATATTTCATTAAATTTAATCTTTTATTAGCTTTAAGAACATGAAACCCCAAGTATAAATGACCAATGATATAGTATAATGTTAAAAATACCAATTAATTTTTTATTATGAATTTTTTTAAATAAATTTTAAAAATTATGGTTATCTATTTACTAGAAAAAACATTTATGTCATTTAATATAAAAATAAATGTTTTCTCAAAATCTATATTTATATAATAGATGATTTTGTAGCCATTTTAAAAAAACTAATTTAATTTTTATCAATTTCTTATAGATAAATTCATTTTTTAATTCGGAATACCATAATTATCTTCACATTATTTTTATGGTATTTTTATGAAATATCACATTTTTTGAGGAATAATGAAAAATACTAAATTTTAATTGAAAAATTCCATTTATTATAAATAATTTATAAGTAAAAATTGTATTTTTAATTGAATTTAATTTAAATTTAGTTCAATTATATATATATAAATTAAATTATGGTCATTAAAATTATTTTCAAATAAAATTTTGATATAATAACTTTTAAATCTTTAGAACATTTTCTGATTGAGAACCTGCTTTCTCATCACATTCATGGGGTGAATTTTAAATTAAAATGTTACCTTAATTTTTAAGTAATTTGAAAAAATATATTAGATGTTTATTATAAGATTAATTTATAATATATAATGCAATCAATTTAAATGTTCTCCAAAATGAATAATGAAAATTTTAGATATTGTTTCCAGTTATTAAGATAAAAACGTTTTTACCATGGGTTAAACTAATAAGATAAGGGTATAAATGAGCAAAAACCAGAATAAGGTATATTTTACATCCATAATAAGACCATATAATGTATAATTAATATTAATAATTAAATTTGGATCCTTTTTTCTTGTGAAAAACATTGGTACACATTTTTCTTTTCAAAAATTACCAATGTGCAACTCACCACACTTATAAAAGGCCACCCACTCTTCTCTCTCCTTCACATAAAAAACCATTTTTTTATCCAAGAGAAACTGAAATAACTTCCCAAACCACATAATAAAGGTATTATTTTAGTAATATATCCATCCTCATATGGATTTCCATAAAACATAAGGAATTTACCCGAAGTAGAGGTATCATTATTCAATGAGAATTTTTATTTTATTTCTTCCTATAACTCATTAAATTATTATCAAAATTTAATAATATAATTACATCTGTTTAAAAATTTTAATTATAAATTTTTATGTTATGTTCACGATAAAAAAAATATTTCTACTTCTGTCAACCAAGTGATGAAATCACCATTTTTGTGTACGGTGGACTACAGACTCGTGAACTAATGACAATAATTTTTTCATTACCACTTGTCATGGTGGGTAATTATATTAGATATAATGTAAATATTGGACATTTAAAACATAACTATAAATATTTTGTCATTTTTAATAAATAAATCTTTATGTTCCATTCTATATGGTATATGATGACATCAAACTTGTGTATAACGGACTACCACCTCGCGAATCGATGTGATTCATCTTTCTATAACAGTTAACAAGGAATGTGAAAATAAAAAATTTAATGGAAATATGTGGTAAACATGAAATTATTGCTATATTAATGAGTTATTTATCATTTTGAAAAAGGTAATACAGATCTTTCATTCTAACACAGAGAAATTATGACATCATTCGTGTATGTGTGGACAACCACGTTCAAGAATTGATGTGAAACTCTTTTCATCGTCACACCAAAGGGATGATATATATAAGTATATTTAATGAAATAATATGGTATATATGATATTATTTTCTTTATATAGAGGTAAAATATTAATTACCCTCTTCCTATAATGATAATTTGAAAATGGAAACGTTACTCATGCGTACGTGTGGTCTACCATCTCCATGATTGTATCAAATTTCATTTTTCATAACCACCTATTAAGATAGGTTTTAAAAGTTTAATAGATTTATAAATATGATAATTTTTTCATGATTATTATTATATAGATTTTTAACTATATAATATGTGCATTAACTAGATCTTTCATGATGATTCATGCTTCATAAAAGAATGAAATTAACACCTAAAAGAATGAAAATAATGAATGATTATTAACGAACATATTATAAGATGTCATAAAATATCAATATATAAAATTATAAATATTAATATGGTTGTTTCGTAATATGATTACATGTTTTAAATGACTTTATAGGAGGTTAAATCATGTTCAACCAAAAGGATCTGTGAGGTGAGATATTTCTTAACTCAATTTCCATTCATCGAGTTAAACTTCTCATTCACTGATTATTTCATGATAAGATTATGTGTGTACTGACCAATTATTATTTTATGTTTCATTTCACCTTTTATTTTATATTTACATTTGATATGGATAATCAATTAATAGATGAATCCTAACCTTATCATTTGATCAATGAAATGGTTTATTTCACAATCTCATTCCAACTGAGATTGTTTATTGTATGATATCATTATAATAAAACCATTTAATTACCTATATATCTATTTACACAATATTTTTGAAATTAATATTACCATTTTCCCTCTCATTAGTACTTAAAATATTTTTGTGAATGTTTTTATGAAAATATTACAACATTTATCTCTTCTTTCAAAAATATACTTTAATCCAAATTTGGTTCCCAAAAATATTTTCAAAACTATTTCAAACATTTTTAAAATGAGATATTAAACACATTTTTACCCATTTTCATTTTTTTTAAAAATGGAAGGAATATTCATGTATTTTTCCAAAAAATTCCTTTTTAAATTTTATAAGAAAATTGAAATAAATATTTGGTTTAACATATATGGCTCGTAAAAAACTTACAGCCATCAGGAATACTCAAAATTTTTAAGGCATTATTTATAATTTTCAATGTTTATTTCAAAGAAAATTATTTTTTTACTTTTAGTTTTAAAAGGTAATTTAAAAAATGAACAGTATATTTTATTCAGGAATGTATTTAAATATTTTTTTCATATTTCTGTTCATTGATGATAACAACACTTCATTATAACCCAAATGGGTATTTATTGAATTGAAACATTACATATACATTATATGTATGGTTTACAACCATTTTTATAAATGAAATTATTGGAATTCAATTACTTGATTCATTTTCGAATCCATTAACTTTCCCATGTAATATTCACTTTCCTATTATCATTAGACATTTAATTTCCCCTTAATAACCATATTATTTATCAAGGAAATGTATATCTCTAAAACCATATACCATTTATAGATACTATGGAATAAATTGAATGTTATTTATTTATATAGGAAAATATTTATAAATATTTATTCTTTACTCAATACAGTAATTTGATGACAAGACACATTATTCATTAATTAAATGAGTTATTCGATATATGAAGAATTATTTGGAAATACATACATGGGTGGGGACATGTTATTGATAACACCTTCATGAGTCAACAAGTCCAATGAAAATATTCAAATAGATAGACATATTTAAATGTGTTTCTACCCATTAGTTTTAAACCATCTTAAGGATAGATATTAATAGTAGAAGAATCGTGTTCCTGAGATATGACGTCCAATAATTAATCATTTCCTTCATTATGAATTTAGTTATTATAATCAATGATATTTTCAAAATTATATTATCTCTTGATTAATTGCATTCCTAGTTTATTAATTAACTGTATTTTGTTTTAAATTATACACCATTCCATACTAATTATGCCTTATCATACCATGATATATAAGTCACTTAAATATAATTTAAGTTTATATATTTATCAAACCATTTTCATTATTCTAATTGATTCATAACAGCTTCTAATGTATGTCAAAATTAATAATAATTTGTGATCACCCTTACTTTATTTCCTTTACTTATAATCTATGATGTGTACGATAAATGATATGTAAGGATATGCTTGAGAAAATAATGATATTCTGGAAAACAAATTTTGTAATTTATGTTTCAAAATATAATGAAAACTCTAGTAAGTATATTGTTTTCCATGAAAACTAATTATTTTTCGCTTCAGGATTAAATTCATTATATCTTGTGATAGTGTAATAAATTAAGACACCTACTCAATGTTATTGGGGTCGGGGTTGTTGCAAATTCACATTCCTTTATTTTTATTCTTTAGAAAATGTTCAATACCTATTTAATTGAAGGAAAAGATCATTTACCGATATTATCACACACAACGATAACCAATCATAATTTTCATAGAATATTTTAAAATGGTCCACTACTCAAAATTTATGGATATCTCCTTGTCATGATCTAGTAAAACACTTTATTAGACAATACCTTAATCTTTATGGATTACTAATGATTATGAATTCCATTTTTAGTCATGAGACACTATGTTTCATTAATATTTTAAAATATTCCACTAACCAAGAAATGATACATAATATGACTTTTCAATAACAAGATATCCTTCAATCAATATAGACATTTATCAATTTATTTCCATGCTTCTTCTTCATCCAAATCTTCCTCTTCTTTTCTTCACCTCTGTAATAATTTTCTATATTCCATGTGAATTAACCTGAAAAAACAAAAATAATTATCCTTCATATATCATAGATTATTTATAATTGAAAATTATCAATCCATCTCACCCAAAATTCAAATTATAAATCCAAAATAAAATTCAAATATGTTTATTCCATTCAAATACACATAACTATTTTTCATCCATTAGATCAATCATTTATATTTATTCAACCATAAATGAGGTATGAGGACACTGATATTGGATTTAGAGTAACCGTTTCACTACTGATTGAGCTATATTGTCAAAATAATCAAATTCAAGATTCATGAATAAACCAAGGTATCACCATTCTTATTATATTGTGATATAAAAATCATGGTACATAAAAATTCATCATAGTGAGATGATGTTGTTAACCATTAATGACTTCAAAAAATCTCTCCATTGTAGTGTAATCTTCTTCATTGAAACATATACCATTTAATTCATATAATTCTAGATAAAAACAAAATTTTCAAGACCCTTTTATTGAATAGTAAATTGAAAATTCATAGTATAACAAAAACTCTTCATTATGGAAAACTGCCCTACTGGATCCACTCAATATTCTAATCCAGGAGCCATACACATTCAATTAAATCACTGAAGAAGAAATCCACACCCTTTAATATTTTGGAGTACCATTTTTTTATACCCCCATTAATACATAGTGAATATTGGATAACACAACGAAATCAGTATATAATGCCACATGATATACATGTCATTAGAGAAAGGTTCAAACATTTTAAAATGTAATAATCCAATCATTGAATGACCATAATGGTTATTATTTAATTTAATATTAATTCAACATATTTAAATATTATGCAACACATATTGAGTAATGATAGGTATAATTCTAAAATAATCTCATCTATAACACTAGAAATCATGCAACATATATTGAGTAATGATAGGTATAATTCTGACATAATCTCATCTATAACACTAGAAATCCTCCAAAAACACCATATGCTATGTTCAAAATGCCTTTCAAACTATTATATGCCTCAAAAATAACTTCCCCCCAAATAAAACACCATTACTCAATTGATAATGATTATGATTCAAATAATAATATATGTTTTGAAAAAAAATAACACCCTAAAAACAATATCCACATATTCTCGACTATATCCAATGTTTTCCACTTGGATATTGTATGTGTGGCCTCTTCAGAAATTGTTCGGTGTTATGATAGCTTAATGGTGGGTGCCCTCATTCCATTAGTTTAATGTTAACAACACCATTGATTGGATGTGAGTATTGGTGGTTGGTGTATCCAACTATATTTCTTGATTCATATTTTGGGAGTCCCCCATATATCTAATTTACTTATGTGAAACCCTTCTTGATATAAATCTTGTAAACATAGATTAATGACATCAATTACAATGTAGTCATAGAAAATAACTTCAATATAGAGGGATGCATGTGTTTTAATCATTTTATACTATTATATATGTTACATTCTTTAACATGATAATGTGTTATACTGATATTTTAAGGGAAAACAATAAATATATCTTTAATTGAAGTAGTTTAAGAAAAATTATTTTCAAGTAATCAGTGAAGGAACTCATAGTTTTTGCGCTAGTGGGGATATTTAAATTTTATTGTCTGGTTTGGAATCTCAAAATTTAAATATTTTTGGTAAAATATTTTAAGACACATAATTAATGTACGTTTTATTACTCTCATGTAATGTGATAATATTATAAACATTTTTTATTCAAGGGAGATATGGGGTGGTAATAATGTTATGATTTGACTACATATTTGTTTTTTCTCTATCCTACATATATGAATAGAAATATATATATTTTGAGCATCACATATTGTGGCCATATGATAAGACTATTCAATGAAATTTTACACAATTAAATAAGGATGATTGTGTTCCAAAAGGGAAAAAATATGGGATTGACTCTATCTAATGGGATTAGGTTTCTCTTCCCATGTATGAAAAATAGATCTATGAAGAAAAATATCATCGTTTTTATCTAGTGGATGGAGTTTTCATCAGTGGATATGGATTAGTTAAATAATTTACCTAAATATTTACACTCAAATGGATGTTTGTATATATAAAGGTTGTATAAAATAGGTATTCATAACACATTGTGACACAAGTCGTAGTTTATGATATTCTTTACATTGTACCATGAATTATGTGATGGTGTGAATTTTGATCTTCATGGAAAAGTTTATGTGTGAAATAAACTCAAAAAATTTCTTTTGTATTAAAGGGATAAAATGACTTAGTTTTCCTGAAATTTTTCACATGTAAGACTTCATGGAAATTTCCAAGATTAGAATTGAAAAATAAATATTATTATGTGTTTTGTATATTATGCAATTTCTATACCCTATTTCTCTGAAGATAATTCTTAAAATAAAAACAGATGCACTATTTATACGCCCATTAATTGAGAAAATGGCTAGTTCTATATCTCATGCATCTAGGGGTTCTGTAATCATGGAATTTTTGGCTTCCCTGCGGACTAAAAATAAGATATTTAATAAAATATTTACTTTGTTAATGTTATTATGTTGTCCATTAATATTATTTTCATACTATTATTACTCCATGATTCACCTTACATAAATTCTATATCATAAAAATTTACTTAAATAGACAACCCTGTTAATAAAAAAATCTTCTTAAGGTTCTTATTTTATCTCTAAAACATCCATTCCTTGAAACACTCCTTTAACTTGGACTCAAATATCTCATTATAATAGATGAAACATCCCATAAACCCACGTTATTTTAGTGAAAATTATAAAATTAATGAAAATATTATCAACCATTAAACATTAATATAAATATAAACTTATAATACAATCATAATTATATTAATATAATATTGTATGAGCTATCATATTTTGATAAATAATAACAAAAAACACAAAAAAAATTACATTATTATAACATACATTCACACCCAAATAATTCTTCTATATCCACATCTAAATCTCACTTCCACATCATCACTTCATTTTTTTCAACTATTCAATACAGCCCCCACATGTTCCAAACATGAGAAATTTAAAAACGTTTTCAATAAAATTATAAGAAAATGTCACATACTTCTCCAATGAACATTATAAATTCCCATAATTCCCAAATTTAACAAATACCTTAAATATATTCTCCCCTTAATGAAAAAATCATCTATTAATTTAAATTTTACTCCCCTTTATGAAATTATAAATAAATGAATCTATGAGGAAAAATTAGTTTTCCTAATCCTTTAATTGATTAAGGTTAGACATCCATAATGAAACTTATTCATTGAAATCAATATTTCATTATCACACTATTGAACACAATTTTTATGTTCCCCTTGGTTGAAACAAAATCCATCTTAAATAATCCATTCTCCAATACATTCTTAATAAAGTTTTTCAATGAATAATTGTGTTTTGATCAAGGATTATGAAAAATATATTTTTCTAAACTAATAGTAATTTGATTATCACATCTTATAAGATTTTGTAACATCAAATGCACATTGTTGCAATCCATGGTCAATTTTTTGATTAATGTATCTTAGGATCCACTTTGTAATAATAAAATTATATTTCATTAGTTCACATTGGAATCACACACTAAATATAATAGCATACCCTAAATCTAGTGGTGAAGTAATTCAATATAGTAAATTTTAATTACTTTTATGAATTCTATTAATTAATATTGTTATCTATATTTATTTATCTATATCTTGTGTAACACCCTACCCCTACCTCATTTACTTGAGGAGGTGGTGAGGGTTATTTGGCCTTATGCGACATTCCCAAGGTGCCAAATGCTGACAATAAATTTTGAGGGATTCAAGGAGCAGTGGGTAACAATTTGCTTTTATGAAGATAACCTAACTCAACCAACCAATAACTAAAGATGCATGCACTTTCGAATCCAACCATGTGATAATAACAATTCCATCAAAAACCCCTAAACCATTCAACTAGACATGTTCACAAAACATCATAGTACAAAGAGGAAACTAAACAACAAAACACCATTATTCATGACACCACCATAGCTCCACACTAAGCTCCAAGCTCCACCAAAACATCAAAATGAACCTCTAAAGGAGGGTGATTCCTTATCTTTTCCCACATCACAGTACACAAAATCTGAAAGGACAACAAAGTTCCAATGTAGGGGGTGAGTACAACTAATTAGTAGGATTTCCCCAACTGACATCCCTACACACGCCACTAGGATAAAACTGTTATCACATTTATATCAAGTAGTTTATATAAAATAATCACAACTGAAACCAATACCATGAACCAAAAATACTCTAACCAAGCCACCTCACCCAAACCAAGAACCCAAGGTAAATCCAAACAATCATTCCATAATCCATCTCACCATTTAACATTAGCACAAAAATTTCCGTCTTGCAAAGAAACACACAACAAAGAAACCATAACGGTGGGACTTCCACATATCTCGTTCACCCCATTTTCACCTAGCGGTTCTTCCCGACCACTATTCGATATGGTGGTACTTCCGACCATTATCCATCACATTTTATAGTGAGACTTCCCGTCCACTTTCACACAACATTTCAACAAGCCATAACCAAACATAACACAACATGGACACAAAAATATGCTTTTACCCATTCCCATCACATGTCAATCCACTTCAATAAATCTCCCATTTATTGAATTCAATCATTTATCATTTTCCATGTCAAAACCACGATTCAATAAAAAAACTTTTTTTTAGATCCATTTCCATAAACCATTTCCTTAACCCAAGCCAAGCCACAAATTTTAAAATCAACATTTTAAAATTTAACAACAAGAACATTGAATCGTAAAACCACATTTTACCTAAAGAATCATCAAAACATCCCCAAAGCGATTTCCAACCAATTCTGCACCTCAAAACCAAAATTAATTTCAAGAAAAACAAATTAATTATAACCAAGCTTCAAGTTATAACAAAGTGGAGTCGAGAGAGAAGACACCTACCTTTAGGGTTCCAGTGAAATCAACCCACAAGCAACTGCACCACAATGCGGGAAAACGCTTCAAGAAAACAACTCTAGATCTCATTTCCTATCATACACAAGCCCTAAAATCAACACCAAAGGCCACAAAAACCTTAGATATATACAAAAAGGGTGTAGATATAGCATACCAAGAGAGAGAGAGAGATGTAGACCTGGAGAAAAACATAATGAACCCAAGAGGAGAGACTTATCTAGGAGAAACCACCTTAAAAAACCAAGAAACCCCTCTGAATTGCTTCCAAAACGAGTGGGAGAGCACCTTCAACCATTGTGAACCCTAAATCCCGAGTGAGGATTGAGTGGGAGATGATTTGGAGTGAAATAGGTCAAGCCCGAAGGAGCCCAAATTTAAAAACCCTTTCTTTAAGTGGTCGCACAATTAGTGTGAACAGTTTGAAAAATCGTGTGCTAATCGTGTGCACGCCACTATCTCGAGAGGAGGGGTCAACACAGTTTCCTCACATAGTTTGTAAAATTGTGTGCAGGACAAGCGATGCCCACTATCTCCCACTGCACGGTTTCCTAAAGAACCAACACATTTTCCCCTAGGATTGCTCAAACCGTGATCCCTATGAAAATCCTCTAAGCTTATTCAAAACCATTCCAAACTCTCCCAACCTCTTCCCAACTCATTCCTTGAACTTTAAACACATAAAAATCCATAAAAAAGGCTAAATACCTCAAACTGGGGTACTACATTCTCCCCACCATTGGACTTTCTGTCCTCGGAAATTAGTGAACCCACCCATTGCCGAAAGAGCTCTGGCCATTGTTCGAAAATCACATTCTCCCACTCCATAGTCTTCTCTGGGATCTAGCCATGCAACCAAAAAACCCAAACCAGACTGATGATTTTACCCCGGAATACTTTCTATTGCCTATCCACAACCCACACTGCCATGTGCACTAAAGAAGCATCTGTCTCTAGATCAACATGATCCCATCAAATAACATGGCCCGGATCCGGCTGATACTTTTTCAACTGCGACACATGAAAGACATTGTGCACCGCGCTGAACCTATGTGGATAATAAAAATTATAAGCCCCCTCACCAACCCACTCAAGAATCTAAAAAGGTCCAATATACCATTGAGATAAATTTCCTTGCATTCCAAACTAATGATGTCCAAACCTATGAGAGATCCTCAAGAAAACATGATCACTCGCCTCGAATGAAAATGAACATCGACAATGATCCGTAAACGATTTCTGACGACACTGAGTCTTCCCCATTCTCTTCCTAATTAACTTGATCCTCTACTTAGTCTCTAGGAATGGCTTGGTCCAACCATAAAGGACTCACCCGTTTCCACCCAGCATAGTGGATAACGACATGGCCACCCATACAACGCTTCAAACAGAGCCATATATATGGATTCCTGATAAGTATTATTGTATGAGAACTCATCCAAAGACAATTTATCCTCCCACAATCCACCAAAATCCAAGACACAATCCCCCAACATATCCTCTAAAGTTTGTATCATCCACTCGGATTGACCATTCATTTGAGGGTGATACGTCGTACTAATGGTTATCTTAGTTCCATGGGATTTCTATAAGGATTTCCAGAAACGATATTTAAACCTTGGATCTCTATAAGATATGATCGAAACTAGAACACCATTCCTTTTTACCACCTCACGGATATAGATTTTGGACAGATCCTCCATCGTCTGAGATTCACTAATTGGAATGAAATGGGCCGACTTAATTAGCCGATCAACTATCTCCCAAATGGAATCGTGCTTTCAGACCATTCTTGGGAGACTTTTAAAAAAATACATTGCTATTTTCTCCCACTTCCATATAGGGATGGGTAAATACTGCAACATTCCCGCTGGCCTCTGATGCTCTTCCTCGACCAGCTGGAAAGTCAAGCATCTCTAAACAAACTCATCCACTCTTCTTTTCATACCATCCCACCAGAACTGCACCTTCAATGCTTTATAGATTTTCTGAATTCTAGGATGAACATACCACCTAGAATGATGATACTCCCTGAGATGATCCTCCTAACAAGAAACTGGTACAACCATCCGATTCCAAAAACAAAAAACTGAATATCCATTCACTTTCCAACCCTCAATGGTCTCCCAACTATTGAGTTTTGACTTCATGGTCACATACTCAGAATTAGATATCTGTGCCTCTTTAACAAGGTAAACCAAGTCATGAATCAAAAAAACTATAATGAAGACAGCTCTATCCCCCTGGTCCTCACATTCAAACTACATGTCTGCTATAACTGACATCAGTTGTCACTGTTTTGATGCCTATTTCACCACCTGAGCATATGATTTCCTACATAATGCATCTTCCACTGAATTTCCATTACTTGGTGTGTACATAAAGTGAAGATCAATCATATAGAGATATTCCATCTATCTCCTTTGCCTCATGTTCAAATCCCTTTGTGAGAAAATGTTCTTCAAGCTCTTATGATCTGTATATACCTTGAATTTCTCACTGAAGAGATATTGACGCTACACTTTCACATCATAGACCACTGGTGCCAATTCCAAATCATGAGTTGGGATGTTCTTCTCATGCTCCCTCAACTACAGTGAGCCATACGCAACCTCATTATTTCTTTTCATGAGAACGCTCCCCAACCCTAATCCCGATGCATCGCAATACACCACGTAACCTTTTTCTATTTTTGGGAAAACATAGATCGGTTATAATGTAAGGAAACCCATTATATCATTGAGACACTACTGGCACTATTCATTCCACTAGACTGGACGATTCTTTCTTGTCAAAGCTGTCATCGGTAAAGCCAAACATGAACAATCGTGAACGAAACGTCAAGAATACCCAGCAAGAACAAGGAAGCTCTGTATCTCGAAAATATTTTTTGGCGGTTTCCATGAGATAACAGCCTCTATCTTTTCTGTATCCACTGAAACACCACTTTCATAAATCACATGGCCAAGAAAACGGACTTCCTATATCCAAAAGTCACACTTTGACAATTTGGAATACAACTAATGATCCCTCAAGATCCCCAACACTATCACCAAGTGCTGTTCATGCTCCACCCTTGTCTTTGAATACACCAGAATATCATCTACAAACACCACCACAAATGAATCCAGATATCTCTGAAATATCTGATTCATCAATGCCATGAACACTGATGGCGCATTCGTTACACCAAATGGACTAAACAAATATTCATAATGGTCATATCCACTACTGAAAGCTGTTTTAAAAATATTGACCTTCCTCACTCGTAATTGATGATATCTCGACCTCAGGATGATCTTGGAGAACCATTGGGCTCCCCTCAACTGGTCGAAAAAAATCCTCAATTCATGGAAGTGGATATTTATTCTTTATCATAACATATTTAAGTCTATTATAATCAATACAGAGCCTCAACGTTCCATACAACTTTTTCACAAACAACACTGGCGATGCCCATAGAGATATGTTAGGCCAGATAAACCCTTTGTTTTATAACTCTTCCAAATGGTCTTTAAATTCCCATAATTTAGTTGATTTCATTTGATAATATGGAAGTTAGATAGTACTGGTCCTTAGAAGAAGATCAATTGTAAACACCACTTCTCTTAGAGGAGGTAACCAAAAAAAATTCATTGGGTAAAACATGCATGAACATCTCCACCACTACTGGAAGAAAACTCTTCTCAACACCCTCTACCGATTCCAACGACAACACCTCCAATTTATATGTTAACGTGCCCACAACTAGTTCCAAAAAACTAGTTGTACCCTACCTTTTGTGCCTCTCTCCTATAAAGAGATGTCTAATGCCATCGTGTGTTGTAAAATCCATTGTTCGCACATTACAGTCGATGTGGGTCTTAAACTCCTCTAGCCAATCCATTCTCAGGATTACATCATACCCATCCATATAAAGTACTGAGAAATTCCACATTAGCTCAACCTCACCCACAATGATACAACATTCTCTACACAAGAAGGCTAGACACTCTCTTCGACCCAGAGGAGTTTGAAGTTTCAAAACTGAAGGCATCATTTCTACCCTTAATCCCAGCAACTCAACCACACATGCCACAATAAAAGAGTGTGAATCACTCATATCAAACTGCATTTTCATCAAGGTAGAATTTAAAATAATATTACCTCGCACCATGGATAGTACCGACTGGTCATCCACCATAACCTACTCGGCTCCAAAAAACACCTTGGTTACCACACTATAATCTTTATTCTCTTGCTGAGGATTTGTGGTTTTCCAAGGATCACCATGACTGACTTTGCTTTACTGAAGAAGGGTATGCTACTATCCCCATCCCATCGAATCATATGACTTCTGCGATCCCTGATAAGTGTCATGCACACCTGAACTCAGAGCATTCCTACAATATAACTAAAGATGCCCCATCTTTCTGCAATTGTGACATTCTTGAGGATGCATCATATAGTCCCGCTTGATGTGTGCCATAAAGCCACACTGAAAACATCCTGGTTTTCTCTGGGGATTCAGAGGAAGATTTACTAATCCTTCCATTGGATTATGTGCCATATTCCAACCCTGTGAATAAGTGTCCCTTCTCTTCTTGAACCCAATGTTAGACTTACCACTATTCCCCATGGGTACCACCATGCTTCCTCCACCCTGAGCTCCCAAAAGATCCCTCTCGTCAACTGATGCTCGATTCACCATCTCTGTGTAATCACTGATACACAACAGAACTATTTTTTGAAATAATCTCATACCATAACCCCTCTTTCAATATCCTTTCCTTAAACGACATGCTACCCACCTCCTCATGTGAAAACCACACTAATCTCACAAACTTACCTACATACTCTGTCACAGACATATGCTCTTGCTTGATATTGAAGAAATCAGTTGTGTGCTGAATTCTGAAAGTGTGTGGGTAGAATTATTTATTAGAAAATTATTTAAATCCTTCCCATGTCATACCCTGGTCTATTCCCGCTTGGACTACCAACTCCCACCACTAAAAAGAATGATCCTATAGCTTATATGTTTCTATATTTACATTCAACTCTACCAGAATCCTCAAGAATTTGAAAATTCTGGTCATTATGGACGGCCACGCCTCGGCCCTTTCCAGGTCCGAATCACTCCTAAAGATGGGTGGATCCTTCTTTTGAAACTGAGCTTCATAATAAACATGATTATTCTCTTCCACTACATTCACACTTCCCACAACTTGAAATGATTGCACTATGCTCTGGAATAACTGATGGTTCACCTGGGGCTCAGGTGAAACCACGTTCTCATTGGCCACTTCCAATTGGTCTCTATGACGCCTACCCGATGCCATTTCTATAAATAGAAAACAAACAACTGTGAGTCTCACTTCCGTCGACATCAAGAATTCCTATTTCAAATCGCATTACACAACACTATCACAACGAGGATTTCCACCCTTCTATATTTTCCATGTTTCACCATTTTTGAAAATCAAACCATTTTCAAAACACCAAATTTATTCATATTAAAATATCACACAATTGAAAAACCATTTCTCAATTCAGCCCATAAATCATTATTCCCAATCAAATATGCAAACTATAGGGAAGTCATTTCTACCATATATTTCATGCACATCTTGTTGGATACACCCACGACAATGAGATTGTCAATTCCTATAAGTGTCTCCAAAACACTTATGTACCCAACTCCCTGGTAACATGAAGTTTAGAATATAAGGGTTAGCTATGTCCTTTTATGGTATACATTCCATGTTCCAACATTCCTACAACTTACTACCATCCCATCTCAAGGAATATAACACAATAAATATCAACTCCAAATCTAAAAATCGACTCCAAAGGACTGAACAAGCTGATACCACTTGTAACACCCCACAATTACCTCATTTTATTGAGGAGGCGGTGAGGGTTACTTAGCCTTAAGAGACGTTCCCAATATGCCAAAGGCTGGCAATAAATATCAAGGGTTTATAGGAACAGTGGGGAACAATTTTACCTTAAGAATATAACCCAAATAATCCAACCATAAAATAAAGATGCATGCACTTTCGAACCCAAACATGTGATACTAATAATTCCATCAGAAACCCCAAAAACATTCAACTAGACATGTCCACAAAACATCAGAGTGAAAAGTGGAAACTAAACAACAAAACACCATGATCCATGACACCACCATAGCTCCACACCAATCTACAATCTCCAAGCTCCACCAAAACACCACAATGCACCACTAAAGGAGGGTGATGCCTTACCTTTTCCCACATCACGGTACACGACATCTGCAAAGACACCAAAGTGCCAAAGTAGGGCGTGAGTACAACTACTCAGTAGGATTTCCCCAACTGACTTCCCTACACATGCCACTATGATAAAACTGTTATCACATTTATATAAATCATTATATATAAAATAATCTCAAGTGAAACCAATACCATGATCCAAACATACTCTAACCAAGCCACCTCACCCAAACCAAGCACCCAAGGGAAACCAAAAAATCATGCCATAAGCCATATCACCATTTAACATTAGTACAAAAAATCCCATCTTAGAAAGAAACACACAACAAAGAAACCATAACGGTGGGACTTCTGCTCACCCCGTTAACCCCATTTTCAGCTAGCGGTGCTTCCCGAACACTATCTGATATGGTGGTTCTTCCAACCACTATCCATCACATTTTACAGTGAAACTCCCAACCCACATTCACACAACATTTCAACAATCCATTTCCAAACATGACACACCAAGTCCACAACAATATGTAATTACCCATTCCCATCACATGTCAATCCACTTCAATAAATCGCCCATTTATTCAAATCACTCATTTATCATTTTCCATGTCAAAAAAATGATTCAATAAAACAACATCCTTATTGAAATCCATTTCCATAAACCATTTCCTTATCCCAAGCCAAGAAAAAAAATTTAAAATCTACATTTTAAAATTTAACAACAAGAACATTCAACCATAACACACCTTTTTCCCAAAATAATTCACAAAACATCCCCAAAGTGATTTCCAACCAATTACGCACATCAAAACCACAATTAATTTCAAGAAAAACAAATTAATTGTAACCAATCTTCGAGTTCTAACAAAGTGGAGTTGATATAGAATCCACCTACCTTTATGGTATTGGTGAAATCGACCCACAAGCAACTGCACCCCAATCCAAGAAAATGCATCACGAAAACCGCTCTAGATCTCCGTCCCAGTCATCCACAATCCTCAAAATCAACTCCCAAGCAACCACAACCCAAAATCTACATACAACGAGTGTAGATCTTGAAAACTAAGATATATATATATATATATATCTAGAAGATAACATAAAATACCCAAGAGGAGAGACTTACTCGGGAGAAACCACCTTAAAAACACCAAGAAACCCCTTTGAATCACTTCCAAAACGAATGGGAGAGCACCTTCAACCACTACGAATCCTAAATCCCAAGTGAGGCTTGAGTGGGAGAAGATTGGGATTGAAATAGGTCAAGCCCTAAGGATCCCAAAATTAAAATCCCTTCCATTAAGTGGTTTCACGGTTAGTCTACATGGTTTGACAAATCATGCTCTAACCGTTCACAGGCCACTGTCTCAAGAGGAGGGTCTGCATGGTTGCCTCGCACAGTTTGGAAAACCGTGCACATGCCAAGCAAAGCCTACTATCTCCCCATGAATGGTTTCTTGGAGAACCTGCACGGTTTCCTCTAACCGTTCTCAAACCGTTCACTCAAAGAAAAGCCTCTAAGCTTATTCAAAACCATTTAAAACTCTCCTAACCTCTTCCCAACTCATTCCATGCACTTTAAACAAATAAAAAGGAATAGAAAAGGCTACATACCTCAAACTGTGGGGTGATACATCTTGGATCCCACTAAATGTTTTTTTAGAAACATGATTTTAATCCTTCATATCATTCTTTTCGGAAAGTTATTCAGTATATTTCAATTTATAAAGAAATATATGACCCTTCTTTAGAGAAATTTTGAAAACTCAAAAATATTTCATCACTCAAAATGTAGATATCTAAAAAAACACATAATTATTTATGAAAAATCATCAAAAACAGATCATTCATTTCTCAAAAAAAATTATATATTGACTATATAAAATAATAATTCCAAATGTGAGGATTAACTTATTTAATATAGTGGTTTGTTCCTCACACAACCCCTTAAAAATTCTTATGAAATCATGTATGTGTATGACGTGTAATAAACTTATCTTGGGGATCTTATTAATAATTATAATTCCATATTTTACATGAAAAATGTATCCTTCATGATCTTGATGTAATTTTACATCAGGTTACTCAATATAGTCCTCCACCTCTAATTCCCTATCAATGTTGGATGACTTGGAATTTATTTATAAGATCTTGTATCATCTATATGAGGTGATAATTAAAAATATCCTTATAATCCCATGCATAGTAAGTGGTGTCGACTTTCAATTTAAATAAATTCATAATACCAGTTAGTAACATTTCATATAATTCGGACCTTGTTTCTTATCACCTATCCTTTATCAATTGACTTATTATAGAATCCTCACATTTTCCTGAGAACATTATTTCTAGTGGGGTTGGGTACTAACTCTAACATTTCATTTTTCTCAATTTGATAATGTCGTAAATCATTTAATAAATACACTTTTTATTATCTAAATAATTATTCAAAAATCATGGACCAAGCTAAGAAAAAAATGAAGTACTTGGTGTGGTCATCATTCTTCACATATTTTGAAATATATTTACTTATTCTATAATTATATTATAGAGAATTTCCTATTTCATAATAATTTGATGAGTTGAAAAAAAAATCATCATAAATATTAATGGCGGAATCATCATCTTCATCAATTTTTTATTGTAAATTTCCCTTATATTCAAAAACATCTTATATCCTCCTGATAAATTTTTCCACATTTTCTTAAATTCAGGAAGAATATTCTTCAAGCGTAACTTCGTTCATTTTTTTAAAGAAATTCATATCATCCAAAATCCAAATAATCCAATTTTCATTATTTTAGAAACTATATACCCTTTAATAAAGTATATAACAAAGAAAGAAACTGTCAACTATAATTTTCTCCAAAATCTCCAAATTTTAATATATCTCCATAATAATTTAGTGGATACAAAATACCCCTATGTATTTCAATACTATTGAATTAATGTAATTGATATTTTATCCAAACATTTATGAAATTGGTTGATGGAAATAATGATTATGAATCTATGATTTTTTTCTAAAATCATTCCATTAGGGAAAACATGATTTATCATGTTTATCCTACATAGTGTGATCCATTTTTACCAATCTCTTTGTATTTCATTCAGAACCACCAATTTTTTTACCGTATATAGTATACTAATATCATAGTGTGTAATATTTTATTTTAGAAACACTTTAAATTAACTATATATATATATATTCATCATTATTGTTATCCCAAAAAATCATCACATACAAACCACTTTACTTTTTATAATACTTTTGATAACTTTAAAACTATTCAAAAAACATTGATTTCTTTCCAAAAATATAATTTTTATAATATGAAAATTCTCATTAACAAATTAAATAACATACTAACCTCCATTATAAAATTTCATCCTCGCCAACCTGTAAAAATCAGTTTGAATGAATAAGGACCCGGTCTTAAATAATACATAATCATGACTTAATTCAATAATTCTAAATTATTTCACAATTAAGATCTTTTAAGTTTAGATATTTAGATAATTATTCCATAACTCATACAAAACAAAACCATAGAAAAACATTGTGGAAACTTCCAATAGTATCCATTTCCTTTATAAAACCAAATTTTTTAAAATGAAACATGGTTTCTTTTCATGTTTAATCATCAGAACTTTTCTTTCATCCCATCCATGATTCTATTCTCCCTTAAATCTGATGAAAAAAATTTCAGAACTTGGGATGAACACAAAAATCTAAGTAAGGGATACACAAAAAAGGAAAACATTTAGTACTGAAAAAATCTAGTAATTCATGAGTACTTTATCATAGAGTTATACTTTTCACCTTAATAAAGTTAAAAATAATTTTCATGGAATGTGTACTCATTGGTTACATTTTTTGGAATAAAAATATTACCATAAACCTATATAAAAAAATATAAAATATAAGCTTAAATTGGGACATAATCATATATAAATGGATTAATTTTATATTTAGCTTCCACACATATCACTCTTACAAATTGAATAACCATAGGGTTGATTTATATACCCAATGCATTGAAGGTTATAACGTAACCACCCATCCTTGGATTGTCATAAAACCACCAAAAATTAGTTTTTCATGGAACCAAACATATTTTGTTTCACATAACCACTCTTCAAATGTCCAAGTACCATTGTATAATCACAACACATAAAACATTGCAATTATCAAAAAATTTCTCATAGTATTTCATTTTCAATCATAGAAAATAATTTCATGATATTGAAATAGTAAATACATTTTCAAAATAATTTTAAATAAAAAAATACCGAAAAATAATATTGTATTTACTTTCCCTTAAAAACATAAAGTCTTAGAGAGTATGTTAAATACCAAATAAATATTACGGTGGAAAGAGTTCATTGTCACCCCATACATGAATAAAAATATTCCTTTTATCATTTTGCAAAGAGAGTAAAATGATTTATATAAATTTATTCCTTTTGAAACCTTTTTAATGAAATTAAAAGTAAGAGGGTTTGATTGTAAACCTTATAAAATAATATGGTGTATAACATTAAAATCTGCCTCGATAAAAATAGATTGAAATGAAGTCCCTTACATTAAGTCTAACTTGTCATGTACGTTATTTATCTTACTGAAATATAAACATATGTTAATTTATAATTTCATGAAAACCTTTTTAAATTTTATTATTACATTTATTTTACTTAATTCCATGTTCTAATAATTACATAATTATTTAAGTTCATATCGGACGTTTTTTAAAAATTTGATACACGAGTCAAAAATAAACCTGGTATAATGTCAATAGTCCATATGGTCATAATTACTTCATCTCCAAAATAATATTTATGAAATTATTACCATTTTTATACACAAATTATAATTTTAAATAAAATAATTATTTATGTTTACTGAAAATGAACAATGTTATAATCATGGAGAGGGTAGGCCATAAGTATGCATGAGTAACGTATTCCATTTTTCATTGATCATAATGGAAAGTGGGTAAGTATTTCTTTAAATTTCCAGAATAATAAAAACACCATTAATATACTATTAATAAATTAACTATACTTATATATTTCATACATGTTATATATTGAATAAAAACAAATCACATCACTTCGTGTAGGTGATAGTTCACACGTACACACGAACGATGATATTATTTTTATGTGCAAGGAAAGTAAGAACATAATTCATATATGATTATCTAATAATGATTAATATGTCATAAATATAACATATGAGAAATAATTATATTATTATAACCTATCATGAGAGATTATTATAGACAAAAAATTAGATCAGTTTGTAGAGGTGATAATTCACACATACTCCTGAATGATCAATTCCAATCCCAATTAACAGAAGTGGATATGGATTTTGGTGATGATTTTAACATAATAACATATAAGTATTATAGAGTACTTTATTTAAAAAAAATACATTACATAACTTATTTTGAATTCATAATCATTGTACAAACAAACGCAAGAATATTTTACTAGTCTAGTGACATTGGAAACATCGAAACATAAACACTGGTACATAAATGATATACATCATCTCCCATTAGGTTCTTCTTGACTATAACCTTTCTTAAACACATAAAACATAATACATATCTTCATAAAATAGGGAAGGAAACATAAAAGGGGTGAGCTAAAATTCTCAGTAATGGTAAACAAGGGATACATGTAAGTAGAATCATGAGCATAAGGGGATAATAATGTGATAATGAAAATAGAAGATCATACCCTACATATCAAAGATCATACACATGAATCATGGAATAAATATTAGAATTTTATAAGACATGAATGAAAATGAATTAAATTACATAATCTATTAAAACATAACATAATAGTAAGACATAGAATTATTGAAAACACATAAGCATATAATGATTTCCATAATATCTAATGCATTGATACCAAGACCATATTATGAGTCATTGCTCATTTATATGGCTATTGTAGTACCATTAGTTCATTCCTAATACCATAATGGTAGTAATGGTTCACTCCCATGGCTATCTTAGAAGTCAAGGTTCACTCCCAAGACTATATTAGTAGCATGAGTTCAATCCTAATACCACCATAGTTTATCTCAGGAGATATAAAACTTAATCAATGCATTGGAGGGAGATATAGCTCCAATCTGTCACATAAGAAAATCATATATACAATTTACACAAGATCATAAATAAAAATATCATAACCAATGAAATGAAATGGGTATCATAAACATGAAAACATATTATATCCTGGGGAAATATATTGGTTTCATAATCTCATTATCATAAACATAACTCATGAAAAGAAGCAGGATTCCAAAGCATATAACCCATGAAATAGAAAAGGGTTTCATAACATTATTCCAAAAAACATAATCAATTAAAAGAAAAAATATGAATATAAATATTAAATAATTTCCCTGTAAAGGCATGATTAACACCAATGAATGTTATCATGTATGGGAAATAATTTTGAATGATATTTTAAATACACTTCTTGAGGAAAATATCATTTCTTCTTTAAAAAATTGTTTTTATTATATAAAAAATTTTGAAAAAAAATATTTTAAAAAATGTAAAGGATTATTTTAAAACAATAAAAAATTTAAATTCAAATTTTACTTGAGAATTATCTTTATGTGTCTTTTGAAAAAAAAAACATGGTTTTTGAGTACTATAGATTTCTAACCAAAGATAGAGGGGGTCAGATTTTACTAAAAACATTATCATAAGTACAAATGAGTGGAAAAATGGTACTAAAAATGAGTATATATTGGATAAATATAGGAAAAGGAATATATTGAATATTCTAGAGAAATGGATCATAATATTTCATCAATGGTAGCATAAATAAAAACAATTTTGAAAAAATGATCAGATTATCTCAATAAACTCTTATAACGTGGTGATTAGGGGTTATAATCTCCATATAAGAAAATTAAATGAAATTGATCTTATTTTATCATGAGAAAAATTATATTAA
Organism: Viscum album; assembly: GCA_963277665.1. Classification (NCBI taxonomy): domain Eukaryota; kingdom Viridiplantae; phylum Streptophyta; class Magnoliopsida; order Santalales; family Viscaceae; genus Viscum; species Viscum album. The sequence goes on from OY728125.1 coordinate 2,050,077,667, forward strand.
TGTTAAAAAATTTAAAATGGATGTATATACACCAAAAAAATCTTATTTTCATAACAAAACGTGAGTCTCAAAAAAGGAAAATTGAGACTAACTGTTTTACTGATTTGAGAACTTTTGAATGTTAAACCCCATGAAAGAAAGATCATAGAATGAATATGTGAATACCCATTAATTTTATTATAATATAAATTATATTAAATCATGTGAAAAACATACCCCACACAAAAGGAAAGGGTGGAAAACATTGCTTGTATCTCATAGAAATCAAAAGCTAGATGAAAAATACCCTTTCCTTGTTTATTGACTCTCTCCATATTCATAAAAGATTACTATATAATAAATATAATCTTCTTATACATATTTTATTGAATAATAGTATTATATCTAATAATATATATGGTTTTTATTATAACCATATATTACCCTCTTGTTAACGATCCAAAGTTAAGGTTACACTTTGTGTAATATTTGTTTTGATCTTCACATGTGTCTTAATTTGTTATATCGTTGATCCTTATACATATATCGTGATTCCAGAATTTATAACCTGATATAGATATCAGTTATATCAGTTATATGTATATTATAATAATATATATCATAATGAATTATGTAATAGAATACATCGTTCATGGAGATGGTAAGCTACATGAACATTGTTTTATATTTTTATTTCCATATTGAAAGAAAGTATGTAAATGAAATAAGTATATATATATATTTGTTTATTTATTTCTTGGCACCAAAATATGGGACAAGGGAGAAAAATCTGTATGCCTTAGGGGCGTCTTCGCGGAGACCATTCATGGAACTTCCCCTTCACGAGCCTGCTACGGAGCAAGGAGGAGAGAGCCTCCATGAGCCGCGTTAACGTTCACGAGCCCACCGAGGAGCAAGGATGTGGGATCCTTCGCAAGACGCCTTGATGTTTGGGAGCCCTCCATGAGCCGCCTTGACGTTCGCAATCCCACTGAGGTGTAAAGATGTCGGATCCTCCGCAATCCAATTTGACGTTCTCGAGCCGCCACGGAGCAAGCTTTGTCTTCGTGCCAAGCGAGCTCTACTTCATGGTGCCTCTTGCCTATAAATATAGGGATCCCTTCGATCCCAATGGATGGATCTTCAATCCTTTAAAATTTTAATCCCCTTAATTGTGAAGCACTCTCTCCTATGTGAACCATGAGCTACTCTGGGTACTTTTTCATTGGGATGTGCCTCCCCCTTGCTCTAGTTCATCCCCTCATTAGAGAGGGATGCCTTTAATGGAGCCTGCATGCCTCCATGAAGGAAAGGGATCCCCAAGGGGACCTGGGTCATCGTGGAGCATTTATGCTTCATGAATCACCCCTCAAGGACATGTGACCCATATGCTAACTATTTCTCGCAATGAACCTTGATTCATAACACGACACTTCAAGAGGCACCCTTGCCTCGTGAGGCATTTCTCCTTGAATGCATTTCCACTTTACGAAGCACCTTCCATATGCACCTATGCCCTATTCTTAGGCTGTGAAACTTCACTTCGCAAAGCATACCCCTTCACAATGCCCCCCCCCGCCACTAAATAGAGCACCAGAGCTTCACAAGGCTTATAACTATGAACTCCATTGCTTTGAAACTTTTTTTATCGTGTGACCGTTCAGGTTTGTATGAAGTGATTTCAAATTCCCTTGGATGTTACTTCCCATTGTGTTGCTTCGCCTCATGCTTCTTCTCATAGGAATACTAAGAGCTATTACATCTTCTCATAGCCATGCTAAGGTGGACCCCCAATGGGATCACCTCTCGAAACCCCCCAGCCATGGTATTGTTGATTCCCTCCTTCCCCCAAGGGTGGGAGGGTGTCGGTTATGTATATACTAGGGGTGCAGAGCGCATCCACCTTGTCCAACTTATCGGACGTTAAACTACCAATCCTTATCATCCTCAGCACATGACGTAAAATTGTGACCTCACACCGTGCCTTGCATGCGGGGTGCCCCATCTCATACATTCTCTACACCCACTGGTATTCACATGAGTGAAATCATTCCTCACATGGAATGACATACTCTTTATCAGGAATGGAGTTTGTCCATGGGGAAAGGGAAACCACCCTGGTGAAAGCCTCTAGCTTTTCTTGCATGACGTAGCATCCATGCTCCTCCTCTCTTACTGGGTACGAAATTCCTCTCCTTGTCACCGCCCAGGCCTCCACCATGGAGTAAGTCCTAGTCCCCATCTCCCCGGGGCTGCTCCATGCATATACCCATATTTCCTCTTTGGAAAGATCCACATTTAAGCCCTTATTTCTATTTTGTGTCTCTCCATGCATTAGAATCATTCCACTTTCCATGGATGCACCTTTCCTGACATGATCGTCAGGTCTTTACTGCCTCTTGTTTCTCACACTGAGCATGACTCATGTGGGTTATATTAAGAACCAACCATGACAACCTTTCCAGGAATCCAAGAGTGTAATCCCTACACAAACACCATTTTGAACTACATGGTCTTTGATCATTTCCAGGACAAGGTATGTAGGAAGCCTCCTTGAGGTCCAAGCCCAACACCCGGTCCCAACCATCTCTATGTCGGTTCACCAAAACCATCACGAACTATGTGGACTTTGATCTATACAAAGACAAGGTACATAGGAATCCTCCCTGAGGTTCAAGACCAACACCCTATCATTTCTTACCCCCATCACGTCGGACCACCTTTATCCCACATGAAATTAAACTGGATGCCCCTTTTTTGTCCCACATGATGTTAAACTGCAGCTACCATCATGAACTACATGGTCTTTGATCCATGACAAGTCAAGGTATGTAGGAAGCCTCTTTGAGGTTTATGCCTATCATCCATTGGTTCTAACCATTTTCACGTCAGTTTCCACTCCACTTGAACTAGGTAGTCTTTGATCCTTTCCAAGGCAGGGTATGTAGGAAGCCTCCACGAGGTTCAATCCCACCACCTATTCAGACCCTAGGTCCTCCATCATGTCAGTTAACCCCCATCCTACGTGACGTTAAACTATGGTCCTCAGTCAGCAATAATTCATTGTTCCCCCAGTCAATGATAAGTCGTTGCACCCTCCCAAACTATGTGTACTTTAATCCTTTCCAAGGTAAGGTACATAGGACACCTCCCTGAGGTTCTAGCCCAATAGCCATTGTACCACAAGTCCTCCTCCATGTTAGTCCACCGACCCCCATCCCACAATAACTATGTGGGTTTGATCCTTATCTCCTAGATAAGGTACGTAGGAAGCCTCCATGAGGTTCGACCCCATCTAGAGGTAAGCCGTTGCGACCCAGTCTAGCGGCAAGCTGTTGTGACCACATCCAGCGGTAAGCCGTTGGGACCTCATCCAGCGATAAGACATTCTGATCCACCATTCGGCGGTAAGTCGTTGAGATCCCCAATCGGAGGTAAGCCATTTTCATATGAACTAAGAGGACTTTGATACCCTGCCACAGGGATACATAAGTGGTTTCTTTGAGACTCAAGCCAAAAATCACCATCATCCTTGGGTTGACTTCATCTCATTCTCTAACTACTTCATTAAACCCTCCAGCATCCATCCTGATTCTTACCCAGGCAGCCACATACCTCGGGGATCATGCCACCTCATTCCCCATTCCCCTTAACAACAACTGGGAAGATAACCACACGTTGGCCCAACCATCAGTGTTCCCTCTAGGGGTTGTACCAATCTGATCCACTCTAACTAGTGTTCTGATGAGTCTGATCCATATCTTCTAGATGTTAAACTCATGTAAGACCCTGTGTTAAACTTGGGAAGCAGAGGAAAACCTTAGATACATGCCTATGGAATATGATTCCCCACATCCGACATGGGATGCCTCGGGCTTCCGCGCCCCCCGAGATGCTTTATAACAAGGGAAAGATACCCAAATGTGATAGTGTTCCAACATCCATACATTCCAGTGATCTCCAACATGACAAATACCTTGACCGAAAGATGAATCCCTGACCGGACCCTTTGGAATGTCCTAACAAAAGCAGTGTAATTAATTGGTGTCCATGAAGATATGTCACTAGGAAGAGTTTCCCTAACAATATCTTAAATCAATAAGAGAGACCCAGACTAGGTAACAAGTTCTGAGGAGGAATCCATGGAAGGAAGAACCGACATCACATCATCTTTTTTTGATCATGTAGCAAACATCCCTGAACAATAAATAGATATCGCCCGCCTTTGTAAACTCGGAATGCAGGGAAACAAACAGTGTCATCATCCTCCAACAAGACGGATTCGTGCACACTGGCGAAAGTGTCTAAAATATAAATGGTAAATATAACCTAAATGTCTTATCCTCAATATGAAGATCAGTAGAATTTGAGACATCAGTGGATTAGCATGTCACTAGATCCAGCTATCTGGTGCCAGTTCCCACTAAGAAAAAATAGGGCCTGGTGTCAAACTCACCAGATGTTGGGGTAGTCCAAACATTGGATGTCCCGGTCTGTGACAATTTCAGTGTGGATCCATCTTACCAGCCATGGAAGATGGAATGGAATTGGGGCAATGGTCGTCAGTTCCCTTTTTCTTTCAGTATTGATGAGTTAATCTCCCTACATTCAAAAACCAAGTTGTTGCACCCAGAACTAGATCACCACCTGCAAACCGACGCAGGGGTAGGGGAAGTACCAGCGCAACAGTCTCCAGTGGTTCCACCGCTTCTACGACGGTCACAATGGCCACGACCGATGAGCACCTTCACCCCATCCTTACCTCAGAGTTCATTAAACAAAGTGTGATCCATGACCTCATATGCCAGTATGAGGAGGAGGGTATTATCCCAACTCAGGATATGGCCCACCTAGAATTAGAGGGATCTACGCCTCGTCGTCAATGCTTCTCTTGAGGGATTCATAGGTAGCCTCTACTCCCCACTCTAATATATAACCTGTTTGGGAGTCTCTCCCCAGAACATCTCGGAGACTCCCTTCCTTACGCTGATGAGGTTGGGGATATCCGGGTTATCCCAGCCAGGATACCATCCCAGGGGCTCCCAAAAAGGGCTCCCACAAGGCCTCTTCAGTGGCACCACCTAGTCTTACCGGCCCAGGAGGAGGTAAGGCACGTAACTACACCACTGTCTCTGGTCTGTCTAACCTGTCACTAGCGTCGGGTGCATGCCGAAGAGTACATCTTCCAAGGGGCGTCAACGTCAATGGCTACTGTGGAATGATCCATCACTGATGCATATCATCAACACCCTGTGTAGGCTGAGTAGGGATATTCATATTCCCGACCTGGATCGAGTCCCCAACCACCCCACGGGCAGGCTGGGTCGACTCTCTTGGTCGCCAGCACATGAAGTGGCTACCACGGACTAACCTGCATCAATTCCACCAAGTACGGAGGTCCTCCCCGTACTGCTACCATGGATAACGTGGGTGTTTCCCACTTTTCGGATCAGCATAGAGGTCTACCTCGCGCCACCTTCAATCCAAATGAGGGTCCTCTCCATGAGGGTGATGTTCAGTACAGAAGTCTTTCCCATTCCCACTACATTGGATATAGATTCATTCCTCCTGTCACAGACCGCTGGTTCAGGAAAGTTGCACATCCGGTCACTCTCCAAATAGGGGACCCTCCCCGTGTCCTCGTAGCAGCTGGTGAAGGTCCACCTTGCCCCAACAATAATAGGAGTGATGGTCAGCTTCACTTCACCAGTGCCCATCACGGAGGTCCTACCTATGTTGATCTTGACCAGTATGAGGACCCTCTTATTTCTGATTTCACCAGGGGAAAAAGCATGGAGGTCCCCACATTCTCCTACCGGTTACAACAGAGGTCGTACCCGCTCTAGTTCTAGCCACGGAGGTCCTCAACATGTCCCCTTTGATATTTGTTTTGGTGCTCCTCGCACCTCAGCTTACTCAGGTGGAAACCCTCTCCACCCCAACACTATTATGCCCGAAGGACCTCCTCATGTCAGAAATCTGCCATGCCCCATAGAGACATCCAGGATAATGAAGGCAGGTCGTTACCACTATAAGAAGAATTCTAGTAAGTCATGAATAGAGATCGAACCAGTCTGCTTCATAGACACCAAAGTAGAGTAAGACTTAGCGCGGGAACCCACCCCTCGCTTTTTCGAATCCAGGGCTAGGGAAGGAACGAGGCGCATCATCCTAGTACTCATGGAATGTGAGGTTTATCAGATTTTTGCCTCCCTCCATAGGTATATCCAAGAGGAAGAATATTTGGAAACCTTGAAGGTTACAGTCATGAAATCACCACTGACGTCACCAGAAGCACTCTCTACCTCAACTAGAGATCACAAAGAGCTATTCTTGGGACCAATGGCTGACGAGCAGTAGCGTTGTCCATAACCAGTAGGCCTCGCCCCTGTGCCAGGAACTGCAACCATCAGCCCATCCCATAGCGATGTGGTGGCTATGTCTCTACACTCATCGGAAGACATCCCGAGATGTGGTGGTTTGTCTGCTCACTCGTCATACTCTCTACCGGCCACCCTACCGTCCTAGCAGTCTTCTTCGATACTGATACCAGATCCTCAGCTGCCTCCAGTTGATGAGTGGGTAAATTAAGGGCCAGACCCTAAATCCGAGCCAAGGATCTTATGGAATATCCCCACAGCAGACCACTTCCATGAAAATGTTTTGGATCGTGGTAGAGCCAAATTTCTATGCACCGGAATCCCTCACCCCAAAGGTAGTTGAGTGTTTCCATCAAACCCTCCAGGTGACACACTTTTGACTTCATCATCAGTGAGTGGTTTACCCCAGGATCTAAGTGAATTTTGAAGACATTGACAAGAAATTCCATCTAGTTGATTTGTCCATACTCTATGTGTCCCAGCGCCCTGAGTCACGAGGCCGCCATAGGGCCCTGACAACCCCGCTTTTATTACAAACATAATCCTGATTTATTACATAAAACGTTCACCTGATACAACATGGAAGATCGAGAGGTCTAGTGTCTTTGGGGGTTAATAACATTAAATAAAAACATAAAACATAAAAAAACAACTTTATTGAAAACATCCTTTACATGACGACTACATTTCCACATACTTAGCATCGCATGGGCTAACCTGAGGACATGCATAAGAAAAGGGTGATCTATGAAGCCCGGTAAGGGAATAATCAGGGAATAACATGAGGAATAAAATACATGTTGGACAATAGGCATATAAATAGAGAACTATAGAATCATAAACATAAAGGCATGATATATGTTGACAATCAGAACATGGAAATGTGGCAACAACACTTAACATGGAATCATTATGATCCAAGGATCATTGCACATGGAGCATGAGTAAATCCTCATTACACATGAAGAATGAGTAAAACCTCATTTCACTTGAATTATAATGAGTCAAAAACTATTTCACATGACGTATCATGATATTATACGTTTCCCAATGCATTGGAACACTATAAGGGTGCACCCTTCTTAAACATTTCATTTCATGCATAAGTGTGCCACATGGATCATAAAACATGGATTCATAAAACATAATCATTTATTCCACGATAAAGGAATGTGGAATTCATACATGAAACATTATAATCAATAATTAAATGTGTATAAAGGTGAATACCCATGATAGATAAATGGGCATGGTATTCACTACACAATGATATTGGCTTGGAAAATCAGTCCAATTTCAGCAGCGTAACGGCATGACGTAAGAATTCATAAAAATGGTTGATGAGAGAGAGAGGGGTGTCTCATGATATTTAAATGACATGGAAAGTAATGGGATCATATATATACATGTCCCAACAATTGTAATGGAATTTAGATTCATGATACATAAGAATATCTTGAATGTAAATGAGGAGAGGAAAATTCCTTCCGGAATTTCAGCATAGTAACGGGTGTACATGGGAGGCATTTGGTGAGAGAGAAAGGGGTCTCCAATAATTCAATCATGAATATGGAAGTATGGGGGAGGTGATAATCCAAACCCAAACATTTATAATTTAAATTATAAGGGCATAACACTTTAAAGAATATTGGGAAAAAATTAGAAAGGAAGAAAAAACCCTTACTTGGAAGTGTGCTTCCAAAGGCTTGAGAGAGGCTTGGGAGAGGCTTATTGGGAGCTTGGGGCACATTGGGAGGATTATAGGGAGACTAGAGAAGAGTTTGGACGAACTCAAAAGGATTTTAGTGAGGAGAAAGTGGGAGATTGGGTGTGTTTATATAGAAAAGGTGAGGGAATTCCTTATAATTAAGGGTTGGGACACCTCACATTAAAATAATTCAAACCACAAACCATCCCATGTTTTTTGCACATGGTTTATGACAAATGGGAGTGGAAAAAATATTTTATAAGGCCAAAGTCCTAAAATCTTAAAATAATGGGGTTGCTTATGTGGAGGTGAGTCACACTCCCAAGGAAAACAATTTAAAAAGACAAGATGTTTAATAAGCTTTGAAGGGTCCATTAATGCTTTGTAAGATAAGTCAAACAAATCCAAAATCACATTATTTTAATTTTCAAACATATATTGGCCGAAAATAAGTCTTATATTATTTTATTACATCACTATTTGGTCATTATGATGTCATAAAACACATTATATATTTAAACGGTATTTAATTTTTTCCCAAAAATTTGACTGTCTCATAAAATTATGAAAAATTCACCATTGGATAATTTTGAGGTCCTGATTCTAGAAATAATATTTATTTTATAAAAATAATTTTATAAATATAGTAATTTTCAATTTTAAAATAAAAACTTTCATATATCGAAAATTCATGGGTTTGGATAAAAATGGCTTTCGAACCTTAATAAAAATTACAATTGCATTCATAAAATTATATGATCATTTATATTTAATAAATCTTAATTTAATAATAATAATAGTATTTTATTAAAATATTATTTAATAAAAAAATCCATTAATTAATCAAAATAGATTTCTTAAATGAATAATATCTAAAAACATTATTTGAGCTTTAAAAACTATTTAACAGGTAACAAAAATTACATGAAAATATTTTTATTATAATATAAAAATAATCATGTACATAACGATAGTGCTAAGGTCTTATACATAACCCCTTATAACACCTGCATAAGACCGAAGGGTAAGGTGTGCGATGGTGACCGACTCTTGGGGTGGCTCGGATAACATTGCCCGGGTGGTAATCTCTATCAACGTCCACTTCTCTAGTAGGCAGTCCTGCTCAAGCTTAACCTATTGAATCTTGACTTGGGCTTGGTGAAGAGCGAAGCCCAATGACACCACCTCTTTTCTAAACTCCAACAAATGGGCTTTGTATGGGGCATGTCTACTAGATGAGGTCATCGCTTCCTTTGTCTGAATAAATTGGATTCGTTAGAGCCCTATATTTAATCTAATCATGGGATCACTGTTCAAAAACTATATTAGAAACAGTCACAATAATTAACATAAAAGCAAAAAAGTTGACATATTATATAAACATTTTACATAAATAGACCTTTAATTTGATCAAGAGGGATTTCCATTAATAAATGTTTGGGTAGTTACAATCTTCCTGCCTTAAGAAATTGCGCCATTGAAATTTACTTTTCCCACACTAAAATAAATTTGGGTAACACTACTTCATCACTTCCTCTGATTCTCACACCACTTCTTCCATATTTTGGTTTTTCCACAACACTTTGAAGAGGGTAATTTTCTTATTCCGTATAACATTTTCTTTAAGATATAAGATCTTCACTTTTTTCTTATTATAAGAATGATCATCCTCTAACTGTACCACATTTTAAGAGAGTACATGTGAAGGGTCTAGTATGTACTTATTTAAGAGGGATACATGAAAGATATCATGGACTTTGTCAATGGTAGGTGAAGTGCTAGTAGATTGGTTGCAGCCTCGACAAGATCATGAATCTCAAAGGGGCTGATGTAACTTGGACATAACTTCCATTACTTTCCAAAACTCATGACCTTATTCCACAGAGATATGCATAGAAATAGCATGTCTCCATCCTTAAACTCAAGGTCTCATCGATGGTTATTTGCATAACTCTTATGTCATCCCTGGTCTGCCATTTTTATGCTGCTGAATGGTTTTCACCTTCTCCACCATTTCTTCGACCATTTATAGTCCAAGAAAATTATGCTCACCGACCTCATCCCAACATGCCGGTGTTCTGCACTTTTTCCCATAAAGAGCTTTATATTGTGCCATTTGGATGCTTGAGGGGAATGTGTTATTATAAGAGAAATCAACCAGAGAAAGATGTTGATCCCATCCTCATTTGAAGTATATTGAGAATGCTCTTAACATGTCCTCATGTGTTTGGATAGTCTGCTCATATTGGTCATCAGTTTGTAGATGATAGTCCATAATAAAGTTCAGTTCAGTATTCATAGCATGTTGAAGACTCTTTCAAAACATAGAGGTGAGTCTGGGATCTCGATCAGATGCAATAGATAGTGGTACTCCATGCAGTCTTACCACTTCCCCGATATATATTTGTGCTAGTTGATCCAATGAGAAATCCCTTTGAATAGAAATGAAGTGTGAAGACTTTTTAAGACAATCCACAACAACCCAGATTGCATTGTTGCCTTTAGATGTCTTCGGAAGTCCGGTGACAAAGTCCGAGGTGATGTTCTCCCATTTTCATTCTAGTATGGGTAATAGTTGCATCATCCCCTTAGACTTCTTCCTCTCTGCCATCACTTGTTGACACACTGGGCACTTTGATTTATATTCAGCAATTTTTTCTTCATATTATTCAACCAATAATGCTCTCAAATATCTTGATACATCTTTGTGTTTCCTCAGTGAATAGAGAAATTTTAACTATTTCTATCATCCAAAAGTTCCCTCATTAGCTCTAGACATGATGGAACAGATAGTCTTTTCCAAAATCTCACAATTCCTTCTTCATTAACATTAAACTCCGAGGGTTTCCTTTTTCTGATAGCATCCAATTTTTTCTGAATTCCCATATCATCCTTTTGAGAATCCTTTAACCTTTCCAAAAGTGATGGTTCAGAAGTCATTTTTCAATGGATTGATGATGTTCCCTTATTTATGATTACCATGTCCATCCTCATCAAATCTAAAAAGATTGGATCCTTTTCAATTCTCATCAATGATAGAATTTCTAGGTCGTTTATACTTAGAGCATCTGCCACCTTGTTCGCTTTCCCAGGGTGGTAATGGATTGAGAAGTTATTGTCTTTGATCAGCTCTAACCATCTTCATTGGAACATATTCAACTCTTTTTATGTGATTATATACATGAGGATTTCGTGGTCCATATATATTTCACACTTCTCCCAAAAGAGATAATGACACCAAATTTTCAATGTGAAGATCACTATAGCCAGCTCGAGGTCATGTGTTGGATAGTTCTGTTAATGAACTTTCAATTGACTTGAATCATAGACAATGAATATTTCATTTTGCATCAACAGACATCCCAGGCCCTTCTTCGAAGCATCACTGAATACCATGAAAAGTTATCCAGTTGTGGGAAAAGTGAGTACGGGCACATTGATAAGCCTCCTTTTCAACACCTTGAATCTTTCTTCATATTCATCACTCCAAGAAAGCTTTACTCCCTTATGAGTTATCATGGTAAGAGGGTTGGAAAATCATAAGAAATTTCTCACAAATCATCGATAATACCTAGCTAACCCCAAGAAGCTACGGATATCTGTTACAGATGTTGTCCTCATCCATCCCTCAATTGCATCTATTTTGGAGGGATCCATAGATATCCCATTGCTTATGATGATATGGCCCAATAATGATACCTCCTTAAACCAGAACTCACACTTTTTGTACTTGGCATAGAGCTTCTCCTTCTGCAAGGTCTCTAGTACAGTTCTTAGATGCTCCTCATGATCCTCCTTGGTCTTGGAGTATATCAGAATATCTCCTATAAAGACTACCAAAAATTTGTCGACGTAATCTATAAAGAATATATTAATCAAGTCCATGAATATTTCTGAAGCATTTGTGAGTCTGAAATGCATTAATATGAATTTATAGTGCCTGTTTCTTGTAAAAAAGTAGCATTGGGGATATCATCATTCTTCACCCTTAGTTGATAATATCCCGACTGCAAATCCACCTTGGAAAAGTATTTTTCTCAACGCAGCTGATCAAACAAGTCATCAATTCATGGGAGACGATACTTGCTCATTATAGTGATTTTGTTGAGCTCATGATAATTGATGCAAAGAGGCATTGATCCATCCTTCTTCTTGACGAATAAGACTGGTGCACCCCATGGTGAAGCACTTGAGCGTATAAACCCTTTATCCAGATTCTCCTGTAGTTGTTTATTCAGCTCTTCAAGCTCCATAAAAACCATTCTATATGGAGTTTTGGATATTGGAAATGCTCCTGGTATAATATAAATTGATAATTCAACATCCTTTCTAGGAGGAAGACCAGGAAATTCATCAGGAAACACTTCAGCAAATTCCCTCACAATAGGCATGTCTTCAAGGATGGTTTCTTCCTTGGACTCAATAATCTGAGCCAGATATGTGTTCTCATAGTGCAGTAATATCCTCACATGAGATGATGGAGCTAAAGAAGACTCATCTTCCTCCTTAAACTTGTAAAGAATCAGAGGTTGAGTCTCCACATGGAGAGTGATTTCCCTCTCACGGAAATTTATGTTGGCTTTATATAAGGAAAGAAAATACATTCCAAGAATTACCTCAAATTCCACCAGAGGGAGTATGAAGATGTTCACAGGGAAGTTCAATCCACAAATTATGATAGGGGAGGAGTTATATTCATGGGATGCAATAATCACCCCTTTTACCATACTCACTGACATCTTCACTTCCATTATTTGTGGTGGTGATGGTATTGTTCTACAAAACATTCGAGATATAAAATAATGCATAAAAACTGAATAAAAAAGTATGTTCACTATTTTTTGAATGAATAACTAGCGTACCTATCACAACGTCATTGTCGGGGTTCACTACGGTGGTAGTGATGGAAAATTCAATCCCTTTCTACCTTGGAGGTTGTTGGTTGCCTCCGAAAACCCTTGGCATAGGGAACTGATTTGTAACATGCCATGGTTCTTTGCAGTTGTAGCAATGAACCACACGTTGAGGTTCTAACAGATCATTCCTATCCTTTGTTTCATATGTGGGTCTTTCTTTCCGACTGTTAACAGCCAGGTTCCCATCTCTTTTACACCTAAAGCATTTTCTTGTACCCTTCAAGAAATCTCTAGGGTGCTTCTTTCTGCACCTTTTCCATGTGGAGTGCTGGATTTTCTTAGCACTGTTGGATTTATCCATTGGACCTCCAGAATTGAAGTCCACCTTACAATTATTATCCCCAAGATATCCATGAGATTCTACAATCTCCATTTCGACCTTGAGATCACATCGTACAATTTCTTCATAGCTTCCGAAGTCACGAATTTCTAGTGCTTTCCACAGGCTAGGTTTCATCCCACCAAAGAAGCTGTAAACCTTGCATTAAGGGGTAACAAAAAAGATAGAAGTGTATCATACAAGTCGTGTGAATTTTTCCTCATATGCTCCAACATATTCGTCATATTTTTACTTGAGGGAAAGGAAGTCCCTTTCCATATTAATATGGAAGTTGTGCGGAAAATATTTATCAAAAAACATCTTCCAAAAATACTTCCATTCCAACGCCTCAGTCTCCCCCTCAGGCTTCGTATTTTTGATCAACCTCCACCACTGATCAGCTTCACCCTTTATATGATAAGAATCCTGGAGAACCTTCTCTTGTTTAGAACATTGAAGGTTGGATAATATCTCTTCAATGGATTTGATCCTTTGTTTAGTGATTGAGTGATCAGATGATCAATTGCAAGTATGATGCCTTAGTCTCATGAAGCTCTTGATAGCGAATTATTATTTTTAGGGGGGGGTGTTGAACATTTTTATTGACCCATGTTTCTTTTCAAAACATGAGTTATCTGAGAGAAAATCATGACAAAGTTCATGATTCCTACTCCAATTGGACTGGGAATCTCATTAGTACAGTCATCACATTGATCTTCCCATCGGTGGTTAGCCCGAGTCCTCCTATTACCGGCCATTGGCTGGAAGAAAAGGAAAGTTATGGGTAACACATAAAGGGTAATACAAGGACAAAACTGATGATTATAAATAACTATTATTTCCTTAACATATGAATCTATTGGCTTCAGTATTTGTTATACATGATCTACTTTCTAACATATATTTTTAGGGAATTTTTTGTCCCTGAATAATGGTTCATACTAAGCATGTGAATTTACCAAATCATATCCCCCAAGAGTGTCGTAACCAAGAGTGAAGAAAGGCCTATTTTTGTGCACTGTTTCCTGTTCGAGTATAGATCAAAGTGGTGTTTTCGGGTTTTACCCCAAGGATACATCTGTGCCAGAGCTTCCTCTTCCTACTCGTATCTAGACAGGGATGTATTTTCTTGATAAACCACTTACTCAATACCCACCAAAACATAGGGATTTTTTTATTATACTTAGTCTTTTCTCTAGGTCTTTACTGGGGTTTTCTAATCCTAATCCCAAAAATAACTAAACATATCCTTTGATACCAACTACGACAACCCAACTTTTATTAAAAACATAAACCCGATTTGTTACATAAAACCTTCATTTGATACAACATGGAAGATCGATAGGTCTAGTGTATTTGGGTCTTAGAAACATTACATAACATCTAAAAACATGAAATACAACATCTTTATTGAAAACATCTTTTACATGACCACTACATTCCCTCGTACTTATCATTTCATGGGATAACCTGAGAACATTCATAAGAAAAGGGTGAGTTATAAAGCCCAGTAAGGGAATAAACAGGGAATAACATGAGGAATAAAATTCATGTTAGACAATAGGAATATCAATACATCATAAGAGATGAATAAACATAAATTCATGATATTTTATGACAATCATAACAGGGAAATTTGGTAACAACACTTAATATGCAATTAGCATGAGCCAAGGATCATTGCACATGGAGCATGAGTAAATCCTCATTGCACATGAAGCATGAGTAAAACCTCATTCAACTTGAATTAGCATGATTAAACACCCTTTTCACATGATGTATCATGAAACTATACTTTACCCAATGCATTGGACCACTATAAGGGCGCACCCATCTTAAACATTTCGTTTCATGCATAAGTGTGCCACATGGATAATAAAACATGGATTCATAAAACATAATCATTTATTCCACGATAAAGGAATGTGTAATTCATATAGGAAATAATATAATAAATAAGTAAATGTGCATAAAGGTGAATACCCTTGATAGAGAAATGGGCATGGTATTCACTATATAATTACATTGGCTTGGAAAATCGTACAATTTCGGCAGCGTAACAGTGTGACGTAAGAATTCATAAAAATAGTTCATGAGATAGAGGGGTATATCATCATATTTACATGAAATGGAATGTAATGGTGTAATATAGATACATGTCCCACAATTTTAATGGAATTTATATTCATGATACAAAAGAATTTCTTGAATGTAAATGAGGAGAGGGAAATTCCTTTTGGTATTTCGGCATAGTAATGGATGTACATGGGAGGAATTTACTGAGATAGAAAAGGGTATCCCATCTTTCAAACATAAATAGGGTAGTATGGGGGAGGTTTTAAACCATACCGCAAAATTTATAATTGAAATTAAAAGGGGATAACAATTTTAACAATATTGGACAAAAATGAGTAAGGAAGAAAAAACCCTTACTTGGAAGTGTGCTTCCAAAGGCTTGAGAGAGGCTTGAGAGAGGCTTATTTGGAGCATGGGGTAGAGTGGGAGGATTCTAGGGATAGTAGGGAAGAGGTTGGACGAACACCAAAGGCTTTTAGTGAGGATAAAGTGGGAGTTTGTGTGGGTGAATATAGGAAAGGTGAGGGAATGCTTTATTATTTAGGGTTGGGACACCTCACATTAAACTAATTCAAACCACAATCCAACCCATGGTTTTTTATCATGGTTTATTTCAAAGTAGAGTGAAAAACAATATTTTATAAGGAGAATGTATTAACTTCTTAAAATAATTTGGTTTCTTATGTGGAGGTGAGTCACAATCCCAAGGAAAACAATTTAAAAAGACAAGATGTTTAATAAACCTTGAAGGGTCTGTTAATGCTTTGTAAACTAAGTAAAACAAACCCAAAATCACTTTATTTCAATGGTAAAACATATATTGGACTAAAATAAGTCTTATTGTATTTTATTACATCACTATTGTGTCATTATGATGTCATAAAACAGATTATATATTTAAACAATATTTAATTTTTACCCAAAAAATTGACTATCTCAGAATATTATGTAGAATTAACCATCGGATAATTATGACGTCCTGATTCCAAAAATAATATTTATTTTATCTAAATAATTTTCTAAATATGTTAATTTTTAATTTTAAAATTAAAACTGACATTTATCGAAATCCACAGGTTTGGACAAAAAATGGATTTCGAACCATAATAAAAATTAAAATTGCATTCATAAAATTATACGATAATTTATATTTAAGGAAAATTAATTTAATAATAATAATACTAATATTTTATTAAAATATTATTTAATAGAAAAATCCATTAATTCATCAAAATAGATTTCTTAGTTGAATATTAACTAAAAACATTATTTGAGATTTAAAAACTATTTACAAGGTAACAAAAATAACATAAAAATATATTCATTATTATATAAAAAAATAACGTACATAACCATAGTGCTAAGGTCTTGTTACAAAACCCCTTATAACACCTGCATAAAACTGAAGTGTAAGGTGTGTGATGGTGACTGACTCTTGGGGTGGCTCGGATAGCATTTCCCGGGTGGTAATCTCTATCAACGTCCACTTCTCTCGTAGGTGGTCCCACTTCAGCTTAACCTGTTGATGCTCGGCTTGGGCTTGGTCAAGATTGAAGCCCAATGACGCCACCTCTTTTCTGAGATCTGAAAAATGGGCTTTGTATGGGGCACATCTACTGGATGAGGTCATCGCTTCCTTTGTCTGATAAATTGGATTTGTTAGAGCCCTATATTTATACTAATAATGTGGTCACTGTCCAACGACTATATTAGCAACGATCACAATTCTTAACATAAAACCAAATAAGTTAACAAATTATTTAAATATTTTACATAAAGAGATATTTAAATAGATCAATAGGGATTTCCATTAATGAATGTTTGGGTTGTTACAGGGCCCTCAGACAGCAATGCATTCAGAGTTTCAAGGTACTCCTTAAGATTATCAAGGATGCTTCCCCCCACCTGTAGATCTGTGGCAGGGGAAATATGTTGCCCTTCTCTTCAGTCATATTCAACAGAAACCCTACTCACTAGGCGACATTGAGGACATCCCTCCAGGTAGAGTCATGGTCAACATGGCCAGCCTAGCGGAAGAGTAAAATGATCTAGAGCTCCTTGATGGGAACATTCCCCCTAAGGGAGTACCACCACTATTGGATCCATTGGGAAGGGTTACTCGCCAATAGAGTAATATGTTGGGTCTCCCTGCGCCAACCAAGACATTAGTCTTTATCCAAAATCTCAGTAGGGGGAAGGAGCATCTTAGAGATGCCAAACACTCTGAACCATCCGGCTCAGTGCAGAAGATGGAGGACGACCCCGAAAAGGCTGTGTTGCTTTAGAAACTTGCCGTACAGAAGAAGTTGGTTGATGAACTCCTATATGAACGCGCTGTAGAGAGATGGATAGACTATGGTAATCCTAGGCCAGGGTAGAAGGGGCAGGAACAACTTCCCCAAGGTGAGCTACCACTTGTTTACCCTGACCATCCTACCCCCGCGGACAGGGTTTAAGCCAGATCTTATGGAAAGAGGGCGCGATATGTCTCTCCAAGCCCTCTAGAACAGTGTAGAAACCCTAGTGACCCAGCTCGGGTTCCCCTAGCTTCCCTGGGGGTCATGCCACTAACCTCTCCATTAGCCGCTGGGCCTGCTTACCATGATGAAGAACCTGCCAATGCACTCGTGGTTATGGATCCCCGTCAAGGCAGGGACCCCAGCCTAGATGATCAAATGGTGGCACTCATTGCCTTCCTTGAGGCATTGGGAACGCGACCGGTGGAACTCCCACTTGATGGCAAGCTATATCCGGTGTGGGTGGATGATATGGACTCAACCTTGAGTTTCATAAATCCCACCTTCTCCCCCTTTAACGAGACAAGAGACCCGCCACAGCACCTGGCCCACATTACCTCAATGTATGGCCCCATGTTGGGAACTCTAGTGCAGTAGGAAGCTTCCAAACTCTGGTTTTTTGTGTAGACATTGGAAGGCCCTGCATTTTTTTAGCACAGCTAGCACCCCATCAAATCGATGAATGGCTGGGAGGACTTTTATAGGAAATTCCTCTTCCAGTTTAGCTCCACCATGGAGAAAACAAGTATCACAGACCTCTTTAGGTGAAACCAGAGACCTGATGAGTGCGTCACCGACTTTTTCGCTCGGTGGAAAGGACTCACGTATTCTCTCGACATGTCATTGACTCAAGAAAAATTACTAACGATGTGTGTGGGAAATGTTAATATGGAACTCGTTACCTATTTGATCACCTAGAACCACCCTAGAGGATTCCAAGACTTCTCTGATTAGGCCCAGCACCTAGGGGAATCCCTGCAACAGGCTAGCCAGGCACGTCGGTTGCCTCCTGTAATTCTTGTGAGAAGGGCCGCAAGAGCTGAGCCTGCCACAGTGGCCTAAATAGAGGCCCCCAGAAAATTAGAATTGCTACAAGTGCAGCTGCCTTCGTAGCCTCGCTGAGGCATGCCACCATAGGCGCAGCCTCCAGCCCAGCAGTGTCTTCCTCAAAATCGGTAAGCGCCCCCTTTCAATGCACATCCAGCACCCTGTCAGGATAATCAGGATCCACCCCCTCGACAGGCTCCTGCAGACCCTATTCATAATCAGGCTCCTAGGGCCCCTTTTCCAGATAGAAGAAACCAGACCTACTCGTTCGATGAGAATCAGGTCCATGGCTATTTCTAAAGTGGCTTGGAACAAGGGATTGTACGTTTTCTTGAGTGTAGAAGACCGGAAGAGGAAAACCCTACTGATCATGCTAATTACTTCCCCTATCACCAGATGCTGGGGAACACTCTCAAGAAGTTTTATGTGTTCAAAGAATGGATCCAAGACTAGGTCGACAACAACATAGTCATTTTGGGCCCAGCCCCGGCGCAGGTAGCATGTGTCTTTGTGAGGCCAGACAGTAGTAGCGAATGTGAGGGTGAGTGGAATTAGGTTTCCAGTAATGGAGCCCAGATGTATGACTACTAGATGGCTCAAAAAACAGTCGCACGTGCCCATGGTGTCATCTGGGCACACCTGAATCGGCCATATCCTTCAGAAGCTGCAACCACCAGTTCAGCATCGTCGTCTCAGTCGGCCTCTTCCCAGAAGAGAAAACACCAACGATGCAAGGGAAAGGAAAGTCCCCCTGTTGATGCCGATGTCATCCCACACTCTCAGTGATTTCATGACCGTGGAGATGGAAATCCATTTCAGAATCCATATAGTAGTGGATGAATATTCAAGTGACGTTCAAGGGTACTCTTTAGTTAACATCGTGGAGCTGGTGAACCCCTACATGACTCCCGATGACAGGGAGTGCCAGGCGGATCTCTCCAATATCCCCAGCCGACGCCAATGTCAGCAGATCCACAACCATATGGGTTATCGAGTAACTTCATTTGGAACTTCCAACGAGGCCATGCACACCACTGAGACTAGACAGCAGGCCCAACATAGAGCTGAGCATTTGTAGATTTTTCATCCAGTGTCGTCACACCCGCCACCACCACCGTTTGTACTACTGGAATAAGCAGAGCCACCTAGGCCTCGTCGTGATCAACCACAATCCACCTCGGACCGGTCCCAATCAGTTATCCCTAGTATGACAAGTACTCCACAGGCTTTTAATAGTGAGCAATGGGACATTCCCAGCACCAGTCAGTCGTCAGTCCAGTCGGTAGGGCCCAACATACCTCCTGTCATCGATCGACCTCCGACAAGCATAAGTTAATTCTTGGATCTTATGTACGATGTTCTTAAGAATCTTACCAACATCCTAGAAGGTATTAAATCCTTGAGGACCTTCCCTTATCGCCAGATATGTGTGAGGCCCTCGCTATGGCTTTAAGAAGGCCCCTCCAGTTTGATACGGAAGTAGAAACCACAAAATCCTTTCATGTTGAAGTGGTCAAGAATGATGAATTCCAGAACATTATCTCATTCTCTAGGGAAGATGATGGATACCCCATACAGGGGAACATTCACCCACTGTACATCACCGGTCAGTTCAATGGCATGGAGGTTCTTCACTATCTTGTCGACACTAGCCCAGGTATTAACATTATCCCAACATGGACGCTCTATAATATTGGATTATCTGAGGATGATCTGACTCCCTCTGACCTGAGAATCCAAGGTTACGAGAGGACAGAACAGATTTTGGTTGGTAAGATCCATTTGAAGACCCATTTTGGGGGCCTAGTTTCTAGCACCGAATTTATGGTAGTCTCCCAAGACACTACCTACAATGTGTTAATGGGAATTCCATGGCTCCACCTGCATGTATCAGTCCCCTCATCATGTAACCAATGCCTCATGTACTACCTTAATGGTTGAGTGGGTGTGCTTCAAGGTGACACATCTCCCATTTCTTTTCATGAGGCCTACTATTTGGATGACAACAACTACAAGTGCAAGGACAAGTATATTCATACCAACAAGGTCGAGCATGCCACAGCTTAGACAAACTCATGGATAGATCTAGATGATGTCTACATCTTTCCAATCCACCAATTGGAGGCTACAACCCCAGACATGGGACAATGCTTTGTTGTGTCGGGGGCGAGGGGGGAACACATCCCCAGGTCAATGCGATGGCCGAAAATCACCTCGTACTTCTATAAAAATCAGGCTCAGGTAAAACTAGAGACTTTTACTCCCATAAGGTACTGGGATGTCCACCCCATGGCAACGGTAATACTACATACATGCATGTTCGGTTGGGAAGGAATTAAACGGATCAATATAATGCACCATTATTTCTTTGATATCATCAAGTGCGGCCCCTTGGGCTGATGGCCAGATGGGATCGGATCCGCAGACTTCCTCGCAATGGTTGTGGTAGCACAAGAATCTTATGATGCGGTATCCATTGCCGCTCAGGTGAGTACTAGCTTCCCATTAGGATCTGTTGACTTAGAAGAAACTCCCCCTGTAGAGGATCCCCCTGTACAAGTGAAGAAGGTGATTTATAGGATGCTTCCCCTTCCTTTAAAGAGGGTGTATCTTCCAAATTCGATGAGTAGGTACAGGTGAACCTCGGTAGCGAGGTATATTCGAGACCCACATTGATCAGTGCCATCATGCCCCTCGAAGAGCAACAACGGTACATAAAATTCTTGAAACTACTTTGTGATGTGTTCTCCTAGAGTTATGAAGATATTTCAGGACTAGATCCTCAGGTATCCATACACCGCCTTGGTCTCCATACAAATCATCACGGGTTCAAGAAGCCTCCCAAAAAGATGCACCCTTTTCACAGTGCCACGGTAGAGGTGGAAGTTGATAAGATCATCAGAGCCAATTTCGTTAAGGAGGACAAGTACCACAAATGGCTGGCCAATATTGTGCTAGTCAGTATGAAGAATATATATATTAGAGAAAACATCGACTTCCGGGATCTCAATCGTCACTATCTGAAGGATGATTTCCCCTTCCTATGATGGAGTTGTTGATTGACGCTACAGCTAGATTCCAAGCCCTCTCTTTCATGGATGGGTACTCTGGGTACAACCAGATCCGAATGGCCCCTGAGGACGAGGTTTCTACAGCATTCAAAGAACCATAAGGTACATTCTGTTACCAAGTCATGCCCTTTGGATTAAAGACTGTGGGTTCCACCTACCAGCAGGCTATAAATTGCATATTTAAGCCTATTCTTGGGATTTTGGTAGAATGTTATGTGGACGATATGGTGGTCAAATCTCTCCATCATCAGGACCATCTCAATGGCATTGGGAATGTGTTCAGCTTCCTCTATTCTCATCACCTAAAGATGAACCCATTGAAGTGTGCCTTCGATGTCACCTCTGGAACGTTTATCTTCTTCGTTGTTAGATACAAGGTCATTGAGATAGACCTAACGAAGATAAATTCCATTACCCAGATGTATTATCTAAGAATCATTTGGGAGATTCAAGGTTTCCAATTCCACTTAGCCTACATATTCTGATTCATCACGAACCTTGCTGGAAAGCGTAAGCCCTTTTCTCGACTCATGATGAAATTCACTTATTATGAATGGGACGAAGAGTGTCACATTTATTTTGAGGGGATCAAGAAGTATATAATCCAACCTCTGGGCTTAAGGCCATCCATCTTTGGAAATCCATTAGTCATTTATGTGACCGCCCTGGACCGATCTCTCTGTTCCCTACTCACCCAGAAGAACAATGAGGGGATGAAGAATAGCCTTTACTACCTCAGTCGTATGCTCCTCAATATGGAGACCAGATACTCCCCCATCTAAAAGAGTTGCCTTGTGATGGTATTCGCAGTATAGAAATTGCGACATTACATGCAGCACCATGAGGTGCAGCTGGTATCTCGGGTAGACTAACTAAAATACATTCTAAACCGCCCTATATTGACAGGTCATCTCGCTCAGTGGGAAGTGATTCTCCAGTATTTCGGTATCAGGTTTGTCCCTCGGAAAGATATTAAGGGGAAATCATTGGCAGACATACTTGTTTCCCATACATCCCCTACTGACCAGTCCTTGGATCTCGATTTCCCTGAAGAGGCGATCATCTTGGTGGACTAAGCCATGCCATGCCGAAAGATGCACTTCGATGGTGCTTCCCAAAGCCCCACGGGCAAGAGGCTCAATGATCCCAATCCCAACAAGGTATACTTGGGTATCATTATTATTACCTCAGCATAATCTATTCTTCCATACTCATTCTTACAGTTAGAATGTTGCACTAACAATTAGGAAGAGTATTAGGCCCTTATCACTAGCCTCAAGCCAGCCCTCTAGATTGACGTGTCCCATTTTCATGTGAATGGGGACTTCGAATTAGTCATCAAAAAATAAATGGTGATTATATCATCATAATTCCAGATCTTTTACCAATGTTGGAATGCACTGTCTAGCTAATGGCCTAGTTCCCATCTCGGATGGAGGATACCCATGTCCATCGATCATAGAATTGTAGGGAAGATTCTTTTTCTGGCCTAGCTGCCTCACTTGTAGAACCCAAGCAGGATGATTTGATTATCCATGTGGCACACCGAAGATTCATTTGTCCTGTCACCCCAGATGATGACGACAGCATGTAGGTAAGCCACTTTACCATTGGCTCCTCCAAGTCAGGACCCCCAGGTTCCTAGGATGTAGTGATTGAAGTGAATCCCAACTAGATATCCCCCTTTGTTGAATATATCCAAAATTGTTATCTAACTACTAATCGGGCTGAGCGCGAGTGAATCTGACCCCGCGCGTTACAGATTACCCTCCATGACAGTCCCAGTCAGGATCAGATCCTCTACAAGTGTGGGTTTGATGGTATTATCCTCTGTTGCATCCAAGGAGTTGAGATTTCTCAGGTCATGCAGGAGGTTCATGCTGGTTCATGTGGCTCTCATTAGACTGGGCAGAAGCTATCTCACCAGATCCAGAGACTTGGTTACTTTTGGACCTCCGTGATCCATGATTGCATCAATTTCACCCAGATATGCCATGTGTGCCAAATTCATGCTAGCTTTATGCATCAGACGCCAGATCCTCTCCACTCCACCAAGTACTCCTGGCCATTTGCAGTATGGGGACTCGATGTCATTGGACCATATCCATTGGCGACAGCTCACCAGTTCAGATTAATCCTGATGGATTTGGATTTCTTTTCCAAGTGGATAAAGGTAGTTCTACTCAAGGCAGTCAAGTCACGTTCCATCTTTGATTTTGTGAGTGCCAACATCATCTATCGATTTGGAGTTCCTCATGTCGTCCTGACGAATAATGACACAAACATCCATGCAGCTAAGCGGAAGAAGTTGTATTCTGATTACAACATCCACTCTAACCATACCTCCCGCTATCATGTGCAAGTAAATGGATAGATCGAGGTGTTAAACAAAACCCTTTCTAACATTTTGCAGAATATGGTTGGTCATAATAAGAAGAGTTGATCAGAAAAGATCAACAACACCCTCTCGAATTATCAAAAAATGAATCGTAATTCCACCCAAGTGGCCCCATATTATCTGGTGTATAGAACTGAGGTCATCTTGCCCATTGATATTCAGTTGCCTTCATTACGCATAGCAGTCTATGACCAGTAGGCGCCCGATAAGGTAGCTGAAATCTGTCTAGCTGAATTGGAAGCACTTGATGAGAATAGGTTTCGTGCCTTGCATAATCTGGAAAGGCATAAAAATTAGATAGAAAGAGCCTTCAACAAGATGGTTCGACTTCAATATTTCTTACAAGGTGATTTGGTACTGGACCTAAGGTGGCCAATTATACCTAGCAGGAAACCATCCAATTTGGAGCCAAAATGGGAAGGACCTTTCGTTGTTCACAAGGTTTACCCCAATGGTGCGTACTCACTGGTAACCATGGATGGTGAGTGTATTACTCCTCCCACCAATTCCATGTTTCTCAATAATTGAATTTCCTGATCCAGCAAGCCCAGCATGACCCTAAACTGTCTGGTCCCACACGACCATAAACTGCATGGTCCCAGATGACTTTAAACTATAGAACATCTAGCATGACGTTAAACTATTTGTCATCCTAAATGACATTAAACTGCACCCATAGAACTATGTGGGGATTGATTCCCATCCTCATGGGATATGTAATAATACTCAAACATTTCTTCTTGAGTCCAGCCCCCAAACTCTTTACATTGACTATTTTCCCCCTAGGGGTAGACCTCTTGTAGG
Source organism: Viscum album (assembly GCA_963277665.1). Classification (NCBI taxonomy): domain Eukaryota; kingdom Viridiplantae; phylum Streptophyta; class Magnoliopsida; order Santalales; family Viscaceae; genus Viscum; species Viscum album. The sequence goes on from OY728125.1 coordinate 2,050,102,662, forward strand.
ATCCTTACACGGCAGAGTGGAGAATTCTTTGGACCCATTCATGTCAGGATAATGATTATCACACCCATTTCTCCATTTTCATTCTTCTATTCTCCCACATCCTCACTGCATGATATTAAACTGCATGGAATTTAAGAACTACATACGACTTGATTCCCATCCTCAAGGGATACGTAGGAACGCCTGGACATTTTTTCTGTTGGACCAGGCCAAACTTTAGAATTCCCCCTCGGGTCGGGACACATGGTATGGTATAGTATTTTCCCCCAATTCACGTCGAGATCATCTCGATCCCTCCCTAAGTCCCGCTCCCCAAAGATGACCATCACTTTCACTGCCCTACTTGATGTTAAAATGCATGGGCACATCTATGCTTCACCCACTCATTTGATTGGGACTCCATCATATTTCACATCCAAAAGGACCCCCGACTGGAATAGATGCTTGGCCTAAGGGCTCTACTACCACTATGGTAAAACGCCTTCGATGATGTTGAGAAGCAAATTGATACAAGTCCCGTGTTGCAAATATAGTCAGTGGTCGATGCTCATTTGTGTTCCCATTTCAGGTCAAACTATAAAGACGATGTGTTTCAAACATGGCCAATGGCTATCCTTTTTCATTGTCACCACCCTCATAGATCCCAAACATTGAGTGTAGTGGTTAATCCTTCCTACTATATCTTCGAGTTGTGATTCCCTTCGGGCGATGCTAGCTATCAGACCCTTATATGATAGGGAAAGCTGAATCTGACTTCTTGTTTCCCACACCGAGCACTACTCATGTGGGCATAGGGGATGTCATGAGGTCATAACCTCACAAGAGGTCATATGGCTACAGTTGGCCGGGACACCCAACCACGGGTCCTTTGACCCCATCCAGGCCCCTGGCCCAAGTTCTCATTTAGGATTGTGTGGTACGGTATGGACTCATGTCTTCATTCATGTTGGGAAATTTCACCACACCACACATATCCCCTTGAGATATCCCTTCCATCATATACTTTATCCCACATATATGACATTAAAATAGGCATACAAGGTCTGATATCTATGACCCTAAACTAATATCTCCTTCGTCTTCACTACAAGACGTTAAACTGCAAGCTGGCCATGACATTCTTTCCATAGACCAGCCTCAAGCCCCATGGACTTTTTGGTCCATTTTCCCAAGTTCTCACTTAGGGTTGTAAGGTGTGGTGGAGAATTATTTCCTCATTTATGTTGGGTTACTCACTTTGTCATAGACATCCCCAGATGAGATACCTTACCCCTATCTTCATCCTCACTACAAGACGTTAAACTGCAAGTTGGCCATTGAATTTTGTCCATGTCCCAACCTCTGGCCCTTTGGCCTTTTTGGTCCCCTGGTCCAGGTTCTCACCTAGGGTCGAATGGTGTGGTGTGAGATTGTGTCCTCATTCATGTCGGGTTACTCACCATGCCATACATGCCCCACATTGGGGTATCATTCCCTTATTAGCAACACTTTTTCCTCTAGAACTATGTGTGGATTGATTCCCATCCTAATGGGGTACGTAGGACCGCCCGAGCATCTAGAAATTGGGTCCATCCCCATCTCCAACAAACCACCCTATCATTTTGGCCCCTTGGCTCGTGTTCTTCCAGAAGAGGTGTATATATTGTGGTATGGGTTCATGTCCTCATTCACATAGTATTTATAAAAATAATGATTCATATATCTCTCTCCCAAGTGGACTTCTCTCCCTTTCCCTGCTTTAGTATCTTTGATTCGGCTGCCCTTGAGTGGGGTCCCTCTGCCATTTAGTGATTCAGCAATTGGCCCATGAGTTCTCTAGTCTAGAACCCAGAGTATCAGATCCTACTTCGACATGATTTTGACCATTTTTATGGCTTCGTGTTCCCCTTTATTTGGGATTCCATAATCTTTCACACCTAAAGGGACCCCCAAATGGCATGGATTCTATTCCTAAGGGATCTACTACCATTATGGTCCAACGTCCTTGAGGGTTTCAGACAACAAATCAATGCAACTCCCGCGTTGTGAATATGGTCAGCAGTCGACGCTCATTTTTTCCCATTGCAGGCCACATGATATGTATTTTGGGTTTCGAACATGGTCAATAGTTATCATCTACTGTCACGTCAATCCCTTTAATCCTTTAATTTTGGTTATATGATTCACATTATTTTGCACCCCATTATGACCAAATGGAATTTCGACACTCCTATCACTATTCCTCGGTGCACATTTTCACATTTGGTGGAAAAAAGCCATGGTAAAGGAATCATTTGGGGATCCACACTGACATATCTTTAGCGTATGTTCTAGGTATTGAAACAAACCTCTTCTGCCCTTGTTTCCCACACCGAGTTTTACTCACGTGGGCTGCAGGATCGGGTTGATGTCTGCACTAACTTGAAAGGATTCTGCTCTTCTTTGGTCCGAGCTCTAAGACCATAAGCCAAGATATTTTTTAAAACTACGTACAGCTTGATTTCCATTCCCATGGGATATGTAGGAACACCTAGACATATTTTCTTTGGGTCCATCTCATGTTTCACTAATTTATCTATTTTTTTATGTCTTCAAGGCTTTAAATCTTACGGGACTGCGTGGAGTGGTATGAGATTATGTCCTGATTCACGTTGGATTTTTATTAGCAGCACTACGTATTCCCCTTTCTAAGATTTATCCCCCTTAATTTTTGTACCACATGAAATTAAAATCTATTTTGTCATGCATAACGTTAAAATCCACCTTTAAGAACTACGTGTGTCTTGATTTCCATCCTCATGGGACACGTAGAAACACTCGGACATCTCGTCTTTGGGTCCAGCTCAATTGGGAACTAGATTCTCCTACCCTTTATCCTCTGATCTTTTCTGGCCCCTTGACCCAAGGTTTCCTTCTTGTAATCATGCATGGTGTAGTGTGGACCTCGTCCTCATTTATGTCGGGAATGATTTATCATGCCTTGTGCATCCTCTTCTGGAACCTCATCTCTCCTATATATTTCTGATCCATATGAATTTAATCTATGATGCTTAGTCCCACATGACTTTAAACTGTTACATCTATCCCACATGATGTTAAAAATGCATGGTTGGTCCCATCACAAGACCTTAAACTATGACAATATCATCCTGGATGTACGATGAAAAATGACACTGCATTATGGTGTCCTCGCTCAAGGGACCTCATGTTTGGTATCGGTCAAACACCTTACCATTTTTCAGTGCTTGCATATGGCTTGATTATTGTGGTCATGCCTGGAATATCTATCCTAGGGCCGTCACTTCATAAAAAAAACATTCATCCTAAAGGAAAAACAAATTATATGAAATACCGCTTCTTTTGGTGCAAGGTCCAGACCCGCACAACCTTATTATCCCTAGCACTGATATCCTAACGTTCCATACTTAGAACTACGTGAATATTGATACCCATTCTCAGGGGGTACATAGGAATGTCCGTGAAACTTGTCTCGGACTCAACCTTACTTTCGTTTTCAATCCCTCGACCTAAAACCTCCCCCAATAAGTTCACGGTGATCCGGACTAGGTCCTCATTAATGTCGGGGTTTTGTAATTACATCTCTGCCTGTCTCTCATTTCCTACCATCTGTGGTCCAAGATCTATGACCACAAACAAAGACCACTCCACGTCCTTACTATAACACGTTAAAGTGCACGATCTCTTCCAGAACTGTGTATGGATTGATTCCCATCCTCATGGGATACGTAGGAATTCCCAGTCATTTTTGTCTCTGGGTCCAGCCCCAGGAATATATTAATCATGTCCCTTTTTTCGACCCCTTGTCCCGAACTCATTTGGGAATATGTGTTGTGGCGAGTAACTCTTAGGTTCACATTAACTTCGGGTTTTTCAATAGCCTCACCATGTGCGTCCCATACCTTTTCCCAGCGTGGTCCGAGTTCTATGACCCAAAACTAAGATCTCACTATGAGAACTGTGCATCAAATTTGGCTATTTCACCACCCAGCACACAGTACATTAAATAAATCCCACCTTAATGGTTCACCCGTGGACCTTATGTTGAAAGCGTCTGACCCTAGGACACTGGTCCTTAGGAATGGACTTGACTATTCCATTTGATATATCTCATTGTTTTACTCAGATGTGTTTTGACAAAGAGACTAAAGTACATAATTTTCACAGGGACATTCTCCTTGTTCCATGTCCAAGCATCATGAACCCGTTATTTGGATCCCCATCCTCTTCCACATCCGAAGGGACCCCCCCCCCCCCCCCCCCTTCATGGCCTAGTCTCATTCTGCCTCGTCTAACCTAACATCTCTAGCCAATGTCCTCAAAGACCCCGGATGACATTTTCAACAGGTCTCGTATTTCAAACATGGTCAGCGGTCGACCCTCATCTGTCAGTCCACATAGCAGGCTAACATGATTTGGATGATGTGTTTCGAACATGGTCAACATCCATCCCCTATTGTCACACCACCATCATTATGGTCCAAATATCGAGCATCATGATTCACATATTTCCACTTCCATATGTTCAAGTGGAATTCTGACACACTCAGCATTACTCTTTTGTTCACCTAGGTGAGTTACATGTATGGGTTAAAATCATTGGGATGATGTTCCCCGGGCATCCTCCCACAGCTATTGTGTCCCCTCCTATGTCATGAAATTCCCACCACTACTTATTTTTTCCCACATCAAGCATGACTCACGTAGGATTAGTAGTTTTGGTAGGATCTATACTAGTGCAGCCATGTCATGCATGTCATACGTCATCCCACATGACATTAAAATGCGCTCCTAGAACTACGTGTGGCTTGATTCTCATCTTAAAGGCATACGTAGGAATGTGCGACCACTTTGTTTTGGGCTCAGACTAATTTTCACCTTTGGTCCCTTGCCCTGATGAACTTCCTCTAGGGATACATGGTGTGATCCGGAATCTAACTCCTCATTCATGTGGTTTTATATCTATCATGCCACATACTCCCTTCATGGGGTCTTCCCTTTCACTCCATGTTCTATCGTATGATGTTAAACTGCATGATTCTATATTTCCTCAACACATGAAACTAAATTTTGGTTCTACCCTGAACAAGTTCATGATTCCCTATGTTAATCATGGGACGTTTCAGTTTCCTCTTCAGAGAGGATTCTCCCTACTAGTGTTTGACTCTGACCACACTATTCCCCAAGAACTACGTTTGGATTGATTCTCATCTTTATGGGATATGTAGCAATTCCCATGTATTTCACTGTGGGCCTAGTCCCATGGTCATTACCTCTTTCAAGCCCTCTTCCCCAATCACAGTACACTCTCTATGACCATAAACTAGGAGCCTACAATCCAAGTAACATGACTTCAAACTGCTAACCATGGTCCATGCAGTATGACTATTAAACTATGTGCATCGTCTTTACCATATGACATAAAACTAAAGGTACTTCTAGGTCCATACCAAAGTGGTCCTATTCAGAAGTATGTTTGATCCCAGATCAGACATATGTACCAACCTATAGTGTCTTCACTATGATGGAATAATTTAAATATTTTTAGATACCATTCGAATAACCACACTCCACGATTTCAGTGCCCTTTATTAAAACCATTGTCCTCTTTCATGACTAAAACAACCCCCTAACAATATGGCTGCTCAGCATATGTCTGACCTACTATCCTGGGCCAATGTTATGGAATACTAATGGGTAGTATTTTGAGTCAGGCCCTATATTTCGAACATGGTTAGCCATCGGCCCTCATCTGTTACTCCCTCTCCATGCTTATGCAATAAAGATAATGTGTTTCTCACATGGTCAATAGTTATTATTCATTGTCACACCACCCCCATAGTGTTCTGGATTTTGGGTATCATGATTCACACATTCCACTGCTCTCTGTTCAGATTGATTCTAACGCCCCCAGCATTACTTCGTTTGTGCACATAAGAACACTGGGAAAATGGTAATTCGAATGTTCTGGGAGCTTCATTCATTAGTCAGGTCTCCCCCTTCTTTTCCCAGAAATCCAGGTTGGTTGTTCAAGGCCTAGATCCATGTAAATCCAACACTAATAATGGGAATAATGCATGATATGAAATCAAATAATCAAAGCATGAAAGTAAGATAGAGGGTTTGTAATTTTTACAGCACCTGAGGGTCTATCCCTCCAAGGGACGGGTTAATCCTGTCAAATGAAAGTTGCAGCTCTGCCACCTTCTGGATTATGGTGTCCATGGATTGTTGTCGCCTCTTTAGTTCCCGCTCCTCCTTGGCAGTGATGGGGTGCAACTCATCGTCCGCAATCTGGGCCCTCTCTACGTCAGTACGGATGATGGTTATCTCCGTAGAGGCTCGCTTCATTCCCTCTTCGGCCTCTGCTAGCTAGGCCTTCAATCGCAATATCAGCTCTGATTTTTCTTTAAGGGTGGCTGCGTGCTAATCCGCTCGAATGTGCATCCGCTGATCTTTTTTTTCATCCTCCCAGATCCTCTTGATGTTCACCTCTTTCCTCCGCTACCATCTTACACTAAGGCCACGGTCATACTCTTGAATCTTTTCCTATATAAGATCTCGGATTGGAATGTGAGGATGCTGGGTGTCCACTCCCCCATTATACAGTTCACGTAGTCACAAGAGAATTTTTTCCATCTCATCCATCCATAGTTCCTGGGGGTCATCAATGAAGCACTTGATCAGCTTCCACGATCATCAATAGACTATGTTTTTTCCTCTTCATCATAGGTCGTCTCGTCCCAGTCAGCGCGGTTGGTAGGCTCATATGTGGGGAACAACCTGAGGAACTCATCAGTAGGGTCCGCATATGGAGTTTGATCAGGCATGGTGGGATATGGGCTATCTGATCGATCCTCATAACTGGATCCCACCCCAATAATCTTGGGCACAGCCCCGCTGGAGGTCCCACCAGCGATGGGGAGCATTGAAGTTCAGTCAGTCTGGATATCCACCTCCACGATCACCGGCATTCCCCTGGGAAAGGCATCTCCAGAAGTCCCAACCAACCTTTTTGCTGCAGCTCATTCCAATCAAAGAACTTTTCACACAAAAAAGGAGTGTGGACATTAGTTGACATGGTTAATTGGTTATATCCATGAATTGGTAGAACAAACTTACATAGATTGAATTCCTGCTCCTGTTCTTTGGTTGATGTCATCGGTACCCTGAGGCGTGGTCCCCTGTATATTATTGGATGATCTGAAAGCTCTGTTTGGGTCACCTGAGGTGTCCTGGCCCTACTGGACGTAGCAATTGATGCAGCCACAGGTGTGGATCTCGAAGGCCCTACATTTTCATCTACTAAGGGATAAGAAAGGGTTTTGTGTATGAGGCCCTCCTGCATAGTTCAGATGTTAGTAAAGATTCCATAATGACCTGGAAGCATACCCTATGGAATGGGATTGTGATTTTACCTTGAGGGCCTCTGCGACCTCTTCAATGTTTGAGGATTGATTGCCGACTTCTCCATCCTCCAATGGAATCTCTCTACAGGCCTCGTCCCCCTAGGAGGAGTCGTGAAATTATTCCTGCACAGGGAAACGCTCTCTCAGTTCAGAAGCCAACAATTTCGGAGGGATCGTACGATCTATCATCACCTTGACATGGTCTGGCATTGGACGTGGGGCACCCTGGGAATGCACAATGTCCTCCAACTCTTCCATGTATTGCTCCACCTCCGCTCGGGACACCGAAAATCCGGCCTGGATAGGGCCTATCCCTGAAAAATATGTCCTGAGATGGATCAAGTGTTTCTACATCTCATACAGGCTGAGGAATTTCCGGTTGACTTCCAAGATGTCTCAGGCCTCTAGGAAGAAAACATTCTCCGGCATGTCTATATGGCGCAATGCCTTCCACAAATCCTGGGTGGATATCCTACGGAATCCTCTTTGTGGCCTCCTATCCTGATAACACTGTCCATCTGGGACCACTGGGTCTTCTACCACTGCTGAATCTATTGCCACTAAATCCCCCTAAATTGGTGTGGGCCTCGCCACCACAACAATCCTGCCACTACGAGATTCCCTTTTCACTTTATGGACCTGGCCCCATGGTTGGGAAGTCTCACCATCACAGACCTAAATGGTTGGCCACTTCAGCATCTCCCCCAGGTAGGCCACCTCCCAGCTTTGGGAATACTCCATTACCAAACTGAAGATAGCATTTGGTGGAGGCAGCTCGTTCTGCATCTTTCTGTCTTCCCGTGTGATCTTAAGCCACATCTTCCTTATCACACATGGGTGTTCTTCGTGGATCACGCCTAGATAGACCCACCGGGTCAGTCTCTACATAAACTGAAATTTTTTCGCAAATCAGTCCAGGGTGTATAGCTCGTAGAGAGGCTCATGGTCCACCCTTTCAACCAGCACTCCACCACGAAAGGCCATGATATATGACCAGTGCTTTTCCATCCCTTAAATTTCATTGGTAAAACCACCTGTTGGCAATGGAAATGGGTGAATGTTGAATTCATACACCTTCCACAACAGGTGCAGTACCAACGGTGTGGTCGGCATGGCCACAAAGCTTCCCACTGCATTCAGAATATATTGATGGAAATTCCACCCTAGAGGCGAGATGGGGTTTGGGTATTCATAAACCCCCCTTACATGCGCCGCTATCCACCCATAGAAGAGGTGGAATGACTCACATATTATTTGTGGCCTCTTTCTTTCATTGATGTGCCACACCATCTTGTATATCTTGGAGAGCATTGGGATCCTGAGGTTGACTCGCCCTCCTGTCACCAACACAGACACCATGATTAATGTGCTGGGTCACACACCCATGTTTTTATACCTCACCGGTAGGATACAACGGCAAATGAGAGCCATAATGAATGCCTCCATCCTGACTATCGACTGATGATCAGTGCTGATGCTAAATCCATAGGTTTTCCATTTGCTGTTCTCCAAGATCCACTAGTACGAGTGCTCCTTGCCACATTGAGCCCCCTTTGGGAAAGACTGAGGCCTCCCCAGAAACTGCCTCTCTTTCGGGATGTTCAAAAACTTCTTGAACCACCACTTGAAATGGACATCCCTTACGGCTTCTTTAACCTCTCCCGACACCAGCTCCCTCAACTCCATCACCAGTCGTGGCATTTGCTATGGATCCTCACATGCAAATATGACGAGGAGGAATTCATCATACATCACCCCCAATATCGGGACCCATGAGATCTGGTTCACATCCCATAAGCTGATACCAACCTCCCTGTGGTGTCGGTGGAAGGTATTGGTCCTCGATGACCACCTACTCACCAACTCTGGCATCAGTTGCTTCGGCTGATAGATGTGAAACTAGGAGGCCCAATCCACTAAATATAGATCCAATCTCCTTAGATCAGCCCCAAATTCTTCACATGAGGAACCTACCCAGTAGGGCCAGGCCCAATCATCTGTGATGTTGCCGCCCTGGTGCATGTCCCACTCCTCAGACCATCCCTTCCCTAGGTTCCTCAAGGATGTCTTCAAGACTATCTGGTACATAGGGGGCATTTCTCTAGATGCAATTCCTTACCATCCACGTTGTTCATGTGGTTATACAAGAAGTTAGCATTGACATGCATGGAGTCTCCTCTGGCATGGCCGTCAGCTGCCCTGAACCATTGGCACTGACATGAAGTACTCCTGAACCAGTAAGTTGGCTCATCCCTACATTCTTCAAGAATGAATATGGCATCCCTCATCCCGAAGAAATACAATGTAAGCCTCTTGAATAGTGGATAGTTCCTCTGGCTGTGCGATAGCAGCTCCACCAATGAACCATCGTCATAATTGCTCCTTATAAACTCATCTAGGCCCAAGATTTTCACTATCCCCTCTTTTCGAGTAGCGCCTGTGAGGACCCCTCCTGGAAGGCTCTTGATGAGCCATTAGATTTCATGTTTGGGTGTTTTTTTAGTTCCCAAATCCATTTCACTGACCAATGTCATGGAGCTAGTTCTCAAAGAGTGTTCGCGGAACCCTGGCCCGACCTTCAAACAAAAGTCGATAAGTGTTATCGCGGAGTCGAAGACTCGCTAAGAACCGTGAAGCAGAAGGCCAGATTTGGGGTGAGAAATCATGGAGTACATGGAGCTTTGCAAATTGAGAGTGCTACAAGCCAAAATAGTGGAGGAAATAATGGAAAAAGAGAGGGAAACTCCTCTATTTATAGGCTATGACCTTTGAAGCTTCGCGACATGTCTATGCCGCAGAAAGCTCCGCGGCGCGCCCAGCTGGCTCGTAGCTCTCCTGCATTGCGAGACACCTTTGTGAGCCAACTTCGAAAACAACCTCAAGACTTTGGGGATTGACCCTCATAATTTTGACCCTTGGTTTCCCCTCAGCTTCTAGTCCATGGGGGGGTTTTGTTGGCACCAAAATTTGGGACAAGGGAGAACATGTGGGATGCCTTAAGGGAATCTTTGCGGAGACCATTCACGGAGCTTCCCCTTCATGAGACTGTCACAGGGCAAGGAGGAGGGAGCCTCCACGAGCTGCCTTGACATTCGTGAGCCCGTCGTGGAGCAAGGAGGAAGGAACCTATGAGATCTCTCTTGGAATTCGTGAGCCCTCGGCGTAGCAAGGAGGCGGGAGCCTCCGCGATCCGCCTTGACGTTTGTGAGCCCGCCACGGAGCAAGGAGGTGGGAGACCTCGTGATCCAATTTTACTTTCATGAGCCACTGCGGAGCATGCTTCGACTTCACACAGAGTGAGCTCTTCTTCATGGCGCCTCTTTCCTATAAATACAAGGCTCCCCTCGAGCTCAATAGATGGATCATCTGACCATTAATCTTCATACCTCCTGAATCATGAATCACTTTCTACTCTACGAACCATGAGCTACTCAAGGTTCTTTTTCATCACAAAGTTCCTCCCCCTTGCTCTAGTTCATCCTCTCTTTATAAAGGGATGCCTTCTATGGAGACCATGAGCCTCCGCGAAGTAAGGGAATCCCCGAGGGGACCTGAGTCGTCGCAGAGCGTTTATGCTTCACGAAGCACCCCTCATGTACATGTTACCCATATGGTAACGCAGGGCCACTGTACCTCATGAAGCACCTTACTACACAATACTACACATCACGAGGCACCCTTAATTCGTGAGGCATTTATCCACGAATTCCTTTCCACATCGCGAAGAACCTTCCATATGAACCTTTACCCTATGCTTATGTTGGGACACTAAATTTTGTGAGGTATACCCCTTCACAAATCCCCCCCACTACAAGGAGCACTAGATCTTCACAAGGATTCTAACTATGAACACTTTTTCTCTGCAACTCCTTTTCCTGTGCGACCCTCTAGGTTTTCATGAAGATATTTCAAAGTCCCTTGGACATTACATCCAATTGTGTTGCTTCGCCTCATGCTTCTTCACATAGGCATGCTAATGGCTATTTCTTCTTCGCATTTCCATGATAACGTAGACCCTCAATGTTATCACATCTCGACACCCCCTATCCATGGAATTGTCGATTCCTTCCTTCCCCCAAGGGTGGGAGGGTATCAGTTATGTATGTCCTAGGCATGGAGAGCGCACCCACCTCATATGAGCTATAGGATGTTAAACTTCCAAGCCCTATCATCCTCTACACATGACGTTAAACTGTAACCTTTCCCCATGCCTTTCAGGTAGGGTGCCCCATCTTTGAAATTCTCTATGCCCACTGGTTTCCACAAGAGTGAAACCATCCCTCAGATGGAATTAAATCCTATTTATTATAACGTTGTCAATCCTTGCGGAAAGGGAAACCAACCTGTTGTAAGCCCCTAGATTTTCTTGCAGGAGGTAGAATCCCTTCTCTTCCCCTCTTCTTGGGTGCCAAATCCCTCTCTCATTGGGTTTTGTCACCACCCGGGCCTCCACCCTGGAGTAATTCCCAGTCTCTATCTCCCTGGGGCAGCTCCATGTGTATGCCCCTATTTCCTCTCTGAGTCTCTCCACACATAAGCCCCTGTTTCCATTTTGGCCCGCTCCATGCGTAAGTACCATTCCAATTTCCACGGACACACGTTTCGCGACGTGATTGTCAGGTCTTTATTGCCTCTTGTTTCTCACACTGAGCATGAATCACGTGGGCTTAGAGTAAGCATCAACCATGATATATTTTTTGGTAATCCCAGAGTATAATCCCTACGTAAACAAAATTTTGAACTACGTGGTCTTTAATCCTTACCGAGACAAGGTACTTAAGAAGCCCCCTTGAGGTCCAAGCCCAACAACCGGTCCCGACCATCTCCATGTCGGTTCACCAACACCATCATGAACTACATGGACTTTGATCCTTGCCATGAAATGGTACGTAGGAACCTCCCTGAGGTTCAAGCCTAACACCCTATCGGTTTCGACCCCCTTCACGTCGGACCACATTTGTCCCGCATGACATTAAACTACATGCCCCCTTTTCATGAACTATGACTTTAAACTGCATCCACCATCCTCAACTACAGGTTCTTTCATCCTTTCCAAGGTAAGGTACGTAGGAAGCCTCCCTCTGGTTCGATCCCACCATGTATTGGTTCTGACCATCTTCACGTCGGTTCCCACTCCACCTGAACTATGTGGTCTTTGATCCTTTCTAAGGCAAGGTATGTAGGAAGCCTCCACGAGGTTCAATACCACCACATATCTAGGCCCTAGGTCCTTCTTCACATCGGTTCACCCCATCCTATGTGACGCTAAATTGTAGAACTCAATCAGCAGTAAGTCGTTGTTCCCCCAGTCAGCAGTAAGCCGTTGCACCATCCCGAACTATGTTTACTTTTACCCTTTCCAAGGAAAGGTACATATGACACCTCCCTGAGGTTTAATACAAACAACCATTGGACCCCAGGCCCTTCTCCATGTCGGTCCGCCAACCCCCATCCCATAGGAACAATGTGGGTTTGATCCTTGTCTCCTAGATAAGGTATATAGGAAGCCTTCCTGAGGTTCGAACCTATCCAACAGTTAGCCATTGTGACCCAATCCAGTGGTAATCCGTTGCGACCCCATCCAGCGGTAAGCCATTGTGACCACATCCAGTAGTAAGTTGTTGTAATCCTCCATCCAGCGGTAAGCCGTTGGGAAACCGAATCAGTAGTAATTCATCGTCAGATAAACTATTAGGACTTTGATTCCCTACCACGTGGATACATAGGAGGTTTATTCAAGACTCAATCCCAACATCCCCACCATCCTCAGGTCGACTCCATCTCATTCTCAACCTACTTCATTAAACCCTCCATCATGCATCCTGATTTTTACCCAGGCCGCCACATCCCGATGGGGTAATGCCACCTCATTCCCCATTCCCCTTAACAATAACCGGGAAGCTAACCACACGTTGGCCCCAACATCAGTGTTCCCTCCAGGGGTTGTACCCATCTGATCCACTCTAACTAGTGTTCTGATCAGTCTAATCCTTCTCTGTGAGACGTTAAACGCATGGCATACCCTATGTTAATCATGGGAATCTGAGGAAAACCTCATATACGTTCTTTTTCCATTTGATTCCCCGCGTCCAATGTGGGATGCCTCGAGCTTTTTCTCCCTCAAGAAGCCCTATCATGAGGGAAAGAAACCTAGGAGCGCCAGTGTTCCAGAGTCCAGAAACACTAGTGATGTCCAACATGACTACTCCCCTAACCGAAGGTTGCTTCCCTGACCGGACCCTTTGGAATGTCCTGAAAGAAGCAGTGTAATTAACTGGTGTCCATGAAGATATGGCACTAGGAAGAGTTTCATGAACAAAATCTTAAATCTATAATGGAGACCCAGACTAGGTAACTAGTTCCAAGGAGGAATCCATGGAAGGAAGAAACGACATCCCATTATACCATTTAAATCAATCAGCAAACATCTCTGAACAAGGAATAGATGTCACCCACCTTTGGAAAGTGTGAATGTTGGGCAACCAACAGTGTCGTCGTCCTCCAAAAAGGCGGATGCGCGTTTCCCGGCGAAAGCGTCAAAAATAGTATTTATATATAATTATTAAATTATCAATGATATATAATATATATAATATATTCTCATTAAAACCGTCTTTAATACCTTTCATGTGGTGTGTAAATGAATAACATCGCTTAGAGGGGCGGTAGTCCACACATCCTCAAATGAGATTATCGTATTAAAACCAAATTGAAAGTAAAAAAGATATGTGTTGTAAAATGAATAAATAAACATAAATAAATAGTAAATATAATATATTAAATATAATATATTAAATATATAAATGGAATTTCAATCACACTGGCCACCATGATTGGTGGTATAAGAGATGCGAACGGTCATCGTTTCGTGTGGCAGTAGTTCACCGTAAACAGGAACAATATGTTCAACAACCATTAGATGGAGGTGTGTGTAAGTGTAGGTTAGAAACATTGAATAAAAAAATCCTAGTATATTAATGATAATATATTTATCTCACAATAATGTAATAAATTTATTTTAGGAGTTGAAGAGGGGACATAAAGGAAATGTACTTGAGGAGAAGATGTTACCTCTTAATCGGGTATCTTCTTTTTGTTTATGCCAAAAGGATTATTTGAGAATATTTCTATCCAAAGGTAGGCTTAAATGTCAAATGTAGGATTTTGTTAAAGTTTATTAGTCAGGGATTGGATGAAAATAAATGGTTTTAGAGGTGTGAAGAATGGGTAGAGGTGGTGGCCTTTTATAGGGAAAGAAATAGGACTAACATGGAATTTTTAGAAACAAATTAGGTGTTCAAATGTTATTACCTAATAAATTTCATAAAAACCATAAAAACAAAAACATTGATGTTTTTGGCCGAAATATATACATAAAATGAGTTTTGGACATGTTTATATGTCATTTAGGCCCAAAATGTTATGGTTTAGTTCCAAATTAAACTTAATTTTCCCTTAACAGCTGTTATTAATTTTAATCACTTTTACTAATCATTTCTCTAAAAAATTAACATGGTATTATTAGAATATAAATATTAGAATGAATACCATGATATATGTCATATTTTTGAAATTCAATTCATTAAAGTGTAAAAGGTAAAATTATTTATAATCCCGTTGATGGGATGAAATAACGAGGTTTTAAAGTAAGAAAAATATCAAAAGTTTGTTAAGGTTTTATATTCAGTTTCAAAGTGAAATTGATTATAATGAATGAAATTGTATTATTATATTTAATATTTATCTAATTTTACTTTAAAAAATTATAATATTATATTTTATTAATAACTAATTTGATAAAAACGCATTTTTTAACTAAAAGGTAGAACTTTTCACTATTCATCAAAAAATAAAGTTTCTTAGTAAAATCCCGACAAATATCCCTAATATAATTTAAAAATTCTAAAAAAATGTAGTTTATTTTTTCATATTAAAATTCATAATGTGTCTAAAATTAATTTTATTATTAAAAGCGGTTCCTTTGAGAGAATAGTGTTTTTAGACATAAAAAGGACTTTACAAAAAATTATATATTTTATTATCAATATGTTTTATTTATATAAAATAATTATAAACAATATTTTAACAGTATTTATTACTATTAATAATACTATGTTTAATAGATAGGATATAATAATCTTATTTCTATCATTAAAACGTTAAAAATAGATGTTTTGTAAGAACACAAAGTTTTGTGTATCATATGCCAACTTAGTGTTGCATGAATCATACAAAATTTTTTTGTTGTGTGTAATGTACATAGAGTCTGTGTTTTGTGTTAAAAGAATCTTATACCTAGTTTATTTAAATATATAAATTAATATTTAAGTTTATTAAAAAAATAGATATGTAAAAACTCGGGGTGTTACATTCTTCCCCCCTTAAAATGATTTTTCCCACAAAATTTGTCATTCAGGTAAATACAAATGAGGATACTTATGCTTCATCATATCCTTAGGTTCCCACAAAGCTTCTTCTAAATGGTGATTTCTCCATAATAATTTGACCAGGCCAATGGTCTTTTTTTGAAGAACTTTCACCAATTGCTAAACAATTTAAATAGGTTGTTCCTTGTAAGATTGTTTATGATCTAATTGTATGACCTCAGAGATCAATACATGTGAAGTTTTGGGTGAGTACTTACTTAATAGTGATACATGGAACACATCATGAACATGAGATAAATTTGGAGGAAGTTCCAATAGATAGGTTATCACCTCGATACGATCTGAAATTTCAAAGAGACCAATATACCTATGACATAGTTTCACTTTCTTCCTGAATCTCATAACTTTATTCTAGGGTGACATTCATATAAACACCCTTTAACCAAATTCAAACTCTAGATCATTTCGATAGTTTTCATCATAACATTTTTTTCATCTTTTAGCTTCCTTGATATGTTGCTAAATGGTTCTAACCTTCTCGATCATTTACTCAGTGATCTTAGGTCCCAATATCTATCTTTCTCCAAACTTATCACAACATGTTTGAACATTGCATTTCTTCCCATAGAGGTCTTCATAAGGTGCCATCAGAATTATTGAGTAAAATCGATTGATATAAGAGAACTCAACTAGAGTAAGGTGTTGATCCCAACCACATTCGAAATCCATAGAACCAAATCTCAACATATCCTCTAGGTTTTTAATTCATCATTCAAATTGACCATCTATTTATGTATGATAAGAAGTGATGAAACTCAATTTTGTATCAAGTACTTTCTGAAGACCTTTCTAGAACATTTGGGGTAACCCTTGGATTCCGATCAGGTACAATGTAATGTGGTACTCCATAAAACCTTACCGCTTTCATAATGTATATTTTCAGAACCTGATCAAGAGATAAATATTCTATGATAGCAATGAAGTGTGATATCTTAGTAAGGTTATCAACTACCACCCATGTAGCCTTAAACCCTTTAGTGGTTTTGGGTAGTCTAACAAAAAATCAATAGTGATGTTCTCCCATTCCCATTTTGGTATGGGTAATGGATGCAAAATTTATTCTGAAATTTTTCTTTTATTCATTACATGATGGAATACTAAACAATGAGATAAAAACTCTATGATATCTCTCTTCATGTAATCCCACCCAATGTGTTATTTCATGTCCCTATACATCTTCGTGATTCCAAGATGAATAGGGAATGATGAACTATGAGGTTCCTCTTATATATTCTTCTTTAAATCTGGTATGGAAGGCACACATACACGGTTCTTAAAACATATCATTCTATCTTGAAGAATTTTAAACTTAGGAATATTTCTAACCTTCCTTTACAACTCTTCATCTTCCTTATCCACCTCATAAATATTCACCTGGATATAGGGTTGAACATTCATTTGAGAAAGATAATATTTTTACCCTTCCTTCATGATTTCCATATCCATCCTTTTAAAATCTATAAATACTAGATCTTTTGTGATCATCATCAAAGATATGCTAGTTTAATCTTTTCAACTCAAAGCATCAGCCACATTGTTCACTTTCCTTGGGTGGTAATGTATTGAGAAATCATAATCCTTTGTCAACTATAAGAATATTCTCTGGTGCATGTTTAACTCCTTCAATGTGAATAAATATTTTATACTCTTATTATCAGTATATATATCATACTTTTCTCAATAAAGATAATTCCTCTATATCCTTAATGAAAATATTACCACTATTAACTCCAAATTGTGAATTGGGTAATCTTGATCATTAATATTCAAATATTGTGAAGAATAGGATATATGCATGTTATTTTGAATAAGAACACATTCCAATCTCTTCTTGGATGTATCAGTATAAATTACAAACCCTTATCCACTACAAGGTAGTGTAAGAAGCGGTGAACTGACAACCTTCTCTTTAGTTCCTTGGAATTTTCTTCACATTCATCTAACCATAGGAACTTAACACCCTTTCAAGTTTACATTTTCAGAGAATTAGATAGCCATGTTAAACTCTCCAAAAACATTCGATAATATCCATATAAACCATGAAAAATACATATCTCAATCACCGTGGATTTTTTAGGCCAGCTTTCAATAGCCTTCATCTTTGATGGATCGACTGTTATACCATCTACTGAGATTATGTGACCCAAACTTAAACCTTTTGCAGCCAAAATTCACACTTGATAAATTTTTCATAATAATTATCCTTCCATTGGTTCATCAATATAGTTCTCAAGTGATCTTCATGCTCTTTATTTGTCTTTGAATAGATAACAATATCATCTATAAAGACTACCAAAAACTAGTTGAGGTAATCTCTAAAGACTCTATTCATTATATCTATAAATATAGAAAGGGAATTGGTAAGAACAAAAGGCATCACTATATATTCATAGTGACCATACCTTGTATGAAATGTTGTCTGGGGTATATAATTCTTTTTAACCCTATATTGATGATATCCAGAATGAAGGTAAATCTAGGAAAAGTATTGATCTCTGTGAAGTTGGTCAAACAATTCTTCAATATGAGTAAGAGGATACTTTTTCTTGGTTGTAGTATTGTTCAAATCTCGATAATCAGTGTAGAGTCACATTGATCTATCTTTATTTTTCACAAAATGAACTAGTGTGCCCCATGGTGAAATAATTGGCCAAATTAATCACTTATATAAGTTTTCTTGGATTTGATTATTCAATTTTTAAAACTCTATTTGGGATATTCTATAAGAAGTATTTGAATTTTCTTGAACTAGGTTCAATTTCTATCAAGAACTCAACTTCACATTTTGGTGGAAGACTAGGAAACTCTTTCGGAAATACATATGAAAAATCCTGAACAATAGGAATATTATAAATCTTGATCTTCTCCCTAAACATTTGATCTATACAAACCTTTTGAATTGGTATTAAGACACATACACTGGATGTAATCTCCACATGACGTTTAGAATTATCATTACATTTATGGATGATCATAGGAGGTTTTGAAAAATTGAATGTAACATCCCTTACTTAAAAATTGATGTGGTATTTATGTAGAGAAATCCTATCCATGCCTAGGAATTCATCAAATTCAAATAAAGGAAGAATGAAAATATTTGCAAGAGTCAGATTCTCACAAACATCTACCAGAGAGGAATCATAAACTTGAGATGCAATCATCGTACCATTAGGGGTTTGCACTGATAATTCCACCTCTAATTGTTTTGGAGGTATCATAACACCCTTATAGAATTATTTAGATATGAAAGAGTGGGAAGATACAGAATCAAATATGTCATTAGTAGTTCTAGAGTTGATAGTAAGTGTATATTTTATCACTTCGTTATTCAACCCCTCATCAGATATAGAGATTTCATGATATTTCCCCATATCCCTCATATTAAGAGGTTGTTAACATCGATCAACATCACCATCCCTTGGGTTTGGGTAATAGTTTTCATAATTCTCATTCTCCCCATACATGAAGCACTAAATTGTGGGATGTAAATTCTGTACATATTTTTTCCCATTAACATTTTGAGCAATATTTTTCCCATCACTTTGGCAATCTATTTCTTGATGACCTTCCTTTCTACACTTAAAAAATTTATTATACCCTTCTAATTCAAGTTCCTTCATGAATCTTCCAACACATAGAGCATAAAGTAATGTGTGTCTTATTTTCTCCATATTTTTTAGAGTTTCTTTTAATCTCCATCATCCTCTTCTTGTCAAATCATGATATTGATACATGATTCCTACCTCAATTTACATCTTGATTGCACAATTCACAATATCTTCATAGCTACTAAAGGATCTTATAGCCAACTCCATTATAATACTTGGATTTAATCCAGAAAATAACCTATCAGTATTAATTTTGGGTTAGATGATATTACGTGAAGCATACCTTGAAGTCTTGTGAAATTAGCCTCGTAGGTACCGACAACCTCATCATCCATTTTCTTAAACTCAATGAACTCTTTCTCTATCTTGGTATGAATAATTCATGGAAAGTAATTATTGAAAAATATGTTTTTGAACTCATCTCAAACGATAGATTCAATCTCATCATGCTACCTCATATTATTGATTTGAGTGCACCACTAATCTGCTTCTCCTTCTAACTGATAAAAATCTAGAATGACATTCTCATGATCTGAACAAAGAATAATAGAGAATATATTTTTAGTGGTATTAATCCATTATTAAGAAAAAAGTGGATCAAAAACCCTCTAAATGAAGTTGGATGTTTCCTCATGAAAGACTCAACAGAATTTCATTCCCACATTTTCTCATTAGGATGTCTATCATTATTCATATCAGTAGAAATTTATATGATCATAGAAACAAGTATTTTCATTCTATATCACATAGAATTCAGTTTCCTAGGAGGAAAATGGTTTCACCATTCCTCGCATTTTCCATTAACATGGTTCCTTTAGTTTCCAACCATTGACTAAAACCAAAAGCATATAATAAGAAATAGTTATCATAATGAAGAACCATGTAATCATGAAAAATCACTTGTATGATGTCTAAATTATGACACCTTATTTAATCTAGAACACCAAAGGTTTAACCTAGGTTATTCATATCCAACTTATATTTAAATCCTTCTTAATGGTTCATGAGGTGTTTTTGAATACCCAAACCATATCCCTCAAGATTTTCAATGCAGGTGTGTTTCAAGGCCTGTTTCCATGTACAAAATTACACTGAGTCAAGACTAGAACATATTGTTGGAGTTTTTACCCTTATGTACATCTGTGATAGAGACACAACCATTTTTAGTATTCAAACATGGATGTCTTGCAAGGAAACTTCTAACTCTATCCATAACCAAAATTCTTGGACATTTTTCTATACTTTGACTCAACCTTATACTTATCCTTAGACATGTCATTATGGTTCTCACTAAGGTTTTCTCATCCTAGTGTCCAATGGATAAATAAACCTCCCTCATATAAAAACTATAGAGACCCAAATTTTTAAAACATGACATTAAATAACTATTATAGAATATATAAACATTATAAAAATAGATGTGCGACGAACGTACTAGTATAGTGATTTTGGAAACGTGGAAACATAAAAACTGGTACATATACGAGATACATCATCTCCCACTAGTTTCTTCTTGACTATCACCCTTTTAGACACATCAAACATAATACATATCTTCATAACCTGAGGAAGCAAAATATAAAAAGGGGTGAGCTCAAACACTCAGTAAGGGTAAAAAGGGATACATGTAAGTATAATCATGAGCATATGGTTATGAGAATGTGATCATGAATGTAGGAGACCATACCCGCATATCAAATATCATAGACATGAATCATGGAAAAAATATTGGTTGTTCATAAGACATGAATAAAAAGGAAGTAAATGATATAATCTATGAAAGAATAACATAGGTGTAAATCCGGGAATTTTGGAAAACACATAAGCATATAATTATTTCCATAGTGTCCAAGGCATCACTTCCAATACCATCTTAGAAGTCGTGGTTTATTCCCATGGTCATCATAGTAGCATGACTTCACTCCCCATACCATCATAGTAGTCATGGTTCACTCCCATGGTCATCTTAGTAACGAATTGTCACTACCAGGACCATCTTAACAGTATGAGTCCACTCCTTATACCATCATAGTCTATCTCATGAGATATGATACTTTACAAAATGCAATGATGGTATATATAGGTCCTACCCGTAACATAATGAAATCATAGATACAATTTCCACAATATCGCAAATAACATATCATAACCCATGAAATAAAATGGGTATCATAAAAATGAAAACATATCATAACTTGGGGAAATAGGTAGGTTTCATTATAACTTTATTGTAAACATAAACCATTAAAAGAATTAGGTTTCAAGAGCATATAACCTGTGAAAGTGAAACAGGTTTCATAAAATCAAGCCATCAAAACATAATCCATGAAAAGAAATAATATGAATTGAAAAATAAAATAATTTTACCGTAAAGGAATTAGTAGCATCAATATATGTTATCTTATATGAGAAATAATTTTTAAAGAACTTTTAAAAACCCTTCTTGAGGAAAAAAATCCATTCTTCATTGAAAAATGGTTTTTATTACATAAATCTTTTTTAAAACCACTCTCAAAGAAAATAACTTTTAAAATTTATAAAGGAAGATTTTAAAACAAAAAAAAAATTAAAATCCATTTTTATTTAAGAATCATCCTCAAGGGTTTTCTGAATGAATTTTTGAAAACATTGTTTTCTAATACAATAGATTTATGACAAAAGAGAGATGTGGCCAGATTTTACTAAATGCATATCTTAAGTACCAAAGACTGGAAAATTTGTACTAAAAATGAGGATATATTGGATCAAAATAGGATAATTAAACTCATGAATATACTTGAGAGATGGATCATAAGATTTTATCAAAGTAATCATAAACATAAACAATCTCAGAAATAAATGAGGAGATTATCTCAATAAAATCTTATAACTTGGTGACTTGGTTTTATACTCTCTATATAATAAAAAAAACAAAATAAAGATTAATATATCATGAAAATAAGTATATTCACAATATAACATTTAAAATTTATGTATATACACACCAAAAAAATTATGCACATAATAAAACATGAGTCTCAAATAAGGAAAATTGATACAAAATGTTTTACCAATTTGGTAACTTTTGAAATATAAACCCCATGAAAGAAGGATAATAGAATTGATAAGTGAATATCAATAAATGAAATATAATATACATATAATTAGATCATTTTCAGAATATACACCACAGAAAAGGAATGAGTTTCTAATATAGCCAGTATCTCAATGAAATTAAAAGTGACATGAAAATCCCCATACCTTATGTCTTTAATCTCTCTGTACTCATACAATATTCCTATGTAATAATTATAATTTTATTATAAATAATTTAAAAATATCATATTCTTAAATATATTACCATATATTTTTTTACTACAAACTTATATTACCCTTTTGTTAACAATCTTATGTTAAGGTTTTACCTCACGTAATATTCGCTTTGTTCTTCGCAAGTGTCTTAATTTGTTATATTGTTGATACTTATACTTATATCATGATTCCAGAATATAGAACATGATATAAATATCAGGTATATCGATCATATTTATATTATAATAATCAATATCTTAATTAATTATGTAAGGGAATACAACGTTGATGGAGATGGTAAGCCGCATGAATTATGTTTTCGGTTTTTTTAAATTGAAGGAAAGTATGTAAATGACATATTTATATATATGAATATATATATATATATATATATCATTATTACATTAGAATTAATATATCATATATATCATATAATTTCATTAAAATAATCCTTAATACATTCCATATGGTGTGTAAATGAATCACATCAGTTTGAGGGGGTGGTAGTCCACACTTCCTTAAAAGAGATCATCATATTAACACTAAATCGAAAGTAAAGAGATGTGTGTTGTAAAGGGAAAAAGGAAAGATAAATAAATAGTAAATCAAATATATAAAATATATAAATAGATTGTCTGTCATAATTTCTAGTATGATTGTTGGTAATGGAGAAATGAACTATCTTCATTTTGTGAGGTAGTAGTTAGTCGTACACAAAAATAGTATTTTCAACATCTATTAGATGGAGGTCTGTGTAATTATATATCAGAAACATTTTACAAAAATATCCTAGTATATGGAGGATAATTTTTAAAATAATATTGTAATAAAGATATTCTAATGGGTGAATAAGTAAAAAATGTATGGAGTTTGAGAGAAGACATTACCTCTTAATCAGGAAATTCCCTTTGGTTTATGACAAAAGGCTTCCTTGAGAAGCTTTCTGCCCAAATGGAGGCTTCATGGTTGATGTATATATTGTTGGGAATTGTATTTGGTAGTTATTTTAAAAACAAAAAAATGTTTGATAGGTGTGAGGAATGGGTAGAAATAGTGGCCTTTTATAGGGGAGGAAAGAGACACACATAGAATTTATAGAAACAAATTAGGTGTGAACATGTTCTTACCTAAACAAAGTCATAAAAAACAAACCAAACTCAAGAATAGAAGTTTTATGCCAAAAGTATAGACAGAAAATGGGTGTTGATAACGTTTTGAGGTCTTTTGGGCCCTTAAATTTAATGTTTATTACATAATTAATCTAAATTTGGCCTTAACCAATATGATTAATTTTTATCACTTTTACTATTCATTTTGGTAAAAAATTAACATGGCCTTATTTGACTCTACATATTAGATTGAATAAAATGGTGTATTTCATATTTTTTAAGTTCACGTCGCAGAAGAGAAAAAATTATTTTTAGTGTTAATATCATAGATGGGACGAAATAATGAGGTTTTAAGGTAGGAAAAAGTGAAAATGTTTGTTAAGATTTGATATTCAGTTTCAAAGTCAAATTGATTCTAATGAATGAAATTTTTTAATAGCTATAATATTTATCTTATTTGACCTTGAAAAAAAATTATAATATCATTTATCATTAATAATTCATTAGAAAAAAGGTAGTTTTTAAATAAAAAGTAGCATTTTCACTATTTATCAAAATATGAAGTCTCTCAGAAAAATCCCAAAAATTCACCATAAGAAAATATCAAAATTATGAATTCAAAAATAATGTTTATTTTATAAAATTAAATTTCTAAATGCATCTAAAATTAATTTTTTTATTAAAAAAATTTTCATTCGAGAAAACAATGTTTTTAAACATAAATAGGACTTTACTAAAAATCATATCTTTTATTATAAATATGTTTTATTTATATAAAACAATTATAAACAATATTTCAAAAGAAATTATTACTATTCATAATACTAATTTTAACTACTAGGTTATCATTATATTATTTCAATAATTAAAACAATTAAAACATTTTTTAGAAACCTAGTGTTATGTGTATCGTACGCCAACTCAGTGTTTTGTGCATATTATGCCAAGTCAGTGTTTCCTGCAACTTATTCCGAGTCGGTGCTGCATGGGAAATGAATCTTTGACTTTGTTCATTGCAAGATATAAATGAAAATATAAATTTATTCAAAAAAAGAGTCTATAAAAACATGGGGTGTTACCAGTATATTTAGGATAATTGATTTATTATTTATTCATAGATAAAGATTATTTGACAGAAGTGGAATAAGAAATAAAATATAAACACTAAGGTAAAAACATTGCCTTTCCTTCAGATGATCACCTTTTTTAACAGCTTAACACCTCTAAAGAGGATGTTTTGCCTAAACTAAGTCTTCAACAATGTGGTTAAGGATTTTAAGAACTGTTTTTGGAAGATATTGGCTATTACAAAAGGTTTTCAAGTGAAAGGAATAGAGAGGAATGGGTTCCCTTTTATAGGATAGGGGAGGGGCACTCTTAGAATTATTAAATTTATAAAATTAATATAAATTCATTTTCTATTCCAAATGAGATTAAATTGATTTATTTTGAGTATTGGATTAGAATGGGTATAAAAATAATCATCCAATAAAAATTACACAAGTTGGAATAATTTTTTAATCCTTGTATATTTTATTTAACCCTTTTAACTTTTACTATTTTATCATGTAATTTAAATTTTTAGAGTTAAAATAATTATAATAAATTTTAAAATGACTAGTGAATGATTCATTAATGACATTTTTATAATTATATCAAATATTTGGTACAGTATTGGTCTTTTATAAATATTTTAACATTTATTCAAATATTTTATATTTTAAAATACCAATATTGTGAATTTTTTCACTATTCTTTACTTGAAATTATAAAAATATAATAACAGTATGATTAGTTCAAATAAACTCCATTAAGTCATCAACAACATGAAAAATTCATCCAAAAAATTATTTTATGACATTAATGATTTAAAAATTTATTTATTTTAATATTTATAATATCTTTTTTTTATTATATAATTAATTAGGAAATTATTGCGTCATCATTTTCACTATTCAAATAATTATTTATTTCCTTGAAATTATAAATAAATTACCAGGATGTAAGTAATATTTTTATCTTTATCTAAAATATTTATAGTCTAATATGTCAATTATATAACCAAATATTAAAATTGTTTTAATAATAAGATCCATGATTATGAAAGTTTGGTCTTTATATTAAATAAAATGTTATAAGTGTCATAATCACACCCAAGTGGCTTCTAAATGGCAACAATTCTGACCAATGATTGACTTGGATGACAATAATTCATCCAATAAGATTAGGAAAAGTGTTAGGGTAGTTTTATAATATTTATAAAATTATTTTAACCTTTAATTATCTGATTTACCCTTAAATGTGGTAATAAAAATTATTACTAATGTTACTATTCATAATGTCCAAAAACTAAATTAACTTATTTAAATAATTTTAACCCTCTAATTCCAAATATATAATCCATTTTTCCAAATTCGAAACTCATAATTCGAAGAAATTAATTAAAAATTAATCTCATTGATAGAATAAGAAAACATGTTTTTTAGTAAAAAAGTCAAAAGTTCACATAGTTTTTCTATTCAATTTCAATATGAAATTGATTTTAATGACCAAAATTGAATTAAATGATAAAATAAATAATTAAATTTACTTTAAAACAAATTAAAATTATAATTTAACAATACAAATGAATTAGATGAAAAATAAATTTTGAATTAAAATGAAGTATTTGTCATTATCCATTAAAATGTGTATTTTATTATAAAGATAAAAAATTCATCCAAAGTAAATTTTTATAATTCACTTCTAAATAAGAAGATTAATTTTTGATATAAAAATCACAAAATTTTTAAAAACTATATTTAAAATAGTTTCTCCATCAAAAGGTGATAAATAGTCTTTTAATAATATTAGAGCTCTGTATGCTTAAAATTGTGTTTATTATTATTTTAAGCCCATATAATTTATTGGAATAAAATAAAAACATTTAATAAACATTTGTAAATAAAATAAATAGCTCTATTCATTCATTCCAAGAGAATAGCTAGGTTATTACTACTACTTAAAATGGTAATATTAATAATATATTATTTTTTGATATCACTCAGTAGTGTGTGAAATGTAAGATTTCCGAGAAACCCATTGTTATGTGTCGTGTACGCTATCTAACATAGTTTCCCCATTAAATTAAAATTACTATCCAATTCATAAATATATATATATATATATATAATGTATTATTTTATAATTACCTCGGATGTTACATCCTCCCCCCCCTTTGGAAATTACATCCTCACAATTTTATTCACATATAAAACAAGTGGGAGAGTTTATCCCACATAGTATTTTTAGATCCCATGTTGTCTCTTCATCCATAAATTATTTTCATAAAACCATAACCTCGTGATTCACCTTATTCTACTTCACATTCTCTATATGGTCATGAATCTTGATTATATGTTACTATTATGAAATACTCTCTTCCAACTAAACTACTTCTGGACTCAAAACATGAGATAGATCCAAAAAATACTTTCTTAGCATTGAAACAGGAAAAAAATTATGTACCTGGGATAAAATCATAGGTAATGTAACTCTATAGAAAACTGGTCCAAAATTATCAAGGATTTCATGGGGTCTAATGAACCTCGGACTCAGCTTTCCCTTTTTACCAAAATGCAACACAATTTTCCATGGAGGGACTTTGAGAAATACATGATCACCCACCTCAAAATAATGATATTTTCACTATTTATCAACATAACATTTCTTCCTCCTTTGATCTATCTTCATTTTTTGCGGAATCAACTGAACTCTTACTACCATTTACTCTACCATTTCTGGTCCCATAAACTTTTATCTGAAAAAAGTTAGAGTTTGACACTGATTTCCATATAAGGCCTCAAATTGCGACATATATACACTAGAATGATATCTTTTATTATAAGAAAATCCATCCAATAAAATATTTTTATCCCAAATTCCTTGGTAGTTTATTAAACATGCACGTAATATATCCTCCAATGTTTGAATTGTTCATTCTGACAACCTATCTGATTGAGGATGAAAAGTTGTACTAAATTTTAATACAGTATCCAATGACTTCTGAAGGCCCTTCCAAAAGTTCAAGGTGAACCTAGGATCAAGATCACATATAATGGGGAGGGTAAATTCTTATAATATTACTCTCTATTTAATATAAAACATATAAAGTTGATCTCGAGACATAATATATTGAATAGGAAAAAATGAGAAGATTTAGTCAATCGATCAACAATAACCCGAATCACATTGTTACATCGATAATTACATGGTATTAATAAATCAAAGTCCATGGATATATCTTCTCATGTCCATTATGTCACTAGAAATGGATGAAGCATACCCTGCAAAAAAAAAATTTCTACTTTCACCACCTGAGAAGTCAAACACTTCATGGTAAAGTCTATAATATCATATTTCATTTCATCCCAATAGTAATATTTCTAAAGGACTCTTTATATCTTGTTGATGAAGGTTGAACTGAAAATAGAGAACAGTGAGTTTAATTTAACAATTATTTCTTAAAATTTGAATCACATGGCACAAATAATTTCTTCCAAAACCTCAAAAAAATATTTATCAATGTTAAATTCAGGTAATATACCTTTCGGAACCAAAGCTACCATTTTATAAAACTCACTTTCTTCCATCTATTCTTTCTTAAATCTATCTAATAGATACTATTGCACTAAATCATAATAAAAATAGAGGAATTTCTGACAAAAACAACTGGAAAGAAAAAATTCATCAAATCATTAAATTAAGTATCATGTTCCAAACATATCATGGGTAAGGTTGCATTATTTTTTCATCTCAAACCATTAGCCACTTTATTTTCTTTTCCTGGATGGAAATGAACCATGAAATCACAATCATTAATTAGTTCAATACATCTCTCATATCTCATGTTCAATTATTTATGAGTGAATATATACTTCAATATTTTTTTAATCAGTATATATTTCACACTTTACTCCATAGAAATGATGCCTCAAAATTTTTATAGCAAAAACAACAACAGCTATCTCTAAATCAAATATAGGGTAATTTAAGTCATTATGTTTCAATTGAAGTGAAGCATAATAAATTACCTAAAAATTATTTATTAGAACATAACAATATCCTTTCAATGAATCATCTCTGTAAATAACAAATTCACCATTCTTAAAAGGTTGGGCTAAAACTGGATCATTTACTGATATTCATTTCACTTTTTGAAAACAATCATCACACTATTTTGTCCTGATGAACATAACTCCCTTATATGTTAACATAGTTTGTGAGCTACATAACTGATAAAAGTTTTCAAAAAACCTTCAGGAATAACCTGTTATTCAAAGAAAACTAAGAATCACAGTGATATTGGTAGGTCTTAGACATAATTCAACAACATTTTTTAGAAGTGTCAACAATTGATAAATATTTACAAATAATATAAGAAAGGAATAAAATTTTTTATAACCAAAATTAACTCTTTCTAAACTCTCCACATAGATTTTTTTCTTTTTAGGTTTGAAAAACAATCCTTAAGTGACTTATATGTTCCTACTAGTTTTTAGAATATACCAAAATATCATCTATAAACACAACCACAAACTGATCCAAAAACTAAGGAAAGACCCCATTCATTATATTCATAAATACATAAGGTTCATTGGATAACTCAAATGGTATAAATACAAACTCATTATTCCTATATGTCATTCAAAAAAAATTTTGAATGTCATCCTCTTTCACCTTCAGCTGATGGTACCCATACCTCAAATAAATCTTTGAAAAATATGGAGCTCCTGGGAGCTAATAAAAAAAGTAAACAATATGAGGAAAAAATAATTTTTCATAAAGGTCATGTTATTCAAGGCTATATAATCAATACAAAGTATCATTGAACCATCCTTATTTTTTACAAAAAAAATATGAGCACCCCATGCTGATGTGATAAGTCAAATAAAACCTTTATCATGCAGTTCCTGCAACTATTTTATTTAGTTCCACCAATTCTACATGATATAGTCAATAAGGGGGTTTTGAAATTGGATTTGCATCTATCACTAAATGATTAGTAAATTCAACCCCCAATTAGGAACACCACCATTAAAATCATCTGAAAAACCATATGTGAATCCATTCACTAATATAATGTCACAAATTAAAATTTCTTTCTTATTTTCAACAACATGAGCTAGATAACATTAACAATAATCTTTAATAAATTTATCATCTTCTTGGTATATTATCAAAGGTGATAAATCATTGAATAATATTTTATTGGAATTGTAAAATATTATATCATGATAAACTAAAAATCATTCCATACCCAAAATTATATGAAATTATACTATATAAAGTTCAATAAGATTTGAATAAAAAAAATCTCACTGATGATAATAGGAAGATTCTTATAAATATTCATTGCTTTAATAATTACAACATGATTTTTTACCAAAAGTTATATATCAAATTCGTGAGGTGATATTTCCAATTTACATGAAATTTTCTCATAAATTAAAGAATATGAAGATCGAGAGTCAAACAGATTACTTGAATATTTTAAATAAACCCATAAAATACTTATAACCACTTAATTTGATGGTCCATCTTCAATTGTTGTAGTAGAAAATGATTTTCTAACTCCCTTATTATTTCGATATTTATTGTTTTCACATAGGGTAATGAACTTTTGAGACACATTGGTATAATTCCCTAACTCGTTGCAAGTAAAGAATCTTACCATGGGCCTTTCATTTTTTAACTCATCATCTCCCTTGAATTCATGAGAAATATGACAAGTCTTACCACATCAGATGCACTTTCTAGACCTTGAGATACATTCTCCATGATTATTTTTAGCACACTTCATAGAAGATGGAAATTTAGTTTTATTACCTCCAAACATCTTTTATTAATGTTTTCCCATTTCCAACCAACTATACCTCTTCTTTTTCATTCTAAACAAATGACCATTAAAAAACTCCATTTATACCTCCTCGTCACATTAGAAAAGTTTCTCATAGCTTTTGAACTCACGATAAGCTAATTCCCTTTGATATATTTTATTCAATCCTGAGAAAAACTTATTTATCTTACTATGAATATCTTAGATAACATTTTGGACATACCTCGACAATAGGTGAAATTTTCATCATATGTAGGCACTGAATATTTCTCTTTTTTAATCAATTCCAATTATTTATTTTCCATACTAAGCTGAATAGTCTTCAGAAAATATTTCTCAAGGATGATATTCCTTAATTCATCCCATTCTGTGGCATCAATATTTTCACTTCCTATGATATTTTTAACCATTGACCACCACTGATTAACTTCACCTTCATTATGATAAATAGTAAGACTAAAATATTTTTTTTTCAGAATTCCCCATTACATTAAAAATAATTTTGGGTGATTTATTTCGTCCTTCATATATCATGAGGTGAGATGATCCTATGAATTATAGGGACGTTGCCTCATGAAATTCACTTATATGGATATATTACACTTCTCCTGATCTCGTTGATCTTGTGCATGGACACCACCACCATTTATCGCCTGATTAAACTGATCCATAACTACAAAAAACACTTCATTTTTGATTTAGATCATATCAAGATGTGGGTTTAGAAGGAATGTTTCCTCTACATACCTTCCCATCATAGCTACCCTGTTTTCTATGTGAAAAACCATTATAATAGACATGTCTTAGATAAAGCATCATTGTAATATTAAAATACTATATATTTTCAATTTTACCATAAAGTAAAAAAAATATTATATGGATATTATATTAACAATATCCTCACCTCTAATGTTTTCAAAATCATCCTATAATACCAACTATAAGGAAGTAGCCTTAAACATTAAATAATTTTAGTTAAGTAAGGAATTCTACATTATTACACATTCAGGATCTTTTCAAGTTTTTAGCTTCATATAATTAGTCCATAACTCATAGAGTACAAAACCATGTAAAAACAAAGTGGACACTTATAATAGTATCTATTTCATTCATAAAACTAAAACTTTTAAAATGAATCATGGTATTTTCTCTTGTTTAATCGTCTTAAATTTTTCATGATCTCAAACATGGATCTATTCTCCCTTAAATCTAGTGAATTTTTTTTCAAAACATAGTATGAGAAAAAAAATTCTCAGTAAGGGATACATAAAGAATAAAAAATGTTAGTCTTTCAAAAAACATTTAAACCATGAATACTTTATCATAATGTAATACTTTCCACCTAAAATAAGTAGAAAATACTTTCCTTCGAATATAACCTCATTGATTACCTTTTTTTAATCCCAATATTACCATAAAACCCATATAAATAACATATAACATATAAAGTTAACTTGGTACATAATCACACTAGTATGTAATAACCATACAATTGACTTCCATATATATAACTCTTATAAATAAATTATCCATATGACCAACTTCCATGCTGAATGCATTGGATGTTATAATGTAACCATCTATCCTTGGTTTATCATAGAACCACCCATATTTTGTTTATCATGGAACCAAATAAAATTGGTTTAACATGTAACCACCCATTAAATTTCAAAGTGCCATTGTATAATCGTAACACATAAAATATTTCAATTCTCAATATTTCACACATACTATTTCACTTGCAATCACAGGAAATCATTACAAGATATTGAAATAGTAAATCTATTTTCAAAAACAATTTCAATAAAAAATAACCATAAAAATGAAATATAGTATTTATTTTCTTTTTTAAAAACAATAAGTCTTATAGAGGAATATAAATACTAAATAACGATTACGGTGGTGGAGAAGTTTTTTTTGCCGCATACATTAACAAAAATTCATTTTGTTGGTTTAAAATGAATGTAAAATTCATTGAATAAAAGGATTCATTTGGATAATATTTTAATGAAATTAAAATTCAATAGGTTTTATTATACACCTTATAAAATAATGTGGCGTATAACATCAAAATATGCCGGAATGAAAGGAGATTGAGACGAAGCCCCTTACCTTGATTCCAACCTATCTCATATGTTATTTATCTTACTAAATAATATATCTAGGATAAATTTTTCTTACATTAGAACCCATTAACTTTCATTATTCCCTTCATATCACTTATTTTCATGTTATAATAATTAAAAAATTATTTATGTTCATATCAGATGTCCTATCGATATTCGGTACTTGAGTAAAAAATGAGCATGGTATGATGTCAATAGTCCATATGTTCATAAGTCCATCATCTATAGAATAATATTCATGGTAATATTATAATTTTTAAACATAAATTAAACTTTTAAATCAAACTGTTAATTATGGTTAATAAAAATTAACAACGTTATAATCCTGGAGACAGTAGGTCGGACGTAGGCATGAGTAACATTTTCTATTTCTCATTGATCATTATGCAAAGAAGGTAAGGATATTTTTATATTAAAAGAATTATAATAATAAAATTAAAATCATATTAATAATTTAAATATACTAATATATATCATAAAAGTGATGTAGTGAAAAACATAAATCACATTTCTTTATAGAGGTGATAGTTCATATATACACATGAATGATGTTATCATTTTTATGTGTATGGAATGTAAGAAAATAATTGATATAATATTATATTATAATTATTAATATGTTATTAATATCACATATAAACATTAATTATATTTATATTATCTATCAGGAGAGATGATTAAGGAAAATGAATTAGATCTGTTCGTGGAGGTGATAGTTCGCACGTACGCACGAATGATTAATTCTATTCTCATTTAATAGAATTAGAGAATGAATTAGTTGATGATATTAAAATAATATAATATTATTATATTGATGATGTTTTATTTATTATGTCACCATAGATAATGATTATTTGAAAGAATTGGAAGAACAAATAAAATAGAGTCACTTAATTAAAAATGTTACCTTTCATTCGGATGATCACCTTTCATTAACACATTAACACCTATAAGGATGGTGTGAAGCCTAAAATAAGTCTTAAATAATGTGTATAGGGATTATAGGAAGGGGTTTCAGAATATATTTTCTGAACCAAAAGGTTTTTGATGTGAAAGGAATGGAGAGGAATGGGTGCAATTTTATAGGAGAGGGGAGGGGCACTCATGGATTTATAAAAAGTATTAAATTTATATAAATTTATTTTCTATACCAAATGGTTAAAATTTAATTTAGTTATAATATAGGATGAAAATGAATCTAAAAATAATCATCTAATGTAAATTATAAAAATATTATTATCATTTTCATCCTTATCTTTTTATTTTAACTCTTTTAACTCTTACCATTTTATTAAGTAATTTTACAATTTGAGAGTTAAACTAATTAACATAACATTCCAAACAACCAATTAATGAATATTTAATGAAAGTTATAGACATGTATAAATATTGTTTCTAATTTTTTTATTTTTATAAATAATATATAATTTAATAAAATATTTTATATTTTAAAATACCTATAGTGTGAATTTTGACACTATTATATAGTTGACTATTTAAAAATATCATAACGACAAGATAAGTTAAAATAAAATCTTTTAAATCATAATAGAAAAGAAAATTTCATCCATAAAATTATTGTATAGAAATTATTATATCATATTATATTTATTTTAATAATTATAATATCATTTATTTAATTATTTCATTAATTAAGAAATTACTCCATCATAATTGTGTCACCATTTATATTAACAATTTATTTTATAAAAAATATAAAGAAATTGTCCTGATGTGGTTAATATTTTTATCTCTGAATTGAATATTTATATTCTAAATATCTCTCAAATAACCCCATATTAAAATTATTTTAGTAATAAGAGACATGATTGTGGAATCTTGGTCTTTTCTTTAAATAAAATGTTATAAGTGTCATAATTGTGCCCAAGTGGATTCCAAATGCCAAAATTTCTGATCAAGTGTTTTATTGGCCAAAACAAACTCATACAATAAGATTATGGAATGTTTTAGGATAGTTTTATAACATTTATAATATTATTTTAACCTTTAATTATCTGATTTACCCTTAAGTGGGGTAATAAAAAATATTAATAAATTTACTATTCATAATTCCCAAAAAAAGGGACCTATTTAAATAATTTGGACCTTTTAATTAAAAATATTTAATCCATTTTTTCCAATTCCAAAATACAGAATTTGTATAAATAAATTAAAAATTAATATCGTTGATGGAATAAAAAAACAGTTTTTTTATGTAAAATGTTCAAATGTTCTCAAAGTTTTCTATTCAATTTCTTTGTGAAATTGATTCTAATGACGAAAAATGGATTAAATGATGAAAAAATATAAATATACTTTAAAACCAATTTAAATTATAATTTAACAATACAAATAAATTACATGAAGATGTATATTTTAATTAAAACAGATTATTTTTCACTATTCATTAAAATATCAATCTTTTGAGAAAAATACTTAAATTAAACCAAAGTAAATTTTCATAATATTATTCTAAATATGAAGTTTGATTTTTCATATAAAAATTATATAAGTTAAAAAACTATATTTAAAAAGGGTTCTCCATCAAAAGGCGGTAAAATAACATTTTAAAACATTTATATATTTTTATGCTTAAAATTTGATTTATTCTAATTTTAAGCGCAAAAAACGTACTGGAATAAAGGAAAACAATTTATAAAAATTTATAAATATAATATATTTATCTATTTTCACTCCCTCTAATAAAAAATAATGGCGATTACTACCGCTTAAAATAATAATATTAATAATATATTAATTTTTGATATAACTGAGCCTTGTGTTCATCGTAAAATTTTAGAGCTACTCATTGTTGCACGTAGAATAATCTATCAGACATATAATTCCATTTAAATTAAAATTAATGTCTAATTCATAAATATTAATAGATATCAAAATGTATTGTTCTATAATTGTCTAGCATGTTGTAGAACATGCTCTAATGGTAGAGGAATTTAAATCTCTTGTTTTATGTGTGAAGAGTTCAAAAACAATCACTTTAGATTCACATTGAAAATAATTTTTTAGGAATTTTATGTACATTATACCCTTGGTTAAGTATGTTCATATGATTTTTTCTAATGTATACATGTCCTCGGTGCCACCAATGATTTTCTTCCTTTATGACGAAGTTGCATCTAGTTCCCTCATCACCACCGAGAAACAATTTAACAGATTTTTTTCTTCCCTATAGTCAATAAGTATTTATATTTAAACATATTAACTAAATATAAATCCTTTTAAAATATAAAAATATTGATTAAATACAAAATTTTAGATAAAAATAGCAATTTGTGCTCCAAAACATCTATAAAAAATGTATTATTTTAATTTTCCTTTTTCATCTCTATTAACCTCTAAACCAATATCTCTTATCATATGTATACCATTATTCCTAATGATCACAAAAAATTCATTTAACTATTGAAAACCTTTTAGGAGCCTAAGATATCCTATCTTATATTAAGGGAATCCATTATCCTAGATCCAAATAACATCATTTTGAGATTTTTTGAGTACTTCTTAAATCACTAATTCCCTCTACTTTCCATTCAATTTATTCAATTTTTTAATTTCTATATTGAAATATATATTTTCTAGGTATGGTATAATTTTTATGTATCCTTTTTCAATGATCCCTATCTACTCACACATTGGATAAAAAAAATTAATTATTGTAACTATTTTTTATTATTTATTCAAAAATATATAAATTTATTCCAATATTTTGATCATTTAGTAGGTCTAATCCTCTTTGATATCTATATACCATATATTATAGGATTATTAAGACATTAATAATTGAACATACATATCCATACCATGTTCCAAAAGCCTAAAAAATAACAATAATAACTATAAAATGAATATATTCTATTGAAAAATACATCGGATTCCACTATTGTTTCCTGCTATTCTTCCATCTAATTACCATTAACATTCAAACGAGTGATTTAAAAAAATATTGAATATCAAACAAAATATTCTTTATTGAACTCTTCCTTACATATATTTTTTAATAATCATTTTTCAAGTTATAAGTACTAGAATTTCATACTTTATGGTAATTAATTTTATTGGGAACAAATATGAAATTTGGAGACTGTATTTTGGTATCTTCCTTTTAAATATGTTTATTTATCAATATTTCTTAAAAATCATGAATTAAATTTTGAATGTAATATTTTAAAATATTAAATTACATTTATAATTAAATCAATTTTCTAAAAACATTAACCTCTTTATCCTCTTATTTTTCATTCTTTAACATGCCAAAATCCCTTGTTTTAACATTATAAAGACACATCATCGGGATATTAATATAATTTATCATCTTTCAATAAATTTTATGATATAAGTAGTATTTTTTAAGTGCTAATTTTAATTATTTATTTATATTCTTATTCATATCCTCAAATATTGAAATCTATCAAATAAATTCATTTGATTCCTTCTATGTCATGAATGCAATTTGAATTTTATTCTCATATCCATCATTTTTTATCTATATATAATTCCCATTCAATCAATTTTTTAATCATAAATTATACAGAAAATTTATTGCATGTCTAATGTTAATCACCATCCTCAAATCCAACATCACAAACAAATTTATATATGAAATTTTTCTTCTTAAGATTAAAGAGATTTTACCCTTCCCCTTTAATGAATACATTCACTTATTGAATCTTCATGATTTCTTTTTTACAGAAATACATGGATTCTAATTATCATATTTAAAATATTTATGTTCTTTCAACTTTAAATAATTTTATATGAAATACCTTATTTACATAGTTTAAATTGTTGAGCAGATAATTACCTCAATAGTTTCCATTTCCTCTTCTCAAACTTCCTAAAATGATTGATTTTTTTTTTTAAATTTTCATTTCAAATTTTATTATTAGTTGATATATTTTACCTCTTTAAAAACTTCTTCCATACTCTACTCTTATCTTAATTATTTATGAGATATTTATTTTTCATCTTTATTATTCTATTTTAAACACATCCTACCATTATTTCATTTGAAATTAACATACTATTAATGTCATTTAATTGTAGTGAATTAGGATTTAAATATTCAATCACCAAAACCACTATTTAAATTTTTTTAAATATTTACAATATGTTTTAGAAAAATATTTCATCTTATAAAAAACAATATTTTTTCTCATAATATTAACAACTGTAGAGTATAAATCCTTGAAATATTCATCCTCATCCATTTATAGAGATTCAAGATTTTGTTTCGAAACATATAGCATGGATTCAATCACTGTTACATTAATTTAAATAGTGTTTTCTAATATATCCTAAATTTATTACCTCATTATATAATTCAGCCACATAAAAGACACAATAATTTTGGATTCTAGAGAAAATCACAATGAAATAATTTTCATCGTGGCATTATAAAAAAATCGTGTTCCCTCTAAATGTGACAACCATGATCATATAGACCTCCCCAACCACATAAAAACCCATCTCTTCATCAAGAAATGGTATTTATCATTGTATTGTGAACTATAAAGGTGTATTCAGTCTAGTTCAGTACAATATCTTCATCACTCAATGATCTTGACATGACTTGATAAATCAAGATACAACAAACATGCTTTATAACAAAACTTATCCTTACAAATATACTAAATATTCCCTTCCGGGTTCCATGTGGTTTTATTTCTATCACAATGGTGTTATTTCAAAATCTCAAATATGTTGCAACACTTATTTTTCTTAATTACTATACTACTGGTTCAATTATAAAAATCACTATGCAACAACAATTTTTTTATGTTGTAATTTTTATATCACTAAATAACCTTTCAAACTTCATCCAAAAAATGAGTCCAATCATGGAATTACCATTTGGGTTATTCTTTGATTTAATATTACATTATTATATTTTATTCTTAGGTAGAATATATTTTTTGTTACTACTATCACGACTTCATTATTTCATAAGAAGCACTCAAACATCTTTATAGCTCTAACATCTTAGTTCCCGACATAAACTATATTATTATAAGTTTGAAAATGAACATTTCACCAATTGATAAAATATATAGAACTTGATATTGAATGTGATTCATATAGTAATTTATTTTTTAACACTAAAATCAATAAATAATTTCACAAAATCATATCGACTCTACAGTAGCATAAAAATTTTACCTTTAACCAACATCTCTTCATAGGGTTCTTTCGTTATTTTAATAACTTTTATTCTTCAACAGTATCTTCCAACATATCATAATAATCTCTTTAAACCTAGAATTGATATATTCCCTATAAAAATTTAATTTACAATTAATATAGATACATGAAGGACCATCAACCACTACTATTCATTATAAAACCCTTTAAAATATTTAGTGTTGTTGGTAGTTGTTGAAAAAATGGGATTATGATTTAGGTTTAAACAATAATAGATTAATTATAACTATGGGGTATCATGTTTAGATATGTGGATACTAATTCATCGTGATGAAAACTATCCATTCAACCTCCATTTATAATTTTGTTATTGGAATAATTATTTATAGTAGTATATATGGGCTACACAATAAATTGATGTTATAAATTTCATGAAAACTCAATATGGAATATAGTTTCATGAATGCTAGTATCATGAGTGGTTCATATTGAGTTATAAAAATTAATTTACAAGTGGGATATATTTTTATATACAGATTTTGATTTTTTACATTTATATACATTATAAATAAAAGAAAACTTATTTCATGAGGAAATAAGTTTCAAATAAAAAATTTGTCGCACATTTTTTATCATCCCATTAAATTTATAAAATGATAGAACAATTTTTATTGTTAATTTTCAAAAAAAAATCATATATCTCTCCATTCAAATATTATAAAAACTCTCCCCTATTGGGATGTCTTGTATTCATATCAAGCCTTGTAAATAAATGTGTTTTATTTTAATTCCATTTTCTTCTTTTGTTCTCAAATTTCCTCAATAAGAGGTATCAAATAAACGTTTTGGGTTCTATAGATGAATTTTTATTTGAATAATGGTATAATATGAATGAAACTTAATGACTGGTCACATTGATAGAAATGAATTCAGATTCTAAAAGATAAATATTTAAGGTTATCAATATAAAAATAATATTTCTATGCCCTAAAATTGTAAATAAAGATAAAAACATTATATGTGGATTAGAAATTATCAGAAAGATAGACCTTGGTAATTATATTATTGATATTGGTGACAACTATTTCATACAACACCAAGGAAGAGATGAAATATTTAGGTTTAATTAAGGAATTTTCTAACATGTTGGGAAATCTATTAGTGTAAAAAATGATATTCTTGACGTGTTGTATAATAAATATTAAGATTAATAGAAGTAAGATAACAATATATCATATGATTGAACTAAATTTCAAGCTAGATGGGTTTTCTAAAACAATATGTTACAGCTGAAATTAGTACATTTCAACACCTACAATCATTTCATGAATTCAAGGAACTCACAGTCAATATAGTTATTATTTATTATAGTAATATTAACTTGAAATTAAATAAAGTACATGATCTAATCCAAATATAATATATTCATGGAAAATAAATAATCAAATTCCCTTTAAAGTAAATATATTTTATGTTATAGGGAGATGAAAAAATCATATAATACAAAGTTACTTGTTAGTATAAATAAAATGAAGTGAGTGGAAATAAAATGAAAATTTCACACCTTACGGAACTGTTGGAAGAAGTTCTGTGTAATCATGGACTATTAAATGAGACAAAAGTCATAAATTAGTAATAAAGTGAAAGAGAAATCATAAATATTTGATGATTCATTGGTTCTCTATGTTTAAATTCTTATGGATTCGTAGGAATTAGACATTTGTGTTTCTTACATTAAACCCTATAAAAATAATGATTAAGAAATTTATTTCCTTTAAATTTATGGAATTTAAATCTTAATAATAATAAAAAAAATTTATGTTTATATCAATGGGGGTGAAGAGTGGACCACTAAACATTATAAATGTTTATAATGTAGACTTATTTTAATTAAAAATTAGATTATAAAACCTATCATTGAATATTGGTTCATTTGACTGATAAGGGAATAAAGGTTTAAAGAGTGAATGGAATACTAATATATAAGATCTTCGTCGACATGCTTTCCATGAGGATTATACTATTTTCGAATATATAAAATATTACTTTTAAAAATCATGATGAAAATAAAATATTGGAAAACTATAGCTTAATAATTCTAATATAATGGGACCTATAATAATACACTGTCTTATCAAATCCCATTATTATGTGACATTCATTGAAGAATCAACTCCAATGTTATGGATTTATTTTATTAGAAATAAACAAGTTGTTTTCTAAATTCTAGAAGTAAAAGGATATTTATATGAATGAAACATGGTATAATGTGAAGTTTTTCAGAACTAAAAAGAGTTGTAAATAAGATATTTCAAATTTCAAAGTATTTTTTTCGATAAAATAAAATTCTTGAGTGGATATAGATTCGCAAAAAACCACAAAATAAATGTTGTACTAAAGTGATTGAATATAACACTTTTTGAGCATTATAAGATTATATTGATGTTTTATGGTTAACCCAATGTATTTTTCAAAAGACCATAGACTTTTACAAATATTGTTACCTTATTTTTAAGATAAACATCTATTAATTACATTTCTATGATCTTGAGTCCTAGTGTCATTGGAAGACAAGGTGCAAAATACATCAAAGAGAGACTAAAATAGTACTTCTTTATTTTATTCCCCATAGTGAGATCTTAATATTATTTAGTCTCATAAAACTACATTAGATAACTAGATGAGATACATAAAATATTGTTTAAAGATGAAAATACAAGTAAGGTAATAAAAATTATAATGAATCACAACTTCTGAGTCAAAGTCATAACAAGATATCATAAAAGAGGGTTCCAAGAGTAATCACTTTCTATAAAAACATAAATAACATCATATCATAAGATAATAGAATCATATTAAATTTTTAAGTAACATATAACCTATAATAAACATGATTTTTTTTTCTAAGAAAATAAATCAATCATAAGGCATAAATATAATAATTACCCATCAAAATAAAATGGGTTGAAAATTCTTGTCTTTTATCACAATCAAATGAAATTTCACATTGAAGGCATTTGATAGATGAACATATAAGATTTGTTACCCATCAGTGTAATGTAGAATAAGGTAGGTATATATGTTATATAAATATATACATAACTTATAATAAATTTATAAATCAATGTTTTTCATTATTGATGAAAATTTCATTAAAATATTAAATGGATATTTCTTGATATAAATAACCTTTTCACCTAAA
Source organism: Viscum album (assembly GCA_963277665.1). Taxonomy (NCBI): domain Eukaryota; kingdom Viridiplantae; phylum Streptophyta; class Magnoliopsida; order Santalales; family Viscaceae; genus Viscum; species Viscum album. The sequence continues at coordinate 2,050,144,887 of OY728125.1, forward strand.
AAACATCTTAAATATCTAAAAAATCACAACATTATTAAAAAAGTTCCTATAAAAATAACCTTGTAAAATTAAAAAGTAATCTTCAAATAATTTATTTCTCATGAAGGTTGGTAATTCCATACATGTCATATAATTTAAAAAGAACGTTCCTTTTACACTATGGTAAAAAGGGATAAAATTACATCGTCTAGAGAATGAAAAAAATATTCCTTTAAAATATAATATAATAATTCAAAATTGGTAAAAATTTATATAATAATTAATTTTTTAAATGTTAAAAATACTATTAAAAATAATTTTAGAAAACATGGATTTGGATGAAAATGTGTTTTTAGCCAAAGAGAAAAATATAGTCATTATTTCTTAAAAACCTTGTCTTAACCTTTTCAAGTAAAAAATAATGAAAATTATTACTACTATATGAAAATTTTATGAAAAAAAATTATTATAACAAACTTAAATTTTTTTATTAGATAATGGTCTAATAATTACCTATAACTAAAATTCAAGATTAAAGAGTCCCAATTAAAATGAGATTGAATTGTAAATATTTACCACTTCGGTAACTATTGAGGCATAACTTGCATAAATGAAGTAAATGATTTTTAACTTAAAATATAATTAATTTAGATGGATTAATTATATAATATATAAAATAATTTTTTATCCACCATTAAATAAAAATAAGTGTAAAAATGAACATTTGTTTCAGAGATGGATGTTTTGGGAAGAAATCCTAACATTGAGTCCAAACATATTCATGTATGTATTTTATATCATATATGATAAAATTATTTTTATTATTTTAATTAAAAATTAAAATTTCATAGATTAATAAATTATACATTAATCATTTAATTCATTTATTTTAAGGTTTTATTTAAGTGCTTTATGATTTATATCCACAATGGGTGTTTTTTAGGATGATCTATTTATAATATTAAAACAGCGTTTATATTTGAATAAGGTTAAAGGGGTCCTTATTCCTTCATACCTGAAATAATAATCATGAAATGATTTTCATTTTTTACATCAATTATAAAATTAAAATTACTATTAGATATGGTTATGAAAAATGAACTACCTTACAATCATGAATATGGTACATCGTACACACGCATGAGTAACGTTTCCATTTATCAATGAATGTGATCGAAAGAAGGTAAGTACTATTTTAAACATTATAAAATGATAAATATAACATTTTTATAATATTATTTCTTTAAAAACACTTAAATATACCATATATTTTATTTAGTAATATAATTGAATCACATCATTTCACGACACTGTAGTTCCTCATACACATGAACAATGTTATATTTTTTATATAGAGGTTAAGGTAAGTAGTTATACAATATATTACTCTTATATAATGATTAATATGCAATTTAAATAAATTAAATTAATTAAATACATCATCATGTATATCCATGAGAGATGATGATGGAAAATTATTTACCTCGGTTCCTGAGGTGGTAGTTCATCGAAAACATGAACGTTGGTTTTGTTTCACATTTGATTTAAGTGGAGATGGATTTCAATAATTTAATTAAAATAATGGTATATTAGTATATGGTATATAAATATGTTATTATATTTTCATTATTTTGTAATATTTTATTGAGGTTGAAGAAGAAAATAAATAAATTTGCTCAATTGATCATGATACCACTTCTTCAAAAAAACTATTTAGGGTTATACCTAAAGCCTTCCTTGTTTGGATTTTGAATCAACCTAATACATTTATAATATGGGAAGGTATGTAATGAAGATAATTAAGTAGGCATTTTTTAATTAAATGGGTCTTGGATGTGTGGAATAGAGAGTAGATGGGGTCCCTTTTATAAGGGAGGAGGAGGGACATTCTTTTAAATATAAAAATAAACTATAAAATAATGGGAAGTAAAACTCAATACATGTGCCACATAAAATTGAAAAATAATGGTTTTGAGGAGATATTAGGCTGATACAAACCTATACCATTCAAGATAATAACTTTTTAAATATTTTATTTTATTTATATCTTTAGGTTAACCCCCACCCCACCCCCGATATAAGGATTTTAGGGTTAAACTTATTAATATATTTTTACTATCTTTTCAAATAATTTTAAGAAAAAATTAAGTTCTATTTATTATATAATATTAATTATTATGACACAAATTATTTAATAATTTTTTTAAAATTCATTTCATAGAACTGTAGGAATTTAATTTTAAATTAAGCCTCCAAACTTGTTCAAAAATTATTTTCTGAGAAATGTATTTTTCAAGTACAATATGATATTATAAGAAATTTTTAATATTAATCAAAATTCAGTGGATTTAAATTTAAATTTATAGATAATATATATATATATAAATATAATTTAAATCATTCCATATTAAAAGTTATTTTAGTCTATTAGAATGCAGAAACATTATGCAATTTAGAATAATTTTTAGAAAAAACTATTTCAAAGCATAAAAATAATCATATAATAAAATATAGCATAAAAATTTATATGTAATTAATTTGATTAAATCTTACTGAATAATACTAATTTCTATTTCAAATCAAATGAATATAATAATGTGACTTTTAAAATTATTTATTTATTTAAAATAAAAATTAATTTTATAATAATCGGTACTTTCACTATACATTTAAAAATTTATATTGACCAAACACAATAAACAATTTCAGTGTAATTTTATATCATTATTGGGATTCTAAAATGACCATAATTTAATTATATTAGTTTTTGATAATAATAAATAAAATTATTTTCTAATATATTTTTTTTATTAAAAATTTAGTTATTATTTCATAATCATTTATAAATAAATTTATATTGATTAGAAACTTTTCATCTATTATATATTATAATTAAAATTATTGATACCCACCAACTTAATAGCTATGTCAAAATAGACATATTTAATTAGTAAATTTTTTATTAATATGTCTTGGGATTTTTAAACTTAATGTTTCATGTTGAATACACTATCGAACTTTGTATTATTTTAAAATATCATGGAGTTACATTCTACCCCATTAAATTAATTTCATCCTTTCATTTTGAAATTTTTCTCCTTATTCAAGGGTCTTATATATAAAAATTCTTTTATGAAAAATCCCAAATTCTAAAAAGGGTGAATATGGCATTCTCATAAAAATTAGTAAATGAAAATTTGATGATCATCAAATAATTATGTTTCAACAAAAGATGATATTAGTGGGAATTATAAATATGGACAAGTATGAAGAGTTTAAATAATTATAGAGGGTCATAGAGATCATTGATCATAAAAAATTAAATGTGTAAGAGAAAGTTAATAAACATACAATGAAAAATATGTGGTGAGTTTATTGACCATTATATCATAAGATATAATGGTAATTGGATAAAATTATTGTTTCAATATATTTTTCTTTTATATGATGGTTTCTATTATAATTAATAAAGAAATCATTGAATAATTTATATACTTAGTAACCTTTTGTATCTTAAACATAATTTAATCATTTCATTGTGATTCAATCAATTACCACTTTATATCTTACTATAATCAATGAATATCCAATATAAAATTTTTATGTCTAAATAAAAAAAATTATCATTAATGAGTCATAATATTCTTAAAATAATTACTTTTTATTCCTATTATATTTTTTTAAAAATCATCACAATGTAATATAATACCGAAAATGAATATGAATATTTTAATAACCCAAATTCAATAATATAACCAATGTTCTAGCATAAATTATTCCTTAAATAAATGACCATATATCCCAAATTAACTCAATAACATGAAAGAAGGATTTAACCTAAAAGGTTGTCTCATACCCCTCATCTTAGATCTTCAAAAACATAATAGAATTATTCCTATATAATCCATTATTATAAAATTAAATTATATATATTTATATATATATATTTATATATATCTCAACCCAATAAATTGATTCCCAAAATATCATTAATCACTTCAAAATCCAAAAAAATATTCGGTCTTGTAATATTTTTTTGAAATATAAGTTAATTCTTATCCATCATACTATTTAAGTAAAAATAATTCTACACTGAAAAATATATTATGTAGGCCAGTAGTAGAATATGAACCCTTATTCCCCTTTGATTTTTCATTCAATCCCTATAGGATTACAATATATGTTGAGTTTTCTCCTAGCATAGAGTTTTCAATTTAATAAAACTATTGATAAACAGAAGTTATATTCATATTCAAAATTGATGTTAATCTATAACATTCCCAAGAATATTTTGAATATATTTAAGAATAAAATTATTCATCAAATGCATTTTTTAACCACTATGTTTTTATATTAAACTTATTTTCCCTACAATGTCAAAAAATTATTAATTGAATATTATTAAATTAACAACAATGATAAGATAAACCCTAAAGGTTAAAAATAAAAATATAATTATATCTATAAAACATAACTGAATTATTCTTAAAATAAATTTTTTTATTAAAAAATATAATATAACAAAGGGTAATATTACTATTAATGTCTCCCAAAATAATCTTAAAAATAGTAAAGATCAATTACATGAAACCCTAAAATGGGTACTTGTGACTATAATCTTATGATCAGTATTATAATTTTCATCCCAAGATACATTATGTATAACCATGTTCGTCCATGTATATTTTTTATTTAGGTCCAACATGAAGTTTTTTAAATACTTTTTGAATTTACAAAACAAATCCCCCGTTAGGGATAAATGCGGTGTGAATAAAAGCCTATTATCATGAACCAGGTGATGATCAATTCAACGATCAATGCCCCCTTTTTGTAGTTCTTACACCATGGTACAACTATTCCAGATCTATATCCACTTTTTGTATCTAGATATAGATTTCAATCATTGTTATCTACTCACTCCAATATTTACCTTAATTCTATGATATTTTATTATAAATAAACTTATCCTTTTCGATTTCCATATTGTTCTTACTAAAGTATTCTTGACCTTATCCCTATAAAAATCTAGCATTTTACACATACTATTACATGATATTTATCATAATCATCACTTAACTTAAACCCAATGATTGTGAGGCCTAGTGTCTTCAAAAGAATAGGTTTATAATAAATCAGAGTGAGACTAAAATAGGAATCCGTTATCTTATTCATCATAATGAAATCCTAAATTATTTTGTACTTCTAAAATTTAATGGGAAAGTCATGGTAAATACCTAAAATAATTTTGTGGGAAAAATGGTGTAATTGAATAAACAAGATAAGGAAGTGTGACTTTTGATTCAATTACCTAACATGATATCATAAATAATAATTCCAAGATTTACCAAATTGGAAAATAATATAAAGATCATGGATATATAAGACCATTTAATCATTAGAAATATGAAAGAAACATATAACATGACATAAACATGAGACATGGAAAACTACCTAGACAATATCAAATGGTGGAAAAATACCCCAAATGGATTAGGTTTACTCCCTAATTTCAAACATGATGCCACATATAACTACATATTTAACCAATGCAATGGTTCAATGTGTTGTTTTACCAATGATTACATGATCTTGATTTATGTATTATGCGTAAAAAAAATAATCATATGGAAAAAAATAACTACTTATGGAATTAAAATGGGTTACAAATTTTTTTCTCATATCACATTCAAAATAAATTTCAAAATGAAGGCATTTGAAAGATGAACATAAGGAATTTATTTCCACCTTAAAGTAAATGATAATAACATTAGTATATATGTGAGAGTAATATATAAATATTTTATAATAAATACACTAAATTAATGATTTTATTTATTGAAAAAAATTCTTTTAATAGTATAAATGGAATTTTTTAAGAGGAAAGTAATATTTTTCCCTAAAAGTATTTCTAAAAATCTTAAAAATATATATAAATATTTTAGAATATTTTTTATTTAAAAAGAACTATTGAAAATTAAATTGGAATTATTAATGAATTGAATGTTTACGATGGTGGGTAATTCTATTCATTACATATAGGTTAACAAAAAATATTCCTTACACAATGTTGGAAAATAGTTAAAACGCCAAAAACAAGGAAAGGATGCCATATGTCCTGACACCCAAACTAACTTGTGGAAAGGCTCTAGAGGACTTGTTGATCTTACTAAAAAGGAGACCAGTTATGGGGATCAATGATAAATAAAATGGGAATTATTTTTCTTAATAATAATTTTTTATAAATAAAACCAAAAGTGTATGTATAAAAAACAGTAAAGCACATAACCAAAATAAATACACAACAAGAACCAAGAACAATTGTAAAACAAAGAAATAGAAAACTATAAAAAACAAAAACAAAATTTTAACATGATCTCCATGTGGCCCCTTGGTCCCCACCATCTACTAAAACAACATGTTCTATAGGAAACATGAAAAAAAATCTAACCAATAAAACCAATCAGGTCTACCGACATCGAGTGTCATAGGTATGGTGTGGGCATAAAATAGCATAGTATGTAAGAACCATAGAATGCATACACGTACTTTTCTAAATAATTAAATAAAAACAAGTTTTAAATACAATTATAAAATATGTATTTATCATTTTAAATAACCAAACATTGATTTCCCTTTAAAAATACACACACTGCTTTCCTGTTTTCCAGCATATTTTCTTTTTAAAACATACCTAGTTTTTGAACACAACTCCCAAAGAAATAACCAAATATGGTGAACAAAGCTATGAAAAAAATGAAGGAATCCATAAAAGATGAAACTAGAAGTGCAATAAATCAATTGTATCAAAAGAAAAAACATATAGATAATAATCATTCAAAATTCATAAACATATCTTGAATCAATCCCTGTATATACTTGTTTTGGACTAACCTCACAGCTTATGGTTCAGTTATATAGTTTATAACCAACCTGCTACTCTAAATTATCCTCGCCTATAGAAATGATCACTTGGAAAAAAAATCGCAGGGTACCAATCCATCTAATTAGTATTAGTAAGAAACTGTTAATAAACCCTCTAGGTGATGCCCATGAATATGAAGGTACTCGTACAAGGAGAATGTGTAGGTTATCACATAAATGGAATAAAACAATGACTCATAGATTCCACCATACAATACTTTCCTAAACTCCGACACTAACTATTATATAGAACTTTCCTTGGGGAGAAACCCATTGATATTTCAATCAAACATTGAGCAAATAAAAAAGTTCCAACCGACCCTAGATGTAACATATGTTTCAAAAAAATCCAAAATGCTATAAGGTACCAACCGAGTCCTTAAAATTTAAAAACCAAATCCATTTCCAAAACCATTTTGAAAATTTTTGATATAACATAAAACATTCTTGTTAAGTGATGAATTGGAATTTATAACATTTAGTTACCATTTCATATTTTGAGGTTCCAAACAAGAAAAACAATAAAAAGCACATTTGAGATCCTCTTTTGAGATCATTTGGAAACTGTTGAACCATTTCTGAAGCATTGGGGGTTTTGAAGATCCATTTATAAAGAATAGGTATATGGTAGAGAAAAAGGTAGAAAAAATAGTGATTTGAAACATAGGTTTCAAGATGGAAATCTTTATAGCAATCCACTATCATTTGTGTTCCTACCCTGGCATTAACCCCTTGCAAACATGGATATTACCACATCAAATGTAATATCTAGGTAGACCATAAAAAGGTCTAAAACCAATTTAAACAACAAACACTAGAATTTAAATCATTCGCAACCACCCACGCATATAAACGCTAAACCACAAAAAAGCATCATAACCACCTACAATGTATAATTTTCAAGGAAAACCAAATCACCATAACCCAATTTGGACCAAACGAAAAAAACACACAATTTCATTTTAAAATCACGTTTTCTATTTCAAAAATTTCCTTACATGTATATATATATATGAATAATTAATAAAATACCATGAAAACCAATTAGTTCCAATTTTTCAAAATGAAATAAAAAGAAAATTAATAACAAAAAATAAAAGAAATAGGAAACACCTTTATTAATTAATTCAAAATTCTCTAGCATCACATAGAATTTTTTGGAATGGAAATATACCAAAACAACTATCTCCATAGCATGAGAACATAATGAATCACCAAGAGATGTGAGAACCAAGCTCGAGAGATGATCCTCACATTCAAAAATAAATTAAATTGAACTACATTATCCATCAATCACTCTAAGATTCATCCAAGAGAGAACTGAGAATAGATAAACCAATAGACCAAGAGAATGGGAGAATAATATGGTAAATGATTATGAAATCCAAAGGTACTCACTTTAGAAACTTTTGGTGGAACGCACCTTAGTGGAGGATTCATGAAGCAGGATGGATTAGGATCTCCACATTACTCCTAGGACAAATAGGGGGAAAATACCAAATTGGGATAAATGGAGGGAGGGAAAATATTGGAATTTTAGCTTTTTAATAAACTAGTAATGTCTCAATATTTGACTAAAAGGTTTAAATAACTATCTTCCAACTGTGTGCACCCTAAAGGAAGAGGAGGACACCTACATGGGCTGGATAAATGGTTTTGGAAACCATGAACTATCCATGCAACATGAATCTTCAAAAGTTATGGATCCACCTTGCAATCTTGTCACACAGTTTATCCAAATCATGTCTAAGATGTCTACCTTGTCCCAAACACCAACCACGAGACCCAAAACACCTCCTTTTTCATGCATGGTTTAGGAAAAACCATGCAATTCAAAACATGTATGAAGAAAATGAATTGAAAAAAACCTCTCCTTAACTGGACACATATTTTCTTCTCAAACTACACACACTAACTATGCATCAGTCCAAAACACTCATAAAACCTATAAAAAATAAAAATTATCACCATGGTCTTTACCTGAAATTATACTAAATTATTTAATCTAAATAATAAAATAAAATCCATGGAATAACTTTTATTTTTTGGGAAAATTCTACCCAAAAAAAATATTTTCTTCCCCTATACATTTTCCTAGTAGGACGAGACCCAAAACTCAAACCTAAAACTAATATATTCTAAATAAAACCATAATACTTTGTGTAACATTTAAATTTTACAAGTCATGACCAAAATTCTATAGAGAAAACAAAAATAATTATAACCATATGGGAAACAAGGAGGGTTCTCCACACCATAAGGAACCAAATAGCATAGACTAACACATTAATTCCCAATATGATGGAACTCACACCGAAAATCCAAAAATAGACCAAAAATCAATAACAAAGGAACCTCTCTCCCAAAACAAAAACCTCGAGAATTGGAGAAACCCTCAAATGGAACCTCATCCATAAAATGAACCGAAACACCATTAATAATTTCCACAAAACATGAACATATCCAAAACAAGAACTATTGGGAACCAAAACCGAACTACACAGCCAATCACATAGGTTTCTACAGATAAAGAACAACAAAAAAATAAAAAATAAAGAAGTCAACATGACATTGTTTACAATGAAGAATAAAAAATTCGAAAAATTAAAAAACCCAATAGATATACATAAACCCAATCCACTCTTTTCTAAAAGAAAAATACTAGTCCAAAAACTTTTCCACACATAATGATTGTTGACTATGTGAAAATATTCACTCTGAGACATATTACCGAATCCATGATGTCTTGAATCATCCACAACCATTACATCATGAGCTAAAATTCTTTAACCAAGAATTCCTTGAGAAATTATACTTACATAACTTCTTTGGGTGATCTAAATGTCCACATTGTCTAAAAGCTTTAGGATTGCCATGAAAAGAAATCATTGAATTCCTATAGCAACCATACTAGAAACACATGAGTGAGCAGTTCGATGAATAACATCATAGAACTAACAAAGCATACTACATAAGAATAGGTTCCTCTTATACACACTTCTCAACAGGTAGGGAATCTTTATGAGCACCCAGAGCAACTGTATTTCCAATTTCTACAAACAACTCTCTAGAAACCAACTCAGCAAGAAAGGACTCATCCATCAAATCCTCCGAAAATTCCTCCCCATATGAGTGACATTTATCCATAATCTGTAGATGAAGACCCCAAATGAATATAGGGGCTTTCAACTAATCCTTTTATGCAATATCTAGAGAATATGAAACCTACTCATTCCAATGGTTATGTTAGGGCCAATAGGGGTCTATATACCCTGAGAGGGGGGGTGAATCAGGGTATGGATATTATTTTTCAAAGTCCTTCCTGCCCCCACTAGATCTTGACCTCTTTATTACAAGGGTCACTTTGTTTGCAATTGTGTGTTTATTATGATCACTTATTTTCTTCTGTATCTGATGATGATGCTTTAAATGCAGTGCAGGGAAGTAAGCCGGCAGACACGATTTTTACTTGGTTCACCCTCACTGGGATACGTCCAAGGAGCATACACCGACAGGTTGCCGGTCGTACCATATTCCACTATTCTTCACTATATGTGGATACAAAGTTCGGGATAGATCACTTCTATGCCCAGGATCACTGCCTATACAAGTTTAGGGTCAGCTCACTGCTTTCCCAAGGGTCACTCCCTGTCTCTCTCTCTCTAGCTCACTGCCGGTGGAGAGGATCACCTTCTTCCTCTTCCTAAGCTCACTGCTCTTGGAAGGAATACAGTCACAGTTTATTGACCTGTGGGTCTCTTCATTTTCCTGAAAGAATGCATCTTCTCTTGTATGTAGATGCTCTGTTGAAGTTCAACTTTCACCCATAGATGAATATCTCTTTTCACCAAAGGTATCGGGAAACATACCAGCTTCCACGCAGTCCGAGAATCACTGCTGGAACAAAACCTTACTTGGCGCGCAAGTTAATCTCGGTGCGCAAGTATTGGCATGCAAGTCACAACGGGCGCGCAAGTCCTCCTCAGACACTTGCGCGACTCAAGATTCCTCAACTCCAAACTTGCACGACTCTCTTACTTTTACGCCCAAACCAATATTGGCGCGCAACTGCCAACCGGCGCGCAACTTCTAACACCGGCGCACAACTTCAACTATTGTCGCGCAAATTCACCTGCGCGACCCACACTCACCAATTGCGCGACCACCACACATGCGCAACGAGAGCTCTGATTTCTCAAAGTGTTGAACTCCGTTCAAAATGAGGAGGGGTGGTCCAGCATTTATAGGCAATCTGACCACCCTGCGCGACGACACACAAGTCACCTTCGCGACCCAGTTTCAGCGCGCAAGTCTTCTGTCCTTTTAGACACTTGCACGACCAACTCCCAAACTTGCGTGAACCTACTTCTTTTGCCATATTTTGATTTTCTGATCATCCATTCCTTTTATCAACATTCATGAATCAAACATGGATCGTTGACCTCAGCTCTTGAACTCGACATTCCACCATGAAATCCTCTTTGTCAACAAATTTTTATGTCATTGTTTTGCTTTGTCAGCAATCACTACTCATATGTCCACTTTGTCAACAAACACAATCACCTCAAAAAAGCTTCAATGATACCTTGAGGGATTTTTACCCAACAGGTTAACATAGTCCTCCACAGGTAGGAACCATTGATGAAAATATTCCACATACACTTCCCAGTATGTTACAAATTATAATTATATAATTTCATTAACCTTCAACTGATCCAAACCTAGAATATTAAATGAACTCAAAACAGCACGCACCCCCACAAGATTTAGAGTCTCTAACTACCTGAAAACACTTTTTACTTCCTCGAGAAACTACACAGCCTCTAAAAAACCATGATCACCATTAAGGACTATAAATTATTGAGAATAACATGACTATATAACCCCACAAGGAGGAAGGTAGGGCCAAAAACTGGAAGAGACTCACTGGAATCCCTTGTTATCTTTTTGGGAGGCATACTCTATATAGTAAAAAAACAAAAAAACATAATACAATTCAAATAAAAACACAGTAATAAGAAAAATTCCACATAAAATCATCATTATATAAACCAAACTAAAAAAGATAATGAAAATAATTTTTAAAAAAGTACATTTCCATTCCAATTTTTAAAACCGCCTTTTCCAAGGCAACATTTCCAATATCTGGCCCCACATCATAATCCTATTTAAAAAAATCCAATTTGTCATTAAAATCATATTCCCAATAATTACTTTCCTATTTGAAAACTGTTTCCCAAAAATCATTTTCCATTTCTAAATCCACTTATGGAGACTAAAATGGAACAAACACACAACTCACACCAAACTTCTAGAATGGGGAACTAGTGACCACTCACAACTTGGTGACATGGTTTAGAAGATTCCTTTGGCATGCACTAATCCCCGGAAGATTCCAAAACTATCCACTCTAGATCCATATGGGTTGATACTCTATGTAATCCCACCATATTACATTAGGTCATTTATATTTTCAACCCCAATCCAAAACCCCCAAAAAAATAAAAATACTCAAATCCTAGAAAATATCTGGTGACTCGAGGACCAGGGTAAGAAACATTTCATAATTATCTTACTATACCTACCTATTGGGTCGTGACAACCAAAAATTAAAAAATAGTTTCACTGTTACTATTTTTTCTTGAACCAGGTCGAGCTTCCATCCAACCTAACACCCAACCTAGTTCCTGGAAAGGCTCGAGAGTTGTTCATGGTCATCCCATTCTAGAATCTTGTGCCATACATAAATGATGAAACAATTAGGAATGATTGATCAAAATAATAAACTTGTACTAATAAACTAAATAGATTATATAGAAAAAAAATATGTACCATGGGAGAAATATAAATTCACAACTAAAACCAAGTAAATTTATATGAGAAAGATATATAAAACTAAACAAAAACCCAAACTGAACTAGAACTGATATTGACATGATCTCTATGATAACGTTTTCTCACCACCATCCAAAAATTCATCCCACCACATAGGAAACTTGAACAATAAATGAATCTACAAAATATGTCAGGTCTACTGGGGATGTGTGACACAAGTAAGGTGTGTGCATAAAATAGCTCAGTAGGTAAGAACCAAATAATCAATAAATTTACATTAGTGAATCATTACATAAAAAAATTTGAATTATATTTATAAAATGGGGTATTTAATTTTAATAATCTAGAATAGATTTCCCTTTTTAAAACAATACACACCACATTCCTCTTTTAAAACATATTTACATTTTAAAACATACCATGTTTCAAAACCCAATTCCAAAATAAAGAAACAAACTAGTTGATCAATGTTATGTAGAGAATAAAGGAACTATTATAAGGGAAAATGTTATTTTAAGAAAAAAATGTATAAGAAAAAATAGAATATATAGATAATAATCAGGGTAAATACTTATATATCTATAGAATAAATCACTGGATGTACTAGGTTCATAATCAACTTCTTGAGTATGGTGAAACTCCATATTCTATGACCAACTATCTACTCTAAACTATCCTCACCCATAATAATTCCCACATAGCCTCTCAATAATTCTATGGGTACCAATCTGTCTAATAAGGATTAGTAAGCAATAGTCACTCGAACCTGTGGATGACTTCTAGGAATACCACGATAATATTATAAGGAGAATGAGGAGGTCATCACACGCATTGAATAAACCAATAAACCATAGATTCCACCATGAAATCCTTGACCAAACATTAACACCACCAATGAAATGGACCTCTCCTAAGATAGAAAACTATAGAGGTTCTGATCACACATCGAGCCATACATAAGTTCCAACCCAACGTACACATCACATATATTTCAAAAACTAGTTTTTAAAATATCCATGGGTTCCAACTTTTCCTTTAATGATTCCGAAACAAATACATTTAAAATACCATTTTATCAACTATGATAGATTATACAACATTCATGAATGGGGTCAAAAGGTCCTTTGTACAATATAGTTTCCATTTCACAATTTAAGGATTCAACCGATCCAAAATTTAACATGAAAATTTAATAACAACTTTTGATATCATTTTGAAATAAAGTAATCATTTTGGAACTATTGGGGTTTCTGAATCGCTATTTGGAAATATGTAGTCAAAGGAAGAGAAGTTTGAAGATAGAATAGTGTTTTGAAATACAGGGTTTGAGGTAGAATCTTTTATAGAAATCCACTATCATTGTTGTTCTTATCCATGCTTATACTATGTTCACACATGAATATGCCTGCATCCAATAAGACATCAAGGTAAACCCTAAAAAATCCTGACAATAAATTCAAATAAATGACACTACCATTTCCACCTCTCACAAAAACCCACACATATAAGCACTAAACCACAAAAAGGCATCGCAAACACCCACAAAGAACACTTATCATGGAAAAACAAACTACCAATTCCTAATTTAGGCAAAAAAACAAACCAAAATACCCAATTTAATTTTAATATACCAATAGGAATTTCATAAAACACCTCACATGCATATATATATACATAATTAAACGATTCCTTATAAAACCCAATTTCTCTAAATTTTTAACATGAAAACACCACAAAAATTCACAATAACACATCAAAAGCATGAGTAACACCTTTATAAATTATTTAGATATTCTCAAAGACAACAAAGAATTTTCATAATTGAAATTCTGTTACACACCGAATTCTCTAGGCTGGAGCCGATGCATTAGTTGTGATACTGGCCTGGTTAGAAGGAATGAAAAATCCAAAAGGAATGATTAGTTTAGTAGTCTTGAAGAAAATATATACATATATGTAACACAAATTACATTGAAAAAGGTTACAAGATAAAATACATAACAAAACTAAAAACTGCAACCACGTGAACTCAATAAATGACCTTCTCTTCATAACCTATTAGAGGTAAACAATGAAAGGGGTGAGCTTGAACGCTCAATAAGGGTTAAAAATAGCGGAATCATGAGTAAAATAATAATTGAATCATAATCAATATAACATAATAAATATGGCATGGTGAATAAATGAAAAACTAATTCCATTAATAAACTGAGAATGAAACTGCATCAATAGATTTTTTCATAGTGAAAACCTCATGGATAATAATAATAACTGATAATTAATAAAGAGAATGATTATTAATTGGATGCCATGTATCTGGAACATGAAACCATAATACCATTAAAACGGTTTATCTCTGTGGGTAGAAACTCGTCTAATTTTTGTAAACAAACTCGAAGGGTTTTTTGCCAACTGATTCATCTCATGAGACCTCCCGATGCATCAAGGGACTATAGTGGGACCCAACCACAACTTAAAGTCCAAATAATTCTTTATATATTGATTTAATACAAAATAAATATGCCTTTTCAATATCCATATAGAGTATAGTATACGGATTCATCAATATTTCCATAATTAAAATAGAAATCCAAATAATCATCGTATGTAAAATGGTATACGATTTAGACAAAAATAAATCCATGATATGAGATTATGGATATTTAATATAAATATATTTCTAAAATGAAATTTGATCTCAAATGGGCAGTATCTACAACCTATAAGGATTATTAGGCGCACAATACCAAGTTAGTCGCAACAAAATAGTAGTTGAGACAAAGTCTCTTACCACAATGTAATCGGTCGAATCAAATGACAAGAACATAATAACCCTAAAATGAATCATTGAATAACATGAATATAAATATAGTCATGTTATTATATTTAAAATTTCTATACACGTATATTACATACAATAAATAATTGGCAAACAATGAAATTATCACAGAAATGAAATTGAGATGAGAAACCCCTTACAAACATTTCGGCATGGAAACAAGTGTTATTGCGAGGGATTAATGAGAGGTAAAGGGGTATTAAATTATTTATATGTTACAAGATAAGTATTTGGGAGGTGAAAAAACATACCCCATACTTTGTAATTTATAATAAAATGGCACAACATAGGGGAGATTCTTGAACAAAAGTTACAGAGAGAGGATCCCTTACCTTATGCTCGAAAGTGTTCTTGATTGTTATTAAAGAGATAAATAATCAAATTTAGATTCATTAATGAATAATTATAGATCCTAATAAACATTTAATTGATATGTTATAACCTTATTAAGCTCATTAATGTCCTTTTTGATGGGTTTAAGAGATTCAATTTTATTGTTTTGGAGGCATTTTCTTACTTGGTTTCATGATTTCTTTACTTGTATTCATTAATGGAAGTTCATTTCAAATATGGTTAAACATCAAGAATTTTTAATATGAATTATTAGTGAAATTAAAGAGATATAAATGATCTTTTAATGATTATGGTTATATACCATGAGGATGACTAATTCGATGAGTTAAAAATAAACTCTTGGATTTGGCTGGGCGGTTTTGTGCACAATAGAATTATTTTGTATTATAATTTCATATTATGAATGTGTATAGATTATAGAACATTAATCAAGATAAAATAAATATATTATGACTTGGTTTAACCATTTAAAATGTTTCATGACCAGTATTGAAGATAGTAATGCAAATTGAAAACCCCTCTTCCTTGAGTGTGATAAATTTACACATCTCAGACGGTGTTTGAATTTATTGTATAAAAGGAGGGGAAAAGAGAGATTATGATGAAATATTCCATTAGAATAATGAAAATAAAGTACATGTAAGGTAATGGAATTAGCATGTAATTTGGATGAGGGGAGGTGAGAAGAGAGAACATAAGAATGGAACTCTGTAGAAGAAATTGAAAGAAAAGAGAAGGAAGGTTCACCTCTTCAGTACACCTCCTTGAGAATCTACTTAAGGCCTTTGTTTTTGGACTTTTGGTGAGACCAGAAGGTCTTGGATGTGGGGAGAGGGCCTTGGAAGAGTATTTGAAAAAATTTAGGCATGCCTTTAAGATTGAGTGGTGTGGGAGGAGGAGGGGGTGATGGGTGGTTTATATAGTGGAGGGGAGAGGTGTTTTCTTAATATTATAATCATTAATTAATTATTTCCTCTCAAGACAACCAATAGTGAGTATTCCATGATCGAGAACAGTAATATATGCATGTGACTTCGAACCATTTGGAATTACATCAGCATATCATCATCAATTACTCAATAAATTCCTTATTTAGCATTTATCGTAAATTATCGCATTTTAGTATTCATAAAAAATTTAATTATTTCAGAAAAATCCCAAAAATTCACCCTATACATTTTTCAATGTGTAGAATAAAAAAATAAAGAACATTTATCCATAACTAGAAAATGTACCTATACCCACATTTTTAGAAAACTGTGGGTATACGAATAATATGGGGACCTATACCCACGGTTTGGAATAAATGTAGGTATAGGTCACCTATACCGATGGTTTGTTTCCAAAACTGTGGGCATAGGTTGTTTTTAAAGACCAGTACCAAGGTTTTTCAAAACCATGGGCATAGGTTTTTTTTAAGACGTATACCCATGGTTTTGGCCAAACCGTGGGTATAGAGTTTTTTCGGAAGAGCTAGACCCACAGTTTTTCAAAACCGTGGGTGTTAGGATTTTTTTTGAAGATTTATACCCATAATTTTAGAGAAACGTGTGTATAGATTTCCCGCCTTATGGCGGGAAACAAAAATTACGTGGGAAAACAAAAATAAATTGGTGGGAACATGGTTTGGATTAATATAATTACAAATATGAAAAATATGATTACTAATAATATGTGTAGGTTGGTTGGTCAGGTCATCTGTGTTGTGGAAAGTGGTCCTTTGTTCAAATCTCAGTGTACTATTTTTTTTATAAAAGAGATTAAATAATATAAGTAAATAGATGTATGATTATATTAACAAAATATCTGTAGCTCAGTTGGTGAGGCGATGCACCGTTCTCCCACCGGTCGCATGTTCTATTCTCGCCTGAATAATTTTTTGATAAGACCCGATATTAATATATTAATATAAATTTATATATGTATATATTAAACATATTTTTAGCTTGGTTGGTCAGAGTTGCTGCCCTGTGTGTGTTGCGTCCCAGGGTCGAATTCCACCTATAGCATTTTTTTTCTAATAAATGTGTCAAAAATTAATATAAGTAAATAAATGTATCACTATATAATATAGAATTTTCGTAACTCAGTTGGTAATTCGACGCAAATTGTTAAAATCAATCCTGTGTTCGATTCATGCCGGTATTATTTTTAGATATGTGGCTCTATTAATACATATATATATATATATATATATATCAAATATGCACTTGGTTCGGTTGGTCAGAGAGGGTGTCTTTTTGGTGGTGGTATCGTGATCAAAACCTGGTCTTCTCATATTTTAAATATAAATCCCCATGGTTTAAAAACTGTGGTGGATGTGTTGTTCCACGCTGTGTAGTGTGGGTGGCACACCTATACCCACGGTTTTGAAAACCGTGGGTATTGTCTCAGACCCCTATTGTGACGCCTCTCAGCCCCACGGTTCCCAAAACCGTGGGTATAGGTTATACCCATGGTTTTGCGGGCTATACCCATGGTTTTGAACTGTGGGAATAGGTCATCATTCCAGTAGTGTTCAAAAATAATTTTCAAAATATGATTAATTAAATATTTAATTAAAATCATTACTTAATCGAAAAATATAAACACTTAAAATTTTCATCTTCATTTTAAGGCACATAAATTAATATATACACTCAATGGTATGGATACCATTCATAAGAGTCATATTAGTATTCATAAGGGAAAGTTACTATTCATAAGGGTAGGTTACTATTCACTGAAAATTTATTTTTCCTTATCGGACTCCAAATAACATACAGATCGCAACCATGTATGTCAAATTTTTGAAATTCACATCATAGAAGTGACAAAATTTGGTTTAATTGGCTAAGTTATGGATATCTACTATAATTAACAATTTTTTGTTCAATATAGGCTCAGTGATTCATGAAATATATTCCATCACTAGAATGTATTTAAGAGATACATACCAGGATGTGTTTGGGTGTTACATTATTCATTCCTTTAGAAATTTCATCCTCAAAATTTTATGTTTGAAACTCACCAAAAAGATGTGGGTGATTCTTTTTAATAATATCCTTAAGTTCCCATGTTTCTTCCTCCATATTATGGTTTCTCCAAAGAACATTTACTAGACGAGCTGTCTCATTTTTCAATACCTGCTCCTTTGTGTCAAGAATCCCGATAGGCTTTTTATAGTATGAAAAATCAGGTTCCAGTTCAATTTCTTAATATGTGAGTACATGTGTTGGGTCTGGCATGTATTTCTTTAACAATGACACATGGAACACATCATGAACTCTGGAGAGATTTGGCGGCATCGCTAAACGGTAAGCTACAACTCCGATTTATTCCAGAATTTCAAATGGTCTGATGTACGTGGGGCTCAATTTCGCTTTCTTACCGAACCTTAAGACACACTTCCATGGAGATACATTCAGAAATACATAATCACCCACTTAGAATTTCAATTCCTCTCTCCGGTTGCCAGCATAACTCTTTTACCTACATTGGGTTTCTTTAATATGGGATTTTATTTCCTTCACCTTTGTTGTGGTCTCTTCAATAAGTTCTAGGCATATAAGTATCCTCTCACCAATTTCATCCCAACAAGTTGGAGTTTGACACCTCTTTCCATATAAGGCTTCATATGAAGCCATTTGAATACCAGAGTGGAAACTATTATTGTAGATAAATTCCACGAAAGGCAAGTATTGATCCCACATACCTTGGATGTCAATATAGAATGACCTCACCATGTCTTCTAAAGTTTTAATAGTCCTTTCAGACAGTCCATTGGTTTGGGGTGATAAGAATTACTCATATGAAGCTCAGTATTCAAAGATTTTTGGAGACTTTTCCAGAATTTGTTGTAAACCGGGGATCTCTATTGGATAAAATCGATAGAGGTGCACCATGAAGTCTTAAAAATTCATTAATATAATTTCATGCAAAGCACTCAAGTGGAAAGTCCTCTCTTATAGCCAGGAAATGTGCTGATTTTGTGAGATGATAAAAAATTACCCATATTGCATCATTCCTTCGAGGTGACCTCAGTATTCCAGTGAAAAAATCCAACGTAATTTTATCCCACTTCCACATAGAAATAGGTAGAGGTTGCATCACTCCTTTGGGATGTTGTCTCTCTGCCTTCACTTGTTGACAAACTAGACATCTTGACACGTAGTTAGTAATTTACCACTTCATATTATACCACAAAAAATATTCCTTCATATCTCTATACATCATGGTGCTACTTAGGTGTATAGAAAAATTTGAGCTATGAGCATCATTGAATAGTTCCATTTTTAGCTTAGGTACTGATGGAAGACATAATCTCTTCCAAATTTTAGAACTCCTTCTCCATACAAAAAGTCATCCATTCTCCCATCCATAACAACATTCATTTTCTTATTCATATTCTCATTATCATATTGAGATATTTTTATGTTATCTAATAAATATGGTTTTGAAATAATTTGGAAAAGGAAAGATGTTTCTCTTTTCTTAACAATTCCCATATCCATCTTTAGTAGATCCAAAAATATAGGATATCTCTCAATCCACATTTGAGTCAGAAGTCCATGATATTTCCTGCTTAATGCATCTTCCACCTTATTCACCTTTCCTGGGAGTTAGTGTATTGAAAAATCATAATCTTTGAGTAACTCAATCCATCTCATTTGCCTCATGTTGAGTTCTTTTTTTGTGAAAATGTATTTCAAACTCTTTTGGTCTATATAAATCTCACATCTCTCTCCACAGAGATATTGCCTCCATATTCTCAGAGAAAATATTATGGATGCTAACTCAAGATCTTGAGTTGGACAATTTTTCTCATGATTCTTCAACTATCTTGATACATAAGCAATAACATTACCGTTTTTCATAAGGACGCAACCGAGTCTATTCTTTGATGCATCGCTGAATATTACAAACCCACCACTTACAGATGGAAGAGTCAAATTTAGAGAATTGACCAATATTCCTTTCAATTATTCGAAGCAATCTGTACATTCTTTTGTCCACACAAACTTATCTCTTTTGTGTGTGAGCTTGGTTAGCATGTTGTCCAGTCGGGAAAAATCCTGAACAAAATGCCGATAGTAACCTAAAAAGCCAATAAAACTACGTACCTCAGTTATGTTTTTTGGCATGGGCCATTCTTGTATTGAATTTGTATTTGTAGGCTCAACCAGGATTCTATCCTTAGAGACAATATGGCCTAGAAAAGAAACTAATTGAAGCCAGAATTCTCACTTTCTAAACATCCCATATAATTTATTTCTTCTATATGTTCTCAGAATAACCCGCAAGTGATTATCATGGTCTTCATAAATTTTTGAGTATAGGAGGATATCATCGTTGAATACCACATCAAATTTGTCAATATATTCCTTGAAAACATTATTCATTAAATCCATGAAAATAGAGGGTGCATTTGTCAGTCCAAAAGGCATCACTGTAAACTCGTATTGCCCATACCTGATCTGAAGTGTTGTCTTAAGAATATCTTCATTCCTCGCATGCAACTAATGATAGCCGGATCTAAGGTAAATATTAGAATAGTATTGAGCTCCATGAGTTTAATCAAATAAACAATCAATATGGGGTTGAGGATACTTATTATTTATTGTAATAGCATTGATTTCCATGTAATCAATGAAAATCTTCATGGATCCATCTTTCTTCTTGACAAAGAGGACAAGGGCTCCCCACGGAGAAACAATATATTGAATAAATCCTTTTTCAATCAAATCCTCTATTATTTTCATTATATCTACTAATTCCACAGTGGCCATTCTATAGAGAGTCTTTGATATAGGTCTTTTATCAGGAATTAAATCAATAGGGGACTCAAATTCCTGCTCCGGAAAATGTCCAGGTGAATCCTCTATAAATACATCAATGAACTCTTGCACTATTTTCACATGTTCAATTTGAATATTTCATTCCCTGCCCTAAGATATTGGTTTATCTTACTCTCTAAGTATTTCATTCAGTAGAGATACTGGGTTGGTTCTAGATAATATTCAGGTGGCAATGTTTCTTCCCTAAAGACAAGGGATTATTCACCATTTTCAAAAATTGTAACTTACATATTCTAACAATAAATCTTCACATAATAATTTTATAGCCAATCCATACCGAGAATTATTTCAAAATTAAGTCATTGGTATGATGATAAGGTTATAAACTAAAGAATATTGTGGTGTCTGGATGGGGACTAGTCGACATGCCTTTGTTGCAATGATACATCCCCGGGGAGTTTTGACTAACAACTCCTTAACTAAATCAAATTGGACATATCTAATTTTCTTGGAAAACTGGAAAGATATAAATTAATTTAATGATCCGTAATCAAATAAAGTGTTGGCTAAGTTTTAGGAAACAATTAAAATACCTGCCACAACACATTAGGAATTTGAACCCCTGCTGTTGTAATCGCATAGGCTCTCCCTTGTTCTCATGGCTTTTTCCGAGGAATGTTGCATTGGCTCTTAGGAACCTCATTTTCATAGTGTCCCATCTCTCTTCAATTGTATCATTAAATATCATTTAATTTTTTCTTCCTCTTGCATTCATCAGATCTATGACCATTTTCTACGTAGTCATAGCAGACTCTCATGCCTTTCATGCATTTCCTGAGATGATTATTTCCATAGCTCTAAGATAATGGGAATAACTTTATTCCCTTTCTCTTCTTTGGTTCTTCTCCTTTTCCTTTGTTATCAGAGTACCAATTCATATATTGGTTTCCTTTGAAAATATTTAATCTAGAAAATTCCCTCTCTGTTTTGATGTCAATTTATACAATTTCATTTTATGTTGAAAATGATTGAGAAGAGAGTGCCCTTAGAATACATGGCTTAAAACCTTAAAATAAATGATCAATCTTGTCTACCAAGTCACGTACGTAATCTATGGCATACCTGACTAGCCTTGTGAAAGTAGCCTCATACTGTGCAACACTGTCTTCTTCCCTTTGTTTTATATTAAGGAATTTCATCTTCATTTCAGTTCCTTGCTCACGAGGGAAATATTTTTTGAAAACTATTTCCTTAAATGTCTTCCATTCCATATCTTCTATTTCTTCTTCCTCTGTGGTATTCTGAATCAAGGACCACCATTGATCAACATCACCCTTGAGACAATATACTTCTAGTACTACCTTTTTATTTTCATTACATCATAATTACATGAATATCTTTTCAAGGGACTTGATCCATTGCTCAAAAACCACTAGGTTAGTAGTCCCACTAAAATATGGGGGCTTCTGCCACATGAAATGATCTAACATAGGTGTGGAATGGTTATTCGTTACAACCTGAGCAAGTTGTCCCAATATGGTCATGATTTGATCTACACCAACATTGATTGTGTTGACTTGCGTAGTAGGGAGATCCCTACCTTGACAATGAGTATCGATTCCCCTTCTTCCGTTATATGTAATTTCTAAATAATCGAAAACAATAGATTTGTTTATGAATCTCAAATAGTTTAGCATTCAACATAGATTGAAATTCTATGCATAGCTAATCTTATAAACATGGTTACTATAAGGAAAATTTTACATTAAACTCCTTCATAATTCATTTTAATGAAAATGTGAATTATCCTAGGAATATCTCCCAGTAGTATTATAAACAAGAGTGCAGCAAGGCCCTTTTTTGGGCACAAGTTCTTGTTCGATTCTAGCTCAAAGTGGTGTTTTCGGATTTTACCACTAGATACATCTGTGCCAAAGCCGCCTCTACCTGCTCGTATCCAAACAGGGACGTATTTCTTAAAATATCCACATATTATATTCCTTAACAAAATACTCGGATGTTCTTGTACATTTATTCTCAAATACAACCTTAGGGAATTGTTCCCTACTATACATTACCTACTCTAGTTTCCAGGTTTTCTACTAAACTTTCTCTGATACCAATTGTAACATCATGACCCCTCTAGGCTGGAGCCGGTGCATTACTTGTGATATTTTCATGGTTAGAAGGAATTATAATCCCAAAGGAAAGATCAGTTTAGGAGTCTCGAAGAAAATAGATACATAGATGTAAAACAAATTACATTGAAAAA
The DNA here is from genome assembly GCA_963277665.1 of Viscum album. Classification (NCBI taxonomy): domain Eukaryota; kingdom Viridiplantae; phylum Streptophyta; class Magnoliopsida; order Santalales; family Viscaceae; genus Viscum; species Viscum album. The sequence goes on from OY728125.1 coordinate 2,050,168,864, forward strand.
GGTTACAAGAAACAATACATAACAAAACTAAAACTGCAACCACATGACCTCAATAATTGACCTTCTCTTCATCACCTATTGAAGGTAAATAATGAAAGTGGTGAGCTCAAATGCTTGGTAAGGGTTAAAAATAGCAGAATCATGACTACAATAATAAGTGAATCATAATCAATCTGACATAATCAATATGGCACAGTGAATAAATTGAAAAACTAATGCCATTAATAAACTGATAATGAAACTCCATCCATAGATTTTGTCATAGTGAAAACCTCGTGGATAATAATAATATCAAATAATGAATAAAAAGAATTCTATTTAATTGGACGTCATGTATCGGGCACATGAAACCATAATACCGTTAAAAGGGCTTAGTTTAGTGTGTAGAAACACATCTGATTTTTGGAAACAAACTCGAAGGGTTTGTCACCAACTGATTTGTCTCATGAGACCTACCGATGCATCAAGGGGCTCTAACGGGCCCCACCCACCACTGCATGTCCAAATAATTATTTATATATTGATTAAATATAATAGAAATATTCCTTTTCAATATCCATATAGAGTAGAGTACACAGATTCATCAATATTTCCATAATTAAAATAACTTTCCCAATAAAAACCGTATATAAAATGGTATATGGTTTAGAAAAAATATATATGCATGATATGAGATTATGAATATTTAATATAAATATAATTTTTAAATGAAAATTAATCTTAAATGGGAAGTAGGTATACCATATAAGGATTATTAGGTGCACAATACAAAGTTAGTCTCAACAAAATAGTAGTTGAGACAAAGTTTCTTACCACAATGTAATCGGTAGAATCATATGACCAGAACATAATAACCCTTAAATGAATAATTTAATAACATGAATATAAATAGAATAATGTTATTATATATCAAATTTCAGTACACGTATACCCCATAAAAGAAATAAGTGGAAAACAATGAAAATCTCACAGAAATGAAAGTGAGATGAGAAACCCCTTACAACCATTTGGGCACGACAATGAGTGTTATTGCGGGGGAATAATGAGAATTAAATGGGTATTATATTATTTATATGTCACAAGGGAATTATGGGGGAGGTGATAAAACATACCCCATCATTAGAAATTAAAAATAAAAGGGGACAACGTTGGGGAGATTCTTGAACAAAAGTGAGAGAGAGAGAGGATCCCTTACCATATGCTCGAAGGTGTTCTTGATTGATCTTAATGACCTGAATAATCAATTTTAGCTTCATTAGTTAATAATTCCATTACCTCATAAACATGTAATTGATATGGTATAACAGTATTTTGTTCATTATTGTTCTTTTTGATGGGTTTAAGAGATTCAGTTTTATTGTTTTGGAAGCATTTTCTTACATGGTTTAATGATTTGTTAACTTATATTAATTAATGGAAGTTCATTTTAAATGTGGTTAACCATCCAAAATTATTAATATACATTATTAGTGAAATTAAAGATATATAAATGATCTTATAATTATTCTGGTTATATACCATGAGGATGACTCATTCGACGAGTTAAAAATAAACGCTCAGATTTGGATTTGCGGTTTTGTGCACAATAGACTTGTTTTGCATTATTATTCCATATTATGAACTTATAAATATTCCCCAACATTAATCAAGATAAAATACATATATTATGACCTATTTCAACAATTGAGAAGGTTTAATGACCACTATTGAAGATAGTAATGAAAATTGGAAACCCGTCTTCCTTGAGTGTGATAAATTTAAACATCTAGAACGGTGTTTGCATTTATTGTATAAAAGGGGGGGAAAAGAGAGATTATGATGAAATATTCCATTAGCACAATAAAAATACAGAACATTTATGGTATATGAATTATCATGGAATTTTGATTAGGGGAGGTGAGAATAGTGAATAAAATAATGGAACTTTGTAAAAGAAAATGAATGAAAGGAGAAGAAAGGTTCACCTATTGAGTACTCCTCCTTCAGAATCATTTTAAGGCCTTTTTTGGCCTTTTGGTGTGCCCAGAAGGTATTAGGAATGGGGAGAGGGCTCGAAAAGTGTATTTGGAATAATTTAGGAATGTCTTGAAGCTTGAGTGGTGTGGGAGGAAGAGGGGGTGAGTGGTGGTTTATATAGTGGAGGGGAGAGGAGTTTTCTTAATATTACAATCATTAATTTATTATTTCCTCTCAAGACAACCAATAATGAGTATTCCATGACCATGAAAAGTAATATATGCATGTGACTTCGAACCAATTTGGCTTACATCAGCGGATCATCATCAATGAATCAATAAATTCCTTATTTAGCATTTATTGTAAATTATCACATTTTACTATTCCTAAAAAATTTAAGTATTTCAGAAAAATCCCAAAAATTTACCATAACCATTTTTCGACGTGTAGAATAAAAAAATGAATTCAATTTTTAAAATATAATTTTCTAAATATGATCAATCAAATATTTCATTAAAATCATTATTTAATCGAAAAATATAAACACGAAAACTTTTCATCTTCGTTTTTAAGGTGCCTAAATTCATTTATACCCTCAATGGTATGGATACCATTCATACGTGTCATATTACTATTCATAAGGGTAAGTTACTATTCATAAGGGTAGGTTACTATTCATAAGGGTATGTTACTATTTACTGAAAATTGATCTTTCCATATCAGACTCCAAATAACTTACTGATCGCAACCATGTTTGTGAGATTTCTGAAATTCACATCATAAAAGAGACAAAATTTGGTTTACTGGGATAGGTTATGGATATCTCCTATAAGTAACCATGTTTTGTTTCATATAGTCTAAGTGATTCATGAAATATAGGCTATAACTGGAATGTATTTTAGAGAAACATACCATGAAGTGTTTGGGGTGCTACAAATTCATAACAAACTAAATTAATGGCGTCCAAAAGCAATGAAACTCATAGAGATTGAAGAACCAATTCTGGGATACAATCAACACACACAAGCAATAAATAAATTTACTAACATTTAAAAACTCTCACTATAAGATTTTACTAAAATAGAACCAATCAAATAGAAACCAAGAGACCAAGAGAAGTGCACAAGAGGAGGGAAAAAATACAATGAAATCCAAAGGAACTCGCCTTAGAAGAATAAGGATGCACCAACCAAGGAGGAGGATCCAATAAAGTGGAGGGTTTTGGAGCCTCATAGTATGCCTTATAAAATGGGAGAAAATAATGAATAGATTAAATATCAAGGATGAAAAAACTTATAATTAAATCTTCTTATGAAATTGGAAGAGTTACATAGTTTGGAAACATGGTTTACCAAATCATACACCAACTATTCACATCCTACTAGATGATGAGGAAACCCACATGGGCCAACAAGATGATTTCAAAAACCACGAACTAACCATACCATTTGGTTATGTAGTTATTGAAATTAAACCCCCGAACACTTTGTCCATCATTTATACTAGCCGAGGGCAAGTCGTGCGGCTTGTCCCAAATGTCAACTAAGAGTTGCTTGGTTCCACCATATCCTTGTATGTATTGGGTTAATCCATTCCAGTCAAACTATGGAAGAAAAAAATGTTCTCAAAATACCCTCATCCTTATCCATCCATATTGTTTCTCCTCAAACCATGAACACTAACTATTCATTAGACCAAAACACAACTGAAACTTCTAAAACTCAAAAAATATCACTGAGGTCTTGAACAGAACATTGACCAAATGATCCAACATCGAGAAAAGAATAAAATAAAAGAAATCACAAATTATAGGTGTGAAATAAAAAGTAACTTATTCAAATAATGACAAGAATATTCCTTTAAAACCATATATTACAAACACAAACATGTGTAAAAATTTATTTAATAATTCATTAAGATAAATATTGAAATATTATGTAAAATATTTTTAAAAAACATGGATATTGAAGGAAAATGATTTTCTACTAATGAGTAAATTGAAGTCAAATTTTTTTAAATAATTTTCTCAACCATTTTAAGTAACAAATAGTAGAGTATGGTAAAATTACATGAAAATTTCATGATTAACTATGGCATAAATTTATATATGGTTTTATAAGGAAATGATCAAATCATTTACTATAATGGAAATTCCTGCATAAATAATCCCAATAAAATGGGATTGGAACTTAAATCCTTGCATCTTTGGTAACAATTGGAACATAACTCCCAAGATTATTGTAATGAAATTAGATATTATAATATTTTTAAGTAAAAAATTTCATGATATATTATGAAAATATTCATTATATACACCATTAAATTACATTAAGTTCCTAAAAGAACATTTCACTCAAATAATGATGTTTTGAGATGAAACCCAAAACTCGAGTCCATACTTTGTCATGTGTCTTTTTTATCTCTTGTGTAATAAAATTATATAAATTTTTTTATTAATAATAATTTTTAGGTTTATTAACATATAATAAAACCATTAACATCATTTATTTTAATTGCATATTAAATTACTTAACCAGTTCAGTCCCCGTCGAGTTTTTGATGATTCTCAGTTGATAATTTTAAATCAACACCATTGTATTCACTATGGTCAAAGGGGAATTTATTTTCATAATATCTATAATAATTATTATTACACAATACAAATTTTTTTAAATTATTTATAATTTTAAAACTTACCATAAAATATGGTTATAAAAAAATGAACTTTTTTATAATCCAAGAAAAGGTTGGTCATACTAATGCATGAGGAATGTTTCTATTTTTCCATGATTATTATGGAAAGATGTTATGTGTTATTTTATATTTATAGAATTATTATTATGTCATAAATGTTTTATTATTTATTTAAATACACTTACATATACAAACCATGTGATGTGGTAACAAAAAACCAATCACATCTCTTCAAGAGGCGGTAGTACAGTATATACACACACAAAATGATATCATTTTTCAATGGATTGTTAGTTAATAAGGTATATGATATTTTAAATATAAATAATGATTAATATCTCATTAATATTAAATATAAATACTAAATATATCACTGAGACCATCAATGAGATGTGATGATGTAAAATGAGTTACATTGGTCTACGAGGTGGTAGTCCACTATACAAACAAATGATGGTTTTGTTTCCCATTTGATTGAAATTGAGATTAATTTAATCAATGGAATTAAAATAAAAAATCTTTGTATATGTGAGATAATTATATTTTTTTATCACCATTATTGCGTAATATGTTACTTAGTTGGAAAAGAAAATGATGCTTGGTAAAGAATGATACCACTTTAAGATTACAAATAAAGCCTTCCTAAATTTATGTTTTGATCAAAAAAATGAATACATGATGTGGGGAGTAATTAAATAATATATTTATTTAGTTATAACACAAATAAATAAATTTTGGATGTGTGGAATGAAGAGACTATTTGGTTACTTATTATAATGGAGGAGGATTTCTATTCTTTAAAATACCCAAAACAAATCAATAATGGTAAGTCACTCTCAAGAAAAGTTCCTCAAAATTGAAAAATTAAAGAGTGTCATTGAGATAAGTTCTATAATCACCATTAAAATTCAAAATAAAATTATTTTAAACATGATAATCTATTTTCCTTATTATTTTATCCCCCCAACCCAATAAACTAGTTTTAATGTTAACTATAGAAACTAATTTTTACTTTTTTTACTATTCATTATGACCAAAAATCTATTTTATCTTAGTAGTTAGTATAAAAATATTATTATTTATAATTTTGAATCCAATTTATCAAATTAAATTTATTAATGTTGATGAATTTAATTTCAAATTAAACCCACAGTTATGCTAAAAAACTAGTAATTCATGAAATTCATTTTTTAAGAGTAATATGATATTATAACAACTATATGATAAGTAATATTAATTAAATGAATTTAAATTTATATTAATTGATTTATAATATATAAATTTCATTTAACTGAATCATTATTATAAGTTATTTTAATTAGTAAAAATGGAGAAACATTATGAACTTTGAAATAGTTTTGAAAAAAAGAGTTTAAAGCCTAAAAATAAACTTATATTAAAAAAATTATATATATACTTTAATTATAGTTAATTAGGTCAAATATAACTAAAAAATATTTTAAATTTATATTAAATTAAAAGATTATTGGAATTTTTAATTTCTTAATTTTTTAAAACAAATTACATTTTTATAAAATTTATTATTCTTGTTATTCATTGAGAAATTTATATTTTTTGAAAAATTTCAAAAATCAAGTATAAGTTGATATTGATATTCTGATTTCAAAAATGGTTTTAATTTTATGAAATAAAATTTCTAAACTTTCCAAATATAATTTTTAATCTTTTCCCACAAAAGTAACTCAAATTCATCAAAGAATTAAATTTTTTTACTAAAAATTAGCTCATTATTTCCTAAGATTTTATAAATACATTTATATTACTTGGATCCTTTATATATTTTTGTAAAATATTGAATTCGATTTATACTCAATGATTTAAATATAATTTTAAAACAATCATATTTAAATAATTTATTTTAATAATATGTCATGGTTTTTTTTACCTCACTATTGTGTGTTGAATATGCTATCGAATATAGTGTCCTAAATTATAAAGGTATTAATCTTTTATCTTGAAGATTTTTAAGAGGATATATATTTAATAATTGTTTATTATTATATATCAGTAGAATTAGAAAAATTAAAATGGTATATATCTAAATGAATGTATATATTTAAAAATAGGAATTGTTTTTTATGAATATTATTTCTACACTGAATTAGATTTTTGTGATATTTTGGAATAATTTTACAAAAATGTTTCCCATTTGGTTATGGTAATAAATAATATGGTTATAAATTCTGTGAGGATAGGGTGAAATTTAATCAGATGTAAAATGATAATAATTCATGAAGATTTTATTTCTAAATATAGACACAATGTTGATTTTGACAATTGAGAAAAGGTACTCTTACCTTAAAATAAGGATGTACATAAATAAAAACTAAAAAAAATAGATTGTGTAGGATTAGAATAAATAAAAGAACTCAAGTATGGGGATATCTCTTATGATATATAATAGGGGTTGTATTATATTAAAAAAACCATTTATTCATCATTTTTATTGGATAATTGTGTAAAACTGAAGTGTTATAAATAATAAAGGTGAAGGATTCTAGAAAGTTAAGGATGAAAAAAAGGATTAAATTTGATCATTACAAGCTAATAATACATGTTAACTTGCTACATTATCATATGAAAGGAACCTATTATAAAAATAATAATCCCACCATGTCAAGTACGAAAATGATGATAGGAAAAGTAATAAGGTGAGTCTATACATAATGGGATTTTAATAGAAGGGTGAAGACTAAAATGAAATAATTCCCCCCTATTATTATATTAGCCACTATAATTTTTTTATTAATATAGTAGCTAAAAATTGATTTCTTTTTTTATTTATGTATGTAAATACAACCTTCCATAATGGAGACTTGGATGAGGTTATATACATGGTAAATATAGTGTTATTTCTTCAGTATAGAAAACTAGATATTTTTTACAGACCTAACAATTGCTGATATGGACTGAATCTCTTACCAGGGTAGTTGAATTAGAATATTGATATGTTTTTTGGAACAAATTATTTCAATATATTTGAAATTTATATTTTTATTATTCCAATTAATTTTGAATAGTCTATATAAATGTTTTATTTTATATGGTTATCATTCTATTTTATGGGGGGAATATACAAAGGATCAATGATACAAAGTTGAAATAATGTAATTATTTTTTAATGAATTATTTTTTTGAGGTGAAAGAGATTCATGATATGAGTATCATTCTAGTTAATGTTAGTATAACCTACAATCTATCATAAAAAACCTTATAGAGAAGTTTTTGGGAGGTTTTAAAATTTTTGAGGAAATACTGGTTTTTATTTGTACTGCATGTCACTAAAAGTTATCAATAGACCCGTAAATAATGAGGAATGATGAATTTGTGTAAAGACCCGAAAATTTCAAGGAAATTTTTTTAAAATACTTTGAAATTTTACGAGTCTATAAATTCATGAAAGAAATTGATTCCGAGGCCCGGGGTGCCAAGAATCAATTTTTTATGTTTTTTTCTGGTACGTTCAGTAAACGTACGGGTGGGTTTTTCTATCATTTGAACCAGTGCTTGTAATTGAAATCCGAGGACACCGTTGAACTCGTAGCACCGGTTTTCGCTTAAGGGGACCTTCACCGCAGTTACGTTTTATGCAGGTTGAAAGTTCATTATTGGGGATTTAGAATAAATTAAATAAAATTGTTGTGCACAATTTTATTTATTTTTTGGTAGTTATGACCTACATGAGGGAGTTAATGGTGGGCCCACACCCCACATAACCTCCCCTAAGTGGATTTAGTGTGGTATGATCCACATGACCCCAAATCCCTCCACCTCCCACCCATTAAATGTGCCAACCCATATTTTTAATATCAGCGTTAATTAATTGATGCTTCTTTTGAATTAATATGAATTGCATAGAAATTATATTAATTTGAGGGCCTTATTTCTTTTTTGCATTGGAAAATCTCTTTTTGGGAAAGGCTCTAGAGAATTAAAAGAGAGGTGATCCTTCTTCAATGAAGAACACGGTTCTTGAACGAAGAACATTCCTGACAAAGAACGTGAAAGACTTCTTCCAACGACGCTTCTTCCTCAGATGCACCTCGACTTCAAGGAGTCTATGTTGCCTACGTCATTGACTCTTCCACCATCTTTGATGGAATAACACGGTTCTACGGCAACACTCGTCTTTCGCGGCTCAACGATGTATGACATTTTTGCGAGGTAGAGTTTTTGTATATTTTATTTGACTGAATAAATTGTACCCCATTCCTTGTTATTTTTCTGAATTGACATTGGCCGATTGTTACCGTCTAACACGGGGGGTGTGGGCCGAACAAACATGGCCTGACAACCCTCCATAGTTTCTTGTTTTATTTGCAATCGGGAAGCGGTGATGATTGAAGGTGGCGGCCGTCCGCCATCCGCGTGCGGAGGAACGCCGGTCCGCAACCGCCGGCCGCTCAGCCAAAGGAGAACCGGATGGATAATGACAGAAGATCTGAAGGAGGACCATGACACCCCAAGGGGCACCGCGCTGCGGAAGACCATGGCCCGCGTTCCCTTGGCTGCTCGGTGGGCGAACCGACCGTCAGGAGGCCGGCCGGGTTGAGGAGAACCTTGGAGCTAGTAAGGCGTCGCGCTGGAAGAACCGCGACACCAGGAGGGTGTCGTGCTGGAGGAACCGTGGCCCACCCGAGTGGGCCAGTTGCGCCTGAAACGGCGGTCAGCATCGGTCGTCCGGTTGGGAGGGCGGTGCTGCTCGGAGCCGCCGGTTCAGGAAAGTGCCCCCCCCCCCCCCCGGACCGTTTGGCCAGTCGTGTCATGTTCATCGGGCCAGTCTGACCTTCTTCCAGGTCGGACCCGCCAATACCGGGCTGACCCAACCCGTCGGCCCACTGGGCTTAATGGGTCGGGCTCATTTCCACTTAACGGTGAATATCTTAAAGACCGCATGTCCGATGGACACTCCATCTGCATCATTGGGACCCTTACAACGAGCCGGTCCTTTCTTGATACTCTAAGTGAGTTTTGGATGACTTTAAAAAACGGTCGGGTTTGGAGCGTGCTTACTTCCAACCGGGCCACTAGAACGGAAAAGCCAATATCATTCATAACGGGCGTCTGATTGACGCGTCTTATGTCGCGTCGGGTTTCATTTGAGGAGATGGAACTTCAGGATATATAAACTCTGGACATTGTGACAGTTGATGTGATAAACCCTTTGCTCGAGGAGCGGACCCTCCCAGAATCGAGCGTGCTGTGTGTAGGAACCCTAGAGCTGGATGCGACAGTGAAGACTACCATACTAGAATACTCTGTGGGTTCGACGGTGATGAATACTTTCCTTGTGTCCTATGTGTGTCCGACAGTTTGACCTCTGTACTTTTATCCTATGTGGGTCTAGTAGAGTAGCTGGTCTTGTATCCTGTGTGGGTCTGACAGCTTAGCTGGTCTTGTATCCTATGTGGGTCCGACACCTTAGATGAATTAGTGACTACATATGATCATCTCTATCTCTATATGAAAAATGTATACCTGTGTTAGATGAGTCTTGAATTTCAATCATTATCATCGTTGTGATTGATTTATTTCTTGTGTGGACTGGATTATGCTTGGGATCGAGAGTTGGAGCTGAACTGAGATTGATGACTTAGGTATATGTATCAGTATATACCTAAGAAGAGTTGGTTGATACTTTGTGATTGTTTATTTTCTTTGTGGTTTATCCTTTGTGGATTCTGGGAGACTTTTTGGGGTCTTGAGGTCCCTACTGAGTATCGTATACTCACCCTTGCACAGGCTTTGCCCGCACCACATTGTGTTGGTTTCAGAAGACGGACAACACTGATCGAGGTGGAGACTTGTTGAGATGGATGGTACCCGGAGGTGGACCAATTGGTGAGATGTACACGGAGTGGATGGATGGACTTGAGGTGCTGAGGAGGCCATATGTACCCACCCTTCAGGTGGGATTCCTAGATGACAACTCAGTGGTTTCTGTTTTACTATACTATAGTTGTGATGGCTTTCAGTTATGCTATACTTTTAGTTGGGTTTGTATACTAGCCCATTTACCTTTAAACACTTACTTTTGTACTCAATTTACTTAGTGCTTACTTCAGTTGTGTACTCTATTTTGTTCTTTACTTTTATAAAGGCAATGCCTTCCCTTTTTCATGGGATTTACTCCATTGATACAAATTTGTCACAACCCTTCCCCAGTTTCGAGAGGTTCACTTCTTGGGACACATCATCTCGGAGGCCAGGGTAGCAGTGGATCTAGCAAAGATCTAGGCTATGCTTTCTTGGGAGCCACCTAGGAGTGTGACGGAGGTTCAGAGTTTCATGGTCCTGGAGGGATGCTATCGGATGTTTGTGATAGACTTTTCCAGAGTTGCAGCACCGCTTTCAGCTTTGATGGAGAAGGGAAAACCCTTCATGTGGTCAGATAGATGCCAACAGAGCATTCAAGAGCAGAGACAGAGATTGACCAGTGCGCCCATCTTGAGGGTACCAGATGAGGGCATTGGGTAAGTAGTTTACTGTGATGCATCAGGGACCAGACTCAGGTGTGTCCTGATGCAGGAGAGAGCGGTGATCTCTTATGGTTCATGGCAGTTGAGATAGCATGAGCAGAACTACGGTACCCATGACTTAGAGTTAGTAGAAATGGTGTTCGCCTTGAATATGTGGCGACACTATCTGATGGGCGAGCGCTTTATAGTCTACTCTGACCACCAGAGTCTCATGTACATATTCTCACAGAAGGACCTGAACCTGAGATAGAGGTGATGGCTCGAGTTCTTCCAGGACTATGAATTTGAGATAGTCTATACTCCGGGGAAGGGGAACGTTGTAGCTGATGGTCTCAACAAGAGATCGGTCATTTAGCTGCTAGGAGTGACGACGGAGCAGCTAGACGCGTTGTGGATATCCTTTGTGGATACAGATGGAGTAGCCTTTCTTCAGTCTCTCACATTCACTCCTCCACTTTTTCAGCGAGTTAGAGAGGCACATCGAGGAGACGCTGACTACGAGACCCGACACACCCAGATATCCTCAGGGCTAGCACCCGATGGATTTTCTGAAGGAGGATAGCACATCATCCTATTTAGGGGACGTACGATGGTACCAGTTGCACTATAGGAGGTGTTTCTGAGGGAGTTCCAGACTTCCCCTCTAGCGGTACATCCAGGAGTGGTGAAGATGTATCAGGAACTCAGACGACAGCACCAGTGGCCGGGTATGAAGAAGGATGTAGTAGAGTTCGTTTCACGATGCCTAACTTGTCAGCAAGTGAAGGAAGAGCACCAGGTACCAGAAGTCTTGGTGCAAACCTTAGATGTCCTAGAGTGGAAGTGGGATGCGATATCCAGGGATTTCATGACGGGGCTTCCACGTACGTCCATAGGACACGACTCTATCTGGGTGATCGCAGACCGACTCGCCAAGTCGGCCCACTTCCTACCGATCAGAGAGCAGGGCTCAGTAGAGAGCTTGGGACGCCACTACATACAGGAGATCATATGTCTTCATGGTGTGTCATCGATGATCATATATGACCAGGACGTACTCTTTACTTCCTGGCTTTGGAAGGGGTTGGAGGTGGCAATTGGGATGCAGCTACGTCTGAGCACCGCCTTCCATCCTCAGATGGATGGCCAGACTGAGAGGACCATTCATAATCTCAAGGATATGCTCTGTGCATGTGTCCTCAACTTTGGTCATAGCTGGTAGGATCACTTACCCTTGGTAGAGTTTGCGTACAACAAAATCTATCACTCGACCATCTGGATGGCACCTTATGAGGCATTGAACGGCCAACCATGCAGATCACCTATGTGCTGGATAGACCCAGGGGAGTCAGTACTAGTAGGGCCAGAGATGCTGCAGGCTATGATAGAGGAGGTGCAGATCATCCAGGAGAAGATGAAGACTGCATAGATCAGACAGAAGTCCTATGTTGATAGGAGACGGAGACCGCTGGAGTTCGAGGACGTTGACCACGTTTTCCTACGGGTCTCACCTCGACGAGGTCTATGGAGATTTGGCCAGGGTGGCAAGTAATATCCACGATTCATCTGACCTTTCCAGTTCCTCAGTGGAGTATGTGAGGTGGCTTACCGCCTGGCCCTTCCACCTCAGTTGCATCGGGTGCATGACGTCTTCCACGTATCTCAGCTGATGAGATACGTTCATGACCTGATCCACATCATCGATCATGGGGAGCTGGACATTTATGATGGGGAGACATTCACGGAGTTCCTGGTGGAGATCGAGGATCGACAGGATTAGGTCCTACGTGGACAGTCTATTCCTCTAGTGCGCGTTCGCTGGCAACACGGGAACCTCCAGAAGAGAACTTTGGAGCGGGAGACTCAGATGTGTGCTCAGTACCCCCATTTATTCCCCTAGTGTGTGTTTTATCTTTACTGGGACATAAATCCCTAAGGTTGGGGTAATGTAAAGTCCTGGAAATTTCAAGGAATGTTTTTTTAAATACTTTGGAATTTTACGAGCCTGCGGTTTCTGAAGGAACTTGATTCTGAGGCCCGGTGTGCCCAGAATCAATTTTTGATGTTTTATTCGGGTACGGTCAGTAAATGTAAGAGCTGGTTTTTCTATCTTTTGAACCAGTGCTCGGAATTGAAATTCAAGGACACCGATGAACTCGCAACACCGATTTTCGGTTAAGAGGACCTTCACCGCAATTGTGTTTTATGCGGTTTGAAATTTAATTATTGGGGATTTGGAATAAATTAAATAAAATTGTTATAAACAATTTTATATATATTTTGGTAGTTATAACCTACAAGAGGAAGTTAAGGGTGGGACCATGCCCCACATAACCTCCCCTGAGAGGATTTAGTGTGGTGGTACCAACACGAACCCAAACCCCTCCGCCTCCCGCCCATTAAATGTGTCAACCCATATTTTTAATATCATCATTAATTAATTGACGCTTATTTGGAATTAATATGAATTCCATGGTAATTCTATTAATTTGACATCCTTATTTATTTTTGCATTGGAAAATCTCTTTTGTGGAAAGGCTCTGGAGAATTAAAAGAGAGGTGATCCTTCTTCAACGAAGAGCATTCCCGACAAAGAACGCGAAGGACTTCTTCAAAAGACGCTTCTCCCTCAAACGCACCTCGACATCATGGAGTTTACGTTGCCTACGACAATGACTCTTCCTCCATCGTTGAAAGAACCACACCGGTCTACCACGATGCTCGTCTTCCGTGGCTCGAAGACGTACGACATCTTTTCTGAGGTAGGGGTTTTGTATATTTTCTTTGAGTGAATAAATTGTACCCCATTCCTTGTTATTTTTCTGAATTGACATTGGTCGATTGTTACTGCCTAACGCCGAGGGTGTGGTCCGAACAAACACGGCCCGACTACCATCCGCATTTTCTTGTTTTATTTGAAATTGGAAAGTGGAAACGATCGAAGGCGGCGGTCGCGTGCCGACCGCATGCAGAGGAACTGCGGCCTACAAAAGTGGGCTTCTCAGCCAAAGGAGAACAGGCCAGCTAAAGCCGTCCGGGCTAATGGAGGACCGCGATGCCACAAGGGGTGCCATGCTTTGGAATATTGTGGCTCGCGTTCCATGTGCCACTCTACGGGTGAACCGGCCGGGCTGAGAAGAACTACGACGCCAGGAGGGCGTCGCGCTGGAAGAACCACGACGCCAGGAGAGTGCCGCGCTGGAGGAACCGTGGCCCACCCGTGCGGCCACTTACGCCGAAAAGTCTGGCCGGTTGGGAGGGCGGTGCTTCCGATTCATGAAAAAAATCCCCCCCCCCCAGACCGCTTGGCCACCCGGGCCGAGTTGCTTGTCCCGCCGGCCGGGCTGCGCCTTGCCGGGCCGTGCCCCGTCGGGCCAGGTCACGCCCTCAGGCTGGGCCGAGTGATTCAACAATCCGGTCCAACCCTCTGCCGGGTCGGACCCACCATGACTGGGTTGACCCGACCCATCGGCCCACTGGGCTTAACGGGTTGGGCCCATTTCCACTTAAAGGTAAATATCTTGAAGACAGCGCGTCCGATCGACGTGCCGTCTGCGGCACTAGGACCCTTGCAAATAGGTAGTCCTTTTTCGATACTCTAAATGAGGTTTTTATTAAATTAGAAAATGGAAGGGGTTTGGAACGTGCTTATTTCCAACCGGGACCCTGAAATGGAAAAGCTAATATCTTTCAGACCGGGCGTCCGATTGACACAACGTCTTTCGCGTCGGGTTCCTTTTGACAAGACGGAACTTCAGGATACATCAACTCTGGACTTCGTGATAGTTGATGTGAAGACCCCTTTGCATGAGTAGCGGACCCTCCCAGAATCAAGCGTGTTGTCTGCGAGAACCATAGATCTGGCTGGACAGCAACGACTATCGTACTGGAATCCCTAATGGGTTCGACGACAATGACTAATGTTCTTGTATCCTGTGTGGGTCTGGCAGTTTGACCTATGTACTTGTATCCTGTGTGGGTCCAGCAGAGTAGCTAGTCTTGCATCCTATGTGGGTCTGACAGTTTAGCTGGTCTTATATCCTGTGTGGGTCCGACAGCTTAGATGAATCAGTGACTACATCTGATCATCTCTATCACTATATGAAATATGTATACATGTTTGAGTTGAGTCTTGAAATTCATTCATTATCATCGATGTGATTGATTTCTTTCATGTGTGGACTGGGTTGTGGTTGTGCTTGAGAGTTGGAGCTGAACTGAGATTGATGACTTATGTATATGTATGTGCATATACCAAAGAATAGTTGGTTGATACTTCGTGATTGTATCTTTTCTTTTTGGTTTATCCTTCGTGGATTCTGGGAGACTTTTGGGAATCTAGTGTTCCTTACTGAGTATCGTATACTCACCCCTGAATGGGCTTTTCCCGTGCCACGATGTGTTGGTTGCAGACAACGGACAACACTGATCGAGTTGGAGACATGTTGAGCTGGACGGTACTCGAAGGTCGACCACTTGGAGAGACGTACACGGAGTGGACAGACAGACTTGATGTGTAGAGGAGGCCATCTGTACCCACCCTTCATGTGGGATTCCTGGAGGACGACTCAGTGGTTTTTGTTCTACTATACTGCAGTTGTGATAGCTTTCAATTGTACTGTACATTCAGTTGCATTTGTATACTGGCCCATTTACTTTTCATCACTTACTTTTGTACTCAGTTTACTTAGTGATTACTTTAGTTGTGTACTCTGTTGTGCTCTTTACCTTTATAAAGGCATTGACTTCCCTTTTTATCGGGATTTACAACTTTGGTGCTAGTCGCCAGCCCCTGGCCTATGGAAGACGGGCTTGGGGTAGTCACAACAGAGCCCCCGAGGATGGGTCGTAATAATTTGAGTTCATGGAGATAATAAATTATACATAAATTATATGCATTTCAAATATTACATGGCTTTAACTTGACCAAATATAGAATATTCACTTGGCAGTTATCATTTTTTATATAGAAAATCTGTGAAGATAAAAATTGATAGTTTGTGAAGTTGTGGCTGACATACATAACAAAGATAAAGAATATTTCATATGTAATTAGGTTAGGGATCATATTATATGGTTATGTCTATAAATAAACGTGTGGTGCTTTTTATAGGATAATAAGTAGAATAGGTCATATTTATAATAATCGTTGAACTCTTCTGAGTTAGGTTGAACAATTACATAAGATTTCTTCATTATCAAATACGGAAGTGGAATATATTTTTATTACAATAGAATAGAAGGAGATGACATGGATTATTATTTTGATAATGTAGTTAGATATGGGGAATTTAATGAACATAACGATATTGGCTATTTAATTTAATATATAAATTTTGAATAATATAGTGTTCTATTCCTTAATGGTAAATATTCAATGGAAATATGATTTCATTAGAGGAATATTAATGATTAGTTTTTTATTCTTAAAGAAGATTCATGGGACCCTTAATAAAGTATAAATGATCACAGAGGTTATGTTCCTTAAAATATTGAGTTATTTATGCACCCCAATTAGGCATCACATATGATTAAGGAGTCAGCGGAGAAATCAAACAATGACTACTAGAAGAGTGAATCTATAGAGGAAAAATCTCAATAATAAATCTCCAATAGGGAGAAGATTTATATATGTGTAGCCTAATTTAATTTTCTAAATACTCTACACTGAACCCCTATTTTACATAGAACGAGATTAACAAAAATCCGCTCTGTGTGAAAGTAGATTATATATGGGGAACACACAGATTTGTTCTGAATTCCACATAGATATGAAATAGAAAATTTAATCAAGAATTTTAATTTCAAATTGTATTCACACATTAATTGAAATTAATTTTCATTTCAGGTTTACATTGAAACAAATTTTATTGTTTCAAATTAACATTAATATAGAGGCACACAAAATTTATTACACATCGAATGATTTTTTAAATTGGTAATTTTTTAAATCTTATTTCTCTATCAATTTAATTTTTTTGTGGATGTTGGAATATAGTTTCACTGCCACAAAACCGGGCAGGGGAAGCACTGCCCTTTATCAGCACTAAGTAAAAAGTGCTGAAAAAGGGTTGGGCCTTTATCAGTGCTAGCTAAAATCGCTGATAAATGTACACTTTATCAGCGCCTTTTTAGCCCCGATAAAGGGAACATTTATCAGGCCAATTATTAGCACTGATAAAAGTTTCTATTATTAATTTATATAAATTATTATATTTATATTCAAAAATAATGTTTATTTGAATATATTAAATAAAAAAATGTTTATAATTTATATATTTTTTTAATAATTCAATAAAATATTTATAATGTTTGAATTGAAAAAATTATTTCTAAGATTATAATTAAATATATATATAAATAATTATAACATTATAATAAATAACGTTATATAATAAATATATTTATAGGATTTATTATATTTATTATATATTTTTTAGATTTATTAGATTAATTCATTTTATATATTATATTTTTTATATTAAATATATTTATTTTATTTTATTTTATTTATAAATTTAAAATACTTTTTAATATATATATTTATAATTGAAATTATTGAATATATTTGTGTTTTCCAGTGAATTTGGTCAACAAATATATGTGTATATGTTATGTATCATGTGTATGAATGTTTATTTGTAGATTACATGATGTGGTATATTGATTAATTCATAATTTTACCCATATGATCTATATATGTTCTAAAAAATGTACTTTTAAAATTTACATTACATAAATTTACATAATAAATAGATTTTATTATATTTTTAATGATATATATATATACCTTTCAAATACAATTATAATTATAATTTTATTAATATAAATATATTAACAATTATATACCAATATATGTAAATATATACAATTTATTGTTAAAATTAATAATAAATAATTATATATTTATCCTATATATAATTTTAAATAAATATATAAGAATAAAAATAAATAATTAAAATTATACCTTTATCAGCACTTTTTTAGTGCTGATAAAGGCATATATTTATCATCCCTAAAAAAGGACTGATAAAATAAGTATTTATCAGTGTTATAATTTTAGCACTGATAAATGGTTGTTTTATCAGAGATTTTATTTTTGCACTGACAAACCATACCTTTATCAGTGTTTTTAACTAGTGCTGATAAAAGTTCCGACAGTTTTTATAAAATAACCCTAACATCCCCCTCCTCCCTCACACCCATTCAAGCCTTTGTGGAAGCTAAACCATGAGTTTTCGACCTCTCCTACATCGCAACCCCTCCTCCTCCTCCTCTTCCTCCTCCTTTGACGTCACTGCATTTTCCTCCTCTTTCATTACAGTCCTCCTCCTCCTCTACCGTTGTTGCCTTATCCTCCTCCTCTGACATGATCTCTCCTCCACCGCGCCCCTTCTTCTCCTCCTCCTCTCCCATCAATTCCTCCTCCTCCACCTCCGTCCACCGACTCATCCTCCTCTACACGGTCGTCATCCCCTCCTCCTCCTCCTCTGCCTCCTTCACGTTTTCTTCCTTTCACGGTCACCTTGTCCACTTGACCTGCTTTGACGTGCCCTCCTCAACCAAGGACCATCTCAGTAGCCTCCTCTACAGCTCACGGATCCCACTCAGTGAGTCTCTTATGTAATGAACTTTTACTCTCTTCATTAGAAATATAGTTGGTGTGCAGAGTAAGGTCTATTTGACCCTATAGTGGTATTGGTCCATGTTATTAATTACTAATATCCTAGTTTGAAACTGTATTAATAGGATTATGATCAATCATGTTGTAAGGGTCATGGGTGGAGGTTTCTGTGAGGGAAAAATTATGGTAATCACTTTGAAAGGGTCTTTAAATAGATTATTAATTTGGGTAGAGTAATAGTGATGTGAACTTTATTGGTAAAGACTGTTCCTTGAATAGATATTTGGCTATCCTGAGTTGGGGGCTTTATGATAGTACTATATCGTGTGATTGGGGGGATGCCTTGGTGGGTATAAGTGATGGAATAACTAGCGGGTAGGTTGTTGTGTGAGATATATCAAGGATTATTTTAAATATTATATCATGTTGAGTACATGTTCTGTTTTGACTATCCTAGAGAAAATATTTATCATGGATATTTTAAATTCTGACATGTCCATTAAAACCATTATTGGTGCAGTACATGGAAAGTGGTTGATTATGCTATTAGTGGAAATGATAATGTGTATTCTTTATGACTATAAGGGTAGGAAAATCCACACATGGGGTTCTGTAGTTTGGTAAATAAATATGAATAAAAATATTTCTTGTTGATATATTGTTATCCATAAGTCTTGGGATCATCAAGATATATTTTTTAACTATAGGATCTTTTAATGATGGATACGTTCAGTGAGACTTCTCAAGATGGGTCATGTATGAGCTTCTTATGTAATAGCTACTTTATCAATGCTAGGTATCAATATTTGGATAGCTAATGTCTAGGATGAGTCTTATCTACCATGATTGTTCATTGTATCTTAATAATTCTTATATATCTATGATGAGGATGAGGCCCAGAGACCTTGGGATTGCAATGTATATATACTTCAACAAGGTGAACATTATTTTAAATTTTTTAAAGTTTATGTCTGGCTATACATCAAGGGGTATATACGATTTTCCACACGACATAAATTGTTTTAGTGGTTCAGATTGTGTTGAAGGTTAGATATGTTATACCCTCCCTAGGATCTTCTTTATGTATGTTAATTTAGACAAGGGATATGTCTTAAATTGGTATTCCTTCTCAGGCAGTAAGTTGGCTCTTTTATGACCTTCTCACGATCCACATCAAGTATATCTTATTATCCATGAGTAATACCATGTATTAGTGATTTAGATTGTGTTAGAGGTTAGATTGGTTATTCTCTTTAGGTACTCTTTTATGTATGTGAGTTTATCCATGGGTCTCGCCTTATGTTAATGTTTTGGATCATGTGGGATTGGATATGTTATGCCCTCCATACTATTTTTTGGGGGTTAGATATTATTCCATGAGGCATATAGTCACATCACAATTCATGATAAAGATTTAATGGTTTTACCTAGGGGATGAGTTTTGTAGTGTATACCTTGTGGTAATTCAACCATGTGACGTC
Source organism: Viscum album (assembly GCA_963277665.1). Taxonomy (NCBI): domain Eukaryota; kingdom Viridiplantae; phylum Streptophyta; class Magnoliopsida; order Santalales; family Viscaceae; genus Viscum; species Viscum album. The sequence continues at coordinate 2,050,189,098 of OY728125.1, forward strand.
ATAGGGTGCACTATGTAATAGACCCTTAGGCTACACCATAATGTACCATATTATTGAAATGAAAAGAGATTTTTTAGTCATTTTAATGAGTTTCACCTATTTATTATTAGCCACTAGACCCCATCACACAAACCCCTCTTCCCTATTTTTTCCCCTCTCATAATTCACTCTTTAGGATCCCTAATGGTCATTTCATAGTGGACAGCCGAACCCCCTCCCTGGACAGCCCCCTCCCCCACACCCCTACAACCCCCCCCCACCACCTGGATAGCCTACCCCCTCCCTCGATAGCCAACACCCACCTCTTCCACACCTCTGTAGCCCCCAACCCCCCCCCCCCCCCCGCCCGGACAGCCCACCCCCTTCACCTTTGAACAGTCTATGTTTTACTATATTTTTTCCCTTTTCTCACCCAGAACCCCCCCACGCTATGCCACCATCCCCCTCCTATCCTCTTAGATGGTTCTCTTTCACCCTGTGTATGTTTCATCTTTCATCACTTGTATTAGATATCCTAAGAAAATTTTTATCACTCTTATTATTTCTATATATTAGTGTCTGACATCCCCCTCCCAATACTATATTTAAATGGACATGGGTCAATTATAATTTGAAATGTAATGATACGGCACATGCTATTATCATAACCAGCAACTGACCAGAATTTCCACTATCCTAAGAGGCATTCATGATCCTTACGGGATAACAACGATTCCCAAGGAATGAAATACAAATAATTTGGAATATTTTACCCCTAAATTACAGTAAATTAAAAATAATCTTTCTTCTGAAAACTAGACATGTCCCATTCATAAGTTTAACATTTAGGAAAATAGTATAGACACAAAAAATAAATAAACAGAAAGAAGATATCATAGATTTAAAATAAAATCCCACTATTGACCAATAAAATTGTTTAACAAGTGAGTTCACATTTTATGTTTTCTCTTCAGTTATAAATCTCCTTTATCGCACGCCTCTCCTCTGTCGCATGCTGAACGACACCTTCATGATTAGTTTTATCCTCTTAATTGTGGGGTTCTTATTATTCACATGTTATTACTATTTGATATTAATGTCTTTGTTGTGAAATGTATGGGAGAAACGCCTCACTGAATGTTATTGTTGGTGGTGGTCCTTGTTTGTGTATTAAAAGAATCGCATGTTGGTTGGTTCCTATTGAAAATTTGAATATAGAAATTGGTAATTTACATATACATGACTAATGACAGAATGAACCAAAATGATAAAACTCATGTGATAAACCCTTAATTAACAAATGGAATTAAGTAAGGTATGCTTTGTAAAATCAAAAATTGTGATTGTTTTGTTTGTATGGTTTTTCCATTGTGAGCACGATTGTGTGTTTATATAGTGTTGAAGTTTTTGGATTGATTGGTATTTCATTTGTTTTCCATGTTTTAGTTATTCCACCATTGAATATCAATCCAAACTGTATCCATTTTAATGGCACCACTACTTTTTTACTAGTGCAATTACACTTAGTCTTGGAAAACCACATCACTAGAGGAATCTATGGGACACATTATGGATACCCTATCCAAATAACCATAAAAACAAATGTAATGAATCCTTCCACCGACAATAAATATATTCAAAATCATGACATCAATTAGTTTAGTACCATTTTTCTTGACTAGAGACTTTATGTTTCTAGAGAAACACTAAACACTGGTTTACAACAGTGCATATAGATCACATGTGGGATATTAAAACGTTTGAGTGAAAGGTCTTCTTATAGAAAGTTTCATTGATCGGGTGGTTGGGAAGATGGATGTGATCTACTTTGGTCCTGTGTAATGTATAGATAGGTAAGGGTATTGTTTACCATAGATAGTTTCATTGATTATAGTTGGATTATGACCCTAGTTGAAAAATTTTTGTGTAATTATTTTATTAAATATTAATAATATATTATCAAATATGATTAATATGAAAAAAGAATGGATGAATTCCAATCGGTTGACAAAAGAGTATGAAGATGGCATGAAAGAGTTTATCAAGTGTGCAAAAGTTCATGCATATGACCCTTCTCAAATCATTTTCCCATGTTTACATTGTTTTTATTAAAGACAAATTAGTCTAAAGGAGTTGGAAGAACACATGATCTGTCATAGAATAGATTGATGTTATACATGTTGGAATAAAATGGGGGAAAAATAGTGCGGGAAGTGGCTGGGATAACACTACGTTTTATGGATCATCTGATATGATTTCTAGCATGAACAACGAATATGATTATATGGAGGATGTGATTACAGATCTGAATGCTGATGAAGATTGTATTGAGGAAATGAGAAGGAAAGTTGAAGATGAACTTTCTGATTTCCCAAAATTGTTTAGGAATTTAAAGAGTTTTGCAAAGATAGAATTTTATGTTGGTTTCACTAAATAATCATCATTGATAGTCATACTAAAGCTGTATAATTTTAAAGTATGCAATAGGTGGAGTAACATCAGTTTTACAGAACTACTTTCTCTTATGAATGATATTCTACAAGAAGATAATGATCTCCCTGGCCAAACATATGATGCCGAACGAATGATAAGATTGATGGATGTGATCTCTGAAAGAATACACGCCTTCACGAATAACTTTATATTGTTTCGAAAAGACCATAAATCACATAAAGAATGTCCAATGTGTGGTTTTTCTCGATAGGTTCAATGATTTAATGTCACACTACCTCCCGATTTTCCTCTTCGTTGATGGCATAGGGCATGAATGTGGCAGCGCCTCCCCTCCTCAACCCGCCTCGGACGAGGAGGGGAGTTTATCCTTTGCTCCCGCTTCCTCCCTATTCTACCTATTTCACCCACTTTAGAAAACTGTCTTCCCTCCCTTTGTTCCCTCTGATCAAAATAATCTCTAAGGTCCAATCCCTCTCGAATAGAGTTCACTCGGTTCTGATTTCCCCCCTAGAGTTCACGGAAGCTACAACTTTTATGGATCTCACAATGGTAGCCGGATTCAGAATGAATTTCCCCTCTGTTGATGTGTTCAACCAGTTCTTATTTTCGTTCTGGAATTTGATAGATCGAGCAATTGTTGGTCTATTAAATGTGAGACACATTCAAGTCCGCTTCTCAAATGAAGAGGACCTTGTTGCTACGTGGGCCTTTGCTCTGTGCTATATGGGAGGAGTTGGGTTCTCCCTCTTCTAGTGGACCTTTGATTTTCACCTGAGGTGCGACCCTCTAACCACATCTCTCTGGATTTCCCTACCTGGACTTCCTCTGCCATTCTAGATCCCAGCGATCCTTTGGTTGATAGGAAATTTTCTTTTTCACTATCTATGTTCCGACTCCCGCATCAGTTCCATATTCCATCCCATTGTACCGAGGATAGGTGTCGAAGATGATATATCGAAAGGCCCTCTGAAATCCATCACCATTGAGATCGAGGGAGGGCATCGCTGGAACTAGACGGTATGTTATGATTCTTGGATATCCTTATGTTCTGGTTGTCATCATTTAGGCCATGAGGATTCCAAATGTCGTCATAGCTTCCATAAATTATCCTAGACTGAGCCTCCCCATCTTATGGAGTTTGGCACGGTCCCGGTTTGCAATGCTACAGTTCATAATCAACCAGAGAAGGGAGAAGACTCTGTTGTTCTGCGTTGCAGAGGGGATGCAATTTTTGCTATTATGGGGGAGAACTAGGGGACAACCGCTGCATTTACTTTTAAACCATGAAAGGATTGTGGGTTGAGAGAAAATCCACTGGTGGATGAGTTGTTTAGTCATTTTAAATAGGACTTGGGTATCCTCAAATTGCAGGAACCGGGTGATAAGGAGGTACAACCACCAAGACAACCGATTTGCTTCGGTATTTTCCCAGTAAGTGTGTCTCCATGAGAAAAGGGAATGGACTTAATCACCAGGGGACCTCTAGTTGTGCTGCCATTGGGGTTTACACTAGTATGAAGGCTGAGATATATAGAAAACTTATGCAGGAGGAGTCAGCTGCAGTATCACAGATTGGACATGGAAGGATGAATGAGGTGAATGTATTGGGACCCTTAGAACCCAATACCCTCACTCCACAACCTCCATTCTTGCTGAAGGAAGTGAGTCTAGGGAAGAAGAATTCCTTTGAGATTAAGGCAGGATTGGGGAAGTCTTTGTGCAGGCAAAGACCTCGCAAAAAAGGTCCAGTTGTGGTGCTGGGAAACCGCTGTGATGGTTTGGATGTCCAAGAACCAACACTGGCTTTAGAAGAGGATGATTCAGGTGTCAACATTCACAGCCAATTCTTATAGGATAGTTTAGAAATAATTCAAGGGAAAGGACTTCATAGTCCAAGAATGAAGAAAGGGAAGAATGAAAATCGAGACTCCATAAAGTGAATTGTGGTCAAGGGGAAAAATCAAAGGGACGGAAAGCCTATTCCAACTTTACTAAGCTGATGGAAACTAGGTCGAATAATAAGGGTGGAAACAGTGAAAACAAAGCCTTACAGAAAAGGGAAAGTGGAGAACAAAGTGGGAAAGCAAGAGTAGTTGAAGAAGAAGAAGAATGGGACTAATTGAAACTCATCCTCCATTCCAAGGAAGAAATGCATGAAAAAGTTGTTCAGGTCAATGATTCAGAAGAGGAGATCGACAGAATATATGAAAGAAGATTTCTAGTTGTATCCATGGACGAGAAATAGGCGTGGTCAGACAGACAAGTCTGAATCCTAGCTTGACGTTTCAACCACTGAAAAATCAACTTGGAGGAATTCATTCAGACAATGGATTGTATGGACACCCACCTTGAAGAGCTTATCAGCAAGGATCCAGACATTCAGGTTAGTACTCTAAACTGGGAATTATATAGAGTGTCTAATTCTAATAATCATAGTCTTGTTTTTAATCAATTTGTATGTGATTTCAGCACATAGTGGTATCAATGTTTTATGAACTATGGTTTCCCAATTCTCCTCAAAGTGGCTTAATAAAAATCAATATTTTGTGGTGTGGTGCTTCTGAATACCAGAATGGTGAATCTAGTCCTATAAAAGTTGTATGGTACATTCTAATCATTTCAAGGTTTAGGTGCATATATGAAAGTGAGGAGACTATATTACAATTGACATGGAATTAAAATACAATAATTAATGACGGGAAACTATGTTACCTGGAAGACTCTCCTCAGTGGAAGAGAATTGGTCATGAGTATCCTAAATTTGGAAACAAGATGAGAAACCTTTGTCTTGTGTTATTTAAAGATGGAGTGAATCCATTTGGTTTTCAATGCAACAGTCACAGTACATGGTCGATTATGTTGTTAAATTGTAACTTACCATTGTGGTTATACATGAAATGAAAATACATCATTTTATCTATTATTATATCAGGACCAAAACAACCGGGTAATGATATTGACGTTTATTTGGATTCATTTATTGAGGATTTGAAATTATTGTGGGATTCAGGAGTTACATTGCATAATACTTACAAAAATGAATATTTCACTTTGAGATCCATGTTGTATGGGATGATAAATGACTTTCTTTCTTATGGAAAATTTTCAGGATATAGCATTAAAGGAGATCTAGGGTGTCTCATTTGCAAAAAAGGAACACAATAAATTAGGTTGAAACATTCATCGAAAACTTTTTTTCTAGTAAATCGTATATTTCTACCCCGAAAACATAATTACCGATCTTGGATGACATCATTCTATGGAATTTCAGAAGAACGTACAACACAGTCTCCACTAACAGGTGATCAATTGTTTGAGAAAGTAAAATATGTGGGCATTAATTTTGGTATACCATTTTTGATCAACCTTAAAAAAACCAATTGGAAAAAATATCAGTTTTTTTTAATAACTATACTGGAATTGTCTGTATGTCGAACATTTTCGTGATGTTATGCATGTTGAAAAAAATATATGTGATAGTTTCATCGGCACATTTATAAATGCACCAGGTAAAACAAAGGATGGAATTAAGGCTAGATTAGACATGGTTGAGATTGGAATATGAGAAGAGTTGACACTAGTGAAGGGTGAAAAACAAACATTTCTTCCCCTTTTTGCTTCCACTATTTCCAGGAAGGAGGGATATCAATTTTGCAACATCGTGAATGACATAAAGGTTCTAGAGACATATTCATCAAATATCAAGAACACTGTGTCAATGAGTGATTTAAAGTTAAAGGGTCTGAAATCTCATGATTTCCATGTTTTGATTAAAGATCTAATTCCTATAGATTTATCTTGCATTTTTTCCAAGAATGTCCCCCATACATTAATGAAGATCAGTTTTTTATTTAAAGCTATATGCAGCAAAGTTATAAACCCGACGAAGTTTCCAACTATGGAAAGAGAAATTGTCACTATATTATGTGAATTAGAAATGTTCTTCCCGGTGACATTCTTTGATACGATGGTTTATTTGATGGTTTATTTGGTGAGAGAGATTCGAATTTTTGGTCCTATACATTATAGATGGATGTACCCCATTGAATGGTATATGAATATTTTTAAAGGGTATGTCAAAAATCGAAGTCCGGTAGAGGGTTGTATTATGGAGTAATATATTTTTGAGGTAGACATTGAATTTTGTTCTGAATACATGTCGTGTGTAGAAAACATCATCCAACTGAAATCTCCTCAACCTTGTCAGCTTGAGGGTGAAATAATTTCTGGAAGAGATGTTGTCACAATAAATTTTACAAATCAGGATCAGACCCACCTTTACGTTTTTCATAACAGTTTCGACATTGACCCATATGTTCAAACCCACAATGAAATTCTTAGGCATTTGAATCCATCTGGGGATGAAAAATGGATATCAGATACAGACAATAAATATTTTACAGGATGGTTTTGGGACCAAATCTTTATGAAGTAAGATGAAAATTCGGACTCAATTTCAAAAAAAACTTTGATGGCTAGTTGGAGGAGTAAGTGTGTAGGTATTATCTTAAAATTCTTATGTAGTTAACAGTTATAAATTCTTTACTAATTAACATGATGAAGATAGTTCCATGCAGAATAGTGTAGTTACACTTTTGGATGAAGTAGTGCATGTTTCCAGTGCGGAGGACAGAAATCCAATTTATGTGAATATGTCATACTTTGGCATCATCAATAAAATATATGATTTTGATTATACAAAATTCCAAGAGCCTATTTTTTCAATGAAATTGTGTTGATAACAGGAGTGCTGTTAAAATAGATGAATTAGGATTCATGGAAGTTGATTTCAATAATAAAGGGTAGTAAGAAAAACCATTTATAATGGAATCAAAGGTAGTACAAGTATTTTATGTTCCATATCTCGCAAACTAAAACTGGTCAATTATTCTGTTATCGACCAAAACAACTTAAGGGCCATTTGGAATTTCAAAGGAGGTTGAACCTTTCATTGGTAATTCGCAATCATTTCACATTAGTTCCAATATATATGGTGTTTTGTATGTCAAGGGAGACTGTAATGAAGGTATTTACATAGTCCATAAATGTTTCAAATATCTTCAGCCTTTAAAAAAATAGAGTTCAATAATCAGGTTATTTGTTTATTGTAATATAAATTGTGATACATTATGTTATTATCTATTAATTGTTTCCTTTATATAATATAAATTAAATATTGAATCACTTCTACAGTTAATGACTTTTTCACCTATTGATGAGCCCAATCCCGAGGCACAAAAGGTCTCTCAACCTACTACTGCTAGTCTTAGTGTAGAGAAACAACATGTTTCTCAACCTGTTATTGCTAGTCTTAGTTCTGAGGTACAACGGATTTCTCAACCTATTTTTGCTAGTCCCAATGCCAATGCTAGAAAACTAGAGGAACATAATTATGATGCTTATGAGAATATTGTATGAAATGAAACCCTGACGGCGTAAAAAAATAAGATCACTATAGTTTGATAGTGATATCCAAAATCCTTAAGGTAAAAGAAAAGGGCATCAAATTTGAGGTGGGATGGAATAAGCAAGGCCAACATGTTAACCCCAAAAAATCCATCATTAGTAGCTACATTGGAATCGTCACTCGGTAATGTGTGTCGATTTGATGTACATTTGTGGCACCGTGTTGTCACCAGGCTTAATACACTAATGTGGGAAGAGATTACGGTAACATTATGATATCATTTATTTAATTTATTAAAATAAAATAAAATAATAAAACATTTACTTACTATGCATCATCCAATGAAGAGTGCATTTATATTTGATTATTCACACATGTAATATGTATTAATAGTGGCAGGAAGGATTTATAGAGGCTTCCACACAATTTTAACAAAATATCATCTTAAAGGTGTTGAAGGGATAATCAAGCTGCACTCACCAACTCTTTATTCACACATTATGTCGCAAGGGTCATGGGATGAGTTTAGAAACTATCATGGGGATCATATTTTTTAGGGACATTGTGTTATGTAATACATTGTTTGACATTGCTTGTATTCATCAAATTGATTGAAAGTTTATTATTTATGAAATAGGAACTGAGTGATGAAATTAAATAATGGGAAACAAAACCATCTTACCATTACTTTAAAGAAAATATGGGGTATGCTTCACTTGAAAAAAAAATTGGTACATATTTTAAATCTACCGTAATACTTTTATGTGACATAAAAAAACATCATAACCATGTTCCTATATTTATATGCAGATTGATGAATGGAAATCGAAATCCACTTCTATCCCACACCATGTTCTATGGAAGGAGCCACGTGTAAATAAAGAGGGGATACTGATAGATGAAAACACTCAAAAGTGTGGGAAACGTGTTTAAGTATGACGTAAAATAAATTTAATTTTCTTTAAATTGGTATTACATAACAATGAAAAACTATTTTCCAATATTTTTTATCTGACATATTCACATGAATCAACTAAACCCACACTAGATTCATACACACATTCAACAGACTTGAAGCTTCCAGAATAGTATAGCCGCATTAGAGGTGCGGGTTTGGGGATGAAACCCCGAACATATTTTAAAAATAAAAACATGTGGAGGATCAAACTGAGGAAATGAAAAAGATGAGAGAAAGAATATATATGTTTCAATAACCATTACAATACCATAGAGAGTTGATAGAAATATTGATGGGGGACGAAAAGAGAAGAAGCAACTCAACAACAACTCGTGCATGAAGACCCTTCCCCACCCCCACCAGCTTTGAGGTGAGCCATTCCACTCAAAAACCTATCATAGATGAGGTTATCAATGTAATAATAATTTTTTTTTTCTGAAATGTGAATCACATAGACATTGATACCTTTCTTATAATAATATTCTATAGGGTGAAAATGACTGTGATATATATCTATCAACTCCCACCAATCACTTTGTATTGAGGGTTACGTTTCTCAATATGTATAATGACATGCTACACAATAGACAACTTTCAATAGATCATGTTAGAGTGTCAATTAACATATATAATGATCGAAGTGCCGATCTACCTATTCCAAATGACTATGATGACATTTATACAGTTTAAAAAGTTATTGTAACATTCATCACATGGCCGTTAATTCTTGTAAAAAACATGTCAACAAGGAGGTATCCATTTACAATTTATTTTTCAAGATGAAACATTAACGCTAAATGAAAATGGTCTGAATTGATGAATGGTATTACATAATGACAAAGTGAAGGGGGTGAAATGAAAGATAGGTTCAAAAATATCTCTAGGATCGACCAACTCACTAAAACGATCCACTGAGAGAACTTTCACCATGTCCATTCTATATCCACAGTTAATATCATTATACGCTCATGTGAATACAAAGTTGATAGAAGGAAATTCTCACATAGTAGATTTTGAAAAAAAAATTATGTACGAATATGAATAATCACATTTCATTAGTGGTAAAACTGTAAATGAAATCCTCAAGTATGAATGGCTAGATTCCTCACGTGTAAATGTATACATGATGTATGTTTTCATGATTTTATTTTAAAAAATAAGATATAATATGATAATTATGACTAAATACATTTCATATTATTCATAGGAATATATATGAAAAACAATTGAAGTGATTTCCCCATGAATAAAAATTTAGACTCGTTAGTCCTCACATAACCTCTTCAATAGAAGAAATAGAATATGATAAATAGGTTGAAATAATGTCTACCCAACTCAAATAATTTTAAAACAAAATTATGTATGACTGACAATTTTTAATACAAACGATGCAGGGGTAAAACTCTTAAATAAAATTATATCAACTATATTTTCATTTATTTCATTACTGATTCCTTTTGGTGTTTTTAGGAAGCATTGGATGCTGATTGCAGTAAATTTGGATACTATAAAGATTTTTTTTCTGGATTCAATGCATGTATAAAAAACAAACCAACCACACATGATGGAATTTTTCAATTTGTAATACACTAGATCCAACATTTTAGAACTAAACATCTCGTTATATAATTTATTTTATCTTTTGATGAGGATTCTGTTACGATAGGGAGGTGCAACAATATCGTCTACTTCATTGACTGAATCTGGGGCCTATGGACATGAATGACTACAAGATATATAACTAGACAAGTATCCTACTATATATAATAATATTTCACTATAAAAACACATATCAAAACATATTAATTATTTTTATCAATGTTTTTGTAGTTTGAAAAAAAAATAGAAAAGACTGTGGTTATTATGTTTGTAAATTTATGAAAGATATCGTATTTCATCAATAAACTACCATCCCAAAAGAGGTATTTACAAATATAATTATGAGTTCATTTAAAATATTTATTAATCCTTTTTGTATTTATATTTTTTTGGTACTACCATGACTGTCGCAAAAACTAATATTCACAAGATGATATAGATGTGTTCAGAAAAGAATAGACAGCGTGCCTGAGGGAGGATTGTACACAAATAGGATAATGGTGAATTCCTACTACTAATTTTATCCTTATATGATAATTTATATCTACCTTTTTCACACTTATTAAGAATATATGATCAACCTTTATTATGTTTTATATCCTTAGGATATGAAGAATGGTTTTAGAAATGATTGCCTTTCTAGTAAATCATAACTTAATGAGAGACTCTTATGAACTAGTTCTTTTTCTTCCATGTTTCCATGTTTCCAAAAGCACAAGACCTAAACTTTTATGGAATGGATCATTTATATTATGTATTTTTGTCATTTATGCATTTGTTTCTACTGATGCGGTGTTTTGGAAGAATATTGGCTGTGAAGAACTCAAAATTTTAATAACAAAACTAAGGATTCTTCACTACTATTTGTTAACTACCTCGTAGAAAAACACCTCATCTGAACTTTTGATCATGCATCCCCCTAATGCTCAAATCTAAAACCATATCTATGATATCAAAATTCAGCCTTCACTTTTCCTTCTCTTCTTCCACCCATTTACTGGGTAAATGGGTGCAGGAAGAGAAGGAAATGTGAATTCTCAATGATGATATCATAGAGATCGTGTCAGATTAGATCATTACGGAGACACCAGATCAGAAGTTCAGATCAAATTTTATGTAAAGAGGCAGTTAAACAATATAAATAAAGTGCGCAAAGAATCATTAGTTTTGTTATTTGCTTATATCTGGACCAAAGAAACCCTTTGGAAAGATGTAAAGGTAATGTTATGATATAATATTTATATTTTAACCAAATATTATATAATGAAACGTTAATTTAGTTTTCATTATTCTTTGTACAGTTCGTTTATTTTATAAGATTTCTACCCATGTGAAATTCCTTTGCTATAAGAGCAATGACGTTGGGTCTGCTCAATCATAGAGGAAATCTTGATGTTTCCACAGTAAAATCATTGTCCATAGATATTGTATCTCAACAATTTCTCAAATAAACATACATCATATATACATATGTACGCCCATCAAAATCTGGGTTCCTTTGCACCTCATATAAAACATGCATCACATCAATGACCAGATGCATACACTCCTCACATACAAATTCCAGAAGAAGAAAAAGGGACTTTGTTATAAGGAAGTGAATACCTAACTAATCCTCTTGGGCTTCTATTTTTCTTTTAGTATTCTATGATACTCTTAGTATTCTATGAAATTTCTTATATATAGGAGAGTAATGAGAACTCTATTTCACTAATGACTCAATATTTCATAGCTCTATGAGAACTCTTAGGTTTTTTCTTTACTTCAGATAATCCTCTCCATGTGATCATGTCACACTATATCTTTTATATAAATGCTTCATGTGAACTGATTGTGTGAACTCATCCCATGATCAAATAAGATAAAAATATCTCATAATAAATTATAGTAATTCACATGAACCATGATTCATGAATTATTGTCTTATTTTCATGATCGCATAAAGCATGAAGGGTCATGTAATGGTATAAATCTCCTAGGTTCATTGGATCACATGATCCTATTATTTTCATGTGATCACATGACATTGAAAATTCATGCACTTAATATGATATTTCTAATTAGTCATGTTCCCCTTTCTTACTCAAGTCTGTTTTTTAACCCAATGTAATAACCTAGATCTTCCTTTCATGAATGTTTTCCTTTTTTTGTGTTTTTGAGAAAAAGAGAAGTTTTAGAAAAATTTTAAAGTACACGCCGTGTACTTTAATGTACACATCTTGTATTCTTTTTCCGCACATATCTGTGTGATGGCCATGTAACGGCTGTGCACACGGCCATGTGTGGTGACCTGGAGGCCTCCTAAAGTAGGACTCGGTAAGGGAAAGTACACACTGGGTACCTCATAACTACATGTCGTGTAATTTATTTTTTTATTAAATGTATCGGGTCACGTTTGATGAATAGAATAACCTCCTTCTCAACCTAGTTCATCCGAGAGCATCTGTACGGCTGTGATTCTTCCCTGATCCCCAGATCGATCATCCATTCTCCGAATAGACCGTTGTTAGTTGTATTGTGATTGCCTCATTAAACTCTTCCTTCTTCTAGTGCTTTGTTTCCTGATTCCTCCTCTTTCAAGAGTTATCCTTGGTTGAACTTTTTAGACGTTTTGTCATATGTACGGTGTTATTTGGAGATTCAAGGCTTGAGGTTCACGTTTATCAATTCCTAAAACATTGAGGTAGCTGGTTTGTGATGTTGTGTAGAAAATATTTGAGTTATATGTGAAAAATTGTCCAATACCCTTGAATGGGGTATTGCATGTTTACTATTTTAGCCCGGTTAATTTCCTGTTATGCTTGTATACTAGAATAAAGGTTAATTTAATGTGAATACGGTGAATTGATATGATTTGGAAGTGTTCTCCCGTGCATGTTTGGGTTTATGAACGTTTGGTCCTGCTTGCCTGTTAGGGTACTGTTTGTTTCCCATACCTAGTATTGTTAGGATTGAGTGATTTTTATCTGTCTTGCTGTTATGTTGTAGAATGTTAGCCAAGTATTTCTTGAGATTTAATTTGACTATAATTCATTGATGTGATTTTTTGACTTACATAGGTCTCTGAGAACCTAGTGTAGTAGACTATAGGGATAATTGACATAAGGGATTCTCCAGAGTGTCTGTTTTTACTTTTACGATGTGAGGCCATAGAGGGAATTGACTTAAGTGCTTCCTTAGAGTGTCTATAGTTCCTCTATGTGGGCCATAGGAGGAATGTGATGTATGTGCTTCCCCAGAGCACCATTAGTAACCAATACGAGACTAAAGGGGGAATTAACGGTGAGTGCTTCATCAAATAATCTATACTAATGTTGAACCAGAGGGGTTAGACTGTGTGAACTTCCCATAGGGTTACTTGTGTTTTCTAGGTAGGACCAGAAAGGATTAGGCTATGAGTATATCCCAGAGGGTTACCTGTTTGGGTTATCTACTTACCTAATATATGTTATTTAAATTCTTTGAAACTTTAGGAATGTTTACTGTTGAGTACTTCCTTTTTTACGGCTTTTACTTGCTTATTGCCAGCCATATATATTAACTGACTATTAGGCACAGATATCTTGGTGGTTTCCAACTGGTATTTAGTTTGAAAACCTGTTTGGGCCATGCTTTTGGGCCCAAACAGATTATATTTTTTTAGGTATAGATAAGGGCAAGTTCCTATCTACTTTAGGTACTTGACTGTATTGGGGCTGGAGAGAATGGGACCAAGCATAGGTTTGAGATGGTATGTAGTTGTTTTCAGTTTTCTTGTACTTATTTTTAGTAATTTATTTCAGCATTGTGACTTATTTGACATCTTTCCTAGGCTTATTTATCATGCATCATTACATATATGTGCTCCAGCTGGTTATTTATATTAGTCTTTCATTCTTTATTGTTGTATGGTATTATTAATTCTTCTTATACTGTATATCTACTTTGTTTCTACTATGTTACTCTACCAATGAGGGCAGAGTTACCCCCACTATCACACACAAGGCCCTCGCTGCTATTCAGCAGCCTCTGGCATTCATGGAAATGTACTTGACGCCATGTGACCAACCAGATATGGGGCGCCTCTAGGCGGCTTCCAAAACAGTGGCGTTACAAAGTGGTATCAGAGGCATTAATTTCTTCTTGACAATCTATTTGGAGCCTATAGTTAGGGATATGATAGAAATAGGTACTTGGTAATATGTTTTTCCCAGGAGTAGCTAACCCGTGTATAAGGAAAAGCCAATTTACATTGTTTACTGCAATTTTCTGGTTTTGCAATTTTACAGTTGATTTGATTTCACTGTTGGGTGATTCACATGATTTTTTCTATTATTGTTGATATTGATGAGGTTATATTTTTATTGAAAACTGTTGGGATGAGGGTATTCCATCTCATGCATCATATAGGAACTTTCTAAAAATCACATTTCATTCATTCATTCCATGACATTTAGGATGAATTAGATATTTCATGTTGTTGTTATAGATGTTGGGATAGATATACATGTTGTTTTGATAGTTTCCTTGATAAATTACCTATTCTTTGATAGGGTATTGATTGTGTATGGTTTTGTTTGAATTAACACCAAACATTGGTTCTTGAGGTGTTATGGGCCCTCACCGACCATAATTTGGTAGACCATTTCCTTGTTTTCCTTGTTATAAAATGTATAAGATTCCAAGATAAGATTCGCAAGGAGTATTTCCCCTCATAGATTGGAATTTGGAACTTTAATGTTCGTTTCATTGTTTTTCTGGGTTTTAGAAAAGTTTCTAAGGCATACTGTCCAGAAAAAACCCATAAGACATGGCGTGTAGTGATGAATACACACCATGTGTTCTTCTGTTCAGGAAGAAACTATTTTTCATGAGTACATGCCGTGTACTATATGTACAAGTCATTTAATATCTAACCGTGTCACTGACTGTGTGGGAAGAGACATGGGGTTGAGAAATCTTTGGGGGAACACACCATTTACCAATTGTACATGATGTGTTGTGTAGACCTTGTGTCCACCCATGTGACTAATGACACTGATGGATGAATACATAAGTAATACACACTGTGTCCATCTGGAACACATCGTGTAGTGTGAGTTGTATATCTGGAAGATTCACTAACAACATGGGTCAGTGAAGATTTCATAGTACACATCATGTCTAGCATGAACATGCCATGTAGTCATGTTCTATGAGAACCATGTGGGTTAGCCATGTCGAAGAACTTGGGCAGGGAAGGAAAATTCAAGTACACGTCGTGTGTTAGGAAAACATGCCATGTAGGGGCGTTACACTACCAGTTTTGGCAGGAGTACATGCCCATGTGAAAGGATAAAGGAAACACACAGTGTAGTCATTATTCACGCCATGTTTCCATGATGTGAAAAAATTGAATTCCTTCATTCTCTTGTTACTTCATTACACTCTTAGTTTTCAGTCCTTGTCAATCTTGACCTAATGTGTGCACTTGACCTTGCAGAGTCATCCCACCGAGACGTCCTCCGGTTGTCCGCCAGTTATAGGACAATGATCAGACGTCGGACATGGCTGATCAATGACTTCCAGCAGATCCTCTAGTTGTGCCAGTCCTGGCACCAGCTATCATTCTGAACATAGGTGTTGATTCATAGTTTTGACAGGGTTTCATGAGGTTCATTCAGACCTTCTGCGGAGTACCGCATCCTTCCCCTTTTATGGAAGAGTTGACGTAGGTTTTCTAGCAGCATCATCCACCCACCTTCACAGGGGAAGAAGCAAATTAGGCTGCAGAGTCATTGTTAAAATACATTCTTTCTATATTCAAGTATCTGGAGATGTCTCTAGAGAAGAGGGTCAATCTTGATACATATATGCTTCGGTATTCCGCCAGGAGATGGTGGGATGTGATCTCATAGGCTAGATTCCAACATGTTATGGTGTGGAACAAGTTCTAGAGTGCGTTTTATGACTAATTCTACCTAAAGACTTTGAGGGCTGATCGAACCTGAGAGTTCATGAGTTTAGAGTAGGATACTCTCTCTATTATGGAGTATTCTTCTCGATTCACTAAGATGAAGTGCTTCACACCTATTCTAGGAGGTGATGATTTATTCCTAGAAAGAAAGTATAAGGATGGACTGAGGAATGACATTCGATCACAGGTGAATATCTTTAGGTTGACATCTATCAATTATATCATCAACCAAAAACTAATCACATAGCATAATCTGAGGGATTCTGGAGTTGTGATCTAGGGTGCCTCGTCATCCGGAGTTTGTGTCCATCCTACTGAAAGCAGGAAGCGTTGCAGGAGGTCTTAGTTCAGTGATCCAAGGAGGCGAGACACTTCCTCTGGTAGCTAGGTGGTGTGATACTAGTGTGGGAATAGCTGGCATACGATGCCACATTTCTCGAGAGACCCAGTGGAGTGCCGATCATACAACAGGATGGGAAATCTTTAGGGTTTCTATCAGTTTTTTTCACCGGAAACTGGTGAATGGGGTTCCTATTTGTCTCCTCATTCAAAAGAAGCACCACCAGTTTCTCACCAGTCTGGGAACTATATTTCTTTAGGCCATTTAGAGCGAGGTGGAGGTCATGGATGTAGTAACCAGTCGCCAGGATTTTAGTGACAACAGGGTGGATTAGCTCAGGGTGGTCAGGCTGGGACACAGGGCTGTGGAGCAAGCTAGAATTTTGTAGTCGAGTACACCCAGTATGAGCAGGATCTCGGAACCTCTACCATTCTAGGTATGATCCTAGTTTCCTCAGTTTTAGATTCTGTTCTTTTTGATACATGGGATTCCCATATATTTATATCTGATTTTTTTGTGGAGAGACTTGGGCTCAGTATCTTTTCATATACTGATATTATAACATTAGACACTCTGTTGGGGTCTAGAACGGCTGGTGTACTTTAATGAAAGAAGTTCCCTCTTGAGGTTTCTAGGTGTCACTTCTTTTGGTACCTTTATGTCCTATAGATGACAGGCTATGATTTTATTCTTAGAATGGATTGGTTAATTCCATTCCATGTTGTTGTCGACTGTTATCTTCATAGGGTGAGCTTCACATCACCAGAAAAAAGATTGTTTCTTCATATGGGAGAATAGGATTTCCAGGCGAGTAGGGAAGGACTCGAGCATAATGGGTTGGGAGGAGTTATAGCCCATATTACTAGACTTTATCTGGATGACCAAGGGACTTCATAGATAGACTTTACTCTTGTGGTGGATGGTTTCATGGATGTCTTTCCAAAGGAGTTTTTAGGTTTTCCTTCAGAGAGTGGGGTAGATTTTTTATTGAGATCATGCCAGGAGTGGCACTGGTGTCCATTCATCCTTATAGGATGGCTACACCAGAGTTGCAGGAGCTGAGTAAGTAGTTGGAGGAGTTGCAGGAAAAGGGTTTCATCTGACCCAGTACATCACCTTGGGGTTTGCTTATCCTGTTTTTGGAGAAGTAATATGGTACCCTCAGGCTTTTCATGGATTATCGGAAGCTATACCAGTTGACAATCAAGAACCGATATCCTTTCTTATGGATTGATGATCACATTGATTATCTTTGAGGAGCCTGAGTGTTCTCGAAGATTGACTTGGGATCCGGTTATCATTAGTTGCGCATTAGGCCATCTGATATACCTCTTACAGCCTTTCGGAGAAGGTATGGTCTGTATGAGTATGTGTTTATGTCGTTCTGTCTCACGAACCTGCCTGTTGTTTTAATGGAACTGATGAACCGAGTGTTCCATCCATACTTGGATTCATTCGTGGTGGTTTTCGTGGATGATATCTTGGTGTACTCTCACAGTCGACACGACCAAGCCACCCATCTTGAGATCATTTTTATTACACTCAAAGAGCATCGATTATATTCTAAGCTTTCAAAATGCCACTTTTGGATGGGCCAGATTCACTTCATCGGTCATGTTATCTCAGAGACAGGAGTATCAGTAGACTCAGAAAAAGTGAGAGCTGTAGTTTATTGGGTGTATACGAAGAACCTTTTTCAGGTTTGAAGTTTTATATGGTTGGTTGGATAGTACAATGTTTTATACAATACTTTTCACACATAGCAGCACCACTTTTGGGCCTAACAAAGAAGGGTGTGAAGTACTTTTGGACAGATTCTTGCGAGTCAGCCTTTTAGGAGCTGAAAGGGATACGAACTTCAGCACTGATACTATTATTTCCAGTGCCGGAAAAAAGCTACACTATTTATTATGATTATTCATGTATCTGGCTGAGAGCAGTTATTATACTGTGAGAAGGAGTCGTTGCGTACATGTCTCGGCAGTTGAGGCCACATGAGAGAAATTACCTGACGCACGATCTTGAGTTGGCTGCAGTTGTTCATGCCTTATGCTATTGGAGACATTAACTTTTGTGAGAGAATTTTTTGGTTTTCAATGACCACAAAAGTCTCAAGTATATCTTCACCTTGTGTGACCTGAATTTGATACAGCGATGTGGGTTGAGTACCTTCAGTCCTTTGACTTTGAGCTTGCCTACATGCCTTGGAAAGGCAACGTTGTGGCTGATGCACTGAGAAGGAGGGCTCGGATATAGGTAGTTCAGGGGGACATTAGTGATTGGCAACTTCTTGCTCTGTTCTCTAAGATGCATTTGGAGGTTCATGACAGACATGGGCAGACGTTTCTTTCTTCCATAGCAGTTACCTCTACTTTTCTTGATTGAGTGCGAATGAGGAAGCTATCAGATTCTGAAGTCCTAGTCCTACGGGATGTTGTGTCAAGAAGGGACCCTATTCCTAGATGGACCATAGGAAAGGATGAGATCTTGCGTTTCCAGGGGAGTGTATGGGTGTCAGCAAACATACTCGAGGAGTTGATGAGGGACATTCATTCCTCATTTTGGGCAGTTCATCCTGGTGTCACCAAGATGTATCATGATCTACACCATCAGTATTGTTGTTCAAGTATTAAGGGAGATGTTTCTGGGTTTTTCATGAGGTGTTCCACATGTTAGAAGGTGAAGGAAGAGCACTAGAGACCAGCAGGGCTTTTGCAGCAGTTACTCATTCCCGAGTGGAAGTGGAATCTTGTCGCGATGGTTTTCATGACAGGTTTTATAATATCACCTTGAGGGAATGATGCAGTATGGTTTGTCATTGATAGAGTCACAAATTTTTCTCACTTCATGATGAATAAGGAGACCTTCAATGTTGATGAGCCGGGACAGTTGTACATCCGTGAGATTGTACATTTACATGGAGTTCTACACTCCATTATTTTAGACAGGGACACCCATTTTACTTCTCGGGTTTGGCAGGGGCTACAAAAGGCCTTGGGTACATAGGTACTTTTGAATATAGATTACCACCCTCAAACAGATGGCTAGTCCGAGCATATGATTCAGGTTCATGAAAACATGCTTCGAGCCTACATCCTATATTTTAGAGGTTCTTGGGAGAATCACATACCTCTTGTGGATTTTGCATACAACAATAGTTTTCAAGAAACTATTCAAATTACACCTTAATAGGCTTTTTATGGTATGCCATTCCAATCACCCTTATGTTGGCTGGGGGTAGGAGAGTCAGCTATGCTGGGACCTCGTCTTGTTTAGGAGACCACAGAGCAGATACAGTTTATACGGAAGAGGATGGCTACTGAACATTCTCGACAAAAGTCTTATGCTGATCAGCAGAGACGACCTATGGAGTTTGAGGTCGGGGATAAGGTTTTATTGCATGTCACTTCGAGGTTGGGGAAAAAGAGGATTATGAGACATGGTAAGCTTTCTCCGAGGTACGTCGGACCGTTTGGGGTGCTCGAGAGTTTCGGACCGGTTGCCTATCGATTGTAGTAACCTTAGAATTACTGGGCTATCCACAATGTCTTCTTTGTTTCTCAGCTTCGACATTACTTCTTAGACCCGTCTCATATTTTTCAACCTGAGTAGGTTTAATTAGAGGTGGATGCCTCATTTGAGGAGCATACTATCCATATTGTTGATCAAAGTAAGAAGGTTCTCCATGGATGGTCTGTTCCTCTGGTACGAGTGCTATAGCAGCACAGGAAAGTACAAGACGCGGCCTGGGAGAGGGAGGCTGATGTACAATTGATGTGTCCAGAGCTGTTTAGGGATTCTTATTCTATGTCGCCTTGCTATGAAAATTCGAGGATAAATTTATTTATGGGGGGAATTTTGTAAGAACCTTGATCTTCCATTTAGGTATGTTTTCTTTTTCAAGTGTTTTATATAAAAAGAGGAGTTTCTAGATATTTTTGAAGTACACACCGTGTAATTAAATGTACACGTCGTGTACTCTTTTGTTGTACATAGTCGTGAGCTGTCCATGTAACGGCTGTGCACACGGCCGTGTGTGGTGACTTGAAGATCACCTAAAGTGGGGCTCAGTAAGGGCAAGTACAGGCTACGTACCTCAAAAGTACATGCCGTTTACTTTCTTTTCTTCATTAAACGACTAGGGTCATGTCTGATGGAAAGATACACCTCTTTCTCAACCTAGTTCATCCAAGAGAATCTGTATGGCCATGATTCTTCCCCGAGCCCCCGATCGAGCTTTGTTTCTCTGAATTGACCCACATCGATTGCATTGGGATCACCTCGGTAAGCTCTTCCTTCATCTAGAGCTTTGTTTCTTGATTCCTCCTCTTTCTAGAGTTATCCTCATTTGAACGTTTTATACATTTTTACAGATCTACGGTGTTCATGGGAGATTCAACGCTTGAGGTTCATGTTTAACAATCCTAAAACACCAAGGTAGGTGGTTTGTGGATTTTTGTAGAAATTATTTGATTTGTATGTGAAAAATTGTCCAATACCCTTGAATGGGGTATTTCACTTTTACTGTTTTAGCCCAGTTAATTGGCTGCTATGCTTTTATGCTAGAATAGAGGTTAATTGAATGTGAATAAGGTAAATTTCTGTGCTTTGGAAGTGTTTTTCCAAGCATGTTTTGGTTTATGACTGTTTAGTCCTGCTTTCCTATTAGGCTGTTATTTGTTTCCCATACCTAATATTATTAGGATGGAGTGATTTTTATTTATCATTTTGTTATGTTGTAGACTATTAGAAAAGTAGTTCATGAGGTTTAATTTGGCTGTATTGAATTGTTGTGCTTGTTTGACTTACACAGGGTCATGAGAACCTAGTGTAGTAGACCATATAGAGAATGGATGTAAGGGCTTCCCCAGAGTGTCTATTTTTACTTTTATGATGTGAGACCATAGGGGGAATTGACCAAAGTGCTTCCTCAACGTGTATGTAGTTCCTCTACATGGGCCATGAGGGGAATGTGATGTAAGTGTTTCCCTAGAGCACCTTTAGTTACCGATATAAGAATGAAGTGGGAATTTACGACGAGTGCTTCCTCTGAGAGTCTATACTAAAGATGAACTAGAGGGGTTAGACTGTGTGAACTTCTCAGAGGGTTTCATGTGTTTTCTTGTTAGGACCATAGGGTATTAGGATGTGAGTACATCCCATAGGGTTACCTATTTGGTTTATCTTCTTACTTGATATGTGGTATTTGAATGCTCTGAAACTATAGGAATGTTTATTGTTGACTACTTCCTTGTTTACTACTTTTACTTGCTTATTGCCTATGATATATATTCACTAACTGTTAGGCACAGATATCTTGGTGGTTGACTACTGGGATATAGTCTCACACCCCTTTGGGCCATGCTTTTGAGCCCAAACAGATTATATTTTTGCAGGTATAGATAAGGGAAATATCCCTTATACATCAGGTACGTGACTTCATTGGAACTGGAGAGCATGGGACCATCCTTAGGCTGGCGATGTTATGGAGATGTTTACTGTTTTCTTTTACGTTGGTTTTGTATTGTATTTCATCATTGTGACTTGTTTGTCTGCTTTCATAGACTTATGTATCAGGCATCATTACATATATATTCTCCAACTGGTTATTTCTTTTAGTCATCTATAATTTACTATTTAATGGTATTATTAATGATTCCACTGTTATATATCTCTTTTGTTTCTGTTATATTACTCTTCCATTTTGGGCATGGTTTCCCCACTATCACACCCAAGTCCCTCGCTGTTAGTTTGTCACCACCCAGCCCTACCAGTCTCAATACGCAACTACCCCAAGCCCGCCTCCATAGGCCAGGGGCTGGAGACAAGTGCCGAAGGAGTAACAATCTTAGGGAGGCCTTTTCCTAAGTACCTATAAACATATCCCACTCAATGAAGAAGTGCAGAGTAAAAATAAAACCAAAGAACAAACAACTAAAACCCAACAACAATCATGCATTGACTTCTAAATAGAAAAAAGTAAATTGCTGAAAAGTAATGACAAGATAACTGAACAGAGAAAGGGAAAAACACACGCCCAACATGAATTGTGCCACAACCCGGAAACAGGTAAACAAAAGTAAACAGCTGGTGATTCTCACACCAGAAAGTCCTACTATGACCACTGAACACAGCCCAAGCTCATGTGTCCTCTATGCTCCTCTGTAGTCTCAATCGACCTGGCTGTCATCTACAAGGGCACACCAAGTGCGGTAAAAGCCCAAGTAGGGGTGAGTATAAAGATACTTAGTAGTATTCCACAAAAGATCGAGGGAGAAACAAAGGAGGTACTAAAACGGTGAGCAGTAGACAGAAAAAAGAAAAATGTAAGAGTACAATAGAGAGAGAGTGAAACTCAACCCAACAAAAGAAAGGAAGTAGACTCGTCCAAAACAAGAGGATCTAGACATGGGAAGTATGTGGCATACCCTGTGTATCTTCACTCCTCCTAGAAAAAGAGTAACGGAACCCAAGGAGTGGGAAAAAAATTAGGGTATATATATATATATTCTCAATGAGAAATCCGAACGAGTATGTAAGGGGATCTTGATCTCCAAGCTCAGCCTAAGAAAAGTATCCAGCAGTTCTAAGGATAACTATCACAGATACCCAAATGTCTCGCACGTCAAAGTTGTATCATCATTGAATTGGGAAACAAGGATCCTACTCCAGTAACCACAGATAAAGTCGTTGACTAGCCTCATAGAAAGGGATGAGTCTGAAAGAAATTTTCGGGTAACCCACTACCCATCCCAACTGGAGGGTAAACCTCAAAAGTCTATCGGGTGACCCACTGCCCAGCCCTTCTAGAGGGTAAACCCAAGAAGGTCATCGGGTAACCCACTGCCCAACCATGCTGGAGGGTAAACCCTAAAAGTAAATGGGTAACCTACTACCCATTCCAGTTGGAGTGTAAACCTAAAGATCCACAGGTAACCCACTACCCAGCCTCACAGGAGGAGAAACCCTAATATGTCGATGGGTAACCCACTGCCCAGCCCCGCTGGAGAGTAAACTCGAAACTTATCTGATAACTCCATGATGCCCATGCCATCAGTGGGTGTCACTAACATCTCTACTGTGCGTTGGTTCAGAGTGTTTCAAAGGAACCTCCGACAAACGCCATTTCATGTTTCCACATTTAATTAAATCTCAAAATAGGCTTCGCACTCCCAAACAGATTACACCGTTGTAATCCTTGCGGAAAAACATATGAGACAGACAACTAACTCACTAGAAGCAATATCCCAATGAAAAAGTTATTCAACACCGCTTTATGCACATACGGCGTCTTGTGAGGCCCACACCACGGTCCTGAAAGTGGTCAGGAAAACATTTCCCTCACAATGCTCTCGAAAGAACACGCCAAAATGACTACTCATTCGCCCCAAATGAACGTCTGATGAAAAATTCACAAAACGCTGTTCACAACTTAAAAGATGGCCTATGGGGCCCATGTCCCAACTCCAGCTTCAACGCCAGAAACCACCCTGGACAACTTCGTCATGACGCCAGGGTCACAATGCCGCTGACGGCGAGTTAAACAGACTCTGGATGTGTTCGTGCCATCCGAAATAAGAATCATGGTGAGGTACTTAACGAGTATGACATGGCACTGAGCCCCCGTCATGGGAATTAAAAATCCCCAAGACCATCTCAAAAACTCTGGATCGATCTGAGGATCGCGCTTCCATAGACGGCACACAAAACCGACACCCGTAGTGAACGATACGGGTGTCCGAAGACAAGGGGGCTAACCCCCCCCCCCAAGGGCGAGACAGGACCGGTCCACCCGGCCATGGCTGGCCCGCAGCCCTTTCATGCGGCTCATCCGCAGACCCACGGTCCACCTTTACTGACTGGCCCTCATGGCCGGTCGTTGTCCCGCATGGAGACCCGCCGAAGGCGGGTCTCTGTTTCCCACACGGGGTCGCGCAATGCGACCCCCGGTCCACCCGCGCCAATGACCTCCGCCTGCCGCCGCCGCCGCCTGGGACTGCCGCCGCCTGGGACCACCGCCACCTGGGTCCACCGTGCCACCACCTGGGAACCACCGCACCGATTGTCGGACAGCCCTGGAACCACCGGAAAACCCAAGGGTTGGCCGGAAACATTTATGGGGCCTCCTCGGGCACCCTGGGACCTAGAAATTCGATCTGAAAGGATCGATGGAAAGCTCAAATCTAGACCTACACAAATATGTCTTTCACTTGAGAATTGGAGAGCATTTTGATGCTAGAAATTAAGTTAAAAGGTATATGCAAAATTTAAAAACGAGAATGAAAACTCCTACCTCGCTGGGCGTAGCCCGTCGCTTCCCCGAAGATCCGTCGGAGCCACTGCACCTTGGAGAGGTGGGGAGATGGACTTGATGCTCATTGAGAGGAAAATCTCCAGGGAGAGGTAAGGGGGAAGAAGGAGGAGGGTGAGAGGTGTTTAAGTAGAGAAACACTTAAACACCCACCAGTAGGCGCTGTACCCGAAATTTCAGCGGGGTCAGGGTTAAGCCACCTCTAGGGTAAAATCCACATTCTGAGCGCAATGGTGATCTTGGAAGTTTAATTTGAGCCTCCGTTCAGAAATTATAATGTTCACACCTGAGGCTGCTAAATTATGAAAATGCCCCTGCTGGCGTTTTCCACAGAAGGGCACGCCCACGAAAGTTACACCCCTCCTAGGGTAAACGACACGCTCCGGACTCAACGGTGCCCTCTGTTTTCCCATTCGAGCAACCGTTTTGGAGTTATTCTGTTTATTTGGTGTATCCATTGTGAACGCACTTAAAATTTAATTCTGGCCACACTGGGGCTCGAAATCACACGTCGTCTGAACGCCCTGCTCTGGAATAACATCAAAAAAATTTAAAGTCTTACAGGCTCAAAATACGGGTTCTTACATCATTCCCTCCTTCACGTTTTTTATCCCCAAAAAAAAACTACAAAAAAATTTCGGGATACTGGGCCCGCATCTGGCTCTCCCATTCCCAGGTTCTCTCCTTCACCCTCTCGTATTTCCACAGCACACGAACCAAATGGATGGCCCGTCCACACCGTGTATGCTCCTGCCATTCCTCAATCACCACCAAGTGCTCCACAAAGGTGGCTCCATCTTCAATGTCCTGATCTCCCCAATTGATAATGTGCATGGGGTCATTCATATATTTCCTCATTTACATCACATGGAATATTTCATGCACCCTCTCCAGATGTGGGGTAGAGCAAGACAGTAGGAAACCTCACCGACCCTGAAAACAATCTCAAAGATCCCAATGAACCTCGAAGATAGCTTGAATTGCCGGCCGAACCTCCGTGTTCCATGTTGCGGGGAGACCATTGTAAAGACATGGTCCCCCTATTCAAACTCTAAAGGCAAGCGATGAAGATCTACATAGGGCTTCTATCTGCTCTGATCTGTCCTCATCCACTCACGAATGACCTCCACCATCACCGTCGTCGCCTGTACCAACTCTAGGCCCATGAGGGAGGTCTCCCCAACCTTCATCTAGCACAACAGTGAACTGAAGGGTCTCTCATAGAGGGCCTCAAAAGGTGCCATGATGATAGTAGAGTGATAACTGTTGTTGTACGCGAACTCCACCAAGGGCGGGTGATCCTCCCAACTCAGGCCAAAGTCTAACACGCATGTCCTGAGCATATCCTCCAACACAAGGATAGTGTGATCTGTCTACCCGTTGGTCTAGGGATGAAATTTTTTACTCATCCGCAGCTGAGTTCTGAATGCCTCCTTCAGGCCTCATCACAATCGTGACGTAAACTGTGCATCACGATCGGAGAAGATCTTCGAGGTTACTCCATGAAGGAAGACAATATCTTGAACGTACAACTGCCCCAGACTCTCCACCGAACTCTACTCCCTAATGGAAAGGAAGTGCGACGACATTGTGAGTCGGTCTACACTCACCCAAATGGAGTCATGGACCTTCGTTGTGCATGGGTGCCCTGTGAAAAATTCCATAGATATGTCATCCCACTTCCACTCTCGGATATCAAGGGGCAGCAACAACCCTACTAGAACCTGATGCTCTGCCTTCACCTGCAGATAGGTAAGACACTGAGAAACTAACTCAGCTATGCTTCGCTTCATGCCAGACCACCAAAACTGCCGCTGAAGGTCTCTATACAGCTTCCCCACACCGGGATGTACAACCAAGGGAGAAGTGTGGAAATCCCACATCACCTCCTCCCACATCTCCACCGGTACTATATCTCGCCCCTGGAACAGGATCTCATGATTCCCTTCTTTATAATACCCATTGGGTGCATCGCCCATGGATATCTGATCATGAAGTACCTCGCTGTCGACATCCCCCAGCTGCGACTCTCTCACATGCTCAAGGAGCGAAGGAGTCAACACCCTCGACTACAAGAAATCCATACCCTCCTGATCCACCATGGTCATCTGTAGGGAGGCCAACTACTTTGAATCTTCCTGCACTAAACGATCCTGGGACTTCCTGATAAGGGCATATGCTACTATATTTCCCTTCCATGGATTGTAGACTATCTTGAAATCATAGTCCTATAGAAACTCTAGCTAGCGCCTCTGCCTCACATTCAAATACCTCTGATTGAAGATTTATTTGAGGCTATGGTGTTCTGAGTAGACCACAAAACGCTCACCCAAGAGGTAGTGTCTCCCTAACCTCAAAGCGAAGAGCACCAATACCAGCTCCAAATCATGAGTTGCATAATCCTGATCATGGGGCCTCAACCGCCTCGACCCATATGCAATCACTACCTACTACTGCATCAACACACACCTGAGCCCAGCTCCTGAAGCGTCGTAGTATACCATGAACTCAACACCTTCCTCTAGAATCCTAAACACTGGAGCACTAGTCAACCTCTGCCTCAACTCCTCGAAGGCCTTCTGTCACTGATCAGTCTAGGTGAACGGTCGCCTTTTCCCCGTCAATGCTGTCAAAGGGGACGAAATCCTAGAGAAATCCTCCACAAACCTCCTTTAGTACCCTACCAAACCTAGGAAGCTCTGCACCTATGAATCATTCTTGGGTGGCTCCCAAGCAAGCACTTCCTATATCTTTGCGGGATATATGGCCAATCCCTGCTCTGTAATGACATTCCCTATAATGTGAACCTCATGAATCCAGAAATGTCTCTTCAAGAGCTTCCCGTACAGTTGGTGCTCTCAAATCAAGTCTATGACCATCCTCAAATGCTTTGTGTTCTCCTCCTACGTCGTAGAGTAGATGAGTATGTCGTCAATAAGTACAACCACAAACTAGTCCAAGTACGGCTGGAAGATCTGGTTCATCAAATCTATGAAAACGGTGGGGGCATTAGTCACACCAAAGGGCATCACTAGAAACTCGTAATGCCCATAATTAAAACGGAAATCCAACTTCGGGATGTCAGCCTCACGAAACCACAACTAGTGGTATTTGGATTGAAGATCAATCTTGGAGAACCACTTCACACCTCTCCACAGGTTGAAGCGGTCGTCGATCCTCGGAAAAGGGTACTTGTTCTTTATCATGGCCTGATTCAGGCGATGATAATCCACACGATGCCGCAGACTCCCACCTGCCTTCAACACAAACAAAACTGGAGCTGCCCAGGGGGACACACTGGGCCTGATGAATCCATTCTTACGAAGGTCCTCCAACTGAAGTCGTAGATCTCGAAGCTCTTTGGGTTCCATCTAATATACTGCACATGATATTGGGGTAGTCCTCGGCTACAATTCAATGAATAACTCCATCTCTCCCCACAGAGTTAGTCCCGGGACATCCTCAGGAAAGACGTCCATGTAGTCCTCTACAATGTTAGGGATCCAAGTGCATGTAGCATATGCTTCTCTGAGTGCCATGATCACTAACTGATGAGAAAAAGGTTGTGGTATCCTTCTTATAGTACATGTATACTTTGCCACGAGGTCTCATTCCCAAAATATGGTGAAACTCGTCCCATTAGAAAACACGCCTTTGACTCGTCTGTGATGATAGTCGATCTGGGTGTGAACTATAGAAATCCAATTCATGCACAGGATGACGTCATAAGGTTCCATCATGATGAAGAGTAGGTCCCACATGAAACTCCCTTCTCCGAATGACAGTTCTCACTATCTGTAGATAAAGGTCACCAATGAGGCACTTCCCGTAGGAACCTCGAAGCTAAGTGTCGGTACCAGCGCCTCTACTAGAAGCTCCAACACCTGTACCAAAAGTATCGATATAAAGGAGTGGATGGATCTTGTGTCTACTAGTAACGAAGCAAGTGTAGATTAAACAAAAAGCATACCTCGGACCATGTCGTGTGATGGGGGGTCACGAACACCCATAGCCTAAAGCTGTCTGCATCCCCTACTTCCGGCTCCCTGAGCTTGGTGTGGGCCACCTAGTGGTGGCGATAGAAGGACCTAAAAATGTCGTCCCTGACCTCCAGGTCCTACCACTATGCATGTGCCACCTCTCTGAGGAGCACCATGTCCTCTCCTAGGGGATCCCTGGTCTCGGCGCTGCCTCTGCTGCTGTGGTGCACCCACTACCTGCCACGACTGCTCAGTATTCCCGGTTGAGAAGTCCCATGCTAGGCGACATGTCCATCACAGGCATAGAACTGACTCTCTCATGGCTGCCCTAGTTCTCTACAGAACCACTACGGTGTACGACCTTACCCATGAGTCTTCTCACGGAAGGGTCTCCTTGACTGAGGCTCTGTCCTATGCCGCCTGCCTTCTACCGAAGACTCTGCTATGAAGCAGCCACTGCTAGGCCATGTCTGTTGGCATCCCTCATCCAAGAATCTCTCTGTCACGAGCGCCCACTCTTGCACCCCAGAATTAGTAGGGATTCACTTGGGTAATACACTAGCATGGATCTCCCTGCAAAGACCCGGCTCATACTTCCATGCCCAGAAGTAACTATCATGGATCATATCCTACGAGTAGCGTTTCAGATCAGTAAACTAGGTCGGGTACTACGCCATGGTCACCCCCCCCCCCCACTTTAGCTCTAGAAGCTCCTAAATCCGAACAAACTATAAACAAGAGGGGGAGTACTCCTCCCAGAAGAGCTTCTAGAAGCTATCCCATGTGATAGATGACTCGTCATGGGTATGAGTAACCAACCCCCACTAATTCCCATCCATCCTGAGGAAAAGGATGGAAGCTGGGGCTACCATCTTGTCTAATGGTGTCCGTACCAGCCTGAAAAGTTGGTCCACTAACTCTATCCAGTCTTCTACTACCTGGGGATCTGGGACCCCGCAGAACTTCTGCGACTGATGACACTGAAATTCTCGGAGCGCACTCAGTCTGCGCTCAACCTCAGCCTGTGTTGCCAGTACCAATTGTCTCTCTCGAGGTGGAGGGGATACTACTGAAACAATGGGTGGAAGGGGATCCCATGAGGGTCCCTGAACTGACACCTCGTCGCTCTCCAGGTCGTCGTCACAAACTGAAGAGGGTAACCAGGTTGGCTGCTGTCATGGGGGCATCCTGAAAATTATCAAGGATTGCTGTGATCATATGTGCATATATAAATATATAACAGTAATCACAAAGGAGAGATGAATCAACAAGGACCGTCAAAGACTCAATCTAATCAAATGCTTTTTACAAAGTTCCATGCAACAAATGGCTCGGCATGCCAAGTCAACAAGATGGTTATCAGTGTCTTGGTGAATTGATACATCGGTCACCCGTACCATCATCGGGATCCCTGGCCTGAGAGCCGCTCTCGAGACATGATGACATAATTTCCCTCAATCCCAACCAATTCCTTTTTAGGAAAATACAAACAATTCCCCAAGGAATGAACCACCTTTGATACCACTTTTTCATGACCCAACCCTACTGGTCTCGAGCCGCAAATAGCCCAATCCCGCCTCCATAGGCCAAGGGCTAGCGACAATTGCCAAAGGAATAACAATATCTGCGATGCCTTTGCCTAAGTACCTGTACACACAACACTCTCAATAAAGAAGTGCAGAGTAAAAATGAAACCAATGAATGGACATCAAAGACCCAACCACAATCATGAATCAACTTATAAATAGAAAAAAGTAAAGTGATGAAAAGTAATGACTAGATAACTGAACATAAAATGGGAAAAACACATTCCCAACTTGAATGGTTCCGCAACCCGACAACAGGTAAACAAAAATAAATAGTTGATGAGTCTCACACATGAAATTCCTTCTATGACCACTGAACACAGCCCAATCTCATGTGTCCTCTATGCTCTTTCATAGTCTCAATCGACCTATCTGTCATCTGCAAGGGCACACCAAGTGCGGGCAAAGCCCAAGCAGGGGTGAGTATAAAGATACTCAGTAGGATGCCCCGAAAGCTTGAGGGATCAACAAAGGAGGTACTAAAACGGTGACCAGTAGACAGAGAAAAGAACAGTGCAATATTACAATAGAGAGAGAGTGCAGCCCAACCCAACAAAAGAAAGGAAGTAGACTAATCCCAACCAAGAGAAGCTAGACATGGAAAGAACGTGGCATACCCTGCGTGTCTTCACCCCTCCTATAAGGAGAGTAACTGAACCCATGGTTTGGGAACAAAAGTAGGTTGTATATATATATATGCTCAATGAGAAATCCAAACGAGTGTGTAAGTGGATCTTGATCTCCAAGATCATCCCAGGAAAAGTCACCAACAGTTCTAAGGATATCCATCACTGATGCCCAAACGTCCCACACGTCAATTTTATCTCATCGCTAAATCGCACAACCAAGGATCATGCTCGAGTAACCATGGATAAAAGTCACTAACTAGCCCCATAGAAAGGGCTGAGATTGAAAGAAATCATCGGGTTACCCACTGCCCATCCCAATTGGAGGGTAAATCCCAAAAGGTCATTGGGTGACCCACTACCAAGACCAGATGGAGGGTAAACCCTAGAAGGTCGTCGGCTAACCCACTACCCAAACTGGCTAGTGGGTAAACCCTAAAAGTGAATTGATAAACCCAATGCCCAGGACCGCTGGAGGGTAAACCCTAAGATCAATGGGTAACCCACTTTCTAGCCTCTTTGGAGGGTAAACCCGAATACGCCGGTGGGTAACCCACTTCCCAGCCCTGATCGAGGGTAAACCCGGAACTGGTCTGATAACTCCATACTGCCCATGCCATCACTGGGTGTCACTAACATCGCTACCATTCATGGGTTTGAAATACGTCAAAGGAACCTTTGAAAAATTCCCTTTCATGTTTCCACATTTAATGATATCTCGAAAGAGGCTCTGCACTCCCAAACATATTACACTGTTGTAATCCACGAAGAAAAACACGCAAGATAGACTAAGTAATCGCCGGAAACGGTCTCCCAACGAAAATGTTATTCAAAATCGGTTTATGCCCATACGAAATCTCATGGGGCCCACACCTCAGCCCCGAAAGAAGTCAAGTGAATTGCGCCCTCACGATGCTCTCAGAAAAACACGCCAAAACGACTACTCATTCGCCCCGAATAGACTTCTGATGAAAATTTCAAAAAACGCTACTCACAGCTTAAAAGACGACATGTGGGGCCCACAACTCAACTTTGGCTTCAATACCTACAACCACCCTGAACAACTTCATCATGACGACAGGGTCATAATTCCACTGACGGTGCCGTAAACGGACTTCGGATGTGTTTGTGTCATCTGAAAGAAGAATCTCGGTGAGGTACTTAATGAGCGTGTTGAGCCACCAAGCCCCCCGTATCAGGAATTAAATATCCCC
The DNA here is from genome assembly GCA_963277665.1 of Viscum album. Taxonomy (NCBI): domain Eukaryota; kingdom Viridiplantae; phylum Streptophyta; class Magnoliopsida; order Santalales; family Viscaceae; genus Viscum; species Viscum album. The sequence continues at coordinate 2,050,221,487 of OY728125.1, forward strand.
AAGACCATCCAAGGATCGCGCTTCCACAGACGGCATGCAAAACTGACAGTTGTACTGAATGATATGGTTGTCCGAAGACAAGGGGCTAACCCCCCCCCCCCCCCCCACCCACACCTTAGGGTTGGATTGGCCAGGTCCGGCCGGTCCCCTGGCTTGGGCCGGCCTGGCCTCTAGCGCTGGCCCTCGGCCCTTCTGCGCGGCCCGGCCATGGACCTATGGTCCACCCATACCGACCGGCCCTTGTGGCAAATCAATGTCCCGCGCGGAGACCCGTCAAAGGCGGTTCTCGGTCTCCCGCACACGGTCGCGCGCCGCGACCCCCGCTTTACCCGTGCCACCGCATGGGACCATCGCCGCCTAGGACCACTGCCACCTAGGACCACCACCACCTGGGTCCGCCAAGCCACTGCCTGGGAACCGCCGGACCGCCGCGCCGACTGCCGGACAGCCCTGGAACCGTCGGAAAACCCACGGTTTGGTCAGAAAACTTCTGGGGGCCACCCCGGGCGCCCCACGATTCAGAAATTAGATCTGAAAGGATCGTTGGGAAGCTCAAATCGATCCCTATGAAAATGTGTACTTCTCTCAAGAATTGGACCGCATTTTGATGCAAGAAAATTGAGTTCAAAGGTATATGCGGGTTTTAAAAATGAGAACGCAAGCCCCTACCTCGTTGGGCGTAGCTCGTCGCTTCACCGATGATCCACCACGCCATGGAGAGGTGGGGAGAGGGGATTGATGATCGTTGAGAGAAAAACCACCAGGGAGAGGCAAGGGGGAAGAAGGAGGAGGGGGTAGGTGTGTAAGTAGAGAAACACTTAAACACCCACCAGTAGGCCCCGTACCCAAACTATTGGCACGGTCGGGGTTATGTTTCCTCTATGGTCAAATTCACGTTTTGACCGCAACGGAAGTATTAGAATTTTAATCTGAGCCTCCGTTCAAAAGTTATAAAGTTCACACCCAAGGCTGCTAAATTACGAAAATGCCCCTAGTGGCATTTTCCATAGAAGGTCCGCGCCCGCGAAAGTTACACTCCTCCTAGGGTAAAAGGCACACTCCGGACTCAACGGTGCCCTCGGTTTTTCTATATGAGAACCCGTTTAGGAGTTATTCTATTTATTTGTCTTGTCCAGTGTGAACGCACTTAAAATTTAATTCTAGACAGACTAGGGCTCAGAATCACATTACGTCTGAACGACCTGCTCTGGAATAACATCAAGAAAATTTAAAAGTCTTACAGGCTCAAATCCTGGGTTCTTACATAGTCGTAAGCCTCTGGAGTTCAGGGAAATGCGCTTGAGCCCATGTGACCAACCGGGTTTGGGGCGCCACTGGGCGGCTTACGGAACTGGGACGTTACACCCAAAATCCTCCATTTTCATAATTAATCTAAAATTTCCTTTTATTACGATACAAATTAATTCAATAATTAAATTTGAGGAGGCTATAGTTCATTGTACTACAATGATTGATAGTGTGGAAGTCGACCAGTTCATATTTATTCAGTCCACTCACCAGCATCTTAAAAGATTTAGGGGAACAAATATCTTGGAATTTCATTTTTATAATTAGTTTCCCTTATATGGGTTTGTTATTTGATATGATACTATGATCTCTCCACCTCACGAATATATCATTCCTCTCTCCTTAAAACATAAGCCCAATAATATGTTCAGGGAGAACATCTCATATGTGGGTAATTTCATCTCTAAAGAGGACATCTCTGACTGTTAATTTTGAAGCCTATGTGGACTGATTTTAAAGGGTTCTAACATGATTTAGATATCGGAACCCATATTTACAGATCAAAAATGTATAATTCTATATTAAATTAGATGTTTAGGTGTTTATTTGGTTGGGTAATTCGATCAGGTGGATGGTTTGGGATGAACTGAGGTTTCCCCTTCTTGGTTCAGTATACTGCCACAAAGTTTGTGGTTGAGCTAAAAAGATAGGATTTTTTTAATCATTTTAGGATTACCAAACCCTTACTTATTTCCAAAAAAAATCTGATGGTAAAATAGTTCAGTTTATAGATTCAATACATGAACACATTTCATTTTATGTAATGTGAGTTAGACATCATTATATGGGATATTAAGATGATCCACGTTGTGATGATTTTAGGATAAAAGTATGTTGAGTAAATTTAATCCCATATACTTGTGATGACATGGAATAAAATCCTCCTATTATGAAGGATCTCATCAATCTATCCATAACATCCCTTAGGAAGGACCCATATCCAGGGGTTTACATCCCCTTCAAGAAGTGGGAGAACTTGTTCATCAAGAAGACTCGACATGAGTGTCTGAATAAGAATCCCAAGGATTCCCCATCATGAGAATACAATGGGGAAAAGGGTTATCACTTTAAAATAGTTTAAGAGTGTCAATTCAATGACTAGGGATGGTCAGTCACCTCCCAAGACCAATATATTTGTCATCTAGTTAGCTTCTTACCAATGTACCTAAGCGGGTACTTATTCACAATGCAAAAAAAGGTGGAGTTATGGTCTCCACCTTAATGATGGTAGACGTGATTATAGGTGGTATGATTATCAGCATGTTTGTTCCCATTTTGGCTAAGTTATATTTGCAACTTCACCGCATCTGAAGGGGTATTCCCCGTTCAAAATATTCATCCCCTTCCAACTATAGTTCGGTTGGATGGGGGCCCACATTGGTGGATATGAGATACTTAATACTCAAAACATTACAAGTTACCAATTCAGGAAATTTATATAAAGTACCTATGAGGTCTGGCTAATTAAACTAATGAACTATGAGATCAAGAGAAAAGTGACCCAATATGATCAGTTTTTTGATACTATACGGAGCACCAACCTGTGAAATTACCAATAATGTAAAGGCTGATCCTGTATCCTAAGCCTATCTTTATAAATATGTGAGTGTGTTTTATCCACTTGAATTAACTAAAATAAATTCTTTGAGTGGTATGAATCATACCATTTTTTTGAGATAGTTCAGTGCATTCAGAAGAAATTTCCCACTCCTCCCCACATCTGTTCAGAAATGCATCCCATGGTGGCTCACAAATTGTGGATAATGTTAACCTAGTAGGAATCATAGGTCCGGGTGACCATCCCTCTAGATAGTGTGGGTTTTGGTATCTACAAGTCTTATGTCGATACCTTGGTCCGATCATACCTGAAGGTTCATTCAGCTCCATCAGTGATAAATCACATATATCTTTTAATAGTGGATGAGGAGGAGGACACATGGGCTCTGGCATCATCAAAAAGTTAGATTCCAAAAATAAATCACGAAGACCCACAAATCTCTAGATGTCTTAGAAGAAAATGAGGCACTTAGATCCAACACCATCAAAGAGGATGGTTCCAACGGATTTGGTAACAAAGTATGGGGTTCCCGTGAAATAAGTTCCAGTCGGTGGGGGATCTTCTCTAACTATAGTGAGTTATATTATCAATAACTTCATGCTAATGTGAAGGATTAGGTCACTGTAAGGGATAAAAATAGGTTCATCGGGCTGAGAATATTGATGGTAGAGGCACAAAATTCATACATTCAACATCACAATGAAGACTTGAATAAAGAATCAATGTGTACAATTGAAGTAGATGCTCATAGATATTAATTCATTGATATAAGGTATGAGATAGAAATCCTCTAACATGAATTTTATCACCAATAATAAATTCTCAATGATGTAGAGAAAATAGTGATAGAGCAGCATAATCTTATCAATGTGGCAGAAAATTAAGGATTTCATGTTGTTATCATGGAAGAGGCACTAAAACAGGGTGTAGATGTATATATCATTGTTTTTGAAATGTATATAGCAGTGAATGTTTTGTATTTGTGATTTCAAATAAATGTATATATCATTGTTTTTGAAACTCTTGTGTGCGTTGTTCTATTATTCTAAGATTTGTTTGTGTGTGTGTGTTATTTTGGGCAGCTATTTTTGTCTGTATGTGCTATTTTGTGCAATATCTGCAGGTGTTGATTGTGTGTTAGTGTGTAGGTGCGCAGGTGTTGTGCAGGTGTTGGGTTTTCTCAGGAAACATGGCCTTTATCAAGGCTAGTTAAGCGCTAATAAATTGATAATTTATCAGTGTTCAAAATAGTTCTTATAAACGTGTCCTTTATCAGCACTCAAAATATACCTGATAAAGGTGTCCTTTATCAGTACTCAAAATAGCACTGATAAATTGGTCCTTTATCAGCGCTCAAAATATCGATGTTAAAGGGGCCCCATTTTATCTTATATGCGATTAAAAGTGCTTTTCAAGCGCTGTTAAAGGTAGTTTCTAGCGCTTTTAAAATCCATATTTGTAGTAGTGTTTTTTCTATTAAACAAGTAATTTTCATATTTATCCTTATAATTAGTGAAATTTTTCATCTGTTATATGTACATTGGGTCTCCTACCATAAAAATATAAAATTTTTTATTTTAATTTCATCTTTATATTTTCCTCATAAATTTTTAAAGTATGTGGTATTTGAGTACAAATTTAGGTTCTAGGTCCAAAAAATCATACATGAACAATGTATATGGTTGAAGAAAAAAAAATTTATAACTTAAATGGAATTTAACTTCTATTATAGAAGATTTAGATTATGGATTATCTATAATAATAGAAGATACACTAACACTGATAGGGGAAACCATCAACAATTTCAAATGAATATTTTTACTTTTTTTATAAGCAAACCTTTGGTGTTATACACCTAATTCTGGTGAGATATTTCTTAATTAATATTAAGGTGGATTCTAAAATTACAAGATCAATTATGAAATCATGAAACATGTAAAATATAATTCTATATATAACTATGTATGGTAGATTTGTATATTTTTAATCATGAATATAGATTAAGAACACTAAATCACATATCATATAAATTAATTTCATATTTGTTTGAGTTCAATAAACATTTATCTCATGTATAAAATCAATGGGTTGATTCTCTTATAATCACTATCACAAACATGGTCTGTGATGGTCACTATGGTGGGTAATACTTTGGTAACATCTAATTTAAATTTAATTGATGTTTATGATCTAAACCATAAAAAATATATTCATAGAAGTTAATTGGGTAAAATATATAAAAAAATTGAATTTGGAAAATAGATATCGATTTTCCAATTATGTATGGCCATGGGGTAGGTAAAAGTCCATAATATAGAACTAGGATAAATCTAAAGGAGCAGGTTTGATAGGATTTTTTTAATCAAGATAAATGTAATAAAGGACTATAAAATAGATAAATTTATTCAAGCAGTGGGACAATGGATACTATTTAAAAAATATTTTATTATTCACGGGTCATGAGTATCGAATATCCTATGAAGTCATGGATACTAGACATCTTTGCTTCTTTATATTCATCCATAAATATGGAATTTTTTTCAATTTCAATTCCACAATATTCCTGGAAGGTACATATCCGTGATCATGAACCTCTTAATAAATTCATGAATATTCATATGAAATTTTAAATAGAAAATGAAATATTTTTATATTGAATATCATTAGATATATAGAAAAACAATATAAGATTAATATCAATCATACAACTTAATGATAATGAATATCATGACATATTTTAGAAGGGATCATTTGAAATAATAAAAGGTTATCTAGTTATTTCATTGTGGGTGAACAATGGGACACTTTACATAAATAGTTATTTTAACCATATGGATAATTCTAGGAATTAAGAAATATATTTCAAAACCTGTAACTTCATATTATGACATATGTGTGAGAAGGGAATGAATGTTGTTTTAATAAAATTAATAATGCAAGATATAAAATTAAATGACATTGGTTTATAAAAGGATTATATTTTGATAAAACAAAATAATATTTCTTCAATATAGGATGAAGAAGTTATAGGGGAGGAAAAAATATTTTATATTGTGATATATGAAACCATTTCTAATAAATAATGTTTTTTATCACTTTATTATGTATATCTATTGATGAATCAACATAAATTGTAATGATTTATTTATATATAATGTATAATTTGTTTTATATATTTTATAAATAGAGGAGTCATGTAGAGTGTGAAATATGGAAAAATGTGAGTATTTTTGATTTGATAATATTGGTGAATATGTTAGATTATAGTTCAAAGAGTTCTGTGAAAGAAATTTAATTTATATAGAGAATTTGGTTTGGAAACACCAAAAAAATAGTTACGTGGAATGGTAGAATAGAAATTATGTTGATTGATCCTAATGTATAAGGTTTTGTGATGGAATACACATGTTTTTTAAAAAAAATTCTTAACATGGAATAATATAAAATAAATATTAATATATATATAACATTGGGAGAGGAAATATATAATGAATTATAAATTGTAAATAAAATAAATATTTCACATTCGAGTGTAATTGGTTGTATATCATATGTTTTTATTGAATATAATTCTATGGATTAGATAGAAGTTATGTTAAAAAAATTACTTCTTCTGATATGGAAATTAATTTTTCGGTTAACACTTTGTCCATGGTGATGAAAAAATATAATTATAATGAAAAGTATAATCTTCTATGAACTTTTACAATATAAATCTAGATTTGATGTTTATTTTTATAATTATAGAAATTAAACCGTATCTCAATAGAAATTTCACATTGAAGACATTCTATTAATGGATATTGTATAAGATAATAAATCACTTCATAATAAATTAGTATTCCATTTCAGAGAATAGAATAAAAGAAATTGAAGGTACAAGTCATAAATTCATATGAATTTATTTCATAGTTGATTAATTTTATAATTTCCTCATTTCATATATTATCATAAGACTATATATATAGGGAGATAAAAAAAATTCTTTTAGTATTAAAAATATAATACTCTCAGAAAACATAACATGAGTCCATATGGTCTAAAATGGGAACCATGGACATTGTGTGGCGACCCAGCCAATCGGGGCCAGCCAGGTTGGTGAGAAGCTGAGTGTGGCTACCCCAATCCCAACTCCAATAGAGAATGTGATAGAGACTAGTTCCATGTCTACATATCACATACATGGGAGGCACTATCCTAATGAACCTCTACGCATGCACATATATCCAATCCCTTACAATGATGATAAATAAAAAAACCAATACCAATTCATTGTTAATATCTATCCCATATTCATTCTATGAAAAAAAATAATGAAAGTGATATTTGGGACAAATAAAATCCCAATGAAAAACTAAAAATGAGCCAAACATGGTCATAAAGAGGAGAATACTATCAAATTTAATTCCTAGTAAACACCTCGGTCTGTCTGGCTCATTATACCTTAGTCATGGTCTTCTTAAGACTCCATCAAATGGTACATCTACATTAAACTTGTCATATAAAGGAAGATCCCATGTAGGGGTAAATATACCAATACTATGTTTACCATCCTAAAGTCACTATACATAATGAATATTGAGTTTTCATACCAATAGAATATATTTCAATATGATAAGATAAATAATCATAATAAACACACTGATGTACACATTAAATATAACCTATCTCAAGGGGGTCACAAAAAATACCATTTATAGAATAATTCTCATGGATTTAAAGTAATGATTATTCTTGGTTTTCTCACTCCATGGTCCATGATATCATTGAAGACACTCTTCTAAAAGTTAATGATTATCAGGCATATCCCAAGAAGTTATTATTGGATCAGAGAAGTTCTAATTATCCAGGTAGGGGGTAACACAAACTGACCTTAAGAGACACCTCGATCACTATGATATTAACCATTTTAATATGATATTTATGCCCATGTGCATGGCGTTCATTCCAATACCATAAACCCCACATAAGAATGATAGAGGATCCCACCCTAATCCCATTGGTTGATACACTAAACTCTATCTGAAATAATACATATTGAGTTGATCAAAATACTATTTATATGGAATAATGTCACAGTGTACCCTTGTGCGAATTGACCAATGTATCACACTCAACAAAAACTAGTCTATATTGAGAAGATGAAGGTCTCCATGTCATCTCAATGAATGTACATGGTGTGTAATGGGGTGAAGGGTACACATAGTGTTCTTACAACCCATGGTATGCCCGTGTATCACTGTCTAACATGAAATGTGACCCTCTATATTCATTTTTTGTCCAATAAAGGTACATGGCATGTAAAAGTCATCTAGAACCCTACTCATGTTGTCTTCTCATGGATGTGTGCTCCTATTCATGCATGTGTAGTTTAGGATTTTTTCATGTACTATGAGTTTTCTTTTGTACCAGGAAACGAATTTCTACTCTACTAATACTCATGTGTATGGAATTATAAGTTCCTATGCACAAACAGAGTAAAAAATAAGCCTCCATCCACAAAACTCATTGTGTGAAAATTGCCTTACATATCATTTGATTTTTAATTTTTTGTTGAAACCCCAGTACTGCATATTGGGTGTCCCATAGGGTGTGTATCCCCTGTGAAACACTATTTTTTATGGTATTCATAGTAATTAGTGGACCCTAACAATGTTCACTTGCATCACCATCATCTTTATAACCACTGTAGATATCACTTGGATATGGTAAATCTCTTTTTTCTGAGCCTCATTATCACTGTAGATACATTTCCAACCATTTGACTTAATAAATAATCCATCTCTATTGTCTTAGACATTTACATGAATCAAACATGGTAGAGATGGAACCTAAGATCTGATATCATTCCTCCAGTGATAACCCACCCCTGATGGCATACCTTGATCACACCCTCAATCACAAAACACACCCTTGGTATTGATTTGTTGTCCCAAATAATGGAAATTAAATGAACCAATACTGGGTATTCATCAAACCACGGGCCAAAAAATCATTAAATATAAGATGGTATAAGGGAAAAAATCTAAAAAATGAGGAACAAAACACATCCATATTAAGGTTGGCCGCAATTCATTTACATCCAAGTGATAAATGAATTACTAATAAATAATCCAATAAATCCACCAAAAATCATTCTTTGATGGGAAAATCATTTCATGTTATTGGGATGGATCCTCATTTGACACATGATAATCAAATGAGAGGAATAAAAATAAATAATACATCATATCTCATTTTTAGATCGATCACTATAAAAAAATGATCATTCTTCATATTAATTGGTGAGATCCATGAATACTTTTGGTGAAGATGATCACTAACATATCGATCTAATCCCCTAATTCATTTTATTCCACCAATGATATCCTCTAATTATATCTCCAAATTCTCAAGGTTTTGTGGATAAACCAACAAATTATCCATAATATCATTTTTATCGAGTAATCTAGGTTTCTAGATTTAATTAAACAATTAAATAGATTATTTATTCATGTAATTGTTTATCCTCCCATGATGTCACAGAATATGAACACCTCATTGACATAAGGATTATGTTATTCCAAGGGTAAAACCCTCATTTGAAACTCAGCAAAATTCTCAATTTGTTTTATAAAATACTCAATTCTATAGTCATTCTCATATTTTAGTTACAATAAACATGCTTTATATTAAAATAATTAATTTTTTAAATAAATTTAATTTCATGTTCATCGATCCTCAGAATAGTTTTATATATTATCACCTATCATTAAAAATGTTCGTAGATATATTTCAAATCATTACATGAAAAAATAGATACACTAATTTCTCCTAAACTTAGGGATTTTCAACCCAAAAAAGTGAAAAATATTGATCAAATAAGATGTGGGTAATGGGATCACCTCTTGGTCTCTCTATCTGAGGTACTCTCCTGAAGATTATCATGTTTTCACTAGATATGAACTAATTGAATTACTCACCCATATAGGATCTTCACCTACTAACCCTTGTTCTCTATTTGGTATTTCATAAAGGTAGCCTCATCCTCAAATTCCATCTCTCCATAGATAATAATATGTTGTGAGTGATATACATACCACCTCATCTACAACCCATGGACAATTTCATGGACCTAGTCTAACGATTAAGGTAGAGATAATCACTTCTCCATATAATCGACTATAGAAAATATCATGAAAGGAGTAATGAATCTTATAGATAACAAGACATGCCAACCAAATCACTATAATTAACATCGACATGAGGCCTTCTAGAACACAGTTTCAAAATTTTATAACTCCAAAATACTTATTCATCTATCCACATATAACTTTGTATGGATATGTGTAGTACTAATAGACTACTTGAAAATATTCACCTTATCTATCATAGATCACACCAACTCCGGGACCATGTGTGCCTACTCACCAAGATCAGTCAAACATAGTGGGGAACTATAGGGTTACCCAATAAAATCCTTGAACGGTTCCATACCAGTAGTGGAATAGTAGATGTTATTCTAGGAAAACCCCTGAAAGGGTAGGTAATCCTCCCAACTATGTCCCATTTACAACAAGAAATCTTAATAAATGTTATGCATAAACTAAATGGACCCCTTAGGCTAGCCATCAGTATGGGGGTGAAATGCCATAATCAAATGAAGCTGAGACCCAAAGGCCTCCTTCACTCCATTGCATTATCATGATGTTAAAAACTTATCATGTAATGAAATTATCATTGATGTAACTTTGTGTCATTATAATAACTCATGCATGTAATGGTATCCAAAGATATCTACAGAACTATGATATTTTATAAATTAGAAGTGGAATAAGCTGGTGATTTGGTCTATGATCACAAAGATTGGATCACATCTTATGGGCGTACATCATCAAACCATCATGAATTCCATATATATACCATCACACATACACTATGGCTACTCAATGGGTTGAGCTAAACCTATTGGAACCTGGTTCTCAGCATCCACCTACTGAAAAGTGTGGCATCGAGGGACAAAATCTACTACAACTTCCCTCAAATATTTCCACCATAATTAAAATAATAGTTCCTAGTACATATTTCCCACACAATGATGTAATTTAAATGGAGATTTATAAAACATCCTTATCACCCCCTCTAACAATGTTACAAATACCATAGTTCCTCCAATGAAAAGGTTGATGTACTACCCACATTTAGAAAATCCATCAGAAGAATGGCTAGTTGATTTCTATGTAATTTAGGTCTCATAGTTGTTATATCCTTGAGAAGCCTATATAACACGATATAAAAGAAGTGGGGGTATCACCCATTAACTGTTGATATACTAAACCATCATTGACAAAAAAGGAAAAATGCAACAAGGATAACTACTCCAAACCTCGGTCAACACCTGTAAGAAATATCTCCTACTGAGAGTATATGCTACCACGTTCTTCTTACATGTTTTATATACTATATCAAATTCAGAATCCAAGAGTAACTCTTCTCTTTGAATCTACCTAGAGTTAAGATCCTTCTTAGATAATACATACGTGAAACTCTTGTGGTCATATTAGATGATAAATTGTTTACCCATAAGGTAGTGTCACAACATCTTCACAGAGAATGCTACCACTACCAAATAAAATCATGATATTTGTAGTTATATTGTGCAATCTAAATTTTTGAGAACCATAAGAAATAAATTTTTACCTCTACATGAAAACAAAACCATGTCGGGTCCCTAAGTCATTACAGAACACTACATACCTGAAACCCTCCTTCAGAAATCTCAAGATTGGGGATCTTTTCAACATCTAGCTCAACTACTAAAAATAATACATCAACCCCTCCATCAAAAAATGGCTTCCATTTAGGTTAAATAGTATAAGGTGTAGATATAATGGATAAATCATGCATAAATATCCTATATTAGCCTGCCAAGACAATAAAGCTATGTACCTCTATTAGGCTCTATGGTTTCTCCCAAGAAGACAATGTCATGCCCTCCACTAGGCCCACTACTACACCATCAAATGAGATGACATGTCCCATAATGTGGGACTCCTTAATTACTATACCAAATTTTTTTTTGAGATAGTTGTTTTTTTATTTTTGTGATGTCTTGTGTTGTACGCTACACCAAGATAAGCTTACGCTATACACAACACCGTCTTAGCTTGTGATATATGCAACACAATGTCTGGTTTGTGTTACACACAATTACAAATTATTTTGAAAGAATTGATTTCATCTAACACCAATTATAATTGAACAACTAAATATTATAACCTAGTCATTTTAATGGTAGGTATGAATAGTACTAACTTTCTTCTGAAAAACTATTTAAATGGAAATAAGTGTGCCAATAAAATAATAATATAACTCTTGATGGATTTTATAAATGAAAAATTATATGTATAATATATTAAATAAAAGTTTTAAAATTTATCTTATATTTTTTCTAGACATGATATAAAAAAATTCATTTTTTGGATAAAAGAAGTATTTTTCAAAAAAAGGTAGTTTTTCGTTCTTTTGATGGAACACCTATTTTAAATATTTTTTTGAAACATTTTTATATTAAATTTCATAAAATAAACTTATTAAATAATTATAATTATAAAAATTCACTTTGGTTTAATTTTTTGTATTTTCTGGATAAGATTCATTTTAATGATAAATAGTAAAAATACTGATTTTTGTTGAAAACATTATTTTATTTTAAAGTAATTAAATAGTACAATTATGTTTTGGTTTGGTTTTAAATATAAATTAGTTATTTTTATCCAATTATGGTATTAAAAATAATTTTATACATTAATTTATTATAAAAACATTTTCTGTTTCAGAAGTCGTATTTTTCCAAAAAATTATTTTTTGTGAAATTTTACTTGCTTTATATTAAAATTAATTCCAAAAATTATGTTTTATGAATTTATTAAAATGTATGTCAAATTTGGATTCAGGATGTCCAAATTTTCTAATTGGGTCCCTTTTATTTTTGACCAATGTTAATAGAAACCATGGTAAATTTTGTTACCACGGTAAAAGGTACATTTTGTAATTTAGGTTAACAATAAAATAATAATGACTATAAAATGACCTAAAAAATGGAATAATTTTATTTTTTTTAATTAAATTTGACAATTAAAACTTTATTATATAAATTATTTTATTTAGTGGATACTTGTCAGTGAAAATTCCTTAAATAATATTTAAATCAAAGAAAGACACAACTATCATTTTCTTTTCTTTAATACAGATTACTTGTCCACATATGGACACATGGGTGGAATTAGTGAATATAAGTGGTATTTTTTAACTTAATAATCATATTTACCTAATATAAACTTATATTTGACGTTTTGGGGCCATTTGGAACATATTATGGTAATTATAATATTTTATCTAATGAAAATTTAAAGATGGCACATTCATGGTTTAAATAATATATCATTTTTCAAAGAAGGTTACAAAGAAACTATATTCAACTATAAAAACACATTTAAAAGATAAAATTATTTCTATTTATTGAGGTAATTTACTTTTAATTTTTATGAAATAATTAATTACCTTAAATGCTTATAAATTTATGACACAAAAAATATTTAATTGACGAAGAATCAATAAAATAATTTTATTAAAATGGTAATAAATATTAAAATACCAAAACAATTTCCTAAATATTATTGGTCGAGTATATATCAACCATAATCATCCAATGGATTAGTTAGTGACCATTTGGATCCTTATAGAATAGATTGTGACAATTATTTATTTTATTTAAAGTAATGTTTAAGTTGTTGCATTCATAATTTAATAAGAATAACATTTTAAATGTTATATTTTAGAGAATATAAGTGAGAATAAATATATAACTATGAAATATAGAAGATTTATATTCATCAAAATATTTTATTTTTATTTTTCATTCAACATATATGTATATTAAATAATTTCACAAAAATGATGCAGTAATTATTTTATTAATAGATATCAATAATAAATGTTAATAAAAATATTAAAATAAATATAATTTTTGATAATTATTGCATTATAAATTTTTTAGATTTCCATGACCTATTAGTAATATAATAAAATAGTTTTTTTAGAAGTTAAATTGTTATCTTAATATTTTCCAAAATCAATGAATTAAATAGTGGAAAAATTGACACTATTGTTTCTTATCAAAATAATGTTTTATTAAATTGTTGTAAAATAAAAAATATATATATAAGATTTTATATATTGTATAAAATGATATAAAATATTTATTTTTTATTTAATTTACACCAAATAAGTAAATATTTAACCCTTTTAATATTGAAATAATTATTAACCTAATTAAAATGAAATTGAAAAACTAAGTGCTAAATTAAAATCTTAAGGTTTAAATGGATATAAAAACGTATCTAAAATTTATTTTTTTATGATATTAAAAACATATATCATCCAATAATTTAAAATATGACATTTTGGATGTTTTTGGATGTGGTTTTATTTTATTATAAATTAATATTAATGGGGATTCCATATGTGCCCCTCACTTTATTTATAAAAGGACACATCCTCCATCATTTATTCACATCTAATTTAGATTTAAATTTCATCTATACCCTACAAAATTTCTTTATTCAATTCCCTAGTAACATCATAGATGTACTAGTTTTCTCAAAAGACCAACTCTAGTGACATTATGAGCAGATCTAAAGGGAGATCGTCGAAGAAGAGGTAATCCCCTTTAACGAATATCACAAGATCATTTTTTTCCTTCTTATTACTTCGTTGTTTACATTATAAAGTACTAGATACAGTATAACAAATATAATTATATGTTACTATTTTTATAAAAAAATCATATTCCACCTTCAATCCATCCTATGAAAAATGAAATCACAAATCAAGCATACATATGGCATACCGTCTCCACATCGTGGTGTAATCTATTTTTCACCTCCGTATTACATGGATGGTTATAATGATGTAAATAATAAATAAATATTATTATTATAACATTATATGTATATTTGAACAAAATATTTACCATCCACTTCCATATCGTTTCATAATTAAATGAATGATATCATCTCTTGTGAGTACGTACGACCTACCATCTCCACAATGTGATTAATTCATTATACATGATATCCATTATAACATTATTATATAAATTTATATAAAGAATGAATATGATATATATTATGTGAATATAATTTTTTAATTATATAACTACGACCTAAGAATGAGAACCAGAACTTATTCGTTGAAAAATGCATAAGAAAATGAAGCAGCTAATACCCGAATAATTAGTAGAATGAGATGTTATTACCCAACATATGTTAATATGAACATATATGATATCCTAAAAATGACTATGATTATTTAATAAGTCAATAAATTCATTTAAATCCTTATACATTAGTTTCATGTACATACAAAAGATATCATACCTAAGGTAATGAATAAATTTTCGATCTCATAATTATCTGAGATTGTTTATACGTAAGGATTTACAAGGGTATATTTATCATCCACATCCATGTTTCTGGAATATATAATATTATTTATATTACTATATAGTATTTTAATATCAATTTTATCCTTTGGTAATTTTTTATTAAACGATATGAAAGGAATTTTTTTAGTTATTTTATATGAGGTGCTTTTTTACTTTTTTGGAAAAAGTACGAGAAAAACATTTATTAAATTATATGACATGAATGGATTCTTAAGCTTTATAATGCCTTATTTACATGAATATTCCTTTATAATATTTCATGTTTATTTTCAATTAAATTATTTTCTTTTAAAATTGTGTGAAATTTTGAGAAAAGAATAAATTTTTGAACAATAAAGGATATTTTTCTCAAGAATTAATTTCACGTGTATTGTTAAAATTATTTTACATCTAAGATGAAATTATTTAAATAGAGTTTTTTTATATACTTATTATAGCTATAATTTTATTTCACTTATGATAGAATTATTTTTATGAAATCCTTTTATTATATATGGATTATGATGGGATTATGTTTAAGAAACCCATTTTTGTTACTTAGGCTCTACTATGATGAATGATTTATTTTTTTGTGGATCAGGTAAGAATGATTTCATTATGAGATGGGTGGGACCTATATCTCTCTCCAATTAATTGGGTAATGATTCGTATCTCATGAGATAGACATGAGTAGAATGAAAACGTAAATTCGGTTTAGTAATATAGGGATGGAATGGAATTTAAATCTGGTTTGGTAATATAGGGTTGGGAGGAAGAGTGAACTTAGTTTAGTAATGGAATTTTCCCAATATGATGGTCTTGGAAATAAGCCTTGGATAATATAGAAAATGATTTTATATGCTTAATTTTTTTTCCAAAATTCCATGTTCTATGCCAATACTATTTTCTCATGGTTCATGATTCCATTATAATGTACACCTTAGGAACTACCAAGATTTATTTCATTATTCACGACTTTGATGTTCAAATTTAATATTTTCATTTTTAAATTCTTATGTTTATGTCTTCATTTATGTTCTTCATTTTTACCCTTAATGATAATTTGAGCTCATCCTTTTATGTATTCTTTCCCCCATAATATAAAGAAAGGTTTTAGGTAGGAAAACTAAAGGGTATGATCTTTATGGGAGATTTTGATGATCTTTAGCCAAGTCAGAAGATTATATTCCAATTTTCCAAAGACACTAAACTAATTTGGTATTTGGGGGCCTATTTGTATATTTTATTAAGTATTACTAAAAATAAATGTAATGTTAATGTATGTTATTCTTGGTTCGTTAGAGTAGGTATCAGTGAAAAGGTTTAGTTAACCTCTGTAAACTAGGATGTGAAAATTTTAGTGAGATCCCTAAAAATATTTCTAAGGAAATGTCTGTATATTTTTTAATGATAATTCAAATTATGGTTACCATCCTAGAGTTTTTATGATAATCATTAATAACCTAGGATTAAACCTAACATATCACATATTTAAATATTATAAGTAATTTCATTCACTTATGTGTTTATAATATCTAAATTGTATTTATCATACAATTATTTTTTGCCATAGTCAATAGCAAGATGTGGAAAGCATGGGAATTATTTTTCCTAAGTGGAAATATCATGAAGAAAATCAGGAAGGCGGTACGTGTATTGGTTATACAACTGACGATAAAGAGACTACAAATGACGTGTGAAAGGTATGTGATGATATAACCATTTCATTTACCTTAAATATAAGAAGTATGATTAGAATAAGGTTGAGAAACATTAATACATGATATAAATTTCATATTCTTGGTATGAATAAAATAATAAAGCCTGGATAATAGGATAAAAATAATGTTGGATGATTGAATTGTATATGTTTTGTAATCCAAGGATTATGTATAAGTATTTTCAATATACGTTTTTCATTAAGGATTCTAAAGGATATTTTAAATAGTGATAAAGACTTAGAAAAGTGATTTAAGGTAAATGTAATATTTTAATTAATGGAAGTTAACCATTGATGTGTTAAATATGTGGAAAAAATTGGGTTTATATTGGATGTAGATATGTTGGATATAAATTGGATGATACTAGTTTCTTGTAAACTAAATGTGTATTTCTCATTAAGAGGGTTATGCTATAATGGAAAAATTATTCAACTTTTTGTAACTTAAAGAATATATCTAATATGTTTTGGAATAATAAAACATTCATTTTTTTCAATAAGAATATATGGTAATTCATGTTATTAACATGACTCAAGAAAATACATGATGATGGTGATCACATTTTTGGAATCTGATGAACAATATATATCATATGATATATTGGGGATTACTCTTAATCTGAGTTACACCTCCTTCTAATATTTTGGATTTTCATCTTCTAGAAGGATTATAAGGATATCAATTTATGGAATGATTTTGTTAAACATCATATGAATTTTGTTTGAATAAAGTATCATCTCACCCTTGGTGGAATTAGTCATATTTTATTACTTGTCCTAACCATATATATATATAAAGATAGATGTAATAACCTATCATTCAATTTATGGATCTCCTGATCTTCTAACACTTCAATCTTGAAAAATTCAACAGCATTTCTTTGAATAATAGGTGAAGTGGGAATTGTTAAAGGCATGACCAATGGTGGTATTTTACCAATGTAAAGTAAGTATTTATTCTCATAAATATATATATATATATATATATCCTTATCTTTAGGGAAAATATCGTGAAACAAAAAATGTTATCCAAGTACCTTCTTATCCAATGAACCAGATTGTCCATTAGACCATAACATACTTATAGATTTGTTGTTGTTAACTTTTTCCTAACCATGTTCCCTATCACTCTCCATTATAACATGATAGATATATTTATATTCCATATCCATGTTTTTACTTCATACCTTTTTCCACATATCTGGAAACATAGTGATGAGTTACTTTGGGTAATATTTTTGTTTCTAACATTCCTTTTTAAAATAAATATTTACTATTCCTTTTTATAGTGTGTGTTTTTGTGAAGGAAACTTTAAAATATTAAATAGTTTATAACTTTGATGAATTTATAGGGTGAAATTAATTTTAAGGGGGATAAAATGTAATCCCCCATAATTTTATGAGATAAATGTGTTTTTTATTTCTGTGATGTAATTTTTTGTATGCAACACCAAGATAAACCTATGTTATATGCAACACCGGCTGAGCTTGTGATATACTCAAAACTATGCTTGGTTTCTATTACACAAAAATTCATTTTATTTTGATAGAATTTATTTCCTGTAATATCGAGTATATGTGAATAACTGAATATTATAACCTAATCATTATAATGGCATGTATGAATATTATTAACCTTCTTCTGAAAAACTATTTAAATGCAAATAAGTGAGTCTATAAAATAATAAACTCACCGTTGGTGGATTTTATTAATGAAATATATATATATATATATATTCAATATAATGTTTAAAATTCATGTTATATGTTTTCTATATATGATATAATAACAAATTTATTATTTGGATAAAAGAAGTATTTTTTTTAAAAAATACATATTTTCCTCCTTTTGATGGAATACCAATTTTAAATCTAATTTTTGACACTTGTTAATATATAATTTTACAAAATTAGCTTCTTATTTTTATTCAAAATATAAAAATTTACTTTGGATTAAATTTTGGTTTTATTTTGATAAGATTCATTTTTTGATGAATCGTGAAAATACTATTTTTTATTGAAAACACTACTTTCTTTTAAAGTCATTACATATTAAAATTATGTTTTGTTTTGGTTTTAAATTTTATTTAGTTCATTTTTATCCAATTATGGTTTTTAAAAATAATTTTATACAAGATTTATTTTAAAAAACATTTTCTATTTAAGAAGCAGTATTTTTCCAAATAAAACACTTTTTTGTGACATTTTACAAGCCTTATTTTAGCATCAATTCAGAAATTTCTGTATTATGAATTTTTAAAAAAGGATATATAATTTGGATTCATGAGTTCCACATTTTCTATGTAAGTCCCTTTTATTTTTTACCAATATTAATAGTAACCCTGATAAATTTTTTTACCAGAGTAAAGGGAAAATTAGGTAATTTAGGTTACAGATAAAATTATAATGAGTATAAAATGACAAAAACCAAAGAATAAATTTTCTCTGATGAATTTAATTCGACCCTTAACACATAAGAATAGAAATTATGTAATTTAATGGACACTTTTTCTTGAAAATGACTTGAATAATATTTAAATCAAAGAGAGACACAAGTGTCGTTTTCTTTATCTTTAATATATATTATGTGTCCACATATAGAACAATAGGTGGTATCAACGAATATAAGTGGCAATTTTTAACTTAATAAACACATTTCCATAATATAAATTTATTTTTGTTGTTTTGGGGACATTTCAGAGATATAATGGTATTTATAATATTTCATTTAATGAAAATGTAACGATGTCATATTCATGTTTTAAATAATGCATCATTTTTAAAATAAGGTTATAAAGAAGCTATATATGAATATAAAAATCATTTTAAATAAAAAACAAATTTATCAATGAAATTTATTTTTAATTTTCAGTAAATATATAACTACCTGACAGGATTATAAATTTATGATGCATAAATTATTTAATTGATGACAAATCAATAGTGTAATTTTATTAAAATTAAAATAAATATTAAAATATAAAAAGAAAATTTCCACAATCTTAGTGGATGAGTATATATAGACCATAATCATCTAATGGTCGAATTAGTTACCATTTTCAGTCTTATATAAGAGATTGTGACACCTATATTATCTTATTTAAAGTAATATTATATTTATCACATTCAAAATTTAATAAGTATAACATTTAAAATGTTGAATTTTCTTGAAGATAAATTAGAATAAATATATTCATATTAAATCTAGTATATTTATCTTCATAATAATATTTTATTTTTAATTTTTATTCTTCAAATAATTATATTAAATAATTACACAAAATTTATGTAGTAATTATTTTGTTAATAGTGATCACAACTAAATGTTCTTTAAGATATTAAAATAAATATATTTTTTTAATTAATAATTAATATTAATTTAATAGATTTAATTAACCTATTAGGAATATAATAAAATATATATTTTAAAGTTAAATTGTTATCTTAATATTTTTAAAAATCAATTAATTTAATAGTATCAAAATTGACACTATTGTTTGTTTATAAAAATAATGTTTTTTTTAAATTATTGGAAAATAATAAAACGTTTTTAAAATATAGAATAATTATTATATGGTATAAAAGGATCCGTATTATTTATTTATGATTTAATTTATATCAAATAAGTAATTATTTCACCATTTTAATATTGAAATAATTGTTACCCCATTTTAAATGAAATAGAATAGCAAAGTGTTAAATTAAAATGATAATGTTTAAATGGATATGAAATACATATCTAACATTCATTGGATAATGATATTACAACCTTATATCATCCAATATTAGAAAATATGACATTTTGGAGGTTTTTTATGTGGATTTATTTTACTATAAATAAATATTATTGAGGATTCCAAATGTTCCCTCACCTCAATTCTAAAAGAACACATCCTCCCTCAATTGTTCACAACTCATTGATCATTGATGTTCAGCCATACCCTACCCATTTACTTTCTAAGCTTCCCTAATTACAAACTATATGTTTCCTATTCTCAAAATACCAACTCTAGTTCCATTAATTGGAGATCTAATCGGATATCACTAAAGAAGACGTAATCTCCATTATAGACTCTCTCAAGATCATTTCTTATTTTATATCCTATTGCTTTTTTTTCATTAAAAAGTATTAAATCCACAATAACCTATATAATGAGATGTTATTATCGTTATGGAAAAACCATATTCTACATTCTATTCATCCTATGAAAAATGAAATCACCACGAGTGCGTATGTACGTCTTACTGTCTCCACGTCATGGTGTAATCTGGTTTTCACCACCATCTTACTTGTATTGGTACAATGATGTAAATAATAACTATATATGGTTAATATATCATTATATTTATTATTTAAGAAAATATTTACAATCCACTTCCATACCATTTCATAATTAATTGAATGTTATCATCGCAGATGCATACGTAAGACATACTATCTTAAAAATTTGATACGATTCATTATACATGATATACATGAAAATGTGATTGTATAAATGATATAAAGAAAAAATATGAGATATATTATGTGAATATCATTTTTTAATGATATAACTAGAACATAATAAGCAGATCCAGAACTTATTCAATGAAATGTACATAATAATATGAAGCAGTTAATACCAAAATAACGAGAAATAATGAAATTTTATTACCCAGTGGATGTTAATATGATCATATATGATATCATAAAAATTACTATGATTAAATAATTTGTAAATTAAATCATTTAAATTATTATACAAAAGGTTTATATACATACAAAAGATATTAGACCTAAGGTAAGGGATAATTTTGCAATCTAATTATCATCTGAGATTGTTTATATTTAAGTTTTAATTGTGGTCTATTTATCATCCACATTCGTTTTTTCTAAATATGTAATATTATTTATATTATTGTACAATTTTATAAAGTCAATTTTACCCATTGGTGAATTTTTATTATACGGTTTGAAGGAAGTCTTTTCTATTTATTCGATATGAGGTACTTTTTGACTTTTTTAGCAAAAGTATGAGGATAATATTTTTTTTAACTTATACGCCATGAACTAATTATTAATAATTCATAACTCCTTATTTTCATCAATATTCATTTACATTATTTCATGTATATTTTCAATTAAATTATTTTCTTTTAAATTTTTTTGTTATTTTAATAAAATTTTTTTTTACGAATGATTGATATTTTCCTCAAGAATAAATTTCAAGTGTTTTATCAAAATTATCTTCCATCTAATATGAAATTATTTAAATAAGGTTATGTTTATATCCCTATTATTACTATAATTTTATTGTGTTTATGATGTAATTATTTTTATGAAATCTAATTATTTTATATGTATTATTATGGAATGATGTTTAAGAAACCCATTTTTATTCCTTGGGTTATGCTATGATGAATGATTTATGTTTTGTGGAACACGTAAGAATGATTTAATTATGATATGGGTGGGACCTATATCTCCCTCAAATGCATTGGGTAAAGATTTATATCTCATGAGATAGACATGACCAGAATGACAAGTACATATGGTTTAGTAAGACAAGGTTGGAACTACAAGTAAATATGGTTCAGTAATACAAGGATGGAATGAGGAGTGAACTCGGTTTAGTATTGGACTTTTTCCACTATGATGGTCTTAGCAATTAGCCTTTTCTATTATATAAATTATCTTCTATGATTATTTTTTCCACAATTCCATGTTTTATTCCAATGTTATTTTCTTATGGTTCAGGATTCCATTATGATTTATTCCTTAAGAACTGCCAATATTTATTTCTTAACTCAAGATTTTGATAGTCAAATTATATGTTCATGTTTGTGTATTATTATGTTTACATTTTGTTTTATTTTCTCCATGCTTAACCTTACTAATAATTTGAGCTCACCATTTTTATGTTTTCTTTTACGCAAGAAATAAATAACGGTTTTAGGTTGGAAAACTAATGGGTAAGATCTTTATGAGAGATGTTTAAGATCCTTCACCAAGATAGAAGAATGTTTTCTAGGTCTGTAAAGAAAATTAATTAATACAGCCTTTTTGCATCTATTTTTGTATTTTATTAACTATTCTAAAAAAGATATGAAATATCGAGGTATTTAAATATTAGGTTTTTAGATGAATCTATACTAGACACTTTGAGATATTTACATAAATTTGGTCTCCTTAGAGTATGTATAGGGCCATAATAAAGTATTTGGCATTCACTTCCTCAAACTCTAAGTAAACTAGGATATCATTGATGAAGACCACCAGAAAGTAGTCTAATAAAGGCTAAAACATATATTTCATGAGTATGTTGAATGATTATAAGGTGTTCAACAAGAAGAAAATAATAACCATGTAATCAAAGTGAATATAGTAATATCTGAATATCATATATAGTATATCTTCATCGCATACACTATATTGGTGATATACTAATTAGGGTTTAATCATTAATAATCATTATTCCCCACTCAAATGAATGATGAGATCTTAAATAATTGGTATTGGAAACTTATTATTCATTTTCAAATACTTTAGGCACCAATAATCCCCACCCAACCTCATTCTCCCATCTTCCTTGAAGAAAAATACTAAGGCTACCCATAAGGAACTATTGGGTTTCTTGAAGCCCTTCTTCTACAACTCCTAAAAATTCACCCAAAACTCACAAAGCTCTAATGAATCTATCTAATATGATGAAATAGATATTGAGATCATCTAGGGGTTTATGTCCTTTCATAAGTCTATCTCTTCGTGGGGATGTTAGAATATTGGGTCTCAAAAAAGACATCCCTAGACTCATCCACCACTCTAGGGAACTAAAATAATATTGTATCCACTACTGTAATGGAAATACAATTTGATTGGTGAGTAATCAGTTGCATCATCCAACTCATGATCTCATACTACTCTTCCCAGGTTTCTTTCTTACCAATGAAAGAATACCCTGAACTGTCTCTGTATATACACTTCATCCTCTACCTGAAAAATTCAACCTAGTACTAAACATTGTATATATAATTAATACCTAATATAAAGTCATAAAGAATCATTGGTGCTACAAAGGGACTCCATGCGAATCTCTCACCTCCATGTTTCAAGTCACACTATCTTCCAATGAGTTCAAAAACTGGTTTTCCTCCTATCGAAGTCTCTAAGTGTATGGGTAATGTCTAGGGATCTACTAGAATCTATATATATGAAACCATGGAAGTGGGAAGGAAATAATGAATTAAAAAATTTTCTATAAACATTGAATAAAAGGTAAAAACCAAACAGATCATACCTCTAATACATTTAAGAGCCTTGGGGTCATAAGGCCTTAATTCTAGTGGTTATACACTCCCATAACCACCATCTCCCTGATCCTTCCACAGACCACCATGTAGTGGTGGTATAAATAAGTCAAACCAACATCCACTACATGATGCTCTACTAGATCATCTTTTATATCCACCACCCTATATTCTTCCCTGCTCCAACCTCATCATCTATCTAGGGGTCCATAGATCATCTCCCTATTAGTGTTAAAACTGTTTGGAAAATCTCATGTAATATTTTCTTAACCATCACTGAAGAAACACCACATCTCTTGGGCTACATCAAACCTTATTAAGATCCCTTAACAAAAAAATCTATATTCTGGGATCATCTCCAAAAGAGTCTCACATTCCATGATCCCTATAACTACTATTGGATACTAACTCCCGATGTCTCAACTCCAACATTCCTACTAATATAACCCTTTGTTGTTTTCTACTATGCCTATATTCTCTCTCAACTAATGTTTTCTCAAGGGATCCAGCATAGGTGGGAATTCAAAGTGATATCACTAAATCTAAGAAATCTTGGCATAACTCATTATTCAAGGTTTGTGACCTGAATAACTTATTTTTCACCAAGTCTAGGTATTATCATGATATATCAGTAGACTTCGCCAAATAATCCTCCATGTTCATCCAACTCTCTAATAAATGAAGAAACTTGTTGATGAAAACTTTACACAACATGGATAGATTCAAATCCTCCATAAAGTGATGCTCAATGTAAAACCAATATAGAACTATATCTTCATGTGATCGTGTCACCCGAATTCACCATAACCCAATGGATCTCAGAAGAATAATCTTTTTGGGGACTTCTGTTTGATCTTCATGTTGCCTTATGAGGTTGAAAACTCGAGTGACTACCTCTAGCCTATTACAAACCAGCTATGGATTTAGCTTACCCTGATTCCTTGTTGGTTTCTACATCTAGAACTCATACATTGAACTCATTATACATTTATCCTTGGTTGGTAATACTTGCACTATATGCCACTAAAAAGGTTTTTATATAACTAGAAATCCACTATGAGGTAAAACCTCAAATAAATTCCATTTTACAAAAGACTCATCACGTAGGGGATCATCCTCATTTCCACATAGTGGAATCCTGTTTGGCTATATTAATAGTGTAATTCTAAAATAAAAACTATTCAACATATTCAATGAGTATATCTAGGGAGCTAACTCATGAAGTACATGGAAACCAGTAAACATTTTTATGTGGTTCATGTAACAATGTCATCCCTTCAACCATTGTCTACATATACTATTTCAAAATGAAGTTTATCAGAGTCCTTTTTAATTGATACATTGAACACTTCCCTAACATTGATGTTCATGGCCTATAATCCAAACTAAAAACATTTTAACCCTCTTTACATAAGTCCTAAACCAAACCTCCTAGATAGTAAATCATAACACCAATCTTATGTTATAAACGACTCCCCTAATGTAACTCTATCATGAGCTAACCCACTTCCCCACCCCTCGGGCCAGTTAGAGGCCAAGTGTGACTACCCCATGCTTATCTCCAATAGGCCAGCTGATGGTGACTATATCTAAGTAGTCATATCACACACGTGGTAGGAATTAGGCAAATGTACAACAAAAACACACCACAGACATCTTCATGAACATAAAATCATGATAATGAAAAAAATAACCAATATCAATGTATTCATAACTGGACTTGTATCACATTTGAGATAATACATTGAAAGGGTAACATTTTCCTTTTCTTCACTTCCCATGGCAATAAGAATATTCTCAAGGGAATTCATTCATTTCTTAGATACCATGGGATTATTAGTACCACTAAATGATTGGGTTTTTCCAAATTAAGTGATCCAACATATGATAATCATGTTTTGGATCAATAGATTTCTCTATTTAGGAATGGTTTTTTTCATAACCTGATTATGTTGCCTAAATATTTCCATGATATTCTCAGTTCCAATAACAACTTTATTGCCTTTCATATTAGGTCATTCTGTACATTTTCCATGACTATCAATAACGTTTTTTCTTCCCGACACCATATATAAATAATTGAATATATTTAAATAGTATATAAAATTATGAATTTTAAATCATAAGTTATAATTCTAAATATTGTGTATCAAATAACATAAATAAAAAAATTATGCATTTATAATCTCAAAACCATAAACATGATTTCATTGGGAATATAATTAAATCATGGATATATTATCATATCATTCATAATGGTTTCTAATGAAAATTTGATTTTAAAAAATCATATCCACTGGGAGTGTCAATCCATGTAGAAACTAAGGCCCATTTTCATGCATCAATTTATGACTTGTTCAACCCCAATATTCCCTTTTTATATTTAATACCCATAGGTACAGTTGTGAAAAGACCACTTCTAGTTATAATATCTGGATAGGGATGTAATTTCTAAGAAAACCACATAATATCTTCTCTAGAAATAAATTTATTCTATTTTCATCCCATTAGAAATATCGTTAAATCCTAATTTTGGGTTATGTTCCATCCAAATTTAATTTTTTTAAAACCATTTTAGGACAAATGGGAAACCAATGTTCACAAAAGGAACCACTACGTGCTAAAAGATCTCACAAACTGATTAAACACAAGACTAATATTACTTGACCCAACTATTCTATAAAGCTCCCAATGCATCGAACTAACCTGGATAGCTGGGTCTTCTCTAATAATCTCTTCAAATTGATATATCATACTTTCCATTATCTTAATAAATTCCTCGGAGTTGATTTTACTCTAATTTAATCCTTGGGGCAAAATTATATCTTGCTTATCAGATCACACTTTTTCTCATTTTTTTCATCCAATTGTAACCTTCATTCATAAATCATCTTGAGTTCCTCTTCTGAGACATTGGTTCGTATGTCTTGCTCAAGCAAAACTTCCTTGGAGTTCATGTTTAGTTTCATGCACTCCCCATTCTTTTCTTTTCTGTCTCTTTTGTATATAATTTCTCCTTCACATTCTCACTTCTATAGGACTAAGATTTCTTGGTTCCTTTCCTTCATGGATGAACGATTTTCCATAGGTTGTGGTAAGTAAGAGTAATCTTTGCATCCCTTTGGACTTTTCCCATGAACCACTATACATTTCACTGAATCTATAATGCCTTTCTTCCCCTTCTTCCAACGAGGGCTGTGAGTACCTTTTCGATGACATCGGTTCATACTATCCCCTGAAAGGAGGCTATAACTACTATCCCATTACGAGCCATACTTCTAATTCAATGGAGGTTCCTGGACTTCTAAGCCATCAAAACGGTTCCTGAGATTTATCTTTGAGTCAACTGTGAGGGGCCTCTTCTTACCTAGAGACTCCTCTTTACCTTCCATATTCTCCCAGCTAGATATCTTCCCCCCAAACCAAGCCTTCAGATGGCCGGATGTGTTTGGGTCTAAGGCACTCAATACATTCCCATCATCAAGCTTCCTTTGACCCTTGTAAAATGTTGCAACTGACAAGTAAGACTTACCCTGCACCAATTTTGATCTAGTGAAATGATCTTATCCTTGGCCCATAAACTGTATCTACTTATTAGTGTCCTCCTAGAATCTATTTTGAGACCACTGAGAATATGGAACTCACTCCCAATCAATCTCTCCCCACCGTCCTCAGAATTGGAGGTAGTTATTGGGATCACTGAGGCCACTGCTAAGGGGATCTCCTATTTAACTCCAAGGATACCTAAGTCATGCTTCAACCGGGTGAATATGTCCTCAACTCGTGGCCCATCCTCCTCTGGTCTTACTTTCTTTTCATACCATATAGAAAACAAGGGATTTTGCTGTTTCTAAGCCTCCCAGGTACTGGCCTCCACAACTGAAGGACCATGGTACCTGACTAGATCCAGCTCCATTGGAACTTTCCTATGCGCATCCTCATGCACACACAAATCACCATTATCCTGTAACCGGTGATCAACCACCGTATCTTCATGCACCGGTGGTGGCCGGTCCTAGTTCACACGATGACACCCAAAGGTGAAATGGCCGAGTTTGTTTCATCCTGAGCAGAACATTGGCCATGATTCAAACACCACTCACTACCTCCATCTAAGCTCTTCTCTGATCAAAATCCACAACCACTCTGATGGCGGTTTGGATAAGTCGACCTCAACACCAGTACATGGAAAAATCGGATTAAAGATCGTAGAAGTACGATTATTCGAACATAGATATCTTCCAACCAAATTCAAAAGCATACAAATAATAGAAGATTTCCAAAAGGGTAGATGCAAGTCAATAAAATTTACCAACACTGCATCCAAAGACGAGTCATGATTCAAGTTGAGATCAAAATATCATCTCACGAGGAAAAAACTGCATCCATTGAACACCCAAGGAGCGCTGGACCAGGTGACGACCAAATCCTCATCTGATGAAAAGAAAATCATCACCTACGGCTGATCGATAAGACCCACCATCAATCAGTTTTGGAGACCCCATGATTTGAAAGCAAATCTACCAAAAAGCTTCAACTGAAGGACGAAAATCACTTGATTGTGTGACAAGCGTCGATCTATATAGATCTGATGCTGTATTGAACTCCTTTTTGGAAAGCGTAAGCTGAAGAGAACCTTCGTGATGTTCAGGTAACTTAGGGAAAATAAGGATCGGAAGGAAAAGAGTGATATGAGCCGCATTGGTGAAGGTATTGAAAGTTCGAGCCATCGAGGAAAAAAGACACACCCCCTCCCCCTATCGAGGAGGAGGGGGCCTGAGCTTCTCGCATCTCTGGGATAGGGAATCGCCACCATCGAGGAAGTATCATGGCTTAGAACCCCTCTATGGATTATTTTAATGTTCCCTAACATATTTTTTGTTTAAACCTAGTTCACAAGAGTTCTAAAAAAATTCTAATACCAATTATAAAAACTATCACTCCACTAACCGGGAGCCTAAATCTACCCTATTACATTTCCATATATACAAGGGGTCAATTCCCAATAGAGGAATCATTTTAGATGTTTTTTATAATTGGATACATACCTGATACCCATTTTATATTGAGAATAAAAAATAAAATATTGTAATGGAATGAATTCTGAATCCTTGAAATCATTCAATGAATTATTATTCATAACAATCTGAATCAAAACATTGTAAGGGTGATCTAAAATGCATTTTAATGTTTATTTGCAATGGAATCTATCATTAATCAATACATCATAATCAATATTCCAAGGTAAATAACTGAAAAAACAATCCATTAAATCTATAACTTGTGAAAAAATGCATCTCAGGAAATATAAATGAGAAAATATCAAGTATAATAATAATAAATAAATTATAAATGAAGGAAATATTAAATTATTGGATGTGACAATCTCAAGAATCATTATAACTCTATATCCATTACCTTTCACAATAAAATTTAAAAATACGGGTAAAAGCCCATTTAATATGGAAAATTGATACGTATCCGGAGACTTATCGATGCATCGAGGGGGTATATAATTTTGGTACCCACCCATCTTTACATGTACAAATAATCCTTCATATATCAAATAATTGATTTTATTAATTAATAATATGCCTTATCAAAAAATATATTTATTAAATAATGATTACATATTTATCAATATTTCTTCAAATAATCAAATAATAGTAAAATTAAACATCTTTGTAAAAATGTTATGTAGTATGGGAAATAAAATCTACACGATACAAATTATGTTTACATTTACGAGAAATGTAATTTCTAATGATAAATGATCATAAGAAAGTGACTATCTCATGAGAAATTTATCAATATCCAAATTAATAAATAGATAAGAAGTTACCATCAGCTCATCAAGAATATAGTTATTTGAAATAAAATCATGAACTTAAAAAGAAGAAATGGAATGAAAAAAAACTTAATTTATGGTTTTATAATATATTTTCATTTAAAAACCATTTAAAATGTGTATAGGAATCTATATTTTGTAAAACATTTATAGTGGTTGGGAAGTCTATTATCGACTTATACATAAAAAACAATCAATTTGAATTTCTATAAAAACCATCCATTTAGAAAAAATAGGGGAAATATTCCTTTCAAACCCATTTTAAAAATCTTGTATGACCTGAAATGTCTTTAATAATTAATTTTAGTAATTAAATTTAATTTTTTAAAATAATTTTAGAAAACATTAACATGGAAGAAAAATACATCTAATTTAAAAGAAAAAATAGGTTTTTCTTTTATATATTCATTTTCTTGATCCGAGATCTAAAAAGATTAAAATAAAGAAAAAAATATATCAAATAATTAGACATCCCTATTATTAGAAAATTAGTGGATATTATAAAGGATATATTATAACATTCCTTAAATTAAAGTAAAAGAAATCCTAAAAGAAAGTGATATTATAAAATAGAATCTTACCACTTTTGTTACTTCCAAATTGAAACCATATGAAAGAATAAACCTTTATTTAACCATATTTCACCATGAATAAATATTTATTAATGTTAAATACATCAATGGGGTAGTATATACAACACAAAAAAGTGAATCGGGGAATATTAACAAATATACCTCAACGAAATCAAAATTGAGACGAAATTCCATAAATCATGCTTTCCTTTGGTTGAATTATCATTAAACTAATTTATTGTCATTTAAAACATGTTATTAACTTATTCAAGAACCATATTAATATTTATAATATCATATGCGATCAATTTCTAGCACCTTATCACTTAGTGGTTAACAATATTTCATTATCACTATTATTTCAGGTGTTAATGATTTTGTTTTCTCATGCGTGTTTTGTAAAAAATGATTTGATTAATTAATATAGGATATACATACATGATATCCTGAATGATATTAATGTTATAATTCTTATTTTTTTCATTAGATACATATTTTCCACCATAATTTAAAACTACACATGAATTATAAATCACATCTTTTTATGAAGATATTATGTCATACTTATTCATGGGAAAAAATATCATTTCTTACTTGGTGAAAGGGTAATGAAGTGGGTGATAAATTAATTTTAAAAAATTAATAAATATTCATATATATCACATATATTCAATCAATTTATATTCATTTTGTACTATGTAATGCTTATGTGAAAAATGGATAACATCGATTCACAAGGTTGTAGTCTTCTGTACACATGAGCGACATTATAGTATTTTAAATGGAATGGAAAATAAGAAGGTATATAAGATATTATAATTATATTGGTATAATTATATCATAAATATTATACATATACAATAAATCAATCCTTATATCTTTTTATTCCTAATTCCACATTAAACAAATAAAATGGCATCTTTGGGTAAACTGAAGACATTGTCTGACTCAATGGACCATTCTGAGAAGACCAAAGGTGCCATGTGTATGTTTTGAGACCCATAAAAAGATATAAATCTACCCTAAAGGGCCTTAAATACATAATTAAACATTAAAAGTCCATTCACCCCTCTGGAAATCCAAAAACGGTTAAGGAAGGAGCGCAAATGTAGAGAGGTCTCAGCGTAAAAGTTTGGCCTATGTGCAAGAATATTACACACCCAATGTGATGTAAAATACCCTCACTTATTCCAAAACTCTTAAACTCCACCTCTATGTATTTTTCTTACATATATATTGGATCTTCATTTCTTTGGGGTAATGATCCAAAAGTTGAACTATTGCTCTTGTGTGCACAAAATTGCCTCTTATGCGATAGCACACAAGCCATGAACCCATCAAGGTATCAGATCTTGTGTAAAAGGTACCCTATGGGACACCATGTGAGTGATCCCACAAGGGATTGAACCTCACCCATTTTCTTTCAACCTTTTGAATGTGCATTCAAAAAACCCTTCTTTTTCACACCACCTACCCTTGTGCACACAAATCTTCTGTTTGAGCCCTACCCTTTTGTGTGAAAGCTTTCAATCTTTCACGCGCCCCCTAAATTTAAATCCATGGGTTTTCTTTACCTTAAAAAAATGTTTGTGGCCCTTTTTCATGAACCCTTCACATCTTTCAAACACCATTCCTACCCATCCCTCCATGCTTGTGCGTATTGATTTCTTAGTCCCTCCTGTGGTATCCCTTTTTTTACCATACCTTTTAGTTTTTGGAATTGGTATGCTAATGACTTTTTATTTTTTGAATAGACACACTAACATGGACCCCACTATCTACCACTCCTCCACACAACCCCCATAAATAATTTTTGGTACCATTACATCCCTATGTGTGGGTGGGTATCAGTTATATAAGTTTAATAGGTGAGGATAAATTCCTCCTCGTCTGAGCTATAGGATGTAAAAATGCCAAGACTCATCATCCTCAAGACACAATGTTAAACTATAGTATTACCCCATGTAATGAAAATGGTGTTCCATGCCTGAGGAAGTTTCTACACCCACTCATCCACATAGGATTTATATATTTATTTGGAATTAGATATTCTTAACATGGAATGAGATCTACATAGGGAGGCTCCAATGCATAAACCCCAAACCATTTATTACTAATGCGTCTTTTATGAAGCAACTATTTGGTCTACTAATGCCTCTTGTTTCTCACACTGAAAATGAATCACATGATCTTAGAGGATATTAGTGACCATGAAACCCTTATTATGGGGGTCCCTCCTAGACTAACTTACATACCTTATCGAACTACATAGGTTTTGATTTATGTATTCTAAACAGAGTAGGTAGGAAGACTTCGGGAGGATCAATCGGAACCAATAGTAAACTATGATGCTCCCTTCTAAGAATGCAACATCATGATGTGACATCCTTACTTTATTGGACACATCCCTCTGATCCTCCTCCATGGGGTGTTTTGATCCATCCTCCATCACTTCACCCTTATCTTGGTGATATCACTTCATCCACCTCCATACATTTTGGTTGTATCAGTGTGTAAGACCCAAAAACATGACCCATCTCCATATAGGATGCCTCCTCAGGAGTCCCAATCCCACCCAACTAGGTGTAATTTTGTTCCCAACATCTAATATGTGAAACAATCCCCTATGAGGTTCAATACCAACACCTATTACATTCCATCCATTTCCATCATGTTCTTTACCACAAGTCACCATGTCTCGGAAAGATCATGCCCCAATTCAGAGGTCACATTTCCTTTGACAACCATCTAGGATGATAACCATGTCTAAGACCCATCATGCCTTCATGTATCAAGCCATGTGTAAGCCTCAATTCCATGCCCCCTTCAAGAACTATGTGGACTTTAACCCATGTCTTCTACACAGTGTAGGTAGTAAGCCTACCTAAAGTTCAATCCCACCATCCATTCCCAACCTTGTATTTCCCTCGAGTTGCCATGCCCTGGGAGGATCATTCCTGATCCTAGAGGTTACACTTCTTTCAGGTTTCTATCAATCTGATCCATTCTCACAGGTCACCTCCTTAGGTGCTCATCACCCAATCTAGAACTATGTGACTTTGATCCCTATCATCAACAAAACACACATAGGAATCCTCCCAGAGGTTCAACCTATCATTTATTACCATCATGGTATTTCCATTGATTTTACATGTCTATGAAATATCATGACCCAACCTATATGTTACACTTCCTTTGAGTTCCCATCCATGCACTCCATTCTCATGGGCCACCTCCTTAGATGTATCATCACCCCATACGGAACAATGTGGACTTTGATGCCTATCTTCTACACTGGGTAAGTAAGAAAAATACTCACTAAGGTACAATACCATCATAAATTCTCATCCTGGTCATTCCATTAAGTCTCCAAGTCTCGGGAGAATTATGCCCAGCTTGGAGGTTACACTTCCTTCAGGTTCCTGTCCATATGCTCCATTCTCATGGGCCGCCTGGTTACGTATCTCATCACCCCATCCATAACTACAAGTAATTTGATCACTTTATTTTAATCATGCTACATAGGATGCCTCTCTAATTTTTAATCCCATCACCCATTCCCATCCTCATATTTCTCTTATGTAATCATGTATTAGGATCATCATGACCCATCCTGGTGGGTACACTTCCTACAGGTTCCCATCCATGCACTCCACTATCATGGGCCACGTCCTTAGGTGTATCTTTTCCCCATATAAAAACAAATGGAATTTAATCCTTATATTCTACACAGGGTACATAGGAAGCCTCCCTAAGTCTCAATCCAACCATCCATTCCCATAATGGTCTTTTCCTCAAATCTCCATATCTCGTGAGAATCATTCCCTAGCCTGGAGGTTACACTTCCTTCGGGTTCACATACATGCACTCCATTCTCATGGGCCACCTTATTAGGTGTCTCATTTCTCTATCTATAACTACATAGACTTTGATCCATATCTTCTACCTAGGGTATGTAGGAAGCCTCCCTAAAGTTCATTCCCATCACCCCTCACACCCCATCAATTCCATATATTCCATCTCTATCACTTCATCCATACCCATCCCAATTCTTACCAGAGATTCCACATCTCAGTGATATCATTAAATCCGTCTAGATCATCTCGGTTTATCATCCCTATTCATCTTATTACTACTCTCAGTAACACTCAGACCACTAACGATGCATACGACCCACACAATCTATATTCAACCAACCATGAACAATCCTATTTTGAATGGAATATAGCCATGTGTAATCCCCACACCCTCATCCTTGTAAAATATATGGGTCATGCTACATTTCATCTATAAATGGTACAAAGGAATCCTCCCTAAAGATCAATCCCATCCAATGGTAAAGCTTGGTAGACCCCTCTTTAGGTTTCACTTCCCTAATCTTCCCTTGGTAGTGTCCATATCAGCCTTCATGGCGTGAGATGTTATATATATGACACGTAGCACCCTGTGTCTTCTCTGATTGGTTGTTCTTATAAATCCATCTAGTAATCTTTCATAGTGCTCCCTATTATGGATCAACCTCTTTGGTCTATCTCCATGAGACAATCTGATCGATATCATCTCATCTCTACAAGATGCTAAACTAGAAACCTACCATATGTTAAACATGGAATTCCTAAGGAAAACTTCATAATACATTACTCTATCATAATATACCTTGTTATCGATATAGGATTCATTGGGTTATACACCCTTGATAATCCACCTTATGAGGAATAATTTAGGTGTTTCATTGTACTAGCGCTGAGACATGTTACTGATGCTCACGTGAGTACTCTCTTGACAAATGGTTGATTCCCTGACTAGACCCCTTGGAATTTCTGGAAAAAAATCAGTGTAATTAACCTAAATCCAAAAAGATATGGAACTAGTAATTAGTTTCAATAACTACGACTCAAATCAATGAGGGAGACCTGGTATAGGTGATGAAAACAAAAGAGTAATCTAGGGAAGGAGTAACTGATATCCCATCATCCCATTGCAATCATGGAGAAAAAATCAATGATAAAGTGATGAATGTTTCCCTCCTTTGAAAAGAAATAATGTGGGGTACAATGCATCCATAAGTGAATAGTGACACACATGTTTAAAATGTGCAAGTGAAGGGGTCTGTCGATGAGGAAGATGCGCCTTGGTGGAAAGAATCCAAAATATAAACAGAGAACACTAAGTGAACCTCTTATCCACAAGAGGGTATTTTTGGCATTAGATCCATTATTTCAATAGATTAAAATGTTACCAGATCTAGATATCTCGTTGTAGGACCCAATATGTAAATAGTTAGACCATCATGGAACTCACCAGCTATTGGAGTAGTTGAACATTGAGCATACTGTATTCGAAATTGTCATCATTGATCTTTATCTCTAGCCATGAAACATTGGATGATGTTAGGGCATTGGTAATTGGTTTCCTTGTATCTATATTGAAAAGATGAATTTTATTTCATTAAAGGACCCAAACTATAGGATATAAATCACCCAAAAACAACTGATTTAGGTGAAGGGGAAATTTTTATGCGGTAATCCCACGTAGTAATACCTCCACCACAACGTCCACGACTTCATCAGCTATCAGGAACCCATGGACCATCTCACCCATTCAGATCATCCAGATGAGGGTGATGGAAACCCCTATACTATGGTTTGAGTTGGGGGGAGTCATTCCCACAAGGGATAGGGATCCTTATGACCAGGAGGCTCTTGTGCATCACTGTCACTACCACCCCCAAGGGCCACGTAGGGATCCACTACTCCTCGCTCCAATAATCAACAGCTTCGGTAGCATATCCCAAGAGCACTAATTTGAATCACTCCCCTATGCCTAGGAGGTAGGGGTTACCTAAGTCACCTCGATGACAACCACTACTTGGGAGCCGATAAAGAGGGATACCACTAGGTTGTGTCAACACTTTTAGTAACCGGTTCTCTAGGCTGAGGAATAGGTTCACCATTCCCTTTCTTTGTCGGCCCTGGTCCGCCTCAACCAACAACAACATCGGACCCAAGATTATGAGGATTCCCATTAGGGGTCATCATCTTCAACATCTCTCTTGGTCCTTTCCAACCCTGTTGTATTTTTTCAAGTCCCTGCTACTACAGAGAAATGACTCCTCACTGTCCCATTGGGATAGATCTGTCAGCTACCACAAGTTGTGTAGACTCTCTTAGTCTCCGGTAGCCCCAGTAGCCATTATGGGAAAATCTGTGACGAGGAGACCCAGCTTGAATGCCCTTCCCATTGATTCTCTATCCAGAGTGAATGTCCTCCCCATTCTCACACCCAAAATGGAGGTCCTCCACATGTTCGCAACATCATCCAAGGTTAATATCATCTTCACCTTGTCAATGTTTAGTACGAAGGTCCTACCCATGCTTATGGTTCCATATATGGAGGTCCTTCCCATGTCTATAACCAACAATGTGAATTCACTCCATGCATCGTCCCCATCGTTAGAGGGGTTTATCCCAACCCCATAAATAAACAAAGTGGAGGTTCAACCCATTCCACCCCTGATAAATACAAAGTCCCTCCCCATTCTATCACTGGCCTGCAAGGAGGTCCTCCCCTTCTTCAGCTTGATCAGTGTGAAGGTCCTCCTCACATGTCGACCCACCAAAGTAGAGGTCCTCCACACATTAACAACAATAGATATAGAGTTATTCCCCATGTCTCTAATGAATCAATAAAGGTATTCTTGCCACATCAATAGTCAACCATGTGATGTTCCACCTCACACCACCCATAGCTCCAATGGATGTCATGCCTGCTCTAGATTCAACCAATACATAGGTCCTACCCTTATCCTAAAAAAACAAAGTGGAGGTCCTCCCACCTCCAGTGTTAATTGATATGGAGGTTCTCCCCATATTTTATTTTACATATGCCCAGGTGCTCTAGTCACCTCAGTTCAATAATGTGGAGTTCCTTCACACTTCAGAATCTTCCAACATCACTAACGTCCTCCTAAAACAAAAAAAGTCCCCGTATATGACGAAATATCTTGGGGAAAAAGGGATAACACCACCGCTTAAGGAATAACACCGGGGAGTGCCATGTTGTGGTGGATCTAGTCCACTTCTCAAATTCTAATGTTGAATGGGACCCAATAAGGGAGTTTTCCCCATCATTCTACATCCGAGCCAGGGGTAGGAGCCTGGTGGGTTAAGCTCTTCATTTCAGAAGGTGATGTACACTATATTCCAAAATTCTATTGTAGATATATGCAAGTTTAGGAATACTTTTCTCCCTTATGGGGTCTTGCAGTGCAGACATCTCTTTCAGAACCTACTTCCTGCTTTACCGCTACACGGGGTCGTAGAAAGTGTTTCTAGGATATGATAGACTTCTAGTACCTAGTGGCTAAGTAGATGACTACTACTTCCATAACATATGAGAAATCGGTTAGTACCCCATCCTATCGGGACGTGATTATGTTGTCAGCACCACCTCTGAGAGATGAAACGTCATGCATTGGTCAATCAGCTCATGTAGTAGTCTCTCCATCGGCCAGTCCACCACACCAGTAGCATGCATCTATATTGTTTCTTTCTTCTCAACCAGTTCCGATTTGAGATTAGGGAATCCAAGATTTAGGTCCTACCTATGAGTAAGGAAGCATGTGGGAAACCCTCACCAATAACTAGTTTTTAGAAATGTTTTGGCCAAATGCAACTCCCGAAATCGACATTATGGAGTCCCTCACCGAGGAAGAGGTTTTTCTACATTCACCAAACCATCTAAGATACATATTTATGTCTTTTCAATCGCTATTTGGTATATTTGTAGATTTAAGAGCACCTTTATGATATCAGACAAAAATGTTGTGTTTTTGATTTAACAACACTTCCAATGGTGCAACATCTTGTGTCACCTGATTACCACTGAATACTTCAACATTGATGCATCTATAGCTTCACAATTCTCAGTAGGATCATCGAAAAAGCATCCCCACATGTGAAATTCTATGGTCTGGGTTATTATTCAACTCCCCATTTTATTACTATTATGTGACATCCAAATTTACATGGTAACATCGAGTATACTCCACGTGTTTTCATGGTTTATATGACTGAGGTCACACTTCTTAAGGATTGGGAGATCGATATAAAGGATGATTAAAAGGATCATTCTACTTGGGTGAAAAAACATATCCTTGGTCCTATAGGTATGGTCACTCACCTTAAGAGGAAAACTCTCAGCCTAGAACAACCCTCTACATTGGTACCCATTGGTCTGAATCATGGCTAGGGTAAGGGAGCTCTTAATCAATTTGATCTTCCCGATGTCATATAGAAGCCAAAGGATGATCATGAAATCACCTCTTTGTGAGATAATATTGCATATCATCATCTGATCATCAATGCTTATTGTGTTATGTAATGGAAAATTACATTGATCCCCATCTTGATTATGTTCTTCCTCCACTGGTTCAGTCGGGCAGCCAAGGATCATTCTTTCCCAATTGGCCTCACCTGAGCCTGGTAATCCGACACAACCGAACAAGGAAGAGACTATATCATATAGGAATTGAGCATGATATGGATCACCAAATACTCCCGAGCAGTGTGAAAACACCCCCTATGACATGGATCCAGATGTCATGTAGGCCACTCTACAAGCTTCTCTGCAGATCATTTCATGAGTTTCAGGTCCTACTTATCGTGTTGATGAACTCATCAATTCCATGGCCATTAAAAATCACCAGCTAGATAGGAACCCCTACATGAATGATGTTATACCTTATCTCACTTCTCATCTTGAAACCTTTGAAACATGAAAAGTGGTGATCCCACATGATGGAATTCCATATCTAGTGTGGGTGGATGACTTGGGATCACCCTTAGATTTTTGGAATCCAATCATAAACACATTTAGTTGGATGGTCAAGCTACTGAAATGTTTATCCCACATCATGTCCAGGTTCGGACCCATGTTGGTAACTCAAATGTAGTTTGAGGGTGCCATGCTCAGATGTTTCTTTCAGATGTTGGGAGGGCATTTTCCTGTCTGGTACAACCAGTTACTCATTGGGTCCATCATCAGCTAGGAAGGTCTTAACATGTATTTTATATATCAATTCAGTTATATCACTGTAGACGCCGGAAAAGTCCGTTGTTCCCAAACGAAGCTCCGGATGCGGAAAGCGAGGTCATATTTGGAGTCGGAAGAATGTTTCGGAGGGCCCGGAGGCCTTGCGCGGAATTTCAGAGGTCTGCACGCAAAGATGATGATCCGCGCGCAAAACCCCCGGGATGCGCGCAACTCCCTTGCGCGCGGTGCCCGATTCCGCGCCCGCGAGGAGAATTCCGCGCTCGCGCCTTGGATTCCGCGCCCGGGGTTGCCTATAAATACTAGGCGACCCCCAACGTTTCAAAGGTTGCTGGAAGTCGAACGGTCTCCCGCGCGCGCAATTCAATCCCTTCCGCGCGCAATGCCGATCTTCAGGTAACCTCCTTTCTTTCGCGCAATCGAGCCTTGGGGTCCGCCTTCGCGCGCAATCCCCTTGGCTCATTTCCTTTGAACAAATTTCAACCCGAAGGCCTTTGCGCGCAAAAGAAGCCTCTTGCGCGCAATTGCCCCCGGGTGCGCGCAATCCAACCCGATTGCGCGCACCCCCATCTTCAAAGTGGCCATTCGTTAGAGAATGAGCCGTTGCCCCCGCGCGCTACCCGAAGCCCAGTGCGCGCAATCCCAATCATCCGCGCGCGAAGCGCTGGCCCAATTGCGCGCCAGCCCGCCATTTTGCGCGCCGATCCGCAGTTTTGCGCGCAAAGCTCCTCTTTTGCGCGCAATCCGCCAGGGTCGCCTCCCTTGACCCCCTTTGGGTACCCGCCTGCGTGGCGCCCGATGGTCTTCATCGCAGGTGCCCGCGTTGTGCGTCGTCTTTCCGTGCGCCCCCCCCCCCCCAGGCTCGCGCGAAGTGACACGGACCTACCGGCGGCTTTATCGTCCATCATGACGCTAAACTGCACTACGTCCGAGCTACAAGACGTTAAACTGTTCAGCATTCGTCCAGCATGACGCTAAACTTCACTACGTCCGAGCTACAAGACGTTAAACTGTTCAGCATTCGTCCAGCATGACGTTAAACTGCACTACGTCCGAGCTACAGGACGTTAAACTGTTCAGCATTCGTCCAGCATGACGCTAAACTGCACTACGTCCGAGCTACAAGACGTTAAACTGTTCAGCATTCGTCCTGCATGACGCTAAACTGCACCACGTCCTGCACGACGTTAAACTGTATACGTCCAGGCTGCACGACGTTAAACTGCCTAGCCCCCATCGTCCGCGCTGCAAGACGTTAAACTGCCAAGTGTTTCGTCCTCAACACACGACGTTAAACTGTACTTCGTCCGGCAAGACGTTAAACCGTCCGCATCGTCCGATCCCGTGCTCTGCACGCAGGGTCTCCCCCGGTTTGGACGTGGCCCCCACCCGCTCGTCTCTGCAGGGATGTCGGGATTGTCCCGCTTTTGGGACGATTTAATGGGAGTGGCTTTTCCCTACGGGGGCAGGGTATTACAAACCCCTAGTTTCTCGTGGGAGGCTGCACATGTGTATCTCCATTGCGCCTCCCCACTACCGAAGCCAGTAGAGGGTGTGACTGGGATCGAGGTGTCTTCTGCTTTCGGTCCAAGTCCCTTCCAACTGAGTTTTGCCGCATCCGGGCTGCCTCAAGTGCGTAAGTCCTGACAGAATGAACTACGTGGACTTTGATCCCTGTCTTCTATACAGGGTACGTAGGAAGCCTCCCTGAGGTCCAAGCCCGCCACCTGGTCGTCCCGGTCGTATTTACGTCGGTTCGTCCATCAGTGGACCCCTCCAGGGTTCACGCTTGCGTCGATTCACCTATGAATCCGCCCCTGTGGGAGACTGCCCGTGTGTATCTCCACGGTGCCTCCCCACAGCCCCCCTTTTCCATTTCTCCTTTTATCGTCCAGCATGACGTGAAACTGTGATCCACCCGGCCGTTCCACCCCCCTCTGTG
The DNA here is from genome assembly GCA_963277665.1 of Viscum album. NCBI lineage: Eukaryota > Viridiplantae > Streptophyta > Magnoliopsida > Santalales > Viscaceae > Viscum > Viscum album. Next base: position 2,050,263,239 of record OY728125.1, read on the forward strand.
CGAGGTGGTTCGGTTCAATCCTCCGCCCGGCGGCCTAGACCTCTTCGTGAGTCGGCTTGCCGACGTCCAGCATGACGTTAAACTGTATACCCGAACTACGCTGACTTTGATCCGTGCTAACGCGCGGTACGTAGGAAGCCCCTACGGGGTCCAAGCTCTTCACTCCATCATCCATCCTGATCCTTACCCGGGCCGCCACATCCCGGTGGGGTCATGCCACTTCACTCCACTCCACGTTACTTGGGAAGCCGCCCATGTGCTGGCCCCAGCGTCGGAGGTTCCCCACAAGGGGTTCTGTCATCTGATCCACTTTTCGTGTTGATCGGTCCGACGCCATCCCCGCTGGACGTTAAACTCGCGGCATACCCCGTGTTAAACATGGGAAGCTGAGGAAAACCTCAGGTGACACAGTTCCCCGCACCTAGTACGGGATGCCTCAGGCCATCATGCCTTCGAGAAGCCCTATTAGGGACGGAAGACAGACGTGCAGAGCCGCAGTGTTACGACACGCCCCCATCACCCAGAGCCACCCGGCCTTCTCACTGCAGGTTGCTGCCCCGCCCAGACTCCTTGGAGCGTCCGGGCGGAAGCAGCGTAATTAACCGGTGTCCATGAAGATATGGCGCCGGGAACGAGATTCACGAACATTCTTAAGTCTATGAGGGAGACCCGGATTAGGCGACGAGTTCCGAGGAGACGTCCAAGGAAGGAGGAGCCGACATCCCATCATCCCGGTTTCGATCAAGGAGCAGACGCCCCTGAATAAGGGACGGATGCCGCCCACCTTTGGAAAGCGGGACTGCGGGACCACAAGCCGCGCGCCCATCCCCTCGGGTTGACGGGTGCACGCGCGAACGCGTCCTGGCGGAACAGCGTAACCCGACGCACATCCGCACCGAAACAGAAAAATGGTGAACCCGACGTGAATCTCTTCTCCTCGATACGAAGACCGATGACTTTCAGAGGTGTTGGAAGACCGGCATGTTGCCCGGCCAAGCATTCAGTCTTACCCGCCAGGGGCTGGGGAAGGGACATCCGGCACTCCGTCTCGCAACGTCGAGGGCCTGGGTTCCCCCCACGGAAGGCGTCGTGGCGCTAATGGTTGGTTGTCGATTCCTTTTTCCTGTCAGTGTTAATGGGTTCTTCTCCCTGCTTTCAGAAATCAGGTCGCCCGATCCAGTGCCCGATCGCCACCCGTCCACTGGCGCAGGGATAGGGGAAACACCGACGCGGCTACTCCGCGCGGTCCCGCCCGTTCCACAGTCGTCCCAGCAGCCGCAATTGCGGGACGACCACGCCCTCTCTCCCCCTCGGAGGTCATCCAGAGAAGGGTGATCAACACCCTGGTACGGAGATACGAGGAAGAGGGAGTCATCCCCACTAGGGAGATGGCTCGCCTAGACCTTGAGGAGGCTGCGCCTCGCCACCACCGCCGCCCCCGAGGGTCGCGCAGGGAGGCACCGCTGCCTATCTCAACGTCCAACCGCTTCGGGAGTTTATCCCCGGAGCGCTCTGACAGTTCCCTCCCCTATGCGGATGAGGTGGAAGATGCCCGGGATCACCCTATCCGGGATTCGCTCCAGGGATCTACGGTAAGGACTCCCGCCAGGCCACGGCGACACCGTCGCCAGGCCTCTCCAGTCGAAGAGCGGGCTCTCCACCTGCCCGCGCCGCTCATCCCGACTCGTCTGTCTCGACGCCAACGTCGGGCACGAGCGGAAGAGGATGCCCACCTTGGGGCTCTAGCAACAGCGGCCGCATTGGCCCAAGCCACTGCTGGCTCCGGTCGCCAGGCCTCTGCGCATCCTGAGCAGGGGAACTCCTATGCCCGACCTGGATCGAGGCCCCGACCGCCCCAAAGGTAGGTTGGGTCGACTCTCCCGGTTGCTGGCACTGGCAGTAGCCACCGCGGACCACCTCGCGGTAGCGCTATTCACCGGCAGGATCTACTCTGTGTGGCCGATCCAGGAGGCATGGGTCATCCCACCTTCCGATCCCGGCCCGGAGGCCTGCCCGGAATCATCTCTCCCCACGTCCCCTTTGATATCTGTCCCGGTGCCCCTCGCACCTTGGTTCCCAGTCCTCTTGGCCCCAGCACCAGTGCGGCCGGAGGACGCCAGGACAGAGATCAGCCCTGCACCGAAGAACCACCCAGGGGCAGGAAGGAAAGGCGTCGACGCCGAGGGAAGAATGTTACGGAATTCCGGACAGAGATCCGACCGGTTTGCTTCTCTAACTCATAGGCGGAGTACGATTCGGCGACAGAGCCCCTTCCACAATCCCGCCAGTCAAGGGCAGGGGTAGGAATGCGGCACGTCAGCCTCGTGCTCCCCGAGAGCGAGATCGATGTGATCCCCGCTTCTCTCCGAAGGTATATCCGGAGTAACGAGGGCCTGGTAGACCCCCAAGGATCAAGCTTGCGGTTGGTACCGGCCCCTCCGGAAGTGCCTTCCGTCTCGATCGGAGAAGCCGGAGACTTTTTCTGGGGACCGACGGTCAAACCACGATCTGGTGCGCCCTCAGCGAGCACCGATGCTACGGCAGGATGTTCGCTCGTCGGCCCGTCCTATCGTGATGTGGTAGCCAGGGCACCGCCACCCTCAGAGGGCGGCCAGGGATATGGAGGCCAATCGGCCTGCTCGCCGTATTCACCGTCGGCCAGCCCGTCAGCCCGGCGGCCCGCCTCGGCACCACTACCAGTTCCCCGTCCGTTCCCAGCCATGGAAGAGGACCAAGGAGATCTGGGTCCCGAGTTTGAGTCGTGGAGCTTCTGGACCGTCCTTGCAGAGGGCCACTTCCCTGAGAAGTTTTGGCCAGTCGCAGGACCGGGCTTTGATGCGCCCGAATCGCTCACCCCGGATGAGTTCGAATGCTTCCGCCGAACTCTCCGGGAGACTCGCTCCTGTCTTCACCACCTACAAATGCCATACCCCGGGAGTCAAGCGCACCTGGAGGATATTGGTGAGCAGTGCCGTCAAATTGACCTGGCCATGCTCCCCGCGGTTCGGCACCCCGGGTCATTTGAGCGCCACGAGGCCCTCCAACAACGATGCGTTGAGTGTTTTCAAGTACTCCGCAAAGTTATTGAGGAAGCCACTCCCCACGTGTATATCCGTGGATGGGGGCAGTACGCTGCCCTACGCTTCAGTGTGATTCGCCGACAGCCCGATTCGTTGGGTGGCCCTGAGGGTATATCCCCAGGGACAGGAACGGTCAATATGGCTGACCTGTCGGGAGAGGGGAACGACTTGGAACTTCTCGACGGGGGCTTCCCCCCCGAAGACAAGCCGTCGTCAGATCCATCGGTGAGAGTTACTCGTCATCAGAGGAACCTCCTGGGGCCCCCCGCACCCACTGAAGCACTGACGTTGAGCCGAAACGTCAGCAAAGGAAAAGAGCACAGCGAGGCTACAAAGCCCGCCGACCCATCTGCCTCCATGCGGAGGGCAGAGGAGGATCCCGAGAAGGCTACGCTACGTCAGCAGCTCGCCGAACAGAAGAGGCTGGTTGACCAGCTCCTCGCCGAGCACGCTGCAGAACGGCGGCCTGACTACGGTGATCCCAGGCCAGGACAGCAGGGACCGGAACAACCACCCCTCGATGAGACTCTCCCGGGCAACCGTGATTACGCCGTGTTCGCCGACAGGAGAGAGGCCATTGCCTATGGCAAGAGGGCGCGTTATGTTTCGCCACACCCTCCCGAGCGGCGTGACTACCTGAGAGATCCCGCTCGGATTCCTCCCGCTGCCCCCAGGGCCGCTCCGCCCGCCATCCCACGAGCTGCCGAGTTCGACGACCCGGTCGACGACCCGATTGAAGGGCCATGCAATGCGCTCGTGGTTAGAGATCCTCGCCAGGACTGGAACCCATGTCCGGACGATCCGATGGCGGCACTCATTGCCCGCTTGGAAGACTTGGAGACTCGGCAGGTGGCGATCCCACTGGACGGCAAGCCCTACCCAGCATGGGTGGATGACATGCCGGCGCCTCAGGGATTCGGGAATCCCACTTTTGCCCCCTTCAACGGAACTGGAGATCCGCCACAGCATTTAGCCCACTTCAACTCGAGGTGCGGGCCTATGTTGGGGACTCCAGCGCAGCAGGAGGCCGCTAAGCTTCGCTGCTTTGTTCAGACACTGGAAGGGCCAGCATTTGTCTGGTACAGCCAGCTCCCCGTCGGGTCGGTAACCAGCTGGGAGGACCTCCGTAGACAGTTCCTCTACCAGTTCAGTTCCACGACCCGGAAGACAAGTATCGCAGACCTCTTCAAGTGCAAGCAGAGGCCTGATGAGCGAGTCGCGGACTTCGTCGCCCGATGGAAGGGTCTCACGTATTCCCTTGACATGCCATTGACTCAGGAGCAATTGCTGACAATGTGCGTCGGGAACGTCAAGACCGAGCTGGTCCCTTCCCTGATCACTCAGAATTACCCCGGAGGGTTCAGGGACTTCTCAGACAAAGCTCAACGTCTTGAGGAAGCCCTGCAACAGGCCAGCCAGGCACACCCGCTGCCTCCTATGATTCCTGCAAGGAGAGTCAGCAGGGCTGAGCCCGCTGCTGTCGCCCAGATAGAGGCCCCCAGGCCATTGGAGCTGCTGCCGGTGAGGCCAGCTCCACAGCCTCACAGGAATCCGCCTCCACGGGCTCAGTTCCTGGCCCAGCAGCGGCAGCCCCAGAACCGGCCGGCCCCTCCGTGTAATGTACCGCCACAACCCAGGCGAGATAATCAGGGTCCACCTCCTCGGCCGGCCCCTCCAGCCCCTCGTCAAGACCACGCTCCCAGGGGCCCGCGACACCTGACTTACTCATTTCATGAGGATCAGGTCCCCGGTTACTTCCGGAGCGCCCTGGAGCAGAGGATTGTGCGATTGCCTGAGTGTTGGAGGCCAGAGGAGGCACATCTTACGAATAACCCCTGCTACTGCCCCTACCATCGGGCTCTGGGGCACACCATCCAGTGGTGCTATGTGTTTAAGGATTGGCTCCAAGACCAGATTAACAACAATGTAATCAGGTTGGGCCCAGCTCCAGCACAAGTGGCGGGCGTGTTCGTGGGATCAGATGACGATAGTGGCAACGAGGACGAATGGCAGCTGGTCTCCGACCGCGGATCCCAGAAGTACAATAACTGGATGGACCGCAAGACGACCATTCGCGCCCATGGAATCATCCGTGCGCGCTTGAATCAGCCTGAGCCCCCAGAATCTGCGGGTGCTGCTTCGGCATCGTCGTCCCAGCCTGCCTCTTCCAAGAGGAGCAAACGGCGGCAGCGCAAGAAGGAAGAGCGCGCCCCGCCGGTTCCGCCACTATCCCGCACTCTCGGCGATTTCATGCCCCCGGAGATGGGGGTCCCTCCTCGGATCCGCCCGGTGATGGATGATTCGTCCAATGACGGTATTGGGTACGCTTCGGTTAATACCGTCGAGCTGGTAAATCCCTTTTCGGTTCCCGACGTTGAAGAACACCAGGTGGACCTCCCTAGTGTCCCCGGTCGTCGCCACCGTCGGAAGAACCGCAACAGCAGGAGTCGTCGGGGCACAGCCGCTGGTGCCTCCAGCCAGGCCGTGCACGCCACTGAGACTAGGCAGCAGGCTCAAAACCGAGCTCAGCGCGCGCAGCCCCCCCATCCGGGGATGACGGATTCGCCTCCGCCACTGTTTGTGGTGTGGGACCAGGCAGAACCGCCTCAGCCGCGTCGCGACCAGCTCCGCCCTGCCACGAGTCCATCCCGGCCTCCTGACTCCAGTACGGTGACCATTTCCCGGACTGCGACCAGTGAACAGCGAGATGCGCCAAGTACCAGTCGGCCGCCGATCCAACCGGCAAGGTCCGTCATGCCACCAACCGCAGAGCAACCTCCTGCAACCAGGGGCTCGCGCTTGGCCAAAAAGTATGATGTCCTGAAGCACTTGGCCGACATCCCAGCAAGGCTCTCCATCCTTGAGGCTCTGCGCATGTCATCTGAGATGCGCGAGGCACTCGCTGAAGCCCTGAAAAGCCCCCTCCAGTTTGAGACAGAGGTTGCGGCTGCAGAGGCCTTTCACGCCGAAACGATCGAGGACGCCGAATGTCAGGCAGTTATCTCGTTCTCTGGTAAGGATGAAGACCCTCCTATACAGGGACATATCCGTCCGCTGTATGTCACTGGCCAGTTCAATGGCCTTGAAGTCCGGCGCTGTCTTGTCGACACGGGGTCCGGGATTAACCTGATTCCAACTCGGACGCTCCGGAGATTGGGGTTGTCTGAGGATGACTTGATTCCCTCCGACCTCAGGATCCAGGGGTACGACCGCACCAAGCAAACCCCGGTCGGCAAGATACGTTTGAAGACCCAGTTCGGTGACTTGGTTGCCAACACCGAATTCATGGTAGTCTCTCAGGACACTGCATATAACGCATTGATGGGCAGGCCATGGCTTCACCTTCACGCGGCGGTTCCCTCGTCATACCACCAATGCCTCAAATACTCCCTTAATGGTCGAGTAGGCGTGCTTCAAGGAGATGCCTCTCCTTTTGCCTCATGTGAAGCCCGCTATCTGGACGCGGACTATTACAAGAGCAAGGATAAGCAGATCCTGGCAGGTGAGGTTGAGCCTGTCGCTGTTGCAAGCGATCCCTGGGCAAGTCTGGATGACGCTTACGTCCTCCCGATTCACCGGTTGGACGTCGCCATGGTCTTGACTATCCGCGGGTCTCCTGATGAGATGGCCGCGACCGCCCGTGCCAGCACCAGTGGCCCAGCAGGATCTGGTAGCCCCAGTGCAGTTTCCAACGCAGTCTCTCCCGTGGACGATCCCTCCCCGAGCGGAGAGGATATGGAAGACGCACCCCCAGCCTTTGAGGAGGGCGTCCCCGCCACGGTCGATGAGTTAATACAGGTGAACCTTGGAACCGAGGCCGATCCAAGACCCACATTGGTTAGTTCCGCCATGCCCTCTGAGGAGCGGCAGCAGTACGTGGACTTTCTCAGGCAGCACCGTGATGTGTTCGCTTGGGGCTATGACGAGATGCCGGGGCTAGATCCTCAGGTAGCCGTCCACCGCCTTGGTCTCCCGGCGAACCATCGCGGGTTCAAGCAGCCTCCCAGGAAGATGCACCCATCCCACGGTGCCATGGTTGAGGCCGAAGTTGACAAGCTTATCAAAGCCAACTTCGTGAGGGAAGTTCAGTACCCCAAATGGCTGGCCAACATTGTGCCGGTCAGGAAGAAGAACGGGCAGATTAGAGTCTGCATCGACTTCCGCGATCTCAACCGCCACTGTCCGAAGGATGATTTTCCCCTTCCAGTGACAGAGCTGTTGATTGATGCCACGGCAGGGTTCCAAGCCCTCTCCTTCATGGATGGATACTCCGGATACAACCAAATTCGGATGGCCCCTGAGGATGAGGAGTTCACTGCCTTCAGGGCCCCCCAAGGTACCATTTGCTACCGGGTCATGCCCTTCGGCCTGAAGAATGTAGGTGCCACCTATCAACGGGCGATGCACCGCATATTCAAGCCAATCCTCGGCACACTGGTGGAATGCTACGTCGACGACTTGGTTGTCAAATCGCGCCAGCGTCAGGACCATCTCAAAGATCTTGAGAAAGTGTTCAGCTTCCTCCGGTCTCGATGCCTGAAGATGAACCCGTTGAAGTGTGCCTTTGGGGTCACCTCCGGAAAGTTCCTTGGATTTGTGGTAAGATACCGGGGTATTGAGATCGACCCAGAGAAAATCAGGGCGATTAGCCAGATGCCTCCCCCAGGTACCGTCTGGGAACTGCAAGGGTTCCAAGGCCACTTAGCCTATATACGCCGATTCATCGCGAATCTGGCCGGCAAGTGTAAGCCCTTTTCTCGGCTCATGAAGAAAGGTTCCACCTATGTATGGGATAAAGAGTGTCACACCACTTTCGAGGAAATCAAGCAGTACCTGCTTCAACCTCCGGTCCTGATGCCGCCCGTATCCGGAAAGCCGCTGGTCCTTTATGTGACCGCCCTGGAACGGTCCCTGGGTGCCCTTCTCGCCCAGAAGAACAACGAGGGAACAGAGAATAGCCTCTATTACCTCAGTCGCATGCTCCTCGATGCGGAAGTTAGGTATTCCCCCATCGAGAAGAGCTGTCTGGCGCTCGTATTTGCCGTACAGAAATTACGGCACTACTTGCAGCACCATGAGGTACAGTTGGTCTCTCGGGTAGACCCGTTGAAATATATCCTGAGCCGGCCTATGTTGACTGGCCGCCTAGCGCGGTGGGCTGTGATTCTCCAGCAGTTCGACATCAGGTATGTGTCTTAGAAGGCCATCAAAGGGCAAGCATTGGCAGACTTTCTGGCAGCTCACCCGACCTCCGCGGATCAGCCGCTGGATCTAGGCTTTCCTGATGAGGCCATTCTCTCGGTTGATCGAGCCGATCCATGCTGGCAGATGCACTTTGACGGTGCATCCCGGAGCCCCACCGGTAGAAGACTCGATAATCCTAAGCTCAACAGAGTGGGCTTGGGCATCGTCTTCATTACCCCGGAGCGAGCCGTGCTGCCATACTCTTTCCTGTTGTCAGAGGGCTGTACCAACAATGAGGCGGAATACCATGCCCTCATCACCGGCCTCGAGTTGGCTCTCGAGATCGACGTGCCCCGTCTGTGCGTGAAAGGGGACTCCGAGCTGGTCGTTAAGTAGATTAATGGCGACTACGTTGTCAGGAAGCCGGAACTTGTGCCATTTTTGGAGTGCACCCTCCTTCTGATGGCCCGGTTCCCTTCTCGGCCGGAAATTGTCCATGTTCCCCGGTCGCAGAACGGTCGAGCAGATGCTTTGGCCAGCCTCGCTACGTCACTTGAGGAGCCTGAACAGGACAACCTGATCGTCCACGTGACGCGCCGCAGGCTCATCGCTCCCGTTATCCCGGAAGAAGATCGTGGCCCGTTGGTAAGTAACCTCACCACGGTTGCCCCTATGCCCGGAGCCCCGAGTACCCCAGATATGACAGTCGGATCAGCCCCTGATTGGAGGACGCCTTTGGTTGAGTACCTCCAACATGGCATTCTTCCATCGGATCGGGCCGAGCGCGAGCGAGTTCGCCGCCGCGCATCGCAGTTCGTCCTCCAGAGCAGTCCCGGCCTGGAGCAGATCCTCTACAAACGCGGATTTGATGGTATTCTCCTCCGTTGCCTTCAGGGAGTTGAGATCCCACGAGTCATGCAAGAGGTTCATGCTGGTTCATGCGGCGCCCACCAGACTGGGCCGAAGCTGTCCCACCAGATTCGGAGGTTAGGATACTTCTGGCCCTCCATGATCCATGACCGCATCGAGCATGCCAGGAGGTGCCATGCGTGCCAGGTTCATGCGAACTTTGTGCATCGGCCGCCGGAGCCTATCCATACCACAAGGTATTCCTGGCCCTTTGCAGTCTGGGGACTGGACGTTGTGGGACCTTACCCGCCGGTGACAGCTCGCCAGTGCCGGTTCATTCTGACCGCCACGGACTTCTTCTCCAAATGGGCAGAAGCGATTCCGCTCAGAGAGGTCAAATCCTGTTCGATCGCTGACTTCGTGACCTCCAACATCATCTATCGATTTGGAGTGCCTCACGCTATCCTCACGGATAACGGAACCAATTTCCGAGCAGCCGAGTTGAAGAAGTTGTACGCCAAGTATAACATTCGCTCGAACCATACATCTCGCTATCATGCGCAGGCGAATGGACAGATCGAGGCGTTCAACAAAACCCTCTCTAACATTCTGCAAAAGATGGTTGGTCAGAACAAGAAGAGTTGGCCGGACAAGCTCCCCAACGCCCTCTGGGCTTATCGGACGACGACTCGCAATTCCACCCAGATGACCCCTTATTCCCTGGTGTATGGAGCTGAGGTCGTCCTGCCCATCGAGATCCAGTTGCCGTCCTTGCACACTGCGGTCTACGACCAGCAAGCGCCGGACAGAGTTGCTGAAGCCCGTCTAGTCGAGTTGGAAGCACTGGATGAGAATAGACTTCGCGCTTTGCACAACTTGGAGAGGCATCAAAGCAGAATGGCTCGAGCTTTCAATAAGAAGGTTCGCCTCCGCTCCTTCCTGCAGGGTGATCTAGTGCTAGCCCTAAGAGCACCGATGATCCCCGGCAGGAAGCCACCCAAGTTGGAGCCCAAGTGGGAGGGACCTTTTGTTGTCCGCAAGGTCTATCCCAATGGCGCGTACTCCCTAGCGACTATGGATGGTGAGCGTGTCACTCCTCCCACCAACGCTAGGTTCCTCAAGCAATACTTTGCCTGAGTGTTCAGACGTCCAGCATGACGTTAAACTGCACATTTGTCCAGCATGACGTTAAACTGCACAGACGTCCAGCATGACGTTAAACTGCACATTTGTCCAGCATGACGTTAAACTGCACAGTCGTCCCGCATGACGCTAAACTGCACTTCGTCCTGCATGACGTTAAACTGCACCACGTCCTGCACGACGTTAAACTGCATTCGTCCAAGCTACAAGACGTTAAACTGTTCAGCATTCGTCCAGGCTACAAGACGTTAAACTGTTCAGCATTCGTCCGCGCTGCAAGACGTTAAACTGCCAAGTGTTTCATCCAGCATGACGCTAAACTGCACTACGTCCGAGCTACAAGACGTTAAACTGTTCAGCATTCGTCCTGCATGACGTTAAACTGCCTCTCAAGAACTATGTGCGGCTTGATTCCCATCTTTATGGGATACGTAGGACCGCCTGAACCTTCATGTTTCAGGCCCAGCCCCATCCTTCGGGAATTTCCATCCCATCTCGGGCCCTTGGCCCAGTTGCCCCCGGGTGTGCGGCGTATGGTGTGAGCGTGGGGCTATGCCCTCATTCACGTCGGTTTGCTGGCCGCGCCGTACGCCTCCCCCGTGTGTGGGACTACCTCACACCCCTCATCGTCCTGCATGACGTTAAACTGCCTCTCCAGAACTACGTATGGCTTGATTCCCATCCTTATGGGATACGTAGGACCGCCTGGACGCTTGTGTTTCAGGTCCAGCCCCGTTTCTTGGTTGATCACGGGGATCTACCCTCTTTTGGTTGCTCTCAGGGTGATTCCTCCGACCCTTCCCGGTGACCCGTTAACATGTTTTGGGTACTTCGGTCTATGACTCGTAGTGTCAGATTCAATCCCGACAAGTCCTGTGTTGCTTGTCAGGCCTCACGCTTCCTCTTGTTCGAGCCTTCACTCAAAGGGATCCTCGTTAGCGGTTTGGGTACGATGCCTCAGTGCTCTCCTACCGCTCCGGGTCGATTTACCGGCGGGTCTTGGGCCGTAAATCGATATGAATCCTGCGATTGAGCGGTTGATGCTCGTTTGCTTGCCCCGTCTTAGGCTGACGCGATCGGATGTTGTGTTGCGAATGCGTCAGCAACATCCTTGATCGCCATGTCGGCTCTTTCAGGCTCTGAACATTGGTTGCGCAGTCCTCATCACACTCCACCTTTATGCGTTGTAGTGGAATCTCGACACTCTTCATACTGACCTACAGTACACCTCTACACGTTAGACAGACCAACCAGGGTAATGATGTCGTTCGAGTCTCCCATGATCTGAGCACCAAGGATATATGCGGATATCCTCCCTAAGGGCCGTGCGTAGCTAGACCCTCGTCCCCATAAGGAGGAAGGAGTCGCCCGAACAATCGCGTTCAGGGCCCAGTATATCTGGAGGCTAGCATCTCTGCCCCTCGGGTGATGGACATACGCAGACCCCTATCCCAAGACTCTCCTCCTGGAATCGTGCGTGACCGCAGGGCTGGGTATGTTCCCACCTCCGCCGTGTCCACCGTACCGCAATAAGCGGATTCCTCCATGGTCCGAACCACACGACCTTAAACTGTGTTGTCTGGTCCTACCACACGACCGTAAACTGTGATCGTCTTGGCCGCCCGACGAGAAACGGCACTGCATCGTGATGTTCTCCTCGGGGGACACTCATGTTGGGCGCTGGTTAATAACCACGCCATTCATCAATGCCTTCCATGGCTTGATTATTGTGGCGACGCCAGAGATTTCTCAATCACAGGCATGTCGCCGCACAAAGAAAAACCATTCATCTTTAAGGACAAACAAGAAATATCAAATGCAGCTCCTTCTGTGTGCGAGGGTCAGACCCGCACTCTTCCTCGCGCTGGTGCCCGATTGTGATGCGCCGCGCTTCAAGAACTACGTGTGGCTTGATTCCCATCCTTATGGGATACGTAGGAACGCCCGGATGTTTAAAACATCGGGTCCATCCCCCCACCTCTTAGAGATTCCCCCTTCTCCGGGGAATCCGCCGCCTTCGGGTCACCCTCAAGGCGTGTCCCTCGACCCCTTGCAGTGGTCCACCGGTGTCAAGAGTACTCTGGTTTATTGCCAGGAGGGTCAGGTTCAGCTTGGTCAGGTTTCTTCCACTTTTCAGGCTTCGTGCTCCCTTTCATTCGGACCCATCGTCTACGCCCTGGGTGGAGCCCCCGTGAACGGTTCGGACACAATGCCTCAGTGCTCTCCCACCGACTCGGGCCGGTACCCCCAATGGCCTCGGGCAGCAAATCGATATGAATCCTGCGATTGAGCGGTCGATGCTCGTTTGCTGCCTCACTCCACCAACGGTTAGTGCGATATTGATGCTGCTTTTCCGCCACGGTCGGCAGTACTCCCATATCGTTACGCCGGTGCCCCCAGTCCTTGAATGAATGGCCGCATGATTCACATTTTCCACCTCCCATTCCGGCCAGGCAAAACCTCGACACTCTTGACACTATCCCTCAGTGCATCTTCGCATATCCAGGGGATATGACCACGATGTGGCGTGCTTGGAGGTCTTTATGGTCCGAGCTCTAAGACCTTAAACTAAGATCTCTCCTTATGGTCCGAGCTCTAAGACCTTAAACTAAGATCTCTCCTTATGGTCCGAGCTCTAAGACCTTAAACTAAGATCTCTTCTTATGGTCCGAGCTCTAAGACCTTAAACTAAGATCTCTCCTTATGGTCCGAGCTCTAAGACCTTAAACTAAGATCTCTTCTTATGGTCCGAGCTCTAAGACCTTAAACTAAGATCTCTCCTTATGGTCCGAGCTCTAAGACCTTAAACTAAGATCTCTTCTTATGGTCCGAGCTCTAAGACCTTAAACTAAGATCTCTGCTTATGGTCCGAGCTCTAAGACCTTAAACTAAGATCTCTCCTTATGGTCCGAGCTCTAAGACCTTAAACTAAGATCTAGCCCTTATGGTCCGAGCTCTAAAGACCTTAAACTAAGATCTAGCCCTTATGGTCCGAGCTCTAAAGACCTTAAACTAAGATCTACCCCTATGGTCCGAGCTCTACGACCTTAAACTAAGATCTCCCCAAATGGGGTCCTACGTCCTGCATGACGTTAAACTGCACTCTCAGAACTACGTATGGCTTGATCTCTAGCCTGATGGAGTACGTAGGAATGCCCGGGCATTCCGACTCGGGTCCAGCCTCAGGGATCGTTAAGTCCCGCCCCTCCTCGTCGCCGGCCGTCTGGCCTGACTTCGGGTAGAGTGGTGCAGTTGTGATATTCTCCCCGATTCAGCTCGGGATGCCCCATCGCAAGGATGGGAAGCGACGGTTTCCTCGTCAGAGAGGTGCTGTCTGAGAATTGAGGTGACTCACGGCCAGATTAGTGCATCCGCCTAATACGCTCTCCCCACGGTGGCGCAATTTTGAGAGCGTTGGATTCTGTCCGAACAAATCGTCACTTCGCCCCACGCTTCGCATGCCCTGTTGATCTGGATTTCCACCCTTATGTCTGAAGGAACCCCAAAGCGGTATTCATGATGACATGTGGTCCGCCTCCTGCAATATGAATGATGGCCTTTTTCGGTCCGTCTATTGCAGTTGTTATGGTCGATCCGCTGTCCGCCTACCGTCTCGGGCATTTCCTGGAAGGCCGACCGTTGTGGATGTCTGGATTCGGGACACACGATTCACCCTGTCTCATTTCCCTATGTTCGGATAAAATCTCAACGCCCCTAGCATTGTCCCGCTCGTGTGTTGGAACAGGTTGGGGGGATGGTACATTGATTAGGTCTGAGGTCTCCTTTCTTAGGAATGACCTCCCTCTTTTCTCCAGGAATCCAGGCCCAATTGTGGATGCCTGATGCTTGGTTAACACTCCCGCAAGACAACGAATTGTGGTTGAGCATGTTAAACCAAAAGATGCAGATAAATATATTGATTCATACAGATGGATCAAAGAAGCGGAAGAAAATGTTTTGGGAATGGCAAAACAAAGCCCTTAGGGATTAGCGTGCTGGATGAGTCTTTCTAATGCCGCTACCCTTTGGCTGGTGGCCTCCAGAGCTGCTTCTCGCTCTCTGCGTGCCTTCTCTTCATCGGCGGTCGCAGCGCGCAGTTCGTCGATTCTGGCCTGTGCACGCTCCCGCTCGACCTGAATTGTGACCATCTGTTGGCCCGCCTCCGTCAGCTGTACCTGGGCGTCAACCAGCTGAGCTGCTAGTTGCTCCACAAGCTCGGTACACGTTGCGACGAAGGCCTCCTTCTCTGCCGCCTGCCCTTCGAGGCGCCGGACTTCCTGCTCTGCCGCGGGGAGCGCCCGCGCGCTCTCCGACATGTCCCGACTTTGTGCGACGTCGGCACGCCGGCAGCTCTCGCGCATCTTTTCGGCCATGAAATCACGGACCGTTAGATGGAGGCGTTGAGCATCAGCTCCCCCGGCACACAGGAAGCGCAGCCAGGTTTGAAGTGATCCCATGCGCCCCAGCCACTCCGATGGGTCTCGCTTGAGGAAGCGCTGGATGCACTTCCACCCCCTATGGCGCGTTATCCGGCTCTCCTCGACCGCCTCCGTGTCTGAGTCGTCCATCTCCTCGGGATCGGCAGGCCGGTAGGCAGGGAAGGCAGCCAGCAGGTCTGCTGCAGGGTCCGCCCCTGGGAGGTCCTCATGAGGGATAGGTTCCCCAACATCTGGGCGACCTTCTTCTCTCTCCCCAGCGGCGCTGACACCCTCGTCAGCCCCCAGCCTCTCTCCGATGGCAGCACCGCCGACGTCCGCAGCCCCTTGATCAGCAGTTGGTGGGGCCGGCTCGGTTTGGGAAGTCTGTTCCGGAGCAGGCGGCATGTCCACCACTGGTCCACTCGTAGATGGCCCGGGTTCGGCAACCCGACGAGCCTCCAATGTTGAGATCACTGCGCGGGGCATGCCATGGTTAGTCACGGATCGTCAACAGCAAGCACCAGCAGTAAAGTAGGGAGACTTACGGGAGTTCGGAGCGTCATCTTCCGCTATCCCGGTCGCCGCAGGAACAGTTGCAGCAGGGGACCCCTTAGCGCTTGTCGGTTCGATAATGGGTGCCTGGCCCCCGCCTTGTCCTGCTGGCGCCTCTCCTACTCCTGCTGAGGACGCCTGACCGACATCCGTGTGCTCCTGAGAAAGATGGAGAAATGGGTTAGAAGCTGCATAAGAGAGTGGATGAAGCAGATTGAGTAGGGATAGAAGCGGACCTCGAGGAGCTCAGTGACATCAACGTTGTCAGAGCCGGCCACCTCGCCTCTCTCCCGTGGGCTCCCCTGATGGGATCTTCCCTCGGAGCCTTCATCCTCCCCCATTTCCTCCTCTTCTTCGGAGTCGCTGCTACTGTCATCTTCTTCCGGCGGCATCTGTTCCGGAGCGGGCTCGAGACCGAGCATCACCTTCACCAGAAGGGATGGCTCCGCGCGCTGACCACGTTGGCGCGCGTACTCGTCCATGGCCGTCAGATACGCATACTGCCGGTTGAAGTCCACTCTGTCGGCAATCTGGAGGCGCCCGACCTCTGGCAGATAGATTCCTTCTCTGAGTATCTTTCGCCAGATGGCGTCGGTCCCCAGTGACTGCCGCAGAGTCATCCAGGCCGACCACAGCGCCGGGAAGACCGCATCATGGGAAGGTTCGAGCAGACGTCTCACCTGCTTCCCGGGCCGCTCGTCGACCACCGCACGTGCCCCCTCTCTGGGCGCTGAGGTCGTGGCGGCAGCTCGCGATGTGCCCGCCGCCGAAGTCCCTGCCCGCGCCGGCTCCGCTGTTTGGCGCGCCTCCGTTCTCCCCCATGTGGCGGCACCTCGCCTCCTTCCTTGACGCCCGGTCTCCGCACGGGTAGCCTCGAGCCGCCGAACTAGCTTCCGCAAAAGCCCCTCAGGGTACGCGATGGCCCAGTGTTCGGCGTACTCGGTTGCCAAGCCTGCGTCAACTCCGGTAGGAGGGAGAGTGATGATGTCGCCAGAGCCGAAAGCGGCAAACATCAGCCACATCTAGCGAAGGACGCCAGGGTTCGTCTCCTCCCGGACAGCAGTGAATACCCTCTTCGGCATCCGTTGAAGGCACCCGAACTGCCTGGCGAACCGGGTCGGCACGTAAGGCTCGCAGATCACCTTCCCGTCGATCCGAGCCACGAGCACCCCGCCCCGCATGTTCAGGAAGTATTCATGCTGCTCCAGCGGACCCTGCCCATTGTCGATCATCTGGCCGACGGGAGTGGGGAACGGACTGAAGTTGAAGTTGGCATGATTTCCAATCCGGATCCGCACGCCCTCCTCACTTAGGGTCATCGGAGCGACCCCCGCGATGTTCAGCAGGGAGGGTCGCAGGCCGTTGCCCGGAGGAATGATGGCGTTCGGAAACTTGTACCCACCGAGGTGAGCAGCCACCCAGCCGTGGAAGAACTGAAAGGGCCCACAGATCCTTCGTGGCGACCCCCCTCGTGAGATGCGTCCCAGGATGGCATACAGCCTCGCCAACACTGGGACCCCGAGGTTGTATCTCTTGTTGGCGGCCATAGCGCCCGCCATCGCCAGTGTCGCCGGGCGAACGCCCATTCTCGCGTCCCGCACTGGCAGGAGCCACCCACTCAGAAAGGCGGCCAGGAACGCCGCGTACCGGACATTTGGGTCCCGGGCCTCGATGACGCGGTACCCCCATGAGCGATAGTCACCCGTCTCCAGGACCCGCCAGTACGACCCGTTCCGGCTCCTCTGAGCTGCGGTCGGGCACCGCTTCCCCCTACCAGGCATCTTGACCGCCGGGTCATGCTCCAAGAACTGGCTGAACCATTCCTTGTAGGCTATGTCCTTCTGGAAGTCTTTGATCCCGAGCCGCTGCGTAGCCAGGTCAAGCAGATGCCAGGTCAGGATGGGAGTCCGTGACCTGTCCTCCCAGGTATTCTTCGGTGGCAGGAACTCATCGTATTGGTAGCCCTCCAGCGGGATACCTCCGATGCAGTGGATGTCCCAGAGACCGATGCCGACCTCCCCATGGTGAAGATGGAAGGTGTTGGTATCCGGAGACCATCGGGTGAACAGCTCCGGCCCGAGCTCGGACTGCTGGTAGAAGTGGAACTGCGACGTCCACACCGCCTCGAACAGGCCGATGTACCGCAGCTCCTCTGCGAAGTGATCGCAAGTGTGTCGTACCCAGAACGCCCAGGCCCACTCGCTAGTGAAGTTGCCCCCAGACCGCAAGTCCCAGTCCTTCAGCCAGCCCTTGGTGTCGTCCGTGACGCTCTGGCGATATATGCTCGAGTAGAGGGCTGGAGAATTCTCCGCAGTAGGCTCACCCCCATCAATGGTTCGCGTCCTCGGGTTCAGGACATAGACATCCAAGTGTCTGGTCTCCCTGGCAGGATGCCCATTGTTGGTGATGTTATAGCGGAGAAGCTCGTCCTCCCGGGTCACCCAGGTCCGCGGCGCATCAATCTCGAACCCTGGCACCGGAACCTCATCTAGGATGCCGAAGTTCCAAAGCGGCAGGTTGTCCGACAGTGGATATGTCTTCTGGGCCGGCGTCAGTAAGTCGAACAAGGATTGATTGTTGGAAACAATCTCCTTGGCTCCGTAAACCTCCTCGTTCGTCGTCATCTCAGCCCTGCGAGTGGCGGCATCCCCCTCATTTCCTTGATTCGCGGCCATCTCAGAAGTTCCGGGGGTCGTGCGGGTTAAGGGATGAAGTGTGCGGAATCGGACGAGGCTGGTGGAAAAGTTTGAGAGTCGGCGCGCAATCCTAGTGGACGGCGCGCAATCGGGAAGTCGTTCGCGTAAAACCCTGGGTATTCGCGCAAAGACAGAGCGAAATCCAGACGGTTTTGCGCGACGAGCGGGCGAATTCCGCGCCGGAAAAGGCAATTTCGCGCACGAGAGCAGAGATGCTTATCGCGCGGAAGGCCAATGTACGGCACGGAGGGACCCAGTGCCCCTATTTATAGGCGAGGCCGGGGTCCGCGCTGCGCGGAAAGCGCTTCGCGCGACCGCAGCGGCGAATTTCGCGACCGGAGCCCCTTTTTGCGCGCCTAAGTCCCGCGCCGCCAAGGACTTCGGCATTCCGGCGTCTCCCTCGGAACCCGATCGTTGCGACCTCTCGCCGATCAGATTCCGAGGGGGGGCTTTTGTAGACGCCGGAAAAGTCCGTTGTTCCCAAACGAAGCTCCGGATGCGGAAAGCGAGGTCATATTTGGAGTCGGAAGAATGTTTCGGAGGGCCCGGAGGCCTTGCACGGAATTTCAGAGGTCTGCGCGCAAAGATGATGATCCGCGCGCAAAACCCCCGGGATGCGCGCAACTCCCTTGCGCGCGGTGCCCGATTTCGCGCCCGCGAGGAGAATTCCGCGCTCGCGCCTTGGATTCCGCGCCCGGGGTTGCCTATAAATACTAGGCGACCCCCAACGTTTCAAAGGTTGCTGGAAGTCGAACGGTCTCCCGCACGCGCAATTCAATCCCTTCCGCGCGCAATGCCGATCTTCAGGTAACCTCCTTTCTTTCGCGCAATCGAGCCTTGGGGTCCGCCTTCGCGCGCAATCCCCTTGGCTCATTTCCTTTGAACAAATTTCAACCCGAAGGCCTTTGCGCGCAAAAGAAGCCTCTTGCGCGCAATTGCCCCCGGGTGCGCGCAATCCAACCCGATTGCGCGCACCCCCATCTTCAAAGTGGCCATTCGTTAGAGAATGAGCCGTTGCCCCCACGCGCTACCCGAAGCCCGGTGCGCGCAATCCCAATCATCCGCGCGCGAAGCGCTGGCCCAATTGCGCGCCAGCCCGCCATTTTGCGCGCCGATCCGCGGTTTTGCGCGCAAAGCTCCTCTTTTGCGCGCAATCCGCCAGGGTCGCCTCCCTTGACCCCCTTTGGGTACCCGCCTGCGTGGCGCCCGATGGTCTTCATCGCAGGTGCCCGCGTTGTGCGTCGTCTTTCCGTGCGGCCCCCCCCCCTAGGCTCGCGCGAAGTGACACGGACCTACCGGCGGCTTTATCGTCCAGCATGACGCTAAACTGCACTACGTCCGAGCTACAAGACGTTAAACTGTTCAGCATTCATCCAGCATGACGCTAAACTGCACTACGTCCGAGCTACAAGACGTTAAACTGTTCAGCATTCGTCCAGCATGACGTTAAACTGCACTACGTCCGAGCTACAGGACGTTAAACTGTTCAGCATTCGTCCAGCATGACGCTAAACTGCACTACCTCCGAGCTACAAGATGTTAAACTGTTCAGCATTCGTCCTGCATGACGCTAAACCGCACCACGTCCTGCACGACGTTAAACTGTATATGTCCAGGCTGCACGACGTTAAACTGCCTAGCCCCCATCGTCCGCGCTGCAAGACGTTAAACTGCCAAGTGTTTCGTCCTCAACACACGACGTTAAACTGTACTTCGTCCGGCAAGACGTTAAACCGTCTGCATCGTCCGATCCCGTGCTCTGCACGCAGGGTCTCCCCCGGTTTGGACGTGGCCCCCACCCGCTCGTCTCTGCAGGGATGTCGGGATTGTCCCGCTTTTGGGACAATTTAATGGGAGTGGCTTTTCCCTACGAGGGCAGGGTATTACAAACCCCTAGTTTCTCGTGGGAGGCTGCACATGTGTATCTCCATTGCGCCTCCCCACTACCGAAGCCAGTAGAGGGTGTGACTGGGATCGAGGTGTCTTCTGCTTTCGGTCCAAGTCCCTTCCAACTGAGTTTTGCCGCATCTGGGCTGCCTCAAGTGCGTAAGTCCTGACAGAATGAACTACGTGGACTTTGATCCCTGTCTTCTATACAGGGTACGTAGGAAGCCTCCCTGAGGTCCAAGCCCGCCACCTGGTCGTCCCGGTCGTATTTACGTCGGTTCGTCCATCAGTGGACCCCTCCAGGGTTCACGCTTGCGTCGATTCACCTATGAATCCGCCCCTGTGGGAGACTGCCCATGTGTATCTCCACGGTGCCTCCCCACAGCCCCCCTTTTCCATTTCTCCTTTTATCGTCCAGCATGACGTGAAACTGTGATCCACCCGGCCGTTCCACCCCCCTCTGTGCGAGGTGGTTCGGTTCAATCCTCCGCCCGGCGGCCTAGACCTCTTCGTGAGTCGGCTTGCCGACGTCCAGCATGATGTTAAACTGTATACCCGAACTACGCTGACTTTGATCCGTGCTAACGCGCGGTACGTAGGAAGCCCCTACGGGGTCCAAGCTCTTCACTCCATCATCCATCCTGATCCTTACCCGGGCCGCCACATCCCGGTGGGGTCATGCCACTTCACTCCACTCCACGTTACTTGGGAAGCCGCCCATGTGCTGGCCCCAGCGTCGGAGGTTCCCCGCAAGGGGTTCTGTCATCTGATCCACTTTTCGTGTTGATCGGTCCGACGCCGTCCCCGCTGGACGTTAAACTCGCGGCATACCCCGTGTTAAACATGGGAAGCTGAGGAAAACCTCAGGTGACACAGTTCCCCGCACCTAGTACGGGATGCCTCAGGCCATCATGCCTTCGAGAAGCCCTATTAGGGACGGAAGACAGACGTGCAGAGCCGCAGTGTTACGACACGCCCCCATCACCCAGAGCCACCCGGCCTTCTCACTGCAGGTTGCTGCCCCGCCCAGACTCCTTGGAGCGTCCGGGCGGAAGCAGCGTAATTAACCGGTGTCCATGAAGATATGGCGCCGGGAACGAGATTCACGAACATTCTTAAGTCTATGAGGGAGACCCGGATTAGGCGACGAGTTCCGAGGAGACGTCCAAGGAAGGAGGAGCCGACATCCCATCATCCCGGTTTCGATCAAGGAGCAGACGCCCCTGAATAAGGGACGGATGCCGCCCGCCTTTGGAAAGAGGGACTGCGGGACCACAAGCCGCGCGCCCATCCCCTCGGGTTGACGGGTGCACGCGCGAACGCGTCCTGGCGGAACAGCGTAACCCGACGCACATCCGCACCGAAACAATCACCCATAAGATTAGTATTATCAACCTCTTCAGGTGAAATTGACGTCTAGATGAGGGCATCATAGACTTCATTTTCAGGTGGAATAACCTCACGTACTCGCTTGACATGCCACTAACGCAAGACAATATTTTGCAGATGTGCATAGGGAATGTCAATACTAAATGTTTCTATGCCCTCATTACTCAAGACATCCCTAGTAGATTATGGGATTTTTCTAACAAGGAAAAACACCTAGAGGAATCCTTATAGTAGGCCATGTATGAACATATTTTGATTCCACGAGCCCCATCATGTATAGCTGCTAAGAAAGAGACTACCACAACAGTGTAGGTAGAGGCTCTAGAACCACTAGGGTTGTTTCCAGAAGAACCTCACTAGGTACTACCTCGTCATGTTCAACAGCCTCAGGAATCTATAGCTTGTTACCTATAAAATATGCATGCACCTCTTCTATAATCACCACCACCCAGACGAGATAATGTGGTTCCATATCCTCATCCTCCACCACACTCTCGCTAGAATCCATCTCTTCATATTCCTCCTATGGGGAAAGGAAACCATAACTATTCGTTCCTAGAGGTCATGGTTCTCAGGTATTTCAATAGCGCTTTGGAACAAGGATCCCTCAATTTCCTTAAATGTAGAGAGCCTCAGGAGGCCAAACTCACTGATAGTCTTAACTACTATCCTTACCATAGATTCCTTGGTTATACCATCAAGTAGTGAAATGTGTTCAAGGAATTTCTCTAGGACTATACAGACAATGGTGTGATTATGTTGGGTGAACTCCCTATATAGGTAGAGCATATATCTATCAAGCCCAATAGGGACATTAAATGTTCTGAAAAATGCCAACAAGTCTCCATCCACGTGGATCAAGTGTATGATGACTGGTTGGCCCATATGAAAATATCTCACACCCATGTCATCATCTGTTCCTACCAAGTCCAGGATGTACCTCCAGAAGTCAACCCACCATCTCCAGTGGACACTCTTGCATCTGCCTCTCAACCCTCAACATATCAAAAGAGTTTGAGTTGAAATTGTAAGCAAAAGATATGTCCCCCACCAGTTCCAAATCTGTCCAGTACTCTTAGAAAATCCATGCCTCCTGAAATGGGTATCACACCTAGGGTCCCTCCCACACCAGTAGACCTCTATGAAATTGATCATGAGTTTGTGTATATGAATACCATCAAATTGGTAGATCTATACATGGATCATGATGAAGTGGAGTATTAGGAAAACCCTTCAAAGACCCATGATAGATTCCATGGAAGAATAAGTAGAGGACAACAAAGCCATCAGAATCCCCATTTTAGTGCTCCAATCCTAGTTTCACATGCCACCAAGACCAGACAATAGACATTGTGTAGAGATCAGTAGGAACAATCATCCCATATCATTTTTTGTCATAGAACATTATGTATTGTGCTCATTAACCAGACAGAACTACCATAGTTGTATCATGATCAGCCACATTTTGTTGGTTTTCAGTCAGCCAACGGTTAGTCAGTGATGATTCTATGAATCTTGTCTAACTAATAGAATGTATCCAGCACTAGATGGAACCTTATGGTTTCTCCCACATCACCCATTGTGATTCCTGCCACAGAACAACTCCATGTGAGCATAAATGTGCATCTAGCATGGATTTACTGTGTTTTAAAGCATCTCTCCATCATTCTTTCCAAACTCTTGATACATAATGATCTCCATAATTTAAAGGACTTGTGAGTAGCCCTCATGGAATCATTCTAGAGCTCCCTTTAAGTTGAAATAGTAATTTTCGAAAATAAATTCATTCCACACTGAGTTCTTAAAGCAATCAGAATGCCAGATCATCATCTCTTTATTTAGAGAACATGAGAGTTATCTTGTGTAGGGGCATATCAGACCATTCTACATCACAAACTAGTTAAATTTCATATAGTTAGGTTATAGTCTCATTGATGTCGTTTTTAGGATCAATCTCATTCCAACCTAGACACTCCACATGATGGGAATCTATGAATAAGATTTGAGATCCTCTAACATGAATAATTATGGTTATGATAGGACCGAGTAGAGACCATGTGTCTGGATCAATTTGAAGACCCAGTTCGGTTTTTTGATATCAGACACTAAGTTTATGGTTGTCTCACAGAACACCACATACAATGCATTTATGGTTAGTACTTGGCTCAATCTTCATATATTAGTCCCCTCCCCTATAACCATGCCTCAAATACTCCCTCAATGGTTGAGTAGAAATTCTCCAAGGTGATGATGCTCTTTTTTCCTCTTGTGAAGCTCACTATAATGACATGGATTATTAGCAGATTAATCACAAGAATGATCATACCAATGAGGTTCGGAAATCCTTTATAATGGTTGACCCATGGTCATACATGGATGATGAAGTTTTCCTCCCAATTCACCAATTGGAATCTATGATGATTGACTTTGGGAATTTATTTTTTCTTTTCTAATAGGAATAGTCTCTATGTCCCCTAGTTCAAGGAATGCTAGAATATTACCTTTTATTCTTAAATGAGTCGAGATGGGTCATGCTAGAACCCCCTAATCTAAAAATGTATCTATATGTTCACCCAATGGAGGAATCTTCCCGTTATACTTTCCTATTACTCCAAGCTGGGATAAACCATAAAAAAACTACCCATCACCACTACTCAAGTTGACACCAATGCTCCTTCATATTCAATCACCCTGGGTGAACCGCATCCTCCCATAGATTCCTATGCCTCATATGAATAAGTGGATTTGGAATATGCTCCTCCCACATTCAAGGACTGTGTCTCCACCACCCTTAATGAGTTCGTACATATGAACCTTTGTACCAAGTTCAATGCTAATCAGTGCAGTTATGCCTATAGAGGAACAAAAACAGTACATATATTTATTGAAGCAGCATCATGATGTGTTTTATTAGATCTCTAAAGAGATTCTAGGGCTAGACCATCATGTAATATTCCACCATATTGGCCTTATAGAGAGCCGCAACATGTTCAATCAACCTCCCACAATGATGAACCCCTCTCACAGTGTCATGTTCCTGGCTGATGTTTATATGATCATCAAAGAAAACATCATCAAAGAAGTTTAGTACCCCAAGTGGATAAACGAAACCATTCTCCCCTGGAAGAAGAGCATACAGATTAATGTTTGTATCAACTTCCATGATCTCAACTTACACTGTAGAAAGGATTCTTTTCTCCTTATGGTGACATATATGTTGATTGAAACCACCGCTAGATTCTAGGTAGTCTACATTATGTATGGGTATTCCAGGTATAACTAGATCCAGACGGTCCCCAAAGATAATGATTCTACATCCTTCAGGGTGCCACAGTGGACGTTTTTATATCATTTAATTCCTTTCTTTATGAAGAATATAGGATCCACCAATCATCATTCCATGTACCACATCTTCAATACAATCCTCAAGAAACAAGTAGAATGCTACATGGATGATTTTGTGGCCACACCCAACCATCATCATGATCATATCAACAATCCTGAGAAATATTTCATCTTACATAACTCTTAATAGTTGAAGATAAATCCCTTGAAATGTTATTTTGGGGTGACATTTGATAAATTACTCGGTTTCACTCTCAAATACAGAGGAATCAAGATCAACCTAGATATGATCAAAGTTATTAGCTAGATTCCCCCTTCGAGAAACCTCCACGATCTATAAGACCTTCAAGGCCACGTAGAATACATATGTTAATTTATCATGATTCTATACGATAAGTGTAATAACTTTCCTAGGATCATGAAGAAAGGTTCCATCTATCAGTGGGATGAATAGTTCCAGACCACGTTTAAAAATATTAAGTAGTACCTGCCACAACCTCTGGTGCTGATGCCACACATCTCTGGGAAGTTATTGGTCCTCTATGTAACCACCCTCGAATGATCCCTTGGCAGCCTATTTACCCGAAGAACAACAAAGGGATAGAGAACAGTTTATACTTTATCAGTTGCATGATCCTCAACATGATGTCTATATACTCCCCCATCGAGAAGAAATTTGTCACATTGGTTTTTACATTTTATACGTTGTGGCACTACTTACAGCATCACGAGATACATCTGGATTCCTATGTGGATCCGCTAAAATACATCCTAAATCTCCCATCATTGATAGACAATCCAACCCATTAGGTAGTGATCCTTCTACATATAAACATCATATTTTTTCTGTAGAAGGTTTTCAAGGGTCATGTGCTGGCAGACTTTATGTCCGCTCATGCATTCCCTGAGGAAATTCCTTTAGATGTTGACTTCCCAAAAACGGATATCCTCATAGTGGACCAATATGTGATGTTTTGGTATAATAATTTTTATGGATACTCCTATATCTCAACCGACCGAAGGCTCAATGACCCCATGTTCAATAGAGTATGATTAGTAATTTTTTTCATCATGCTTACACAGGATGTTCTTATTCAATCTTACTATCAGATGGATGCACCAAAAATGAAGAATAGTACCAGTCTCTCATCACCAGTATAAATATGGATATTTTTATCGATCTCCCCCACCCGAATGTAAGGGGGCGATCTAATCTAGTCCTCAATTAGGTAAACAGTGACCACATCATCAGGAATTCGAAGCTCATAACCCTTCTCAAACATTCTCTCTATTTGATGGCCTAGTTCCCTTCTCACCTAGAGGGGACTCATGTTCTCTAATAACATAATGGTTGAGCTGATCTCCTAGAAAATTTAGTTTATTCTCTTGTAGAGTTTGAATAGGATTATTTGTTCATTCATGTGGCATATTGGATATTCATTTTTTCGGTCACTCCATATGGAAGTGAAATCAAGAAGGTAATCCACTTTACCTCCAATGATTTTACATCTGGTCCGCTGGACCACTTGTAGCTGAATATTCTTTCGATTAGGCAAATCCATTCACTGAGTATCTTCAACATGATAACGACCCATCATAGAAATTTTAATGTGAGACAAATTTCCATCGTGAAACTTAGATCACCCTCCATAGTGGGCCAAACCTTGAGATGACTCTCTAAAATGGTGGGCTGGATGAAGTTATCCTCTACCAAATTCATGGATATGAGATTCCTTTAGTTATGTAGGATGTTCATGTTGTGTCCTTTATTTCCCATCATGCTGGGTTGATGTTCTCCCACTAGATTCGGAGGCTAGGCTACTTCTGCCCCACCATGGTCCCTGACTATATCATGTTTTCCAAGAGGTTCCAGGCATTTCAAATTCATTCCAACATTTTTCATCATCCCCCAGATCCCCTCCATACTAACATGTATTGTTGGAACTTTTTGGTCTGTGGTCTTGATGTTATAGGTCCATATCGACCATCAACAACTCACTAGTGAAAGATCATTTTGACCTCAATGGATTTATTTTCCATCTCGAAAGAATCTATCCCCTCAAGGATGTCAAGGTTCATTATATTATTGATTTCATGACCTCCAACATCATCTATAAATTCAGAGTCAATCATGATATTCTCACCAAAAATTGTACAAACTTCTAGCCAGTTGAGATACATAAATTGTATGCCAAGTATGTTATGTGGTATATCCTTACTTCTCACTACCATGAAAAAGAAAATGGATATATTGAGGAATTCTAAAAAAACCTCAAACATTTTTTAGAGATGGTGGTTTAAAGCAATAAATGTTCGTCAGAAAAGATCCCAAATTCTCTCTAGGCTTATCAGAAGATGACACACAATTCCACTTAGGTGACTCCATCTTCCCTAGTGTATGGAAAAGAGGTAATCCTTCCAAATGAGATTTAGTTTCCGTCTCTCCGCACAAATTTATATGACAAGAAAACATCTGAAAAGATAGTATAAGTCTATCTAGAAGAACTAGAATTCCTAAAAAATAACAGGATCTAAGACTTGTAAAATCTAGAGCAACACTAAAACAAGATATCTAGAGTGTTCAAGAAGAATATTCATCTTCACTCATTCCTATAAGGTGATATGGTACATTCTCTAAGGACAGTGATTATACCTAGAAAGAAGCCACCAATGTTGTATCCCAAATGGGAAGGACCTTATATCTTTCAGAAGGTTTATCCTAATGATGCATACTCTTTCATCACCATGGATGGTGAGTGTATAACTCCTCCCACCGTTTCAAGTTCCTCAAGTTGTACTTTGAATGAAAAGGGTCAAGCATCCATCATGACAATAAATTGCATGAACACATCCTATATGACATTAAGTTTTGCTCCATTATCCTAGATATAGGATGTTAAACTATAAATAATTTTGGTACTTTATATAAGACCTTAATATACATTTTATTTTCATCCTAAATGACATTAAAATTTCTAGCGTCCTAGTTTCATGAAGCTAAACAATGTGACAATCTTCATCCTAATTGTGGGATGATAAACAATTTAACAACCATGTTATTATCAATTGAAGGGATATCATCCCTAGAATCGGTCATCTACCATTACATCTTCAAGAACTATGTATGTATTGATTCCCATCCTCATGGGATACATATAGAGGCCCAAGATTTTTTTTCTTCGGGCCCAGTCATAAGATCAAAAACCTTTTGGTCGTGTGGACTGATTTTTCTTGAGGAAAATTTTCTACGGTGTGGGCCTCCATTGTCCTCATTCATGTCAAGTTTTTTCATGGTGTTTCACTGAATATTTATTCCTTATAATCTTCATCCTATTGTTTGAACTCTGTGACCTTAAATGAAGACTCACAACATCCTAATTCAATGAAATTAAATAGGGTAACAATCATCAACCTAATCGCATGATGATAAACTACAAGATAATCATGATATTATCATTTGATAGGATATTACCCCTCGTATCAAAAATCTACCATTACATCTTTAAGAACTATGTATGGATTGATTCACACCCTTATGAGATATGTATCTATGTTTTGAAATTTTTTCTTATGATCCATCCACAAGATCACAAACCATTTGGCCCCTTGTCCTGAGTTTTCCCTGGGACTATGTTGTGTGATGTGGTCCTCCACAATCCTCATTCATGTGGGTTTCTTCATAGAAATTCAATTCATACATACTCTTTTATAATTCTCATCCTATGGTTTGAACACTATGACCTTAAACTAAGACTTATACCATCCTAGTTACATGACATTAAATTGTGATTTTTATAAAAGGTTAGGGCCGAAGTCTCATTTATTATTAAAGCAATGAAAAGACCTATTTTAATTGGGTAGAGGGAGACCCATTACATAGCCCGAAGGCCAAGTTGGTATTTATCCCATTACATGGCCCGTAGGCCCAAATTTTTGGTCCAAGGCCCATTCTTTGAATAGTAATGATATAGTCCCACCTACTATAGTACCGCACAGTACCTGCCACTGCTACAGTACCATGCCACCGCTACAGTGGCCTACCGCCACTACAATTTCTGTCATTGCTACAGTTCAGCCACTGCTATAGTACACTGTCGTAACCTACGACCCATGGGTTTGTAACCCCCATTTTTCATGTAGCATTATGAGGTGATTACCACTAATCCAAACCCCAACTACACATTAAATTGTGTAACAATATTCATTATAGTTTCATGGAAATAAACTGCATAACATCCATGTTATTATGGTATAAGTTGATATATATCCCTAAAATTGGTCATCTACCATTCCATCTTCATGAACAATATATGTCTTGATTCCCATCCTCATGGGATATGTAGTGACACCCATATTGTTTTTCTTTGGACCTAGCCACATGATCACATCTCTATTTCCCCTTTGGCCTAAGTTTCCCTTTGTGAGTGCATAGTGAGAAATGGGTATCTTGGGTCCTCATTCATGTTAGTTTATATTCCACACCACGCACATGTCCTCTGAGATACATCTTTTTCCCCGATGTCCTATTTTATTGATAGTAAATTGCATAACATTCTATATCCAAGATGCATGATGCTAAACTATATAGCACTGATGGTCCTTTAGACACTACCTTAAATAGGAATGTTCTCCACATCCCTCCAACATGACATGCAATTGTGCAGTAATGTCCTATGTTCATGACAGTAAACTTAGTAACATCTCCTTCCTCACCACACAATGTTAATCTACATGGATACACACCTGGAAAATGTCATTAAACTGAGAACTTATGGTCCAAACTCAATGTCCTTAAACTAGAAGATGGTGGTCTGATCAATAAGACCTTAAACTATTTGTAATACTAGGGTACTTTATCATGAGTTCAGTTGGGTTTTACCACTAACATGATCTGATGCGCTGCATCGTGAGGCTTAAATTTTAATGTTCTATGGGGAAATTTCCCTAACCCATCTTCATACTTCAAGTATTTCCAGGTTCATATTTCCACCATCATTTATATCCAAATGAATCCCCTAATGGTTATGGCTATTCCACTTCAACTCGCCTCCTGTATTGTGCCAACACCCTAGTGGATCTTTAGAAACAAATAGAAGATTATCTGTTTTGAATTTGGTTAATAGTTTATTTTTCATTAGAACACCCTACCCTTGGCTGGTAATTTTGTGTAACATGGGTTGTAAATATTGTCAATGTGGAAATTCCAATCATCCATATCTTCCATGATTTATACCTTGGAAGTTTTAATTTACATTCTTCATTCCTTCCTTTGTTCTAGTGTAACTCTAAAAGATTTGGTGTTTCTCCTCTGTGTATTTGAACATGTTGAGTGGGAATTTTGGTATCATCATGATATTCTCAACATAGAATTTCATCACCTTTGTTGGGTGCTTCTACATCAGATAGGGAAATCCTAACACCACTTGTCAGTTCCCACACCGAGCATTGATCATATGGGATTAGGAGTTTTGGGTAGGGTTTGTACATACATAGAGGAGATGCATAGCCTATAGTCCAAAATCTATGACCTTAAACTAGGATCACCTATAGTCAAAACTCTATGAACTTAAACTAAGATCCTCCCCATGATTATCTTAAGAATATGTTTTGTGGAATTGGGTCTCCATGATCCTCAGTCATGTTGGGTTATTTTTTCACAGCATACATATCCCGTATGGGATAACTCTACCTCATCTGATGTACTTATAGAATGATGTTAAAATGCACATATTGATCCTGCCATGTGTCCTTAGACAATATAATTGTCATCTTGGCCACACGATGGAAAATAGCTCCACATTGTTGTTCTATCCTGATATGAAATTTCCATTGGAACTAGTTATACACCATGCCACCTTTCATGACATACATATGGATTGATTCTTATGTATACATGATATTTAGTAACACCCAAACCTCCCATCTTGTTCTAGTCACTCAAAAAATGTATTCTCCCCTCTCTCTATGGGTTTGGATAAGACATGCATAGAGAAATTTCCCTTTTTATGAAATATACATGTCTTTATTTAAATAGTCATGGGATATAGGATACATAGTAATGCCCAGATCATTAATTGTAGGTCCAGCAACAACATTACTTCCCCTTTTCATGTCGGTTCATCTCATTCCTCACCAAAATAATTTAAAATTCACGAATTTCAAAAAATATGTGTGGATTGATTCCCACCAATATGGGATACATAGTGACACCCATTCAATTTTCCTTTTGAGATCATCCAAAATATTTATATCCTTTCTGTTGGATCATTCATATCTGAACTCCACAACCATAAACAATGAGAACAGTTTAAGTAACATGACATTAAACTATATATGAGCATCCTCATGAATGCACATATGGTGTTTGTGAGACTCTTTGGACTAATTCACATCGGTATTGTTATGACACCACATTATGCATATTCCTCTTCAACTACTTCCTCCATGGTTTGAGATTTATGACCATAAACTATACACTCAAGTCCAAGAAACACAACTATAAATTGTATGTTGTTCTCTCCCAGGATGTGTTGTACATGGGCCTCTCTAGTCCTCATTTATGTTGGATTTATGATAATCATTCACCAAAGATACTCATTTAAGATAATATTTCTACATGGTTCAACCTATATGATCATAAAATAGGTGTGAATTTCAATACACGTGAAACTAAATAGTGAACGTACCCTGATTAAGTTCAGGATGCCCCATGATAATTTTGGGATGCTTCATATTCATCTCAAGAGAGGATCCCCCATCCCAAAAATGTTTTTTTATCATGTTGTGTTCTAGAACTATGTGTGTATTGATTCACATCCTTATTGGAAATGTATCAATGCCTAGACATTTTGTATTCCGACCAAGCCATAAGTTCATTAACCTTCATGGTCCCTCTATCCTCAGTTATGGAATAGTAATTTCATATTTAAAATTTATGCCATTCATATTATGTTGTGTATGAAATATGTGACCCTCATTGGCCTCATTCATGTGGGTGTTTTACCTAATATGTGTTGTGTTAATACCCCGGGACTGAACATTTTTTGTTAGTTTAAGCAACATGACTTTAAAATGTGTAAAACCATTAAAACTTTATTAAATTAAAATAAGTGCTTCACTATGATTTAACCCCTTTCCATATCATGTGTGCCTTCTTCTTGTCTTTTTTCCTAATACGTTTTTATTATAAATTCTATTTTGGGATCATTATATTCAGGTTTAATTCCCTTAATCCACATAATTATTTTGAGAGTGGGCATTATTCAGTAGATTCCATATGTCTATAAACTATTTTTCACTGTCTAGATAGTATGACCTTAAACTATATGAAATGTCTCTGTCACATGATGTTAAACTATGAGACACGTCATGATCATATGAAGCTAAACTAAACCATGCCTCATCCTCACTTTATGATGTTAAAAAATGTGTTCATCATCCTTTTTCCATGACATTAAACCACAAGAAATCTTAGGCTCTCAATAGAAAAGTCCATTTTGGAAGTTGGGTATGATCATTGTTCAAACCAATGTGCCTACACCAATGTGATTGAAGTCATGGTTGCTTAATTTTAAGAGTGATGGAATCCTTTTGAACATTCCATCACTCCACCTCATGCATCATGTAACCCTAATTTGAATCCTCAACATATTTAATGTCGAAATGGATCCTCCAATGGTCTGGTTTTGCCAATTGGTCTCACCTATCATCCTTGTCCAACGTTTCTTAAAGCATTAGATGGCATTTTGAGATCGACCTGAGGTTTCTAATATGGTCAGTAGTCAACCCTCATTTATTTGTCCCCATTTCAGGCTATCCATAAGGATTTTGTGTTTTTGAATATTTTTAGACCTTATCATGTGTCAATATTCCATCCTCCCTGTGTTCCAAATTTTTGGCACAATGATTCACACTTTGAATTCCCATTTGTTCAAGTAGATTCCAATATCCCAAGCATTATCCCGTTCGTGCAGTAGTTCATTTTTTGGAGAAGAAAGTAGGCTATTTTGAGAGACTTGTTCTCAAGGAATAGCCCCTGTCATCCAAAACACTCTAGGTGGCCGGTCAAAAATAACAAACCCCAAGTATTCAATGATCATCCTATACTCTGGGGTGAAGTTAGAAATTATGTGATCATCCATTATTTCTCACGCCGGTCGTGACCCATATGATATTACGTATTGTTAATTGGTTGTTTCATATATATGTTTAAAGTGAGATAATTAAACAATAGTAATGTATACATGCACACAATTCAAAAAATAAGTATGTTTTATATGATTGAAAAAATAGGCCCCTTAGGGATCCTCCCATTCAATTGAATGCTTCAGCTCCTCTATTATCTGGAATGTGGTCTCCATGGTCTGTTGTCACATTTCGATATCTATCTCTATCTCTATTTAATATATTCAGGATGTATCTCATCAACCCTAATCTACATTTTATATCTGTTAGATTAAATATCATCTACTTTATGGATCACTTGTTTTATCTTCTCTTGGGCCTCATCCAGCTAGAACATCATTCATAAAATATGTTCTGAATAATTAGTGACAAAGGTGGAATTCTTGTTAACCAATTCTTCTATGTTTTGGATCTCTCATTCAACCACTTTAATCTTTTGGATACTGTCATATTTTTCTAGGCACGAAACAGCATCTAAAGGTTGATTGATTTATCGCATCTTCTTATCAAGGTAATCATAGATCATTACATGAAGATCGTGAGCATCTACCACTTGGTGCACAGGAAGTGTAGTTAGTAGTGAAGGGACCCCATTCTATCACACATTCTGTTTCTGGGACCTGAATAAAATATTTTAGGCATTTACATGCCCTGTTTCGGGTCATGAATCTTTTCTCGACCACGTTAAGAATAAAATAATCCAGTTCCTTAGGGTCTGCAGGTTCATATTTGAAAAATACATATCAAACTATAACAATCAGGTCCTCCTCTAGAATCCTCTATAAATGATTTGACTACTAAATGAGGATGAAAATCTTCACTACCTTATTATTCAGTGACATAACCCCCACTATATTTGAGCTCTACCCAATCAATGACATCCCCTATAGCTGCAAGTTTCTTCTCATCTCTTTCCAAGGCCAGATCAACGTGAATGATTGGCTCCTCATGAACATGTGTATCCATCAGAAGAGGTCCTGCATTTGTCTTAGATACATCATTGTTTTGGGCTTCTAGTATTATGTTCACTACATGAAGTAGGAACCACAATCAACTTAATGCTCAGATGATATATGTCACAACCCATCCCCTGGGGCCCGTGTCGTGACTACCCCATGCCCGCCTCCCATAGGCTAGGGGCTGGCGACTAGCACCAAAGGCATAATTCCCAAAAACTGGGAAGGCATTGCCTTTATAATCTGTAAACACACAAACAAGAAAGCACATAGCTGGATATAAACACCATGTAAGATTGTATAACAAAAGAGTGCTGAAAGTAAAAGGGGGCTAGAATACAAGCCCAATAGTAAAATACAAGAAACTGAAAGTACAAGTAAAACTAAATAAAAAGTAAAATAGCAATTGGGTCATCCTCTGAGGTTCCTACCTGAAGGGTAGGTACATATCACCTCCTCAGTACTCCTCGCTCGTCTGTCTCCTCTGTGTACCGACACTTCGTAAGGTCCACTTCCGGGTACCGTCCAGTCATGTTACTCTCAGCCTATGTCAGCGTTGTCTGTCATCTGCATCCAACACAACAAGGTGCGGGCATAGCCCATGAAGTGGTGAGTATAACGATACTCAGTAGGGACCCCGAGACCCTATATGTCTCACCAAATCCAACAAGGATAAAACACAAAGTATTAAATCAATAGATAACCTTACATAGTTATATGCCCATACATATACATAATTTATCAAGTAATCTATCTCAATAATGAGAAGAAACACAGAGGTATTGACTCAGCTCACACCATGATTTTTTTCTAGGGGTAGTGTTAAGTAACATCTCTAAGCACAACGTCGAACACCTCGGCTACTGGAGAAATCCTCCTCTATCGAGTACATTGGGCATGTCGTGTCACACAGAGGTGCTTCCCACTAACCTTGGACTGCTGAGGTACTCCTCCTATCGAGTACCATGGGTCTGCCGCGTCACACAAAGGCACTCTCTACCGTGGGTCTGCCGCATCTCAGAGGAGTGCTCCCTCTCGTAGCCTGCTGAGGTACTTCTCCTGTCGAGTACCGTCGGTCTGTTGTGTCACCAAGGCACTCCCCACCATGGGTCTGCCATGTTACTAAGGCACTCCCCACTGGGCTACTCGAGTCACTCCGAGACGAAATGGTCAGAAGTCGTCAAGTCTCAGCCAGCCACTAGGTCTCTGTACTATGCTCACTCATCTCCAGGGGGATCCACTCCAAAAGCTACTGGTCAATACTCCAACTTCCATGAAGTCCCATGAAGAAGTGTCACAAAGTTCTTCCATGTCATAGTGGTCTCAACACAATAAACGGCGCGTCAATTGGACACCCGGTCTGTGAGTTATTATCCTTTTAGTCTCGGGGTCTTGGTTGGATTCATGCTCGATCCAACATAATCGTTCCCCATATTAATCTAACACAAAGTGGGGTATCACTAAAATGGTCCGTCTCGCTCCATGATTTTCAGCAACGCTGACGGTTCGTCAAACGTACGTCTTGTGCCAAAGTTATGGCCAAAAGAAAGTAACTTGGTCTAAGTGGGCCCGGGTCCTGTCCGACCTTGTCGGGCCGACCTGGCCCGACCCGACCTGGCCCGCGAGGGACACGAGGGTGGCGGCCCAATCATGGGGGTGCAGATCTTTCACGAGAGTGGAGAACCAGCCACGAGTGTGAGGACCGGCTGCGAAGGTGGTGGACTGGCTGCGGGTCGGATGTCCGACCATGGGTGGACGGTCTGACCATAGGTAAGCGGACTGAACGTGGTTCGGCAGCGGTTCAGTCCAGAGGGCACGGTGGCTCGGCTCGATGGTGTAGCTTGTCTCAAATGGCGGCATGACTCAGTGGACAGCTGCACGGCTCAGCTCAGATGGTACGCGGGTCGGCTCGGATGGTGGCGCGACTCTGCTCGAACGGCGGTGCAGCTCGGAGGATGGCGCGGCTCGGCTCGGATGGTCATGCGGCTCAGTGGACGGCAGTGGATCTTGGTGGAAGATGGAACAGATTAGCGGATGGTGTGGCTCAACTCGAACTGTGGTGTAGCTCGGTGGATGGCGGTGCGGCTCGGCGGACGGCGGTGCAGCTCGGCTCAGGGTGGTGCGGCGAGGCTGCGGGTTGGTCATGGCCGCGCAGCGAGGTCACAGGTAGTGACATCATTGCCTCCATCATCTTCGTCACCTTCCTCCATTTCCATGAACACACCAAATAAGAATGGCGGAGGTGTCGGGCCTTTTTTTCCCACACCCTCGGTGTTTAGAGTGGTAGAAAGAGGTTCACAAAGAATGAACCATGAACGTGAAACCATAATCTTCTGCAATGTTTGTTCCCTACCCGCACAAGAAAAAAAGGGAGTACATGGAAAGTGATAAACATTTAGGAATAAACCCCTACCTCCTTCACTTGATGATGTTGGCACAAGAAGGTATTATGGTCATCGATTCGCCATAGATGAGGATGTCCCATGTTAGAAGAAGTCTCAAGGAAGAAGGTAGAAGGAGGTCGGCGTTCTTCATTGGATAGATTTCTCTCATGTTCTCCCAATCCTCCTTTTCCAACAAATGAATAGTTAGCCCAAAGTAATATATTGTAATATCTAGTTAGTCGTTGGCATAATATTTAAAAATATATTTAATTAATTAAAGGATAGTTGGCATAATTTAATTAATGAGGTGGGTTGAAATATTAAAGTTATGTGTGTCCGCACAATTAATGTGGAGGAAGTCAAGAGGCCCCTTCACATTAATGAGGAAGTTTCAAGGGGGGGTTTTCCATTAAGAGGGGAGTTCAAGGAATTCAAAAATGGGGTTTAGATTTAGGTGGCCCCCACCACCATAACCTCACATGGGAGGATAGGTTCGGGTGGTCCCCACCCCCATAACCTCTCATGGGAGGTTATGGTTTGGTGGTCCCCACTACCAACTTCCACATGGAGGGTGGTTACAACAATATAAAATAAAACATGTGTTTATTTTATTTTATTATTTCCATAAAAACCCAAAAACTATCTTTCACTCCCGACCCACTGTCGTCAAGGTGAAAGTCTCCTTAAGTGAATATAGGCACTGCAAGTTCAACGATGCCCCAGGATTTCAATTCTGAGAAACAGTTCAAAAGTTAGAAAATCCCACTCACACGTTTGCTGAACATACCCAAAATAATGTTCATAAATTCATTTCAGGTACTCCAGGCCTCAGATCAAGCGCGATCAATTTTTTCTGACTTGTAAAATTCCCATTTATTTAAAAAAATACATGGAAATTATTTGTCTTTACATTCTTCCCACCTTAGGGACTTGCATCTTCATAAGCCACAAGTCCAACTAGGTAAACAAGTGGGGGTACTGAGCATGCATCTGAGCCTCCCACTCCTATGTGCTCTCCTGGAGGATCTTGTGCTACCAGTGAATTCAGATCAGATGTAACAACCATCCACGAAGTACCCGCTCTTATCAATCCTCAATATCTACTGGAACATCCATAAAATTCTCCCCATCATCGACGTTCAGATCTCCATGGTCGATGATGTGAGAAGGGTCAGGCACGTATCTCCTTAGCTGGGACACGGGGAAGACGTCATGCACCCTATGCAACTGAGGTAGAAGAGCTAAGTGGTATTCCTTCTCACCAACTCTACCAAGGACCTAAAAAGTTCCGATGAACCTTGGAGATAACTTTCCACCTTGGACAAATCTTCGTAGACCTAATCGGGGTGAGACCCGTAGAAAGACGTGGGTGCCATCCTCGAACTTCAGAGGTCTTCCTCTCCTACCGACATACGATTTCTGTCTACTTTTTGCAGTCTTCATCTACTCCTGGATGATCTGTATCATCTCTGTGGTAGCCCATACCATGTCTAGTCTCACTAGTGCTGACTCCCCTGTGTTAGTCCAGCATAAGGGTGATCTGCAAGGTCACCCATAAAATGCCTTGAAAGGTGTCATCCCAATAGTGGAGTGATAGATATTGTTGTACTAAAACTCTACCAAAGGCAAGATATCCTCCCAGATGTGACCTAATTCTAGGACATAAGATCATAACATGTCCTTGAGGGTCTGAATGGTTCTCTCAGTTTGACCATCCTTCTGAGGATGGAAGGCAGTGCTCAAACAAATTTGTGTCCCAAAAGCCTCATGCATCCCATTCCATAGCTGGGAATTAAAATGTGTGTCATGATCAGATACAAATGTTGTGGGTACTCCATATAGCCATACAATATTTTGGACATAGAGGTGTCCCAAGATATCTACTAAACCCTTCTCTCTGATCGGTAGGAAGTGAGTCGACTTGGTGAGTCTGTCGACGATTACCCAAATCGAGTCATGTCCCCTAGATGTACGTGGAATTCCTATCAAGATATTCATGGATATCTCATCCCACTTCAACTCTAGGACCCCTAAAGGTTGAACCAAGCCTGCTGGTACCTAATGCTCCGCCTTCACTTGGTGAAAAAGGAGGCACCGAGAGAGAAACTCTACTACTACTTTCTTCATTATCGGCCACCAGTGTTGTCATCGGAGATCCTGGTACATTTTCTCCACTCCGGGATGAACCGCCATAGGGGATGTGTGGAACTCCCTTAACACTTCCTCTTGAAGTGACACTGATACCATGGTACATCTTATAAGGAGGATGACGTGCTCTCCACCTTGAAAAAATCTATTAGGTGCCTGTCCTATGGATATCTGAGCATGTCGTGGCTCGAAGTCAGCGTCCCCACGCTGCACCTCCCAGACTCCCTGAAGAAGTGGGGAAGTGACTGTAAGAGACTAAAGGAAAACTGCTCCAACACTATCTACAAAGGATATCTACAAAGTAGCCACCTGCTCTGTCACCTTGCCTAGCAGCTATATACTAGACCTTCTGCTGAGTTCATCTGCTACAATGTTCTCCTTCCCAGGAGTATAGACTATCTCGAAGTCATAGTCTTGGAAGAACTCAATCCAACTTCACTGTCTCAAATTAATGTCCTTATGAGAGAAAATATACCTGAGACTCTTGGGATCAGAGTACACTTTAAAACACTCGCCCATCAGATATTGTCACCAGATCTTCAAGGCAAAGACCACTGCTTCTAACTCCAGGTCATGGGTAGCATAGTTCTTATTGTTCTTTCTCATCTGTCAAGAACTATATGAGATCACTTCTCACTCCTAAATCAGGACATATATGAGCCCAGTCCTTGATGCATTGTAGTAAACTATGTACCTTATGCCCTCCTCTGGAAGCCTCAAGATGGGGGCACTAGTCAGCCTCTGCCTCTTCCATTTAAAATTCCGCTGACATTTCTCTGACCAAACTAAGGGTTTCCCTCTTCTTCGTCAAGGCTGATAGTGTTGCTGCAACTCTATAGAATTCTGGCACAAATCACCGGTAGTAACCATCCAAACCCATGAAACTACATACCTCTGTCACACTCCTGGGTGGCTCCCAAGAAAGTACCGCCTCAATCTTCACTGGATCTACTACAACTCCATCCTACGATATGACATGTCACAGAATGTGAACCTCTTGGATCTAGAACTAGCACTTCAAGAGATTTCCATTAATCTAGTGCTCTCAGAGTGTGTCCCGTACTACCAGCAAATGATGGGAATGCTCCTCATCAGTAGTCGAGTAGATCAGAATGTCATCGATGAAGACCACTACAAAGCGATCAAGGTATGGATGAGAAATCCTGTTCATGAGTCCCATGAACACTTCTCGAGCATTGGTCACACCGAATGGAATAAAAAAGAACTCTTAATGTTCGTACCGACACCGAATGTTCATCTTATGCACATCCTTGTCTCGTACTCTGAGCTGGTGATTGCTTGATATGAGGTCTATCTTCAAGAATCACCGTACTCCCTTCAGCTGGTCAAATAGGTTGTCAATCCTTGGGAGTGGGTACTTGTTATTTACGATCACCTGGTTTAGGCACTGATATTCAACACAAATCCTCAAGCTCCCATCTGCATTCTTGGAAAATATAATCAGGTCTACCTAAGGAGAAACATTGGTTCAGATGAATCTATTCTCATGCAAGTCCTCTAACTGTACCCGCAACTCTCGAAGCTCCGTGGGAGCCATCCGCTATTCTGGTGTATATATCAGTGTCGTCCTGAGGTAAAGGTCAATGTAAAATTCCACCTCTTTGCGAGGAGGAAGACCTAGAATATCATCAGGGAAAGCATTCGCGTAATGGTACACTAGTACAAGATAGCTCAGACTCTCCACTTCAACAGCTTTGAGGGTAAGGCTAGCCAATTGATGAGTGATCGGCTGCACTCTCATCCGTGTAAGTTCATCCTACGCTGCATAAGCTTCCTTCTCACCGGTGAAGGTAAACTGGGTCCCATCTGTGCGGACACATCGCACTTTGCAACTAATAGATTTAATCTAATCATGAACTATAGATAACTAGTCCATACCCAATATGACATCATAAGTCCCAATGCTACTACTAGGAGATCCCAAACAAATCTCTCGCCTCATATAACAAGCTTACGCTACTGGCACCAGGGTGTAATCATCAAATATGATCCCGTAAAAGTATCTAGCCATAAGGATCGATCCAACGACTTTGTCGGAGTCTCCAAGCTCCGAAAGAGGGAAGTGGCTATAAAAGAATGACTGGAACATGTGTCTATAAGTACTACAACTATGGAGGAGTAGACACATATCGTACCTCGTATCATCTTCAGTGTGCCATGATCGTAGGCCTCAGCTACCTGCAGTTGAGCTCGCCCCTGTCCACCTACTCCTGCTTGTCGGGGTGGACCTCCTGGTGGTGGTGGTGGTGGTAACACCTCAAATCGTCACCCACCACTAGCTGCACGGCCAGCTCCTCTACCACATTCACCTTCTCCCTACAGACCACCTCAATCGAACCTCTGTCTCTTCCTGGGTGGTCCTTAAACCATCTACTGATCATCCGAATGATGGGTCGGACAATAACGAGCCATGTGACCCTGCCCACCACATGTGAAACATTGTGCGCTCCTGGCATGTCTGTCTCCGCCTCAGGTGCCCCACACAACTGACTATGAATAATGTGGTCGTCCACCTGTGGGTCTAGTTCTCCTGGACCTCTGTGACATCTGTCTACTGCCAGCTGCAGAAGACTCTGCTACGTGATGACTAATAGTGGGTCTCGCTGCTGGTGTCTGATCATCAAGGAAATTCTATACCAAGAGGGATCTCTCTAACACCCCCACCTACATCGGGATGCTGAGTGAGATCACTGAAGACTTGATCTCCCACCTGAGTATATGATCGAAGGTCTCGGCCCTGAAGAAAAGGTCCCTCACCATATCTTTGGAGTAGAGTGAGAGTTCAGTGAAGCTCATGAGTACTGATCCACAGTCGTGATGCCCTGCTGCAGATGAAGTAGACCTTGAATGCGCACTATGTGAGGAGTTTCTAGAACAAACTCTTCCTGAAACAGGCTCTCAAAGTCTACCCAAATAAATTCCACCTTGTCGTGGACTTGGAGCATCAAGTTCCACCACTTGCCTGCTGCTGCCAGTAGAAGGCTGGTGGAAAGGATCTCCACAAGATCAGCTGGTGTCCCTACGAGTCGGAAGACTCTCACCACACCCGCCAGCCAATTCTCAGCTGCCTGTGGTTCCGTCTCTCCCCTAAACACGACTAGCCACTGGCACTGGAACCTATGCAATGCACTCAAGTGGCATGTACCGTATGCTTCTGGGGATGGTGTCATCGGTGGCCCAATGGGGAGTGGTACTGTTGGTGCCTCTGCTAGTGCCTCTACTGGAAAAGGGAACTGCACCGACGCCTCATTTCTCGGTGGGATATATGTGTATACAACGCTTGGAACTCTAGCTGGTTGTCTGCATGGAGGAATCCTGAAAATAAATAGGTGTACCACTATCAAAAAGTTAAACCCGGTGAGCTGACCAGGTGAGATTACTCAAAGAATTCACAACGAAGGTTCTTGAAAACACACATGCAATCAGTGTTTTTGTGCACTGAGTCAGATATCAGAAGTCAGGGTCCTGGTGTATGGATACGTCGGCCGTCGCACCAACACTGGACTCCCTAAACTGAAAACCACAATCATAATCCTACCACTATTTCTTCATTTAAAATATCAGAGTCCTACTTCTTCGGTAGAACCGACTCCTCTAATACAAATTTTTCACGACCCGTGCCCCAGGGCCCGTGTCATGACTACCCCAAGCCCGCTTTCCATAGGCCATGGGCGGGAGACTAGCATCAAAGATGTAATTCCGTAAAACTATGAAGGCATTGCCTTTATAATCTGTAGACACACACACTAGAAAGCACATAACTGGATATGAAACACTATGTAAAACTATACAAAAAAAGAGTGTTAAAAGTAACAGGGGGCCAGAATACAAGCCCAATAGTAATGTACAAGAAACTGAAAGTATAATTACAACTGAAGAAAAAGGAAAACAGAAACTGGGTCATTGTTTGAGGTTCCTACCTGAAGGGTAGGTACAAATTTCCCCCTCAGTACTCCTCATCCATCCATCTCCTCCATGTACCGACTCGTCGTAAGGTCCACCTCCGGGTACAAACCAGTCCTGGTACTCTAAACATTAGTCAGTGTTGTATGTCATATTCATCCAACATAACAAGGTCCAGGCATATCCCGTGCAGGGGTGAGTATAACGATACTCAGTAGAGACCCCCAGACCCTCTAGACTCACAAAATCTGACAAAGATAAAACACAAAGTATAAAATCAACAGATAAACTTACATAGGTTTATGCCCATAAATATACCTAAGTTATCAAGTAATCCATCTCAATCATGATGAAAAAATAAAGGTACTGACTCAACTCACACTAGGATTTTTTTCTAGGGGTAGTGTTAACTAGAATTTCCAAGAACAATGTTAAACACCTTGACTGCTGAATAATGTTTCCTCTAGCGAGTAAAGTGGGCATGCCGCGTCACACAGAGGTGCTTTCCACTATCCTTGGAATACTGAGGTAATCCTCCTATCGAGTACAGTGGGTCTGCCACATCACCAAGGAGCTCCCCACCGTGGGTCTACCACGTCACCAAGGAGCTCCCCACTGGGCTAGTCGAGTCACTCCGAGTCTAAATGGTCAGTAATCGTCAAGTCTCAGCCAGCCACTAGGTCTCCGCACTATGCTCGCTCGTCTTTGGGA
This sequence comes from Viscum album, assembly GCA_963277665.1. Classification (NCBI taxonomy): domain Eukaryota; kingdom Viridiplantae; phylum Streptophyta; class Magnoliopsida; order Santalales; family Viscaceae; genus Viscum; species Viscum album. Next base: position 2,050,306,089 of record OY728125.1, read on the forward strand.
GGATCTACTACACAAGCTACTAGTCGACACTCCAACTGAATCGAAGTCCAATGAATAGTTTTCACAAAGGTCTTCCATGTCATAGGGGTCTAAAAGTACCAGACGGCGCATCAATCAGACACTCGATCTGTGAGTTATTATCCTTTTAGTCTCGGGGGCCCAGTTGGATTTGTGCTTGATCCAACATGAATATTCCCCATATTAATCCAAAATCTAATGGTTTATCACTCAATGGGACTATCTCGCTCCATGATTTTTAGCATCGCTGAAGGTTTATCAAACGGACGTCTGGTGCCAAAGTTATATCCAAAAGAAAGTAACTAGGTCGTAGCGGGCCCGGGTCTGGACCGGCCCGCAGTGCGGCCTGATTTGTTGGGTTTGACACAACCCGCAAGGGCTACAAGGGTGGAGGACCTGCTGTGAGGGCATGGACCGGCTGCGAGAGTGGAAAACCGGCTGCGAGGGAACAAACCGGACTTGACGACGGCGGAACGGTCATGGGTCGGCGGTCCGGCCGTCGGTCGAAGGACAGTCCACTATTCGGTGGCGGTTCAGTTAGGAGGGCAGGGAGGCATGGCTCGGCGGTGCGTCTCAGCTCAGACGGCGACGCAGCTCGGCTGATGGCGGCGTGGCTCGGCTCGGACAGTGGCGCAGCTCTGCTCAGACGGCGGTGCAGCTCAACTCAAATGGCGGCGCGGCTCGGCGGACGACGCTGCTCGGCTCAGACGGTGGCGCGGCTTGGCAGACGGCGACATGGATCAGCTCGGGGGGGGGGGGGGGGCACAGCGAGGCCTCTGGTTGTTCGGGGTGGCATGGCGAGGCCGCGGGTCAGCCGGGGTGGCATAGTGAGGCAGCGGGTTGGCTGGGGCGGCGCGGAGAGGCCGCGGGTGGCGGCGTCGTTGCCTCCGTCATCTTCGTCACCTTCCTCCATTTCGAAGAACACACTAAAAAAGAACAGCGGAGGGGTCAGTCCATGTTTGTTTGTCCCACACCCTCTGCATTTAGAGTTGTAGCAAGAGGTTCACAAATAACAAATCATGAACATGAAACCATAATCTTCCACAATGTTTGTTCTCTACCTGAACAAGAAAAGAAGGGAGTACATGGAAAGTGATAAACATTTAGGAATAAACCCATACCTCGTTCTCTTGATGAAATTGGTGCAAGAAGGTAGTACGGTCATCGATTCTCCATAGATTGGGACATCCCATGTCAGAAGATGTCCCGAGGAAGAAGGTCGAAGGAGGTCAGTGTTCTTCGTTGGCATAGCGTTCTTCATTGTAGAGCTTTCTCCCAAGTTCTCCCAATCCTCATTTTCCAACAAATGAATAGGTAGCCCAAAGTAATAGATTTTAATATCTAATAAGTCATTGGTTTAATATTCAAAAAATATTTACTTAATTAGAAAATATTTGGCATAATTTAATAAAAGGGGAGGTTTGACATTTTAATGGTATGTGTGTTGGAACAATTAATGTGGAGGAAGTCAAGAGGCTCCTCTACATTAACGAGGATGTTTCAATGGGGTTTCTCCCATTAAGAGGGGGGTTCAAGGAATTCAAAAAGGGGGTTTAGAATCCGGTGGCCCCCACCACCATAACCACACTTGGAAGGTTAGGTTCGTGTGTTCTCCCCCCCACACAATAACCTCTCATGGGAGGTTAAGGTTTGGTGGTCCCCACTACCAACATCCACATGGAGGGTGGTTATAACAAAATAAAATAAAACTTGTGTTTATTTTATTTTATTATTTCCACAAAAAACCCAAAAACTATCTTTCACTCTGGACCCATTGTCGTCGAGGTGAAAGTCTCCTTAATTGAATACCGGCGTTGCAATTTCAACGGTACAGTTGGATTTCAATTCCGAGAACTGGTTCAAAATATTGAAAAACCCACTCTCACGTTTACTGAACGTACCCAAAAAAAGTTCATAAATTCATTCTGGGCACTCCAGGCCTTGGAATCAAGTGCGGTCAATTTTTGTGGACTTGAAAAATTCCCATTTATTTAAAACAATTACATGGAAATTCCAGGTCTTTACAATAAATATGGGTCTATAAGGTTAGATACTTATGAAATCAGAGTGTTTACATATCATGTTCTCAAGTCATTGTAGGAACATCCACTACTAGGGACCCTTTGGCACTTGTTAATTTGATGATTGACACTGGATTCCCATGGATAATGGAAATATCCTAGGATTACAAGGTTGATGATTTTCCCCCCTTGGTCAGGCTATCACTGGACACCTCATCCATGACCAACACATTTCATGTCTTATCTTCGGATGTAGGCCTAAGGGAATGTCCCTCTACACCGATTGGTGCATTCTCACCACCTACATTGGGAGATCATTGATCAAATCCAATTTTATCATATACAAGAAAAGTTATAGTTAGTGGATCTAAGACCTAAAAAAAAGAAGGGGCCAAGGTAGATATATGTTATGACTTACTGTGAGATGTTCAAAAATCCCTTTGTTAAAGACTACAATCTTGCCACCCCCCGGGGGGGCTCCCAATATGAATTGTTTTCCCCTGGGATTCCCCATCATTAGTATCTTCATCTTCAAACTCTTCCTCTTATTCTTCCTCTTCCATCCCAGACTCTATTTCTTCTTCTAATTCTTCCTCTTATTATTATCCATCACCGCTTCCATACTCAAGAAAAATATCTTCCAGATAATGCTCTTGAATAATCAATTCATTCAAAGAAAGATGTGGTTCTTCATATTTCCCCAGTTGGAAAACATAAGAATCTATGGTCATCAAGTGTGCATATTGATGGTGACATTAAACCCTATCTGAGACCTAGATATGCTTCATTTCTGGAATTTCAATCCTATTGCGCATCAGTCACTGCCATATGTCTTTAGTTGATAACGATTATTGAAACGTGCTATAATAATACCAGAGGGTTGGTCAAATGGCATTGACCACTGTCTATGAGATATATATTATATAAATACCAAGGGATTATTTTAATGGGTAACAAGGCCACATTTGGGACCACCCCTTCTTAGATGGTGGAGGTGCAGCCACACCCGATGATGTCCCTATTGTCGATGGTCTAGCTTGTCCTGCTCCTCTTTCTAAGCTTGCCTCTTATCTTACCTCCCAGGTGGTAGTTTCTAGGTCTCCTTACTACTCTGGCGCCACACTTTATACTTTTATCTTCTAAATTCATCATCACATTGTTTCCTCCAGGTATTCCTCAATGCAGGTTTTAGCAAAGTCCCTTGATATGACATCATTGACCTCCATGGGTGGTATCATGATTTTCTCGGCAACGAAAGTAGTTGTTAGTGTGAACCATACTTTATGGAAGATACATGAATTATTGTCTTCATAAACATCTATATGAATCCTTTTCAACATCTTTTATAGGTATCCGAACTGTCTGGAGAAGTGGGATGGCACTTACAGCTCAAAAAGGATCTTTTCATCGATCAGGGATACTAGAACACCTCCCATGATGCTTTGTAGATACTTTATCTTCATTAATGAACATCATTGGTCTTCCACCATATGGATGAATATGGAATTAAATGTTTGTAATTTTATGTTTTCATGATTACCAATTCAAATCTCGACCCATTCATCATTGAGTGTTAGCAGTCAGACACTAGCTATTTTCAAAAGAGATGGTCGTAGAACATTTCTTGGAGGATGGATGGAATTTAGGAAATCATATTCTTCTAGATGACTAGAAATCAAACCAAGAAGGATTTGTAATGGCATATAAATTATCTTGGGTGTGCCTCCCATTTAGATGCACATTAGAATACTTTAGAGTCTTTCTAAGATAGGTACCCCCAGGATAACCTTGTTGCAAGATTCCATGATCCCCACCATCACTAAAGTTCCCAAGAATACCCGTATCCTTGTATACCTCATCATGAAAAACCACCCAATTTGGTAGGAGAAAATAATGGAGGCATATCATACCATTGGATCCATATTCTCATCCATGGTGGTCCCTAATAATTGATATTCTCCTACCTCGAGGATCACTCAGTATGATCCTTTCTTACCCCTCTACAACACATTCAGCCACCGCTTCCCCTGATTTGGCATCCTTACCTTCTTTTCCTTCTGGAAGAACGTGCCTAAACACACTAGAAATGGAATTTACTTCAATATGTAGTCAATATGCAGCTTCTCCTTCACCACATCCAGTGGACGCCATGTCAGGATGGGGGTTCATGCTCTATCCACCCAGATATTTTCTGTTGGAAGGAACTCATCATACTAAGGACCCTCCAAAAGGATTCCTTTGATACAGTTAATGTCCAATAGACTGACATCAACCTCCCCATGGTGGAGTTGGATTTTTTTTGTCATATGGCCACCATCTATACAACTTTGGCACTAGTTATTATTAACGAAAGATGTGGAATTGCGTTATCCACATAGCTTCAAACAGACTTGTAACGGCCCGAAATTTTGAATAAATCTTGTTTCCTAATTTCATGTGTTATTTTATTTTATTTTTATACTCATCAAAAATGTTTTATTTGATAAACATGATTATAATTAATGTGAGACCATTGGGTTCTGACTGTTATATAACCATCGGTCAATAGGACTTCTATGAACAAAATCTTTTGATTATTGTCTCTAAATACAAGTAATATTGGTTAATTATTATAGAAAGAAGATTCGATGGCCTCACCTTGTAGTCTTGGACCGATCGAAGCCCATCTAACAGAACTTGGGAAGGAGGTAGCACCATTGGGCTTTGCTCTGGACCAAACCCAAGTCGAGCTTCATCGTGTGAAGCTAGAACGGAATCGCCTTCGCGAGAAGTTCAAACTGATTGAAATTACTACTCGGGCAATGTTGGTCGAGCCTCCCTCAGACTCTCTAACCTTAGCACACCTTACACTTAGGTCCTATCATGGTTTGATAAGAGGCTATGTAAGGAGACCATAACTACCTTGTGTAATCCTTGTTTTAAATAAAAATTGGGATTTCTTCTTATGATGAAGTTTATGAATTTTCAAATGACCGGATAAATATAGTACGCATATTTTTGATGAATTTTAGAAAAATGATATTTTAAAAATGTTTATGTAAGACTTAAATAATTAAAAATGTGTAATGATTTTCAAAAAATGGTCTTCTACAATTATGTTCAGTACAAAATTTGGAGTCTAATAAGATCAACTTGATTTTTTGATGAATAGTAAATTATTAATAGTTATTTTATGATTAGGACTAGTAATATGACCAAATGGATTAGTAATCTCACTTAAATAAAGTTTTAAAATAATGTAGGCACCTTGATTAAGTAATGTGATTCAATAAAATGGTTAAATAACGATTTCATAAATTATTATTCAAGTATTAGTTTTTTCAGGTGAATAGTGTTTTTAATTAAAAATTTAATTAAAATATTTAGAAAATTATTTTTATAAAAATGACTTTATTTTTGAACTCAGAGCATCGATATTATGTTATGGTAATTTTTGGGGATTTTTCTGAAAAAAACGAATTTTCGATGAATAGTGTTTTTATTTAAAAATTAAATTAAAATTATTTAGAAAACTATTTTTATAAAATTGAGTTCATAAATGTATTTAGAGCATCGATATTTGGTTAAGGTGAAATTTTGGGATTATTCTGAGAAAGTTAAATTTTTGATGAATAGTGAAAATATAGTTTTTAAGTTACAGGTGTTTAATGACATCATTAAATGATGTATTAAGTATATATTCAATATGGTCTAATTATGAATAGTAAGATAAGGTATTAGGTGTCCCAAGTGGCCAGTACCATGGGCAAATACCATGGGCAAGCCCATGGTTTTGCCAAAACCACTAGTGAGGTGTCCTTTGGCCATTAATGCCTTGTCCCCTCACTTTCCCTATAAATACCCAACCTTTCCTCCTTTAGTTTTCACTCCCAACTCACCCCCAACGATGTTCTGGTCTCATTACCTCCCAAAGAGTCCTCCCAAGGTGCCCCAAAGCCCTCAAGGTCCCATCCTTTGAGGTTTAAGAGTTACATTTTAAGGTAAGGGATCCGACCTCTCTCTTTCATTTCAAGGAATCTCTTTTATGTCATTCCTTTTATGCTAAATGTTCTTATGTTGGAGGATGTTCTTTTATACTCCTATTACTGCCCTTTTTATGTTCACATAATGAGCGATCCCCTCTTACTCTCATTATTTCTTTATATGAAGTTTTAAGTGGCGTCGTTAGGCTGCCGAAATTTTTGTAACAGATTCTTTCTCCCTTCTCATTTTCAAGATCTATTTTCATGTAAAGTATTTCAAGTCCCTTTTTGTTATGTTGGGGTATGATCTCTATATCTATAATACTTGACTCTTATTTTCATATTATGAGAGACCCCATTTGATCTCTTCAATTCAGTATTTTTATGTTTTAAGTGGTGTCGTTAGGCTGCCGAATTTTTAAGTGGTTCTTCACCCTTCTCGTTTTGAAGTTCTACTTTCATGTCAATTCCTTCAAGTTCCTTTTTGTTATGTTGGGCTATGATCTCTATATCTATAATACTGGAATCTTATGTTTATATGATGAGAGACCCCTGTTGATCTCTTCAATTCAGTATTTTGAGGTTTTAAGTGGCGCCGTTAGGCTGCCGAAATTTTTAGGGGATTCTTTCACCCTTCTCATTATTTTCAAAGTTCTACATTCATGTCAAGTATTTCAAGTTCCTTATTATTTATGTTGGGGAATTGTCTCTATATCTATCATACTGAACTCTTATGTTCACATGATGAGAGACCCTATTTGATGTTTTCAAATCATTTTTGTTGAAGTTTAAGTAACGCCGTTAGGCTGCCGAACTTTCATAAGAGAAATCTAATTTTTGTCTTCCTTCCATGTTTTTCATTTCAAATGGTATTTCCTTGAAATTTCATTACCATGATCATATATGCTTCTTATTCTGTCCATCTACTATTTTATGGGTCATTTATGAATGTTTGACCTATTTTCCCCCTCTTTTTAATGTCTTCTAAAACCTCGTAACATAGCCGTTATGCTGCAGAATTTCCGTCTCAAAATGTCTCTATCTTTTTCTAAAGTTCTTTTATATTATTAAGTGAATACTCAAAGCTCTTTCTTCTAAAGGGGTATTCACATATATACCAAAATTTTCTATTTTAAATTCGGGTATTTACATACATGAGACCCACTTTCCCTTTTTCGTGGGTTTAAAGTAACGTAAAGATCATGTCTTTAAAGAAGTTTTTAAAACATTATGATTATGAAATGAAACCCATTTATTTTATGCTATATGGGTTATTTATGAAATGTTTTATGATGATATATGTGGCTCGCATGATGATAAAGGCAAATTTAAGGGTGCGCCCTGATAGCGCTCCAATGCATTGGGTAAAGACTTAATCTCTAGAGATGACCATTTTAACGACTCCTTGGTGAATAACCATGGTAATTTTTAACGACACCTTGGGGATGGACCTTGGTGAAACAAAACGATTGTCAATATTAAATGTTGCAGCCACATCTTCAAGTTATGAAAAATGTTACTTTTATTATGATATATCTCATGATTTCTTTCTCATGCCTTAAAGTTCTTTTCATGACCTTATTGAAGTATCTCAAGTTCACATGTAAAATGTTCCTCTTGTTTTCCTTACTGGGCCTTCTGCTAACCCTTTCCATTGATGTATGTCCCCAGGTTCTGAGATGCAGAAATGAACCTAGGATGAACATAAGGAGAAGCATTTCAAGTGTTTAAGAAGAATGTTTTTTTTGTTTCATGTTTTAAGTTCCTGGTTTCCAAGACACTAAACCTTAAAGATCCTCGATTTTGTAAAATGTAAATGAAAGTTTATGTAATAAAAAGGCGGGATGCTATAGTTGGTATCAAAGGATGGTTTAGTTACTTGTGGAAATTAGGATATGAAAACTTTAGGAAGAAGCCTATAGAAAAGTTAAAATATAGGAAATCTTCCTGGTATTTTGGTGAGTATTGAGTAAGGGGTGGCCAAGAAAATACATCCCTGTCTGGATACGAGCAGGTAGAGGTGGCTCTGGCACAGATGTACATAGGGGTAAAACCCGAAAACACCGCTTTGAGCTAGACTCGAACGGGAACTGGTACACGACAACGGGCTTTGCTGCACTCTTGGTTACGACACTCCCGGGGGATATGCTTTGGTAAATTCATAAGCTTAGTATGAACCATTATTAAAGGGAAAAGATAAAATAAAATGAAGATTCACATAAGAATATATGATCATGGATAACCTAGATGGGAACCTAGGGGATCACAAGTTAGGGTATACTTTTCAACTACAAGTTATCCTTATATGATTTAAGTTTCTTTTCATGATTATTGGATAAGTATTTAAGCCCCTAATTAAAGTTTCTTTTCTTAGTCAATGGCGGGAAATGGAAGAGCATGTCTCAACAACCAATGTGATAGGAAATGCTACGATTACTGTACTAATATGACAGAGATGATTAGGGGATTAAAATATGATTTTTATTTTGGAAGACGTTCACTATTTTGGGGACCCTATATGATCTAGGTAAATAGATTACAACGGTATTTTAATTGAGGACTAAGGTTGACTTATATTTGAAGAATTGATGAATTTAAGGTGGACTTATAGAAATTTAGGTTACTTATGGGAATGACTAACCTATCTTGGGTTAAATATTTTTAGGTTAGATACTTTTGTTATAAGATGTTAGAAGTGGTTGATGTTGTTTGGAGATGAACAATGAAGTTTTGGAAGACTATGTTATCAAATCCTTCTTGTATTTGGGTTTCAATATTAGTATGGTTTATTCTGAGGAATTTTAAGGACCGTTATTTATGGAATGGACTAGGATGAACTTTGGGTAGTACCATGGAACTTTGAAGATTTAAAAGTAGTTTCCATTCCTATGAGATTCTTTCTTTTTTTGAAGAGTTGTTTTACCTTACCCTTTCGGTTTTTGGGATAATGTTTAAAGATAAAAGAAATTGATAGTTAATATTTTGTGGATTATGTGATTCTCTAGAAGATGATTCTTGTGTTTTGATGAGACCAAGTAGTTTTGAATGCTCATAGTTTTGAGAAAAGATTAGTTTTGGGTAGAAACATATTAAAGGATGAAACTCTACATGAAGGTAGATATATTTCCTTATGTTTTTGTTCTATGTTGTAAATGAATTCCTCAAAGTTATGAAAAGGAACGTAAAACAAAAACATTGTTGGTTTACGTTTCCTACTAGGTAATCAAAGACCACTTGCACACATCATAATTTTGGGATTTTCTGGTGGTTAACTTCCTCCTAATCATGTTTTCTATCACTCTCCTTTAGGACGTGACCCTTTATTTTCTCCTCCATGTCCATGTTTCCTACATGGAATCCTAGTATGAGTAAACTCGGGTGGCCTTTGTACTTACTTTTCTTTAATTTAAAGTAATGGTGTCATGGACTCTTTTTCCGATGTGGTACATTCAATGAAATTTCAAAACCCAATTTTTTAAAATTGCGAGGACGCAATTTCTTAAGGGGGGAGGATTGTAACGGCCCGAAATTTTGAATAAATCTTGTTTCCTAATTTCATGTGTTATTTTATTTTATTTTTATACTCATAAAAAATGTTTTATTTGATAAACATGATTATAATTAAAGTGAGACCATTGGGTTCTGACTGTTATATAACCATCTGTCAATATGACTGCTATGAACAAAATGTTTTGATTATTGTCTCTAAATACAAGTAATATTGGTTAATTATTATAGAAAGAAGATTCGATGGCCTCACCTTGTAGTCTTGGACCGATCGAAGCCCATCTAACAGAACTTGGGAAGGAGGTAGCACCATTGGGCTTTGCTCTGGACCAAACCCAAGCCGAACTTCATCGTGTGAAGCTAGAACGGAATCGCCTTCGCGAGAAGTTCAAACTGATTGAAATTACTACTCGGGCAATGTTGGCCGAGCCTCCCTCAGACTCTCTCACCTTAGCACACCTTACACTTAGGTCCTATCATGGTGTGATAAGAGGCTATGTAAGGAGACCGTAACTACCTTGTGTAATCCTTTGTTTTAAATAAAAATTGGGATTTCTTCTTATGATGAAGTTTATGAATTTTCAAATGACCAGATAAATATAGTATGCATATTTGTGATGAATTTTAGAAAAATGATATTTTAAAAATGTTTATGTAAGACTTAAATAATTAAAAATGTGTAATGATTTTCAAAAAATGGTCTTCTACAATTATGTTCAGTACAAAATTTGGAGTCTAATAAGATCAACTTGATTTTTTGATGAATAGTAAATTATTAATAGTTATTTTATGATTAGGATTAGTAATATGACCAAATGGATTAGTAATCTCACTTAATGAAAGTTTTAAAATAATGTAGGCACCTTGATTAAGTAATGTGATTCAATAAAATGGTTAAATAACGATTTCATAAATTATTATTCAAGTATTAGTTTTTTCAGGTGAATAGTGTTTTTTAATTAAAAATTTAATTAAAATAATTAGAAAATTATTTTTATAAAAATGACTTTATTTTTGAACTCAGAGCATCGATATTATGTTATGGTAATTTTTCGGGATTTTTCTGAAAAAAACGAATTTTCGATGAATAGTGTTTTTATTTAAAAATTACATTAAAATTATTTAGAAAACTATTTTTATAAAATGGAGTTCATAAATGTATTTAGAGCATCGATATTTGGTTAAGGTGAAATTTTGGGATTATTCTGAGAAAGTTAAATTTTTGATGAATAGTGAAAATATAGTTTTTAAGTTACAGGTGTTTAATGACATCATTAAATGATGTATTAAGTATATATTCAATATGGTCTAATTATGAATAGTAAGATAAGGTATGAGGTGTCCCAAGTGGCCAATACCATGGGCAAATACCATGGGCAAGCCCATGGTTTTGCCAAAACCACTAGTGAGGTGTCCCCTGGCCATTAATGCCTTGTCCCCTCACTTTCCCTATAAATACCCACCATTTCCTCCTTTAGTTTTCACTCCCAACTCACCCCCAACGATGTTCTGGTCTCATTACCTCCCAAGGAGTCCTCCAAAGGTTCCCCAAAGCCCTCAAGGTCCCATCCTTTGAGGTTTAAGAGGTACATTTTAAGGTAAGGGATCCGACCTCTCTCTTTCATTTCAAGTAATCTCTTTTATGTCATTCCTTTTATGATAAATGTTCTTATGTTGGAGGATGTTCTTTTATACTCCTCTTACTGTCCTTTTTATGTTCACATAATGAGCGATCCCCTCTTACTCTCATTATTTCTTTATATGAAGTTTTAAGTGGCGCCGTTAGGCTGCCGAAATTTTTGTAACGGATTCTTTCTCCCTTCTCATTTTTCAAGATCTATTTTCATGTAAAGTATTTCAAGTCCCTTTTTGTTATGTTGGGGTATGATCTCTAAATCTATCATACTGGAATCTTATGTTCATATTATGAGAGACCCCATTTGATCTCTTTAATTCAGTATTTTGATGTTTTAAGTGGTGTCGTTAGGCTGCAGAATTTTTAAGTGGTTCTTCACCCTTCTCGTTTTGAAGTTCTACTTTCATGTCAATTCCTTCAAGTTCCTTTTTGTTATGTTGGGGTATGATCTCTATATCTATAATACTGGACTCTTATGTTCATATGATGAGAGACCCCAGTTGATCTCTTCAATTCAGTATTTTGAGGTTTTAAGTGGCGCCGTTAGGCTGCCGAAATTTTTAGGAGATTCTTTCACCCTTCTCATTCTTTTCAAAGTTCTACATTCATGTCAAGTATTTCAAGTTCCTTATTATTTATGTTGGGGAATTGTCTCTATATCTATCATACTTAAATCTTATGTTCACATGATGAGAGACCCTATTCGATCTTTTCAAATCATTTTTGTTGAAGTTTAAGTAACGCCGTTAGGCTGCCGAACTTTCATAAGAGAAATCTAATTTTTGTCTTCCTTCCATGTTTTTCATTTCAAATGGTATTTCCTTGAAATTTCATTACCATGATCATGTATGCTTCTTATTCTGTCCATCTACTGTTTTATGGGTCATTTATGAATGTTTGACCCATTTTCCCCCTCTTTTTAATGTCTTCTAAAACCTCGTAACATAGCCATTATGCTGCAGAATTTCCGTCTCAAAATGTCTCTCTCTTTTTCTAAAGTTATTTTATATTATTAAGTGAATACTCAAAGCTCTTTCTTCTAAAGGGGTATTCACATATATACCAAAATTTTCTATTTTAAATTCGGGTATTTACATACATGAGACCCACTTTCCCCTTTTCGTGGGTTTAAAGTAACGTAAAGATCATGTCTTTAAAGAAGTTTTTAAAACATTATGATTATGAAATGAAACCCATTTATTTTATGCTATATGGGTTATTTATGAAATGTTTTATGATGATATATGTGGCTCGCATGATGATAAAGGCAAATTTAATGGTGCGCCCTGATAGCGCTCCAATGCATTGGGTAAAGACTTAATCTCTAGAGATGACCATTTTAACGACTCCTTGGTGAATAACCATGGTAATTTTTAACGACACCTTGGGGATGGACCTTGGTGAAACAAAACAATTGTCAATATTAAATGTTGCAGCCACATCTTCAAGTTATGAAAAATGTTACTTTTATTATGATATATCTCATGATTTCTTTCTCATGCATTAAAGTTCTTTTCATGACCTTATTGAAGTATCTCAAGTTCACATGTAAAATGTTCCTCTTGTTTTCCTTACTGGGCCTTCTGCTCACCCTTTCAATGGATGTATGTCCCCAGGTTCTAAGATGCAGAAATGAACCTAGGATGAACATAAGGAGAAGCCTTTCAAGGGTTTAAGAAGAATGTTTTTTTTGTTTCATGTTTTAAGTTCCTGGTTTCCAAGACACCAAACCTTAAAGATCCTCGATTTTGTAAAATGTAAATGAAAGTTTATGTAATAAAAAGGTGGGATGCTATAAGACTGATATCTTACATATCTTATCCAAACTCTTCACAAGTGTATCATGTAACATCCCGGATATGAGTGTCACCCAAATGAGCCTTGAAACTAGTTGTTAATATAACCTCAAGAGCATTTTCCCAAACTCCAGTGGCTTCCGTGTAGCAGTGAGTGCCACATTGTGATTATGGGGAAACTACGCCCTCATTGGTAGAGTATACACAATGAAAAACAAATAGTAAACAATAAAGGAAGTAGTAATACCATAAAATAGAAGTAAATAGGGGAATACTGATAGTAATCAAACAACTAAAGAATATATATAAATTTTGCATGTCACATGTGTCTAGGAAAGCATACAAACAAGTCACAATGCTAGAAATACAACACAGAAACCAATGTATAGAAAAACAAGTAAACTTCAAGAACATCACAAGCCTTATCTTGGTCTAATTCAATCCATCTCCAACAAAAATCATGTACTTTTTGAAGAAGGGATATTTCCATTATCTATTCCTGCAATCATATAATCTATTTTGGGTCCAAAAGCATGATCTAAATAGGGTGTGAGACGAATCCTAGTAGGAAACCACCAAAATATTTATGCTAAAATGTCAGTGAATATATATATATATATAAGGTAATATTCATAAATAATGCAATATACTTGGATGTACTCAAAGTAAATAATCCAATACTTTTCAATTAAATTCATTTATATTCATTATTCATCCACTGAATCATGTAACCCATGGATCTATCCTAAGCTTTATATTAACTCATGCAATATTAACAAAATAGATGTCTTTGAAGACCATCTACGAAATAACGTATATGAGTCCAAGCTGCTAATTTTCATGGAAGACTCGTCACAACATTCAACCATTTACAAACAACCCTCTAGGAAAGCTATCACAATCCGACCCCTTTGGTCCCACATAAAATAGTTCAATTATAACGACTACCTAGGCAGCTCTCATGGTCAATACCCCTATGTCAAAATTGAATTAATAAATTATAATTACCTCCTCGATAGCTCTCATGGTCAATACCCCTGTTCAAAAATCTACACCAAGGCTCTCAATATCCTATGTAAATAATGTGGCAGTACCTACATTCTTCCTAGTCCAAGGCTCTCACGGTCCACTAGAAAAATAGTGCACACAAAATATCAAAATAGCCCATGTAATCTATAACTACTACATGTCTAAACATTTGTAAATCATATCTCATGCATTTTACATAATCATACAAACTATATCCTAATCAATCAAGGCATTAAAAACAAGGTACCTAACCTTACTCAGAAGAAACAACACATTTTCAATCAATCAAACCATATCAGGTATTAAAAAATGTTAAATTTCAAATCAAGAAATACCACAAACATGTGTATTCCTCACTTTATGCATATACAATCCTAATATAATCAATGAAAGGCACAAATAGTCTACATCAATGTCATACGATCAATACCCATGAATGTTGACTATATAATTGGACTATATCAACATTGATCTACAGAAAAATGAAAACATTTCAACCATGAATAACTCACAAGAGAGGAAGAATCAGGAAGAAAGGATCTAGGGGAATTGAGAACTCGATGGTGGGATTCTAACACACCTGAAAGTGTCTCAATTGGCACTCAAATGGAGAATTTGGAGGGGTTCAAAGATCTTCGGCTATTCAGTCGTTCTCTTTTATGAACCAAGGGGAGAAGAAAGTGTTTCCAAATATGAGACGCAACCCCAATATTATATATCAAATAAAAAATAAAACTACACAATGTGTTCATTAAAGGAATACACTGTGTAGTATCCTTAACTAGCCCCTACCTTAAGCGGTCTGTCAGGTCACCACATGGTCATGTAATCAGACGTTACATTGCCAGTACATGGTTGTACGCAGCAACCAGGTATACAGTGTGTACTCTAAAGTACATGGTGTGTACCTAGAAAAATTCGATTTTCATCCTTTTCCTTAAAAATAACCTGAAATCAAGATCCATACCTGAAATAAAGATCTAGGTTCTTACAAACTTCCCCCATTAAATAAATTCATCCCTGAATTTCTCTTCCAAGGGTGGTGAAGAATAATTTTTGAACAATTCTATCCACTTTGATCATACATCGGCCTTCCTCTACCAAGTCTCTTCTTATACTCGCCCATGATGCCATAGCACCCATACCACAGGAACAGACCGACCACTGAAAACCTCTGTGATGTGATCCACAATCTAAATACGGTTCTCCTAAAAGCATGCATCCACCTCCAACTCAACCTCCTCGAGTTGAAAAACATGAGACAGGTCTGCAAAATAACGTTGTAACCGAGAAACATGGAAGACACCGTTCATAGCCTGGTACCAATGAGGTAACTGCTACTTATAAGAAATCGGAACAAATCTCTCCAAAACCTTAAATGGTTTGACGTATCTTAGTGAAATTTTCCCCTATCTCATAATCCTCAAATTTGCTATCCTCGGTGTGACACGCAGGAAAACTTGATCTATGACCATGAACTCCAGAGGTCATCTCCGTCGATCGGCATAATATATATGCCAAGACTATGTAGTATCAATCCCCTTTTGAATCAACTACACCTACTCAGTGGTCTCCTAGACAAGACAAGGTCCCAGCATAGATATATCTCCTTCCTCTAGACAATATAGGGGTGATTAGCATGGCCTGTCATACAAAGACTCATAATTTTCCAATAATATCATTTCCTCAAAATTGCTATTGTAGAAAAAATCCATCAGGGGGTATGTGTCTCTCCTAAGATCCCTCAAAATCCAGGATTAATGCTCGAAGCATGTCCTCCAAAACCAGATTCATACGCTTAGACATTCCATCTTTATGGGAATGGTAAGTTATACTTATAAGTACTTGTGTACCAAACTCCCTTTGTATTCCCTTCTAGACATGAGAAGTAAATTAAGAATCCCTATTAGAAATGATAGTGTGTGTAACCCCATGAAAACGTACAATATCTCAGATGTATAACCTTCCATGGTCATCAATACTTAAGGTTTCCTTAATCCGTAGTAAATGTGAAACCTTCACGAGGCTATCGATAACAACCCAAACCACATCATTTCATCAAGGAAACCTCAGTAAACCTATCACAAAATCCTTTGAAACATCATTTCTCTTCCACTCGAAAATAGGTAACTACTATAAAAGCCCTACTAGTCGCTGATGCTCTACCTTTACTTGCTGACATGTGAGACATCTCAAAATAAAACCTGCAACATCCCTCTTTATACCTGGTCACAAATACTATATATGTAAATCTCAATACATCTTAGTGACACCATGATGAACTGCCCAAACTAAGGAATGAAAATCTCTCATAATCTCTTCATGTATGCCTACTGACATTTACATGCTTCAATGAAAACAAAAAACCTCTTCCTCACCTATGGTCCAACCAGGAGTAGGTTCCTCACCTGACACACTCTCTCGTAGGACTAGCCCTTCAGAATCTAATAGCTTCCTCATTCACACTCAATCCAGTAGAGTATAGGTAACAACTATATAACAAAGAAACATCTACCTCTATCTATCGTGCACCTCTAAATACATCTTATATAATATATCCATAAGCTTCCACTCACTATTGGCCTCCTACAATTCCTATATCTGAGTCCTCCTTCTCAACACATCAGCTACTACATTTCCTTTTCTAGTCGTGTAGGTAAGCTTAATGTCCAAATACTAAAGGTACTCAACCCACCATCACTGTATCAAATTTAGATCACGCTGAGTAATGATATACTTGAGAATTTTTTGGTCAGTTTATACCACAAAATGATCTCCCAAAAGATAATGTCTCTAATAGCGTAAAGCATGCACAACTGCAACCAACTCAAGATCACATATGAGATAATTCCTCTCATGTTGACATAACTGTCAAGACCTGTACTCAATGAATCCTTCCCCCTACATGAGAATTACTCTCAGCCTGATACCTGAAGAATAATATTAAATTATTAAACTCTTGTCTAGCTCTAGAAAAATTAGTATTTATGCTGAATTCAACCGACCTTTCTGCTCTAGAAATGCTGAATCGCAAAAAAATTATCCCATGTACATAGAACCCTTCTTAGTCCGGCCCATCAGTGGTGCTAATAAGCATAAAAATTCCTAAATAAAACTTATTTAGTAAGTGTATAGACCTATAAAACTCTTTAACTCAATGATATTATTCGGCTCCTCCCTGGAAACTACCACTCTCACCTTCTCTAGGTCTACTGACACTCTTGTCTCTAAGATGACATGACCCAAGAAGTGAATCTGGTCCATCCATAAGTGGAATTTTGAGATCTTAGTATATAATTGATTCTATCCCATTGTACTCAATATTATATCATGATAGATTTCATGTTCATGTCTGGTGTGATAGTACACTAATATATCATCCATGAAATCTACTACAAAAGAATCCATGTGTGGATGGAACACTCGGTTCATCAGTGCCATAAAACTTGTCGGTGTGTTCGTGAGATTGAACAGCATAACCAAGTACTCGTATAGACCATACCTGATCCAAAAGTCTATATGTGATATATCAGATGGTCAAACGTGAAAATAATGATAAAAGAATCTCATTTAAATCTTTGAGAACACCAAGGCTCCTCAAAGATGATAAAAAAGATCATCAATCATATTCAAGAGATATCTATTCTTGTTCATTAACTGGTTCAGATTTTGATAATACATGCAAAGTCTGAGGGTACCATCCACATTTTTTGAAAAAAGGATAGGCGAAACACAAGTATAAGTACTGGGTGAGATGAAACCATTTTCATGAAACTCATCCAACTACTTCTTAAACACTTGTAACTTTGGTGTAGCCATCCTATAAGGAGGAATTGACATCGATGTTGTTCTAGGAACATTCCAAATAAAGATATCTACTTATCTCTCTGGAGGTAAACCTGAAAAGTTTTCTGGAAATGCATATATGAATTGATATACCACTACATGGATGTTCATCTGTGAAGTCCCTGAGGAAACTAGAATTATACCACAAGTTGTAGATGGTTCAGAATCCTACTCTTTTTGGGTCTGGTCTATCATAAAAGTATGACCTATACTGCGGCCCTATAAACAACCTGACTACCCTTAGATTATTCACCCTACTATCGCTAAAAACCTGTAATCTGGATAACATTTCCACAAGCACCACCTCTTCTCGAATGGCCTGATGAACTCTAGTTCCTTGACTGATGTGAAACTTGTGGTTTTTCTTCTAGATGTGGAGTCATAATTGATCCCCTCTCACCAGTTGCTGGTGAGAAAAAAATGGTAAAAATGCCAAATATGGACCATTTTCCTTAAGATAGGAACTCAACTGGGTCTCTCGGGCATTAAGGTCTTGTGTTCCCACTCTTCCTGCACTGGTAGCACATCACATGGATACTTGAAGATACATCCCTGCTACTAGAATCACCATGTGAAGGCTCCCTGTGGCGCTTCCTACTATCAAATGAAGGAGTACCAGCCATGGAAGCTGAACTGCCCTAGCTTGCAGCTCCCAACTCCCTCAAATTTATACACTAATCCTGAAAAAAATTCACTTAAGATCGTATGTCATACCTAATACCATCCTCAAATCTCCTAGCCAAATATAACTCATCACCCCCAATAATAGGTGTAAAGCGTTGAAGATATATAGAGTGAGAAGAATAATTCAACACTGAAAGAGTGCCCTACTCTAGATGCATGAACACCAGAATTTGGTCAGCACTCAATATATCGGGTTATAAGAAATCATAGAAGGTCCTCTGAAAATATTCCCAAGGAATATCTATATTACATCCCACCTATGAGATAACATACAACTATATCATGGTGGAATCACGTAGCATGTACGTCACGAGATCACCCTCCTCTCAGTAGGTGTCTCCATATGCTCAAAGATATAGAACATGGCCTCCAACCATGACTCTGTCGCCTCTGTTCCTCCATCCCCATGAAAAGGTTGGAGGATTCTGCTGCTAGAACACCCTCATAAACTACACCCTAGTCGGGGCTAGATGCGATGCTCCATAAAAAGTCAACATCATTGTCATGAAGCCTTCACGGAACTGTGCCTCAACACCTGCATCTAGTATAATAGATGGTGCCAAGATGGGAAGGATGGTAGGATCAACTGGTAGTCCCTGATCTACCATTTTTCATTGTCTAATCATCGCCATGTACCTAGTGTACAACCTGAAGACATCTTGGTGGAATGACTATGCAAGGTCAAGCACACACCTTATCTTAATATTATCAACAACTGTAAATTATAAGTGCTAAAGTAGAATAGGAGAAGGAAAACATTCATGTTTTAAAAAACAGGGTTACATGACATGTAGATACACTACACAGTGTGTTCCCTTAAGCTTTGACATGGGAATATAACTCTACCAACTTGGTCATGTAACACCCCTACACACAGCATATTCCTCAAGGGAAATGACATGTTCTTGAATATTCCCTCGTACCCAATTTCTTATACACATTAAGAACTACACGGTTCTCTCCTATTGTAACACTACACTAAATGTTCATTCTAGACATGGTGTGTACTAATTAAGTTCCATCCACCCATGTCGTTAGTCATACATTCAGATACATGATCTATTACTACACGAAATGTATAAGCCAAACACAGAATGTAAAACCAAAGATTCATCCACCCATGTCGTTAGTCACATGGTTAGATGCATGTTCTCTTACAGAATGTCATGTACTCCTAGTACATGGTGGGGTATACCAAACATATATCAACCCTATGTATCTTCTCATATAGTCTGTCACACAGTCAATAACTACACGGCTTGTACATATTGTACACGGTGTGTACTTTAGAAAATTTGTTTCTTCTAGATCAGAAGAACACATGGCGTGTGTTTATAGCATTATATGCCACATTGTCTGGGTTTCCAGACAGTAAGCCTCTAAAAATTATCTAGAACCCCCAAAATCGTAAAATTTTGGCCAAGGAATGCCAAGTTTCGATCCGTGAGATCCCATATATCCTAGAAATCAAAGTTTGGTATCCTTATTCATGCCATGTCTTAACATTATTCAATTAATGTTCAAACATGATCCAACAAATTCTGATCCAAGAGGGCCCATAACACCTCAGGGTCCAAATCTTGGTTTCTATCCAAATAAAACATTACATATACCAATACCCTATGAAAATAGAAGCTATTATTTCATGGAATATATCACAACTTATTGAATATCTAGCACAACATCTATCACAATAGCATGAAATAATTAATTCATCCTAAATGTCATGATAAGGATGAATGACATGTGATCTCTAGTAAGTGACTATATGATGCATGAGATGGAAAACCTTCATCTCATCGGGTTGCAACAGAAATAGGACCACAAAGATATAAATAATAACATCACAAAACAATTGAATCACCTAATGGTGAAATCAAATCAACTATAACAATTGAAAAAACTAGAAAAGTTGTAATAATCAAGGTAACTTGGCTTTTCCCTGTATACAGGTTATCTACTCCCGGGCACAGCTTATTACCAACTACCTATTATTTCTTATCCTAGTATATTGGCTCTAAATAGTAATTGATAGTTGAAAATAACCTCCTTTTATACCACTTTGTAATATTCTGTATCTTGGTGCCACCCAAAAGTTCCCTGAACCCAGTTGGTCAAATAACCTAAAACGCATTTCCCCAAACTCTAGAGGTTTCCAAAAAGAAGATAGGTCCATGATGTGATAATGGGGAAACTATGAACTCATTGGCAGTGTATACATATTATAAAATAAATAGTAAACAATAGCGGAAGTAGTAATACCATACAACAGAAGTAAATAGTGGAAGACTGAAAGTAATAAAACAACCGGCGCATATATATAAATGATGCAAGTCATGTGTGTCCATGAAAGCATCCAAAGAAGTCACAATGCTAGAAATTCAATACAAAAACAAAAGTATAGAAAAAAAGTAAACTCTAACAGCATCACAAGCATCAACTTGGTTCCATGCTCCCCAGCTCCAACAACAATCATGTACCTGATTAATTAGGGTGATTTCCCTTATCTATACTTACAACCATATAATATGTTTGGGTACAAAATCATTACCCAAATAGGGTGTGAGATTAATCCTTGTAGGAAACCACCAAAATATATGTACCTAACTATCAGTGAATATATATATAGAATGTAATATGTAGAAATGAACTAATAAACTAGAAAGCACTGAAAGTAAAGAATCCTATAATTTTCAATTACATTCATTTAAATTCATTATTCATCCATTGAATCATGGAACTTAGGTATCTAGCCTATGATATAAATTTAACCATGTAATAGTAACAAAATTGATGTCTAGGAATACCATCTATGAAATCACGTAAATGAGTCCAAGATTATTCATTGGTTTGTAAGATTTGTCACAACATTCAACTATTTATAAACAACCCTCTGGGAAAGCATTCATGGTCTGACCTCGTTGGTCCAACATAATATTGTTCAATTATAATGACTACCTAGGAATCTCTCACTATCAATACCCATGTGTCAACATAGCATAAATGAATTATAGCGACCTCCTGGGTAGCTCTCACGGTCAATAACCATGGGTCAAACATCTACACCAAGGCTCTTACAGTCCTGTGTAAATAATGTGGAAGTCCCCACAGTCTTCCACATCCTAGGATCTCATGGTACATTGTAAAAATAGTGTGCACATAATATCAATATATCCCATGTAATATATAACTACTACTTGGATAAACATTCATAAATCATATCGTATGCATTTTATATAATCAAAAAAACTACATCCTAATAAATTAATACAAGGAAAATAAGGTACCTAACCTTACACATAAGTAACAACCCCTTTTCAATCAATCAAACCAAAGGAGGTAATAAACTGGGTTAAATTAAAAATCAAGAAATAACACAAACATGGGTATGTGGGAATTTAATAATATATAATCCAAATACAATCAAAAAAAGAAAAAAAATCACCTACCTCGATGTCGTATGATCAATACTCTTGAATTTTGGCTCTTGAATCAGCCTATATCGATGTAGATCTATAAAAAGGTGAATAAAATTAAACCTTTAATAACTCACAAGAGATAAAAAAATAAGGAAAAAAGGCTCTAAGGGAATTGATAACTCACCAGTGGAATTCTAATGCACCTGACGATGTCTCAATCTGAGCTCGAACAGAGAATCGGGAGGGGTTTGAAGACATTCATCTGTTTTTCCACTCTCCAATATGAACCAAGGGGAGAAGAAGGTGTTTCAAAAGATGATACGTGACCCCACTCTGATTTTAATAAATAAAAAACTACATTTTCTGTTCATTAAAGGTACATGTTTTGTATTAGCCTTAACTAGCCCCCACCTTATGTGGTCTACCTTGTCACCACATGGCCATGTACTCCGCTAGTACATGGCCAGTACGTGGATGTTTGTGGCAACATGGTACCCGACATGTACTCACAAGTACATTGCATGTACTCACAAGTACATGAAATGTACTTAGAAAAATATCCTTTTCTTTCTTTTCCTAAAAAATAACTCAAAATCTAGATTCATAACTAACATGAAGATATGGGTTCTTACATAGTGCACCCAATATGTTGATTCCCTTTCACATATAAAGTTACCCATAGACCGTAGGTCCCAGTCTTGCTACCATTTAACACCTTTATCTGTTATACTACATTAAAATGTTATTGTATAGTGGGTCAAGTACTCCTCAGGAATGAGCTCATCTCCCATGATAGTCCTACTCTTAATATTTAGAACATAGACAACCAAATCCTAAATCTCCTTGGAATTATGGCCATTTGTATTGATGCTGTACTACTACAGTGTATCTTAACATGTGAACCATTACCGCGATGAGTTAGTTTCAAAGACGGGGATGGATACTTCATCTAGGATCCCAAAATTCCCCAATAAGAGACTATTTCTTATGAGGTAATTCTTATGTGGCTGCATCAGCATACCCAAGAGCATATAATTATCTGACAGAACCATCCTAGCATGATATATTTGGGGATTCATGTTCATATCTACTCTCCATGTGACAATTAAATCTTCCCTCACTACATCAGTTTGTTGACCGACCATATTGATCATGTTTTGTAACACTACATTTGAGGTGTGGAAGATTGAGGGATGGAGAAAAAAAATGTGGTTTGTGTGTATTATTGGCTAGTGATCAAAAAATATATGATATTTTTGTCTAAAGTCTGAAGCGTATAAGAATACGATAGTTTCAGGTAAGATAGAAACTGAGATTTAGTTTTTTCACAAAGTATTGCGAAACTTATGTGCATGAGAGAAAAATATATTTTTATATGGAAAATCAAAGTACCATGCCTAGGGGCCCCTACATATTTATAGGTGTATACTAGGTATTCCACGCATGTACAAGGATCCTTACCCACTTCTATTTGTATATTTCATTACCATCCCCACACAAACCATTATTTTGGAATTTCCCTCAAAACTAGACATTATGGTCCCCCTTCATCTCCTATTCCAAAGGGGGGGGATTTTCAACACCTAATGATGCAGTAAACCATAAAAGACCATATTTTGATAAACTGAAGACACCCTTTAACTTAAAATAGCATTTTGAGAAGACCAAGGGTGTCACGTGTAAGTTTTGAGAAATTCACAAAAGACAGAAATCTACACGCAAGGGTCTTATGCTCCCAAAGAGATATCAAATGGCCAACTTACACTCCAGAAATCCAAATATGGTTAAGGAAAGGTGCCCAAAAGTGAAGTGGTCAGTGAGTAAAAGGATGTCCCATGCACAAGAAACTTATGCACCCAACGTGATGTAAAACTTCCACTTCCATGATGTATCTCTTGTGTGCCACTGTCAAGAATTTTTCCAATATATTGAAGGGTGCATCCTCTCTTTGGGATAATGATATGAAAGTCGAGCCATTTCTCTCGTGTGTGTAAGATCACCTCTTCTATAACAGCGTTCAATACATGAACCCATCTAGGTATATGTTCTTATTTGATAGGTCCCCTATGGGTCTCCCTTCATGTGGGTCCACAAGGGCTTAACCCTAGCCCATTTCCCCTCATCGCAAGGCTAATCTGCACAAAATTCCCCTCTTGAATGCACCACCTACCCTTATGCACACCCATCTTCTACTCGAGTCCCACTCTTTTGTGTGAAAGCCTTCAATCCTACACAAAACCTCTCCTATAATCTCCATGGTTTTTCTTTACTTTAAATAACCATGTTTGATAGACTTTTGTGCACACCCTTATCATCTTGAAGACACCTCTCATACCCAACCCTCCATGATTTCACATAGTGATTTTCTAGTCCCTTGTGTGGTGTCGCTTGTTGAATTACTCTACATTTAGATTTTGGTAATAGGTACGCTAATCGATTTTTCTTTTTGGCATAGCCACTCTAATATGGAACCCATTATCGACCAATCCTCCACACCACTCATATAAGGAATTATGGATTCCTTCCCTTCCCTGTGAGTGGGTGGGTATCAGTTATGTATGTCCAAGGGGTGGGGAGTGATTCCTCCATGCCCGAGATACATGACATTAAACTGAAAAGCCCAATCAACCTCAGCACACGAAGTTAAACTGTAATATTCACCCAAGAAATAAAAATGGGGTTAAATGCCTCAATAATTTTCAATTCCCACTCATCTCAATGGGAGTGAGATCTTCCTCACATGGAATTATATCCTCCTCACACTAAATGAGATTCACCACATGCATCTTCTATGCAAAATCACCACACAATCGTTCACTGAAACATCTTCTACAATGTGATTGTCTGGTCTATTGCATCATCTTCTTTCTCATGAACTTGTCTCACATAGTCTTACAGGTTATAAGTGAACATGAAACCCTTCTTCTAGGAATCCTTCCTAGATAAAGACACATTACCTTGCCAAACGATGCATGTTTTGATCCCTATCTTCGAATCAAGGTATGTATAAGTCCTGCATGATGGTCAATCCCAATAAACGGAAAATTCTAGTGCCCCCTCCAAGGGATGTACCCTCATGAAGTGACATATGCACTTTATGGGGCACATTCCCCATATACACCTCCATGGGGTGTTTGGATCCCTCTTCGATCACTTCATCCATCACCTCACCCTTATCACAATGAGATCACTTCATCCACCTCCATCATTTAGGTCATTTTAGTGCATAAGACATATCCACATTCCACATTTCTATCCGAGCCACCTACTCAGGTGTCCCAGTCCAACTGAACTATGTGGAATTTGATTCCCATCCACTGGGATAAGTAGGAAGCCTTTTTGAGGTTCAATCCTAGGACCTATCCCAACCATCCATCTCTAACTTGTTCTTTTACTCAAGTCACCATATCTCAAGAAGACCATGACCCAATCCAGAGATCACATTTCCTTTGGGTTATATCTGGTCTTATGACAATTAATAATCCCCATCATGAATTTCAGTAGCTATCCATGTCTAATCCTAGATTCCATACCCCATTATAGAACTATGTAGACTTTGATCCATATTATCTACACATGGTATGTAGAAAGAATCCCTAAGGTTTGTTCCTATAATTTATTCTCATACTATTATTTCCCTTGAGTATCTATATATCGAGAAGATCATTTCCCAGATTGATAGTTACACTAATTTTAGGTCCCTATACATGCACTCCATTGTCATAGGCCACCACATTAGGTGTCTCATAACCCCATCCATAACTATAGGGAATTTGATCCACGTATTCTACATAGGGTACATAAGAAGCCTCCCTAAGGTTCAAGGCCATCATCCATTATCATCCTCATTATTCCCTCGAGTTACCATGTCTCGGGAGGACCATGGCCTATCCCAGAGGTTACACTTCCTTCGAGTACCCATCCATGAATTCCATTCTCACAGACCACCTATTTTGGTGTCTCATTTCCCCATACAAGACTATGTAGAATTTGATCCCTATCTTCTACATATGGTACATAGGAAACCTCTATGAGGTTAAATACAATCATCTATTCCCATACCATTATTTCCCTCAAGTCTCCATACCTCAATAGGATCATGTCTCATATCCAAGGTTACAGTTCAATTGGATTCCCATCTATGAGCTAGATTCTCATAGTCCACCTCCTTGGGTGTATCATCATTGCATCCAGAACAACGTGGAATTTGATCATTGTCTTCTATATAGTGTATATAGAAACATTCCTTATGTTTTAATCACATCATCATTTCCCATCCTGGTGTTTCCCTCAAGTCTCCATGTCTTGGAAGGATCATGCACCATCCTAGAGGTCACACATACTTTGGGTTTCCATCTAGGCACTCCATTCTCATGGACCACCTCTTTATGTGTCTCATCACCCCATCTAGAACTACATGTACATTGATCCATGCCTTCTACATAGGGTACATATGAATCCTCCCTAAGGCTCAATCCCCTCATCTATTCCCATCCCAGTATATCCCTTGAGTCTCCATGCATTGGGAGAATCATGCCCCAGCACAGAGGTTACACATCCTTCAGGTTCCCATCCATACGCTTCATTCTCATAGGCCACCTCCATAGGTGTCTTATAGCCCCATCTGAAACTACATGGACATTGATCCATGTCTTATACACAGGGTACATAGGATGAATCCTTGAGGATCAATTCCATCACCACTCACACCCCATCGATTCCATCGATTCCATATTTATCACATCACCCACATCCATCCTAGTTCTTACCCAAGCCACCACATCTTGGTGAGGCTATGCCATCGATTTGGACCATCTCAGTGCATACACCCCATTCACCTCATCACTAATCTCAGTATCACTCATGAAAATAACCATGAATAAGCCCCACACAATCCATATTCACTAAAAGAAGTGCGATCATCTTGAAAATGAGAGTTATCCATGTATAATCCTTGCACCATCATCCATCACAACTACATGGGTTTTTATCCCTGTCTTCTAAATAAGGTACACATGAAGCCTCCCTGAGGACAAATCCTTGCCAATGGTAAACTGTGGTGTGCCCCTCTTTGGGTACACTTCCTTGATCCTCCCTCAATGGTGCCCATATCTACCTTCACTATGTGAAATATTCTTTTTATGAGACACACCACCCTAGGTCTGCTCTTATTGGGCGTTCTAACCCATTCATCTGATAAACCTTCCAGAAGTTCTATCATAGTCATAAAACTCTCTAATACATCTTCATGGGATATTATGATTGATATCATACCATATTCTAAAGACTTTAAAATCACATTCTATATGTTAAACATAAGATGCCTAAGGAAAACCTTGGCAAACAAGCCTCTGTCATAAGATACATTTCCATCAACACAAGATTCCTTGGGTTCAGTGCCCTTCATAATATCTCTTAGGAGGAATAATATACGTTTTATAGTGTTCTAGAACCTAGTCATGTTACTGATTCTTGATGTTACTACTCTCCTAACTGAATGTTGTTGCCCTGACCAGACCCACTGGAATGTCTAGAGAAAATCAGTGTAATTATTCGGCGTCCACAAAGTGATATCACCGGGAATGATTTACACGAATTAAGACTCAGATATATGAGGGATACTCAGACTACATGATGAATTACAAGGAGGAATTCTGGAATAGAGGAATATCACATCATACCATTTCAATCAAGGTGTTAACATCACCCAGAAAAGGATGAATGTTTCCCACCATTGGAAAGAAGGAATGTGGGGTACAATGAAACCATCAGCGAAAAACGACACACATACACCCAAGTCATGAGAAAAGGGGTGCATAGATGAGATAGACATAGCTCGGTGGAAATGATCAGAAACAATATCCAATTTGAGAAGTTTTTATGGAAAATGAGTTATATAATTTCAGGAAGTGGCACTAAAAATGTATCTAATTTAGAAACAATTTCTTATTTACATTGCTGAATTAGTAACGTTTTTATGAAAATTTCACTAATTTCGAAACATTTTTAGTAAACCTGTCAAATTTAGTGGCATGGTTAAAGAAACACTACTAACATAGTGACGTTTATAAGGATGCACTGCTAATTTATTGACGTTTATAAGAAAACGTTACTAAATTAGGGACATTTCTAGGAAATGTTTCTAATATAGCGATGAATTTCAGAAAATGTTTCCAATATAGCAATACATCTCAGGAAATGTCACTAATTTAGCTCTATTTATTAAGGTAACCTCACTAATTTAGTGATTCTTTTTAAGAAACACCACTCATTTAGTGATGATTGTCAGGAAACATTGCTAATTTAGCAATACTTTTCATGAATCTTTACTAATTAACTGATGTTTATATGAAAAAACCGCTAATTTATCAAATCTTTTTCGAAAATACTAAAAATTTAGAAATTTTTATAAGGAGAAGACACTAATTTTGCAAAACTTTTTAAGAAACACAGTTAATTTAGCAACACTTTTCACAAAACGTCACTAATAATATATATTTATATTTCCCATATTCCCACATCGATGTTAATATATATATATATATATTAATATTTATAAACACATAAACACATATATAAATACACAGACACATGCATATTTATTATAAATTTAGTCATGTTTTTAACAAATCAGGGATATTTTAGTGGCATTTTTAGTAGTGTTTAAAAAATGGCTAATTATATATATATAATATAAAATATAAAGCCATATGTAAAATATAAACATATATATATGTTTGTGTGTGTGCATGTGTATGTTGTGTCATTTTTGGGTTGTGGGAGAGTTCATGTTTTTGTTAGGGTTCACACATAACCCATAAAAGTGTTTTTTAAAATACCAAAAACATTGATTTGGAGTGAAACACACACACACACACACACACACATATATAATATATAATATAAACATATAAATACATAAACACACACAGAAACACATATATCATATCATCATATATAAAAAATATAATATAAAATCATATATGTAAAATATAAACACACACACACACATATATATAATATGATCAAATAAATATATATAATCATGAAATATTAAATATAAACACACACACACACACACATATATATATATATGTATGTATGTATTTTAATATATAAAATTATATATATAATATAGTAATTTTTTAAATAGTTTAAATTGTAAACATATATGTATAATATAATATAAAATTATATATATATATAATCATAAAATATAAACATATATATATATATATATATTAATATATGTATATTAATATATAAAATTAATTATATGGCATATCAACTCTTTAAATAGTTTAATATATTAACATATATATATAATATAATATAATATATATAATCATTACATATTAAATATGTAAATATATATATATATATATATATGTAAATAAATAAATATAAATATATATATTAATATATGTATATTAATATATAAAATTATATATATAATAAATTAATTTATTAATTTAGTTTAATTTAATTTAAGTATATATATATATAACAAAAATTTGTGTTCAACAAATAGATATTTGAGTTGTTGATGGGAATTTTGTGTACCTTGAATGGTCTTGTGTTCTAATCCATGCTGAGGTAGATTTTTTAAATGGGAGAGAGAGGGGACCAATGGTTATTGGGAACTGAGAGTGGGTGTGTGGAGGCAGGCAGAAGTGGGAGCACATGTTGGGGGAATGGGAGTGGGATGGGTAGCTTGGAGGTATGGTGGGTTGGGGTAACAATATTGGGATGGGCACAGAGGGAGGGCAGGAATGGGAGGGTGGAGGAGGTGTGTGGGAACATGAGGGATTGAGAGGGAAGTGTGGGAGGGCGAGAATGGGAGGGAATGAGAGGGGCAGATAAGGATGTAGGGGAAGGAATGTGAGGGGTGTAGGGTAGGGCGGGAATAAGGTGTAGATAAGGAGGGTGAAAATTAATTAAAAAAAATTAAAATAAATAAATTTATCTACAAATAAAAACAATAAATTTTAAATAAAAAAATAACGACGTTTTCTAGAATCATATGTAAATTGAAACACATTCCTGGAATTTTTTATAAGTTTCAATAAATGAAAACTATTTACCAAAAATTAATTACAGACTTTTACAACAACTGTCAACAACTGAGGTGTCACTAAATAGAAATATTTACAAATGTTTCTAATTTAGTTATCTTTATTTACTAATGTTTCTAAAAACATCATTAAATGAGGTGTCGCTAAATATAGATGTTTATAAACATTGAAAATTTACCTACATTTATAATCCTCATCATTTAAATATTCTTATAAGTATTTCAAGTTTAGTGACACCTCATTTAGCGATGTTTTATAGAAACATTGGTAAATGTATTAACCACACTTATAGATGTCAGTAATGCAAAAAACATCGCTAAATGTTGTTTTTTTGTAGTGCAATAGTGAGCTATTCAAAAAATAGATTATTTCATTTCCCATTTGATAGAAGGAGAGACATATATAGCTTATGAAATTAACATAATAACATATCAATAAATGGGATATATATTTTTTATACTATCACGATTAAATATGATTTAAAGGTGGTAGAGGAAGAAATAAAATAAAAAACCATCATTTAAGAACATCACCTATTATTTTAATGGACTCTTTAGTTTTTCACCAAAAACATATAAGGATGTCTTTCTAATGAAAACAATAACTCTAGAATCTAGTTCGGGTGTAAAAAGTGATTTCGGAAGGTCTATGATGAATCAAATGGATTTGGATGTTTTAATAGGGGAGGAGATCTAGTGGTATTTTATAAATGGGTGAGAGTACACACTTGAAATTTTTGAAAATGATGAATTATGCCCATATTTTTCACAAGGAAAATGGATAAACAATGACCCATTATCAAAAAACATTATTGGATAAGGCTTAAATATTAGAGTAAACTAACAATTGGTCAAACTTTATGTCATTTTAACACTTATAATTTTAGTTTAACCACCCCTAATTATCCTATTATCAACTTAACCATAGTAATTGATTTTTTATTATTTCCAAAATTCATTATGTTAAAGATTTAAATTAAACTTATTAAAGAATTATAATTATTCTGATTCCATATATTGAATCCATTTGACCAAATTCATCTCACAAAAGTGGCAATATTTAATTTAAAACTAAACCTGCTACTGTGATGAAAAAATGATTTTCCAATGGAAATTTTTTCAAAATTACAAATGTTTTTATATCCAGAATAATTATATAATTGATCAAATCAAATTAAATTGAAATAATTATTTTATAATTTAACTAATTATATTTTTTAAATAGATTTTAAACAACATGGAAAATGAAATTCTTTAAACACAAAGGAGATATTTAATAAAATTTTTTATTTTCTACTTTTAATCAAAAAAATGAATAGCTTATAAACATAAATAGAAATTAAAATTATTATTATTTTATCATTCTAAAATAAAAAATGATGTTCAAATTATTAAATATTTTTTTTATGTTTTAAAACATAATTCCACATGAAAAAATGAAATATTTTTCAAAAAATATTTCTTTTCAATCAAATGATATTTGATTTTATTCTTGATCAATGGATACTCGATGAACATTTGTAAAACATATAGTTTTCATTATTTAGATAATCATTTTCTTACACACTAACTTAATGGATACATTTTAATGGTCACATTTAAATATTACTATTTAGTAGATTATTTTTGTCTCATTGAAACTTAGGGCTGTGTATATTGCAAGCTGTCATAGAAATTAAATTTATTCCAAAATAAATAAATTATAAAGCCTAAAAGTATTACATATTAAAAATATGATTTTTTATTATTTTATTAAATTTATTTATGTTATGTATTATTTAATTATATTTTTTAAATGATGAATATTTATAAATTAATAAAAAATCATGGGAGCCTTTATAAAACTAGATTGATAAAAAACATAACAGTTATCAAAGTATTATAGAATATTTACACCAAAATTAGGCTTCAAATATGATGAAGTAAGGAGAGACAAACAAATATTAAAATTTGAGAAAATGGTTATTGTAGGATATTATCTCTTATATCTATCATTATGTAGAATAATAATGATATGTGTGTGGATGATTTAATATGGCTCACACGGTACATTGAACCCCTAATTTACAAAGACACATAGAAATAAATTTTACCCAAAGTACATGTGGGGGACATGTAAAGCACATATATGGACCAAAGAATAATTATTTGTAAATATCCCATATGATTCAAATTGGAAGTATCCCCTATTAATATTAACATTATTACCCAACATGAATTCAAAAAAAAGGTTTAGTTTAGTCATTAATAATTTTTACCTTATTCAACCTATTGTACATATGTAAAAATATACACGGAATCAAATAAAACATAAAAATATTCTATTTAGGTTAGGAAATGTTGACCTAAATGATTATTTATTTAGTAAATAAAAATATTTTTTGAATTCTAATGGAAGTGGACACTATTTTCAGGATTTATTTGAAAATATAAAAAATAAAAATTGTAGATACTAAATAAAAACTATGGAAATGAGATCATAATATTATGGGTTTTAAAAACCCAATATTTACTTTTTTTATATCCATAACTCTAATTTTTAAGTGATATATCCCTTGTATGATGATTCATGTGGTTTTAAATGTAGGAACCAAAAACATTATATTTCTTCTAGTTTCCCATAATAACCCAATCATTATCACTTGTTTTAATTAT
Organism: Viscum album; assembly: GCA_963277665.1. Lineage (NCBI taxonomy): Eukaryota > Viridiplantae > Streptophyta > Magnoliopsida > Santalales > Viscaceae > Viscum > Viscum album. The sequence goes on from OY728125.1 coordinate 2,050,338,736, forward strand.
TTCCGTATAATATTTATCTCCAAAATAATAAAACTAGTGGCCTATAATTTACCATTTATATCTCCCTTTATATATTTTTCAAGGATATGTGAGTCAATAAAATATTATTTTACATATGATACATCATTTTAATTTTCATTTAGATTGAATGCTTTGGATAATTTATCTAGGATAACACAAGTTATTTTTTTTTCTGAAATGATCATTAAAGAAACAAAAATAAATTTAATTAAAATGTGAGTAAACATACCACATGTATTCATACAATAACAATTCATTAGACTCTATCTCTCTTGGTTGTAACTCTATTTTTAGTTTTAATCAGTTAACCCAATCCATCTATATATATGGTAACATTATAATGGATGTCTCAAAAGGGTTAAAAATGTTTTCTACCATTATTATAACCATTGGATGAACCAATTGGGTCATCTAAATTGTTCATAAACTAGTAGTTATTCCATTCTATTCTATTATTTTATTAATTTCATTGATGGATATAGGTGAATGAATATATTACCATCTAATTAAATGAATTCAAGAAATTATTTCACCATAACACATTCTCAATTCCTTTTAGTTTTATAGTTTTATAAAAAATAAAATTACAATAACTAAAAAAATAATGTGTTATTTTAACTAATAGATATTATTTCCACTTTATAGGGAATTGATTAATCCATATCATGTATTAAAAATCACACATGAATTATTCACAAAAGATACCATTTTAGACACATATTATGTATTATGTTTTTTTATATCGTTATAAAAAATAAGCATAATAAAGGGGTGAGCTTAGATGCTCAGTTTGGGTAAACATTAGAGGTAAAAATAAAATATCATAATTAAGGATAAGATATGAATTTGGATATAATCAAGATATATTATACTATTATAGTTAAAAATAAATAAATCATATATCATGGAATAATATAATAATACATCATGAGGATGTCTCATATCATCGTTTACCATTATGGACCGATGATAATATGTTTACCATTATGGACCGATCATCCCTACCCATTTCACTATTATCTCATGATATATAATTCTTTCTATAATGCATTGTATGTATATAAAGGCCCCATCCATCAATTAATTATTAACCATAAATATCTATTCCAAAAAGAAACATATATCTATCACATCATTGAAACCTAAGTATAATAATGGGTTTCGTAAAACATTCCAATTAAAATATTTTATTTTATTTTTTGTAAAGAACCTTGGGATAGAAAATGTATTTCCATTAAAATGTCGTGAATAAACCGTGGAAGTAAAAATGGTTCTCATATTTTTTCAAATGGATTCCCAAAATAAAATTGTTCATAATTCCATCAACAGTCATAAAATGATGTAAATTTATATTATAAATGGGTATTCAATGACATCAAGTGTCTTTCTATGTAAATATTATTTAATCAAGATAATAAATCATGTGGTATTTACAAAATATAGTTGAAGATTATATTTTTATGATAAAAAAATCCCAAACCAATCAACCTTTGGAATATGCATAACACCATTTAGAAAATGGGATTAAAAATAGGGTATTTCAGGAGGAAAAGAATTAGAAGAAAAAGTTACTCTTACACACCAAAAATGATTTGGAATGAAAAATGCAGTGATTAATCATTTATAAAAATTAAATAGATATTAAATAAACTATATAGACAAATAAATTGGATGGATACATTTTTAGAATAAACAACATCAATTTAATGGTTGATGTGACTAAGGAAAATAATATATATGAAAAATAAATATATAAAATTTTGGGTAAATCACTATATAAATATGAAATATCCTTGATCATTAAAATCATTCTAAAATTGATATTTTATAAATCTTGGAAAAAAAAAATTTATGTTAAAAACAATGAAAATGAGTATAGAACCTTTTTTTGAATTAAAAAATGGAACAAAATGATTTATTCACATAAAAAACATAAAAATAGATAAACATATTTGTATAATGATGAAGTTACCAACCTCTTTTAAAATCATTTACCAAAATAGTGAATTAAAAAGTTTGGTAAACATTTACCTTTGAGAGATAAAAATATGTAAAATGTTCCATGAAAATTCTTAAATATTCTCAAATAAAATGTGGTGTGATAGATACAATATTTGATTTTGTAAGGAAAACATTTTGAAATACTTGAAAAGTGTTAAATGGAATTATTATAATTGAATAATATAATTTATATTAGTGACCCCAAAATGGGGGGAGATCATTGACACGAAGGAAAGTATATACTTGAAAGAATGAGATAATTAATACATGGAGGTTCATTCTTGATAATGTTATAATTTTAGATGATAGAATAATCAAGTGGAAATATTTAATATTAAAGAGAATTTTTTCCCAAAATATGATATAGAGAATCATATAACATTTTTAATTATATAGTAAATAAAATATAAAACTTAAGTATTCAAAAGAAACCATATAACTCAAAAAAATCTTACATGAGTTACCAAAGTCCATTACGGACAACATAGTTCATGATTAAGAAAATTTGAAAAAGAAATTTATATTGTAAAAATGTAGATACCCATAATTAAAAGAGAAAATGCAGCATAATACAACCATATGAAACCGTTTCTTAACTTATATAAAATATATTCATGAAAAAAATTATATCTAAATTGATGAAAATTGGGTAAAAAACCCTTACAACTTGAGGATAATTTAAATCAAAACCAATTTAAAAATATATCTTTAAATTGAACATAAATTTCATTTAATAAAACTTAATTCATGCTATAATATCTCAATTATTCAAAATAAACACCATATAAAATAAATGAAGTGCGTAATAGAAAACATGTCTCAAAGAGAGTAATTTGATATGAGAACTCTTATCATGGTCTTGATTAATTCTGTGATTTTACCAAATGTCATGAAAATTTATATTAATCTAATTATTTAAATTTCTATTAAACGTATTCATATCTAAAATAATATACACTCCACATTTATAATCATTACATATATATATATACATTAGTTCTTTTTTACCAATTTTCTAACATCGGGTGTTTATGGTTTTCATGGGTTTAAAAGGAGCACTGTCAGTATCTATTCATCATCTGAATTGTACCTCTCCCAAATTGACCCATGCTTGAACATACCATTATTATTTGGTGATTATGACATGGATTAGTTGAAATATAATTTTACTAGTAGAATAATAATACTATTTATTGTTTATTATTATGATTTATAATAATTAAAAATAATTATGGAAATAATTTATGGATATAGAACTATTACATAATATGAATAAATATTTTTGATTCTGAGTAATATATATTAAAATATTTATTTTTATAAGAATTGTTTATCATTCATATCTTTAATAGAATATTTAATTTTTATAACTAAAACCTTATTGATATTATAAAAACATGCTTATCATTTAAATCTATTCTTATAACCATCCCTGAAATTCATTATTAGAAAAATAAACACATTGTTCCTTAGAGGTTTTTGTCTACACATACACATGAATGGTACTTTTATTCTCCTTAGAAAAAGTAAATATTAACAATGTTTTTACTTAATAATATTAATTAAGTTATAGATATCATAATTATATATTAAATTTCCTTTTTAAACTATACATGTTAGGTGGTTAAGGAAACATTACTTGTTACTTTGTGGAGGTGGTAATTCACACAAACACATGATTCATGTTTTCATTTTTATTAATATAAAAAGTTATGGTGGTTAATAATTATTATATAATTACAATATAATATCATTATTGTAATTATACTAATTATATTATTTTAATATGGTTTAATGATACTTTAACACAAAGGAGTGCACAAAAATAAAAATAAAAGTCAAAGATAGGTTAGGAACTTATACTCATATCAGGGATTATCTTTTACGTGAAGGGGGTAAAGCATTTTATGGATGATCTATTTAGAATAATGAAAAATCATTTTTGTGTCTTGCAGTGCAGAAAATAATTTTGTGTATATTTTGGATTAACTAAGTTGGTAGGAGTGTGATGGGAAGTGAGGAGGGGAGACACACTTTTATAAATGAATAGGGATTGTATTTTTGTAAGTAGCCAAATATTTTCAATAATGGTAACTCATTATCCCACAAAGTAACTCTAAATTCAGAAATAATGGATAGGTTAACTAATAAAGTCAATAATGGATACACCCACACATTCCCACACATGTTTTCAACATGGACCAGGTCATTCACTCTTAAATTATTTGATATTACAATTTTAGCATTTATTATGATAACTAGTTTTCACCTAAGTAAAATTTTCTTTTATACTTTAAAATAAAATGGGCTTTAGTATATAATTTTTTCATAATAATTAAAAATATAAAATACAGGTAACTTTAAAAAATTTCTAAAACTTATAAAATTCAAATTTAAAATAGTAAATGAATAATGTCTTAAAAATTAATATAAATATAACATAAGTTCTAAAAGGTAAAATATAGGTTTATAAATTAAAGAAATTAAAAAACTATAATTTCACTTATAAATTTTATTATTTAACATAAAAATCATTTCATCAATATGCCATTATTACTTATGGACTACTAACCACACAAAATTTGTTTCATTTTTAGGAAAATTGTATTTTACCCATTCAGCTAAAAATGATATTTTTAGAAATTATCAAATAAATAAAACTAAGCTAATATTTAAATATTTAATCAAAAAATGAAGTTATTTTTTTTAAAATAAAATTCAAAAATTTATAAAATAGAATTTAAAAAAATATAATATATAATCATAAGTTCATTGAAAGAATGACCTTTCTGTACTAATTTTTTCAATATTATTTCAGATAGATTAATAAATAATTAAAAATTGATATATAATTTTTTGAATCTAAATATTACATAATATTATTTATATTTAGCTATGAAAAATTTAATTTACTAAGGTAAAATAGAATACGTGTATTTCAAATTTTCCTTTAAAGGGAATTATATCTATTAAATTATTAATCAATGAAAACTAATAAAACATAATTATTTTAATTGGTCATTATTTTTTAATTTACTAATTTCTCTATATTGTTTTTGTATTTCTTGGTTCATTTTCATTGGTAGTTGAATTATATTGGTATTTTCTTGTGACAAAAACTACCACAGACGGTATAAGTTTAATGGATCAAAAATATCGGTTAATTATAGTGGAATTCCTTTACATATGTATGAATAAATCATATTGACATCACAATTAAATATATGATAGTTAAAAATGATATCACCAAAGTGTATCACCTTAGAGTAGCATTATATCATATTTGAATTAAATCCATGAGAACTCATATGGAATCCTAGCATGAATTTTATAAATAATTTTATTTAGTTAATGTTTATTTTGATTTTTAATGGGTTTGGAATTGAGATTTAATATAAATGAAATCCGTTGAGACTCATGGTTGGTTCATGGATACGAGTAACATTGTAAAAAACCGTATATAGTGTGAGTTCCTTTTATAGAGGAAACTGTAAGGATGGAATATGGTTATGAGAGTTAAAAACTAATGTGTGAGTGTTATAGCTCATGTTCAGTGGTTATTTTAGCTTTATCACATGATTTACTAATTCATATAGAAACACCATGAGTACTTACTTTATATTTAAATTTGGAAATATCTAATTTACTCAAGGTCATATATACTATGCTTTGGCTTATATCTACTTTAATTTGATTTAGTTTACTCTAGGGGTATCTCAATTATATTCCTATATTCCCCCCCATCTTTCCAATCCTGTCTATATTAGTATTAAATATATTATTCAATGTATATCCTAATTTTTATTATACTTCCTCCATTAATTTATACATTTTTTAATACTTTATATTTGATCCATATTTTCCCTTGTGGTTGAACCCTAGTCTAAGGGAAATATAATTGTTGGTTTTTGATTTTTCTTATGGGTTATATAGTTTTACACTTATTTTAATCTACCTTTGTCATCAAAAGTGGATAAATTTCATCTATTTTAAGTTAATGGTATTTTTTAATTAGACTTATTTTGTATGTTAAGAGGTTCCTGATATTACATAACATGTTTTCTATCAAATTTTATCTTATATGTGTTGCCTTTGTGAAAAAAATAAATGTTATATATGATTTCATTTGTTGTTTCCTCTTTGTATAATTCTGTTTTAGATGAAAATATGGCCTTTTATACTAAAATATATTAATCATACATACTAGGTTTCTGTAAAAATCACAAGATGGTTTTTTCAAAAAACATTAATAACTAATATTTTTGTTTTAGTTGTCAATTTATTTCTTGAGGGGGTAATATATATTTTCCGTGAATGGTTTTGAAATAAATAATTTTTTTTGAATTTCTATTATTTTTATTAGTTAGTATTCAATTTATTATATACTTACTCATTTCATTAATTTTATATTTATATAATGATGGTCCATGAGTGATGTTTAATATTTTTAACTTTTCAAATGATAGTTTTTAAAAATGGTTTTCAAGTTGTGTTCAAAATGTCGATTAGATTCATTCTAAAATGATTAATTACACATGTATAATATTTTATTGATCCCATTTTTGTTATATTTTAATTGAAATTGTACTCTTTGTTAGCTGAAATGGAATATTATATAATATATATTTTTAATTCTAATGGGTTTTTTTCCTTAAGTAGTGATTAGAGATCAGATGAAAGATTATATAAATTTATATATTTTTTTATTTAAATAAATATTGATTTATTTCTTACTCAATTTAATATAGATTATATCATAGTAAACAAGGGTAATCAATTCAAGAATAAAAATTTTTATACACTTCATTATATTATTCACATACTAGTTTTCCTAGTAATGATTATTTTCTATCTAGGAGAGTTCCCCGATGAGGCTGGTTGAGTGTATGGAATGAAATAATTTTTCCAGGAATGTAACAAAGGTTAGTAATTAGTTACACCTGATTGTATCTTATATCACCCCATTAAGAACTGGTGAGTAAACCATGATACACTTTCTATATTATTATGACTTCATTTGATGATCCTTGATCTAAATATCTTAGTGATGAGATTTAGTTTATATGTGGAGATGTTGTTAGAATTAAATATTAAATATTATTTTCTTTTTCAAATATTATAACACCACACATTCTAATTAAATTATAAAATAATAATTTAGATTAGTATAATTTATTAGATCATTTTTTACCTATGAATTAGATTATATTTTCTCTGACTAATTACTTTGTTTAATGATTTTATAAAGGATTCCACAATCACTCTTTTTATTTTTTTCTTAGTATAATATTAAATATATAGTAAAAACAATCATTTTGGGTGAAATTTATCATTACCCAATTCTATTATTATACTTCTATTATTTTAAGGAAAATATATTTTACATTATTGTAGAATTTTAGTGATTATAATAACTCAAAATATTACTAAACATGAATTCATGCTTATATGAAATATGATTGTGTAGAATTTCCAATGCGAGTTTACATTTTTTTATTTATCCTTATATGAATCTATTTTATATACCTATATAATATTGATATGTTCACAAGGTGATTATTCTTTGGTAAAATATTTTTAAATGAAAAAAATTCACGTGATTTCATTCTTATGTGGATTTTATATTTTTTGTGGTCAATATTATTTTTCCCACACAAGATTGGTTTGATTTTTTGAAGCTCAATGTACAGATAAATAGTATGGTCAAAGATAAGGATTCCTGAGTGGATGAGATCATGGATCACTTTATGTAAAAATTCTTGGTATTATTAAATGAATTCTGATATGATGTGATAGATAAGAAAAATGATGAAATACAAAACATATGATATACTTATATTATGACTTCTACGGTTCTACTTTTCAATCAAGAAGTATCTTCAATGATTAATAATATTGAATGAGTAATCGAGATAAAATCAACATTGTTTTCTTCAATTAATTTATTTTCCCAAACTTATATCTTTATTTATTTCGGTTTATAATGTATTATTGGTTTATAAATTTCCATGTAAATGTCATTGCATATATTTTTGGTTATACCTTATAAACCAATAGGTGACTCATAGAAAAAGTTTTGTTTTGTTCTTGGTTGTTCCTTAGTTCTTTGAATGGTGGGAAAGGTTTTCTGTATTGTGTATCTCATTATGTAAAATAGATGAGTTTTTAAATATTATACCTACCATTCAAAAGTTTGGTTTATTCTATGTGAATTTCATTTCAGTCGTGTAAAATATATGATTCAAGAGTTAATGTAGGATCACATTGATTATAACTAATATAATAAAATTATTATTTTTATATTTCCACTGATCAATCACTCAAACAATAAATTATATATTTTATATCTATGGATGTGTTTTCATGATATTTAATTTTAATGTTTATTTCAAATCTAATATTAAAAACAGTAATTTTAATATACATGAATTTTAATATTCTTTGTTCTCCCCAACTCTATACCTATTAAACATATTTTTCTGGGCCATGAATTTGTATAATGGAAAATTAATTTTAGTATCATGTTATATTTATTATTTTTAATGTACTAAACTTGTCTAATTCTTAATAATATAAGAGAAAATGATTGCTGTAAAATGATAGTAATAAAATAAAAGGAAGTTTATATTCCATTAAAAACCCATATTTTGGTTGGAATAATTATTGATATTCATCTGGAAGGATAAAAGTGTACCTCAAAAATCTAAGTATAGATCACTGGTTAATAATAAAAAAACTATGAAAACTACATTATTGTGATCTAGATACACTTACAGGTAACAATTCATTCAAGATTGTTTTTAATTATAATTTTGAAAAAAATAACTCTATGAATTAATTCAATGATTTTTTAAACATATCTCATCCTATAGTATAGTAAAATACATGTTGAGACTACTTCATGTCACACACTACTGCTCAAAAAAGTTCAATAATACAAATATTGGATTACTATGTATGGAATACTATGATTTCATTGTAAGTGAAGATGAATATGTGAACCAATATTTCATAAAAGTTTTATTATCATAAATAGTATGAGTTCAATTTGATCGGTTCAAGGAAATTATATTCTAGTTTAAAGGGTGTTATAGTCTCTACATAAACTGAGGAATGAAAAGAGAGGGAAAATCAATTTGATTATAAATAGTGATAAGTATTTTATATTTAAACTCTTTGGTTCACTAATATAATAAAAACATCATACAAATAATATGATTGATAGGGTGACTTTAAAAACGAAATTTATTTCACTTATATCATAAATAATTTTTTGGATGACTCTTATAACTCTAAGTTATATGAATGAAATTATTAAATATTTATTATCACTAAAGTATTTTAGAATTAGTAAAAAAGAATTAAAGGATTTATGAAGTGATCCTAAAATTATAAAAAAAAGGATAGTGGAAAATGAAATGAAACACTATAAAATGTAATTATGTTTCACAACAACATTTTATGTGTGTAGAAGGAAGGGAAACATAAAATAAAATTTTATAAAGATAATTCACCCGAAGAAGGACATAAGATATGGGAATATGGAGGTGTATGAAATTATTGCTGGATGGATCTGTATTATGAAATAAAATAATCTTAGTTATTTGGAAGGTTATAATGAATATATTAACCAGTTATTTATGGATACAAATATAAATGTTATTTGTAATGATTTGGATTCTAACCCTTATGATGACTCAGATTCCAAATGTGATTTTAATGATTTATATAAAAAATGAAAAATTATAAATGGATGTTCTATGTAACTCTAAATTATATTTATAGTTACATGGAAAAAATTAAAAAACATGGAAAGAAAAAAATTTCTCACCATATATAAAATCAATATGTAAATTGAGACGAGAAGATAATAAATGTTGATTCCGAATATTCTAATATAAAACTATAGAGTAAAAATTTAATGATAAAAACCTTGAAACTAAAATATTATAATTATAGGGTCTAATATTTTCTTTCAAATAAAAATTATATAGATGAAAGTAAATTTGGTAAGTTGTTTCATGAAATAGATCATATAAACAAAGAATGAAAAAATATTAACGATTAGAATAATATATTTGGAAATAAAACATATTATTTAAATAAAATGGATTATAGTGATTCATTAATATCACAATAATATTATGAGGCTCTCATGAATGATTTTTCTGGGTTAAAGGACTATTTTCAAAATATTATTCAAGCGAAATAGAAGTTTGATATAATGGTGGCTATTAACCATCTAAATAATGATAAAACCAAATATATAAATTATGAAAGAATTTTTTGGTTAAAAGTACTAAAGGTAATGTATCATAAGTTTCATGATTTATTTGTAAATTGAATTGGAATTATGATAATGAATTCTCATTACTATTTAATAAGTCATTAGGACATACTAATTATTTTATTAAAAAACATATATTCTAAACTACCTAAAAACTCATCTCATAAATGTTTTTGGGAAAATAAGAAGACATATATTATTACAAAGGAACCCAAAATATCATAGGTACTAGAAAAGAATTTGTACTTGATTGATTTTAAGAAATACACCATTATAATGTCAAGGATATATAGTGTATGCACAGTTTCTATTACATGCATAATAATGGTGATCTATAAAAATATATTTCATACAATCAATGATATATAGGATCAATGAAATTTTTTGATTTATCAAAAGCTAATATTTGAGGATTTTTAAATTATGTATTTTTAATTTGGTTTCGATTTATAAAGATTTAAATGTATAATTTTGAAAACATAACTTAAATTATTTCACAAGATTTTAATTATGGAATTAATTTTATGTTTAATGATAATAATTGACTAGTTATTAGACTTAAAATCTTTTATTTAATAAATAAATAAAATTTATTATTCGTTTTATTTATTTTTCTTAACATGATAATCAGAATATTAAGTGAGATAATGATAACTAAATTGATGATATCTTATATCATATGAGTCTTGTACCACATTAATTATCAAATCATGTACATCTATCAGATATTTAAGAAATAAAAGAGCATGAGTATTTTGATATATATTCATTTTTATAAGGAAAAACATAAGGAAAAATTCAATCAATTAATGATGTTAATATAGCAAGACCTCTGAAACTTTTATATCTATATTTTTTCACCCTATAAAAACAACAATCTTAGCAGGAAAAATATATATTTTTGTAATAATTAATGATTTAATTGGATAACATAAGAATATTTTCCTTCTCAAAAACATGGATTATTAGTTAAATTCATTTCTTTTTAAAAACTAGTAAAAACCCCAAAAATGGTAACTTAATTTATATCAATTAGAACTGATAGTGGAGATTAATTTTTTAATAAGGAATTTTAGGAATTATGTGATGAAATTGATTATTCCAACTATTTTTATAGCTTAATACAGTGGTAGAAAAGAAAAAAGATTATTATTTTATACATTGATGGAAGAATGAATAATGAATTTTTCATACCTAAATATTTTTCGGTTGAATCATTTAATAAAGAGAAATAAATCACAAATGAATATTTTCTTTGGTTTTAAAACTAAAAAATAAGAATTTCATAATGAAAAGAAACCTATTTATGAGTACTTTATAATTTCTTAGAGTAATATTTTTATTTTAAATAATATGGATAATTTAGATATGTTTGAGACTAAAAGTGATTAATTATTTTTTCTATGATATTTGAAAAAGAGAAATGATTAGATTATGTATAATAAAATAACCGTGACATTATAATTAGTGTACATGTAAAATTTAGTGTATATAGTTTAAAATATAAATACAAGGATGTTTATAAAATTTAAGATGAATTTAAATAAATTTAATTTTGTTGGAAAAAATTTCAATGTAGTAATGTATCACTTGAAATGGAGGATACCCCTTCTTAATATGATTCTAGAAGATTGAAATTTTCTTATAAATCGCACATTAAAAAATGAAATTCAAATTTTAATAAGTTGAATTAATAGTAGAAATTTTTTTCCTATTATTATTTCAACAATCTATTTTCTTTATAATAATATTGTTGAAGCATTAAAAATGAGTCTTTCAGGGTTTTAACATTTTTAAAAATGGTTTTTACAATTGAATTTTTAAATTTGTTTATTTTTGAGTGTGTCAATTTTAATAAACCATAGGGTTTTTAACATGAAATTTTTTTTTGTCATTATTTCAAAATTTTAAAATATTTATATGGTCTTAACAAAGATAATAGAGCTTCATATGATGGGATATCTATTTTTTTGAATAATGATTTTATTGAAGAAAAAATTTATCAAAATTTGATTATTTAAAAAGTATCACTTGATATTATAATTGTAAAAATATATCAGGATGATATCCTTTTTGGTTCATCAAGTGATCTATTTTAAAAATAATTTTACTTTTTCATGACATTAATATTTATATTATTTTAATGGTTTAACAAAAAAATACATTGGTTTATAAATGTATCAAATAATTAATGGAATATTCTATATAAAAATAAATATGAAAATGATCAAGTTTACAGGATTAGTCTTGATTCTATTTAAAAATTTATAAAACCTAAGACTGTAGACTCAAAATTAGATATTGATTAATTTAGAAAACCATGAGATGATAATATTTTTAGATAAATGAAATGTTGTTTGATATAGAAAGAACTTCAAGTATGCGTCATTTACTTATTAAAATGTTAATTTTATAGAGAATAAGAAGAAATTATCTATTGATGTATACATAATTATGTCCGAGTATATTATTAAATCTAGTTCTTGTACTAAAACGTTATGCATAAAAAACATTTTCTAATTTTAACAATTATTTTGATAAAATCCATATTTATTATGATAACACTTCTAATATTTTAATTTTAAAGAATACATTACAGCATTCAAGAACAAAACATATTGATGTGATATCTCATTTAATATAAGATAAAGTGAATAAATAATGTATTACTATATAATATAATTCATTTCATAATCAACTTATTGATATATTTACAAAACAATTGGTTCTAATGAAGTTTTATAAATTGAAATTTTAATATATAATGATGGTGATTTAGTTTAAATTATTGGGTTTTATATTTTTATTTTTATTTTTGATTATTATCAAATATACATTACATATTTTCGTTAGTATTTTTTTCAATAATTGAATTTATTTATTGATATATTATTCTTTATTTTACGCAAAACATGTAAGATAGTTTAGTTATTATACTTATGCTTATATATTTTATTTGATATGAATTTATTCTAGGTATATTTTCCTTATATATTTATATCTGTTATTAAATATTAATTTTATTATAAAATGTATTAATCATATAATGATGTATTTTTTAAATCCCCGTATTTATTTAGAGAGTATTTAGTTTAGCATGATCATGTTTTATGGTGTTGAGACAAGTTCACTATTTATAAAAGGAAAATATTTTTTAAATTATAGATAGTTTTATAATAGGTAAACATATAACATAATTCTTAATGTTGATTTTTTCAGCATTTACATATATTTTAAAAAATGTAATATTTTTTTTAAAATCTTATTCAGTTTTGTAATTTTTTTAAACAACAGGAGATTTCTAGTTTTGGGATTGAGTTTGTAGATGGGGAGATTAAGGTGTATGTTTGTTTCTATATTATTTTTTTAATATTAAAAACCCTTAAATTTTGAATAAATTAGAGAACATTAATTTGGATAACTCTTATCTCTCATAGGATTAGTTCCTTGTATATTAGATAAACATTGTTATCATTGATTACTATGTTTAATGTTTTTAAAGGATTATACATTAATTATGATTTATTTTTTTATTTATATAGTGATACTTATTTTTCAAATGATCCTAAATGTTGATATTTATCCTTATGCACTTCAATTTTCATTCTTATGAAATTTTCCTACATACAAAATGTCTATACTTAAGGAATTTTAATATTTATGGATACACATGATTAATGGAACATGTATTTTTGACTACATTGAATACATTTTCTTGAAATTTTTATATGTGCAATTAGGAAATTATTATTTGTCCTTAAATTAATATATTTGATATACCATTTCATGATTGATATGTTTACATAGTAATTAGTCATACATGAAAATTATTATATAAAAATATTCATATGATGTTTCCTTATTATAAGTATTTGAGATAACTACTCTCATTATTTTTCTCACTATATTTTAGACTCTCTATGAGGGTTTGGTGTGAGTCTTTTTAATCACATATAAAAGATCAATAGGAGAATAAAAACAAGGAAACTAGCATGAAAATGAAATTAGATCTACTTAAAGCTGAACATTGGGAATTTTGTTATATATCCTAATCAAGGGAGAGATAAATATATATAAGCAACAAATAAAGAGGTATTGAAATTCTTATAGGACAATTTTCATTATTCTATTATGTGATAATGGAGGATGTCCATTATACAACCATTTTTATAATTTATTTGATCTATAATTGAAATTCGTTTATTTATTTCATTTTTTTTCAAGAGTGTGTCATAATTGTTTCATTTTATGTTGTCACATGGTTGTATGATTTTGAATTAAAATAGTAAATTTGGTTGTATTTGGTTTGAAATCATAATCAAAACTTACATCTATTGGGTTGAGAATTTTATTAAAAGTTTTTGCTCATGGTTTAATCTTGATATGTGGAATGTTAGGATATATTGTATGGTTTGTTGCACTAGGTGATAAAATGAAAGGAGTATAAATGGTTTTCATGGCCTATCAGAAGTGAGTTTGGATCATAGTTAGTGTTATTTATATCATTGAAAATAGCATACTTAAGATCATATATATGATCATATTAATCTTAACTACTATAAAATTCATTATTTGTGTTTCTATATTTTCACTACACATCAACACAAACATGTACTTATATATTTTGTACATATGGAACTATTTTCCTGGACATTGATTTTATGGTATATTATATCTGTAATATTAACCACTTTAATTTTAAGCTATTTAAAATTTGAGAAGTTATATTCAAGATATATCATCTAGATACTTTTAGTATTCCATTCTGGGACACCAATGCCTTTACTAGTCTTCCTTATTATTTTAGTGGTTTCATTATATTATATTATCTTATTTGATATTGTTTCTTTATCCTTATTGTGTTTAATCAAAATTTTGGTTTTGGTTTACACTTTTACTTTCCATTTATTACATTTTATTACACAGTCTTACTAGAAAATTTGGATAATTTTATAAAGAAAATATTGAAAATGGTAAAATAATTCATTTTTTATTTTTATAAACCATGATACATCTTTTTAAAAGGTTTAAAAAATAATTTTATCCTATTGGGATTCAATATTTCTAGTTTTTATAAAAATAAAAATATTTTTTTAAAATGAATAAATACATTTAATTTTATTTATTTCTTCCTTTTTATTTGATAAAACATTTTTTTAATTATAGAAAAATCTTTTATTTATGAAATGACATATAACTGGAATTATATAATCTCTTTGGTGAAATCATTCATATAACATGTAACTCAAACCTTAAAAACACACAATTGAATATATATCTCATATTTATTGTATATATTAAGGATATGTTATCATATTTGTTATCATTCCATGTTTGTCTTGATTTTAGATTTTCGTTGGATGTTGAGGTGACCTTGGGTCACATAGAGATAAACACATAACGATTTTATTATTTTTATTTGTAAAGATAATTTCATATATTAGCTACATTGGGCTTCCTTATTATTTTTCAATCTCTTGGTTTGGTAATAGTTATATTTCTCTCTTGATATGATATTACACTATAATTTATATTTTACTATTTTAATTATTTATTCTATCTTTTTATGTTTCTCTATTAAAAACTTCTTATATGATATGAATAGAAGTGAAACTTATGTATGAAAATTTTCAGATTATGGAAAAGATTAATATATCAATTTATCAATATGTTATGAAAGAATCATTCCCGCATGTTTGGGTTACATAACCTCGGTTCTTATCTCTATTTCATGAGGATTGAGAATTAGATTTAGGCCTTATAAGGAGTTAATGAGATTAATGTGGTGGGATGACCTAAATATGTTTTCAATAAAATTGTATCAAATACATAATGTTATTTGTTGAATTCCTATATAAATAAGATACTTTTTTTGAAATACAAAATGTTTCCATGAGTAGGTTCTCCGTAAAATCATTTCATGGTAAAACTTGATTTTTAATGGTTCTCAGAATATAATTCTTGTTTTCACATCCTATTTTCATTTATTTTGTAATGTTATTGTCTACATTTATTATATTTTGAAATAAATTAATAATATATTTGATTATTGGTAAATATTATCATGTTTTTTGTGGAAATGGTAGGATAGTCAATGGCTCATGGTTTTTTTATGGTCAAAATAAAAATTCATATAACAAACATATAGTTCTCGATACCTTCCAATTATTATCTAAAATTTTGTATATGGACTTCCAAAAAATACAAAATATAGTGTGGGTTCAAAACAATTCACCTTCTATGATTTTATTCCTCTATAATGTCAAAAAACAATTAATGTAATTCTTACTTATTTGAGGTGAAATATAAAGTTTTTTTGTTGTATTAATTTTACATTGTGAAATCATTTTTGATATTATATGTTTTGATAAATGGATTCTTGTTGAAAATTAATTTAATGAAATATTATGGATTCTAAAACAAGTTTTCATGGCACATATATTAAAATTTTATCATTTTAATAACCTACTTTTTAGAATGTGTATATTTTTTTAATTAATTTAATATTTAATTTTATGTAAATATGATTTTTATAAATGTATCATTGAAAAATATTCATTGTTTATTAATCATTAAATGATTATTAAAAAAATTATATTAGGATATTTTAGATTTGTGTGATCTTATTTATAATTCAAGATCATTTTTAAGATTTTATTGAAATTTTGAAAGGTTTTTAGTGCTTTTATAATGTGAATAAATAATTTTGAACTATATTATAGTGCGTCATAAGAAATATAATAATATTTTTTTCTAAATAATAAATAATTTTAATGAATGATTTTTCACTTATATAAAATGAGTCTCTATGTATTTATGAAATAATTTTAGTTCAAATGGAAGTATTTATGTTTTTATATAACTGAAATTTATTTTTGGTTGGTTTATTATTATTTTTTTGACAATTTAATTTATATTGGGATTGTTTGAATTGAATATAAGAAAAAAAATCATTTTCTACAATTTTATTATTTAAATATTTATAGTATGCATCATACATAGGTCTAGGTGAATCATATAATGTAAATGTTAGGGGATGTTTCTTAGAGTAGACTTCTTATTGGTTTTAGTATAGTCATTGTTGTTTCCTACTCTTCCCAAAGTCATAATAGATGATTTGAGATTATTTTATCTTTAAAAATGGAGAAGATTCGTGGATTTGTGAAAGAGAATCTACATACTTTCTATAGTCGTGAAATTCACCGTGATTTAATAGATTAGATGAACAATATTTATGAAATTTTCAATCAATTTTTTATTCCTAAATCCATGAAATTTAAATCCATTATAGGCTTGTTTGAAGGGAAAAATAAATAATGGTGGTACCCTTTATGAAAATAAAATTATATTATTACATCCCTATAAAATTCAGTAAGATTAATTTCATCTGATTCTATTATCAAGAAAGTGTGAAACTAAAGGACCCAATTTTATTCATGCTTATCTTGAATTTTCAGAAAATTATAAAATATTATATTAAATACTTCTCTAATATTATGATTTTGACTCTATAGCTAGACTATAATAACTCTCCAAATGAATAATTATTCAATTGAGGTATTCTACCCAAAATTATATCTAAAATGTATGAATTAGGGAAACCCTCTTACAAAAACATAGTTGAAAATTTTATATTAGTGTATTTAAATCAAGAAAGATATCCTATGTTGGGTTGAAGAAAAAGTAATATATGTATTATGAAGTATGTTTCTATGGTGTGGATTAATATTATAATTTTCATTAAACTAATGAAAAGAATAAAAAATTTATCATTTTACTCAGAGGATGTCAACAGGGAAACTATAATCATTCTTTATTAAGAGATCAAAACACTATTCATTGTTGTGGTTTTTTATGTCATATTTATAAATTTTTTAAACTCGACTATTGATAAAAGAAGTAAATGTATCTAAAATAATTAAAACCTATATATAATTCTATGTTCGGTGAGTATACTGAAAATTGAATCTTATATGAGGTATGAATTATTTTTTGTATTATTTTTGGTGTCTCTTTTTTTCTTGTTTGATAAAATATCATTAAATGGAATGAACTAATATTATGGTATTTTGGGTATTTCATTTTATATATTTCTTTTCAGAGTGTTAAAATTATTTCATGTGGGGTTTTTTGATTATATATGACGATGTTTATCATTACTTTTAATTTTTTAACATATTTTCTTATGGTTACATTTTGACTCCAGCTACAATAATTGATCAAAAATCTAAATTATTTATAGACCTATAACATTTATTTATTCCAAATAGAATGAGGATTATATATAGTTATTATCTCTAAAAGACCAATAATTTGGGTTTTATGAACATTTTATATGATATAAATCTATGCCATTAATTGTATCGTGTTAAACTGAGTCTATCGACACTAAGTTTCATTACATCATTCAGACAACTATACTTAAAGTCATCTTTGCCTTTTAATTTTATCTAAATTTATCTAGTGGTTCATTCTTCAATAATCTCTACAAAATTATCTAGTGAAATGAACTCTATTAATTTTTTTGTATAGTTTTTCAATACATGGGTCCTTTATCAGAATAAACATTTGGTGTTTTAGGATAAATTATGTTGTCCTTTTAAAATTATTATTAAATTAATTTTTTTCATACCCTTATGGTTTTTCTAATACCATGGATTCTTGGGAAATTAATGATTATTGGCTATTCATTTTAAAAAAATAATTCATTATTTTTTCTTTCACACCGACAAGTACGTTTTGAAATGGAAAAATCCTTATGACTCAATGAAAACATAGGATTTGGATAAGAGGTTTTATCTTTAAAAATTATAAAATTATATAATGACATTATAGGGGAAAATAATGGAATTTTTTGAAAAATTGTAACACAAATGTGTCACATTTGTGTATTATGTTATATATTTTTTAGTTATTTTAAGGTTTAATTTTATTTTTCTTTATATTTTTAAAATTTTAATAATTTTTTTGAGGTTCATAGTTTGAATATGGTTACTCCTAATAGTGTGTCTATACTATGAAAACTGTGTGTTTTTATTCTATTGGTTAACATATAGTTAGAAACTATTGAGATAACTTTTTATCCTATCCTTTTGAGTTTGTCTACTCGATGTCAATGGATACTACATGGTTATCACATTCTTTACTAAACTATTTGGAAAAATTATGTGAGAATCCCAAATATCAAATTTGTTAAGTAATTATTTAACTATTATTTTTAGTTACACAATTTTGACATTATTCTCCTTTAATTTTGATTAGATAAGCTAAAGGGGTTCCCGTCATGATTTATATATCTATCTTCCATGGATCTATACCTTTTCTAATTGATCCTCAAATGTGTTTTCATAATATTCTATAAATTTCATCTTCCTCCTCTATTATTCATTACTCCTCCATTTCTCATTTCATTTATCTTCATCCTTGATCCCTAGTGACCATAGTGTATGAACCATATTCTAGGGTTGATAAATTTCTAGGGTTTTTATTACTTATTGATTCATGGTGTTTCTATTTATCATAATAATCAGTAATAGGAAAAATAAAATTAAATAAAATATATTAATCTGATGATGATGAAGAAGTAAAAAAATATGTGATGATCAATCAAACAAAAATAATAATTTTAACGGTTATAGAGATATGATGAATCATGGAACATAATTAACATATAGATATTTCATTAGGTTAAATGAATAATTAAAATAATCAAAATAAAAAAAATAGAACCATTATTTTGGTTGTATTTAAGATATATAGAAAAAATGAATGAATCCCTAGAGGTAGAATAAGTTTTAAAAAATATATATTTATAGTTTATAAAAAGTACAAAGAGATTATATAAATATATAGTTTATGTTGGAACCACATTTTATCAAAAAAAACATATTCCTAAAACATTTCATCAAACAATCTGTGTGTATCCATACCCTCCATGATCCACGCCTCCTGTAATAGAGAGTTAGTTGACCTTATAGTTGGGTGTTATTTATTAGTTAAGTGTTCATTGAAAAATTTTATAAAGTGTTTTTTTGGTGTTATTAGATTATATTTATTAACATGAAATATTGAAAAAAAATTATTGAAATCATAAATCTAAATGCATTTATTAAGATATGGTCTTTAAAGATTCATATATTTAGTTTTGTAATTTTCATAAACGTTTGGATTCAATGAGAATATTTCATGAAATATAAGAAAAGTGTGATGTTTCAGGGAGGAAATTATTTTTCATAAATTTATATATTTTTATATAAAAAAATATTTCTTAATAGAAATGATTTTCAATGAGGAATTTAGTTTTTTGGAGGAAAATAATTCTAGGAAGGACGAACCTTATGCAATTTCATTAATGGAAATAGTTTGAGTAATTATAGCGGATGATTCATATAGGAGAAAAATATTGTCATTTTCAAAAATAAATATCAATATATATGCAGAGGAAATTTTAGGAAAAATGAGGGAATCTTGAATTGGAATATATATTCATTGAGGAGAAGTTTTTTTTATAGAAATAGAGAATATTAAATCATATTTGAAACATGTTTTCTATGGATGATTTTATATAAAAAATACCCGAAAAAATTTATTAGAATTAAATATTTCATTTTATGAATTATTCAGTGGATAATCTCTTAGTTTTTTAAAATAGGGATTCTAAAGAAAAAGTTAGTATAAATTAGTCTACTATAGATTAATTTCAAATAATAGTCTTCCATCAAATAATTTGTCACATTTTAATCCCCCGCTAATGAATCTGTCCTAAATGAATTATATATATTAATATACTGATAATGATTACACCATAATGGAATCTATATAAAAATAATACAACACAAAAAATATACAATAAAAACCCATCAAAAATAATTTTTAGGGAACTATTCTCCATGAGAAAATTTTATAGTCATTCTTATGTGAATAATATTTCACATAGAGTTGAATTCTCAAAAATAATATCTTATATTGTAAAGTATATTTTATCTCACTGATGAAAATGTATTTTCAAGCTACACCAATTTTAGTGTGAACAATTATAGAGTTGATTTATATCATCTAATTATTCTTATATAGGGGAGGTGGTTTTTTTTATTTGATAGAGAATTGTGTTTAATAATTGTTTAATATCATATAGTGATATAGTGTAAACAAAAAAATAAAATAAAAAATTAATTTTCATAGTTATTATGGAATAACTACACATCCCTTATATGTATTCTCCAATTGGATGAGCTAAATTTTAATGATCTAAGTAAAATTTTATTATGCCTCTTGAATTGTTTTATTTTCATTATAACTTTTTTGGAGACAAGTATAAATTTCTGTTTTGTGTAAAAATATAATAAGAACAATATGTAACTCATTTAAAACATCAATACCGAGATTCACCCCCAAGGGTATCTTCATTATCATGGGATGACATGTGGTATCAAATCTATGTCTTAATCTACAGATTTATTATCATGTTTAATTCATGAAATCAGTGAATTGCATATTGATTATAATCTTTGGTTGATAATTTTTTTTGTTTAAGAATTAGATACAAAAATATTTATGACCATTATGAATATATATTTATATAGTTTATATTCATGGAATATTGGCCAATATAGATAGTGGTTATTTATCCTAGGGAGACTATAAAGAGTTGGATATTAATTCCAAATGAATCAATGCCTAATAGGCATTTTTATTCAATATTATAAGCCCAAAGGTGATGTTGTGAAAATATCCACAATCTATTTGGATAATTTTCTATAACATCTATAAGCGTTACTCACAGTTTCATAAAGAAATACTACATTTTAATTATAAAAAATATAAATACTTTAGGATACATAATAATGAAATTGTAAATTCATTATTTGAATGGATGAATGAGATTATAATGGACATACATGGCCTTATAAATATCCTAGAATATATTATGAATTTTAAAATAATTATTAGAAGATCAACACCATAATTCGATCAAACAGTTTCAGTGATCAAGGGTAATGATGTAATAAAGTTCTCGCTTGATAGTCTTTATATTAGTCATGTTTAATATGAGATGAGAAGAAATGTTAACATGGTTGTTGAAATAAGAAAAAACATTGTTAGTGGTAATGAAAAAAAAATTAAATAATCTCTCAGTGGAATATGATTTCAATTGAGGAGATGCTTATAAATTAATATAATTCATTTTCTCAAACCATAAATGATAAAACATAATGTTGGGAAGAAATATTTAACATACATTATTTCAAAGTGTAATGGATGGACACCTTCCATTACTGATTGTAAATAGATTATTTTATTATAATGGAGATGAATATGTTACTATGTAGAAATTATTATGGTTTTAAAATAAATGAGGATCCAATGGAATTTCATTAAGGGGAACAAATTTCTCTCAATATATGATGATAGCTGTGAATACAGAAGGGAAAAAATGTGGACTGAAAAGAACTCAAAGAATATGTTATTGTTTCTATTGTTGATAAATCAGATGATATATGATATAATTATGATGATGATGTAAAATTATAAGGGATAGCTAATACTAAAGAAGAATTAAAGGCCAAAAATGATTAGATTGATGTTTTTATAGACAAAATGAAGAAAGAAATGTGGGTGTTCTGTAATTCAAAACTCTTCAGGTATCAAATAGAAGAAAATAAGTATAACCTTTGGGAATAAATTGAAAAGTATAAATCTATAAATCTAAAAGAAAATACAGAATATTATTGATTTAAAAAATGAAAATCATGTAGAAGACCTAGATTTTCAATGGTTTGAAAAAAAAAATAGTGAATTATTAGAAAAAACGTATAGAAGATATTGAAAGGGTTACGATTTAAAAAATAATGTGTATGTGTATGTGTATGGGTATGTGTATGGGTATGTGTATGTGTAGGTGAATGTGTATGTGTATTTTTATGCGTACGCGTATGTGTATGTGTATGTGTATGCGTATGTGTATGTGTATGTGTATGTGTATGTGTATGTGTATGTGTATCTGTATCTGTATGCGTATGCATATGCGTATGTGTATGTGTATGTGTATGTGTATGTGTATGTCTATGTGTATGTGTATGTGTATGTGTATGTGTATGTGTATGTGTATGTGTATGTGTATGTGTATGGGGATGTGTATGTGTGTGTGTGTGTGTATGTGTATGTGTATATGTATGTGTACGTGTATGTGTATGTGTATGTGTATGTGTCTGTGTGTATGTGTATGTATGTGTATGTGTATGTGTATGTGTATGTGTATGTCTATGGGTCTCTGTGTGTGTGTGTGTGTGTGTCTGTGTCTGTGTCTGTGTCTGTGTATGTGTATGTGTATGTGTATGTGTATGTGTATGTGTATGTGTATGTGTATGTGTATGTGTATGTGTATGTGTATGTGTATGTGTATGTGTATGTGTATGTGTATGTTTATGTGTATGTGTATGTGTATGTGTATGTGTATGTGTATGTGTATGTGTATGAGTTTGTGTATGTGTGTGTGTGTCTGTGTCTGTGTATGTGTATGTGTATGTGTATGTGTATGTGTCTGTGTCTGTGTCAGTGTATGTGTCTATGTCTGTGTATGTGTCTGTGTATGTGTATGTGTATGTCTATGTGTATGTGTTTGTGTATGTGTACGTGTATGTCTATCAGTATCTGTATGCGTATGTGTATGTGTTTTTGTATGTTTAAGTGTATGGGTATATGTATGTGTATGTGTATGTGTATGTGTATGTGTATGGGTATGGGTATGTGTATGAGTATTTGTGTGTGTGTGTGTGTGTATGCGTATGTGTCTGTGTATGTGTATGTGTATGTGTATGTGTATGTGTATGTGTATGTGGATGTGGATGTGTATGTGTATGTGTATGTGTCTGTGTATGTTTGTGTGTATGTGTATGAGCATGTGTATGTGTGTGTGTATGTGTATGTGTATGTGTCTGTCTTTGTGTATGTGTATGTGTTTGTGTATGTGTTTATGTATGGGAATGTGTATGTGTACGTCTATGTCTATCTATATCTGTATGCGTATGTGTATGTGTATGTGTACGTGTACGTGTATTGGTATGTGTATGTGTATGTGTATGTGTATGTGTATGGGTATGTGTATGAGTATCTTTGTGTGTATGTTTATGCGTATGTGTCTGTGGATGTGTATGTGGATGTGTATGTGTATGTGCATGTGTATCTATATGTGTATGTGTATGTGTATGTGTATGTGTTTGTGTTTGTGTATGTGTATGTGTATGTGTATGTGTATGTGTATGTGTATGTGTATGTGTATGTGTATGTGTATGTGTATGTGTATGTGTATGTGTATGTGTATGTGTATGTGTATGTGTATGTGTATGTGTTTGTGTATGAGTGTGTGTGTGTGTGTGTCTGTGTGTCTGTGTATGTGTCTCTGTATGTGTTAGTGTCTGTGTCTGTGTCTGTGTATGAGTCTGGGTATGTGTATGTCTATGTCTATATGTATGTGTATGCATATGCGTATGTGTATGTCTATCTGTATGTGTATGTGTATATGTATGTGTATGTGTATGTGTATGTGTACGTGTACGTGTATGTGGATGCGTATGTGTATGTGTATGTGTATGTGTATGGGTATGTGTATGAGTGTCTGTGTGTGTATGAGTATGCATATGTGTCTGTGTATTTGTATGTGTACATGTATGTGTATGTGTATGTGTATTTGTCTGAGTACGTGTATGTGTATGTGTAAGTGTATGAGTATGTGTATGTGTGTGTGTAGGTGTGTGTGTATGTGTATGTGTATGTGTATGTGTATGTGTATGTGTATGTGTCAGTATATGTGTTTGTGTCTCTGTATGTGTATGTGCATGTGTATGTGTATGTGTATGAGTATGTGAATGTGTATGTGTTTGTGTATGTGTACGTGTATGTCTATCTGTATCTGTATGCGTATGTGTATGTGTATGTGTAAGTGTATGGGTATATATATGTGTATGTATATGTGTACGTGTATTGGTATGTGTATGAGTATTTGTGTGTGTATGTG
The DNA here is from genome assembly GCA_963277665.1 of Viscum album. NCBI lineage: Eukaryota > Viridiplantae > Streptophyta > Magnoliopsida > Santalales > Viscaceae > Viscum > Viscum album. Next base: position 2,050,364,058 of record OY728125.1, read on the forward strand.
TGTGTGTATGTCTATGTGTATGTGTATGTGTATGTGTATGTGTGTGTGTATGTGTCTGTGTGTGTGTGTGTGTGTGTGTGTTTGTGTGTGTATGTGTATGTGTATGTGTATGTGTATGTGTATGTGTATGTGTCTGTGTATGTGTATGTGTATGTGTCTGTGTATGTGTATGTGTATGTGTCAGTGTCTGTGTCTGTGTCTGTGTCTGTGTTTGTGTGTGTATGTGTATGTGTATGTGTATGTGTATGTGTATGTGTATGTCTATGTGTATGTGTATGTGTATGTGTATGTGTATGTGTATGTGTATGTGTATGTGTTTGTGTATGTGTTTGTGTATGTGTATGTGTATGGGTATCTGTATCTGGATGCGTATGGGTATGTGTATGTGTAGGTGGATGTGCAGGAGTATGTGTATGTGTATCTGTATCTGTATGTGTATGTGTAGGTGTATGTGTATGTGTAGGTGTAGGTGCATGAGTCTGAGTATGTTTATGAGTACATGTATGTGTACGTGTACGTGTACCTGTATGTGTATGTGTATGTGTATGTGTATGTGTATGTGTATGTGTATGTTTATGTTTATGTGTATGTGTATGTGTATGTGTATGTGTTTGTGTATGTGTTTGTGTATGTGTTTGTGTATCTGTATCTGTATGTGTAAGGGTAGGTGTAGGTTTAGGTGTATGTGTATGTGTAGGTGTAGGTGTATGTGTATGTGTATGTGTAGGTGTAGGTGTAGGTGTACGTGTATGTGTATGTTTATGCATATGTGTATGTGTATCTATATGCGTATGTTTATTTGTATGTGTATGTTTATGTGTATGTGTATGTGTATGTGTATGTTTATGTGTATGTGTATGTGTATGTGTATGTTTATGTGTATGTGTATGTGTATGTGTATGTGTATGTGTATCTGTATGTGTAGGTGTAGGTGTATGTGTATGTGTATGTGTATGTGTATGTGTATGTGTATGTGTATGTGTATGTGTATGTGTATGTGTATGTGTATGTGTATGTGTATGTGTATGAGTATGTGTATGTGTATGTGTACAAGTACGTGTAGGTGTATGTGTATGTGTATGTGTAGGTGTATGTGCAGGAGTATGTGTATGTGTATGTGTAGGTGTATGTGTATGTGTATGTGAAAGTGTATGTGTTTGTGGGTGTGTATGTTCATGAGTAAGAGTATTTGTATGTGCACGTGTATGTGTATGTGTATGTGTATGTGTATGTGTATGTGTATGTGTAGGGGTATGTGTATGTGTATGTGTATGTGTATGTGTATGTGTATGTGTATGTGTATGTGTATGTGTATGTGTATGTGTATGTGTATGTGTATGTGTATGTGTATGTGTATGTGTATGTGTATGTGTATGTGTATGTGTATGTGTATGTGTATGTCTATTTGTATGGGTATGTGTATCTGTATGTGTAGGTGTATCTGTATGTGTATGTGTATGTATACGTGTATGTGTAGGTGTATGTGTATGTGTATTTGTATGTGTATGTGTATGTGCATGAGTATGAGTATTTGTATTTGTATGTGTATGGGTATGGGTATGTGTATGTGTATGTGTATGTGTATGTGTATGTGTATGTGTAGGTGTATGTGTATGTGTATGTGTATGTGTACATGTATGTGTACGTGTATCTGTATGTGTATGTGTATGTGTACGTGTAGGTGTAGGTGTATGTGTATGTGTATGTGTATGTGCATGAGTATGAGTATTTGTATGTGTATGTGTATGGGTATGGGTATGTGTATGTGTATGTGTATGTGTATGAATTTGTGTATGGGTAGGTGTAGGTGTACGTGTATGGGTATTTGCAGGTGTATGTGTATGTGTATGTGTATGGGTATGTATAGGTGTATGTGTAGGTGTATGTGTATGTGTAGGTGTATGTTTATGTGTACGTGTATGTGTACATGTATGTGTAGGTGTATGTGTATGTGTATGTGTATGTGCATGAGTATGAGTATTTTTATGTGTATGTGTAGGGGTATGGGTATGGGTATGTGTATGTGTATGTGTATGGGTATGTGTAGGTGTATGTGTAGGTGTATGTGTATGTGTATGTGTATGTGTACGTGTATGTGTAGGTGTATGTGTTTAGCAGGTGCATGTGCAGGAGTATGAGTATCTGTATGTGTATGTGTATGGGTATGGGACTGTGTATGTGTATGTGTACGTGTATAGGTATCTGTATGTGTTTGTGTAGGTGTATGTGTATGGGTATGTGTAGGTGTAGGTGTAGGTGTAGGTGTATGTGTAGGTGTATGTGTATGTGTATGTGTATGTGTACGTGTATGTGTATGTGTATGTGTATGTGTATGTGTATGTGTATGTGTAGGAGTATGAGTATGTGTATGTGTATGTGTACGTGTATGGGTATTTGTATTTGTATGTGTACGTGTATGTGTATGGGTATGTGTAGGTGTATGTGTATGTGTAGGTGTATGTGTAGGTGTATGTGTATGTGTATGTGTATGTGTATGTGTATGTGTAGGTGTATGTGAATGTGTATGTGCATGAGTATGAGTATTTGTATGCGTATGTGTATGTGTATGAGTATGCGTATGTGAATGTGTATGTGCATGAGTATGCGTATGTGTATGCGTAGGTGTAGGTGTATGTGTATGTGTATGTGTATGTGTATGTGTATGTGTATGTGTATGTGTATGTTTATGTGTATGTGTATGTGTAGGTGAATGTGTATGTTTATGTGTATGTGTAAGTGTAGGTGTAAGTGTAGGCGTAGGTGTTTGTGTATGTGTAGGTGTATGTGTACGTGTATGTGTATGTGTACGTGTATGTGTAGGTGTAGGTGTAGGTGTATGTGTATGTGTATGTGTATGTGTATGTGTATGTGTATGTGTATGTGTATGTGTAGGTGTATGTGTATGTGTATGTGTATGTTTAGGTGTATGTGTATATGTATGTGTTTGTGTATGTGTAGGGGTATGTGTATGTCTATGTGTATGTCTATGTGTATGTGTATTAGTACATGTCTATGTGTGTGTGTAACGTCTCGGATCCGGGTGCCACACAACGGGTGCCCCAAACCCATTTGGTTACATGACATCAAGCGCATTTCCCAAACGCCAGAGGCTGGTGACTAGCAGCGAGAGCCTATGACTGATAGTGGGGAAAATATGCCCTAATTTGTCAAAGTGTAGCGCAGTGGAATAAATATAAAACACAAAATCGGAAACATGAAACAATATAAACGTGAAATGGACAATGGACCTGAAGTAAAAAAAAAGATAACCAACAATCATATATATATGATGGTGCAACATGTCACTTATTCTAAGAAAGCAGCCAAAACAGGATCCACTGCAATCAGATTAAATACAACACAAAGTACAAAGTACAGTCAAGCAAAACCAAAGCAATGAAATAGGAACGCAGCAGCATCACTAGTCTAAGCTCGGTCTCATGCTCTCCTACTCCTCTGCAACAATCATGTACCTGTTTAGGGACCCTTGCCCTTATCGACACCTGCAGGAATATAATCTGTTTGGGCCCAAGACATGACTCAAACAGGGTGTGAGAAATAAATCCCAGTAGGCAACCACCAAAGGCTCGTGCCCAATTGTCAGTGAAAAAGTGAAACAGCAGTGTGCAATACTGAAATGCATTAACCTAGAAAGTACTCAAAAGTAACTATTCCTACCAATTACATTTCCATTTTAATAATTATTTAAAAATTCCTAGCATGTGATTTATCTTGGCAGGTACAACAAAATAAATCACCATAGTGAATATTCAAAGTAAACATTGTCCTCAGAAAAGAAAATCCTTACCCTCAGGCATACCGAGACGAAACTGTCCGGTCACTTCCCTTAGGCATAACGAACATTTCCCTCAGGCGTAAGAACTATTTCCCTCAGGCTAAACAAAACCTTTCTCCCAGGCTAAACAAAACCTTTCCCTTAGGCTAAACAGAACCTTTCCATTTGGCTAAACAGAATATTTCCCTCAGGCTAAACAGAACAAAAGCAAGTAATCAGGCTGAGCCCAAAGCATAAGCAAGAAATTTATATATGTTTCCTCTCAAGGAAACTCAAAACATGTTATAATCACGACGTACACATGGGTATCCTGGCCAAACGGCTCAATAAGCAAAATGCACCCTTGGGGTGGCCCTGGATCCAAGCAATGATCCCAACAACAGTTTATACTTATTCATTAGATTACCTATGCACTTCTAGGTATCTAAACAATCAAGGACTCGGCCACACGACACCCTGAACATGGGCTCATGGCACAACGGTGCACGAAATCATCTCAACATTTGGAAATAAACACAACGCCACCTACCTCGATCTCCTCTGATCGATATACTTGAAAGGCACCTCCTGAAACAAAAAAAACGACATAGATATGCGATAAACGATTAGCTGTTCAATCCTAAATAACTTCCCTTAGGGAATAAATAGGATAGAAAGATCCAAGAAGAAGAAATACCTTACCCACGTGGTTCAAACGAGATCGACGACGAAAGAATTTGTGTCCCGATGTGCGATTGGGAGCTCCTCCAAGTTCTGGCCTCCTCTCCCACGGCTCCTGGCGAGTTCTATGCCTCCTCTGTCGAATGAGGATGCTACTGCATATTTTTAATGAAAAAACATATTTACACAGCGTGTACTCTCATGTACACGGTGTGCACATTCCATTTTTTTATCTGTTCCACTTGTGGCTTCTTTCCACCACCTCACTGTTCATCTACCGACTTATTACACGGTGTCTATTACTAAGTACACAGTGTGTACTATTGTTCCTCTTACGGCTACTTCCACCACCTTTATATTCACCTGCCGACTGATTACACGAATTTTATTACTAAGTACACGATGTGTAGTTAGTTTTTATACCCTTAATCGCCGATAAGCCTAAACGCCCTGTATTCTCATCCCACACGGCCAAAGTACACGACCTGTGTACAAAAGTACACGGCGTGTGCCCATAAACTTTGGATTTTCCCTATATTTCCCCTGTTTTCTCAAAAACACTTAAGGAAAAATGAAAGTAAGAAACTCATACCTAAAGAATAAGATCTGGGTTCTTACAAACTTCTCCCCTTAAATCAATTTGTCACCAAATTTCCCTTTAAAGGGTGGTGAAGATAAAGCTGAGAGAAACTATGGCCACTGAGCATGTACGTCGGTCTCCTGCTCCTAGGTTTCATCCTGCACTCGACCATGCTGCCATAACACATGTACAATAGGAACTGACTGGCCTCGGAGAACCTTTGTGCTCCTATCAATAATGTGATTCAGATTCTCCTCAAAGGATGCATCAACATGAAGTTCAACCTCCTCGGGCTGAAAAACATGAGACATGTATGAATGATAACGAAACAACTGAGTTACATGGAAGACGTCGTGCATGGCCCAGTACCTCTGTGGTAACTGAAACCAATAAGCAATCAGACCGACTCTCTCCAGAATCTCAAATGGACTTACATACATCGATGAAAGTTTAAACTATCTCCTGATCTGCATGTGTCCCAACCTTGATAAAACATGCAAGAAAACCTGATCCCTGACCACCAACTCCAAGGGTTGTCTGTGGAAATCAACATAAGATTTCTAATAAAACAGTGTAGTAGCCATCTGCTTTTGAATCAAATAGACATTCTCTGAAGTCTCCTATACGAGACGTGGTCCCATTAAATCTACCTCACCTGCCTCGAACCAGCACAAGTGTGATCGACATGGCCTACCATATAAAGCCTCCTAAGATTCCATCTCAATAGTTTCCTGAAAAATATTATTGTAGGAATACTCGACTAGGGGTATGTGCATCTCCCAACAGCCCCCAAAGTCTAGGACACATGCACGCAGCATGTCCCCCCACACATGTATCGTACACTCTGACGTTCCATCGGTCTGAGGGTGGTAAGCTGTGCTCAAAAGCACCTATTTACCTAGTGCCCTATGAAAACTCTACCAAAAATGATACGTATAGAGGGAATCCCTATATGAAATGATAGAATGAGGGACCCCATGAAGATTTACTACCTCTCGGATATAAAACTTCTCGAGCTCATCAACACAGAAGGTTTCTTTGATTGAAAAAATTGAGCTACCTTCGTAAGTCTATCCACAACAACCCATATGGCACCATGGCCTCGAGGTGACCTCGGCAACCCGGTCATGAAGTCCATCGTTATATCATCCCATTTTCACTCCGAAATATGTAACTATTGTAATAGTCTGGCTAGCCTTTGATGTTCCGCCTTCACTTGCTGACAGGTGGAACATCTCTTAACAAAACCAGCTACCTCTCTTTTCATACCCAACCACCAATACTGATGTCTCATGTCACGGTACATTTTGGTAACTCTTGGATGCACTGCCCAAGATGAAGCATGAAATTACTGCATTAACTCCTCGCGTATATCCCCTGGAACCCACACTCGTCCATGGATACGTAGTACCTCGTCATCGCCTATCATCCAACTAGGAGGAGGGTCCTCACTTTCCACCGACTCCCGTAGAACAAGGCCTTCTTAATCTGATAGCTATCTCATCCTCACTCTATCCAAGAGGGTAAAAGTAACATCTATGGATGAAAGATAGGTTCACCCCTGACTATAATGCACCTCCAAATGCATCTTAGAGAACAATGCCATAAGCTGTCACTCGCCACTGGCCTCTTGCACTGCCTTTATCTGAATCTTCCTACTCAGTGCATCAACTACTGCGTTACCCTTACCAGGTGTATTGGAAAGCTTAAAGTCGAAGAACAGAAGGTATTCAACACACCTTTGCCATCTCAAATTATTATCACGCTGGGTAATGATGTATTTAAGACTTTTGTGGTCTATAAACACCAAAAAATATTCTCCCAAGATATAATGTATCCAACAGCGTAACACATGAACGACTGCTGCCAACTCGAGATCATGTGTCGGGTAATTCCTCTCATGTGGCCTCAACGGTCGAGACCCGTACGCAACTACTAAGTCACCCTAAATCAACACTGCTCCCATCCCAATACCTGATGCATCACAGTAAACTATGTAGCTCTTCCCTTTCTCTAGAAGTATCAGGACAGGTGCTGATGTCAACCTTCCCTTCAACTCCTGAAAGGCAGTCTCACAAGATTCTGACAAAAAAAACTTCATACCCTTCTTAGTAAAACCCATCAACATCATTATTAAGCGGGAGAAGTCCTGTATGAAGTCCCTTTTGTAACCATCCTTCCCCAAGAAACTTTTTATTTCAAACACGTTCTTAGGCTGCTCCCAGGAAACTACTGCTCTCACATTCTCTAGGTCTACTGCAACTCCTGACTCTAAGATAATAGGACCCAGGAAGTGAATCTGGTCCATCCAAAAGTGGAACTTTGATAGCTTAGCATATAACTGATTCTCCCTCAGTGTACTCAGTATGATCTAAAGATGGGTGGTATGGTCGTGTCGAGTGTGAGAGTACACCAAGATATCATCCACGAAGACTACCACAAAAGAATCCAGATATGGGTGGAACACATGATTTATCAGTGCCAGGAAAACTACTGGTGTGTTTGTGAGTCTAAACGGCATGACCAAGTACTCATATAGACTATATATTCTCTGACAGGCTGTAAGCAGTATTTTTGATGGTCTAATGTGCAACTGATAATATACAGATCTCAAGTCAATATTCAAGAACACACATGCTCTTCGAAGTTGATCAAAAAGATCATCAATCCTAGGCAAGGGATATCGGTTCATGACCATGAATTGGTTTAACTTCCGATAATCCACATAATGTATGAGGGTACCGTCTGCATTCTTCGCAAATAGGACAGGCGAACCCCGAGGAGAAGTATTGGGTTGGAGGAAACCCTTTGCCTAAAAAACCTCTAACTACCTCTTGTGCTCCGGCAACTCTAGCGTAGCCATCCTGTAATGAGGAATGGACACTGGTGCCACCCCTGGCACAACATCAATATAGAAATCCACCTCTCTCTTCAGAGGTAGACCTTAAAAGTCATCTGAGAAGACATCCCTAAGATGATTAAACGCAGGAGGGAAATCCTTCTGACAAGTTCCCCGGCCAACCATATATAAACTCTCAATCTAGGATATCAGTTCACCTCATACAAGATGCTCAGGTCCAGCTCGGCTCACCTGAACATCTCATTCTCCCTTGTATAGAAACTCTATGACCTCTAGTGATGTGAAACTCACCCTACGACGATAGCAATATACAAAGGCTCGAAAGGGTACCAACCAGTCCATTCCAAGAATGAAATCATATCCTGTCATCTCTAAGACATAGAGGTCCCATAGAAAGTGACACCCACTAACCTCTGCAAGGAACTCCTTGCATTGATGCACAACTTCCGTTCTATTTCCAAACAAAGTGTCTAGCATCATGATATCTAAAGAAGAATAAACATAGAACCCAAGTCTCTCCATGATGGGCACATATATAAATCTATGAATAGAATCAGTATATAAATGTGTAGAAGATAAAACTGAAGCAACTAGAATAGTACCTTTGATAGTGGAAGGTCCGAGATCCTTCTCCTGTTGGGTCTGTTGCACTGCATATTCATGCCTGGTGCCATAGCCCTGTGACACAGCCTGGCTACCCTAAGCTGACCCGCCCTGCTGTCTTTGAGATATCATTGTCTGGCTACCACGGCCATGACCACCACCTCTACTTGAACATCTTGACGTATACCAATTACCTGACCGGTAAGAAGCAGTTGGCCCTTCTCCTAGATGCAGAGTCTATACAGAACCCCTCTCACTAGTCACTGGAGGAAACACCCTACAAAAATGCTGAAGATGACCCATCTTTCTGCAAGATCGACACTCAACTGGTTCGTGGGGACACTAAGGTCTCTTGTGCCCCTATTTACCACACTATTAGCACATTATTGGGCCACCTGAATAATTCTTTTGGCTAGTACTGCCACCATGAGAGAAATCTGTCTACATCATCCTCTTACTGATAGAAATATTACCAGAGACTGATGATGAACCACCCTGGTTCGCACCACTAGGTTCCCACAGGTTCCTCTTAGTAATCAACGCCTGGTTCATAATAGTATGCACTGTAGGGAACCTAAAAACATTCGCCAGTACTCGAATGTCATATCGAATACCATCCTCAACGTGTCTAGCCCTCAATGTCTTATCATCCACCAAATAAGGTGAAAAACTCTGTAGCTCGATGAAGAGGGCATAAGAGTCCATCACTGACATGGTGCCCTGCTTCTGATTCATGAACTCTCGAGCTCGATCTGCCCTCAGCATCTCTGGAAAGAAAAATTCATAGAAGACTGCCTGAAAATCTTCCCACTCCATGTCTCGGTGATGCTTAGGCTAGGTAGTAACATCCCACCATATCCTGGTGGAATCACATAGCATGTATGTTGCGAGCTTGACCATCCTCTCAGGAGTAATCTCTATGTGCTTGAAGATCATCTATATAGACTCTTGCCATCAATTCGTAGCCTGTGGTCCGTCATCCACTAAAAACATAGGTGGATGTTGCTTTTGGAATATATGCGTCAGTTCTGCCATATATGTGGCAACTGCCAGTGCTCCCTGAAAGGTTTTCATGAACCACATGAATCCTTCCTGGAACTGTGCATCTATTCCTTGGTCCGGTATAATGGTTGGCACTGCATCTTCCATTGTTGGAGGATACATCGATAGCCCAAGGTCTACCATCTCTAGAGTATAATCATCACCACTCTCTTGGAGAACAACTCATGGTCATCTTGGCAGAATGACTCTACAAGGCCAAACACACACCTTAGATTAAGATCATTGAGGAGAGAGAACTGGAAACGTATGAAGAAAAAAGTAGAAGGAAAACATTCAAGTTTTAAAAAACAAGACTACACGACATGTATAACAAATTCAAGGCATGCACCCTTAAGTCTTTCACATGGGTGTGTACTACTTCCAGAATTGGTCATGTAACACCCCCAAACACATGGCGTGTTGTCCTTACACACAATGTGTACTTGAAATTATTCCTCTACCCGAGTCATTCAAAATGGATAATCCACATGGAACCCCATAGAACAAGGTTACACGACATTTTACACCCGCACACAACGTGTACACCACCATGTTTACCAATCCACACGGCGAGGTCCACATGGTCTCTCACTGGACAAGACTATACGGCGTATCCCATAGGTACACGATGTGAACTAGACGGGATTTACCGACCCGTGTTGTTTGAGACACGGCCGGATACATGGCTCACACTATACCGCATGGTCCAGAAGGACACGACATGTACATGAAAAGATAACACTAACCCGTGTTGCTAGCTACACGGTCGGATCCCAAGGTTAAACTACATGGCGTGTTCATAATTGAAAAGGCATGTATAAGCTATTATTTCTACATCTGTGTTTTTAGTCACACGGGCGAACATAGGGTCAACCCCACATGACGTGTTAAACTGGTACATGGTGTGTTCCACAAGAACTTCCGTATCCTATTTCTTTTCCCACACGACCTATGACATGGTTAGAGCCTACACGGCGTGTACATAAGGTACATGGTGTGTACTTAGAAATTTTTCATTTCTTCCTGAAAAGAAGATTACACAGAGTGTAGTTAAGATTACACGGTGTGTATTCTGGGTTTTTCCGAAAAATAAGCCTCAAAAACACCTCTGGTGTATCGAAAAACACTGAAACAAACACCGAAGTGCCAAATTCCAATCTGTGAGGGCCCATACTCTCTGTGAACCAAATCTTGGAATCTTATACGTGTTATAACAAAGTAAACAAGTCCATGATCCACAAAATTCCGGTTGATGAGGGCCCATACTCCTCAAGAACCAAAGTTTGATCTTCATTCACAAAACATTACATAACAATACCCTATCAAATAGAATGTATTTTATCAAGGAATCTATCACAACAACATGCATTTTATAGCACAACGTATATCACAACAACATGCAATTTCGAATGCACATACATGGAATGGAAACTATGAATGACATGTGATTCTAATATGTGCCTAAATAATGCATGTGATGTCATAACCTCATCTCATCGGGTTGCAACTAAATAGAACCCAAGTATAAAATATTAATAGCACACCACAAGTGCATCACCCTATGGTAAAAATCAAATCAACTGTAAAATTGAAAAACCATAAAAATTGCAATTAACAAGGTAGATTGGCTTTTCCCTATAAACGGGTTAGCTACTCCCAGTCACAGCTTATTACCAAGTACCAATTCTATCATATCCCTAGCTATAGGTTCTAATGAGTAAGTCAAAGAAAAGAAACTCCTATGATACCACTTTGTAACATCTTGGATCTGGGTGCCACAAAACAAGTTCCCCGAACCTGGTTGGTAACATGACCTCAAGAAAATTTCCCCAAACACGAGAGGATGTCGACTAGAATCGAGGGCCTATGACTGATAGTGGGGAAACTATGCCTTCATTTGTTAAAGTGTAGCGCAACGGAATAAGTATAAAACAGAAAAGTGGAAACACGAAATAATATATACCTGAAAAGGACAAAGAAACTAAAGTAAAAAAGATAAAAAATAGTCAAATATATATGATGATGAAACATGTGACTAATTCTAAGAAAGAATCCAAAATAATATACACTGCAATCAGATACAATATAGAAAAAAGTAAAAAAGTACAGTCAAGTAAAACTAAAGTAGTGCAATAGGAACTCAGCAGCATCGCAAGACTAAGCTCAGTCACATGCTTTCTTACTCCTCTACAACAATCATGTACCTTTGTAGGGAACCTTTCCCTTATCGACACCTACATCAATATAATCTGTTTGGGCCCAAGACCTGGCCTAAACAGGGTGTGAGAAATAAATCCCAGTAGGCTACCACCAAAGTCCCATGCCCAACTATCAGTGAAAAAGTGCAATAGCAGTGTACAATAATGAAATGAAATAAACTAGGAAGTACTCAAAAGTAAATATTCCTACTAGTTACATTTCCATTTTAATAATTATTTATCAATTCAATGCCTTTATTTTATCTTGGAAGGTATAACATAATAAATCATCATAGTGAATATTCAAAGTAAACATTGTCCTCAGACATGAAAAGCCTTACACTCAGGAATACAGATACTAAACCCTTTGGTGAGAGCCCTCTAGCATAAAAAAAATTTCCCCCATGTGTAAGAACCATTTCCCTCAAGATAAAAAAAACCTTTCCCTTAGGCTAAACAAAACCTTTCCCTCAGGCTAAACAGAACCTTTCCCTCCGGCTAAACAGAACCTTTCCCTCAGGATAAACAGAAAAAAAGAAAGTAATTGGGCAGATCCTAAAGCATAAGTAAGAAATTTATATATGTTTCCTCTCAATAAAACTCAAAACATGATATAATCATGGCATACCCACGTGTATCCTAGCCAAACGACTAAACAAGGAAAACTCACCATTGGGGTGGCCCTAGATCCGAGAAACTATCCCAATAGCAGTTTATACTTTTTCATTAGATTACCTATGCAGTTTTAGGTATCTAAAAATTCAAGTCCTCAACCACACAACACCTCGAACATGGGAACGTGGCACAACGGTTCACAAAATCAACTCGGCAGTTAGAATTAAACACAAGACCACCTACCTCAATCTCCTCTGATCGATATATGTTAAAGGAACCTCCCAAAAAAACCAAGAAAAATGTAGATCTGTGATAAATTATTACCTGTTCAAACATAAAAAACTTATCTTAGGAAAATAATTGGATGTAAAGATCCATGAAGAAGGAATACCTTACTCACCCGGTTCAAACGAGATCACATGCGGAAGAATCGGAGTCTCGGTGTGCCTTCAGGAGCTCCTCCAAGTTATGGCCTCCTCTCCTGCGGCTCCTGGCGAGTTCTCTTCCTCCTCTCTTGAATGAGGAGGCTACTACATGTTTTTAACAAAAAAAACATAACTACACGGAATTTAATCTCAAGTACACAGCGTGTTCTTTCCATTTTTAACTATTCCACTAGCGACTTATTTACACCGCCTCACTGTTCATATACCGACTTGATTACACAATGTCTATTACTAATTAAACGGCATGTACTATAGTTCCTCTAGTGGGTACTTCCACTACCTTACTCTTCACCTACCGACTGATTACACGGCTTGTATTACTAAATACATAGTGTGTAGTTAGTTTTTACACACTTAATCGCCGACAATCTTACACGCCCTGTATTCTCATCCCACACGGCCAAAGTACACAGTGTGTGTACAAAAGTACATGGCGTGTACCCATAAATTTTGGATTCATCCCACATCTCCCTTTTTTTTTCTCAAAACACTTAAGGAAAAAGGAAAATAAGAAACCCATACCTCAAGAATAAGAACTAGGTTCTTACAGTGTGTGTGTGTGTGTGTTTTTGTGTGTGTGTGTGTTTGTGTCTGTGTATATGTATGTGTATGTGTCTGTGTATGTGTATGTGTATGCGTATGTGTATGTGGTTGTGTATGTGTATGTGTCTGTGTATGAGTATGTGTATGTGTCTGTGTATGTGTATGTGTATGTGTATGTGTATGTGTATGTGTATGTGTATGTGTATGTGTATGTGTATGTGTATGTGTATGTGTATGTGTATGTGTATGTGTATGTGTATGTGTATGTGTATGTGAAGATATGAAATTTTAAACTATTGTCTTCCATATCCAAAATTTACTATATCTTATATGTGAATTAATAAATTAAAAACAAATTTAAGTAGTCTTGGTATGATTTTGATGGTCATTACATCATGTGTGGTGGATATTGATAAAGGGCTAGTTATTCCTCATATATAATGTAAAGGAATATTCTAATGGAAACCCGAAGTGGCCATCCATATTAGTTCAATGAGTCATCAAGTAGAATGAATATGAAAAATAAATATTATACTGAACATGATTATATTTATTCATCATATTTAGAGGAGATTCAAATGTATCAATCATGACTGGTTGTTAAGTCAAAAAGGCTGGTCAAAAATAAAAGAGTTAAGAAATGACTGATTATGAATATTTCCTCAATTGTAATGGATTGATCTAGATTATGGATCTATGAAACAATATTCACACTCCCTAACGTATAAAATATGAATATTTTCTCAGGTATCAAGTATAATAATAAATTTATTGTTATGTTTATATGTGATATATGATTAAAGATTAGTGGCTTTGGAGAAGCCAAAATAGAGGTAAATTAATTTTGTGTGGATATGTATTGATTGTTAAAGTCTATAGGTATAACATTCTAAATGTAATTTAGTTTTTTAACTATGGTAATTCATGGAATTTTACCACGAATACTTTTATCATCAAAATAAAACATGGTGTATTCAAAATGGTAGAGAAGCGTATGAAGGGGTGCCCCAATTTATCAGTGTATGAGATTGTTTTCTATTTCTATGAAGGAAACAAGAAATAAATTTTTGGCATAAAAAACATATCCATTTGATCTAAAAATATCCTTATTTTCTTTAAAGGAATTATAAATTTCAAGATAACCCTAGAGTATCACGTGATAGAAATCATATGTGCGATGTTTTTCAAGATTGAAAGATTATTTGGGAAAGATATAAGGAAGAGAAACCAACGAAAAGAAATTTGGATGGGCTAGTTTCTATTGATGTTATTGGTCTAATTTCACTGGGATGAATTTATTTAAAAAAGGTATTATGTGGTATTAATTGATGATTTCAATAGGGTGGTATGTTAATTGGGGATCACAAAGAATTTCGAGATGCTCAACTTTTTTTACTTAGTATCCAAGGAATTATAAAAACATAATTGTGTATTAAATTATGAGAAAAATAGATATTTTCATGGAGATTATAAATCTCCAAGATTATCATTATATTGATATGCATAAGATAAGGCACTCTGTCTCAATGTTAAGAACTCCTCAAATAAAATCTCTAGTTTAGTGGAAAACAGGATAAAAAAGGTCTAGAATTATGCTTATTGAAATCTATTTACCATATATTTCTTTGATATAAGTATTATTTATATTAATATAAATTTATAATAGAGAAATTTTGAGTCTGAGGGGGGAAAAATACATATAAGATTTCTTACAGAAAGAATCCAACATTGAAAGACTTACAAATTTTTTAAATTAAGTGATTTATTCATAATAAATATAAGCATAAGATGTTTTTGTTTTAGAGTGTTTCAATGAGATACTAACACAAGAGTAAAGTTTATAAGTGTCTCTACATATAACCTGGAAGGATTTTCAAATTCCAATATATCATTGTGATTAAAAAAATTCCAGAATCAATCGAGAAATAGTCAAAACATTATGATGGATTTTGATGAAGGGTTGAGTAGCGTAGGGGGAGCACAAAGTATAACACATGAAGATTTTTTATAGGATTAAAATTATATTTGATATCACAAAGGACATGAAACACTATTTTCAGCATGGGCTATATTAAACAATTAGTTTATCATGGGTGATGTCATGACCCTCCTTCCTTAAGATGAGGGAAGTAATGGAAAAGTTTCATGGCCTTCCTTCTTTATGATGAAAAAGAGATAATGACCCCCAAGTCCCGCCCTCATTTGGCCCCGGGGAAGATACCAACATCAAGGGTAAAAAATTTTCACAAAATGGGTGGCATTGCGCTTTTTTAATCAATATTGGGAGATGATATGTATCAACCTCAAAAAAACTCCAATACACATATATAAAACAATCCCAAAAAATATATCCAACACGCATGTTTAAATAAAAATACGGGGAAAACACAGAGAAATCAAAAGTAAGTACCAAAATAAAACTATGTAGTGACACAAAAACCGTACCCAACACCCAAGATAGTATTTTCTAGCATGATTCGCATAATATCCCTAGAAACCTGAAAATAGTTTTATATAGGTAGGGTGAGCATACAAGAATACTCAGTAGCCAATGCCAATGTCACTCATGCAAAAGTGGGGGAAATATAATAATTACCATGTGAGAAAAAAGCAGAACCTCAAAAGCACCTAATGAGGAATATTAATCTCTCATCTCACCAAATAACACTCAGCAAATAATTCATGTCATGTAAAGTAATAATATAATCAAATCGATGATTGGGTACCCGACACCACTTCCCACTGGTTAACTGCTCATCCCGAACAAAAAATTTCATGTCACTACAACTCTTCCACAATCCCCACTATCACAAACTTCTTATGCCAACATGGGCCATAAACCAAATCCCATCATGGCCGCACACACCTAGGCCATAACCACATCATATCCTTCCCACATACACCTGGTCCACAACCACCACACGTCTCACCCAAAAACACCTGGGCCTCATCTCGAAGACATCAGGGAAATAAAACACCTCCCACACATATATTACCATAAATATAGTGACAAAACTAAATCCATTACTACATTATTGGAGAGTGTTGGGTGATAAATTCCTAGAATGGGGAGCATGAGTGCTAATAACCATCCATCCATCCTCCCACTAGGATGTTGGGAAAACACCCTCCTCTATAACATTGGGGGTGTTGGGAACAAAGTGATCAACATGGGTAGGGTGTTTATAGAAATCACAAGGAAATAAATGTGTATAAATATAGGTAAATAATCACTTATCTCCACATGTGGGTTTCCAAACAAACAACCATCCCGCACAAAACCACCCTTACTACTACACCAACATTCACAGCCACACAAACAACCACAAAAAAAACATAAACCCACCAATTTTGTTTAATCACTTATAATTATTTTTAAAGTAAGGTCACATATTTTATTCCAACACTACCCAAGAAACTACCTACCATATCCATACCCAACACATTCAGAAACACATAAAGCACACAACAGGATTGCAGTCCCACCACACAAAACTATTCCACAACCATAACATAACACAGAAGAAGTTCCACTACTCTACAAGTCCATCCATTACAAAATAAATCAATATCTCAACCTGAGATTCCACCTAACCTTCTACACCACCTCATACACAATCACACAATAACGACCACCAAAACCACATCCCCATTGCACACACATACCACACCCTACTCACGGAGCCAACCGCAATTTCCACCCCTATACTCACACCCATGCTACCAATAGTATCACTATACAACCCACACAAGGAAGAATCCCAAAAAAAAACCCCACACATCACACAACCAAACCTACAATACAATTATATTCAGATTTTATAATCACCTTTATTTATTTCCAGTTTCATAAATTCAGGGGTGACCTCAAAGCATGTCCAATCCTAAGGCTTCCATTTTATTTAATCAGATGTACATGGTTAATCTCATTTCATGTTTACAGTCCTTTCAAGAGAGGATCAATAATAAGTATAAAGTATCACAGGTATTAAATAAAAGACCACTAACAGACATGATTTTCATAGGGATACTACCCATAAAATTTATATTACAGATCAATGATAATAGATAAAAAAAGCGATCATTATCATCTTCCACGTCCCCATTTATGACTATGGTAAGTAGATTATATCATAACACCATCAATAATTGGTTTCAACTATGATCAATAGGATACATGAGTATACCCACCCAACATGATACAAAAAATGATTTAATAAGAAAATATTTACCCGGAAAAATAGGTGACCAACGATTCTCCCTTACATCAAAACATAGGGTCACGTGAGCAGCAAAAAGGACTCTAAGGGAAAACTTAATTGGCTTCTAAATCATAGGAGTGCAAATCCTTGGAAAAAAGGTTATATAAACACCAAGAGGACATGGATGGTCTCAAGGAAGGGGGGATATCAGCTTAAGAAAAGGTCAAATCCTAAAATCGAGGTGCTGATTTCATGTTACTTAAAATTTGGATCGTGGTTTGACCACACGGTTTGGCTGTTTCAAGGTCTAGTGGGGAATTAGTATATTAAATTTATAATTGAAATCATCTAAAACTCCCTAAAACATGGATTTAAACTCAATTTATGCCAAAATAAAATGTAAGAGGGAGTAAAAAAGAAAACTAGAAAATTAATGATCATTAGGTGAGTCGTAGTTCGGAGTGTCACCGTTCGGCGAGGAACCCTTCGGTGAGGCACCATTCGGTGAGGGTGTAGAACTGATCGGTGATCCACTATTTGGTGAGCCACCATTCAGTGAGACTCTATTCAGAGATCCACCATTCAGTGATCCACCATTCGGTGATCCACCTTTCGGTGATCAATCGTTTGGTGAGCCACCGTTCGGTGAACTACTGTTCGGTGAGCCACCATTCGGTGAGCCACCGATCGGTGAGCGACAGTTCGGTGATCCATAGTTCTGTGAGTAATATTTTAGTGAGCCATTGTTCTGTTTTCCCCATTATGTTAGCATCTATTTAGTGAGATGATTTTTGGTGAGTCACCATTCAGTGGGCCACCATTCAGTGACTGGAAAACCAGAAACTAGAAAACTCCGTGAATGAGTCACCGTGACACACTAGAACAACTCTAACACTGAATTTTTACAAATGAATGGACCAGATAGGTCCGAAACATTACATCATATACCTCTCAAACTATTATCACCCTCAAGAATTTAAAACCAAACCTAGAAGAAATATGGTCCCAAAAAACCACCCATAAGATACCTCTCAAGGATAAACCACCCTCTACTATTTAAAAGATGATGTGAAACCTAAACATCCAAGAACACCTATCACGAAATCTACTGCCTCAAACTGCTGCATAAACAGCAAAGGTTAACTATATAGACACATGGATTATGTAATTAATTCAACGATATCAAGATATTATCTGCATTGGGTGACACTGACTCGCCCGTAGAGGTTTAATCGCATCCACATTAATGCATCATGGTTTGGGATCAGGTCCTCCCCTCCCCACATATTGGGACTCTTTTTCACATATCATAGAACAGAGAAAAAACTCATCTTATAGAAAAAAGGTTCAATTAATACATCATAAATCAAAGTACAAAAGAAAACCATAAAATAGCCTTGGGTATTGGGATCACATATGCGCCTCTCGCTCCCAAGTATTCTCCTCGAGGCCACCATGCCTCCACAACACACGGACCAAGGGAATGGTCTGTCCATGAAGAACCTTCTCTGAATGATCCAAGATCTCTACTAGCCTTTCCATAAACATTTTATCATTCTCTATATCCAATGATCCCCAGTCAATTATGTGTGAGTCATCATGTAGATACTGATAATGTTGGGAGACGTGGAAGACGTTGTGGATTCTCTCTAACTGTGGTGGTAGTGCCTGCTACAATGACACCTCTCCAACTCGTCCCAACACCTTGAAAGGTGTAATGTACTTGGTAGAGAGTTTCTCCCCTTACCAAACCATCACTACCCACGTCAAGGGAAACCCTTCAAGAACACATGGTCTCCAACCTCTAACTATAAGGGCCTCCTCGTATGATCCGCATATGAATTTTATCGATCCTGTGTTGCCTTAATCCTCTCACACACGAGTTGAAACTTCTTTGTCATGCCCTGCACTACCTCCAAACCAAAAACAATTGTCTCTTTAACCCTCATCCAAAACAATGGTGAATGACACAGCCTCTTGTATAGGGGTTCAGACGGTTCTATGCTAATGGTAGAGTTATAGCTAATATTGTAAGAAAACTCTAATAAGGTAAAATGTCACACCCATGACCCTCTAAAGTCCAGAATACATGTCCACATCATATCCTCCAATTTTTGGATGGTCCACTCCATATTCCCATCTGTCTAAGGGTGGAATGAAGTGAAAAGGCATAACTAAGTTCCAAAATAATTATGTAATCCCCTCCAAACCCATGAGGTAAATCGTGTGTCCCAATTTGAGATGATGGATTTCAAAACCCCATTCAGGCACACCACCTCATCCACATACAGTCATTCCATGTAATTCACTACGCTTGACTCCTCGATCTCTAATAAGTGAGGTTCTTTCATCAGCCGATCCAGTGCTACCCAGATAGTATCACAACCTTCTTAATCCATGGGAAACTCTATGACAAAATCAAGAAAGATTTCATCCCACTTCCACTTGGGGACATCTAAGGTCCAACAAACCACTATGAACAAGGTGCTCATCCTTCACCTACAGGAATAATTGAAAATTTTCCACAATCTATACTACTACCTACTTTACCTCGGGCCACCAAAATTGTTTCCTCAATTATAGATACATCTTAGAGCTAGGAGTGATCTATGAAACTCATAGAGAAGTCCCTCACTCATCACCGTTGAAAAAATAGATTCTCCTGGAACAAAATATTATTTTGAACATCCTCTGACCATATCTATGGAACATCACCCTAGTCAATGCGATCACACATCAACTCTGCCTCTGAGTCTCTCCACTAAGAATCCTCCACATTCTGGAACAGAGATGACTACACTGTCATCTAAAAAATACAACCGCTGCCATTATCCATTCTTAAATATGAGTTCAAGGTTGGAAACTCCTTCATATTCTTCCAAACATCTACAGATTCCCAAAATTCCTCCTTCTATGATTTCATAATCAAGAAATCAGCTATGATGTTCCCATTTTTTAAGGTGTAGCAGATCTATAAGTCATAATCCTAGAAAAACTCCATCCACCTCCACTGTCACGGGTTCATA
Organism: Viscum album; assembly: GCA_963277665.1. NCBI lineage: Eukaryota > Viridiplantae > Streptophyta > Magnoliopsida > Santalales > Viscaceae > Viscum > Viscum album. The sequence goes on from OY728125.1 coordinate 2,050,384,628, forward strand.
TCTCACTGGGAAAAGATATACCTCAAGATTTTTTGCTCCGTAAAACCCCAAAGTGCTCTCTAATGAGGTAGTGTCTCCACACCTTCAGAACAAACATGAATACTGCAATCTCCAGATCGTGGATGGTATAGTTGCATTCGTGGGGATGCAACTACCTAGACCCCTAAGAGATCACTTTTTTCTTATACATCAACACACACCCCATGCCTAAATAGGAAGTTTCACATAACACCTTGAACAATACCCCTTCCTCTGGTAACCTGAGTAATGGAGAACTAACCAACTCCCCCTTGAGATAGATGAACGATTCCTAACACTAATCGCTCCATACAAAGTCCTGGCCTTTTCTAGTAAAATATGTTAATAGAGTTGTATCTTGAAGGAATTAGGGTGTCAATCTTTGGTAATAGCCTACTACACTAAGAAATCTATGAACCTCCACTACATTCTTGGGTTCTGTCCAAGAAACAACAGCCTCAACCTTTGACATATCCGCTATTATCCCTTACTGAGACACCACATTTCAAAGGAAGTGCACCTATCATATCCAAAACATTCACTTTGGCAACTTCCCATAGATTTTATGGCGTCGAATAAATTCCAATAAAGTCCTGGTATTATCAGCATCCTCCTCCAATGACATCAAGTAGATCTGAATGTCTTCAATGAACATGATGGAGAACTAGTCCAGGAACTCAGAGAAGACATAGTTCATGGGCCCATTAAACACGGCTGGTGCATTTGTAACACCGAATAGAAAGACCATGAACTCGAAGTTTTTATACCTGCATCTAAAAGCAGTATTCAGTATATCATCCTCTTTCAACCTTAACTAGTGATACCCAGACCATAGATTGAACATTGAGAACCAACTTGCTCCCCTCAGCTGGTCAAAAAGATAATCTATCCTTGAGAGGGGTAATGGTTCATGACTTTCACCTGATTTAGTATTAGGTAGTATATGCACATCCTCAGAAAATTGATTTCATTCTTAAAAAAAAAAGACCAGAGAACCCCATGGAGACACACTCAGTCATATAAAATCCTCCTTCATTAGATCACTAATATAAATCCAAAACCCCCACAAATCAGAAGGTTTCATCTAATAAGGAGCCGTAGAAATCAGATAAGCACTATGTTGTAAGTCTATCCAAAAATAAACATCACATTGAGGGGGTAGAGTCACAACCTCCTCGAATAAAACATCTAGAAACATTAGGAAAGATATAAAAACCTCCACCATCTCATCATTCATTGATCCCACTGATATCTTGGTAAACAAGGAAATAAGAGGCTTCACATGCCAGCTGCCCACCTGAAAACCCCTCATTCCAACGAAAGCTACATGTTGGCTGTCCACATCAAAAAATAGGACTCTCATCCAGAAACATTCAAAAACAGAATTCATGGAAAAAACCAGTCAATCCTATGGATGAAATCATACGTCTACATCTGCTGTAGAAAGAGATCCTCACTAGACTGATGTGGCCCCAAAATCAGTATAGATCCCTGAAAAATGTCAAGTAAGCTGGCCTAACCTCTGACTACAATACTCAACACTAGGGCCACGAAAAGACTCTCTATGTTTATTCCTAAGCCATTGGCTCAACTGGGTGCAATGAAAAAGTGATAATCTACCAAATCAATGAAATCACAAGTAAGAGTACTAAACAAACAAATCTTACCTCAGATGATCTTTGGACCTACGTAAATTGTTGACTTTATAGTTAGTAACATCACACCCCTAGATCTTATTACCCTTGACTATCAAACACCTCCCCAACCATACATGAGTAGAGTTACCTAAGATGCACTATGTGGTTATTCCCCACCTATATCATCTTCCCTCAGTGGAGTAGGATCCTGTTGTCCCTGCTGCTGGAACAACCTTACAAGAGGTTTCTTCTAAGGAAGTCACCGAACCTTCCCACCTCCACTATAATGATCCCGAATTGGTAACTAAATCTGAAGGTTCTAATGACATCCACATGAAAAAACCTCATCCCCAAGTCTATGTTAATGGTCGAGTACCCGGAGTTCGGAATTGAAACTGCTGAGGCCAAAACCCCATTGGTCAAAACCTAGAAGGCCCTGATGATAGGGACATACTACTGATAGCATTCCCTTTTTAAGAACACGGTTGGCTCCCCTATCACGATAGAACTCCTTATGAGTGTATCTTTTCCACTACCTCAATCTTCATCTAAAACTCTAAGTATGTCAGTAGGGTGAAGGGATTAATGTCATACTAGAGGGAGGGATGGAGTGCCTCCTCTAAGAGTCTCACTTGAGACTTATCATATAGAAGGAGTTCTAGAGAAAAGAAAAGTATATCTTTAAACATGATCCTTGTTTACCTCACTAGCATACTCACCTACTGGAGGAAGAGTAGCTCATGCCTCTTCTCTAACTTCATCATTGTAGAAAGGAGTTACACTCAAAACTCCTTCTCAAAATCCACCCACGAAACATCTGTCTCATTCCTCTATATGTTGTAAATCATTCACTATTGATGTGTTTCTACACTCATTTGGGTCACTTCTAGAAGAAACTAGTACTATGACGTATCCCAAATCAAGGTGAAGGTGATCGCCAGCTCCTCAAGTGAACTCTCTATCTCTATATCTGAAACGTTGCCTTCCCACTTTCCAAGAGACTGTCAATGGAAATCACGAAGGTTCTCCTTCCACAGATCATCCTCTCCCACTAGGTCAACCCTCTATAGGATGACTAGGTTAGTCTATTGATCCTCTACATCTCATACTACAAGCAGACGACAATCAGGTTCCATGGATGAAATGTAAATATAGAACTCATAAGCATGTGTAGTTTGGAATTTATTTAAGATTAATTTTACTTCATTATTTATTTAAAATTTATTAAAATTCTAAATAAAAATAATAACACAAGTCATTATGATTTTTTCACCATTCCTAGGGTCTCTACCTTGCAAATAGTGAAACCTCAATTGGTGGTTCAGTAAGCTCCAAGTCCATTTTTTGGATCACAGGGGACCCTAAAATCTCGTGTCCTAGAGAGTCTACCCTGGTCTATGCCATGAACCCAGATCACCCCACACTATTTCCCTACCATCCCATGCAATCCTCATTATTCTTAACTCCAAACACCATCCTGTCTCTCATCCTCACCCTCTGATACCATTTTTGTCACGACCCTCCTTCTTCAAGATGAGGAAAGGGATAGAAAAGTGTCATGACCATAGTTATTCAAGATGGAAAAGAGATTATAACCTCTGAGTCCCACTTCCAGTAGGCCTCGGGTTGGTGACCAACACCAAGGGTATAAAATTTTCACAAAATGGGAGGCATTACCCTTTTTTGTAACCAAAATTGGGAGATAAGATGTATCAACCTCAAAAAAATCCAAGAAATATATATAGATGACTCCCAAAAAAATTCATCCCACATTCATGTTTAAAGTAAAAATATAAGGAAAATGAAGATAACTCCAATGTAAGTACCAAAATAAAAAAATACAGTGAAACAACAACTATCTAAAAAATCAGATCTTGTAAGGTCTAGAACGGTCCATGTAATATTCATGGTTACCTAAAAATGGTTTTATATATGTAGTGTGAGCATACAAGTATACTCAGTAGGAAAATACAAAGTCGCTCATGCACAAGTGGGGAAAACATACTAATTCCACGATGAGAAAAAAGTAGAACCTCAAAATCACCAAATGAAGAATACTAACCCCCCATATCACTAAGGTACAATCACCAAATAACGCAAGTCAAATAAAGTAATTATATATGTACTTCAATGATGGGGAACCCCGTACCACTTCCCACTATTAACTACTCATATTTAATGGTGAGCATCCTGGTGCTACCACTCTTCCTCAAGCTACTCTAACACAGCCTATTCGCAAAAACATGGGCCACAAACCACATCTCATCATGACTGCACTCACCTGGGCTACAACTGCATCACATCCTGCCTGCAGACACCTGGGCCACAACCACCACACATCTTTCTAGAAAACACCTAAGCCTCATCCCAAATACACCTGAGAAACAAACCACCACCCACACAATGAGTACTATAGATCTGGTGATAAACCTCATGCCAATATAGTCTTCCTGGAGAGTCCTGGGTGGTGAATTCCCATAAGAAGGAGAAGAAGAGCCAATAAACGACCATCCATCATCCCATTGGAATGTTGGGAAAACACCCTCCCCCATAAAAATAGGGGTTTTGGTCATGTAGTGCATTACACGGGTGTGGTTCATATAGAAATCCCAAGGAAATACAAATTTATACCTATAGGTAAACAAATACTCATCCCCACCCATGGGTTTCCAAACAAACAACCAGTCCACACAAAACTACCCTTATTACTACCCCTACATGCACGACCACACAAATAGCCATAGCCAAAACATAAACCCACCCCTTTCATTTAACCACATATCATTATTCATAAAAGAGATCATTTATTTTATTCCAACACTACCTGGGAAACTACCAACACCATCCATAAGAAACAAATTTAGTTGCACATACATCACACAAATGGATTGTGGTCTCATTGCACAACACTATTCCACAACCATAACACAACCCAGAAGAATTTCCACTACTCTAAAATTCCATCAATTCTACACTTAATCAATATCTAAACCTAATATTCCACCACACCACCAGCACCAACTCAGACACAAAACGAAAGTAACCACCACCAAAACCATAGTCCCTCTACTCACATATACCAAACCAATCTCACAGAGCCAACCCCTATGTCCACCCCTGTACCCACACCCATGCTACCAACATAAGCACTATACAACCCACGTAAGGCATAAGCCCAAAAAACCCCCATATAACACACAACCACAACAACAACCCAAGTGTATTCATATTTAAACAAAACCATTCATTAATTGCACTTTCATAAATTTACGAGTGACCATACAATAGGTTCAATCCTGGGGAGTCCATTTTATTTAACCAGATATATGCGGTTAATCAGATTTCATGTTTTCATTCCATTCAATAGAGGATGAACTATAAGTATAAACCATAACTCGTGTGAAAGAAAAGACCACCAATAGCCAAGATTTTCAGATAGATACAACCCATAAAATTTATATTACATATCAAACATAACAGATAAAAAAATGGTCATCATTATCTTTACCTTCCTCATTTATGATTATGGTAACAAGCAGATTATATCTTAACACCGTCAATAATTGGTTTCAACTGTGATCACGATGTGACATGATTATACCCACCCCACATGATATAAAAACAAAAGATAGATGAAGGAAATACCTAGATATAATAAGAGACAACCAACGATTATCCTTATACCAAAACTATGGGTTGCGTGAGTAGTAGGAAGGACACCAAGGGAAAACTAAACATGCTACTATAGTACAAGCACACAAATCCTTGGGGAAGAATGTTTATAGGCACACCAAGAGGGAGCATAAGGTTTCAAGGAAGATGGGATCTCATCTTAATAAAATTCCATATCCTAAAATAAGGGAGGTGATTTCAAGGTACATAAAATTTGAATCATGGTTTGACCATGTTGTTTGATCATTTTATGTTCTATGGGGGATTTAAGATATTAAATATATAATTTATAACCTATAAAACTTCATCAAATGTGGATTTAAACTCGATCTACATCAAAATAAAACATAATAAATCTTTAAACTCGGTCTACTTCAAAATAAACCGTAATAGGGGGAAATTATAAAAACAAGAAAATTACTCACCATTCGGTGAGTCACCATTTAGTGAGCGATTATTCGGTGATCCACCATTCGGTGAGACACCATTCAGTGAGACACTATTTGGTGAATCACTGTTTAGTGAGTCATGGTTAGGGATCCACCATTTGGTGAGTCACCAATCGGTGAGCCACCATTTGGTGAGCCACATTTCGGTGAGCCACCACTTGGTGGATCATAGTTCGGGAGCTACCATTCGGTGTGTCACCATTCGGTGAGCCACAGTTCAATGATCCACCATTCGGTGAACCATCGTTCTATGAGCCACTACCATTCCATGATCAACTATTTGGTGATCCCCTATTCAGTGAGGTGTCATTCGGTGAGGCATCATTCAATGAGGCGTTGTTCGTTGAGGAACCATTTGGTTAGGCGATATTTGGTGAGGCATCATTTAATGAGGCGTCGTTTGATGAGGCGTTGGTCGGTGAGCCACTGTTCGGTGATTGGAAAATTGAAAACTAGAAACCTCTTAGAATGGGTCACTGTGACTCCCCATAACACCTTCAATATAGAATTTTCACAATCAAATGGACTAGTGTGGTCCGATCCTTTACAGGTTATGTAAAACCGAGATTTTTTATGTTAGATAGTGTATTTAACACACAAAACTGAAAATTAACGAACCATGATATATATTACTATTATAAAAAATCCATTAAATTAGAGTGTGTGAATAGTATTAAGAAAATTTAGAGGGTATATGTTGTTTTTGGTTTCAAAATGGGTTTTTCTAAAAACTATTTTGAAATGTGTGATGTTTCCCCATTTTAACTAATTAGATTATAAATTATGGGGATTTTTTAGATTAAATTTATAGATTATATATCGTTGAATATTAATTTAGTTTCATAGAATGATAATTCATATTAAAATATTTAATATAGAATTATCTTTTTAAAAATGTACTCTTCTTAAAAAAATCAGATGTCTCACCCCATCTTCTGAATTAATGTTAAATAACATTTTACCAGTACTGTGAATTGAATTTTGAAATATATATTCAATATTTTTAATAAGAATAATATATAATTTCTAATAAATTAAAATTAATCTTTGATCAAAATTAATAGTAAATAAAGTAAAATTTAATTATTGCGGTTAAGGTAAAAATTGATTTATCCGAGGGTTAAACTAGAATGATAAGATTGAAAATGAACTAAAATATTGTTTTAATTTTATTTGATGGATTAATTTCGACATTTCACTTCAATTTAACTGAAATATTTAAATTTATTTCCACATTACATTGAATAGGACCCATATAATAATTTAAGTAATGAAAAATACAAAAAGATACTTTTCTTCATTTTAATTTCGTTAATTCTTTCAAATATGGGAAACTTATAACTATATTTATAAATATTATTTTGAAACTAAAATTATATTTTTTATCATAATAATTTCTCTTCATTTTTTAGAGATGAATTAATTACATAAAATTCTTAACAAATGCCAACATAGTAATTGTTTAGTTTGCAATTAAATGAATTAATTGATACTAAAAATATTAAATGTAAATTAAATTGACTGAATTATTATGTTAAATTAATTTTATAGAAGAATATATCATATTACACAAGTTTGAAAATAATAGAGTCAAATTACATCATTATCATTATATATTTTTTAAATTAAAATTAAATAAATAATGTCATCATTGACATTAATGTTATTTTATAATAAATTATATTTTATTAAAATATCTAAAATTACTACAAAACATATATTCTTCCAAGTTATTTTTAAATGTTAATAAGTAACAATTATGTCCCATTAATTGTCTATTTTTTCTTTTTAATGAAAATATTGATCATTAATTAGTAACAAACTCTATTATTGTTGTTATGGGTAAATCAGTGTTTTCATTTTACATGCACATCTATTAAAACTAATTTTCAACAATAATATTATTTTCATTTCATAAATATAATTAGTGGTTTTAATGTTTCTAGACAACCTCACTTTAATTTATTCATAAAGGATAAATTACCTAGGTTAGAAAACTAGTTACTATAGTGAAATCCCAAAAATGGTAAAAACTAGAAAATGTAAAAGTTTGGGAAAAAATATTTAAAACATGTGTTTAATTGGGTGGTGGAGGTTTTTATTGACCATATAATAAATAAAAACCTTTAATTATCAATTTTTGAGTAACTTTAGATAATATAGAGCTCTTGATAATGAACACTTTTGTGTATTTACACTAACGCATCTCCTCACCTTAAAAGGGAACTCGTTACCCTCACTTATTCACGACAATAATGAAATTTGTATCATTCAAACCCTAACCAAATCAGTTCTAAAATTACTTCAAATAATCCTACAAGACTTAATTTTTTTATAAATCCCACCAAGGAAGGCTCTTGTGGAAGACCAAAAGTGTTACCCAAAGACTTGGTAATATTCATCAACGAGTATTTTCTATTTTATTTCATTCTATATCCCATTTAACTCTTTTTATTCCATGATTATATAATAATACCATTATAACACATATACTGAGTTTTTTGTAATTTAATTCTATGAATTACGATTCCACACACTTCTATTAAATGGATTAAAAATTCACTATTCCTGTGTATGGTGTACTACCGGCACACAAAATGATGTCATTAGGTTTTCCATTACCACCAGACATAATTGGGTGTGATGATGGATATAAAGTTTATACATTATATTTATAACATAATTATATCTATGGAGTAATTATATCATATATTCCCTTTTTATATTCCATTCTATAAGAGATATGATAATGTTTCTCGTATGAATAGCGGATTGACATCTCACTAAGCGAAGTGATTATTTTTTCACTAACACGTTACATTGAGGGTAATCAAGGAATAATGATAAATATATGTTGTATAAATGAAATATTTATGATATTTTGGAAATATGTATCATTTATTAAATATAATATATCATTTTATTTTTACCCGTTCACTCTCTGACAAAATGATAATGTCATTCTTGGACGTGTGGGAAACTGCCTCCTTGAAGCGAAGTGGTTTATTTTTTCCATACCCACATCACAAGAATGATATATATAATTATAAATAATTAAATAAAATATTATATATGATATTGTTATAATTATGGAAATATAAGGTATGTTACAAACTTCTTATAAGGATCATTCAATAATGGAAATGTTACGCATGCGTACGTATGGCCTACCACCTCCATGATCGTAACATTTGTTATTTTTTCGTAACCATGTTTCATGATTAGTGTTAGAATTATAGTTTATGTATCAATATTTTTAATATTTAATATTTATTATTCTATAGATGTTAAAATAATGACCACTTTGACCATAGTAAACCTACCAATGTCATTTTTTTCACATAAGCCGAATATGGCCAAAACATATTACATAAACTTAATTGATTATGTAATTATATATTACTTTTATATATGTGAAATAATAGTAATAATAAAATTTTAAATGTTTATAAATCAATAAAATTATTAAAATAAGTTTATTATCCAAGAATATAAAGAAAAAACATGACAAAACCTACTTGAGGTAAGGGTTTTTCTCGTCACACTTTTTTTCTATGAGATATATTCTATATTAACCACTTATTTTTGTTGTGTGGTGTATATACTAGTAATGGATGTATTTTTTTGTTATTTTAAATAATTAATTTTTATTTTCATATCTATTTTATTATTTCTCTTTTATTGGGTTTGTGGTTTCAATGTTACCAATGCAGTAATGTATTTTTGTCACAATTTTTATTTTTTTGAGACTTAAGTCATGTTATTAACATATATTATTTTATAAGTTGTGTATAATTAAAAATTGATATGTAATATCATGAATTTATTTATCCTAATGGTATTTTATGTTTAATTTAACATAATCATTTCAATGGTATTACGAATCAATGATAACAAAGTGGTAAGAATTTTATGTTACAATATCGTCGTATATCGAGACTATTTGTGATTATGCTTCCAATGAATAGATATTATGATCCATGTCTCAATAAACTCATAAATATTATAATAAAATGGATATTAATGATATTTAAAGTGATAATAAAATTTGTCCACTCTTTTTTTACTTTTTTTTACTGAAATGTTTTTCCTGAAAATTTAACATTGTTTCTCCCTTTAGTCAAAAATATATTTTCTTCCAAAAACATGTTTTCAAAAATATTTTTAAATTTAAAAAATTAATTAAGAAATATTTAACCATTTTTACTTTTTATAAAAAAAATCAACTGAATCCTCCTCTCTCTTTACACAGAAGTCACTTTCCTAACCTTTTTACTGTGCAGAAGGAATATTTTTTACGCATGTATAGAATTACCTGCAGAAATGACTATAATTTCACTGAAACATCCTTTTAATGTTTACATGGATATTTTTAAATAATATAATTAATTAAAATTCATTAAAATTCTTTGTTTTTTAAAAGTATTTAAAAATAAAATTATTTTCTAATTGTGGTGTGTTTAAAAAAGTTGTTTTCAAAATGAAAAGAATATTTTTCTCAAGAATGTTGTTAATGATCTTTAAATAGAATTTATATTCATCAATTTCAAGAAACCTTTTTGTTACTTACCCTTTACCAGATATATATTGTATTGACACTATCCTCAATCATTTTATAGATGGAATAATATTGTTTCAAAAAGAATGTTATGAAACCCATTTCTCTTTAACAAGTTAACCATGTTTCATTGAGATGGTTATGGAACCTATTTATTTTCCATAGGTAAATCATGTTTAAAAGATATTGACAGGAAACATATTTATTTCCCATGGGTTAATCATGTTATTAATGGAATAATTATAGACTGTATGAGTTTTTTGAGGAAATAAAGATCTATGTATATTATTTTTGACGTGATTATTAGATATTTATAATATGGGGCGGCCTAGATAGTGTTGGGTGAACCTGTTACAACTTATGTGATGGGGAATCTTATATAGTAATGGGTAAGACTAGTACAGATTATATAATGGGGTGGCCCGGATAACATCGAGTGAGTCTGTTATTTCTTATATTATGGTGTCTCCCAAATAGCGTTAGGAGAGCCCATTATATCTTAAATGATGGTTACATCCTGATAGAACAACAAAGAATTAGGTAATGTACCATGTCTTGAGAGGATAGAAGGAGAGATTTACCTAAGGGTCACTCTTATGGATTTAACTAGATCCAGTTATTTTTAACATGGTTTTAACAGGGGATATGAAATTAGATTCCAACACAATTATTTAATTCTTGTTATGGGTTTATAATGTTTCTAATGATCACGTTTTATATCACATGTCTCATGATTATTGAGTTTGATATCTCTTTCATTTTCCATGTTTTCATATTTTATGATCCATGTTTTGATGGGTATGAGTTCTTTTATGGTTCTCTATTCTACTTTAATGATGTCATTATACCCTTATGCACTTCTTATTCTCATTGATAACAATAAATTGTAAATGTCTATGTTTACACTTACTGAGCATTTGAGATCACCCTATTTATGATAATTTTTTCCGTATTTTATAAATAATGAGGTTAAAAAATTATGTCTATAATGGATTTCATATGGACAATGATAATGACTTAATTCGAAATAACATAATATAGGATAGGTGGGAGAAATGAACTTTTTATGACATGAGTATTGTTTATGTAGGATTTTTTCTAATTTTATAAAACTATAAATATAAATTTTTCTAAAAAGTGTGAGTGATCACAATTTCCTTTTGATGTTGCAAGGTATTTAAGGGGAAAATGCCTCAAAATTATCAACATCAAATCCAGAAATATAATTTTTTTTATTTCAACCCTACATCTAAGATTTCTGTTTCAGAGCAATCATAGTTGGTATGAAAGATATGTTTATATAACATTGGATAATATGATATTTTCATGTGAGGTTATCATAAAATTTATGGATACCATCATAGGAATACAAGATTAAGGTTGACCATTAGTTCAAAGTATTAAACACCTAATTTTAAGGTTTTAAGTAGTAAAAATATTGAAGTTATTATTGACTTTTTGTAAGATGTTTTATTGGGTTAGGGTATTTTTAACCCCTATGATCAACACAAAGTGTTATTTAGGGATGATTTTTTTTTCAAGATTAAAGAAAAGGATAACCTGAAGGCCATGTGACAACCCACCACATCCTATAAAGTCGTGGGGATTAAATAAACATCAAAAGGGTGAAAAGGGTGTATCACCTACCACTATCATAAGATATTTCCTAGGTAGAATGGAATTTTTACTAGTAAATATTATGTTAATTTCACAAACCTTAGAGATTTTATTTGATAAATACCATTTGATTTATCATGGAATAATTTGTGATCAAATACTTATAATAATTGGTTTTAAAACATAGTCAAGAAATTATGAAATAATTTTAAGGATAATTACTTATGGAATAATTTAGTTTTAATGTATTTTATCATTATTTAATTTTAAATATTTATATATCATATGAAATATTACTCTTTTAAAACTATCATATAATTTTAAAACCATTTTGGTTTTGGTTAATGTCTAAAGAGTGGAGGAAAATCCTGTTAATCTTTTAAAGATTATATAGTTCTTTAAAATATTATTGTAGTTCTTAAAGGATTTAAAAACCATCCTAAAATTCAATCCTTTGTGGAAAATATGATATTTTAGTAACAAATTAATTCCAATCATAAATAAATAATATTTCTAATTTATCTTATTTTAGATGGTAAGAGAATTCATCAACTCTAGGAAAATAATCTAGAAACAAAAATTTTATCCCATTACATTCAATTCTGATAAATCAGGTGGTCTTTTAGATAATAAATGATTTATGGTTTTGGGGCCCTTAACTTTATATTATTCATTAATTTTCTTCTAATCAATGACTTTAATCACTCTACATAATTATTTAATCTTTTCCATAATTCCCACCCATGTTTTCATAATTATAAATCTAGTTAGGTATGATCTCTATACATTCCTTTAAATATAATTAAGGGGTTGTTTTGTTAACTATATCTATGATGTGGGTTTAAAAAATTATTCTCAACTTTTCAACCATTGATTACTAATATAAAGTTAAAATTGTGAGAACACGATTTATTAATGGGGGAGGATGCAATACCTCGAGATTTTTTTAATGAAGAAAATTATATTCCATAGAATAAAGGAAACATGACACTATGTCCACATTGAGTTACACACAACACTCATTTTATCTTTTATTATACACAACCTTGAGATATTTATCTTCGATAGCATTTTCAACACACAATACCAAACTTAAATGACCTGTGATATAAATTATCATTATAACTTAGTAGTTAAATTTTTTTGTATGGCTAATATTAAATAATTTATGAAATATATTTATATCTGTGTGTACTTATCAATGTAAATTATTGATAAATTTTTAGTAAATAATCAACAAATTTTTATTAAGGTGGTTTTATTCTTCAAAAATATGTTTTCATCAAAAATGTTTCTTATAGAAATTCATTAAAAAAATGGTATATTTATTATTTTTAACATATATAAAATTAATTCTTTTAAATTTAATCACGTTTTTTGAATTCGGATATCAAAATTTAGTTTTGGTGAAATTTTTGGATTATTCAGAAAATATTGATTTTTTAGTAAATGGTAAAAAATAACAATTTTAGTAAAAAGACATTTATTTTCCATAAATTTTAAAATTAAACAGTTCTAATATGTTTTAATATGTTTTAAATTAAAATATGTTATATTTAATTCACTTAATTAAATTTAATCAAAATTATATCGGTTTTAGTACATGTTTTTTTGTTTAAAACATGTTTTTCTAAAAACTATTTTAAAATGACTAATGTTTCTCCATTTTAATTAATTAAAATAATACATAATATGTAATGTTTTAAATGAATTGTATATATTATATATAATTAAATATTTCTTTATTTTCCTTAAATTATTATTACTAGTCATATATTTAATATATAATCATATTTTTCTAAAAAAATACCCTTTAAAAAAAATTATTGTCTTATCGGATCTATGGGGTTAGTGATGAGTTAAAATTTTCCTATTATTTGATTTGAATTTTTAAAAATGATTTAAATATTTATAATTGGTATAATTTATAATTTCTAATAAGGTGAAATTATTATTTGACCAAAATTAATAGTGAATTGATAAAAAAAAGTAAATATTGGGGTTGAGGTAAAAATTGATTTACCAGGGGATAAACTAGTATGATAAAAGTGTGAATATACTAAAATATTATCTTAATATTATATAATGACTTTATTTTGAACATTTAAATAAATTTATTTTAATTATAGGATCAATTTTTCAATTTCCTTTGAATATGACCCATATATGTTATGTAAAGAAAAGGACAAAAAAGATCCTTTTCTTCTATTTAATTTATATAAATCTTTAGGACTGGGAGAAAACAACATAAGATTAGTTATAGATATTATTTTGAGATATAAATTTTTTTTTATCATAATAATTTATCATTTTTTTTAGGAATGAAATAATTACTTATTATTATTAAGAAATGAAAATGCAATAATTATTTAGTTAACAATTAAATGAAATAAATGATACTAAAAATACTAAAAGTGATGTAATTTGAGTGAATTATTATATTAATTCATTTTTTTATATTAATTAATAATTATAAAAAGTGCTAGAATAATATATTCAAATTTCATCATTGTGTTGGTTTTAAAAAAAATTAAATTAAATTAATTATGTTGAAATTAACATTAATGTTATTTTATAATAAATTATATTTTATTAAATAATTTAAAATTATTAAAAAATTATATTATTCCAATTTATTTTTAATTTATAATATATATATAAACTATTTTCCATAAATTGATCGATTTTTCGTTCATAATCAATATATTGACCCAGGAATTGTAAAAAAACTCACTTAGTGAAATTAAGTTTAAAGAAGTGTTTTTTACGTTTCATTCACTTGTGGTAAAAATATTTTTCAACACATCAAATATTTTAATATGATAAATTTTATTTGAAATTTATAATTTGTGGGAAGAAATTTAAAAGAAGTTTCAATTTAGTTTGTTCTTAGAGGATAAATTACCTAGGTTATAAAACTAGTCACTGAGGCGAAAACCCAAAATGGTAAAAATTAAGAAACACAAAATTTAAAGAATGAAGATGCTTAAAACATGTGTTTAATTATGTGTTGGATGCATTTATAGGCCATATAATACTTTCACATATTCAATTATAAATTTTTGAGTCACTTTAGGTAATATTGACACCCTAATATTGAACACTTTTGACTACTTATAAGAATTCCACTCCTCCTCAACTATAAAAAGGCACTCACTCCCCTCACTTTCTCACACATCTCAAGACTTTTTTATCATACAAAACATAGAATATCACCTAAAAATTACCTCATATAATTCTAAAATACTTAATTTTGGATGAAATCCTACCATAGAATGTCATTGGTTCAAACCAAATTAAGTTACCTGAAGAAGAGGTAACATTTATCGACAATCATTTTTTATATATTTCTACACCCCGTCAATTATTATTATAAAATGATGATATAATAACATAATTATATTACATATAATGATATGTTTTTATATTATTTTTATGAACTAAAACAACACACCCGTCAATCAAATGTGTTATTAAATCATTATTCATGTGTACAACAAACTACCGCCTTACAAAATGATGTCATTCATATTTACATTACCACATCTCACAGTTAGATATGATGATGAATATAAATTATATATATGATTATTATAACATAATTATACCTATATATTCATTATATCTTATATAACTTTTTTATATTCAATTCCATAATGGATATTATAATGTCGGTCATGTGTAAGACGAATTATCACCTCACGAAGCGATGAGATTCATTTTTGACTAACGCATTTCATGGATGGTAATAAGGTTAACTATGAAAAATATATGTGATATATATGAAATATATATGATATTCAGGAAATATTAATCATTATTTAATTATAATATATCATTTTTTCTATTTTGATTACCGAAAATATGAAAACGTTGTTTGTGGACGTGTGGACTACCACCTCCTCAAAGCGGTGTGATTACTTTTTTATCACCACATCACAAGAATTATATATATAAGTGTATTTAATTAAATAATATGGTATTTATGATTTCATTATAAATATGGAAATTTAAATTTTACTTATCTTCTTTTTGTAGTGATCATTGAAAAATAGAAATGTTACTCATGTGTACGTATGATCTACTATCTCCATGATCGTAACATTAGTTAATTTTTTTATAACCAAATTTAATTATTTAATTTACAATTATAACTTATATATAAATTTGATAATTATTTAATTATTATTATTTTGTATACATTAAAATAATTACAGGCTTAACAATATTCAATATACCAAAGTAAATTTTGATACATAAGACAAATTTGGAAAAAACACCTGACTTAAAATTAACTGATTAAGTAATTATATAAAGAATGAATATAAGTGAAATAAAAGTAATAATAAACCTGAAAATTTTTATCAATAAAATTAATAATTTATATTATTTTATTAATCAAGAAGTTAAAGAACAAGTGTGATTAACCAAACACAAGGTAAGGGTTTTTCTTGTCTCACTTTTATTCTTGTAAGAGATATTCCATATTCACCATTTATTTTTGTTTTTTGATATATATAATATATATTCATGTATTTTATGATACAAATTTATTTATTTTATAATTAATAATATTAAATTTAAGGGGATTTAAATCTCTATTGGGGTATGTCTATTTCTTTGCTTTAACTATTTCAATGTTACCAAATTGGTAATGGATTTTTGTCACAATATTCATTTTGGAGACTTATGTCATGTTATGCGCATATTTTATTTTATGGGGTATATATATATCCAATTTAACATGAAATTTAATGAACTTATTTATTCTCATGTAATTTTATATTTAATTTAATTTAATTCTTTTTTGGGGATTACGATTCAAAGATACAAATGTGGTTAGATTTTTATGTTATAATCCCATTTTTTATAAGGATTGTTTATGATTATGCTTTAAATGAAGAGGTAATATGATTTATATATATTTAAAATCATGTATGTTTTAATCCTATTATTATTCATAATATTTTCAAGTGATTTTACCATTTTCCCACTCATTGGAACATAAAAGTTTTAGAAACAAATTTTAGGTAATTGTGAATTTATTTCTCTATTTAGTCAAAAATATATTTTCTCCAAAAAACAATTTATAGAATAAAATATTTTTATCATTTTAAAAAAAATATTAAAGAAATTTTTACATATTTTTCTTATTTACAGAAAAAATAGAATGAATCTTCTTATCGATTTCCAAAAAAATCGACTTCCTGAACATTGTAGAGTGTAAAAGGAATATTATTTACGACAAGCATAGAAATAACTGATGACAAGACCATATTTTATCTGAGTATTACTTTTAATGTTCAGAAGGTTATTTTAAAAAAATTATGTCTTCTTATTCTTTAAATTATATTTTTAAAAAAATTATTTTTAAAATAAAGGATCTTCTAAATATTTTATGTTTTAAAAATTGGTTTTCAAAATAAAAAAAGGTTATTTTCCTCAAGAATATTTTAATGATATTTTAATGGTATTTCAATTCATAAAAATTTTAAAAAACTTGTTGTTAATTTCCTTTCAATTAGGATATTTTTTCTGAATAACATCGTTATTCTTTCTCTGGATGTAATATGATAATTTCATAGAGATTATTATGAAAGCCATCTTTCTTTCATGGGTTAATCATGTTTCATGTAAATTTTTATAGAACCCATTTATTTTTCATTGGTCAATCATGATTAAAATACATTGATGAAAATCCCATTTAATTTATGTGTTTTAAAAATGTTTTAAAGATGTATATTACAGTTTCTATGATTTTTATGATGAAATGAAAGCACTATAGACTTAATACATATTGTGGTTCTTCAATATTTATATGATTGGGTATCCTAGATAGTACTTGGTGTGCCCATTACCGCTTATATGATGGAGAATCCTAGATATAACTGGGTGATCCCAATATAAATTATGTTATGGGGTGACCCAAATATCATTGGGTGATCAGGTTATAGTTAATATAATGGGGAGGACCAAATAAATCAGGTTTATCCTATTCAAGAATGAATGATGTGTGCATCCAAATAGTGATCCAAAGCATTGGGTAATCTACCTTATCTTGAGATGCAAGAATGATGTAGTTATCTTGGGGGTTCTCCTATAGATTTAACTATCTCTAGTTATTTCTGACATATGATTAACATGGGTTATAAAGAAAAATGTTCCAAGATACCAACACATTTATGTGATGCTTGTTATGGGTTATTATGTTTTTTATGATCAATAATGATATCAAATTTCTTGTGATTGTTTATTTTTATGACTCTTTAATTTTCCACAATTTCATATTTTACGATATAGGTATTAATGGGTATGAGTTCCTTAATTACTTTCTCATGCATCTTGATTTTTTCGTCATAATCTTATGAACTTCTTATTGTTATTTATGACATTCAATTGAAAATTCTTATGTTTACTGTTACAGAGAATTTTTTTTCACCCACCTTATGTTTTATTTTTAATTAGTTTATAAATAAATATTTGGGATGAATTATATCTATAATGTATAACATATGGATGATGATGTCAACTTAATGTGAAATAAGAAAAGCTATGTTATGTGGGAGAAATGATCAATTGAATACAAGGGTATTATTTATAATAGATTTTGACCTAATTAACTAAAACGATAAGCATAAAAGGTCCCCAAGAACGTAAGTTATAAATGTTTTCTTCCTCGTGTTGTATGTTTTAGATTGAAAATATAATCACTCACAATTATCAATATCAAAATTAGAAATTTAAGGTTTATGATTTCAGCACGGGATTGGGGAGTTCTGGATCTTGGCTGTAAGACAAGGGGAATATTCTGATTCTAAAGAACACACCAATGATAATAATAAAAAATATAGATTTTAAGCTTCATAAAACCCAATAATAATATTTAAAATCAATGAGAAGAATATTTTAGTCGGTCAGAAAACTCCATTTAAAAAAAAGAGAATGATTTCTTCATAGTAACCTTCACTCCTATCTCGTCTAATGGAAAAGTGTTTTGAGGATGATACTAAGGATGAGAATTGGGTTGAAGATATGTACAGATATCCTAACCAAATTAAGAATAATAAAACATGATTAATTTTTAGAAGCTAAATGATAAGAGAATAATTAGGACTGTATAGATTTTTTACAATAAACTAAATAAATACAGCATAGTTTTTTCTCTTAAGGAATGACTTGTGTGTATAGTAAACTCACATATTTAAAGTATTGGTTTTTATGGAAAAAAATATCCTATGAATGGGTTATAAATAATTATATAATTCTTGAATACAGAATTTAAAGTAGGTTCATATTTTTCATATAAACATTCAATCATCCTTTCTTAGAATATTTCATAATGAATTGGTGCATATTAATTATAAAAATGGATTTCCTATGCTAGTGGATGAAAAATATATATTTATAGTTGAGGAAGGACTTTAATGGGTCTAGAAATGTGTTATGTACTTAGTGTTAGATAATAGATATGTATATAAAGAATATTTTGCTTTATCATGATGTATTTAATCATAATCCTTACATTATAAAATTTTATTGATCAAATCATGATTGCACTCATATATATTTATGAAATAAACATTAGTAGAGCGAATAAATTACATTTTATGATATTTTTATAATTCATGAAATCCACATTTTAAAATTCAATGATCAAAGTGTTATCTTTTTTCCTTTCCTTGTAGTTTTTTCAAGGATGGCATAGAATATTCAACTATTAGTAAAAATATGCCATGGATGTTATGTAAAGTTTTTGAATGGAGGATCTCAAGGAAATGAGAAATAGAGTTCCTATATATTTTGATTTGTTAAGGGATTATGATGGTGAATAGGTAAATATAAAAAGGTGTAGGTATATCATTGAGAAAAAATTTTACTCAATGATAGAACCTCCCTAAAAATTTATAAAATTTCATCTAATAAATAAGATGTGTAATCAAATGAAAAGAAAATTACATTAATTAAACATAATTATATAGTATATTAAAGTCATGGTTGATTTTATACTTCTTTATACTGAGATATCTCAACAATAGTTGTTGGAACATATAGGTGTATATTGGGATAGATTAGCAGATGATATAAATTCAATATCAAGTAGTGTATTCTATATTAATGGATTCTTAATTTCTTATCATAGGAGTAAATGTGATTATATTTCATTAAGAACTATACATGTAAAAAAATATTATAGGAAATTGATTTTTTATGATACTAATTTGGATGATGAAATATCTTGATAAAATTGGAGTTTAATTGAATATTTTTATTGGAATCTAATGTGATAATTCAATTTCAATCATACATAGAAATAATCTCATCCATCACTCCTTGATGAAGAACATTGAGCTCACGTATCACTTCATAATGGTGGAATTTTATCATGGTCTGGTGAAATTGATTTATGTGTCGTAAAAATATCATGTTTTAGATATTATGAATAATTTCTTACTTGAGGAGACATGTGAGAAACATCAAATTACTATAAGAGTCTAGTAGACCTCCCATACATAAATAATGTGGTTTTGGAACCATAATTATCAATGGGATTTTATGGGTTCCCTCATGAGTTAGATTGTTTAATTCCTCTTGAAACACATAATGGAAAATCCTTTGGGTTCATTGAAAAGGGGGGAGGAAATATAAATGAATGAGGGAGAGAATGATCGATCCTTTTCTAGGGATTATTTTATTCAAAAAATATATTAATGGGGGACACATAAATGATGAAATTTAGGGACTAGATCAGTAAGAAGTGATATTATTATTAAGGTGTAGTTCAATAACTAATTAGAGGTTACTTAAAATAAACTTATTAATTACATAACTTTACATTTTAATCATGTTACTGATGATGAAAATGACACATGTGTCATTGGGTTACATGTAAATGCAATATTGGATAACTATTTTGGGTTATAGTAGGTGTTTTTAGCAGATATCATAGTTTTTTATGGGAATAAGGTGATTAAGAAGTTTGAGGTATTTTGAACAAACCAGAAGGGGAAGATTACTACCAAAACCCACCAATTTTAATTTTAGTTGCTTTGGTTTTTCTTTATTAACATGTAATGTTATAAAATTCTTGAAATGGTGAATCATAATTTTATTCAATTCATGCCATTTCAAGAAATTTTCATTGTTAGTATTGTGGTGGTCCCAAATGTTTTGAAGAAATGGTAATGATTTATGAAAAATCACCTGAGGAATGAATTTCATAAAGTAAAATATTTTTTGAAAAGTAGAAAATTCACATCGAGGAAAAAATTTCATTATGGAAGTATTTTCTGGAAAACAAAAAAAATTATAAAGTAAAATATTATTTAAAATTAAAATCCTTAAGTGGTTGTAAAAAATTATTATAATCAGTGATAGTTATAGTATAAATTGATTGGAAAAGGAACATTTTCTGTACAGAATGAGAATGATTTATATAGAGAAATCATTAAAAAAAGACGGAATCTCACAATGGAAAATATTTTAATAAAGTAAACAATCATTGTGACATAAAAGGTTTTAAGCTAATAGAATAATGTAATATTACACTAAGTGTGTTTTCTAGGTCCATTTACCTATAAATTATCTTTTATGTATTTTATTAGAAGTGAAGAATGTGATGGAAGAAGATTAGAGTGAATACCATCTCTTTTTGTGAAAATTAAGGTTTTATGAAGAAAATGTGCTGAAATTAGTCTACCATAAATGAATTAAGTGGAATAATTTTTCAAAATTTAGGCATCTACAAAAGAATCTATGGTAACAGAATTTAATGGAATATTATTACATTAAGGTGGTTTCTATAATATAAATTACTATTAAAAAATTTCATGGAAACGTTTTCCATGATGGAATTACATTGTTAATTTTATAAAAAAATTATTTTTATAGAAATTTTTTTAAGGAGGGAATCTTCTATCGTGAAGATGAATTAATCTCATTGATAGAAAAATTTCTTGATCCCATTATAATATAATTGTGAATCATTTCATTGAAGATTTAAATCATATAAATATTCTTCTATATGGTCAATGTGTTAACTTCAATGGGGATATATTTTCATTATTAGGAGAAATTAGTTACAAATCTCAATGTTCTGTGCTGCCACTCCAAATTTTATGATATAATAAGTTCTCTTAGTTTCTTTAGTATAACAAAAAATAGTTATTGTAAGATCCTTGGATTACCTCGGTTCGGGTGATCCAAGTAAAAATTCTTTTTGTCTCATTCTTTATTTCATTTTCATTATAATGTTTTAAGAGATAATGATATTATTATATTATTTATTATTATAGAACAATATCAATAGGGAATTTGTTAAAATTTCCATGTCAAAACTCACCTCCACCACCCTCCACCCAATGTATTTTCTATAGTGTGGGATTAATAGTGGTATGAACTGTGTTATTTTTTATTTTTAAATATATATGAGTGGTAGATAACATTTATTAGAATAGATAGATTATTGTTAAGAATCAAAGCAGTGTAATGAGATATATATAGCTAAATATGTAGAACAATTTTTACATTAACTGAAATACTGTTTTCTAATTACACTCTTTAAATGGAATGTATTTACATTATTTTCAAGGGGTATTCAATGTTGAATTTTGGGAACTAAACATTAAATATGTAGAGATTATAGGTGTATGTTTTATGGGGTACTGGGCGGATAAATTTTATGTGGCTATATGATGGGATTTCATCATGGTCGAGTGTATAGTGTGCACTGATTTTATAGAATAAAATATGTCTATAAGTGGCATTATCATTAATCTAGGTAATGACCATGAACTTATATTGAAACTAAGATGAAAATTAATATAACTCATAGTAGTGAACCCCATTTAGAAAAACACCATTGATATTATTGAAAATATATCCAGTCTCTTGAGGAATTTTTTTTGTCTAATCTCAGGTCATAATCCCAAATAAATTTCCCAAAGAAATCAAACTAGGATTCCTTATTTTATAACATAACCAAATTTATATACATTTACATAATCATAAGATCTTTATATAGGCTCCATAAACCACAACAAACCAACCATAATTTTCTTCATTTCTAGACTACTATGTATGCATCTTCCTTGATTACTAAGGAATCCTGACCATAAATCTATTATCATCATAAACAAGATGGATCTTATAAATGAACTTCTTCAAAACAATCATCACCTAGGTATATTCATGTTATAAAATAAGGATAATGTCTTATAGGGAATAAAATATCATCATACACACATAGACAACAAATCACTACAAATCCTAGTTGTCTGCCCTTTGGTTATTTAGTGGTTAGTGACAACTCTTATGGAAGACTTTGAGTGACCCAAACAAACATTCGTGGATGATAATCCTTAACATTTGGGAAATGATATTTGAGATATGGTTATTAGAAAGTCCGCCATTGAGATTATATTATGCATCTAAAGATACACTTGTGGCATTAATCCTAATCAAATTAAATTCATCAAAATATGCTTTAAAAATACATATAAAAACATTACATAGAGATAATTTCAAATAAAAGCTCAAAATATAAAACTTGATATTATTTAAAAAAATTCAATGTATTCAAAATATTAAAATATAAAAAATATATTAAAAACTAATGACAGAAAAGAAACAAAAATTTCAAATTAAATTTAGAAAAAAAATCTACATTATAAAAATAAATTATATTTATCATTAAAAAGGATTATTTTTAGAAAAGAAATCAAATTCAACTTCTAAAAAAATTAGTACAATATTTATTATGGATATATTTCTTAGAATTAACATTTATATTTAAATTTTGTAATGAATTATTCAAATAGAAATTAATAAAGTATTTCACTATATATTTTAATTATCTTTTAAAAATTTTAAATAAAGGACCTACATTTAGAAAAAATTCATAAAATTATTAAATTAAAATTTCCTAAGAAATTCTAAAAATAATATTATATTCCATAAAATGATACAAAATGGTTAGTTTGACGTTATATTCAACGAAATGTAGAAATATAAATTTATTCAAATAATTGACACCAAAAACATCAAAAAAAATGAAATTAATTTAATGCAAGCATTAAATATGAAAACATGGGGCATTTTCAAATAATATAAAATTTAAATTTATAAAATGTAATATATTATCAATATATAAATAATTTCATTGTGTAAATATTGTATCTCATGAGTTGTTTTGTATTGGGAATGATAAGATATCCCAACGGTATTAAGTTATATTATCCTGAAATTATCCATTATTAATTTTTTTTACTTTATTTCACTATTAAAATTATTTCACAATCCTATTTCTCAATCTTATGTTATAGTGTATGTGAATCACATCTTTCTTTTTCATAATGATACATAATATCTTTTACTATAACACCCCATGATTATAAAGGAGGAACATCGTGTTTGATAGATAATATGACATGCAACACCAAGATTAGAAGAGAATATAACACATATAGACTTTAAAAATATTACTTATAAATAAATTAAATGTCTTCAATAGTTTTTGATGCACATGACACTGAGTTTGAACAAAACACAACACCCTAATAATATATTATTATTTAACCCTTAACATTATAACCTAGTAGTTAAGTTTGATGGTATGAATATGACTAACTAAATTATAAAAATTATATTATTTACACATGTATAAAATATATTCAATGGTTGTCTATTGATTAGAAATAATTTATGAATCATTTAAAATAATAATAAATTATTTCTAAATAACTATATTTTTATAAAAGGATGTTTAATCTCGCTTTTCCATCATAATTTATATTTTTTTCAACTTATAGAAAATTTATTTGAAAAAATAAACAATATTTTTTAAATATAATATTCCAAATTATCTTCAGGTGAATTTTTAGTAATTTTTTGAAAAATATAATTTTTTTTGAAAAGTGAAAAAATATGGATTTTTGTTTAAAAGTACATCTTAATTTAAATTATTTATAAAGAAAAATTATATTTTAAAATATATTTAATTTAAAATTAGATCAGTTATATTAAAATTTAAATAACTTGGGATAATTGGACAGTTTTCATATTGAATTCTAGTATAATTACATTATAATGTTTTGACTATTTTTTTAGAAAATCCATTTTTTACGTACCTATAGGTTTAATTTTAAATTGAACTCTTACACATATTTGAATTTAATTATGAAAAATAGACTCCATATTTTAAATCATCATAATTTATATTGTCTATTATAGTTAGATTATTTTTTTTCCAAAATTAATAGTGAAAATAGTAAAACATTAATTATTTCGGTTAAAGTAAAAACTAGGATTATTGGGGGTTAAACTAAGAATATAGTGGTTGTAATGCCTGTATAACGAATCTAAATTTTACATGTATAAATTTTGGATATTATATGTATTATTTTTAGATCTATGTGTTGATATAGTGTGATATTTGGAAGCTCGGTGTACCCAAAATTGATTTTTCAAATATATTAAATATATTAATATCATGTGAATGACATTTTCCTAAAAAGGTAGAATAAATCCAAAATGGGGGACAAGATTAGAAATTAGGAGGGAACCATTGAGTTCAAATCATGGGTTTTACCCTAGGAGAGACATAACCTTTATCAGTGTTGGGAATTTGTGAAAAAGTTGTTATGGGTGGATAATTAATAAAATAAATTAGTTAATTGATTAGATTTATTTTGATCAACAAAGAGACCAGAATTCTCTATTTAAAGGATGTGTAAAATTTTTAGGGTTATCCACATAACCCTAAAAATTTTAGAGGGTACATTGAGATAATTCTAGAGGATATCATGGTGAATGATAAAGGATCGAAATTAGATCAAGGATTATTGCACCATCAGAGTTTATGGATCTCACCAATAATGGAAATGTGGGACCCTTATTCATCAGTTATTGATACAAACTCGAAGTAGGATGTTTGATCTGCGATTTTCCATCTTCTTATTTCCTCTTGGTCTTTTGTGGATAAATTACATGAACAGAATTGATTTTCACATAAATTGTAGATTAAACTGATGGAATTATTATTTTTTT
Source organism: Viscum album (assembly GCA_963277665.1). NCBI lineage: Eukaryota > Viridiplantae > Streptophyta > Magnoliopsida > Santalales > Viscaceae > Viscum > Viscum album. The sequence goes on from OY728125.1 coordinate 2,050,410,622, forward strand.
GTTTATTTTTTTATCCCTATTATTTTATCTATCTCTTCGACAATTGGTTGAGGATGAATGAAAAAAGGTTGAGGTTCATTCAACACATTTTATGGATTATTGGTTTTTTACTCGTTTCATTGCATGTTTGTCATGTAAAATTTACTTTCCCTACTTTTCAATGAATACCAGCTATTAGATCAACGTGTTCCTCTTTATTGGTGCAAAGAAAACCTACCATTGTGGTGGATTGTGATCGAGGGTATGCTTAATTTCTTATGATAGTGGAGTATGATAAGATGTGGATCAGAATTGATTGATAATTTCTATTTTTTTTGGTTTTGATGTTTAATGGTGACAGATGGAGTGATGGTGGAGTTTTATAAGCTGATCCAAACCCGAATCCCGATGACCAACACTGCTAAGGTCTGAGTGACTCCCTAATCAGTGATTCCCCAATAGAAATCATGAAAGTGGTGGCATGTGCGGATGATTGGAGAAGAACCCAATAGTTTTGGAATATCCTAGGTTACACAGTATGTAATATAAAATTATTTGTTATGTGGGACCCCTTCGTGTATCTCTAGGGTTTTCATGTAGAGTTAAATATATCGCACTATGTGACCCTGTCACATGTTGTGTGACACATTCTCAATAGATCAGTGGGTATCTTAGAGGATACATGGGAATACATATGTGCATGTACATGGCTAGTGTACATGGATTGAGTATATGACCAAGTGTAAATAGAAATAGACCTAGCTAGGTGTGCACGTGCATGGCCAAGTGTACAAATGTGGGTACGCGGGAACATCCACTCATACATCGCCACTTATAAATGGAATGGGCAAGTTATTGGGATATCTATTTATAATGTATACTATTATATAGACCATATATATAGATATTTAGATTTCATGTGGGGAATCACCACACAGGAAGACCATGGGATTACTGGACGCATCGTATAACCCTAGTACACACTATTTACTGCACTTTGAGGGTGTTTTCCCCATTATTTATTCATATTGGACCAGTATCATTTATCCACATTCCCTTGATCCATTCCCTTAAAGGTACAATGTGACATTAGATCTATGTCTTTGTATTTTGATCTCCTTTGGAGGATGTGTATTATATAGAGTTTGTGGTGTCCCTGCTTAAGACTAAAGAGTGATCCTCTATCATCATTATACCTTAGGTGGGGTTTTTAGAATCAGCATGACCTCTATGATAAGGGTTTATGACCTCCTTTTAAGTGGTCATATCAGTAGGGTTCATGTTAATGTTGTTATATGATCTCCTACATAGAGGTATAATCCATATTTCATTCTTGGTGTCCCCCAATGGTCCTAGGCATGACCCCCTTTCTGAGTATTAGGGTATTCTAAAACGAGTGAAATTTCTTGGGAAGGGCCTATTGATATTCACTTATTAGACGAGTTTCCCTGATGATATCATGGATCATGAAGTGTTCCTCCCAAAATGAGAATTTCTTCATGAAAAATCATGTGGCTGGTGGTTTGGTTGTGATTTTCTAGAGGCATAGTATCCTTTCTATGTATATCTGGGATTTTTTTATGAAATGATTTCATTTTCATTATTATGAGATAAATATATGTGATGCTTTATATTTATTTTTTTGGTGTCTCACTGGGTATTTTTATACTCACCACAACATAGGCTCTGCCCACACATGTCAGGTGCTATGAATATAATAGCCAATTTGATGGTGTCCTAGGAGGATAGGGAGAAGGTAGAGCATAGATTAATCTTGAAATATTGAATAGTTTTCTTGGTGCTTTCGTCCCTTTTAATCCTCACCATTGGCGTAGGTTGTAATCTATGAAGTTCTTTATTGTGATTGTATTTTTTTTCTTTTTTTTATCATTTTAGTACTTTATATTCATACTCTAATTGTGGAATCATAGATGTATGCATGAATTGATATAATTTTTTTAATATTTTAGAATTGTATTGTCTTGGATATGTGTTCATGTATATATGTATATCAGGATAACACATACCATGTCTATGATTTTCCAACTCAAAACTGGTCAAAATAACCTGGCCTATTGAAGGTTGTCTTGGGGTTGTCACAGTTCGTGCGTTATTTGGTCCGGTCATGAAAAAGAGGTATTATAGTAGTTAGGTCTACCTTAGTAATAGATTTTTTAAGTTTGGTTCTGGAAAAAAATTGTTATGTGTTTCAAGTTTGGATTTTAGGCCAAGGAATCAAGTGTTAGTGTGGTGCCCAATGTATTCATACACCAGGACTCTGATCTCTTTCATTTTGACATGGTATATGTAGACATTTATAAGGGAAAATATTGGAACACGAATTATATAGAAATGGGTTTTGGTTTAAATATCCTTCTTGATCCAATTCTCAAATATACTCTTTGGATATGGTATATCTTGTTTATTTTAGGATTCATCTTTAAAGCTAGCCATCTAGGATTCCATTGTGTTATCACTAGTATGATCCACCATGTGATGAGGATTTCGTATAGTGGAATGTACTATAGATAGAACCTATGGGTGGTTTACCATCTATACCACCATATGTTGAGTAGAAGAAAGAGATTGTAGTGTTGGATAATGATGCCCTCAGGCTGAGTGTGTTTCCTAAGTTCTAATGATAGTGAACTCCTAGGTTTTGTGGATAGGTATACCCCTAGGTGGATGAGGACTGGATAGATGCAGTCACATGAGTTTTATGCCTTGTCAGGATTTATGCAGATTATATGGGTATCCTTGAAGCCTGTCTTCATTAAGGCTCTACCTAGAGATTTTGGAGTTCAGTAACCCAAACACATGATGAGATAGTTTCCTACTATTCAAACATTGGGAATCTCTTCAAAGAGGATTTTTCTCTTTCCTCATTGCAATCAGAAAGAATCCATGAGATTCTACATCTGTAGAGGGGCACATTGACTATGGTGGAGTATTTAATGATGTTTAATAATATTTCAAAATAATCCATGGATATGTTTCATTATCTATTCTTTAGAGCATGTACCTTTGATATGGTTTTCCTATGAGATATTAGGTCTTCATTGATGTCTCTTTTCATTCCCAATTATTATGAAGTTTTGGAGTGGGTCTTCACGGTGGATAGCTTCCTAGTAAAGTAGGTGTTGATAGTGGGTTCTAGTAGTGACCACCCAGGAGCTAAGACCATGGTAATAGGTAGTTGATGGTTGTTTCTGGGACCCAATCATGTTTTATTCTTTAGAAGATGATCCCAAGACACATGATCAGTTTCACAAGTCTCTTAGGATGGCTCGACTCAGCCGATTGATAGGTGGTGTTTCTCTAATGAAGGTTGGGGTTATCTAGCATGGGATTGTTTGGCCCATTATATAAGTGATTGAGAAATAGTCAAAATACTAAGGATGATGAGAAAAATGTTGAACCTAGGTGGTCTATAGGGTAGTGTATATAGAAGATGGGTTGGTAGAGTAGTAGTAGGTGGTTGTAGGATTGATCAATTACCACCACCACCCCCAGGTGGTCTATCCTTGGCTTAGGGATATTGTGATCAAGGATGATGAATACTTCAGGTAATAGAGGCCTATGACCCAAAGCCTCCATTGATTATATGAGGCACAAAATATCCCTTTTCTACCATAGAAAAAGTATTTATCAATATAGGTGTGAGTTATTCCTTTTGTGTAACTTCTCCAGTTTGATACTTATAGATTCATGTTGATCCATTTTCTTGACCCTTAAGGTTGGATACATTGATAGGAGGTGACTTGGTGATTTCAAACTTCTACCAACAATATGATCTAACACATAGAGGTGAAATCTTTGTATTGGATCTCTTTATTGTAGTGATGGGGCCTTATGATACTATCTTAGGTATGGATTTTCTATCCATAGTTCATGGAAAAATTGAATATTTTATGTAGAGGATGTAGTGTGTCCATAGTGATGGGACAATGTTTTTCTTTATGGCTAAAAATTAAGACATGGAAGGGTAGGAAGTGATCATGCATACGATAGTGTAGATGGTTAGTCGAAATTTTTATAGCATGACTCTTAGATCAATGGAAGGTATGGGATACTAGTTTTATGTAGTTGTGAAGGAGTATGAGGATATCTTTCCTGGGGATGTTCTGGGTTTACCTCCCCATTCTGAGTTAGAATTCTAAATTTACATACACCCCATGATGGCTCCAATATTTTCAATAGCATATAGGATGAGTCCCACAGAGCTTCCAGAGATGAGGGTGCAGTTAGAGACCTTATATGATAAGTGCTTTGTGAGACCCAATGTATCCACCAGGGAATCCCCAATGTTATTAATCAAGAAGGACAATGGGATCTGAAAGTTCTATGTGGATTACCAGTGCTTAGAAAGGTGGCTGTAAAGCATAAGTATCCACTTCCAATGATTTTTGACTTCATTGATTAGTTTAAAGGAGATAAATTGTTCTTGAAGATTTACCTTAGATGAGGCTATCAGTAGTTTGGATTATAAGATGAAGATATATTGAAGATGACATTCAAATATATCTATGGTCATTATGTGTACATGGTGATTTCCATCAGTGTACCAAACTCCCCAATAATGTTAAAGGGACTCATGAACTAGATTATTAAGCCTTTATTATATTTATTAATGATGTTCTTCATTGATGATATCCTAGACTACTCAGAATCTGATAAGGATAATTAGAGATATTTGAGTATGGTTCATTTCACAATATGATATTACCAAATGTATGGTAATATCTCCAAGTTTCAATTTTTGATTCGAGAGGTCGACTTCCTAGGATATGTTATCTCATAGGAAAGAGTGGAGGTGGACCCCATAAAGGTTGAGGTAGTTCTTTCATGGGAGTAACCAAATAGTGTTACCATGGTACAAAGTTTCCTTGGGTTGATAGGGTACCATTACCAGTTTATACCCAATTTCTATATAGAGGAAGAAACCATGAAAATTTTGACTAGAAATGGGAAGCCTTTAGTATTTATGGAAAGGTTCCAATAGTGTTTACAGAAGATTATATAGTTGTTTAAGAGTTCTATCATTTTGAGTTTTCAATCAAGATTGTTGAGTAGTTAGTGTTCTACAATGCATTAGGGACCCATAATAGTTTTTTATGATGAAGATGTAGAAGATGATCTCCTATTATTCACATCATTTTAGACCACATGATTAGAAATGTGTAACCACTGATCTTGAGGTAGAAGCAGTATTATTCACACTAAATATATAGATACACTACCCATGAGCTAGTAGTATATCTTCTACTATGACCATAATATTTTCATGTATATCCTCTCTCAAAAGGATCTTAACATGAGATAGAGGTGATGGCTAAAGTTACTCTAGGATTATGACAATGAGATTGTCTATACTCTAGGGTGGGGAATTTGGTGGTAGAAACTCTCAGTAAAAGTTTTTATTCTCAGTTGTTAGAAAAGGAATCAATGAACTTATCATCATTGTAGTTTCCCTTTAGGTAAAAGGATTGTGCTTTGTATCTACATTTGATGGTATTTACCCCACTACTTTTAAAGCATGTCGAGGATTATTAGCATTGAGATATAGAATGTGAGACCTTATATACTCTGTTATCCACTATACATGCTCTTGAGGGATATTCTAAAGCCAGAGAGCACACTATCAATTTTAGATGGTGGATGATGGTACCATTGGTTTTGCGAGAGGAGGTGAGGAGTAGGTTTTATACATTCTCTTTAGAGGTACATCCAGGGTTGGAAATGATGTATCAAGAATTTTGACATCATTTTGGTGGCATGTAATGAAGAGATGTGTTGAAGATTTGGCCTCTTGATGCCTCACATGTTATAAAGTGAATGTTGAGAAACATGTTCTAATGGGTTTAGCTCGACTCATTGAGGTTGCAAAGTGGAATTGGTATGGGATATATATAGAGACCATCACTTTTCAAACACTGACATTACATAAATTTTGCATAATACTTAAAACAATATAAAAACAGAAACCCAAATGCCATACTAGTTCAGTGACTTTGGAAACATGGAAAACATAAATATTGGTACATAAATGAGATACATTATGTCCCACTAGGTTATTCTTGACTATCACGCTTCTTATACACATAAAAAATAATACATATCATCATAACCCAAGGAAGTACACATAAAAATAAGTGATATGAAATGCTCAATAAGGGTAAAAAATGAAGATATGTAAGTATAATCATGAGCATAATGATATGGGAACGTGATCATGAAAATTGAATATCATACCCTGTAAATCAAGGATCATATAAATTAATCAAGGAAAAAATATTGGCAGTTTATAAGACATGAATTATAAGAAAACAAAGAAAATAAGCTATGAAAGAATAACATATTAATAAAAGCCTAGAATTATTGAAAACACACAATCATATAATAATGATTTCCATATTAGTCAATGAATTTCCACCAAGACCATCTTAGTGGACAAATCCCTTTACTGAATAGGGTTCACACACCTTTCTATCCCTGTATTATTGAACCGAGTTCACTCCTTGTTCCATCCCTATAATAATGAACCGAGTTCATTTCCCATTCTAGAAGTATAATACTAAACTTAGTTCATTTATCATTACAGCCCTGTAATATTGAACCAATTTCATTTCTCATTCCATCCCTGTAATAATGAACTGATTTCATTACTCATTCAATCCATGTCTATCCCACAATATATAAATTTTTACCCAATGCATTGGATGGAGATATAGGTCTCAACCATCTCATAGTAAAATCATACATACATCTTCCACAAAATCATAAATCATTATATCATAAACCATGAAATAAAATGGGTATCAAAAACGTGTTAACAAATCAATGACTTTGGTAAAAGATATCGGTTTCATAGTAATTTCATCAAAAACATAACCCATTAATGAGAACCATATTTCATAAACATATAATCCATGAGAGAGAAATAGTTTTCATAAATACCATGAAATTATTCATAACCCATTAATCCAAAGAATTTGAATGGAATATTTTAATATTTTCCAAGAATGGAATGATTAACATCAATAGATTTCATCTTAGATGGAAAATAATTTTGTGATATCTTTCGAAGATGTTTCTTGATGAAAATATCTTTTCTTATTTGATTTTTTTTTAAACATAAAACCTTTTGAAAACAATTTTCATGAAAATAAACATGAAAAAATATAAATATCTCTTGAAAACATTTTTAAAACAATTATTCCTAAAAACATATAAAATAATCTTGAAAACGTTTTAAAATAATTTCATTGAAATTTTTTTGAAAAAATATAAATAAATCCAGAAAATGTTTTGAAAACCATTTTACCTAACAACTAATAAGAGAAACATGAAAAAAAAATTGAATTTTTTTTGAAAACATATAAAAGAAGCCTGATTATTTTTAAAACCCTTTTCCTTCAAATCTTTAAAAATAATCTTGATTTTTTTTGAAAACATTTTTCCTTGAAAAAATATTGAACAATATTGGTAATAATTTTTAAATTTTATTCATTGATAATCGATTTGAAAACAAAATAAGGATACATTTAAAACTATAAATAAATTTCAAAATCATTTCCCTAGAAAATTATATTCAAGGATCATTTGAAAAAAAATTGTAAACATTTTTTGAAAACATGGGTTTTGAAATAAATTAGATTTATGACCGAAAAGAGAGATGCAGTATGATTTTTCATAATTCTTTTTATTAATTATCATATCTCACTATGATTGAGAAAATGGTAATAATAAATGAGGATATCCTGAATAAAAATAGGAGAAAAAAAATCATGAGAGTTATTAAGATATGGATCATAATATTTCATCAAATGAATCATAATCAATAACAATCTTGAAAAGCGATGAGACTATTTTAATAAACTCCTACCACTTGGTAACTTGGGATCATACTCTAAATGTATGAAAATTAAATTAAATTAAGCTTATGATATCATATTATTATGTAAATTAATGATATATCATGTAAAATGGAATTATATAAAACTCAAAACAAAATTAGGCAAATAAAAAACAAGTGTCTCAAAGAAGGAAAATTGAGATAAAACTATTTACTAATTTGGTAAATTTTGAAACATAAAACCCATGAAATAACGGTCAAATAATGGATATGTAAATACCCAAAAAAATTTACTATAATAATCATTGATTACATTAATGGGAATTATACACCCCACACAAAAGGAATGGGTGGTGAATAAATCTTGTATCTCATGGAAATAAAAAGTACAATGAAATCCCATTACCTTGTGTCTTGACTCTCACCATAATCATTACAATCTGCAGTATAATAAAAATAAACTTATTATAAATCTTTAAAATAACTATATTATTACTTAAAATACTATTTTTTATTATTGCTTTATATTAACCTATTGTTAACAATTCTATTCTATGATTTCACGTCGGTTAATATCCTCTTTTTTCACATGTATCTCAATTTTTTATATATTTGGTCCCTATATTTATATCATGATTTAAAAAATTAGAATAATGATTTAAATATATTTTATATTCAGTGTATTGGTCTTATAATAATCCATAGTATATATAATTATGAAATATAATACACCATTCATGGAGACGGTAACCCATAAGTACACATGAATACTATTACCGTTTAATTATCGTGTTGAAAGAAATAATGTAAGAGACATATATGTATATATATGTATACATATATATATATATATTAAAGTATAATTATTATATAATTTATTTCATATATATATTCACTAAATTCATACTTAATACATCTTATATAGTGTATGAATGAATTACATCGCTTTGAGGGGGCGGTAGTCTACACATCCTCAAATGAAATTATCGTATTAACACAAAATGGAACGTATTAATATATGTGATGTAAAATAATTAATAAAGATTAAATCCATATTAAACCTAATATAAAACATATATAAAAATATTTTCCATCAAAATGACCACCATGAGAGGTGGTAATGGAAAAATAAACAATCACCGTTTAGTGTTGTTGTAGCTCTTTGTACACTTAAACAGTATGTTTTATACCCATTAATGGAGGTGTGATGAAGTGTAGTTAAAACCCTTAGTATAGAAACATATTATTAAATTTTGGATATTGTTTTTTATACATTCTTGGAATAAATATTTTGGATCGGTGGAGGAAAAAAATAAAATAAACGATATTGAGAGAAGACATTACCTCTTAATCGAGTAACCCCTTTTGGATTTTGACAAATGGATTCCTTGTATTCCACTATACCAAAGGGGTGTCTTAAAGAATGAAAGGTATATTAACAATCATATTTCGTAGATAATGGATTAACATATGTGTCTTTATAGGGTTTAATAAGAGGGATAGGCAGTTTCCTTTTATAGGGAAGGGAAATAAAACACCTGGCATTTTTTAAAACAACTTAGGTGTACCAATGTTTTTACCTAAAAAGACATACAAAACTAAAAAAATAATTTAAGATTAATTGAGGAATAATTTCTATATAATATATCTTTTATAAGTTTATAAATAATTATTTGTCTTAAATATAAGTTTTAGTCCTTAGTTAAACATAATTTAACCGTAGTTGTTGCAATCAATTTCCCAAAAAAAATTGGTCAGAAACTATGTCGACCTTATTAGAAATTATAAATTATGCTGATTAAAAATATTTAATCAATTTTTTCAAATTATTATCCCTTAAGTGGAATAAATTAATTTAATATTAATCTTTCTGATGGGATGACATAACAAGTTTTTAATGTAAAAACATCAAAACTTTTTCTAAGTTGGTATACCCAATTTCAAAGTGAAATTGATTTGAATGACCTAAATTGGATTAATTGATAAATATATTATCAAATTAAACTTTTAAACCAATTTAAAATATAATTTATCCTTAATAATAAATTATATGGAAAACCAATTTTGAATAAAATTCTGGTATCTTTTACTATTCATCAAAAAATTATGTTTCACAGAAAAATCCCAAAAATTCACCCTAAGATAATTTTGAAATTATAAATTAAAAAATTTAAGTCTATTTTATGAAATTAAATTTATAAGTGTGTCTAAAATTAATCTTATTATTATTCATTGAATGACATTAAATGTAGTTCATTTGAGAAAATATTATATTTCAAAATATAAGGAAATTATTCAAAATTATATATTTCATCATTAAATATGTTTTATTTATATAAAAACATTATAAAAAAATATTTGAAAAGTATTTCTCACTATTCATATTAGTATGTTTATGGTCAGATTATAATTATATAATTTAAATAATTATAATAATAAAAAGATGTTTCGTAGAAACTCAGTGTTACGTGTAATGTATTCCAGGTCAGCGTTTCATGTTGTGTACACCAAGTCAGTGTTTCATGTAATGTATGGAATGTTTTAAGATAACCTCAGTGTTCCATGCTATAAAGATAAATTTTATATTTTTCTAGTGGATTATTAAATTGGTGTTGTGTATAGTGGATTCCAAACCAAATTATTTAATATAAAATAAACAATTTTCAATGTAATGTTAAATGAAAAATATCACAAAGGTTAAATTAATTCAAAAAAAAATTCACAAAATCTTGGTGTGTTACATTCTACCCCCATTAAAATGAATTTCACCCTCAAAATTTTTCTAGGTTATAAAAGGTTTAACACTTGAAAGTTTCACTCATTAAAACCCACATTGTAAAAATGGGTACTAAAACTTCCCTCAAAAAGGGAAATTTAGAACCATAATGGTTACCAAAATTAATATATAGCCTAGTTTCCACATAGTAGAACATATTTTGGGAGTGGAGATTGTACTTGGAGGAAAATTATAATTATTTAGAGGTAATGATTGAGGTAAAAAATCACAAAAAGGTGAATGATTAAATAAAAATTTAGTGAATCAAAGTAATACATCTATGATGATTTATAAGGCCATCGATTCAAAAAAAATTAAGGTATTAAAAAAATAGATCATTGTCATATATTTGAGTAATTATTTTATTTAATAGGAATATAAGGAATTATACTTACTTGATATATTTCTATAAACAAAATTTCATTCTTTTTTTTGTGATTTTAACTATTTTTAATTCATTTATTACTTAAAGAAATGGATGTCCAGAAATTTACATTGATTCCATTAGAGAAAAAATAAACTTTTTGCAGATCTTAAGTCCCATAAAACAATGAAAAGTATAGCTATTTTTCTCTAAATATTCTTCAAAATAAATAGGGTTAATATGTTAATCTGTAAACATAAAAAATAACTCTATCGGTTCATCATTAATAATTCTTCAAAAAAACCCAATAACATAAACATCATGTTGGCCAGTGGTAGGTGTGTAACCCTTATCATCCTTTGGTCATGGGTTCAAGACCCATGGCCTTACCAGACTTAGTTATATGTCATCTGACATATATTATTTCCTTATCGTAAACCACACTAATATAATTTCCAAAATAAATAAGATAGATATCCTTGAAATAAGGTTAATCAACAAATAGCCTTTTAACCACAGTTTCCAATACAAACTCAGTGCATAAATACTTCCTCTGAATTTTAACTTAAACTTCTCATGAATGGATTACCTTATAACCCTTATTAAATATGAAAATAAAATAGAATAGAAATAAATTCACAAAATCATCTTAACATTAATCCCCCATATATGAAAAAGTAACTCTTGGTTGTCACATTCCAAACATGTGAATACCCTCCTGGTAAATTCTTATGGAACGTGGTAATCACCTGAATTTCCATAAATCCTATTTTAATACATTCCTGATTACATTTTCCATATATTATTAGCTATCATGTGTTTTACATGGATATATCTTTTCCATTATATCATTTCACTATACTATTAGATCCATTTAATGTATTATTATAAATCATTAGAAAAAAATAGAAACTAGAAAATACTTATATTTTTCGCCTTTCATAATTTTTGAATCCAAATAAATAAAAATTTGATTACTCAATCCTTAATCCATTAACATTGCTACATCATAATATTACATTATTCCTCTTTCCTTTCATATTTCAGGTGTAGTCTGTCTATCATTAGTAATATAACCATTACTCACACTACTTTTCCGATCCTCTTCAGGATCTTTCCTCTTGGGAAATTGAGTTGCCTAATGACAATTTATTCCACACATACAAATCATAACCTTATTTGATGACTTATGGAGGCCAATATTCTCATCCATTTCAATAACTAAACTCTTCATTTTCTTTTCTTACAAACACTTTCTTTGTGTACATCTTTTCCCCAATCAGAACATCTTCTTGTTCCTCTCTTTCATTAACTTAGACGATTCATTCACACATTATTGACATAAAGGAAACTGAATCTTTTTTATTCCATGTTTTATATTATGTGAATTCTCTATAAACTCCATAATTCTGTTTCCTTTTGAGTTAGGGAGTTGGCTAAGGTACACATTATTAATCATATTCCAGAAAGTTAGATAAGGCATGATCACAAAATCTTTCGCTCCAGTGATCATCCAAATTGAATGGTCATTAGAAAATCATCCACCACATCCAATGTTAATCTAGTTCCATCTATTTCCTCCCTTTGACTAAAACCAAAAGAATAGTGTGATAATTACTTATCATAGTAGAAAACCACATATTCATCAAAAGAATTACTTAAATGATGTGTAAATCATGACACATTCCTTAATTTTAAAGACACCATAGGATTATCCAAGGTTATTCATAGCCAACATATATTTAAATACATCATGATGGTTAATTAATAGTTTGTGTATTCCCAAATAATATCCCTTGGGAGTGTCAAACTAGGTGTGCAGCAAGGACCGTTGTCATGTACTAGATTACTCCGATTCAGGCATGGAACATATTTTCAGAGTTGTTACCCTAGTTAAATATATGTTTGATCCAGATCCACCTATAGTATACATACAAGGATGTATATATAGGAAAACACTCATTTTTTGGTTTAAAAAAATTACTGGATATTTTCCTATGCTTTTTCTTATTCTTATACTTATCCTTAGACATTTCCTTAGAGTTCTCACTATGGTTTTATCATCCTAGATTCCAATGTTTAACTAAACATTTAATCTGAAACCAACTATAGAGACTCTCACTTTCCACATATAAACAATACATAACTTTTATGTAATACTTAAAACATTATACAAATAAACACCCAAATACCATACTAGTCTAGTGCCTTCGGAAACATGTAAAAAAATAAACAATGATATAAAAATGAGCTAAATTATCTTTTAATAGGTTCTTCTTGACTATCACCCTTCTTAGATACAAAAAATATAATACATATATTTATAAACTAGGGGAGGAAACATAAAAAGGGGTGAGATAAAAGGATCAGTAAGGGTAAAAAATTAATATATGTAAGCATAATAATTAGCATAAGTGTATGAGAACATGATCATGAAAATAAAAGATCATACCCAATATATAAAATATCATATACATGAATCATAGCATAAATCATGGAAGTTCATAAGACAGGAATTATTAAGAGCTAAAGAAAATAATATATGAAAGAATAACATAGGAATAAAACATGGGATTAGGGAAATCACATAAGCATATAATGATTATTTCTATAGTATTCAAGGAATTTATACTAACATCTTTTTAGTGGAAAAATTAATTTACTAAAATGGGTTCACACCCCATTCTAGTCATGTATTACTTAACCAATTTCACTCCCCATTTCAGCCATGTAATATTAAACCATGTTTATTTCAATTTCTATCCATATAATAATGAACCAATATAATTTATTGTTCTGGACCTATAATATTGAACAAATTTAATTTCTCATTCCAACCTTGTAATACTGAACCAATTTCATTTCTTGTTTCACACATGTCTATCTCATGAGATATAATTCATTACCCAATGCATTGGATGGAGATATAGGTCCCACACATATCATAATGAAATCATGCATACATGTTCCAAAAAATAAAAAAAACAAAAATATCATTACTCATGTAATGAAATGGTTGTCAAAAACATGTAAACATATCATAAACTATGGAAGAAATATACATGTTTCAAAATCACATCATCAAAAACATAACCCATGAAATAGAAATGGATTTCAAAAATATATAACCCATAGAAGAGAACCATGTTTCATAAAGACCATGAAATTAAGCATAACCCGTTCATAGAGATAATATGAATGGAACCTTTATATTATTTTCTAGAATGGAATGAGTAACATCAAAATATGTCATATTAGATGGAAAATAATTTTGAAATTTCTCTAAAAAATATTTCATTATGACATTATCCATTCTTCTTTAAAAATAATATTTTCAAAATATAAAACCTTTTGAAAAAAAGTTTCTTGAAAATAAACATGAAAATTTATAAATAAATCTTGAAATCATTTTGAAAATCATTTTCCATAAATACATAAAAAATAATATTGAAAACATTTTAAAAAATATTTACTTGAAAATACATTGAAAACTTATAAATAATTCATGAAAATATTTTGAAAAAAATTTTCATTAAAAACATATAAAAGATGATTGGAAAAAAAATTAAAACAATTTTCCATTAAAAAAATATAAATTCTTCATGAAAAAATGTTTGAAAACCCTTATTCCTTGAAAATTTATAAAGGAATCTTGAAAAAAAAATTCAAACCGTTTTCATTGAAAACATATTAATGAAGCATGAAATAAATTTTGAAAACCTTTTTCTTTGAAAAGAATTTTTAAAAATTATGAAGGAGGCATTAAAAACCATAAAACATTTATAAAATCATGTTTACATGAAAATTATCTTCAATGAACATTTGGGAACATTTTTTAAAATATTTTTTGAAAACATGTTTTTTGAAATAAAACATATTTCATACCAAAAAGATAGATGCTGTCATATTTTTCTTAAAAATATTATTCTTAATTATCTTATGTACCAAAGAGTGGAAAAATTGTAAAAATACATGTTTATATCAGGAGTAAACATACTAGAATAAAGTTCATGAGATTTATTAAGATAATGATCATAATATTTCATCAAAAGAAGAAAATCATTAATAATCTCGAAAAGCGGTTAGTTTTTTTCAATAAACTCTTACCACTTGGAAACATCGGATCATATTATCCATGTAAGAGAATAAAATTACAGTAATATTTTAATATAAATAATATATGTAGATTCATGATATATCATATAAAATGGATGTGTATACACCTCAAAATAAATTTTGACTTAAAAAAAATATGAGTCTCAAAGAATGAAAAATGAGACAAAACTATTTTACCGATTTGGTAAATTTATAAACTTAAAACCCTTCAAATAAAGGTCATAGAATTTATATTTATATACCCATAATTTTAAATATAATAATCATTGATGAAATACATGGGTATTATAGACACCACACAAAAGGAATGGGTGGTGAATGAAGCATGTATCTCAAAAAAATAAAAAATAACATAAAAACCTTGTTACCTTGTGTCTTTTATCTCAACATACTCATTAAAACCTCTTATATAATAAATGTAAATTTATTATACATATATCACAGAACTATATTATTACTTATTATACCATAAATTTTTTTCTTATAGATTTATATTATGAACTTGTTAACATTTCTATGTTAAGGTTTCACATCTGGTAATATCAACTTTGTTTTTCGCATGTATCTTAATTTGTTATACCTTTGGTCCTTATATTTATATCATGATTTAAACAATGTAAACCATGATTTAAATATAATTTATATTAATTATATTTGTATTATAATAATCTAAAGGATATTTAATTATGAAACATAATACATTGTCCATGGTGATGGTAAGTCGTACGTACGCATGAACGTTATTTCCATTTAATTGTCGTGTTGGAAAAAAGAAAGTAAAATAAATATATTTATTTATATGATTATATATATAATTATTAAATTATAATTATTATATCATATAAGTATTATATATTCACTACTTTTATCCTTATTACATTCCATGAAGTGTATGAATGAATCACATGGCTGCGAGGGGATAGTAGTCCACACTTCCTTAAATGAAATTGTCGTATTAACTCAAAATATAAAGTATAAAGATACATGTTATAAAATAATTATATAATATTAAAGAAATAATAAATATAATATATAATATATATAAACATATTTTACATCATAATTTACACCACGAGAGGTGGTAAAAAAATTGAACAATCATCGTTTAGGGGAGCTATAGTTCGTCGTACACTTAAAGAGTATGTTTGTTACCCATTAGATGGAGGTGTATAAGTGTAGATAAAACCCTTTTCAATATAACATAATAGTATATTTTTGGATAATTATGTTTTTTTAAAATAAAGGAATAAATAAATTTGATTGGGTGGATGAAGAATATAAAAGAAATGATTTTGAGAGAAGAGATTACCTCTTAATCGGGTAACTCAATTTGGTTTGTGTCAAAAGGATTCCTTGGATTGGTTTATACTCAAAGGGATTTTTAAAGGAGTAAGGTATGTAATTTTTTTATGTTTATTGTTTAGATTTTGGCCGATCCTTAGTGGTTTGAGAGGTTTTAAGAAGAGGGATACGTGGTGACCTTTTATAGGGAAGGGAAAGGACACACTTGGAATTTTTGAAAACATTTTGGTGTACCCACGTTTTTACATAAAATAAGTCATAAAAAACAAAAAAACTCAATAATATAAGCTTAATGTCAAAATAAGGTTCATAAAATGGTTTTTATACAAGTTTATAAGTTTTTTTTTGGTCTAAAATTTATGATTTAGTCTTTAGTTAAGCTTATTTTAACATTAATCATTGTAACCACTATCACTAATATTTTTTTTCAAAAGCAAATTTTACATTATTATATATTATAAATTATTATGATTCCAAATATGGAATCAATTATTACAAATTTTAATCATATAAGTGGTAGATATGATTTTAAAATTAATCATGCGAACAAGACGACACTACGAGTTTTTAAAGTAAAAGAGTCTAATTTGTTGCTATGTTTTTAAACTCAATTTCAAAGTGAAATTGATTTCAATGACCAAAATTTAATTAATTGATAAAAATATTATAAAATTTAACATTTAAACCAATTTAAAATATAATTTAACCTTATAAATAAATTAAATGAAAAAGATGTTTGGAATTAACATCCTGTATTTTCCACTATTCATCCACAAAATGATGATTCTCCGAAAAAACACCAAAATTATCCCTAAGATAATTTAAAAGTTATAAATTAAAAAATTGATCTTTATTTTATCAAATTAAATTTCTAAATTCTTCTAAAAAAATTATTTTTTTATAGGACATTGAAAACCGATCATGTGAGAATATTGTTTTTTTTACAAATAAAGACTTTACCAAAAATTATATCTTTCACCATAAATATTTTTTACTTATATAAAATAATTAAAAAAATATTTTAAATTTATTTATCGCTATTCATATTAATATATTTAATAGATGTATTATAATTATATCAATTAAATAATTATAATAATAAAATGACGTTTCATAGAAACTTATTGTTGTGTGTAATGTACTTCAAGTCAGTGTTGTGTGTTGTGTATGCCTAGTCAGTGTTGCATGTATTGTATGCCAAGTTGAAAGCTAGCCTCATTGTTCCATGTAGTCAAGATAAAAAAAATTAGTGTGCATTTATCTTGGTGTTTCATATAACAGAAGCCAAACAAAGTGATTTAATATGAAATAAACTATTTCTGTGTTACATGAAATGAAAAATATAAAAAAGTATAAATTGATTCAAAAAATAATAATTCACAAAATATCAGGGTGTTATAATATAGATGGACTTCAATATAGGGTTTACACATATATCCAGGGTACATGATTCCATCTAGGTAATTGTGTACTGACTCATCATCTCACCCCACTTCATAGATAATCAAGTGCATAGATCATTAAAGAGTATGGGATGATTGTTCATGCAGAAGATAGCTCTGATCCTTGGAGTTCCCCCAATGATCATTTTAGACTATGATTCTCGCTTTAAGTCTCGATTATTGATAATACTGTAGGAGGCCTTCAGAACATAGTTGTGTTTGATCATGACATTTCACACTTAGACTACTATTCATAATGATCCTACAATATAGGTCTTGAAGAAAATGTTGAGAGATTTCTTGTAAGGGTTTTTCTATAGTTGGAAGGATCACCTAAACATAGTAGAATTTGCATAAAAAAGGTACCATTCTACGATATGTATGTACCTTTTGAGGCCTTCTACAGGAGACCATGTAGGTCACCACATTGTTATCCTGATCCAGGAAAGTCATCACTCATGGACCCAAAGTTGGTGTATGCTACTACAAAGATGGGACAAGTCATCCTAGAGAATATGGGGATTGTATATACCCATCATTAGTCCTATGTAGCCTGACGATGGAGGCCTTTGGTGTTCGTTGTGGGAGACCATGTATATCTAATGGTCCCACCTTGACATATATTAGTGATTTTTTTATGTGGTGTAAATCTTCCTATGAGATTCATTTTCGATTTCTAGATACTATATAGATTTGGTGAGGTAGAACAGTACTTAGTTATAGAATCTTAGTTGGAATAGGTACACGACTTCTTTCACGTGTTGTGATCGAGGAGGTATATTCATGACCCAGTGCATGTTATCTACTGGGGAAGGATAGACATTGAGGAGGGATCATATTTTTTTTAATAACCCAATAGAGATCGATGATTGGCATTAGAGGGTCCATTGTGGGTACCTGATCCACCTATTACATGTCTAGTGGTGGCACAAGAATCATTGGGAGAAAACTTTGGAGTCGGATACCCAGATGTGAGCCCATATCCATCATATTTTTTTGTGGGTTTTTTACTTTTCGGGATGAAAATACTAAAGGTATAAGGAATGTAATGGCTTCAATATTTCCATGTACTACTTATGTAAATAATATAGACTAAATTTGGATCTAAACACCAAGAGGGTGTGATATTCCAAGTCTAGGTGTGCCGAAAATAAAATTTTCAAATATATTAAATATAATAATATAATGCATGTTCACATTTAATAAAAAATATTAATATCTCCTTAATGGGGGACCTCAATTACAACTAGGAGGGTACTATTGAATTCATAATAAAGTTCTAACCATAGGTCTGACATAACCTTTTTCTGTGTCAGACATTTGGGAAAATGTTTTCGCAAGTGTGGAATTATTAAAATAGATTAATTAAATGACGTAATTTATTTTATTTGATGTAGTGACTAAAATCCTATATTTAAAAACTATTATGGACAATTATTAGAGTTAGACACATAACCCTACAAATTTGAGAGCATCTATTGGGTGAGTGTTGTAGGGCATCATGGAAAATGAAAATAGATCGAGATCAGATCGAGCATCATTGTAGCTTTGAATTTTGTGGACATCACCAATGACAAAAAAAGTGGACTATTATTCATTACTGACCAATCTAAACAATAGGTTGGAAATTTGATCTTATATTTTCCATCCCTTTCTTTTATCCCAGCTGAACAAAAATCAATTTCCTGAATAAAATTGATTCGAAATTTTATAATAGATTAAAATGATGAAATTATTTTGTTTGTTTATTTTTTATCCCACTTTTTTTATCTATTTATTTTGAAATGGAACGATGGTGGACAAAAAATGGTCAAGGTTCTTTCCTCACATTTAACATCTTATGGATTTCTCCCTTGTTTCTTTTCATCTTCGTCACATGAAATTTATTTGGTTCTTAGTTTTATGAATATTGAGTATTTGATCATTTCAAGACCATTCTTTGGCACAACAGATTGATACTGTGGGCTTAGTTCACGATCAAAGTTGTGATCAAGGTGAAGTAATAGTAGAGTATGATCGGTAGAAGATCAGAATTGATTGATATATTATTTTGTTTACATTTTTTACATGTGATGATGATAACTAGCTTGATGGTGGGGTTTTCTAAGTAGATATGAACCTATTTCCTGGAATTTTATGATGGGAAGTCTTATAAGACCCATAATTGTTGATTCTATAATAGAAATTGTGTGGTGGAAGTGTGTGTGGAAAATTGGAGAATAACCCCATGGGTTATGGAAAATACTAGGTTACAAGCTGTGTAATCTAAAATTACCCACCATGTTGATCCCCATGTATAATGATAAGGTTTCTATGAATAGTTAAATATAAAAAACCTTTTGGTGTTTTCACAAGTCATGTGAAACATTCCCAGCATTTTAGTTTGTTTCTCAATGGATACTTGGGAATGGGTTCTCTATATAAATGGGCATGACCAGAGTACAATACCAGGTGTACACAGGAACTATGAGGTATACACAGAGTTAGTACACAAGTATGACCAGTGGTACATAGGCATAGTCGGATGACATGGAAAAGGTTCTATGATATCTATACACTCTGTATACTATTCCTATACATTGTTTATTTAATGATTTACATGTCGTGTGGGGAAGCACCACATGGGCAGACCATGGGTTAACTAAACATGTTGTGAACCCCTAGTACACACTGTGTACCCATATTTTATGGTGTTTTCATCACTTGATTTCTTAATTTTGGACTAGTATCAATTTATTTTGTTCCCTTGGTCGATTCCATCAAGGGTAAAGTGAGTCGTTATCTCTAAATATCAGGATTGTGATCCTCTCTAGAGGATGAGATCAAATAGAGTTTTTTGGGGTCCTATGTGAGACTGGATCATGATCCTCTATCATATATATACCATATGTTGGTTTATTTTATCAATGTGACCTCCTTAAGTTGGGTTTTGATACTCCATTAAGCTGGTCATATTGGTAGCATTCAGATTATCATTGGAATACAATCCCATATGTAGCAGTTTGATCTAGATTAGGTTTGTGGTCTCCCATAGCAGTTCTAGGTGTGAACCCCTATCTATGTGTGAGGGTCCTCTAATACCATTGAGATTTATCGGGTTCATATTGATGATATATTCATATTTTTTGAGTTTCTATTATTATATAATGTCTCATCGAGTGGAGTTTCCTAAAATAAGGATATCTTAAAGTAGAATCGTTTGGATGGTGGTTAGGTTGTGACCACATGGAGGTGAGGTGTCCTACCTGAGTATATCTTGGATTTATTTTTTTATGAAGTATTTTAGATATCATTCTAATGATCTAACTATTCTTGGTTCTTCATTTTTTTTTATTTTCATGGTACCCTAATGGGTATTTTTATACTCACCCTAGCATGAGATTTTCCTATATGTGTCATGTATTATACAGATAATGGCCATTTTGATAGTTTTCTAGGAGGATAGAGAGTGGGTGGATCAAATATTGTGTTTGAATGAATGAGGTATTTTTTGGGTGGTTTCATTTTATCATGGTTCTCCCCCTTAGTGCAATTTGGCCTCTCTATTGTTTTTGGATGGGCTTGTGTTTAGCCCATTTTATCATTTTATGTTCTTTACTATCATACTCTAATTGTGGGATCATAGATTTATGAATTCATTGGTTTCAATTATTTTATAATTAAGAAAAATATAGTCTTTGGGATATGTGTGTATTTACAAGTACATTAGGATAATGCCCCCCATGTGTGTAATATGACTACTCGATGCGGTCTCCAGCCCCTAGCCTATTGGATATAGGCATAGGGTAGTCATGTTCCGGGCCCCATTGGGCCAGTTCATGACATAATACTTCTTTAAAACCCATTTGATGGTCATATTTTTACCATATCCTCTCTAAGGTTCTACAAAGGACCATTTTAGTTCATTTTTCATCTATAAAATGTATATACACTTTATTCTTTTTAAAAAATTACATGTGTATCCTCTCCCCCACTTATCAAAGGACACCCCTCTCATCCCCTTTTCACACTTCCAAATCTATTTGATACATTTTCTCCCAACAAAAATAAATTTATGACTCCCCTACCAAAATAATTGGGAAATTTTTATTATCATAATATCATACTATGATGAATTTTTGTGCAAACCTAGAGGTTGTCTGAAGTGGAGGGAACATTCTTAAACAATCATTTTTATTTTATTTTCCATCTACCTTATTACAATCTAATTAAACCATTATAGTGTAATAACTCCAGTATATAACATATAAATTGTTGTTATAATTTTAATATAATAACCTCTATCTATCTTCTCTTTCATCAAATTGGTAACCAAATAGTTGATCGTGTGTAACGCGAACTACTATCTCACGTACCAATATTAATATTTTCCAAATAAAACCTCTCATAATTTGATATAATGGTGGATTTAATGTATATATATAATAATTAATATTTAAATATACTTATGGAGGTATAATATCACATATACCTTCTAAATTTATACTCCATTGAAAATACAATAACATCATTCCTGTATATGAGGAACTACTACCTCGCGAAGTGGCATGATTCATTTTGCACTTATGATTTATGTAGAAGGAAATAAGAAAATTTTAAATGAATATATATTATATATATATGAAATTTTATAAATTCCCTAAAATTAATATATCATAAAATTCTTTACCCTTTTAACTGTTAGTGGAATGATATCGTTGCTTCTGCATAGGTATGGTCTACCATCTCCACGAAATGATGTGATTCCTTTTCCATGAGCAGCGTTTAATAATGGTTATAATATTTAATGTAAGGATTAAATATGATATTTATTACATTATTATCATTAATTATATGATTTATTTATATCGTATATACATGAACCATAACTTTCATGATGAAACACGAATGAGAAAATAAGTCAATTAACACCCAAAATAATTAAAATGATCAAATATTATTAACAAAATTGTGGTAAAATATTATAAGAGGATAATATATTGTATAATATAAATTATTATGGTTATTAAATAGATTTATATTAAAGCTAAATTTATTATATTATAGGTGCATACACATATTAATAGAGTCAATTTTGGGAAAATGGTTTCTCGTCTCACTTTTACTTTTGTGAGATGTACACCATATTCACAACATATTCCTTCGTGTGCGGTATATACTATCCATTTTGATATATTATAGTATGAATATATTAATATTAATAGTATTTAATTTTTTATTTTATTTTACAACTTTACTGGATCTTATTATTCAAAATTTACCTAAGTGGTAAGTGTTTATTTAACAATCTCATCATTATTCGAGAATATTCATGTATAAGTCTCCATTTGAGGAATTATTTAATATTTTATCTCAAAAGCAATATATTTCCCTATAATATGGTAATTGATCAAATTTTAAACTTATAGTACCATTTTTCATCACATTTGTGGTAAAAATTATTGAGAAAATGTTTTTTAAAAAATCCGGCTTCATTTCTCTCTTCAGTCGAAAATCATTTTTCTTCCAAAATCTTGTTTTTTAAAAAATAATTTGATTTTTTTAAAATTATAAAAAAGATTTATTAAATATTATTTTCCCAATGTTTTAATTTTTATAAAATTTTTGGAAAGTAGTATTCATTTCTTTTTCCAAAAAATAGTCATTTCTATTTTTCCAACAATGTGAATTCAATTTATTTAATATGCATGGCATGAATGAAAATTTTCACTATCATGACCAATAAATGTTTTAAATCATTATATATATTTTTAATTTGTAATTTCAAGTGAAATTTTTTTTAATAAATTATTTTAACATTTTTGTATGTTTATTTTAAAAATTCAATGGTTATTTTCCTCAAAACAATTAAGGATCTTTTTATGGTATTTTTATTCATTAATGACATAAAAACGTTATTTTACTTGTGATCGCTTAGGGATATGTTGTATTGATATAATATTTGTAAATTATTTATATGACTCATGATCATTTTGAATTATGATGTACGAATTTATTTTAATTACCTATATTACAATAGATGGTTTAGGATTACGTTTATTGATTAGAGTATGCATTAAAATTAATATGTTAGTTTTATAATATTAATATTTATGTTGATTATGTTTCATTCCTTTAATAATAAGAATGAATTTAAATTATTATGTTATTGTTGGGGTCTAGTTATAGATATATCCTCAATGCTTTGGCAGTTCTCATGAGGCAAATCAATTGTCCAGGTTTGAATAGTTTTTACTAATATTTTTATGTTGTATTGTGAAATGTATTCACAGTATGTTTTTTATGTTCAAAATTTTGGATTTTCTCATTGTGAGATAAATTATTTATATATGTGTGATTATTTAATTAGTTGGAATATTCGTGAATAATTTTTAAGGTACTATGATTATTTATATGTATTTATTTGATCATATATTATTCTTACCATATTACAATCAAGTTATTTTTTAAATGAACTATGTTTAAGTGGTTTATATTATCATATTGATTATGTTTATTTATTCATGGTAGCTTATTTTATATGTATAACCTTACTGAGAATCTGAAATCACCAGTTTATTATGTTTTATTTTCATAGTATACTAGGATGTGTTTTTTGATTCATATACAGGGATATGTTAAAGTGAATAATGGTGTTCTTAAAGAAAATAGTTTTTATATTTTTTGTTTTAAAATTAATTTAATGTTCAATTTTTTTTATTGTTTATGAAGAATAATAAACTATTTGGTCCATCAGTATGTGATTCCTTATATCTTATTCCAATTTAGTAAAGTAGACACCATCTCCTTACTATTGTGTTTGTGGTCTTTATAGTTTTTATTAGAGATGTTTAATAGAAACCTTGGGAACTAGATTTAGGAAAATAAATATTTGGGAATTTAACCATAGGAAATACATTAAGAAGAAGTCCAGGTGTAGGATAACATAATAAAGTTTTTTAAGTTTTATATTATGTGGTTCTTATAGATATACATCCCTCTCTAGATACTACAAGTGGACATGGTTCTAGAACAGATTTATCTTAGTAAATAAATAAGAAAAAGTTTCATTAAGCTTCACTCGAGCATTACCTAGGACAAAATAAAGATCCTTAATGTTTATATTTTTGACAAGCCAAAAGTATATTCTTTTATTTATTCAAATTTTCATTATAAACCATTATTACTTATTTGAAAATATTTTTATAATTTGAGAAATTCACTAATGAATCCATGTTTATGATTATGATAATAACCATGCATAAATATTAAAGTTATATTAAGTGTTTCACTAGTTTTTTCATTCTATACTATTATCAATAATTTAATATAATATAGTATATTACATTGTTTATAAATATAACTTATCAGAAGGAATGGGAACAATATCAAAACACATAATACATAGCGTAAGAGTGATCATTTTTTATGCGATTAAGAAAATATTTTTAATGGAACTAGTCTCATGAACATTCTCCTCATACAAAGACATAATATCATCTTTTATAAAAATAGAAAACATATTTTACAAGTATAATATCTTTAAAGGGATTAAAGAGATGTAGATGAAAGAATACAAAAATATGGATAAATAGAATAATGGAAAGAAGTATTTTTTCCCTAGGATAATTGCGGAAATAAACACATTGGTACTTGTCTGATGGGAATAAGAGTTTACTATAAGTGTGTAGTAAAAGGATGTTGTATCCATGATTTAATGGGTATAACTAAAACCTTTTATGTTCAGTGTTTCAACTATAAGGATAATTTTCACTATATAATTAGATTCTTCAATAATCAAGGGAATATACCGTAGAATTAGCTAAGCGATAAAGGTCAAACTTTTTCTAATACTATGGATGAAGTGGATAAATTAATGTGTTTATGAATTTGGATTAAATAATTGTGTTATATCAGTATTTTATCAATGAAATTATCAATATAATAAGTATGAAATGTATGTAGTTTATAATATAGTAATTTTTATTTAAGTGTTTTACAGTATATGTTAAATGGTACTAATGACCAAAAAATTAGATTCAGTGGAAAGTTGAAAATATTGGAAAACACATTATTATGAAAATATAACCCCCAATATTCCCTCTATGTTGAGAAAATAGTGATAAAATTATGTTTATGTGATAGTATTGGTGAATTTGAAATCGGTTCGAGATTTGATGGTTTATCTTATATTTTTTAAATTTTATTTTATGTTTAGATTTATGGAATAAATTTGAAAACCTGAGATTGGAATATATTCAATAACCTACGAATTCATTTTTGGGAGAATTAATGTTTTCATTAAGGTATTATGGTGAACAAAGTATAAACTTGTTTTTATATAAAATTAAGAGCTACATCATGTTGTTTTGGAAATATAATTCTATGTTTATTTTTTAAACATTGAGGACATCCTTCAAAATTTGGCTAGACATATATTGAATGAGTCTTATGGATAAATATTTATATAATGGATTAGAATGAAATTTGGGGTTATTATTTTGGTATTATAGACTAGTGTATTATATTGAATAACTTGTAAAAACTATTTTTGATTTTTAAATGACATGAGTAATAGTTTGTTAATCATTTATAGATCTTTTGATCTGTTCAAACTTAATTTCAATGCATGAGGCATAAATATTATCCTTCAGTACTCATTATTTTTATCAAAATAAGATATTAGGGTGGACATTTATTAATGGGTATCTTTAATGTATTTATATATCTTTATGTTCCTAGTATATATGGTAGTGGAATTCTTCAACACTAGTAAAAGGATCATGAAATAAAATGTTATCCTAGTATCTTTATTTCTCATAAAGTGATTGTATTTTTCACACTTAACAGTTTATGGTTATTAGGACTTCAGAAATTTATTTATCATTCAAATTATTATGATAATTTATCTCTATCACTCTCCATAATTATATATTCTTTTCTTCTATTTCTTAATCATCACTTACCACCAAAGTTCTTCAATTTAGAATCCGAGTATATGTTATTCCATATGACCTTCATACTTCCCTAACTCTATAATCAATTGGATGTTTCATTAACCCCTTTTTATAATGTTTAAGTTAAATAACGGTATTTTTAACTTTCAAATCCTTGATTACCGATACAAATATTAAACTTCAAAGATATAATTTATTTAATTGGAAGAATATAACATTATAATATTTTGAAAGGGAAAGATCATGTTCAAAATTTTATATGAAACACAACATCATGTTTAAAAGAGAACATAATACTCTGAGACTTTAAAATATAGTTCTTATTACATAAATTAAATCACTATGATATCTTGAGACACAAGAAATGATGGTTTTAAAACAAACATGATATTATACTAAAATATTATTATTTAAACTTGAAAAATATAACTTATCCATTATGTTGGTGGGTATGAATAAAACTATCTAAATTTGGGAAATTATATTTTTAGAAAATTTATAAAATAAATTCAATTTCTATCAATTGATTAGAAATAAAATAAGAATAATTTTATAGAAAAAAAAGAAATCATTTATAAAAATTTATATTTTTCTAAAAGGCTGTGTAGTCACGCATTATGAATATAATTTAAAATTAGTTTTATCCACTTTTAGAAATTTTATTTGAAAAAAACAAACATCAATTTTTAAATATAAATGTACAATTTATCTTTTCATTAAAATTTAATAATTTCTAGATATCAATAAATTTTTTGAATAGTGAAATATACTAATTTTTAATAAAAACTGCATTTTCATCTAAATTATTTTTAAAGTTATATTATATTTTAAATTATTTTTAAACTAAATTTTGTTCAGTTTTTTTAAAATTTAAAAAAATTATGTCATTTGAATAAATTTTATGTTGAATTATAATATAAAATAATTTAAACTTTTGAGATTTTCTCTTTGGAACCCCATTTTTTTGATATGTCTGCATGATTAATCTTAAATTTAATTCTACCATGTCTATTAATAAATTTTATAAAATGGATTCTATATTTTTAATCATCATAATTTATATTAAATAATAATATTATCATAATTATAACCATATAAAACAATGAAAAAAGTAAAAATTTAATTAGCAGGGTTCTGGTAAAAATTGTCTTACTGAGGGCTGAACTAAGAAGATAAGGGTTAAAAATGACCTAAAACTTGTCTAACATAAATTTTCGAGAAATATTTACACCTTATCAACTATAATGTTTTATAATATACCACTTTGGATACTTGTGGCATGTGAAATATGTGTGTACACATTATTCTTATCAAAAATTCCATGTGGTTCCACTTCCCCACTTATAAATAGTCACCCTCTCTCCTTCCCTCTTCAAAATTTCAAATCCATTTGGATTAGCCATTACATTCTAAAATCACTTATATACCCCCATACTAATATCCCAAATCCCTTAATTTTACCATAAATCCATCCCATGATGGCTTTTGGTGTAATTAAAAAGAGGTCTTCTCAATAGTATGTAATGTTCTAAAATGATCATTTTTATTTTTATTATTCTTAGACCACATTGAAATATTATTAAATAATTTATCATGTGTACAGAATATTGCTGCCTCACGAACTGATACAAGTCATATTCCATCGACACCTCTCAAATTTGGATATGATGATGGATTTAATCTATCTATATATATTTACATATAATACTTATGATATAATTATAGTTTTGGAATTATAGTATCAAAAATTACTTATTATATTTTTTCCATTGAAAATATGATAACATAACTCATGTGTATGGAGTACTGTAGTGTAATGATGCGATGTGACTCAGTTTTCACTTTTTTTTACATGCAATTAAATTAGGATAAA
The DNA here is from genome assembly GCA_963277665.1 of Viscum album. Classification (NCBI taxonomy): domain Eukaryota; kingdom Viridiplantae; phylum Streptophyta; class Magnoliopsida; order Santalales; family Viscaceae; genus Viscum; species Viscum album. The sequence goes on from OY728125.1 coordinate 2,050,439,265, forward strand.
TTTAATAAATATATGAGTTAAACATGAAGCAATGTGATCATTTTCAATGCCCAAATTTTAAGAATTTTTAGAAATATGTATCTACTAATAAAATATGTTTTTTTATAAAATTATTATCATTATGAAGATGATTTATTTATATCTTATCTACTTGAACTATAACATTCATGACAAAACACGGAAGATAAAACAAGGCAATCATCAGGATAATCAATTAAAATAATGAAATATTATTAATTAATAAGTGGTAAAATGATATAAGATGATATTTTATGGTATGATATATTTTATGAACGTTCCATATTTTATTTATCATTAACCTATATTTATTATATAGTAGGATCAAACACATTAAAGGGGAGTTGAACCTATGGTAAGGTTTTCTCATTTCACATTTACATGTGTGAGACATTTTCCATATTCACAACTTATTCCATTCTATGGTGTATATAATATCCCTTTATATAAGTAATATCATGAATGTATTCCTCTTAATTTTATTTAATGTTTATTTTTAAGTTATATCATTCATGGATATTATGATTCAAAGGTTACCAACATTGTAAGGGTATATTTAACAATCTCATAATTCTTCAAGATTTTTCATGTTTCTGTATCCCTTATAGGAATTATTTTAAATTTTTTTTCTTAAAACTAATGTATTTTTTATCCTAATGTTATTAATAGTATTTTTATGTAATATTACATTTTCACCTCTTTGAAAATGTTTGAGAAATGTTTTTTAATAGAAAAATTGTTAAATATAGGTTTTGAATGTTATTTTAAAAAAAATTACCTTCAAAACAACTATCATTTTGATTTTAATAAAAAATTGAAATAATTCTTATTTTAATATATATGGGATGAATAAAATTTACTTTTATCATGACCAATAAATGGTCTAAAGATTCAAATATAAGTTTTCAAAGTTATTTCAAAAAACATTACCTTCAAAAAATTTGTTAACTTTTTTACTTTGAAAGTTGATTTGAATAATTCATTGTTTATTTTCCTAAAAAAATTTTATAAGGATATTTTCATGGTATTTTTAAACATAAATGACATATGGAAAAAATCATCATTGAAGACATTCCCCTAATGAGGGAATACACTGATGTGTTTCCTAAAGCATTTTTTGGTCTCCCGGCTAAATGAGTTATTGAGTTCTCAATTGACCATATACCTAGACCAAATAACATCCCTAAGGAATTTAGTCACCCACAAAGGGATATATGTCAACCCTTAAAAAATAGATGCAATTTAAGGATGAAAAAGGAAAACCACTATGACAGAAATCCATAGATTCCTTGGATTAGTTGTGTACTATCATAAATTTGAGAAACATTTACCATGGTTATCAAAAAATTTATCCAGATAGATCCAAAGGGATTCATGTTTTTATTGAATAATTAATTTGAATAATAAATCACGGAGTTTGAAAAAGGATTATCACTGCACCTATACATATAATACCCACAAGTGGGTAAATGTTTTTGGTATATAGTGATGCTTTAAAGAAGGTTTTGGATTGGGCACTAATGGATAATGATAAATTAATACACTATGCCTCAAGGAAATTTAAATTTCTTGAATAGAAAAATCCAACATATGATCTGGAGTTTGATGTAGTAATCTTCACAATGAAAATATGGTGGAATTTTCTCCTTGGGGAGATATGTGAAATATATATGGATCTTATGAGCCTAAAGTATATATTCTCATAGAAATAGATGAAAATTCGCTAGAAACTATGGTTAGATCTTATTAAGGAATAGTAAATCTCAATCCTCTACCATCATATGATAGAAAAAAATGTAGAAGATGATTTAAGTAGAAAGGATTTAGAATTTTTTATTGATGATAATTGAGAAGGATCTGATCTTCTAGTACATAAAAATGGATAGACATGGGAATCATAAAGGAAGGAAAATTATCAATTATTTCACAAATAATTTATAAATAATATATTATATAGAATTTAATGGATGTTTAAAGGGATGATGTGGAAATTCATAAAAACATATAAGATATAAGAAATGGGAAATCATCACAGTTCAAAACTAATGTAGAGGGAGTTGTAAGATTTAGGTTGTGACTATGTAAACCATCAAACAATGAGTTAAACTATTATTTTTTGGATGATGAAAATAGCTCTACCAACTCTATACATCCAAGGAGATTGGATATTTATCGATATTTTCATGATAAATCTTATTGGGACAATATGAAAAATGAGATAATGGAATATACATCAAGTTATTTTGTATGTCTAAAACTGAAGGATGAAATGAAAAAAATAAAAGGATATGATGAAACTATTACTCATACCTACTTGGAAATGGGAAAAAATAGCGATGGAATTTGTCACTGGATTTCTGAAGACAAAAATATGGATTTTGGTAGATAATCTTATAATTAATTCTAATTTCATTATAATTTGAGATGACATATCACTCGATCATCTTACGATTATATACATTAGAGAATTATTCAGGATGAATGGAACAGAAATATGGATTGAATATGATCGAGACACATATTTACCTATATGTTCTGAATGATTATCCAACATGATCTGAATACTAATTTCAACTTCACCATGTCTTATCACCCTCAAAAAGATAACCAATCTAAGAAAACATTCCAAACACTCAAGGATTGGTTGATAGAACGCTCAATGGACTTCAAAGGAGGATGGGATAAACATATTCCTCTAGTTAGTATCTCATACAATAATAGTTTCGACTTGAGAATCCAAATCTGTCCCTATAAATCCTTTTATGGTATGAGATAAAAGACACATGCATGCTAGGATGAAGTCAGGGAATGTAAATTCTTAGGTCCTAAAATGGTCGAGTAAATGGTAGAAAAGTTCATGACCATTATACAACACATCATGACTTCTTAGGGTTGAAAGAAGAGCTATGAAAAAAATACTCGATAAGACCTAGAGTTTGAGTTTGTACATAAGGTATTACTCCACATATCTCCTTGTAATAGTGATATGATATTTGATATGTAGGTAATGTTTAGAACAAGATACATCAGTCCCTTTGAGTTCTTTGATCACATCAGAGTGGTGGCCTATAGACTAGCACTCACACCTAACCTGTATCAATTACATGATGGATTCTATATATCCCTATTATATAATTTCATACCAAACCCCTTTTATGTGTTAAATATAGAGGTGGTTCCATTGGATAATTATCATTCATATGAAGAGTGTCCAGATAATATATTAGATTTTAAAGAAAAGGTTCTATTAAATATGGCAATTCACTGAGTCAAAATATTATGGATAAACCGCAATTCGGAAGAAGAGACAAGGGAACCAGATAATGTGATGCAATATAAATACCCTAATATTTTTTATTATTTGAAATAAAAATTTCACAGGATAAATTTATGAAGGGGGGATATTTTAATTACATGAACTTTTATAAATAAAATTATCCTTTTCATTGAACTAAATTCCGTATTATAGTAATAGAAAATGCATTCACTTATTTGGTTTTATTACATTTTATCCAGTTTTAAATACCTATATTCATTATAACTATTGATAAAATTGTCATTAAATATTGATCATATGACTATTATATATATATATATATGGTTATCATAAATCCAATTCACATAGACCAAAGAAGAAATTTCCTCAACCTGAAGGATCATACCCTATGAAACTCATATATCTGAGCTTTAATGGGAGATAGAGTCATTGATATTTTCCCTATAAAATCCCAATTTTGGATCATGCAACTAAACCATAAGAAAAAAATTTATAGGAGAAGTTCAATCTCATTGATATCACAACCCAAACCATGTACGTTGAACCACCCCATGAAAATATCACCATCATGAACCTTATCCTTAGAGAGTTTGTTGGTGTAATAAAGGGCTATGTATCATGACTCTAATGATATTAATATGTGTATTTTATATAATAATTCAAATATTTACTTTATTTTATCTTTAAATTGTATTTTTTTTCATATAATAAAAAACATGTTTTGATTTTACATAATATATAATTTCAATTACGATATTCCTTTTTTAAGAATTAATTAACTATAAAAATAAATGAAATATTAATAAAATAATAAAAATAAATAATATTTATTAAATATAAATGATAATATAATTGCTAGGATGTTAAATGTAATTGTTTTAAAGGTTAAAAAGTGTTATGGTCCGAAAACCCATCATTACTCAGTAATTATTGGTTCTAGTTTTAAATTTAAAATTCAGATATTTAGAATATTATTTTTTGAATTGTTAAATCTAAATTATCTAGCTATGGTTTTTTCATAATTTTATGAGACAAATGAAATTTTGGGTAAAAATTAAATAAAGTATAGATATAAAATGTGTACTATGGTATAATAATGACACAAAAGTGATGTAATTGATTCTATAAATTGTAATAAATATGTAATATATATTTACCCTTAAAATAATATTTTTTGGGTTATTTTATAAATTTTATAAATCCTTCACAAATCCTCTAAATGGAAATAATATTTTAAGGCTTTAAAATCAATTCATTATAAACATGACTCACTTCCACATTACAAAGGATAATATTTTATTGACTATGGACATTTTAAATATAAAATAAATAAAAAACACAATTTGTAAAAAAAATAGTCAAATAACATGGGATGGTTTGTGGTTTCTATTACATTATCATATTGAGTCTAAAACCTAATTCTGTGAATTAATAAATATATCCTCTCTCTTTTCTTATATAAACCCTCCAAACCACCCCTTACTCTTCACTGAAAAACGTTGGATTGCATCCTTACTATTCCCTAATCTCACTAGATACCTCCCAATGTTCCCCCAAGATCTCAAGAGAAGCCCCTAAATCTTTTGGAATCAACCTCTCAAGGTATGAGATTTCCCTCTCTTGTTTTTCCATTCAAGAACCTTATTTTTTATTATCCATTTTAATCTCAATTGTTTATTTTTCACGAATTTATAAGGATCCATATATTGTACAATTTATTTTCTAAGAATAAGAGATAATTTATCCTCTATCATTTTATCATTTACCAAAACTATTACTATGCCTGAATTTAGTAATAAATCCTCTCTTTACCTTCATTATTCAAGAACCATTTTTATGTAATTTACATTTTAATACAATTACAATTGATGAGATATTTTATTCAAAATCCCTCTGACCACCCATATTATTTCATGTGATGAGTGACCCCATTCCCTATCCCTAATCCCTCCCATTATTCCTTATTTACCATTATTATGCTGCCAAATTTATCCTGTGATTTTTCCATTCTATATATTTATTCAAGAACCCTCCCTATATTATGCCTATTAATTCAAAAAAATTCTTATTGCATTAGGTTCATAAATATCCCTCACAATTTCTTTTTTTTACATCCAAGTCATGATAGGCCCCTTTATATCCCAATGAAAAAATTTATGAGACTTCATGTACTGTCGTTATGCTATTAAAATGTCACTACGGTTTTCCATCCCGAACATTTTTGATTTTTATACCCAAGCCCATTTCAACTCAATATTATTCTCCTAGTTATACCTATACTTTATTGATTAGGGTCATCCATTTATATAACCCATGATCCTTAATCATGGTTTTAAATGTGATGTAATATGTTCTTATGTTTTATGATACATATGGAATGCTTATGCATGAACATGATATGATTATGATGGGTGAGACCATATAGATCTCCAATGTATTGTGAAATGTTTTAGTATCATGAGATGACATTTATGGACCATTGGAGGTTATACTAATAACATTATGTTATTATGTCTTAAAATAGACTTATATGTATGATTTCATGTTTAATTTTTTTTCTGCATTCTCTTATTTACTTTATGTTATCATGTTATATCATTCGTCATTGTTCATGTTTATGATTCTCACCCTTTTAGTGTTCTATTTAAATTCCTATCATCTAACAAGTAATAATTTCTTCGTTTTATTATTATTTTTATTACATTACTGGTATTTATATCTCACACATTTATTATATATGTCCCCAGGTTATCCCATGCATTTTTAAGATTGAACGGAAATTAATATCATGTTAAGGAATTTTCAATAATGTTAATATACCACATGTTTTTATGTTGTTGTGTAATGTGCCTAATTAATAAAATATAAAAATCTTATGGATATTTTGGGATTTATTATGTGTTTTATTATGTAATAAATAATGAATTATTATGTTATAAAGGCAATGGTTTTCAGAATGATTATGTAAGATCTCAGTAATAGATTTAAGTTCATCCTTCACTTCTCCCCTAATATTTTTCCATATGAGGATTCAAGAGCATATAGTATAGAGTATTCATTGTACATGTTTATTAGATATTAATCACTCCCTTTTTGTTTCTTATATATGTTTATTTTTGGGGGGAATAGTTGATATCATTTAGTGTATGAAATATAATCTAGGGTACTCTTGATATTGGAGTTATTGTATCTCTCCAAGGGGAATGACTTTTTTTGGTAGATCATAGAATTCAAAGAAATTGAGGTTTTGATATGTGGGTAATTGGTCTTAATAGTTTTATTCCTCTTATTTCGCTAGGTAAAGATGTTCTCATACACCTATAGAGTTCTTAAACTATGCATTCTATGTTTATTACTGATAATACTGTTTGATTATTCTTAGGGCCTAGTGAGGGGCATGCTATCAGAGTTATTAATAGACCCACAAGTAGTAGTAAAATCATAGGTCATATAAAAATTAGAGTCAAAAGACTTTATTCCACCAAGAAGAGAAATATCGGGTATAGGTCAATCATGTGATGTTCCCCATCCTTAGGGACATATGGATGAGTGAATTTGTAGAGTTGGATGTCAGTAGTGAGTAAGAGGAGTAATGAATAGATATCTTTATGCTGTGGAGATTTTAACACCATAGAGTCCATAAATCATCGAAAATAACTATTTTTATCAACCTCCTTGTTTTAATATTTTTTCAATTCCAAATTTTTACAATATTTACTTACACTCATAGATTTTTGTGACTTTGGACTCAAGGTAGAGTGTATTCCATTTTTGTTGGTGATTACTATGATTGTTAGAGTTTAGAGGATTCTACTTGATATTGGAAATTTTTCGAAGTATAAGATTTTGTAGCGTCATTCTTTGGTGGATTTAATTCTACTTTAGGTAAAGTTGTATAATTTTATTCTTAACATTGTCCTATTGTATTCAATATGCAATTTTAAGGATTTTAGCCAGAGGAAAGTGTTGTTATGAAATGTGTAGGTCTATTTGATTTTATTATTAGTTGAAATAAAACATAAAATGGATTATATAGGTTTGGATTAGTTATTTTCTCACTTATTATCATTATCCATGGACTTAGTGAAATTCAATATAGTGGAGTTTCTTACAGCTACGAAGGATTTACCTAATTTTTTCTCATAGAGGTTATAATCCTACCTCATTATATTTATATCTATTTTAGGATAGAGTTACAGCCTTGTGCCTCTTTGATTTTGATGGATCCATATCGAATGGAACCCTCCAAACAATGGGAGTCGAGGATTATTATTAATGATCTATTGTATGTGGGATTTATCTCCCCCAATATATAAATTTGGTTTGCTCCATTGTATTTTTTTGAAGAAAGATAATAATGTTATGAGGTTTTATATAAACTATAGACAACTAAATCAAGTTATTGTTAATAAATGTTACATACTTTGATGATTGAAGATTAGTTTTAATAGTTGAATGGGGTTCACCTATTTTCAAATATTGATAAATAGTTTTAATATCACCATATGTGGGCTGGAGAGGGGGATATTACAACTAATAAATCCATGTATCTATTTGTACCATCCATGATTATGTCCAGGTCATTTGATGTGAGATGTATATCACCTCTTGGATATCTATGGTGGATTGTGGTTTTATTTTCATGTTTTCTAGCTTATCCTTGTGGGTTTTTAGAAATAATTAAGACTTTTGTAATTTGAAAGATGTTTTTTGAAGTTTTAGATACTATTTAGATAGATCATAGATGGATCATGGTTAGTGAAAAAATTTCAAATTTTCTCGGTAACCATGATACTATATATTTTAGAGAGAGTTGTGTTCTCATGGTTTTCACATGGTTTACCAAACCATGTGAAAAAACCATGTGATTAATTTCCTTAACTATAGTGCCCAATATTGTTGGTTACTTTTTATATTTTCACTAGATACAAGGTATTCCATCTTGAAAGACTAAATAATTTAGTGTTATCAATAAACTAGATACATACTTTAATTTCAATATAGTTGAAAACATAAAATAAAAAAAAGTATGTTTTTGAGAACACCATTAATACCCTTATAAAATATAATCGTAAAATAATTCTCTCTATCCTAGGGAAAATAAAACATAAGAAATGAGTGAGCCCAGATTCTCAGTAAGGGTACATGTACAATTGAAGATATCAGGAATAAATAAGAATAATAAATATGGAAAGGTAAATAACTGAAACATAATCCGTTTAAATAATTACTAGATCATAAAATTGTAGAAATAAATGATAATCAAATTAATCCATATAAATAACCACATGATCTTGAAATGTATCCATGGATATTATAATTAATTGAATAATAAAATATAAAATTAATAAATGATCGCACAATTAGGGAATGCATACTATCAAACATCTAAAATATGCTCTCTAGTAATTTCACAAGATAGTGTAAAACTGTGGGTAAAAACCAATATAATATGTCCAATGATTTTTTTATGATACCTATTATTTAATCAAGGGGATATCTATAATAGGTACCTACACATCACTTACTATGTCTGATGCATTCCTCATATGAAAGGCTTGGGAAATAATCAACATAAACATTTATATTGAAAAACTAACATATAAAATATTAATACTTGGCCAAATCTAATAACAATAATCATAGCCCATCTAGATTAACGTGTTGAATGGTAATAAGATTATATATCCCCAAATCAAAATGATCATTAACCATCCAAATAAATAATAAGTATGATATAAATACAATATATCCCCAGTGGATCTTAAGTGAAACAAAGGGTTTATGTGGTTGAAAAATAGAAATATCATAAAATTTTAATTAATATATTTTTCTGAAAAATAACATTTTTACATTGAAAATATGTTTAGAACTAATATTTTAATAAATTTATGAAAATTATTTGTTTTAAACAGAATCATTGAAAAATATAAAGGATTATTTAAAATAATGATTGATCATCGTGGTGGAAGTGTTTTACATAATTTACATGTTAAAACAAAGATTACTTTCTCACTTTTGGTAAAAGCCAAATGATCATTGTTTGAAAAATGAAATGAATATTCCTTTAAAAATCATAAGGAGTAAATAATGGGTAAAAATTTCTTTAATAAATCATTTTTAAAATTTTAAAAACACGTTTGAAAATATTTTTCAATTTTTTTTGAGGAAAATAGATTTTTGATTGAAGAGAAAAATGATGTCAGATGTTATCAAAAATAATTCTAAATTATTTTAAGTAGAAAATAGAGGGAAATGATTATATTACTTTAGAACTTAAAGAATAACCATAGGATAAGGAAATATAAATTTTTAGGATATAAATAAAAAATATTTTCTCTAAGGGATACTTAAAAAAACAATCTCGAATAATGATGAGATTGTGAACTAAACCATTATCATTTTGGTCATTTTGGAATTATATTCCCCATGAAAGAAATAAAATAAATTGGAAAATAAATACCATGAATAGAAAAAAAATGATATAGCATATAAATTTTTTCATTATATACACCACACAAAGGAATAATTGATGAATATGGTATATGTCTCATTGAAGATAATGTTAGACGAGAAAACTCTTACATCGGGTATTACTCCATTAGTTTCTACAAGAACCACATATATAATAAATATAGGTTCATTATTAATATATTAAATAACCATAATAATATATATAATACCACATATGATCCTATTATAACATTTTACCTCCCTTTTTTAATAATATTTTAATATTTTCATTGTTTTGGGCATTCATTACCTTGTCTTCTCAAGCGTTGTTTATATCGAAAGTTATTGTTATTTTAAATTTGAAATAGTTATTTAATAACCATAATGATGTTAATTTTTTAAATATTATTCTTGTCATTTGATTCATCCTAATAACCATTATTTAAAATTGGACTTTGAAAATGAATCACACAACTCATGAATACGGTAGGACGTATGTATGCATGAACGACAATGTAATTTCCTAAAAGGATTAAAAGGTAAGTGAATATATGATATATTAATTTTAGTGAATTAATATTATATCATATATATCTCATATATTAATTAAATTTATAATTATTCCTTCCCCTTTAAATTTTAATTTAAAAACAAATCACATCTATTCATGAGGCGGTAGTCCTTCGTACACATAAGTGAAGTTATCATATTTTAAATGGAATTTAATTCAAGAAGGTATATGTTATATAATATCTCCTTGATTATGTTTATATCATAAATAATATATATATATATTATATATTTCATTATATCCATCCATGATAAGTGTTGAAAGAAAATGACTTACATAATTTCGCATGGTGATAGTCTGACATACATGCGATTGATGATTTTGTTTCAAATTTAATGGAAGTGGTGATAGATAAATTTTACTACATAAAAATAATAACTTATCAATATATAGTAGATAATAGTGTTATAATATTGGATGTTTTATTCAATTATTTAATTTATAAAAGGAATAAATTGATAGAATGAACATAGTGAAGAAAATTATCTTATCTTAGAGAAACTACCTTTGAATCTCTTAATAATAACCCTAGGGTTGAACATTTGGAAATAATTTAAGAAATATAATGTATAAAATTATGTTTAGTATGGATTTTAATAGGTTTTTTCAAACAATATTTTAATATATGCATAATTAAGTAAAGGGAGTGATTGCCCTTATATAATCAAGGTGTAGTTATATTTTTTTAAATTCAAAATACTATTTATTAATGGGAAGTCACTCCCACCGCATGTAGATCCAATATTTATAATTCAGGTTTTCAATGGATGATATGGTTTATCCAAACCTCCACCACACAACAAAAATTAAAACATTTTGTACCTTGGCTTCTATGTTTCCATACTTTTACCAATTTAGTTTTTCACTATGATAACAAGTATTTTTAACCTAGGGAATTTATCCTCTAAGACTGAAATAAAATTAGACTTATTATAAAATTTGGTCCCAATTATTATATGTATAAGATTTAATTTATCAAATAAAAATCTTATGTGTGTTGAAAATGAATTTTAACACAAACACATGTTACGTGCAAAAAAATCGCTTTAACCTTAACCACAGTAAAAATGATTTTACTCTTCAGGGGTCAATATAGTAACTATAAAAAAAATATTTAGTCAAAAAATGTACCATTTTTGTTAATTTTAAACATTTAAAAATCACTTTTAATTATATAAATTTTTTATCAATTTCAAGTCATTTAGTAAAATATCATTTATTATAAAATAACATTAAGTTAAATTTTGACATTATTGATTTAATTTAAATTAAATAATATCACGAAAATGATAAAATGATAAAATTATATATTAAAAATTTTATATCATTATATATTTATCTAAAAAACTAATGGAACACATTAATTCATTAATTTTATTTCTATTTTTATATTTTTATTATCATTTATTTATTTTTTATTATTTATATTATTACTACGTTGGTGTTTCCTAATCATTTAAAGTAATTATATGGTTATTAAAAATTAAAAAAAAATCCAGGATGAAATTAATTTCATTATGATAAAAATTGCCAACCAAACTCATTAAAAAGAAGCCTTTTTTCATATGTGAACATATAATTTAAATTTAAAAGCAAGAGCATGAAATTTATTATTTTTCATTACATAAATTATTATACTAGTTATTTCCCAATAAAAGTGTCCCAACAAATAATAATAATTGATCCTACTATGAAAAGGTTAAAAATATATACAGGATTTAATGGCTCATTCCCATCCAATCCATTACTTTGTGGGAGATCTGGTGTCTGAGGTTTCCTAGGAAGTCAAGGTGACAATTTTGATCACTTTTCAAATTTCTCAGTTTTCTAAGTTTCCCAAAGGTGCCACATCTCAATGGTATCTCATTCCAATAGTGTCTTACACTAGTGGTGCCAGACTGATGATAGCTCACCCAGTTTGTGTCTCACCATGATGTTTCCTTGCTGGGGATGTCTCATCATGTCTGTGGATCACTGGCAGTGCCTCCCCCTGGCGGTCCCTCGCTGTGGGTGTCTCACCCTACCAGTCACTAGCTAGAGGTGGCTCCATGTCGGTCACTTGTACGGAGATGCCTCATCTTGTGGTGTCTCACTAGTTATGTCATGTCTGATGGTTCCTCGTCTTTTGGTGTCTCACTAGTGGTTCCTTATCTAGAGGTTCCTCCTCTGTTAGTGTCTCGCTGGCAGTGCATCAAGAGCAGTGTATCCAGTTCTTCCAGGTTTTCCATTTTTGATGTCTTTATTTGAATTAAAATGGGTTTAAAGCCAAATTTTATCATCTTTGAGACCAATTTAAAGGCCATAAATTATATATTTAATTTCAAAAGGATTTGAAATCTTTTAAATGGTCAAAACACATGGTCTTGTCCAAATCCACCTCTAATTGGAAATCAAAACTCTATCAAATATCATGAATCAGATCCAATCTTCCTATTTTTGAGATATCTTTCAACTTGTTAATTATTTCTTACTTACTATTACTATGGTATTTTTTGAATCCATATTCCCACTAGAGATGTGTGGCCAGGATATTGTAGTTGGTTCTTGATTCCCTGGAGGATTACTTACTGTACGCATGCCCCAGTTTTTGGTGCAACCAAGAAGTGTAGTCTTTCTTATTCTAGGTAGTATTTCCTTTTTATTTATAAATTGGGAATCATGTGGTATAGGTGTAAATATGTTTTACTATGTGGAGATAGTTTATTCTAGATTAATAAACACAATAAAAATGGTTTAAAAATTAATATACAGGGGAAGGGTAAAGTGATGTAAGATCTTGTTGTATGTTTGATTTTGTTAATATTGTGATTTTTATGGGCTAACTACCCACTAAAAAATCATGGTCATTGGGGTATTTTTTTTCACAAAAAATGGTTTTTAGAATTCAGGTTATTTGTTTTTTTTTTTGAATTATTATAGAAATTGGTCAACTACGTATATTCAGCTAATAAATGGACTCCCCGGGATAATACATTTTTTGTGATAGCCCATAAATTAACAAGTTTAATTAATTAATTGATTCCTTATTAAATATGAAAATGTTTTTTCCCTTGGTACATGAGGTAATGTGATGTGTGGGATTGGTGTGTTCTGTGTGTGTGTGGGAAGTGGAAGACGTGTGGTATTACAGTGCGGCAATGATGGGTGTGGTGTGATTATGTAGTAGGTATGCAAAATTTGTTGTGTTATAACGTGAAGTTTGATGTGGTATTGAGTTGGGGGGTTTGTTCTGTTTGTTTACTCAATACGGTTTCCTCGTGACTTTTCCATTCCATCATGTTTGGGGAGATTGTTGAGTCAACAAAGTTTCCTTATGACTTTACCATTCTTTCTTGTTTTGAAAATTAGAAACACCTTATCCTAATGAAAATTTTATTTTACCCTTTGTTTTACTTTCATAAGAAAAATTTTCATTCCCTAAAGAAATTTATCCTTACCATATTTTTTATTGTTCATTATCTTTTCTATGTGTAAAATTTTGTTTCATATCTAAAAAATTAGAATCATATAATACTAGATAATGTGCATTCTATTTTCAGGATCTGAATTCAGACTCCGAGTTCTCTGAATTCAGACTCTGAACTCTTCTGAGTACTAAATCCGAGTTCTCTGAATTCAGACTTCGAACTCTTCTGAGTTCTGACTCTATGTTCTCTTAATTTAGACACCTATCTTTTATGTGTTCTGACTCCAAATTCTAATGAATTCAGACTCTGAACTTTGTAAGTTCAGACTCTAAATTCTCATGAATTCTGACTCCGGTCATTGTATGTTCTGACTCCGAATTCTCATGAACTATGACCCCGAACATTGTAAGTTTATGTTCCGAATTATTATGAATCTAGATTCTGAATTTCATTGAAATTTAGACTTTGGAACTCTATATAGATCAGGTTCCAAATTCCTTAGAAAAAAGAATCTGAATATTCTTTTATTGTATACACCAAATGTGTTTTTAGTTAGACTTTGAACTTTTATTTTCTTACATTCCAAATATTTTATTTTGTTTATGTAACCATATATTTTCTTACACTTGTTTTGGTTATAAAACGATGTGGTGCATTCAGTTACTAACTAACTATTCTTTGAGGGACACGTGTATAGTTCCCTCTGATATTCAAGAAGAAATATGACCATTGGAGGAGGGAGTCGACTGTTGGTGTAGTGCCTATAAATAGGAGTTCATTTGAAAGATCTCATAACAAGTTGATCAATCTAGAGATTACATGCTGCTGAAGTGATTTATAGAGAGAGAGACTTTATTTCATTATGCGTACAGAACACCTTGTTCAGATTTTCGTCGTGAAACTCCGAATGTTGCTGATTACATTCAAGGACTTCTGAGGATAGGAAGGCAGAGGTGTCGACTACCTTGAAGTTGAGGGCTTCCTTGCTGAGAAATACAGAGGTTCCAACTACATTAAAGTTGAGGTCTTGCAGGGATATCAAGACAAATTCTGATCTTTGTATCGAGGGCTTACCCTGGTGTGGGTAAGACAGACTTTCTAAAAGTATAAATCCAGGGACCTTTATCCAAGGTTATTGGATACCCTTCTCTTTGGGTTAAAAGATTTATTAATTTTTACTTGGTTTGTTTCATGTTTTTCATTGGATTTTGATTGTTGAGGAATGTATAACTATCTTATACATCCTTATACTTGTATACTCTGAGTTTGTAAGATTCTATACGCTTTAAGGTAGAATCATTATCTTTGTAAACTTTCATTAAGTTTAATTTTCCAGAACCATCTTTTCCAAAATCACTTTCTCGGAATCATATTTCCGGAATCTAGAATGTGTGTAGAATTAGAGGTTTTGTGAATTACGTTGTTTAATCTTATTAAACATAATCATCTTTAAAAGTTCCAATGGAATTTTTTAAAGTATGAAATTCACCCCTATTGTATTTTGAGAATTATTATATACTTCATTCAGTATCTATATTATTTCGATCCTATATTTGGTATTATAGAGTATATAATACTCCACATACCATCTCAAGAATTGTTATCAGAGGAGGTCTCTGAAATACTTATATTCACATATATTTTTTCCTTTCTCAATTTTTCATTGTTATAATTTTTCATTGCTGAGGAATATTTTCCTTGTTTACTTAACCTTACTATTAATATGTTTGTGTGGAAATAAATTTTCTTTAAGATGGAAGGAATCAATGTTGGTTCCATGAAAAACCAAAATCCGACAAGACCACCTATTTTTTTATGGGAATGATTATGAATATTGGAGAGATCGCATGAAGACATTCATTATTAATGCTGGAGTAGACAATTTTTTTATGCTTACTAGAGGATATAAAATCCCTGACAAGGAAGTTAGTACCTTCACCAATCAAGAGAATCATGAATATCAACTGAATTATAAGGTACGTAATTCTTTGCTCTGTTCCATGACTAGAAATATTATATACCTAAATTTCATCTTGTGAAGTAGAAAGTTGTATTTGGAAGAAACTTGAAGTTACACACATTGGAAATTCCAAAGTTATCGAAACTGGAAGATCCATGATCAGAGCTGAATATCATGGTTTTTTCTTTCCTTATGGAGAACCCATATATAAGGTGCAACAACGATTCATGACTATTGTTAATAGTATACAATCTATGGGTGAGAAAGGATTAGATGATGAGGCTCTTATTGATAAAATCATAGACATCATTCCCAATGAGTGGGAATCCAAGAGAACTGTTGTTGATGAGAAGAGAATGGTTAATCAGATTTTTCTTGATGAACTTTTTGGAACTCTTATTCAACACGAGACTAGAATGAAGAGAGTTACTGGTAATGTAAAGAAGAAGAATGGGAATGGAAATGTTGCTTTTACTACAACTTCAAATCATATGAAAGCCAAGACTCCTGAGAGAGTTACAAGATCCAAATCCAAGAAGGTTGTTATACAATATAAATCTAGTGGAAGTGAATTTTCAGAGAATGAATTATCCGACCTTGCTCGAATGATGAAGAAGATTTTTGGACAGAAGAAATTTCAATCCAGATACAGGAAAAATGAAGGGAAATATAAGAAAGATTCAGAAGTTACATGTTATCAATGCAAGAGATATGAAAATATAATACATGATTGTTCTATTCTTAATAGAAAAGAAATAAAGGAAAAGTATTCTGAGAGAAACAAGAAGAATTACTAAAAATCTAAAGGTAAAATATTTTTGAAAGATAATGACACCTAGAGTGACAGTGGTGGTGACTCTTCGGATGAATCATCAGATTACGAATCTTTTGGACAGATAAATCTTAGTATAATAGCCAGACTACCTATTGACAATCATTTTTTGGTGGCTAAGGTACACAATCATGAATCCATGACCAATGTATCCATGAGTGAATACTATAGTGATATTAAATACTATAACTCTTCAGATGAAGAACATTCTTCTGATGAAGATATTACTTTACCTACCTATGATGAAGTTTCTAGGTTTGTTAAGCTCCTTGAGAATGAGAATTCAGAACTCAAGAAAAATCTTGATAAGGAAATTCTAGAAATATTATTCTTACAAAGGAAATATCATATCATTCTAAAGATATTGATAAGAATGTTTTTGATTTTTACAGTATTTTTAAAAAATTAGGAAGTAAATTCTGAGAAGGATAAACTTTCTAAAGATCTAGAAAAATTAATTTCTAAGAAAAATATTTTTGATCCTAACTCTAGTTCAAAAGATAATGTTTTTTAATACAAGAACATAGTTATCAGACTGAAATACAAATTTTTTTCATTGAGGAAGTGTCGGTCAAACATTACCTTAGGTAAGGAAATTTTTTATAAGATGAATTCTCAAATCCGTATTCTAATGAATAGTTATGGCTTTGGTTATACTATTTCTAAACTGATTTTTAGTAATAATTATTCTGTTCCTCAAAGTGCTCCATTCTGCACTAAGTGTCATTGTGGTGGGAATTAGGCAAAAAATTGTTCCCTAAAAAAAACTCAGTCTTTAGGATTTCATAAATCCTACTTTTCTATGAAAATGTTGGTGCCAAAAAATTTGCTTTCTGAAATTTTCAAATCCAAGATATTTTGGGTTCTGAAAGTCAAAATCTTTTGTTTTCATGAAAATAGAGAAAGTACCAACAAAAATACATTGTACATGGATAGTGGATGTTCCCGGTATATGATTGGTAACAGAAACTACTTTGAAAATATTTTCAAGATAAAAGGAGGAAAAGTAACATTCAGAGATAATTCTAAGGGAGAAATTATTGGTATATGTAACATCGTTATTCTATGAATAACATTGATTTAGAATGTTTTGTTTGTTAAGGGTCTTAATCACAACCTCGTTAGCAAAATTCAATTATGTGTTGAAGGTTACCTTGTGAATTTTGGAAATGACAAGTGCTTAGTACACAATTCCAAGGAAGAGTTTATTCTTTTTTCCAAAGGAAAGATAATGTTTACACACTAAACATTGAAGACCTCAGGTGCCAAGACCTACCTTCCCTTAGTGTAATGGAAGATCATTCTTGGTTGTGGCATAGAAGGTTAGGACATTGTATCCTTAGGAACCTATGCAAACTATCAAAGAAAAGACAATTTAAGGATCTAATGGAGCTTAGATTTGATTCTTCAAAAGTTTTTTATCCTTGTCAATATGGAAAGCAATATAAATAAAGTTTTAAATCAGTCGGTGAAGTCTCAAAAACTGATGCATTATAGTTAGTGCATATAGATCTTTTTGGACCAACACAAACTGGAATCATTGGATGAAAATATTATGTATTTTTCTTAGTTTATGATTACACAAGATTTACATGAGTCTATTTTCTAGAAAATAAATCGGATGTTTTTTCTTATTTCAAAAGTTTTAGAGCCCAAGTTAAAAATGAGAAAAACCTTCCTTTAATAACTATTCATAGTGATCATGGAAGAGAATTTCAATATTATTATTATGATACTTTTTGTAGTGGAAAAGGAATTACTCATAACATCTCATCACCTAGAACCCCTCAAACAATATTGTTGTTAAAAGAAGAAAAATAATTCTTAAAGAGATAACAAGAACCATGTTGAGTGAGTATTCTATAGCCAAACATTTTTTGGCTGAAGCTGTAAGTACTGATTGTTATAGTATAAATCAAGTTTTTATTAGACCTTTTCTTAATAAAACTCCTTATGAGTTATGGAATGTTAGAAAACCTAGACTTTCCTACTTCAAGGTTTTTGGTTGAAAAGTATTCATTATGAATACTAAAGATAATCTACCAAAATTCACACCAAAATCTAATGAAGGAATTTTGTTAGGCTACTGCACAAATTCTAAGGCTTATAGAGTTTTCAATAAAAATAAGTGTAATGTTGAAGATACAGTACATGTCAAATTTGATGAAACTGATCCCTTAGTTTTTGAACAACCCCAACCTACATCTTCGGATGTGTTTTCAAAAACTAATTATCAACCCTCAACAGAAGATCCTTCTGATAAGGAATATTCCCAAGAAAATATTTCTGAATCATTTAACCCAAAATATTTCTTACCCTATGTTGATGAACTGGTTTTACAAAACCCAAATAAGTTGTTTATAAAGAATAATCCTAGTGATAGTATCATTGGTGATGTAAATCAACATGTAAGGACTAGAAGTTCCTTAAGAAATGAAATAGAACATCTAGGATTCCCTTCCAAATTAGAACAAAAAAACACTAATGAAGATTTAGGTGATGATGATTGGATAAAATCTATGCAAGATGAGCTAAATGAATTCGAAAGGAATAAAGTTTTGACCTTGGTTGAAATACCTATGGAAACTTCATTTATTGGTGTAAAATGGGTCTTCAGAAATATGTGTGATAAAAATGGAATCATATTAATAAATAAATCTAGATTGGTTGCTAAAGGCTATAATCAACAAGAAGGAATATACAATGAAGAAACTTGTTCTCCAGTATCTAGACTTGAATCAATTCATATTTTACTTGCCTTTGTTGCATTATTCAACTTCAAAGTTTTCTAAATGGATGTGAAATGTGATTTCCTTAATCGTTATGATCAAGAGGATGTTTTTTTAGCAAAATTTTGGATAAAAAGATACAAAACATCCTGATCATGTTAATAAAGTTACCAAAACTTTTTATGGACTTAAACAAGCCCCTCGAGCATGGTATTATAGACTTACAAGATTTTTTCTTTGAAATAATTACATTAAAGGAAATGTAGATCCAACCCATTTTATAAATAAAGATAAGAAAAATGCTTTGATTGTTCAAATTTTTGTTGATGAAATTATATTTGTTTCAACTCAGCATTCTTTAACTGATTCCTTTGCAGATCTAATAAAATATGAGTTTGAAATGAGTATGATGGGTAAGTTAACATTTTTCCTTGGTTTTTAAATTTCCCAAAAACCAGAAGGAATCTATATATCCCAACATAATTATATTAAATATCTTCTTAAAAATTATGGATATGACAACACTAAGAGTAGGTCTACCATTGGTACCTCAAACACACTTGATCTTGATGAAGCCGGGAAACCAGTTGATCAAACATATTTTAGATGTATGATAGCAAGTTTACTTTACATGACAGCTAGTCGTCCAGACTTAATGTTTTCAGTATACTTATGTGGAAGAGATCAATACAATCCTAAGGAATCTCATTTAAAAGCAGTGAATTTTTTTTTCACTACTTACAGGGAACCATGGATTTTGGACTCTCTTATACTTATGGATAACATTTTATTCTAAAATGTTTGTCGGATGCTGACTTTGGTGGATGTAGAATGGATATAAAGACTACATCTGGAACTTGTCATTTCTTAAGAGATTCAATAGTTTCATGGTCATTCAAGAAGAAACACTCAGTAGCACTTTCCACTGCTAAAGATGAATATGTAGTAGCTGGAAGTTGTTGTGCTCAAGTGCCGTGGATGGAACACACACTCACAGACTATGGTATGAGTTTTACCAAAAGACAATTTTTTTGGGATAATAATAGTGACATTGCATTAAGAAAAAACCATTCACATCACTCTCATTAAAAACACATAGATATTAAGCATATCTTTCTTAGGGATCACACACAGAAAGGAGATATCATTCTTCAATTTATCGGAACACAAGATCGACTTGCAGATATTTTCAAAAAATCATTACCCTCCGATAGATTTGAATACATTAAACAGAAGTTAGTAATGATAAATGTAAGGTAATATTCTTTAATATATTTTTGTTCAATAAATCTCCTTATAGGAATAAAATCCTTTCCATAGGGGGAGTACTTTTTTTGTAAGTTTTTCAAATTTTTCGTAATGATTTTTTCAAATTCATCGTAATGAAGTTTTTTCTCCATAGTCAGTTTTTCAAAATTTCCCATAATAAAATTTTCAGAACACAAAGTTCTTAAAGAATAATTTTTTGTCAATACGAATAATATTCCTGTAAATCTGAAAGGTATGATTCCTTTCTTAGGTTTTCGTAATCATCATTTTATTTATCCTGAAGATTCTGAGGTAGGAGTTGAGAAGGAGAAGATATATGAAGATAAAATTGTTAAGCTGTCTGACAGTGATCACAGATCTCTGGATGATGAAGCCATTATGAGAAGTGATAAATGAAAACAGGTGATTATTGATACCCCTACTAAATCTATTGTGAAGAATAAAGAAGCTAGTGGATCTTCAAAGCAGAAAATTTGTGAGCTAGAGAAAGAACATTCACCTAGAAAAGTCTCAGATACAAAATCATCATCTCTAGGACATGATTTTGTTGTGGAGTCTTTGAAGAAGTTGGTTGGGACCATTCTGATTTTCCCAAGAATCGACTCTAGATATCAGATGCTTTAACACACACTAAATTAGAAATCAGATTCAGTGTCTTTGGTTATGGACAAGTGTGTCAAGATTGAGACTGATTTCAAGAATTTCTTCATTCACTATGATTCCCACAAAAGGTCCTGTAAGAAAATGGTTGGTTGGTCAAAGAAGGCAGTTGAATAATTTAGAGAACTTGATGAGTTTCAAGGTGGTGTCAAGGAGGATTTTGACATAGAAGATGGTAAGATCAAGGATCTCATGAGTATCTTTGAGAAAAAAAAGCTAACCCTTGATTGGAATACTCGAATTCAAGAAGTGATAGATTTTAATTGAAAACTATATTCTGTTGCCCAAAGCTAGAAGAGAGAAAGATATCTTCAGATTCAGATTGAAGAAAATCTTGTTAAGCAGGAATAAGTCCGGGAGGCTCAGGAAGAGGCTCTCAAGGATCAGAAAGATAGAATCAAAGACATAGAGAAAAAATCTGAGGATCACGAGCAGATTCTTAAGAGAGCATAGGATGATCATAAAGATCTCAAGAAGCTGAAGACAATAGTAAAGAAGCCGATGCCCAAGTAAAAGGAAGGATGATAGACCCAATATGATCCTTTTTTGTATTCCTTTCCTTGTAAATTTTTTTCCTATCATAATGAAATTTTGGGTTTCTTGTCTTTTTTATGTCTTGTACTAATCTTTCAGGCACCATAATTTCTTTCCCATTCCCTCAAATTCTTTTTGAAAATCACAAAGTGGGAGAAAGGAAAAAATAATACTAAGTAAAGAAGAAATATCCCTATGTAAGGGGGAGTTTATCTAAGGGCGTGTTTTCATTACAAAGATTTTCATAGTCAAGATAAGGAAAAATATCATTCTAGAAATCTAGAATATGATCCTTAGTGTTCTAAAGCCTAATGGGGAGTTAGTCGTATTCATCATTATCCATATGAAAAGGGAGATAAGTTTTATTTTCAATGTTTATAAAATTATTTTCTAAGTCCTTATATTCTTTTTCATAAGGATGTTTGTGCTTTCCAAAAAGAGAGAGATTATTGAGTCAATATGGTTTCCTCGTGACTTTTCCATTCCTTTATGTTTGGGTAGATTGTTGAGTCAATAAGGTTTCGTAATGACTTTACCATTCCTTCTTGTTTTGAAAATCAAAAACACCTTATCCTAAGGAAAATTTCATTTTACCCTGTGTTTTACTTTCATAAGGAAAATTTTCCTTCCCCAAGGAAATTTATCCTTACAATGTTTTTCATTTTTCATTATCTTGTCTAAGTGTAAAATTTGGTTTCATATCTAAAACCTCGGAATCATATAATACTAGATAAAGGGAATTCTGTTTTTAGGATCCGAATTCAGACTCTGAGTTCTCTGAATTCAGACTCAGAAATATTCTGAGTTCTAACTCTGAGTTCTCTGAATTTAGACTCTGAACTCTTATGAGTTCTGACTCTGAGTTCTATGAATTCAGAATCCAAACATTTATGAGTTCTTACTCCAAATTATAATGAATTCAGAATCCTAACATTGTAATTTTAAAATCCTAATTCTCATGAATTTTGTCTCCAAACTTTGTATGTTCTGACTCTGAATTTTCATGAACTCTGACTCTGAACATTGTAATTTCAGGTTCCGAATTCTTATGAATCCAGATTCCGAATTTCCGTGAAATTCATACTCCATAATTCTATGGAGTTCAAGTTCTGAATTCCTTAGAAAACAGAATATGAATATTCTTGTATTGTAGACACTAAATGTGTTTTTTTAGACTCTGAAATTTTATTTTCTTACATTCTTAATATTTGATTTTAGTTATGTAACCATATTTCTTCTTACACTTGTTTTTTTATAAATCAATTTCATGCTTTCAGTTACTAACTAACCATTGTTTGAGTGACACGTGTATAGGTCCCTTCGAAATTCAAGAAGAAATATGACCGTTGGAGGAGGGAGCCGACCATTGGTGTTGTGCCTATAAATAGAAGCTCATTTTAAAGAGGTCATAAAAAGTTGATCAATCTAGTGATTACATGATGCTGAAGTGATTTATAAAGATAGAGAGGCTTTATTTCTTTGTGCATATTGAACACCTTGTTCATATTTTCTTCGTGTGACTCTGAATATTTCTGATTACATTCGATGACTCCAGGGTATAAGAACACAGATGTGCCGACTACCTTGATGTTGAGGGCTTCTTTGCTGAGGAAGACAAAGGTGTCGACTACCTTAATGTTGAGGGATTGTGGGGATATCAAGACAAATTCTGATCATTGTATCGAGGTATTACCCTAGTGTCTGTAAGAAAAACTTTCTTGAATGTATAAATCAAGGGACCTTTATCCAAGGTTGTTGGATACCCTTCTATTTGGGTTAAAAGATTTATTACTTATTACTTGGTTTGTTTCAAGTTTTCCACTGCATTTTGATTGTTGAGTAAAGTATAACTATATTATACTTCCTTATACTTGTATACTCTAAGTTTTCAAAAATCTATATGCATTGAGGTAGAATCATTATCTTTGTAAACATTCATTATGTTTCATTTTATGGAACCATCTTTTCCAGAATCACTTTCTCAGAATCATATTTCTGGAATCTAGAAAGTGTGTAGAACTAGAGTTTTTGTGAATTACCTTGTTTAACCTTGTTAAACATAATCATCTTTAAAATTTCTAAATGAATTCTTTAAATTATACAATTAACCCCCCCCCCCTTTAATTTTGAGAATTATTAGATACTCCATTCAGTATCTATATTATTTCGATCCTATATTTCATATTATAGAGTATATCATACTCCACATACCATCTGAAAACTGTTAATATGACGAAGGGGAAGATGAGTTTAATGAAGTAAATTATTGTTTAGTGGGTAATTTCTATGATTTTTTTATTAATAACATGTATAAGGATTCACCCCATATCTATAGTTCATGGTATGACATTTCATTAATCTTAAGTGTTTTAATTTACCAGGGATATTCACCTCCTGAATGACTGTTTCGATGTTTCTTGATTTGTTTAATTTCTGATAGTTCCTTGGGTAGTGATAAAATGAATAAATGATTATTTAATAAATTTTAGAGTGTCTTTATTTGGTTTAATTAACAGAATGAAACTAGTTAAATGTAATTAGTTGGAAATGTGAAACATGATTTGGGGCTTGTTGTGTGGTGTTGTGCATTTAGATGTAGCAGAAATGGTAAAGATGTTGTGAGGTAGTTGTTTTTCTAAGAACCCATATGTTGGTATTGACTATATGGTATTATTTATCTATGCTTGTATTTCCTTTTTATTTATATACACTCCCCACCCATGTTGAGCACTATGTGTCAAACACCTACATCATCACGTTGGAGGTGTTTTTTCCCAATATCTGGTGAGAAGTATGGATGGCTAGGTACCCTCAATTTTCTAATATCTCTCACATGAGAGGTAGGTATTTTATATTTTGTGATGGAAATAGGTATATTAGTGATTTAGATGGTTGTTGTGACAGCCCAGACATTTGTAATTGAGGTGGTTTGTGGCCTAGTTGTCTTCTCAGAAGATGTGATAGCCCAGGTGTTTGTAGGTGTGGATTCCTGTTTCCTAGGTTTCTTTTAGATTAGTTGTGTTGTTCTTTACTAGTTGTCTTCAGGATGAATTTTTATGTGTTGTGAGGACCATGTGTGTGTGGGTGGGATGTATTGTGTGGCCTAAGTGTGAGTGGGAGGGATGGGTTTTGTGGCCCAGGTCTGTGTGGGAAGGATGGGTTGTATGGCCTAGGTGTGTGATGGTAGTATGTATTCTCTAGCGTAGGTGTGTGGGGAAGGATGTGATGTGGTATACAGATGGGATAGGGGAACCCAAATGTACAATTTTGGGTGAGAGTGTCATACTAGTGGAAAACTTGTGCAGGGTAACCTATAATCCATGTGCATTACTTTATATTATATTACTGGATGTGCGTTGCTTGGTGATAATTCCTTAGTGAGGTTGGGATGGTTTGTATACCTTAATAGGTGATGTTTTATTCTATTTTTTCACATAGGGGAATTAGTATTCTTCTTTCACATGTGTATGACAGCCTTTTTATTTTATACTAAGTATACATGTATTCTCTCCTTATGTATGTAAAAATAATTTTACGTTTCTAGGAGGATTATGTGGACTTTGTTTTGAATTACTAGATCAAGCCTTAAGACTATTGTTGGGTCATTTCTTTAGCCTTAATTTAGGGATATTTACCTTGGAATATTTATTGTATATGTATCATTTTTATTTTATACATGCATGTGGAATGGTTTGGGTTTCTATTTTATATTATGTCTTGGACTTGTTTGTGGATGATTCATCTCATCTCTGCGTCTTGTTTCTTATAATAGGTAATGCCTCCCATTTTGTGAGATTGGTACACTCTTGGTGCTAGTCACCAACCTGGTGCCTACTCAAGGTGGGACTCAAGCGATCATTATCTATCTTTCTTAATTTCCATCCCTAGATGGGTATATATGGAGTAAGGGGAATGATAGAGTGGTATCAGAGGATAATGGTTGAGATATATAATGGATTTTGGAGTTCAGAATAATGTGGATTCCCTGGGGTGGTATGGAAATAGTTCCATGTGACCTTGGTGCATGACATAGACTAAGGATACATGCTAGGATATGGTATTTTAGGTTACCTTGTGATCCAGTGC
Source organism: Viscum album (assembly GCA_963277665.1). Classification (NCBI taxonomy): domain Eukaryota; kingdom Viridiplantae; phylum Streptophyta; class Magnoliopsida; order Santalales; family Viscaceae; genus Viscum; species Viscum album. The sequence goes on from OY728125.1 coordinate 2,050,465,061, forward strand.
ATGGACTCTTAGCTTATTAAATGACCATGTGAGATGGACCAGCTTACAGGGTAGAGACATAGGAGAGGTATATGCATCATAATGACCTATGTTCTTTCTTGAATTAGGTTTTTTTGGTAAGGTTAAAACAGATAAATAAAATAAAATAAATTGAAATAAATCTAATGAAAATTCCATACTAATCAGGCATAGGAAATCCTTGTTTTCCTTTTAGCTATGGCCCATGGTCATCATTTGCGTGTGGATCAGGAAGTTGAGGTTTAGCAGGAAGATCTGGTTGAATGTTATAGTGGTGGTCAAGTTGAGGAGGAGGATCGGTGGTAGAAGACGTTAGGTGCTTTCTAGTGGAAGTATTTTGGAAAGTATGAGGGATGTGTTTCAGACATGAAGACAAAGAGATGGTTATAGAATCTTGATATCTCTTTTAACTTGATTTGGGCCCCGATAGGGTACTTGGTCACTTTTCTAGTCAGTTAGATACATGTTTTTTTATTCTACTGGTGGACGTTTGTATCTAGGAGAGCCGAGGGGGGAGGTCGTTTTGTGGGTTTGATTTCGTAAGGAGTTCCAAGAAGTGTTTCTTTTTTCAACCATGAAGGCTAAGAAGAGGCGTGATCTACTCTCCCTTAAACTAGGGAGTATATCGGTATGGGAGTTGGCAATCAAGTTTAAGGACCTTCTGCATTTTCCCCCAGACCATTTTCTAGATGATGCATCTCTTGCAAGACTTATTGAGGAGGTACTTCATCATTTTATCTAGTATATTATTACTCCTTTTATGTTGCCAATGTTTTTGGAGGTTCAGAAGAAGGAAATGGTAATCGAGTGGATTCAATCACAATGAGGTCTGTTGTGTGAGGGGATCCAGCAATGTTCTTCAAGAGTTAGAGTTTTTAGTGGAAGATCTAAGGCGCCAGGACCTTCAAGATTTTGACTCGAAGGGGGTTGACTTTAGTAGATTCCATTCTAACCTTATAGTGATAGTAGTTTACATGATATTCTTAGGAGATTTACACCAGTGTTTTTTGGTTGTGGGATTTGTGGACATCACTAGAACAATGGCACAGTAGTTCCCCGAGATCAGTTTGGTGGTGGTGGACAGTTTCAATGCGATCCTCAATATTAGTTTCTAGTGAGATCGTTTCAGCAGCGGGGGAAATGGGATTTTTCTACCCCAAGGTAATATAGAGTAGGTAGAGTCTGACCTCATAATGTTTTCGTGTTTAGGTACCACAACCTGAGTGTGGACACAGAGGTGGTTTCTATTAGAGTTACATAGGAGTTGGGCTCCATTGGTTGTATGCAGTAGAGGCAATAGTTATAGAGGGGCCATATATCATTAGAGGCGCGATCAGTTTTTTAGTACCCTTGTTTGTGTCTTGTTTGATTCAAGAGACTCGTACCCAATTATTACACCCACTCTATACCATTGTCTAGGACTAGACATAGAAAGGATTCTCATTCCGCAGGTGTTGAGTACACCATTCCGAGGACAGACCACATTTTTTGATGTGTGACGATGGTGTCGGATAATCATAGGACTGCCTCAGTCCCATGGGGATATTATCATGCTATAGATGTATCTATATGATTTTATCTTTTGAATATAATTTCTAAATTACATACATTCTATTATCGACTACTGATAAAGGAGAGTTGTGTTTTCATATGGGGATATTCAGCATGTATTTTTCTTTGGTGACTGGATTTCTAGGCCAGTAGTCGGTGTGTGGGCCCCTTCATTCTTTATTGGCTGAGTTTTAGTGGAATTAGTGGATAAGATGATGGTAGAGGTTCCCAAGGTCATTGGGGGGGTTCTTGTATGTTTTCCCCAAGGATTTTGTAATGATACCCCCTCAACGTGATGTTGAGTTTGGGATAGACTTACATCCCCATGGTTCACCAATTTCGATGGCTCTTTAATATATGGCTTCATCTGAGTTGCAAGAGTTTTGGATTAAAATATATGATCTAATGGATAAGGTTTTTATCTAGCCTATTGTGTCACTTTGGGGTTCCATAGTGTTTTTCTAAAAGAAGAAAATGGAGGTATTAGGTTTTGTATAGACTATCGAAGGATGACACAGGTGATGGTCTGGAACCGTTACTCTCTTCCAAGGATAGAGGATCCTTACAACCAACTGATAAGATTGAATTGGTTTTATAAGATTGATCTGCATTCTAGATATCACCAGTTGAAGGTGGAGTATGGTGATATCCTGTATACTACCTTCAGATTTAGGTATGGGCACTTCGATTTATTAGTCATGTCATTTGTTGTTATGAGAGAACCATCTGTGTTCATAGGGATTATTAAATTCATGTTCCATGAGTTTTTGGATTGGTCTATTGTTGTATTAATAAAAGATATCTTAATCTACTAAAAGTTGGTGGAGGATCACGTAAAGCATCTCAAAACTATCATGCATGTTCCTCAACACCACCTGCTCTATGGAAAGTTGTCCAAGTGTAAGTTCTGGACATGAGAGGTGCATTTCCCAGTGCATGTGGTTTCTCAGCATAGTGTGGCTGTAGACCCATAATGTAATACAAAAAAATTAACAAACATTATATTTTAAAATAAATTCAATATATTATACTATATGCAACACCGAATTGGATTTCGTTACACATACCATTGAGTTTCTATGAATCAACACTTTAGTGTTATAATTACTTAAACAATATATTTATAACTTATCCATTAAATATAGTAATATAGAGAGTAATAAATAATTTTTAAAATTTATTTAAAATTATTTCACATTAATAAAACCTATTTATCATGGAATGTATAAGTTTCGGTAAAATAGTTATACGTTTATAAATACTATTTTTTTAAAGGAACTACTTTTTATGTCTTTTTTAAATAATAATAAAATTAATTTTAGAGAGTCTTATAAATTGAATTTGGTAAAATAGACTTCATTTTAAAATATTTAATATAAAAAATTTCTTATGGCGATTTTCAGTATTTTTCTGAAAATTTTCAATTTTTGATGAATACTGAAAAATGCAGCATTGTTGTTAAAAATTGACTTTTCATTTAAATAAATATTTTTATATAATTTTATTTTATAGTAAAAAATGTATAAATAAAACATATATTAATCCAATTTAGTTCATTTTAATATTTTTTATAATATAATTAGATATAAAAATTTATTGAACTTTTAAACATCGCCTTTACCCGCCTTCTAGCCACATCTATGGGACTAGAATTAAACGTAAATTTACAACTTCTGTGAATTAAATATTGAATAATAGACATACATTATTGTAATTTTTATGAAATTTTCGGTCTAATATAATCAACTTATTTTTTTGAATAGTATCTTTGATAAATTTTTATTTATTTACTGCGATTAACAGTAAATCGGATAATTAAGGGTAAAAATAATATTATGAGTATTATAATATTACCCTAACACTTGTCCTAATTAAATTGGATCAGTTTTTTTAACCAAATATATCCTTGGTTAGATTCTTGAACCACTTTTCTCCACTTGGATGACTTTAATATATTTATTATGTTATATTTTAATAAAATCGAATTTTTTATATTTTTGTTTTTAAAAAGTGAAATATTTTTAATATGAAGTTATATAAGAGATATGGTTGACTATAAATAATCATTAGAAAACTAAAATATTTATCTATATCTTGGTAATTTATTTATAATTTCTTAAAATATATAATTAAATTAAATTGTGACACAATGATGATGCACTAATCGATTTATTAAAGGAAGAATCAAATAAATGATATTAATAATATTAAAGTAAATATAATTTAAAATATATAATGTCATACAAAAATTTTATAGATTTTTATGCCATGTTATAGATGATTTAATTTATTTTTTATAATCAATAAATTGTTTATGATTTTTTAACAATTCAATTAATAAATAGTGTCAAAATTGACATAAATGAGATTTTAAAATAAAAAATATTTTATTAAAAGATATAAATTTCATGAAAATATATTATTTGGCTAAATAACTAGGATAATAACAAATATGTCATAAATGATCCAATTTGGGTTCTTTTTTAATTTTATAGTAAATATATTAACCCTATAGTGTAAAAGGACAAGTTGTTACAATAAGCGTTAAATTGTTTAACTAAGGATTAAAGACAAGAGATAAGGTTAATTTGGTGACCTAAACATGTATATGATTCATTGTCTGATAGTATTTATATACATACTCATCTTATCATAGAAATAATTCACTTTGTAACTATTTTAAATCAAAAATAAATTTATATTAAATTAATAGTTTTTGAATTTCAAAAAGTGTCCCTCCCCTCTCTTATAAAAGGGAACATCTCCTTCTCTTTTATTAACACCTAAAAAGCTATTTAGATTGGCCAAATCCTTCCAATTTATCCGAAAAACTTCCCTCACTTCATACTATAGGTTATACATTGGGTATAAATTTAACCTAAAGATTCCTTTTGATCAAATAAAAATGAGACACTCAAAGAAGAGGGAATCGTTTTACGAAATCTTTCACAGTTATTTTCTTCTTCTAATTAGTTTTACTATGTTATTTCCATACTATAGTAGTAAATATATCATTTACTATATTATCATATAATTTTATTATTATGGGGAAATAATATTCCTCTTTTTAATTATCCTATAAAAAATAATATCACCGTGTGTGCGTATGTCTTACCGTCTCTAAGTTGTGATGTAAACTGTTTTTAATCTATACTTTATTTTAATGCATATGAGGATAAATATAAAGGGCATAAATAATAAATATGAAATGATTTTGTTTTTTTAATTCATATTCCATCCAATTCCTTACCCTTTACCTTTATAGAATTAAATCATCGCTAGTGTGTATGTACGACCTACCTTCTCCACAATGTGATGAGATTCATTCTCTAGGTTAACCATTCAAGAATGGTTATAAAAATATATATAATGAATAAGTATGAAATATATGACATAATAATTTTACCAGAATAATATATATATATATATCATTTACTTTGTTTAATTAATATGATAAAAAAATGGAAATTGTGTTCATGAATACGTACAACTTATCGTCTCTATGAACGGTGTATTCCATTTCATATATATATATATATATATTATATGTTAATATACTAAATATATATGCTATATATATATATCATGTTTTACATTTTTTAATTAATTAAATCATGATATTTTTAATAGAATCAAGTATAACAAGTAAACACATGTACGATAAACAAAGTGATTATTACCTGAAATGTTTCTTTAACATAGAAATTATTAATATATGGGTAATATAGAGTCATAAATTAATCATATAGTATATCATAAATATTATTATTTTGGTAGAAGTTAATAATATTTTTAAATCCATTATACAGTAGGTTCAAACACGTATAGAGAGTATCATACCTATGGTAAGGGAATTTTCATCTCACATTTAATTTTAGTGAGATATAAGCCATGTTCACCTCATATTTCTTATTTTTGGTTTATTTACTCACGTTACTATATTTCATATCAAGAATAAATTTACCTTCATGTTATCTAAAAATTCATTTGATGATATTGGGATTATGATTTAAAGGTTTAATGTGGTATGGGAGGCTTTGAATGTTTAAAGAATTAATCCTTTCTCCATTTCAATATTCTTGATATTATTTTACATAACTATTTCTAGGGATATAAAATTATTATAAAGGACATTGTATGTCTATTTTTATGCTCATTAAAAAAATTTCAAAAGGAATATTTTATGCTTTTATGTAACAATTAATATCTCAATCTCTTTATTATCTGATATTTCTTTTATGTACGAATTTACAGGGACATATTTATCATCCATATTTATGCTTCATAAAAATGCATTTTAAAACATTCATACTATTAATTTAAAAAATTTTAAAGAAATTTTTACCCATGTTTTATTTTATAAAAATGAATATTTTTTTTCATTTTCTTTTTAAGGTACTTTTTTTGACTTTTTTAACAATGTACGAGAAGAATGTTTTTTTGAATTATATGGGGTGAGTGGATTTTCCCTCTATCATGATCAATTAATGTTTTGAAGCTTCCTTCACAAGTTTACAAGATTATTTTCAATGAAAATATTTGTTTTTTAATTTTTTTATCATTTTATATAAATATTTTCTATAAACGTTGTATTTCTATAAATAATATTCTAATGGTTTTATTATGTATATTTTCATCTATGTCAACATCATTTATTCGAACATATGATTAATTTATGTTGATTTTTTATGATACAGACTATCATGTTGTATTAAAGGTTTTATGAATATTTTGACTGTGTATGTGCTATTTTTATATCATTTATGGATTAATGGTAATGAATTAATATTTTGAATGCTGGTTTTAATAAAAAAATTATGTTGGTTATGATTTCCCCTTTTTATATGAGGAATGCATTGGTCATAGTAAGTGATGAGTGGGGCCTGTTATAGCCCCTCGATGCATCAGTAGGTCTCATGAGACAAACTAGTTTGGGTTTTACCCGTTTATGTATGGTGTCTTGGCCAATATATTGATAGTATGTTTATGATGTTTGGTATTATTCATTTCTTCATTATGAGATCAGTTATTGATAATACATGTGAATATTCGACTAATATAATATCCATGTTAATGTTTAAACAAAATTATTTGATTTATTATCTCCATATTATGCTCAATATTATGTCTAAAAGGATTTTTTTAGTTGTATACCTTCCCTTAAATTTTTATGCTTATTTATGATAACTTCTTCTAAATTGTATACCCATACTGAGCATATAAGATCACCCTTATCTTATTTTTTACTTTCCTAGTTTTTGAATATGTGTATTATGATTGATATTCATGGTTAAACTAAGAGAATGATGGTTTTTTCAATGGATTATCTATGTAGTATTTTATGTTTTGATTTTTAATGTAAGGTCAATATATGTAATCTATTTTACAATACTACTAATATGATCAGTCATTCGGGGTTAGATTCTTTGTAATCACGCTAATGTATTAAAATAATTCACCGACTCTGGGATTCTTAGGTCGGGTCGTTATAGTCGGTATCAAAAGAAGTTTATTGAAAACCATCGAAATTAGATTTAGAAAACATAGATTAGGGAACATAACCGTAAGATAGAATTTGAAGATAAGTATAAAAGAATGTTATATAATTTTTGTAATGTAGAGATTATGTGGGTATTCCTATAGAATACATCCATGTCTGGATAATAAAAGGGATGTGTTTGTAGAATAGATGTACCTAAGAGTAATAAATCTGACAAGGTGTTCTAGGCCTGACTAAGTGTAACCCGGTACATGATAACATGCCTTACTGTGCACCTGGTTTGACACTCATATGGGATATACATAAGATAATTCACATTTTATTTACAAACCATTATGATAGATTTAAAGGTATATATGTCCCTAAAGAAATCATTTTTATGATCATGTGACTGTATATGAATACATATTCAATTTATGTTAAGAATTTTCCTAGTTTTTGGATTATATGTGATGATATAATATAAACTGGTGTGTTTCATCATTTAGAAATAGATCCCAGTAGAAGGAATTTGAACATCACTGATGTAACTGATCCAAAGAGTAACAAATATCATATCCTTCATGGTCTTAAGACAATATTTTTAAGGGATATAATCTCCCAATCATTCTCATCATATTAGAAATAATTTCATGTGATAATGAAAAGGGTAAAGAATTATAAAATTCATATAGTTATAATGGAAAGAAAGAAAATAAGAGGATGGAAGGTCAAAAGATGTAAAAAGAGAAGAAGAGAAATAGGTATTTTCTAACATGTGATAATTTTGAAAGAAAACACTATAGTTCTTGCTTAAAAGGGAAAGGAGTCAACTTCAACTATAGTGAGAAAGTATATCATGCTCATGATTACAAGGTAACGAAAGAAGCTATTCGTATTCTATGTTAGAATTGTAAAGAGTTTGGACACTATGAAAATCAATGTCTCAAAAATCAAAGGAATATACACTAAAAGAGACTAAAGGATCACAGTCTTGATTATTCCACTACCACAGATGAAAAAGAATTATTAATTTAATTTTGTTGTGATTGAATAATTATGTCATTTGGTTATTTTATCAATTATGTACTGGTTATATGAATTATCTAAATAAATAAGGATTGTAATATAGTAATTTTTATTTAAGTATTTTAAAAAATTAACATTTTTATTAAGGGTTTTAAGGTGATAAAATATTATATATGTGTCAATAAAAGCTAAATTAAGTTATTTGGGGAATTTTATGCTAAGATTTATTTTGAAAATTTAGAGACCATATTGGATTGTTAATTTGACATAAGTATTTTGGATGATTCTCAAAGTTAAAATGGATTTTGTTGAACTCTATATATTATTGTTTGAGGATTAAAATACATTAATTTTTAATATACTAATGTTATTTATAGATTTTCTTAATAATATATTTTTAGAAAAAGGACAACATGCAGGTCGGGCGACAACCCATCGTGTCTAGAAAGGTCGTGAGACTTGAACCCACAATTGAAGGGTGGCAATATTGCATCACCAACCACTGGACTACAAGAAGTCTTGGTTAGTATAACATGTAATTATTTATTTAAAAGGTATGAAAGATGAATTATAATTTAATTTTTGGAACCCTATACAAATAAGATAAATCAAATATTTTTTAATTTATAACTTTTTGAGAGAAAGATGAGTTTGTGTTAGAAATTGATTAAAGAATGAAACTCTACTTATCAAGTAACTATATTTACTTTTATTCTTAGTCTATCATGTAAATAAATTCTTCAAATATTATTAAAGGATCTTTAATCCTAAAATTATATCCTATATTTTTTTTCAATAAATAAAATGGTACCTTAGATCATCAAATATTTATAGCTTTGTGAGTGTTAACTTTCTCTAAATCATGTTCTCTATCACTTCCCATCAGAAATTGATGGTTATATTTTTATTTCATCTCCATGTTTCCAAACATGGAACCCTTTTATGTTTTAACTTTGGTAACCTTTGTACATACATTTCTTTATTTTTAAATTGATGTTTTATCAGTTCCAATGTGGGATTTCAATAAAGTAATTTTGAAAAGCTAAAACTCAATTTTTTTATACCGAGTTTAAATTGTGAGGATGAAATTTATTGAAGGAGGATAGAATTTAACACACCAATATTTCATAGTACACTATTTTTTTAAATAAATTCATTATCTTATATTGTGCACAACACCGACTTGTCTTGCATTACACACAACATTGAGTTTCGGTGAAACAAAACATTAGTATTATAATTATTTAATTGATATATTTATAACATATCCATTAAATATAGTAATATGGATAGTAATAAATAATTATTAAATATTATTTATAATTTTATCACATAATTTAAACATATTTATATTGGAATGTATAAGTTTCAATAAAATAGTTATATGTTTATAAATACTATTTTCTAAAAGGAACAAAATTTTTTGACCATTTGTGAACAATAATAAAATTAATTTTATACACTCTTAAAAATATAATTTGTTAAACTAGAGTTCATTTTTTAATATGGAATATCAAAATTTTCTTAGGGTGAATTTTTGGTTTTTTTTGAATTGTTTCAATTTTGATAAATAGTGAAAAATACAGCATTGTTGTAAAAAAGTGACCATTTAATTTAAAAAATTACTAAGAATATTGGGGGAAATACCCTTTATTAAAAAGAGAAAATGAAAACAGGAACCCATTTTGAGATGCATAAGGGAAAACCCATTACAAGCTCATAGTCCCAGAGGCACATAACCTCAAAATAAAATCCTGAAGTCCCATAGGCACATAGCCTTAAAATGCGATGGCATGAAATACCAATACCCCCCAAACAATAGTAGCCAAAAATGATCCAAACCAGTTATATACCACCTGAGGTCATCATTCATCGCTAGCGTGATCTGTCCTAAAAACAATTGTGGCCACCGGACAAAGCCACCTCCATCCACCACCGTGCCCTTCCCGGGCTCCAATAATCGCTCCATTGTTGCACAAAAGACCTGCTAACCACAATCCCATCCATCCAACCATGAATACTCCCCCTCATCCTAGTGTCTTTGACCTACTGGTCCATTCCAACAGTGTCAAACACCATTTCGGGAGCACCTCGGTCAACCATCGCCAATCGTCGTCGTCTACGTCACCCTTTCAACCTGGTTCTTCATGTCACCAGAACCCCTGAGGGTATCCAAGGTTGACCAAAGGAAAAAAGTAGACTATTCTGACCAGATATAGTCTAAAACCAAATCTAGACTAGATCTGACAATGCTGTTGAGTCCTATCATCACTGCCCGAGTACCGAAGCCACCACGCAACTCGTAGACCGGGTCTCCATCCCTAACTGTATCGTCGATGTTTTGGATATGATGGAGATTTAACTACCTAGTTCTCTATTAAGGCCTCTCTATTTGATCATTAATCTTCCACTATGTAACACCATATTTTATGTTCAACGTTCCCCGACCCCACAAGAGCTTTGATGAAAACGGAGGACCAGACCGCTGAGGATGAAAAACATCACAACGCACGATCGACACCACCCACAATCCATCACCCACCATGACCATCACTGGGATCTACAACATTCGGAGATACCACTCGTATAAGACTAGATGCTAAATAATTTATAAAATCTAGGGTAAAAATCCTTTAGAATATGGGAGCTCTCAACCGAAGTCGAGATCCCCTATTCCTAACACATAAAATAATCTTTCATTTAAATCATTATTTTAGATTAAATTGATTTTTATGTCATTGTACATAAATAATACATATATTAATATAATTTAGTTCATTGTAATATTTTTTATAATTGAATTAAATATATAATCATTTATTGAATTTTTAAACATCTCTTTTACCCACCTTCTAGCCACATATATGGGAGTAGCATTTAATGTAATTGTACTACTTCTATGAATTGATTTTTGAAAAATATACATACATGGTTGTAATTATTATAAATCATTTTGTCTCATAGGATAAAATTATTTTTTTGGTTAGTTGTAACTTTGGTAAATTTTTATTTATTTACCACTGTTAAGGGTAAATTAGGTAATTAAGGATAAAAATAATATTATAAGAATTATAAAATTACCCTAAAATTTGTTTTCATATAATTTAATTAGTGTTTATATACCAAAATAGTCTTTTGGTGTATTTTGGGACCATTTGGATTATCTTGGATGACTTTAATATATTTATGATATTATATTTAAATAAAATAAAATTTTGTTATACTTTTGTTTTTAACAAGTAAAATATTTTTAAGATGATGTTATATAAGTCATTTGGTCAACTATAAATAGTCCTTATAAAGTTAATATTTTTATATAAATCATGGTAATTTATTAATAATTTTATGAAATATATTATTAAATTATATGGTGAGATAATGATGTTGTAGTAATTACTTTATTAAAGGAAGAATCAAATAAATGATATAAATAATTTTAAAATAATAATAATTTAAATATTTTCTGTCAAAAAAAAATTATTTTTGACTTTGTAATATTAGGGATGAGTAAATTTAATTTTTTACAAGTAATAATGTTTTTATTATTTTTTAAAAAGTCAATCAATAAAAAGTATAAAAATTGACATAAAAGATATTTTAAAATAAAAAATAATTTATTAAATGATATTAAATTCATAAAAATATATTTTTTTCAACTAACTAGGAAAATTATAATTAGTTCATAAATGTTATATTTGGGGTATTTTCATTTTATAGTAAATATATTATCCCTATAGTCTAAAAATACAAGTTGTTACGGTAAGAGTTAAATTGGTTAACTGAAGGTTAAATCCATGAGATAAGGTTGGTTTTGTGATCTGAATATGTCTAATATTTAGTTATGGAGAGTATTATGACCAATAGTCATCTTATCCTTGAAATAACTCACTCTGGAGCTATAATAAATCGAAAATAAATTTATATTAAATTAATAATTTTGGAATTTCCAAAAGTTCACCTCCCCTATCTTGTAAAAGGGAACCAATACTTTTCTTTTATTCACACCTATCAATTCCTTTATTCAGGATAAACCCTGTAACGTTTTCCTCAAAAACTTCCTCAATTCATCTTACAGGCCATAATTTAGGATGAAATCCAACTTAAGGAGTCCTTTTGTTCAAATTAAAAGGAGACACTTGAAGAAGAGGTAATTGTTTTACAAACTCCTTCAAATTTCTTTTCTTATTCTACTTCCTTTTCCTAAGTTGATTCCATAATAAAGTAATAACAAAAACATATAATATATTCTGAGATTTTTTTTTGATTATGGGTTAACCATATTATTCTTTTTACCCATCCTATGAAAAATAATATCACCATGCGTGCAGGCGTACAGCTTACCGTCTCCACGACATGGTGTAAACTATTTTTCATATATAATTTATTTATATTGGTATAATGATGAATATAAAGGATTTAAATAATAAATATGACATTATATTATTTATTTATTATTCATATTTCATCCAAATCCTTACCCTTAACCATTACGCAATGATATCAACACTTGTGCATATGTAGGATCTACCGTCTCCATGGCACGATGAGAATCATTCTCCATGTTAACCATTCAAGAATGATTATTAATATATATATATATATATAATAAATAATTTTGAAATATATGAAATAATAATTATACTGAAATTATATATATATATGTGTGTCATTTAATTTCATTCATTTAATACTATAATAAAATGAAAACAGTGTTCATTCGTATTTACGACCTAGCGTCTCTATGAATGGTGTATTCTATTTCATATATCTATATTTTATATATGTTTATATAGTTAGTAAATATGATATATATATATAATATTTTAGTTATGTAAGTAATTAATTCATGATCTATGTAATATGATCAATAATAATTAGTCAAAACATGTATGATAAACAAAGTGATTATTACCTGAAATGATTCTTTAACTAAGAAATTATTAATAAATGTGTAATATAAAGTCATAAACGAATCATATATGATATCATAAATATTATTATTCTGCTATAAGTTAAAAATATGTTTAAAACCATTATATAGGAGTTTTGGACACGTAAGGAGAGTATCATACCTAAGGTAAGGGAATTTCCATCTCACTTTTAATTTTACTTGAGATATAATCCATGTTAAACACCTATTTATAATGTGTTGTGTATGTATTTACCATATTATATTTCATATCATGAATTAATTTAACTTTATTTTATTTAAATATTAATTTGATGATATCGGTCTTATGACTTAAGTGTTCAATGTGGTAAGGGACACTTTGAATGTTTAACAAATTAATCTTTTATCGATATAAATATTATTGATATTATTTTACATAACTATTTATATGGATTTAATAGGATTCTAAAGGTAATTTTATATCTTTTTTCAAGCTCATTAATTTTTCTTCAAAATGAATCATTTATGTTTTTATGTAAGTATTAATTTCACAATTTATTTATTATCTGGGATTTCATTTATGTAAGAATTTACTTTGAAATATTTATCATACACCTCCATTCCTCTTAAAAATGTATTTCAGAAAATTATTAATATTATTTTACAATTTTTGAAATGCATTTTTACCCATGTTTGGTTTTATAAAAAGGAATCTTTTTTTCATTTTCCTCATAAGGTACTTTGTTATAATTTTTCAATAAAGTACAAGAAGAATGTTTTTTAACTTATACGACATGAGCATATTAATCTAATGTTGTTATGCCTTACCATTTCGAAGCTTCCTTTACAAGATTAAAATATGATTTTTAACAAAAATATTTTCTTTTTAAATTGTACATATTTTAAAATAACTATTTTCAATAAAATGGGTATTTCTCTAATGAAGTTTCTAATGATTGTATTAAAAACATTCTTATCTATGTCAACATCCTTTATTAGAATTTATGTTTAATTGAGGTTGATTCATTATGATAAAAACTATCATATAATATTGAAGGGTTTATGAATTTATTGACTATGGATGTTATATTTTTATAACATTTATAGTATATGTATAATGTATTAAGAATTTATATTGTAGTTTTAATATGAATTTTATGTTCATTGGGATTTCTTCTTTTAATGTGAGGATTGCATTGTACATAGTAAGTGATGAGTGGGGCCCACTATATCCCCTTGATGCATCAATAAGTCTAATGAGACAAACTAGTTTGGGTTTTTACCCATTTATGTATGGTTTCTTGGATGAAGCCTTGATAGTATGTTTATGATATCTGGTATTATGTATTTCCTCATTATGTGATTAGTTATTTATATTACATTTGTTTATTTGACTATTAGAATATCCATGTGAATGTTTAAATGGAATTATTTTATTTATTCTTTTTATATTATTCACAATATTATGTTGAAAAGGCTAGTGTATTAGTTTTATACCTTTTCTTAAAAGTTTATGCTTATTTATAATAGATTCCGCTATATTGGTTACTCTTACTGAGCATTTGAGCTCATCCCTTTCTTATGTTTTACTTTCCCAGGTTTCCAAGATGTTCATTATGACTGATATGTAGGGTTAAGCTAAGATAATAATAGATTTACCAATGGATTATCCATGTTTTATATTATGTTTTTTAATGAAATTTTCATGTATGTAACATATTTTTTAAGACTTATAAATTGATCAGTCCTTTAATATTTTATTATTTGAAATAATACCAATGTATTAAAATAATTCTCTGGATTTGGGATTCGAGGGTTTTCATGTTACCCATCGAAGTTTGAAGCAGTTGTTTCTTGGGCAGACACCCAAGAATGTTGCAGAGGTTCACAATTTCCTTGGTATCATAATATATTATTGGAGTTTTGTACCCAATTTCACTCAATTTAATGCCATGTTGATTTCATTTAGAAGGAAAGAACCAAGATTTTTCATGGAATGATTAGTTCTAGGTAGTTTTTTGTTACCAAAAGGAATAGTTGTTCAGTGCCCTAGTGCTCTGGTTTCCTGAGGAAGGGGTAATGTTTAAGGTGTTTTATGACACTTCCCATCAGGGTTTGGGATGTGTACTAATTTAGTGGTGACATGTTATCTCTTATAGATCTAGAGAGTTGTGTCCCCATGAGATTAATTACATCACCCTTGACCTAGAGCTAGAAACATTAATTTTTTCACTAAATATGTGGTGGAATTACCTCATTGTGGAGAAATTTATAGTCTTCACATATCACAATAGTTTGAGGTATATATTTGTCGAATGTGACCTGAATCTATGAAAATGGAGGTGGATGAAGTTTCATCTGGATTATGATTTTGAGACTCATATACCTCAAGAAAGTGGAATTTTGAGGTCTATGATTTAAGTAGAAAGTATCATAAAGATGTTGTTCAGAAATCTGTAGATGCTTATAGAGTAATGGAGGAGTTGACAACCCTTCACTTAGATGAAGGGGTAGATTTAGGTAGAGATTATTTGTTACAAATGATGGTTCAATATTCTTTAATTCAGTGGTTGGATGACTCTCATTGGAGATACTCAAAGGCAGAGGTCTTGCATGATCATGTTGGTCATGGTGATGCTCTAGAGGGATGGTTATAGGATGGTCAGAACCTGATGTTGTTTCATGGAATGTTTCTTGTTCCAGTTGATATGAATGGTGAAGTCCATTGTGAGTTTTATAGATCATATTTGGAGGTACACCCAGTATTTTCTAAGATTTACCATGGTTTAAGGATATAGTTTTAGTGTCCCGAGATAAAATGGGCAGTGGTGGAGTTTGTAAATAAGTTCTTGGTTCGACAACAGGTAAAGGAAAAACACCATGTTACCAGTGGTTTTTTTGCAGCATTTGGATGTTCTCAAGTGGATATGAGATGAAATATCGATGGATTTTGTCACATGGTTACCTAGATCTCAAGGATGTTTTGTTTCTTTCTAGGTTATCATGGATCAGTTGATGAAATAATCTCACTTCATAGCGATCAAAGAGTCGGGCGGAGGGTATACTTTGGATAATAAGTATTTGGATGAAGTAATATGGTTTTATGATGTTTCTAGGTCCATTGTATCAGATTGGGATTCTTGGTTTACCTCACTATTCTCAAGGGGATTACATCATTCTTTTAGAACTCAGTTACACCTCATTACTGCTTTCCACCCTCATAAATATGGGAAGAAGGAACAAATTATCCAAACATTGGAGGATATGTTGCAAGAATGCATATTGGACTTTGGTGGATCCTTTGTATGAAACCGTACCTTTGTGGAGTTTTCTTTTAATAATAGTTATCACTCTTACATTGGAATATCCCCATTTGTGGATTTTTATGGGAGACGACGTCATTCTCTATTGTGATGGGCATAGATTGGGGAGATAGTCGTTCTTAGTTATGATGTGGTGCATAGCATGATAGAAAAATTTCAGCTTATTCCCAAGATTATGAAAGCAGTGCAGGACTAGAAAAATATTATACTTCTCACAGAAGGAGGACAATTGAGTTTGAGGTTGGGGACCATGTGTTCTTGATAGTTTTCATTCGATGATGGTAGTGGAGGTTTGGTAGAGGGATTAAAATTTCTCCCTATATTTTTGGACCCTTTGAGGTGTTGAGGAGAGTGGGAGAGCTGTCATATCATCAATCATTCCCACCAAGTGTAGAGAGGATCCACAACGTCATTCATAACTCTCAGCTTTATCGGTATCTTCAGGATGAATCCCATATTAATGACTGGGAGAGTTATACAATGAGGATGATATGATGTTTATGAAGTGGCCAGTATAGATCCCGGATCATTGAGAGAAGGTGTTTTATGGAAGGACCATTCCTTTGGTTCTTGTGTTTTGGAGTCATGGTGACTAGGAGGAGATTACTTGGGAGTGATAGACACATATTCGTTCCCAGTTCCTAATGTTGTTTTGAGTTTTTCCTTGTTCTATTTTTTCTTTGTTATGTGATGTTTGAACATTGAAGATTATGATATGATTTATTTTCCCTTATTTTATGTTGTGTGATAAGTTCCTAACATATTATAGGGTGAGGAAATAATTCTTAATCAAGATGCAATAGTTGTGATGTGATTAAACACATGTGGGAGAGTTAATGTTGTCCAGAGTGGATAGTATCTTAACATGGAGGATGAAATTCTCAGGTTTTTATGTCTATAAAGTTCAGTTTATTATGGTTGTGAATTTTTTTTGGTCATTTGGGTTGACGTATCAAATACCAAGATGATAAGTCCTGGTTAACAAATTTTTGAGGGGGTTCTCTTGGGTGTAGAGGTTTTCACTCCAAATTTCAAACAAACACAAGGTGGTTTATTAATGAATGTTGATGTGTTTAGTTTATTGCATCATTTATTGTGTGACGAGAACCTTGATAGGTATCTCGAGGGATGGTTTTTTGGACCCTTCTTCTCTTTCCCTTCAAGTTGGTCTTAAATTATCAAGGGAGAGAATAGTTCAAGAGTTATTTGATGTAATGGAATGGACCCTTACAGTCCATTACTTTTGGGAAATCCATTGTTTTAGGTGTCCTGGGAAATCAATGTGAATATTTTCCACACGATGATATATTACATGTTTTTTATGTTTACCCATAGTGGCTTATCCCAATGGTGCATCATGCCAATACTGTATCACCCTGGTGGTACCTCAATGATGGTAGCTCACCCTGGAGATGTCTCACCCTGGTGTAGGCTCGCTGGTGGTGTCTCACCCTAGTGGTGTCCTGCTTGCCATATCTCACCCCGGTGGTGTGTTACTAGCGGTGTCTCACCCTATCGGTGGATCGCTTGCGGTGTCTCACCCTGGTAGTGGATCGCTAGTAGTATCTCATCATAGTGGTCACTCATTCGCAGTCACTCATCCGGTAGTGCCTCATATGATGGTTCCTCTTCCGACAGTGCCTCGTCTAATTGTGTCTTGATGGTAGTGCATCATGTGCATTATTTCTAGTTCTTCTAGTTTTTTCATTTTAGCATCTTTCCTTGTTGTAAAATCGGTTTAAGGAAAAAATTAAAAGGCATTGAGACCATTTCAAAGGCCATAAATTATAACATTAATTTCCTAAGGTTCCATGGTCTTTTAAGTGGTCAAAACTCATGGTCTAGGGTAGATCCATCTTTAATGGAATGTTAAAAATGTATCTAATCTCGTGACTCAAATACAATCTTCATAAAGCTGAGATATCGTTCCTCTTCTACATTCCTTCATGCTTTCTCTTACTACAAGACTTGATTAATCCTTCTTCCCATCAGATTCATGTGGCTAGGCTACTACTTCTGGTTCGTGATTCCCTAGATGGTTACCTGTTGTATGCACTCCCCTATTTTTAGCACAACTAGGATGTGTCTGTCATTCTTCTTCCAGGTATAATTTCCTTTATCATTCCAAATTGTTCATCAAGTAGGATGGGTTTATTAATTTTTTACTCTATGAATATATTTTATTATAAAATAATAAATATAGTCAAATTGGTTTCTAAATCAATATACATGGGTTAGGGAAAGTGATGCATGAACTTGTTGTATATTTGATTTTGATAATATTATGATTTGTATGGTCTTACTACCAACTTAAAATTGTCATCATTGGTGGTCCTTGTTTGCACACCTAATGGTTTATAGAATACATGTTGTTGTTTTCTCTATTGATTGCTTTTAGAAATTGGTTAACTACATATATTCACATAATAAACGAATCCCCTAGGATCGTACAATTTTTTTGGTAACCCCTAAATTAACAAGTGGAATTAAATAAGGGATTCCTTATTAAATCATAAAATGTGTTTTTCTATGGTACATGCGGTGATGTGTTTTGTGGGATTATTTTGGTTTTTGTTTGTGGGGGAAATGGATGACATGTGGTTATACAATGGGGTTGGTATGGGTGTGGTGTGATTATTTATAAGGGATGTGAAATTGGTTGTGTTGTAATGTGTTGATGGATGTGGTGATGAGTTTGGGTTGGGTTCTGTTAATCTGATGAACATGAAGGATGAGTTTGAAGAAGGACCATTTTGTTTTTATGGGTAATTACGTAGATTATTTTCATTGATAATATAGAGAAGCCTTCATCACATGGAGGATGTTTTTTAAAACATCTTATGAGGAGAATGAATGGCTGGGTTCCCTATATTTTCCTCTCTATCTTTGAGAAGAGGAAGGTATGGCACATGATATGATGGTCAGAGGTCGGTTAGTGATTTAAATGGTGGTTCTGATAGCTCATGTTTTTATGGGCAAGGTGGTTCATTGAATAGGTGTATTCAGGTGAGATGTGATATCCTAGGTGTTTGTGGCTGAGGTGTTTTGTTTCCTAGGTGTCCTTGGGATGTGTTGTGAGATTATTTCACATGTGTCTTTAGGTTGAGTTGTGATGTGATGTGACAAAAGTGTTGTATTGTTTAACGTCGTATAAAAATAACGAATGTGAACCAATGTAAAGATATTGATTCTAGGGGTTGTTTCACGAATCAACATCGTATGAGATAGAGGTGAACCGATGTGAAGAGATTGGTTTTCGGATTGAACCTTGGGAGGTTGCCTACATACCCAGCCTAGAAGGGAAGGATCAAGGTCTGTGTAGTTCAATTAAAGAATGAATTAATGATCAAGTTGTTCTTGGGGACAATAACCTAAAAAATGATGCTGTGACTTACACATGGTTAGTAGCCCAGAGAGAGTGTTATGGATGAGGTTTGCTCTAAGCTCACAAGATTCATACTCAGTGTGAGAAACAAGAGGTAGCAATAAACTTAACAATACATAGTTTAACGTCATGTAGGACGCATGAAGGGACTATTCAGTTTAATGTCTTGCAGTTAGGACTATTGGTGCTACACAGTTTAGTGTCATGTAGCAGGGACAAAAGTATAGTTTAATGTCATGTAGGACGTATCACATACTTTCTGTACAGTTTAGTGTCATGTAGTTAGGACGATGGGGACAATAGAGTTTAACTGCATGTTGGACGAAAGGGAGATTGTACAGTTTAATGTCATGCAGTGAGGACAAAAGTGTACACCATTTAATGTCATGTTGGATGCATTGGGGATTTTTTTCATAGTTTAACGTCATGTTGGACGAAAAAGGGACGATACAGTTTAGCGTCATCTTGGATGAAAGTGCGAATAGTTTAAGGTCATATGCCTGGACCGTGGATGGTGCAGTTTAATGTCATGCTGGATGGTGGTGTAGTTTAAGGTCATACATGACCTTTGATTATTATGTTGTTTAACGTCTTTCCGAACGTAAGGGACTTTTATACCGTTTAGTGTCATGTAGTTAGGACGTCGCAGTTTAACGTCTTGCTGGACGTAAGGGACATGCAAATAGTTTAGGGTCATATGCATGGACAATTGATGATGCTGTTCAAGGTCATACAGGACCTAGTGTCATTTTAAGGTCATACATGACCATTTAGGGAACTTTTTCACAGTTTAGCGTCTTGTGAGACGAAAGTACAAATAGTTTAAGGTCATATGTATAGACCGTTGTTGTATATTTTAACGTCATATAGCAAGGACAAAGTACAGTTTAATGTCATGTCGTACGTATTAAAGGAATTTTGTATAGTTTAACGTCATATAGCAAGGAAGAAGTGGTGCTTCACAGTTTAGTGTCATGTTGTAGGGACATCTGTAAGGTACTTTGCAGTTTATACAAAATACTTCTTTATAAATCTGTCATTGGTTGGAGTAGTGATTAGTTCTCCATCCATCGAGATTAATGAATAAGCTCCATTAGTGTAGACCCTATGTATTGAATAAGGTCTTTCCCATTTTGGCTCAAGCTTGGGAGGTTTTGTTCCTGGTATAATTGGAGTTCTAAAAACTAATACCAGTTCTCCCTGAGTGAATGAACGAAGATGAACTTTTTTGTTAAAAGCTCGTGCTATTCGATTCTATTAGACTTCCAAGTGGTGCAAAGTGCACAATCTTTTCTCATCTAACAGTTCCAATTCATTCAATCACTTTTGAGATTTCTCATATGTATATGACTGATCAAAAATGGCTACTCTGAGCGAGGGTAGTTGAACTTCAATGGGAAAGATGGATTCTGTTCCATATACTAATGAATATGGAGTTGACCGAGTTGCAGTGCGGGTGGTAGTCCGATAAGCCCATAAAGCATGAAAGAGTTTTTCAGGCCATGACCTCTTATCTTTATCCACCATATTTTGCAGTATATTTGAAAGAGTCTCGTTAAAGGCTTCTATCTGGTCGTTGGTCGCTGCATGATACTGAGATGAATGGTTGGATTTGATGTTGTATTGTTGATACAACTTCTTCATCTCGGATGAACAAAAATTGGTTCCATTTTCCATCAATATGGTATGAGGGACACCAAATCTGGTAGTGATGTTAGACTTGATGAAGCCAACAATGCATTTAGAACTGATTTCCTTGAGAGGTATTGCCTCTGCCCATTTGGAAAAGAAGTCAGTAGCAGTAAGAATATACTTAAATTGCTTGGACGTAGCCGAAGGGTAAGGCCCCACCACATCCATCCCCCATGTGGAAAATGGCCATGAGTATTTAGCTGTATGAAGCAACTATGGAGGTTGATGAATGAAGTTGGCATGTACTTGGCATGAATGACACTTCTTTGTGAAATCAACACAATCTCGTATCATTGAAGGCTAAAAGTATCCAAGCCTTCGAATTTGATCAGATAGTCTATGTCCAGACTGGTGGGCACCATAGACTCATGCATGCACTTCTTTCAGGGCTGCCATTGTCTCTTCACCATAAATGCATCGGAAGAGAACTCCATCAAAACCACGTTTGTAGAGAATTTTCTCTTGGTGATCTGGTCTATCATAAAGAGTAAAATTAACCACACGTCACCAGATTATTTCTTTCTCAGCTCTATCTGGTGGAAGTGTTCCATTTTGAAGGTATTTCCTGATAGGTGACATCCATCCTTTAGTATGACCATACGGTTTAGGAATGTGACAAATTTCATTAATTTCCTCTGTTCTGATTCGAACATAAGGTGAAATTTCACAACAGTGGCCAATACTGATGGCTGTCTCGTCCCGATTTGGATCTGCCAGAGTTGTGGCTATATTAGCCAACACATCAGCTTGAGCATTTTGTGATATTGGGACATAAGAAAATGTCGGTTCCAAAGGGAATTCCGCCATTAACTCTCTGACGTAATCATACAAAGGGATTATTTATTCTTTTCTAATGGAATAAACCCCATTGACTTGTTTGATTACCAGTTCTGAATCACCCTTCACCTTTAAGTGATTTACTTGTGCTTGAAGCGCTAATTCCAAGCCTGCGATAAGAGCTTTGTATTCGGCTTCATTATTGGTACCACCTTCCCACAATAAGAAGGAATAAGGTAACACTGCCTTTTTGGAGAAATGAGCACAATTCCTAATCCAACTTTGTTGAATTTAGGATTTTTCCAATTTCCTCCCTGTTGGACTTCTGGAAGCACCATCAAAATACATTTCCCATGCCTGAGGACTTTGTTGAATAGAGAAGACTTCTTCATCATGGAGTTCAATATCTGAAGACGTGTCTTCCACTGAAGGGTGTTCAGCCAGGAAATCAGCCAGAGATTGGCCCTTTATCGCCTTTTGAGACATATACTGAATGTCGAATTGCTGCAAAATAACTGCCCACCTTGCTAGACGTCCTGTAAGTATTGGACGACTAAGGATGAATTTGAGTGGGTTATTTCGAGTTACCAATTGGACCTCGTGATGTTGCAGGTAGTGTCTCAACTTTTGAACTACAATGATTAATGCCAGGAAGCACTTCTCATTACTTGAATAACGGGTTTCTGCTTCAAGCATGGTTCGACGGAGATAGTAGAGACTGTTTTCATTCCCAGCATCATTCTTTTGAGAAAGAAAGGCACCCAATGATCGCTCTAGAGCTGTCACATTGAGGATAAGTGGTCTTCCTTCAATAGGTGGCATGAGTACCGGTGGACTCAAGAGGTATTTATTGAGAATATCGAATGCTTCTTGACATTCTTCAGTCCACTGGTTAGTGACTCCATTCTTCATCAATTTGGTATAGGGTAAAATTTTTCCTGCCAAATTGGCGATGAAACGCCGAATATAGGCTAAGTGTCCTTGAAGTCCTCCTAATTCTTTCAAATTTTGAGGAGGTGACATACAATGTATTGACCTTTTCTTCTCAGGATCGACTTCAATACCATGATGGCATACAATAATGCCGATAAATTTTCATGAGGTTACCCCAAAAGCACATTTTAAGGGGTTCATCTTCAAATTATGTTGTCAAAGCTTGCAGAATATGACTTCCAAATAAGCCATGTGATTAGAAAGTTGTTTGTATTTAACTACCAAATCGTCTACATAGTATTCAAAAAACTTCCCTAAGAAGGGTTTGAAGATACGATGCATGGAACGCTAATAAGTTGCACATGCATTCTTTAAGCCAAAGGGCATTCCCCGGTAACAAAACACACCCTGAGGGGCTCTGAAGGCTGTTGATTCCTCATCTTATGGGGCCATTCGGATCTGATTATATCCATAATATCCATCCATGAAGGAAAGTTCTTCATAGCCATCTATTGTATCAATTAGAAGTTCTGTAATCAGAACTGGGAAATCATCCTTAGGACAATGCCGATTAAGA
Source organism: Viscum album (assembly GCA_963277665.1). Classification (NCBI taxonomy): domain Eukaryota; kingdom Viridiplantae; phylum Streptophyta; class Magnoliopsida; order Santalales; family Viscaceae; genus Viscum; species Viscum album. The sequence goes on from OY728125.1 coordinate 2,050,488,716, forward strand.
TATATGAAATCGATGAAAACTCTAATTTTTCCATTATTTTTCTTTATAGGGAAAATATTAGCCAACCATTTGGGATATTGAACTTCTATGACAAAGTTAGCTTTGATAAGCTTATCCACTTCAGCTTCAATTTTAGAAGCATATGTTGGGTGTGTTCTTCTCGCGGATTTCTTAAATCCTCGATGTTCTTCTGGTAAACCCAAATAATGAGTATCAACATCAGGATCAAGCCCAAGAATTTCTATATAGTTCCAAGAAAAAATATCTCTATTTCACTTTAGAAAAGAAATATACATCTCTTTCTCTTCAAGGGTCATGGCCGCACAGATTAAAGTGGGGTGTGGATCTTCCTTTGTACCCAGATTTATTTCTCTGAGTTCATCCACAGTGGTAGAGATACCCTCTTCAAATGCTGTAGGAGCATCTCTGAGATCTTTATATTCCTCTTCATCATGTGTTATTTCTTCCGTGTGTACTTGCATAGTAGATGACGAAGCAGAATTTTCATGATCAGAAGAGATGTCCAAATTTTCATATCTTGAAGAAGAAGCTTCCATTTCCGACCTGATTGATGATGAAGGGTCTTATTTGGGTAATAAAGAGGAGATGATGGATTGAGAATCGAAATCAATGTTCAACTCCGATGTTGCTATAACTTCTTCTGGCCTAATTGGCGAAGTATAGACTTGTTGGATTTCAGTAGATGAAATGAAGACGTCACCATTTGTGCTTTCATCACTGCTTGGTAGATTACCAATTTCTCCCATGTTTTTTGGGTCGATTGCCGTAATTGACATTATGGATATTTCCATAAGAGTATTTTGATTTGAGTATACCTTGACAATTTGACTGATAGGAAACACATAATCTGTACTCACATGTGTAAATGGATTTACTGGAATTTTTTTCCAAATCATATGGAGAATTAACATTGGTAATCTCCTTTGTTATGGATTTCTCCCTGTGTTTCATGTGATAGAATTCCACCTCAATCTATTGAGACTAACATGTCTTGAACTGGGCCTTATCACCATACAATGTCCCAACTTGACCATCGAAATAATATTTGAGACATTGATGGTATGATGAAGGGATAGCCGTATGATGATGTAGCCAGGGTCTTCCAAGAAAGACGTTGAAAGCTGAGTCTTGATCAAAAATCATGAAATCTGAATTGGATACAAGATCTCCAAACTAAGTTCTGAGTGTAACTTCGCCTAGTGGTTCTTGTTCATTTTTATCATATCCTTGTAACATCATGGTAGAAGGAGATAAATTAGATTTTGTGAGGCCCAATCGACGAAGTGTACGAATGGGCATGAGGTTGACTCCTGAACCATTGTCAATGAAAGATCTTCGAACATCCATGCAATTGACCTTTCCGGATAAGTACAATGGCCTAATATGTCCATGCACAACATCATCTTCATATTCATCAGTAAAAGATATTATTGCATGGAATTCTGCAGGATTATTCACTTTGTGATAGACTTTTGCTGCAGCAATTTCAGTTTCAAACTCCTGAGGACTCGACAAAGCCTCGATGAGTGCTTCCCGAAGATATTTTGATAGATTCAGAGCATCCATAATTGATAACATGGTTGGTACTTGGGCCATGTGTTTCAATATATCATACTGTTGATCCATAGGTCTACGTTCCCCAGCAGGAATATGTGGTTTAGCAATTACTTTGGAAGTAGATTCTTTGGAAGTTGATGCATCTTGTATTGGGATAGGAGTTGGAAATATTCCTGGTTTTGGAAGACTAGAATGATTAGATCCATTTACTTTCTGAGAGGAAGATGATGAATCCTTCAACCATTCTTCCCAAATAATTGTGCCAGGACTGAATTTGTTATTGGTAGAAGAACTTTCTCGTTCTTCCTGAGCTCGCTGAAAGGATCTACCACGAGTTTCTAGTGCGTACACAGTTCTAGCAGGGGTAGAATTGGAATAGTGGCTTCCGAAAGATCCATGTCTTCCCCTATATCCCGATCCCCTGGAATTTCCACTGATTCCTCTATTTGATACAAGGAATTCAGGCTCATTGAAATCGAAACTGCGACTAGCATATGGATCTGTTAATTGAATCATATTAACAGAACCAAAGATTAACCCTTCGTCTGATGAAGACTCTACCTGATTAGCCTATTCAGGCTGTGCCATTTGGTGGGGCGGTTCATGTGGCTTTGAAGTAGATGGCATGAAGTCCGCCAAACCCAAAGACGACTTAGGCTTTGACACATACTCATCCTCTTCTGATTCTTTTTCTTTCTTTGTATCATGTCGTTTCATTGAGGACTTCCCCTCTGACAAAGAGGGTTTTTCCACAACATTCATGGAATAAGACACAATTGGTTTCCTTAATTGTGTTCGCAAAATAGCATGAGTTCAACTTATTGTCTTTCTGACCATCCAATCATCATACTTTTGTGCATTTTTTCTTTTGACTTCCTACCATTCACATTCCTCCCCTGGAAATGTAGCAGTGACATATGCTGTCGGGGCTGAGGAGCCTTTCAATGTGACATGTCCCAAGTCGACCATCTTTGGCAGGAGGACTTTGAAGACAAAACACTCCAGGATGGGATGCCCCAACATTTGATGAAAAGGGAAATAATTAGGACGGTCTTTATCTCTTTTCTTGTTTGGCCACTTTGGTATTGGAATTGAACCAAATTGTTTTCCAGAGCAGAAATGAAATAACCAGGAACTTGTTCATTTTAGAAAGAGTATGTTTTTCTCTTTAGATCCTAAAATTGTTTTCGTCTTTGATATTTTTGATCATCTGGATGAAAAGGCCTTTGTTTTTTGCACTCAAAAGGTGGATCCCTTCGAGATGATGAATTTGTTGAGGTAGAAATAGGTACATGTGCTTGTTTGAGCATAACTGTAGCAGTTTATACTTTACCCATTCATATTCCTAGAGCTGATGAATTACACGAGATTTAGCCTTAGCCTGTATAAGGGAATCTTCAATCTGGTGAGCGATTGAAGTAAGGTCTCGAAACCCTCCTGTGTATTTCACAGGGATTAATAGAATGCGTAATTCGTCACGCAGATTTGCCACACAAATTGGCAACAATTCTTCTTGAGGGAGTGCTAAACTCAAGGAATATGTTAATCCCATCCAGCAAGCAATGAAATCAGAGACTCTTTCATTCTCCCTTTTCTTACAGTTTGTAAGATCAACGACTTTTGTCGTTGGCAAAGTTGAGATGAACCGAAGGAGAAATTTTTGGCGAAGATCCTCCCATCCTATAATTGACCGGGATTGCAAGCTTGTATACCAAACAAAAGATGGTCCTTGCAAGGTTCGCACAAAGCATATGAGTTTCACTGCTTCTTGCTGCTCTGGAGTTCCCATCATAGGATCAAAAAAAGACAAGTAATGCGTCAAATGTTGTTCAGGATCGCCTGATCCATTGAAAATAGGGAATACAGGTTTCCCAAAACTGGATGAAGGAGAAATTGAATCTACCCATTCTGGGTAAACTTTCTTTTCTGGTTGAACTTGTGCACGCTTCCCTTCCATGGTTTCTAAATGCGTTGTTAATGAGTCAATAGTAGTTATTAACTTTTGAGAAACATCCGGTTGAACTTGGACTTGGGTAGGTGCAATGACTGGAGCTTGGACAGATGTGGCGATTGGTGCTGCAACTGATGGTAGCACTGCCAATTGTTGTTGCACTTGACCCGTAGGATTAGAACTGTGAGGGTGTACTGATAGAGGAGGATATTCTTGATCCATCTCAGTAGCTGTAAAAAATTGCTTTGGCTGAATGACTCCAGCATGATTAAGAAGAAGACTATTCTAAAGTAGTTCGGCATTCAACCTTCTTAATTCCTTCATTTCTTCCTCCTGTTGTGCAAACCTCTGCTCTAGTGAAAGCAATTGACCTTCTCCAAAGGAAGGATATGTAACCTGGTTCTTTCCCTTCCCTTTGTTGAATCCTTTTCGGAGAGGGGGAAGTGGGTTACTCGAAGGATTACTTATGTTCTGAGTAATCCTTTGACTTCGTGTACACACACCTTCATTATTTGTGTTGGTGCGTACATCTTATTGAGCAGGAACCTCTTCATCTGAGTCCCCTGAGTGAGCCTCATTTGGTGGATCAGCAACAACGACATTGATGAAATTAATCAATGCATAATTCATCACATCCCTTTTATCAGCATTTCTGTGATATTGTCTTCTTCCATGTCTTTGATGAGACATTGCCTTTGGTTGATTCTATTACTCAGGAACTTCTTGACAAACCTTATTTTGGAGGGAATCTCCTGATAATTTGGCTCTTCGTTCCTCTTGAGGTTTCTTCCCCAATCGAGAAAAGACCGACTTTTTCTGAGGAGGGGATTGATGATTTGAAAAGGTCCCCAGTTCGGTGGACTAGGGCGGTTCCTACTGTTCTCGCTCAAATCCCCGAATCCTTTTTGTTGATTCCAAGGGTTGGTTTAAAAGAGTCCCCAGTCTGGCGAGCTGGGTTGGCTCTTGACATGCTATGTCTGAGACATTCGTAAAATCTCTCTTGATCTTGCGAACCTTAGTTCGGAAATTAGCTGGATGCATTAACCTGTATCCGCTTTTATCACCCGGTTCAAAAGACTGTTGGATGATTCCCGACACTTCTGTCACTTGGTGAAGTGCTTGCTCCAAACGAGAGGCCTGTTAAATATTCTCGTTTTCTTGATGCAAGAGTAATTCGACAACTTGTTCCTTATATTCTTTATTTTGAGAGGAACTAGTTGAAGCCTGTTCTTGGGAAAACTTTTGATTACAAATAAAGCCCATTGAATGTGGCCGGCCATGGGAAATAACATTGCATGAGACCATTTTCGGCGGACTTTTCAAACTAGGGAGCACCGTGAAATGCAGTGCACCATGAACACCCAATCCTCTGACACGAATACCAGATGGGGAATTGGCAATTAACTGACACAATCTTCTTAGTGCGCCAAATCATGAACGTTGAAGGGCTCTCTGCTACCTTTCAGCCTTCGGATATCGAGATACTGATAGAGACACCAAATCAATCTGATGTTGTAACCCTTCTATTATCTTAAGATAATTTTCATATTCATCATAAGATAATAATTTATTTTCTAACTGAAAAAGAGTTTTACATATGTTTAGACGAATATCATGAATTTCATCTTCCGTCAACATTTCTGGAATATTATACTGAGAGTCAGCCAGAGGCCAAAACATGTCTGGCACTTCCCCTTTCGCTAGTTGTTTTCTCATATTCAGCATTTCCTCTTTATCATTTAATGAATATTCTTCTAACTGATTTGACCAGAGTTGGTGTTTCCTTCTTGCTTCATTGGGTTCAATAAGATTGGTAGAGAAATTATTGATCAAACTAGAAAATGCATGACTTAGGGGTGGTTCAGAGAATGACCTACACCCTGGGCTATCTTCTGATTGAGAAAGTATTTCACCTGCTAGCGATGAAGCTTCAGACATGACTGGTTTCGAATTTGAAAATGCATCAAGATAAGAGGGCTTTCTCGACACTACATTGTCCACTAGAGCATTTTCCGGGCAATGTGCATCACTACTGCGGAGAGGACTTTCGCAGAAAAATTCATCATCATGCGGAGGACCACCATAATGGGTTACAGAATATGAGTAGATCTCTTGCTCCTAGGTCTTCTGACCACACAGAGGGTTCCTGTGGCACTCATCTGAAGATGAAATATCGAGATCGACCGAATTGTCATGAAGAAAGCCTTCATGAGGAAGTGTCTGTTGAAGACCTTCGGAATTAATGTTCCCACTACTGGGAACTGAGGGAGTATAATATTGAATTCCAATAGATAATTGACTGAGGGCTTCAAGAACTCCAGCATCACGCAAGGCCTTGTCACTGATTGGCTGTTGATCTCTCGACTGTATTGGGTGGGTATTTTTCGTAGACGCCTTCTTACTCACTTTGGAAACCACTTGTTGACGAAAGTGGCTGCTTTGAGCAGGTGTATGTGTCTGATCAGGAAATATGGCCTGGTTAGGATGATGATCTCTTCTCAAATTAGGTGTATGTACCCGATTTGGTCATCTGTATGATATGGGGGAGTATGCCCCATAACCCTCTTGGACTAGAACAGAAGTGTGTGTCTATTTCGGGGTGAATTGTTGATGTATCACTCCACTGGTAGGGATAGATTTATGTGTCTTTCCCTGAGATGCCGCTGAAGTTGTTATAATATCCTAGTATGCATCCAGAATATGAGCAGATATTTGCTTCTTCTCTTTCACCATTAATAGAATATGCTTGGTGACTTCAGCTGCCGGAACGAGAATATACGTCCATTCTGGGATTGGAGCAGGTGTATGTGCATGCTCCTGTCCTCCTTTTCCTATCAGTGAATCCTGACAGTACTCATGTGTGGGGGCAGAGAGTTTATTCTACCTCCTATTTGTTTTCAGGGCTTTCCGACTTCTCTGAATTTTACCAAGCGAGACTGTTGGTATGCTTGATTAATACCAGCAGGTGTATGTGCCTGCTGATTGCACTTCGCCAAATGTGGTTGACGAGATACATCATATGTAGTCAGACGAGCCTGCTGACTAGCTAATGATATATAAACAGGTGTATTTTCTTGTCTATAGTACTCTGTTGGAATTGTCAGGCGATATTGGCGTGATGCTGCCAGACGAGTCTGCTAGACAACGGGTTTAAAACGGACAGGTGTATGTGCCTGCTCATTTCTTGCCACCAAGTTAGGTTAGTGGACTTCACCAGAGATGGCACAGATGAGAACCTCCTCACTGTTGACCGGATTCCGCCTCTAGTGGTTCGTCTTGCTTGCTCGGGTTCGAGGAACCTGAGCCGAACTCCTGGAGTCAGTACCCTCATCATGTTGAGGGCGCACTACCACACGAGTCTGGCGGCGATTGTTGGTGGGAGCCCTTATTAAGGACTCCTGTCTATTTGAATTAAGGTCTTGAGGGACCTGCTCATTCAACTCCCCAGAATAAGGGAGGGAATGGTGATTACGTTCCGGGGATAACGAACCAAAATGGTTGGAGACGGTAGTCATCACCACTTGCTTCTTGATCACTGGTCGTCGTTGTCCGGACGACCGATGCGATTTGTTTACATGGAGGGCTTGTCGGGCAGCCTCCAGAGTTGGGATGGTACCGTTTTGATGGTACTCCTTAACCAGTGTATTTGATACCCAGCGTTGAAGACGCTGAGTAGGTGATATCGTCCTAAGAGAAGACGACGATCCAGCAGGAGTAGCAGCAGTGGCATTTGCAGCACCAATATTCACATGTGTGAAATTGAGAGCATCCATTCTAGAAATGCAGAAGACATTGGGAAAAGTGTTCATGTTTGATATAACAGACAAAATAAAGATAAATTGAGCTACTACATATTTTGGATGAGCACATATGTCAATGATTGTTTTTTGTTGTCCCTCTCATTTAATTTTAAATAGGGGCCTAACAAATAGGTAAAACATCATTTTAACTTGGTTAAGGATTCACGTCGGGTTCACCATTTTTGTTTCCCTCAGAATCCGGGGATGAACACTTCGATGGGAGGTTCAAACGTTCCGATTGGTTTCTAATGGGTTTGTTCGTAGAACTAGAAACATCCAATGATTCCACATCCATTCGGACCTACTTTCAAAAGGTAGGTTCTCATTAGTTTGTGGACTGATGAGGCTTAGTTATTTGCATTGGTCAAGGGGATGGGAGGTCGGACTCATCACACCTTTTTGAGGGGAATTATTTCTACTCTAGGACTCTCTTTATAGATTTAAGTTATGTTCATGAATCCTTATTACATTACCAAGTATAAAATGAGCTTTCCTTCAGATCTTACAATCAATGATCAAATATGTAGGAAATATAGAGAATCTTTTATATGTATTCGAGGTTATTCATTCATAGAGAATCATCTGTATTTATTAGAGATTCTTGGTCAATGGTACCCTTCGATACAATTATATAGAATTCTGTTGGTCATTATGATGACCATACTGGTTTTAAAGCCACTCAGTGGGGCACTTGATGTTTATTGTCATTTAGAAGGACATGGATTATTTTAGAGTTGGGATCAAACCCGTAGATGGGCAACCTACGTATCCTTTGTTTTAGAAAAGGAATCAGAACCCACGTAGTTCGAGTAAGGGAGTATGATGTCTATAATTGATAGCTCAAAGAAGGATTTCATAATTACTTTTACCCACTAAGCTCACGTGAGTCATGCTCGGTGTGAGAAATAAGAGGTATTGGTAAAAATTAGACAATTGGGCAATGAAAGATGCAATCATATGAAATGATGTGGGACTTATGTATGTATGACTACCCAGATGAATGAATGTTAGGATTTACATTAGGGAAGAAATCCAGGAACAGGGTCCATAAATGTATATGTGCTTCATGGAGATTTTTAATACTCTAACATGGGGCTTACTCATGAAAAGGAGGCCCGAATTAGGAGAAGACTTATGATTGGGTTTTACTCATGAAAAGGAATCCCATATCAAATGTAAATTAGGACTGGTTAAGAGAAATAAAGAATAGGGCTTACTTTTGAAAAGGAGGCCCAGTTCAAGGATTAAGGTTTGGGGCTTTCTCCTGAGGAGGATGCCCAAAATAAGGGACTGGGGCTAACTCCTAAAAAGGATGCCCAGATTTTGGAAATTTAATAATTGGGGCTTACTCATATGGAAGATGCCTAAGTTAAGAATTATGACTGGTGATTACTCTTAAGAAGGATGCCCAAACTTGATACTGGGGCTTACTCTTGAAAAGGAAGCCCTGGATAGGGGACCTGGGGCTTACTCCTAAGAGGATGCCCAAAATTTAGAGGAATTATGACTGGGGATTAATCCTGAAAAGGATACCGAGGTTAAGGATTCTCTCATCTAAAAGGATGAGGATAAATTAATGAAATCTCAATCTTTAGTGACATAAAGATGTGTAAATCACTAGGTTTTGAGAGATATTCCACAGAAGTCCTTTCAGATAAGGAAGTCAAATCAAGAAATCATGCCATAAATGGCTTTGAAGAGTGTCTTGAAGACTGAATCTTGAATATGAAATGTGTAATGGCTTAAGATGGGTGAAATGGGCAAGAAAGGCATCCAAAAAGGCAGGGGCGCGCAAGTCCTGGTAGGCGCGCAGGTACTGCGTGGGCGCGCAAGTCCTGGTCGCGTAGGTATACGCCTGCGCGACATGTTTAGTACTTGTGCAGTGTTCAACCAGAAGGGTAATACTTGAGAGACATTTGTTTAAGGCCTTTAGAATCCTTTTTAGGTCATTGCAGTAGAGGGGCGCGCATGTTCTATTGAAGGAGTAAGGTGGCGCGCAAGTGTGGCCCTTTTCCCTTAAGGGCTGGCTACTCAGGCACACAAGTGTTAATGAGTTTCAATACTTGGGCCTTCCTCCCCTCTTTAGATCTTCTGTTATTGGTAAGAAATTACCTTAGAAGTGTTCCGGAATCTTTGAGAAGAGACTAGGGTGCCGGGAGCTCAAATCTGAGTTTCTGAAAAAATTCCTCCTTTAATGGGGGACCCACAGGGTCTATTTATAGGCAGGGAGAAGTCCCCGGGCGATTATCACTTAGGTCGTGTAAGTCACTTGCATGACCATAATGCATCGCGCAAGTGGACTTGCACGACTATGAGGAAACTTGCATGACTTATGGGCAATCTTCTCCTTGATCATCCCTTTGTCGATTTTTGATATTTTCATCAAAGGATGAATCAATTTGTGATAAGTCATTTCCCTTTCCATTCTTTTGGAAAATGTGACGAAAAGGACCGTCAACGAAAACATAATTCATTAATACAAATACCCAATAGCTATAATTATTCCACATCTATCATATTAATAGCATATAAATCACCTTTATCCCATAGCTTCTTCTAAGGTATATTCCCTTGATTAATGGGGAATTATTTTTCATCGAGCCATATCTCCATATAGTTGAAACATTGAAAATAAAAGGTTTATTGTTACCCTTTTAGTAATAATAATTTTGAGATTTAGCTAGATAATTATGGAAAACTCACATATTATTCAATAAAGTACCAAGGTGTTTCTTTTAATACTTATCAAATGGAGAAAATTCATGTTTCCCTTCTTCTAGTTATCCTTCTTTTGATCTACTACCCTCTTCTTCTCTTGGATTCCATCAATGACTAAAGACTTTGAAAATTATTTATCTATCTTGATAACATATGATATTATTTCCTTATATGATGAGAATGTTTGGGAGACTATTTCCCTATGAAATATTGTCTTAATCCCATCATGGAAATGAAAATTCTTAATATTTGGATTGAATTCATTGATATCATTCACATTCATTATACTATGATACATTTTTAAAAAATGGAATACACCAAAAAATATGTGTCATAATGTATAATTACAAACTTTTAAAACACTTAACAGAAATTGAAAATTTTATTCATGGTAAATCTCAAAATAATAAACATGGTTTCCTTGATAATTTTTCCAAATTATTAAGATATATTAAAATCTTTCATAATAGTTTGTAATGAGAGTGTGAATTATCATTATCATATTCATTAAGAGTGTCAAACCATGTTTGTATTAAGGAATGTGTTTATGTACTAGGTAGTGATTGAGTCAATCCCAACATTCATTTTTTAGTTTTATTACCTCCACATACATCTATACTAGAACATCAACAGCTTATAGTATCTATACAGGGATGTAATGCTAAGAAAACCATAAATCACTACCTTACAAAAATTTTAGAATGTTATCATGTACTATAAATTATCCATTAATTAAGTCATAAAGTTTTATTCCATAGTATATATATTATTAAACCATATTTCCATGGTTTCTACTATACATTATCTAATACCAATTGTAAAAACCCTAAACATAGTAGTCCAAATTAGGTGGTTACATTATTACAATGTAACTAGATACAAGTTATCACTACAATAAGTTCCAAATAGTTGAGTATTCATGGTGAACATGATGCATACTTTAATCTCACATTCGTTTTAAAACATAAAATAAAATAAAATATTTTCTTTGAGAACTACATTATATTTCTTAGCATATCCCTGAATATCAATAATAAAACACATCCTAGTATCCAAGGAAAAATAAAACATAAGAAAGGGGTGATATAATATTCTTTGAAATGGTATTCATAAATCAGAATATATAATGAAAAAATATTCATAATAAATATGGAATAGTAAATAACTTAAACGCATGAAATTTAAATAATATCATCTCTATAATATGGTGATAAAAAATTATGATCAAATAAATCCATATAAATTATTAGATGATATTGAGACATATTCATTAATATTATAAAAAATAAAATAAAAACATGGAAATTAATATTTGATATCATAATGAGGTAATTAATAATTCTTAAAATCTAAGATATACATTAAAGATCTTTCCCAATATAGTTTGAAACTATGGGTAAAAACCCATCTAATTTGGTCAACTCATTTGTTTCATGATACATGTCGATACATCGAGAGACTAACTACAATCAGGCCCCACAAGACACATACTAAGTCCAACAAATTCATCCTATTAATGGGTTTAAACATAATTAACATAAACATTCATATTGATTAACTGACATATTAAAGGTTAATAATATACCAATAAAATATGCATAATCATAAGTCATTTAAAATAATATGGTGAATAGTAGTAATATTTTACATCCGTAGTCAATATAATCATAAACTATCAAAATAAATAATAAATATTATATCAATACAATATAACCCATGTACAATATGGGGTTGATGTCATTAAAAAATAAAAAATAACATAAAAATATCATTAAAACATTCATAAGGAAAATTACCTTTCTACATTGAAAATATTAAAAAAATGTTCCAAAAGTATTTCTGAAATAATTTCCCTTTAAAATAAACATTGAAATTTATAATTGAATATCTTAAATATTAATTAGTCATAATGGAGGAAATTTCATAATATATTTCCAAGTTAAAACCAAGATTCCATTCAAATTTTGATAAAATCCATATAAGACTTGTTTGGAAATGCAAATGAATATTCTTTCAAAAATCTAGGTAGTCTAAAATGGTTAAAAAAAATTTGTTGCATCATTTTTAAAATTTTAAAATGTTTTTAATTTTTTTTTGAAAATATGGTTACATGAGAAAAATGAATATCGAAAGAACAGAGAAATTAAGTCATATTTTATTAAAACAATTCTCAATAATATTAAGTTCCAATGAGAGGAAAAATTAAAAAAAATTATTTAAAATTTCATGAATAAAAATATTTATTTTATTTATTCTATAAATACAAAATAATTCACCCATGGGAGACTTAGAAAAAAGCAACCCCGAATAATAATGAGAATATGAAATAAACCCTTACCACTTTGGTAAAATTTGAATCATATTCCATGTAAAATAAATAACATAAAATTATTCTAAATATAAAATTATTATAATATTAAAAAATATAAAAAGTGTCATTGTATACCCTATACAAATGAATAAGTGTGGAATGGAGCATATGTCTCACTAAAGTAAAAGTGAGATGAGTAATCCCTTACCTCAGGTTTGAATCCCTCTGTATGTGTGTGAACCTCATATATAATATATATAGTTTCATTATAAATATATTAATTAACTTTTATCATATATTTAATATCACATATTATCCTCATATAACATTTCACCACTCATTTTTTAATAATATTCTATTATTTTCATTGTTTCATGTGTTACTTCCCTTATTTTCTCTTACATATTTTATCATGAGAGTTCCAATTATTTTAGATATAGTTACATCATCACCATAATGATATCAATATAATAAATAATTTTTTAGATACTTCCTTTGACCTATTCATGAAAACTGGACAGAGAAACTGAATCACGTTACTTCGCGGAGATGGTAGGTCACATGTGAACATAACTGACAATATCATTCCCTCAAAAGGTGATAAGGAAAGAAGTGTATGATATATTAATTTTATAGACATAAAATAAAATCATATATATCACATATATTCATTAAATATACCCTTTTTACATTCCATGTAAATTGTAATAGAAAAATGAATCATATCGCTTCATGAGGCGGAAGTACTCCTTAAACACGAGTGACATTATCATTTTTTAAACAGAATGGAAAGTAATATGGTATATGTGATATTATAACTAAATGAGTTTAATTATATCATAAATAATATATATATATATATACATTAAATATATCATTATATCTAACCATTATACATTTTTAGTGAAAATTACTTTCAACAATTCGCGAGGTGGTATTCTGTTGTACACATGATTGAAGATTTGGTTTCCCATTTGATGGAAGTGGATATAGATAAATATTATTCCATAAGTATAATAATATATCAGAGTATTTTAGTTATTGGTTTTATTATATATTATTTCTAAATAACTATTTTTTGTTCCTAAAAAAGTAAATAAAAAATAATGGTCTTAGTGAGGAGAAATACTTTCTCTTAGAGAAACCTCATTTGGATAAATTTTTAAGGACCCTGTGGTTGGTATTTTGGAAAAAAAATATAATATCTTTAATGTTTATAAGGATGTTGGGGAGGAACTTTTTAAGTTTTTGGTTGGGAAAAGATTCCTTATAGGAGTGAAATAGTTAGGTGACTTAGTGCCTTTTTTTAGTTGAAGATGGGCAGAATTTTTGTAAACACTCAAAACTATTTAATAACGATAAGTCACTATCTACCCAAATAGATCCAAAATCAATAATAAAGGGTTTTAGGGAATATATTGTAAATAAAAACCTCTACCACAAAAAATCATTTTTTTGAAACAATTTTTTTCTTGACATCTATGTTTCCTTACTTTCAAAATTTTTGTTTTTCATTACAGTAACTTGTTTTTTCAACCATTGTGATTTATCCTTTTGGAATAAAATTAAAAGAGACATATTAGATAATTTGGACCGATTTGTTTAAAATATTTAATCTATTTTATCAAATAAAAAACATATGTTTTTCTAAAATTCATTTTAATATAAGCGCATGTAACATGAAAAAACATTGCTCTAACCTTAACCGCGTTACAAAAAATCAATCTTTAGGGGTCAATATTGGGACAATAAAAAAAATATTGGCCCAAAAATGGACCATAGTTTATATTTATAAACTTTTTACAATACTTTATATGAAGATAGTATTTTTATTTATTTCAAACCATTCAATAAAACATTATTTATTATAGAATAACTTTAATGTAAATTTTGACATTATTCATTTGATTTGTATTTAAAAAAATCAATAAAATGATGGAATTATAATAATTTAAGTTAAAACATTTATATAATGATATATTTATCTACAAAAAAAATTATCACAATAATTCATTCAATTTATTTTATATTTATTATTTTATTATAATTTATTTATTTTTTTTATTAAATAATTACTATTTTGGCGTGTCCAAAGAATTTAAAGAAGTTATATGATAATCATAAATTAAAAATAATTCTCCCAAATGATATTAATTTAATTATAATATAAATTAAAATCCAAATTAATTCACAAATTTCTGTTTTCCCTACATGAACACATAATTGAAATTTCAAAGAAAGGGGTGGTATTTTTTCTTTTTCTTGACATAATTTATTATACAGGTATCCTTCATGGAAATTTGTCCCAAAAATCATAGAAATATAACATAATGTGAAAAATGATGAAATATAACTATAAAATAGTAATTGGAAAACATTTTAGGTTATTTTAATCCTTATTATATCTGTTTAACCCCATAGTAAACTCCTTTTAACCTTAAATATAGTAATTAATTTTTAATATTTTAAAAAATAATTAAGGGAAAACAATTATTTGATCATGTTATTTAAAATTAATTATGATAATTAAAATTATGGAATCCTTTATATAAAATTAAACTCTAATTAGGGGAAATTTTAATTTAAAATTAAACCTATCACAAATAATGAAAAAGCTGTTTTCCAATGTGAAAATTCTCAGGGTTATAGAAAGTTTTAGCATAAAAAATTTAATATGAAATTGATTCCACTCACCTAATTTTTATTTATTAAAATATAATTGAACTAATTTTACTTCTTATGTAATTTTAAATAAAAAAACTAATCTTTAACTGATTAAAATGAAAAGGTAGTTTTCAATAAAAACTCATATTTCCACTATTCATTGAAAACGATAATATATTAAAAAATCCAAAAAATTCACCCAAATAAAATTCTGATATAATTATTATAAAAATGATCATAATTTTACCAAATAAATTTTATAAGATTTGAAAAAATTAATTTTAAAATACGAGCATAAGGTTCAATAAAACTACTTTTTAGAAAAATATTGTCTTCCATAAAACATTTATTTTTCACTTTCAAATTATTTTTATTTTATTTATAATTAATAAAAACCATTGAGTTTATTTTATATATGTTTATACCATATAATTTCCATAAATTTTTCAGTCATATTCATACCCACCAACATAACAGCTAGGTTATAATAGTCAGGTTTAAAAAATAATATTTTAATATAGTATCATTTGTGTGTACCCCTAATTTTGTGGGTAACTCATGTTGTTGATGATATAGAATTTTTTTAGAAATAAAAATATAATTAACTCTTGGGGTGTCACTATTACACCTCAAGTTTTTATGGTCCATTTTTTGAATAAATTAATTTTTTATTTGTGTCTTGTAATACACTAAGTCAGACATTCTTTCCCATGGAATAGACGTGGA
The DNA here is from genome assembly GCA_963277665.1 of Viscum album. Classification (NCBI taxonomy): domain Eukaryota; kingdom Viridiplantae; phylum Streptophyta; class Magnoliopsida; order Santalales; family Viscaceae; genus Viscum; species Viscum album. Next base: position 2,050,504,464 of record OY728125.1, read on the forward strand.
ATATATTACATGGAAAATGAAATTGGAATAAATTGTACAGAACATCTACTTGGTGTATGTTACACAGAACACCGACTTGGCATACGTTACACAAAACACTGAGGTTTTTATGAAACATCATTTTATTTTTATAATTATTTAAATGAGATAATTATAACCTAGCAATTAAATTATCCATTTTGAAAAATATTAACTAATTTATTAAAATATTTGGTTTAATAAAATATAAGATAAATTCATAGGTTATCTGTTAATTATAAATGAATATCAAAACTGATTGAATATAAAAGAAAATATTGATATTTTTATGGTCACAAAGTTGTTTTACCCTAATAAATTAAATTATTTAAAATTATTGAGTTATATTAATTTAATATATGGGTTAAATATTCCATTAAATATTACTTTATTCATCTAATATATTTTTTAGACATAAGATAAGAAAAAATCTAATTTTATGCATACAATCATATATTTTTTTATGAAGTAGATTTTAACACCTTTTAATGGAGAACCCATTTTAATTAATTTTTTTTTAATTTTATAGATTTAATAAGTAAAAATAAATTTATCGTTGTAATGGAAACATAAAATGTTGGTTAGAATATTTTTTTTGGTATTTTTCTGTAAGGTTTCATTTTATAATGAATAGCTAAAAATACAAGATTTTAATTCAAAATTGCTTTTCATATAGTTTATTTATAAGTTTAAATTATATTTTAAATTTGTTTCAATGTTTATTTATATATAATTATTACACATTTATCCAATGTGGGAAATTTGAACCAATTTCACATTGAATTTGGATATAAAAACTTATTGAACATTTGAATGTTTTTACTTTATAAACTTGCATTGTCAACCCAATTGCGGGATAAGTTTTAAATTAATTTCTACAACTTATATGATTGTATTTTGAAAAAATGGATTACATATTTAGAATAATAACAATTTATAATTCATAATAAGGTCAACATATAGTTTTACCAATAATAATCATGAAATAAATTAAAATTAATTACATCGATTAAGGTAAAATTAAGCTTAAGATGGGACTAAACCACAACCTTAAGGCCCAAAATGATCTATAAACTTGTCCCAAATCCATTTTATGACCATATTTATACCATATCCTACCATGTCTCATATATGGATCATTATTGTATCAACTTTCAAAATGAAAAATGTGGTTCAAATTATCTATTTAAATATTTACAAGAGTGTCACTCCTCCTTCCTTACAAAAGGCCCCCACCTCTCCCCCATCTCCACACCTTTCAAACCTCTTATATTCATCCAATATTTACCCAATAAACATCCCAAAAATCCTAAATTACTTTTTTAAGCCTTAATTTGGGTATAAATGTTTCCAAATAGGCCTTTGTCACAATCGAAATGGAGTTACACGATTAACAGGTAACACCTTCAATCAAGATCCTTTCTTTTATTTTCCTTCTCCAACCCATTTACTCTTTTTATTCCATGCTCGTATAAAAAACCAGTATAATCAATATACTAGTATGTTTTTTTGATATGGTTTTGACCGAAAATAACATACACCTCTATATAATGGGTAACGAACATGCTATTTATGTGTACGACGAAGTATTGCCTCCCTAAACGATGATCATTCATTCTACCTATACCATCTCTCATTACGGAAAATATGCTAGAAACTCTATTTATATATTTCATATATCATATTTATTATTCATTTAAGCTTCTTAATTATTTTTTATAGAAAATAACTTTTTTAGTTTCCACTTTTTGTTAATACAATAAGTTTGTTTGAGGAAGTGTGGACTACAGCCCCCTCAATGTGATATGATTCATTTATAAACGACATGGATTGTATTAAGGATGGTTTTAGTGAATATATATGATATAAATGATATCATACATCTAAAATAAAATTATATATAATTACATATATATATTTACATATATATACATATATATAAATACATATATGTCTTTTACTTTCTTTCTTTTAACATGGAAATTAAACAGAAATAGTGTTCATGTGTATGTACAGCCTACCTCTCCCAGAATGGTGTATTTCATTTCATAATTCTATATTATATATATTATTATAATACAAATATACTGAATCTAAATTATATTTATATCATGGTTTACATTCTGGAATCATGATATATGTATAAGGTCCAATGATATAACAAATTAAGACACATGCGAAGAATAAAGCGAATATTACCCGAAGTGAAACCTTAACAGAGGATTGTTAACAAGAGGGTAATAAAAGGTCATAATAAATCCATATATTCTATTAGATATAATAATATGAGCCTTTAAAATATTTATAATAAATTTATATTTATTATATAGTTTGTTTGAACAAGTACGATGAGAGTCAAGACACAATGTAAGAGGATTTCTTCTCACTTTTTATTTCCATGATATATGTGATTTATTCACCGTAAATTCCATTATTGTGGGTTTTAAACTTCATGTGGATGTATTAAATGATTATTATAGTTAAATTTATTGGTTTTTACATATCCATTATATGACCTTTATTTCATGGTGTTTAACTTTAAAAATATACCAAATTAGTAAAATAGTTTTTTCTTGATTTTCCTTCTTTGAGACTCATTTTTTATTATGCACCTAAATTCATTTTGAGGTGTGTATAATTCCATTTTACATGATATATCATGAATATCCATATTTTCATGATATTATAATCATTCTTTAATTTATTTTTCTTATATGTAGAGCTTGATTCCATGTTACCAAGTGATAAGAGTTTATTAAAACAGTATCATTTCTTTTTAAGATTGTTCATGTTTATGCATCCTTGGATGAAATCATTAATCCCATATCTCAATACATTAATGAATTTTATTTCCCTACGGTTATTCATGTTATAATCATGTATTGATGCCATATTTTTACTATTTCGTACATAATATAGTAAATAAAGTGTTTTTAATAAATCCCAACTTTACCCCCTCTTCTATCAGATAACCATGTTTTCTAAAAAGGTTTTCCTAGTATATCCTACTAATATCCTATGATCATTAAATGAAATTTTTACCCTTTTTTCTTTCACTAATTCATTCAAAAGAATCTTTTTTCTACTTTCCAAACAATGAATTTTTCTAACCTTTTTACCGTACAAAAGGAATGTTCTTTTTATATTTTACGACATGCATCGGTTTATTCAGTATCAATAATTTGAAGCTTTATTTCATGTTTAAAGGATAATTTTCAAGATTTTTTTAAAAATATATTTTCAAATAAAAGGTTTTCAAAAAATTTTCATTCTCCTTTTAATTTTTTTTAATGAGAATAGATTTTATAACGTTTTCAATATCTCTTTAAATGTTTTCAAATAAAAATATTGCTTAAAGGTTTTAAAACATTTGTTTATAAGATTCCATGTTTATTTTTAAGAAAAAGGTTTTCAGGAGTTATTATGTTTAAAACATTATTTTCAAATAGTAAAGGATATTTTCCTCAAGAAAGTTTTTCAAAATCTACTTCCAAGTTATTTTCCATCTAAGATGAATTCCATTGATGTTACTCAATGCCTTTTAGAAAATAAATAAAATGTTCCATTAATATTCTATATTCAATGGTTTTGTGTTTTGATGGAATTATTCTTATGACACCCATTTATTTTTCACAGGTTATATTCTTTTGAAACCAACTTCTTTTCACAGTTTATTCTTTAATGAAATGATTATAAAACCTATCTCTTTTCCATAGGTTATTAAGTGATGAAATGTTAATGACACCCATTTCATTTAATGGGTTATGATTTTTGGTTTACAAAAAATTATATCTTTTTGTAGTTCATGATTTGATGAAAGTTTTATTATCTTATTTCACATGTATGAATGATTTTATTATGAGATGTTTCGGGCCTATATCACCCCCCTAATATATTGGGTAATGATGGATAACTCATGGGTATAAATTTTATGTGTGAACCAAATTACTTTTTAAAAATGTTATACATGGACCTAGTTGCATATACATAAGTTTATGCATGAATCTGATTATATGTTCACAATGTTATGAGAGAACCTTATTACATGTTCACAATGTTATGCATGGACCTGGTTTCATTTCCATATGCTTATGCGTGAACTAGATTACCTGCTCGCAATTTTTCGCATAAACTTGATTACATGTTCACATTGTTATGCATGGACCCAGTTTCATGTCCATAATGTTATGTGTGTACTTGATTACAGGTTCACAATATTATTCAAGGACCTGGTTTCATGGTTATAAGTTGATGTGGGGGCCTGATTTCCTGACCATAACATAATTAGTGAACCTATTTATACTTATACATGTTTACAACATTTTAAACCAATATGCATTCAAAAAATCACAGGTTTTATTCATTTGTTATGATTTTATGACTTATGCTCTTAATTATCTTATGATATATGTCTTATGAACTACCAATCTTTATTAAGTTCTCTAATAATCAGTGTATGATCTTCAAATGTTATCCTCAAGTGACCATTTTTTTCATGTTATACTTATTCATTTCCTTTATTTATCTTTACCGGGCATCTGAGATCAAAATTATTTTATGTTTCCTATCACTAGTTTATGAAGAAAGGTTTTAGGTATAAGTACTAAATGTAGAGATCTTAAAGGGTGTGTGGAATAAATTTCACTAGGATAGAAGTTATTTTTCACATTTCCAAAGACACTAAAATATGACATTCATGGCGAATGTATTTTTTTAATATACCGACTATTCATCTATAATGATGTAATATGTGTATATATTAATCATGGGTCACTATAGTTTTCATTAAAGGAAATTTTTAGTCAACCTTTGGAAACTGGGATGGGAAACAATTTAATGATATCTCTAGGTATATTTTTAAGGATACATTAAGGGATGTCTCTAAGGATATGTATAAGGATTTGTTATCATATAGGAAAATCTCCTAGAATTTTGGAAAAGGATGGAGTGAGTAGTTTCAAATAAATACATCCTTGTATAGATACTAAAATTGGATGTGGCCTTAGCAAAGATTTACCTAGGGGTAATGTCACGAACCAACCCAGGTCGACCCTGAACTGATCACCCGATCTGGCTCGCGACATGGCCCAAGGGGCTTTCCCTATACTCATGGGCTGGCGACAAGTGACAGGGCATCAATAGAGGACAAATCGAAATGATTTGGACCATAAATTAAAGACAAGTAAAGTAGTGGAAAAAAAGTTGAATAACACAAGCCAAATAAATGACACGAAAAAGGAAGAACAACCAATAACATCAAACTAACCTAACCACGACAAAACTCCTCGCGACTCCGAGAGTCACTCACTAGTCCATAACAAAATCTCTCCCACGGTGAGCAAGCTCAAGTCAAACGTGGAACAAAACTAAAAACATGAAAAACACTATAGGTGTGAGTATTAAATCATAATAGGCATGCCCAACAAACTATTCCCAATGCACTACCTTTAAAAAAAGAAACTTACAAATTCTAGGTTTGAACTAAATTATAAAAAATATGGGTTTCCACACACAAACTTATATTTATAAGACAAGTAACATTCCATTTCCCTTTTCAATTTAAAAAAAAATTTAATGTTTGAAAGGTATAGGTGCATTGCATTTTAAAACATTTCTACGAACAAGTTAAAAATTCAAATTTCAGTTGTAAGACAAAGGGAAAACCACAGACAACGCACAACACACAACACACACTAAGGGTAATGGAAAATAAGTGGCACATAGGGCTCGAAAACTGAACTAGACCTCTCAATCATCCACCACATATAAATAAACACTAAAGAAAACATGGGTTGAACCTAGGATCTCGTGAACAATCCAAAACAGACCATACATGTGACTCATCTTGAAGGCATGCCTACTCTCGATTAAATCATAATGCTCTAATGCCCAGTGTTTCCCTACATGGCCTAATCGAGTGGCCCAATCCCCTAGTAGAGTGTCATTCGTTCTAAGGGCCACTAGTCATTACGTAATCTAAACTAGTGCATCAATCATTCTCAGACGATTCACTTATTATGCCAGGTTCTCATGTCAACATGTATAATAAACAGGAAAGGGGTGAGTCAATAAAGTCAATCATGTAGCACAAACATCACACACAACTCATGTAGTCACCATTCAACAAATACAACCCTTGAGTCACCCCAAAGAGAATTTTACAAAATAATTCATTTTATTAAAGTGCCAAACGGGCGTTCACCAATTTTAAAGAAAATTTCCATTTCTCAAGAGAACCAAAACACTCTTTCACACTTCAAAAAAATCATTTATCAATAAACCATAAATACATTTGAAATTTCATGAATTATGTTTAAAGTCCAAACGAGCATTCTTTCACTACTGGGTGTCTGTTCATCAGGAAAATATTTCAAGTGTTGTGTATAAAATAAACGGTTGTTTTTACACCAAATAATCATTTAAAAATTAATTATCTTAATTTATTTCTCATTTATGAAAATTAATAAAATATCAAGCAATTAATAAATTCTGAATTTAAAGGCATGTGTAGTGGGGGACCAACCTCAACTTGCATCTTAGTTACGAAGACGCGGCACGTCTCACACATGTTCCCAAGCATGTACGACCTGCTGATGACCGAAATATCACAGGTCTTTCTCACCGATACGCTGCAACAATCGCACAACTAAAACACATAAACATATACTCAAAACAAATAAAATGAACACATAGCACAAACACCACCTCGTTATGCATTCAAAATACAACTCGCACCATCTACATTATTTACTAAACCGCTTTAAAATTTATAAAACAAAACCAAAGAGAAACCAACAGCCTTACATTAACAAAACTAATTCAATGAACACATTTTTGATCAAACGCACACATACTTCCTACTGAAAAGACTCGGAACCACTTGCATGGTTAAATAAATTAAATTCATAGTTTATAAAAAAACAATTAAACAAATCAAGATTAGTTTTCAAAAAACACATCTTAATCCACATGAGCATGCTATAAGATATAAAATGAAAACTAATTTTATTTAAAAACTAATATTTGCACAGAACTAACTCATCAAAAAACATGCCAAATAAATTAACCAGATAAAATAATTATTCTAGAAATAAAAAATAATTCATTAATATCAATGAAGGTGAATAGAAATGAAAGTATTCAAAGCCTTTCTAAATTTAATGTGGCAATGAAACATGATGGTGAACCATCTGGAAATCGACGTCAAAACCCAAATGCAACTCAAACGCACCAGTGGAAAGTTAACACCTGCCTAATGAAATAAAAGTGAACAAAAAAATTGAAGAAATGGACATTAAAAGAAAGAGATATTGATGGAGAACAAACTCCACGCAACCAACCGACAGAAGGGGTTCGTCGGAGAGGTTGCACGCGTAGGAGAGGAAGATGAAGGGCGCTACATGAGGCGACTACGCTGATGTTGGCCGGACAACATGTCGGATGGAGGTCGGGCATTGAAAGGGGAAGGTCGCCTGGGTCGCGCTGGAGAGGGAAAGGGAGGCACTGCCGAACTAGTGAGGGAGGGGTGGTGTGTGCCATGATGGGGAGAGAAGCACAAGACAAAGGGGGAGGTCATGGGTGAGGCAAATTCGGAAGGGAGGTGGAGGCGAGGGAGGGTCAGATGTCGCTGCTGCTTGCAGGCACAAGGCAGACGTTGCGCTCGATGAGAGGCTGGGCATGTCTAGGGGGTGCATTTCTGGCTGAGGGGAGGCATGCCGGAGACTGGTCGGATGGCCGCTGCACGGTAGGGGTGAAGGGGATCGGTACCCTGGGTCCTAGAGGGTGACGTGGGTGCGGGGGAATAGAAATGGGTCGATATTGTGTGCGAGAGGAGGGTGAAGGGGAAACAGGGCGGTGAGAGGCATAACGGTAGGGGATGGGCACGGGGTAAGTAGAAGAGAATCGGGGGGGCGATGTCCGTTGGAGCCAGTGCAATGAGGAGCCGTAGGGGCGGCTCATGCAGGAGAAGGGAGAAACGGGGGGCGTGGGTATTAGGGGTTTTTTAATAATAACAATAAAAATTATAATTATAACACCAGAATAATAATAAAAATACAAATAATAATAATAATTGTAATACTAATATAATAAATAGTAATAAAACAATAATAATAATAAAAATAATAACCCTAAAAGATATAATAATAAAAATGATAGTAACAAGAATAATAATAATAAAAATAATAAAAATAATAACACTTTATAGATATTAACATTATCAATTAAATAATAACATTATTATTATTATTGAAATTTAACCATTTAACCCGGTTTATTTACATAACATTATTTGTTTTAATCATTAGATACTTTCATGGACACCCGACTAACGACACGACCACCACCCGTTGTGCGGTGACTGCGCACAGGTCTGAAACCCACGAAATATATTAAATGAAAAAAATTTAATCCGGGACCCAGCCTGGACCTTGGAGCGAGGACCCAGATCCATGTAATACTAAAATAAATATTAATTAAAAATTTTAGTTGTGACAATTCACCCCACCACAGACACTTTCTGGCCCCAAAAAGTCACCCAACCGAAAAATAGATATAACAAGAGACCATGACCAGTTGAAACTGAAAGAAACTACAATATAAGAAAATGGGAGAACACGGGAGTGTTCTCCCCACAACAAGAATTCAACTAGTGCGGAAATTTAACACCCAAATATACCACCCCGGGAAGGGGGGAAATGCGGGAACTCCCAACCAAATCAAACTGACCTCTATATCAGGAGCGAAGAATACCTCAACTGAAACTCAAGACTCTCAAGCCAAACCAAAACACCCAACATTAGAAAAAAACCTACAAGTAGAGCGTAATCCCAACAATAAACCCAAGAATAATCGTAAGCCTGGAATCCTCTTTAGGTACTTACATCTCCAAACATACACCGCTAAACCAAGATCGACCCATACAAGGGTCAATCACACTCTTAAGAAAAACACACAACTCAAAAAACCCTAATCCGAAAAAAAAAACTGTTTAGATTACAATAGATCATGTCTGTCATAACTCCATGGAAAAACAATGGAATTTCAACAATTTCAAAACTTTTACAACGGAAAAACACGAACAAAAAGACTTCAAATGTTCCACCACCAACATGGAACACAAAACCTGAGCTGAGGATTCACACTCTTGGAATCTCCTGATTGTGCACGAGATTCACCCCAAGACCTATGGCTGGGGCTCTGATGGATGAAGCATCTCCTGCCTCACAGTCAGGCACTGGAATTTCTCTGGTCACAGTGTCTTCTTCAGGCGACACTTCTTGAAGAACTTCTCCAAGTGACCCAGACAACCACAACAATGACACCTCTTCAGAGGGATGCGACATGACGGCTTCACATGCCCGACCTAGCCACACTGGTGGCACACCACTAGATGGTCCGATGAACTAGAAGCTAGAACCACTGTAGACGACTCTTTAGAAATAGGTCCCTCTGGAACACCCTACTCACTAGATGGGGAACCTTCAAGAGCAACTGCATATGCTGGATTGCCAAGAACCTGTGCTCCAGAGACAAATTCAGCTAAGAACGCCTCATCCACCAACTTCTCAAGATGATGGTATTTAGAAAAGAGGACCCACTCCTTGATCTCTAGGAAAATATCCCCAATGAAGAGAGAAGTCTTCATCAAATCTTGTGACGCTACCTTCGAAGAAAATGGCACAAGATCTTTGAAATGTTCAACATATGCCTTCACTGTCCGTTGGCCTTGGTGAATACACATGATCTCTTCCCTTTTCTTCATCTTCACCTCCTCAGGTATAAACCATCGGACGAAGTCAGATTTAAAGACATCCTATGCCACCCCAACTTGAATTGACGATGGGCAAACCAACTCTCATTTGTCCAGAGCTGGACCTTCAAACAAACCCAAAACAGAACGCACTCTGACAGCTTTAGGAGTTCCCATTACCTTGAAGACATGCTCGACCTCTTCAAACCACATAACTACCTTTAATAGGCCTCAATCACAATTAAGTACAAACAATGTCTGAGAAGAACCAAAAACTGGGCATGACTTATCAGAATCCTTGATGACCTTTTTGGGCGACATTTTCTGAACAACATATAAAACATAGAGCCATAATTGATTTCAAGCTGAAGCAACATCAAATAAAACTCCTTCATAAAAAACAACCAACTCAAAATAAAGAAGCAAATACAAACACAACTAAAAAATCCCTCTTCCAAAATCCCATTTCCATTTTATATTTCAAAACCACCTTCTTCCAAGCCCACTTTCCAAATACCAAACCCACTTTTCAAACAAATTTCAAATTGCAAAATTCATTTTTTTTCTTTTTGAAATCACTTTAGAAAAACAAGGTCATGCCTTTAATTCCAAGCGCACGCCCCAGTAATCCCATGACCTGTTGCACATGTCGTCATCTGATTTCATCCATACGCACCAACACACACTTCTCATGTACTCTCTAACATGTAAAAACGTTCATAAAGAGTACCCAAGGTTGCACCCAAGCCATATCTCCACCAGTTCCAAGCAACCACCATATTTTTAGACCAAGAAATTTCAGTTTTAAAAATCCATTTCACAAATTTAAAGTCATTTAAAATAAATCGTTCTGATTTAAAAAACCCTTTTTCATTATCAAAAGTGCACTTACACCCACAAGAACAAAGACAACACACAACTTACATCAAATCACCGAAGGGAGGGACTCATAGTCATGCTTAACCTAGCAACATGGTAGTGGGCCATGCCCCAAGTAAGCATCAACGACTTGGAGGAACTTAAACCGTGTAAGCTGACTCCAAATGGGTTACTAATCCTTATAAAATCAAAATGTAACATCCGTTTTCCTTCGTTGTCATCCCTCAATCCAAAATAAATAAGAACGAGACAAGAACTAAATTCATAGACTACCCCTGGAGACTCAACGTTCAGAACGGGCGAGGGTTCATGACATCCTTCCTGTACCTACCTCTCGAGACCCGACAATTCTAATCTCCATCTACTGGACACCCCAGATAACAAGGGCCTCCTCTGATACCATTTTGTCACGAACCAACCTAGGTCGACCCTGAACTGGTCACCTGAGCCGGCCGGAGACATGGCCCGAGGGGCATTCCAGATCCCCACAGGATGGCGACAAGTGCCAAGGAATCAATAGAGGACAATTGGGAATGATTTTTCCCATAAATGAAATACAAGTAATGTAGCAGAAAAAAGTAGAATAAAGCAAGGAAAATAAATGACACAGAAAAGGAAGAACAACCAACAACAACAAACTAACCTGACCATGAACAAAACCCCTCATGACTCCGAGAGTCGCTCACCAGTCCAAAACCAACTCTCGCCCATGACGAGCAAACTCAAGTCACACCTGCAACAAAACTAAAAACAGGAAAACACTATAGGCTTGAGTATTAAATCTTAGTAGGAATACCCAAAAAACTATTCCCAATGAACTACCTTTAAGAAAAGAAACTTACTAATTCTAGGTTTGAACTAAATTATAAAAAAAATGGGTTTCTACTCACACACTTCCATTTCTAAGACATGTAACAGTCCATTTCCCTTTTCAATTTAAAAAAAACAAGTTTAATGTTTGAAAGGAACAGGTGCAATGCATTTTAAAACATTTCTATGACCATGTTATAAATTCAAATTTCATTTATTAGTCAAAGGGAATACCACACACAACACACAACACACACATAGGGAAATGGAAAAGAGGTGGCACATAGGGCCCAACAACTGAACTAGACCTCTCAATCATCTGACACATAACAATAAATACTAAAGAAAACGTGGGTCGAACCTTGGAGCTTGTGAAAAATCCCGAACATACCATACATGTGACTCATCCTCACGGAATGCCTACTCTTGATGACATTATAACGCCCTAATGCTCAGTGTTTCCCTACATGTCCTAACTGAGGGGCCCAATCCCCTATCAGAGTGTCATTCGTACTAAGGGCCACTAGCAAGTGCATAATCTAAACTAGTGCAGCAATCATTCTCAGAAGATTCACTTACTATGCCAGGTACCCATGTCAACACGTATAATAAACAAGAAAGGGGTGAGTCAACAAATCATGCAGTAAACATACACCAAATATCACCCCTCGAGTCACCCCAAAGAGAGTTTTCCAAAATAATTCATTTTATTAAAGTGCCAAATAGGCCTTCACCAATTTAAAAAAAATCTCCATTTCTCAAGAGAAAAAAAACACTCTTTCACGCTTCAAAAGAAATAATTTATCAATATACCATAACTACATTTGATGTTCCATGAATTACGTTTAAAGGCCAAATGGGCATTCTTTCACTACTGGGTGTTCGTTAATCAGGAAAATATTTCAAGAGTCGTGTATAAAATAAACTGCTCTTTTTGCAAAAAATAATCATTTAAAAATTAATTATCATAATTTATTTCTCATTTATTAGAATTAATAAAATATCAAGAGACTAATAAATTTTGAATTTTAAGGCGACTGTAGTGGGGGACCTACCTCAACATGCAGCTCGGTTATGAAGACGCAACATGTCTCACACTCGCGCCGAAGTACACATGACCTACTGATGACCGCAATATCATGGGTCTTCCTTACTGATATACTGCAAAATCCGAACAACTAAAATGCATAAAAACAGACACAAAACAAATCAAACAAACAAATAACACAAACACAACCTTGACATGCTTTCAAAACACAACTCGCACAAACTACATTATTTACTAAACCGCTTTAAAATTTATAAAAAAAACAAACATAAAACCACAGCCTTACATTAACAAAACTAATTCAATGAACACATTTTTGATCAAACACACACTCACGTCCTACTAAAAAGACTACACACCACTTTCATGGTTAAATAAATTAATTGTATTATTTATAAGAAAACAATTAAGCAACTCAAGATTAGTTTTCATAAAAGGCATCTTAATACACATGAGTATGCTATAAGATATAAAACGAAAACTATGTTCATTAAGAAACTAATCTTTGCACTAAACTAATTCATCACAAAACATGCCAAATAAATTAAGCAGAGAGAATAATTATTCTAGAAATCAAAAATAATTTATTAATATCAATGAAAGTGAAAAAATGAAAGTAATCAGAGCCTTTCTAAATTTAATGGGGAAATGAAACATGATGGTGAAGCATCTTGCAATCAAAATCGAAACCCAAATTCAACTCAAAAGCACCAGTGGAATGTTTACACAAACCAGATGCAAAAAAATTGAACAAAAAAATTGAAGAAAAGGACCTTAAAAGAATGTGATATTGATGGAGGAAAAACTCCATGAAACCAACCGATGGAAGGGGTTTTCCGGAGAGGCTGCGCGCGTAGGAGAGGAAGCCGGAGGGCACTGCGGGGGGCGGATACGCCGCTGCTAGCTGGACAACATTCCGGCTGGAGGTTGGGAAGCGATGGGGGAAGGTCACCGGGGTCACGCTGAGGAGGGCAGGGGAGGCGGTGCCGAAATAGTGAGGGAGAGGTTGTGTGTGGAACAACAGGGAGAGAAGCGCAGGATAGAGGGGGAGGTCAAGGGTGAGGCAAATGTGGAAGGGAGGTGGAGCTGAGGGAGGGTCGGATAGTGCGGCTGCTTGCAGGAACAAGGATGACATCATGCTCGATGAGAGGATGGGGAGAATCCGGGAGGGTGCATTTTAGGCTGAGGGGAGGCATTCCGGAGACTCTCCAGATGGCTGTTCTAAGGTAGGGGTGAAGGGGGTTGGTGCACTGGGTCCTGAAGGGAGACGAGGGGGGGATAGAGAGGGGGAGATACTGGGCAAGGGAGGAGGGCGAAGGGGAAACAGGGTGGTGAGAGGCAGAGCGGCATGGGCTGGGCATGGTGCAGATGGAGGAGAATCAGGAGGGGCGGTGTCTGCTGGAGCCGAAGCAAGGAGGAGCCGCAGGGGCAGCTCGCGCAGGAGAAGGCCGAAACATGGGGTCACCGTGGGTATTAGGGTTTCTTTTTTTTAATAATAACAATTATAAAAATAATTATAACGCCAGAATAATAATAATAATACAAATAATAGTAGTATTAATAATAATAAAATAAATAGTAATAAAAAAATTATAATAATAAAAAAAATAACCATAAAAGTTATAATAAAAAATATTATAATAACAATAATAATAAAAATAAAATTAATAACAATAATAACACTTTATTGATATTAAAATTATCAATTAAATAATAAAATTATTGTTATTTAAATTTAACCACTTAACCCACTTTATTTACATAACATTATTTGTTTTAATAATTAGATACTTGCATGGACACCTGACTCATGACGCGACCACCGCCCACTGTGCGGTGACCGTGCACGGGTATGAAACCCAGGAAAGATATTAAATGACAAACAATTTAATCTATGACCATGCTCGGACCTTGGCACGAGGACCTAGAGACAGGTAATACTAAAATGAAAATTAAATAAAATGTCTGTGTGTGACAGGTAAAAACTCTGACAATATATTTCAGGCTTGAGTCGGGGTAATCTATTACACAACAACGGGACTTACTGCACACCTGTTTTGACACACCCTGGGGATATTCTTTGGGAATTAAAAAATATTTATGAACCATCAAAAAGGACTTAAATATAAGTTGGCTATGAATAACCTAGGATAATCCTGAGTTGTTTTAGATTAAGAAAGGGTTCATAAATTAGACATCATACAAGAGACTTTTCATGATTATGTGGTTCCTCAATATGATAAATGTTTCTTACTATATGCTTTTGTTTTAGAAAATGGATAGAACACAAAGGAACCATGTTAATGGTGATTACATTAGAAAATGAAACGAATGTACTTTTGAAGATCTAAATTCTATGGGGGCTGGAATAAAAACCTCATTTCTATAGTCTCATAGCTTTCTCATGCTACAAATCATGTTGAGTTTACAAATGAGAAACATAGGGAATAACATTATATTAAGTCTTTCAAGAGTTATTGTCTACCTTATTTCAGGGGGACATCTTATCCACTTGTTGCTGAACATTGGATCAATACCATTGAAAAGATATTCGTCATTATGAAGTGGTTGTATCATGAGAAATTCATTCTAGTTGTTTATCATTTAAAAGGTGAAGTAAACCAGTGGTGGACTCTAATACAAAACATGAGGAAGCAAGATGAAATTGAATCCATGGATTTTGATGAGTTCAAGAACTTATTCTTTAATAATTAATATCATCATGTTCTTTATATAATGATGAAAATGGAGTTCCTTGAGTTGAAGAAAAAATATGATGAATCCATCAGTACTGATGAGGTTAATTTCACAAAACATTCGAAGTAAGATTTTGGTATCATCATTCATCCCGAAAGAAAGATTGATAGATTCTCCTGTGGATTAAAAACCAATTCTCATATTAGAGTGGACGTAAGTTACTTTAGGACCTACTAATAGATTGTGAATTGTACAATCAAAGTTGAAATAGATTTTGGAGTTACTTATAAATCTTATGGTTAAAACAATAAGAGGAGGCATGTAGTAAAGAAATAGTTTCAAACTACATCAAACTAAAACATTGGGAAAGATCACTTAGGAGAGTGCCGGAAATGGAAAATAAGGTGTTTAAAGTGTGAAAAGTCCGACCATTGAGAAAAATAATGGAGAAGTGATGATAATAGAAAACTCAATAAAATAAGTGGAGATAAATATCAATAGAATTAACAACCCACACATGTTAATTTTCATCATCTTATATTGATCATGGTTTAATTATATGGAGAATAAAAATCATGAATTAGTTGTCATATTTTTACATCAATTATACAACTAGGTCCAATCATGAAATATGGTTTTGAGAAATTAAGTTCATTGCAATCATGGAGATGGTAGGTTATATATATGAAATAGTAATAATTTTATGTTCCAAAGAGTAAACAATTGGTATAATTACTTGAAAATATCATGAATAACTATAGGAGAAGAAAATTAATTAATTTATTGAGTGATGGATCATAATATTTTATCATCAAAAACATAATCATAAACAACTCTGATAAACAATGAGATTTTAACATAAAAACATTACCACTTTGGAACCATTGAATCATATGCCCTGTGAAGAAATTACATAATATAGAACATAAAATCTCATAAGGATAGATAAATTCATTATATTAAATATAAAAGGTGTTTCATATACACCTCGTGAAATAATAAAGGTGAACACCATTAATCAAATATCAAAGAATAATAATTGAGGCAAATATCCCTTATCGTTTTAGAAATATTTTTGAATCGTAATACCCAATAAAAAATAAAATCTAGTTAAACATTAAATATTATGAAATTATTTTATATCCATGACATAAATTTTAAAAATATCATCATATGCAATTAAAAAATTAAACAAGTGATGAATTTTCATATGTCACCTAGAAATAAAAGAGAGACTTTAAATCCCTTAAATTAAGTCTCAAAACCCATTGTAAACATTAAAACCACATATATAATAAATATAAGTTAATTATACATAAACTACATAACTTTAATTATATATATACTACTATATATGTTTTACTTATTACTGTTTATTACCCATTTACTAACAATTCCTTATTAAAATCATGTTTCAGGTAATAACAGCTTTGTTTTCATATATATTTTTACTTGTTATTTTCTATCCTCTTACATTGATCACGGTTTGATTATATACATAAAAAAATTATGAAGTAATTATCATATTTTTACATCAATCATATAATTGGGACTAATCATGAAATATGGTTTTGAGAAATGAAGTTCATTACAATCATGGAGACAGTAGGTCATATGTATGAAATAGTAATGTTTCCATTTTTCAACAATCATCATGGAAAGTATGTAAGTAATATAAAATATTTAAAAAATTATAATAATATAATTAATATCATATTTTATCTTTAAATATACTTATACATATCATCCATGTGGTATGTTGTTGAAAATAGGGTCACATCCTTTCGTGAAGGTGGTAGTTCACATATACATGAGTGACATTATCATATGTCAGTGAGGGAAAAGGTAAGAATGAAAATGATATACCATCTTTAAATAATTATAAAAATTACATTGATATTAAATTTTTTTTAATTTATATAACATATATTTATCTTTATTTTCATCCTTAAATATAGTTATTGAAAACAAATAACAATACTTCGCGAGCAGGTAGTCCACCGTACACACGAGTGACTTTATCGTATCTCCTATAGAATAAAAAGATAAGATGTATATATGATATAATGAATATAAAAGTATAATTATGTTATAAATATCACAAGTATTTTTTATATCATTCTTCATAATCTACTTTGAGAAGTAGTAATAGAAAAATGAATGACATTAGTTCACAATGTGGTAGGCCGCCATACACATGAACGATGATTTTGTAACCCATTTGATGGAAGTGGAGATGATTGTAGGTCATAAAATTAACATAAAAAAATAATTATACGGATGGGAATAGGGTTGTTATGTGATAATGATATAATAATAGTTGGTGCAGATGATGGAAGAAGTAGAACAAAAAATTATCATTGATGAATGTTACCTCTTCTTCAGATATATTCCTTATGTTTTCACTAAAATCATTCGTTATATAGATTTATGTAAACAATAATTTTGATAAGATGAGAGGATGGAAGTTGGGAAGTTATTTGGTCAGGTATTGGTATAATTAAATTGTTTTTATTGTGTGAATAAGATAGTATAAGGGGCGTCCATTTATAAGTGAGGTGAGTGGAATATTTCTAATTTATTTAAAGAAATAATTGAACCCATATGTTTTTCAATGAAACAAGGACCAAATAATTTACCATTATCAACTCTTGATGGGATAAGGAAGAAATGTGTTCATACAGTCTATTTTTAACATGTTTTGGATTATTTATAACCATTATATGTCACGACCCGTCCTCAGGGCCCGTGCCGTGACTACCCCAAGCCCGCCTTCCATAGGCCAGGGGCTGACGACTAGCACCAAGGCGTAAATCCCGGTAAAAAAGAAGGGCATTTCCATTGTAATGTAAACTAACACCACATAGTAAACAAGAAGTAGAAGTAAACACTAAGTAAAACCCGGTACAAGAGTAAGTGCGGAAAACTAAGTGGGCCAGAATACAAACCCAAACTGAAAGTAAAGTAAAACTCGAAAGGGAAAACAACAACTGAAAAGTAAAGCCACAACGTCGATCTGTCCACTGGGAGTCCCACCTGAAGGGTGGGTACAAAAAGCCTCCACTGCTCCTCGGGTCTAGCCTACCGCTCCGAGTACGTCACGCCCAGTGGTCCACCTCCAGGTACCGTCCTGCTCTGCAAGCCTCCACCACGATCAGTGTTTTCCATCGTCTGCAACCAACACAACATAGTGTGGGCATAGCCCGTTCACGGGTGAGTATAAGCTACTCAGTAGGGACCCCGAGACCCCAAAATATCTCCCAAAATCCACAAAGGATAAATCACAAAGGAAAGATACAATCACGAAGTAACAACCAACACTACTTAGGTATATGCCCATACATATACCTAAGTCATTAATTCCAATACGCTCCAACCTACGAGCCCAAGTACAACCCATTCCACACAGGAAAGCAAATGTATTCCACACAAGAAAGAAAAATGTAATCCACACAGGATAGCACAACACAATCCACATAGGAAAGAAAACAGGATTCACCTCACAGAGGTATACTTCTTTGAAAGATGATAGTGATGATCACTGATCCATCTAACTCGTCGGACCCACAAAGGATCGATAGGTACGGACCCCCGTAATGACCCACACAGGATCGGTAGAAAACTAACCCCCGCAATGACCCACACAGGATCAGACCCACACAAGATCTGTAGGCGCTGGCTCACACAGAACCGCTGAGCGCTGAGTACTGTAATCGTCGCTGTCGAATCCACTAAGGATCTATGTACAGTGGTCGTCGTCACAGTAGCAGTCGCAGCCAGCTCTAGGGTTCCCGCACACAGCATGATCGTTCGGGAGGGTCCGCTCCACGAGCCGAGAGGCTGATACATCAACTGAAACATAGTCTAGAGTTGATGTATCCAAAAGTTCAGTATCGTCAACAGGAACTCAACGTCACAGACGGCGCGTCAATCGGGCGCCCGGTCTGAGAGTTATTGGCGTTTTCGTCCCAGGGGCCCGGTTGGTTTTTAAGGAAAAACCAACCCGAACATACTCCACCTTCGTCCAAACCTCGTGCTGAGTAAGCCAAAAGATCCGTCTCACAAGGGGAAACCAACAAAGTCGACGACACGTCATTCAGACGTCCGAAGCTTAAGATATGAGTGTTTCTTCTCCAAGGGCCCGGTTGGTTTCGTGTACGAACTAACCCGACCGAACTCAAAATATTCAGAAACTTTGAGTGCGATATAATGAAACGACCATCTCGATTCAAGGATCGCATCTCAACAGACGGTACATCGATCGGAGGTCTGTAGCCCAAGTTATGGGCAAAAGACCAAAGACGGTCTGAAAAAGGGGGTTTCGGGCCCGGACCGACCTGGGCCGCGACCCCCCGGTCGGCCCGAACCAGGATGACCCGCCCCATGTCCGGGTCGACTCGGCCTGGCGGACCGGCCAGGCGGCCGGCCCGGCATGGGCAAAGCGCACCCAGCGCGCTGGCCAGCTCGGCCAACGGCCGAGCCGTTGGGAAGGGGGCGAGGGCGCCTGTCCCCCTGGTGTAACCGCGGCCCCCCCTTTAATGGGGGCTGTTTTTCTGAGTCGGCCGGGGGAATTAATTCCCCCGGCTTCCTTTTGTCCGGCCGGCCCACACCGACCGGCCGGTTCTACCAACAAGGACCGGCGACGGCCGGTCCTTCCTCCTTCGCCAACACCAGTGGCCCGGAACCGGCCGCCGGTCACCCTACTCTGCCGCGGCCCCACTCCGGCCGTGGTGTCTTCGGTTTTCATCGACGCGGCGCGACAGCGTCGCGTCCTTGTTCAACTTCACGGCGCGGTGCGACGGCGTCGCGCATTACTTGCCGTACGACCCCGCGTGGTGCGACGACATCATTCCATTCTGTCCCAACCGCAAAGAATCAAACAAGGATAAAGGAAGAGGGTCGGCCGTGTTTGTGTGGTCCAGCCCCCTCTCGTTAACCGATAACATTTGGTCGTATAACTACGAAGAACGACAAACAAGAAATCACGAACAAAAAATAATTAAATAATCCCCATCCTTGTTAAAAGAGATGACGAACGTCGGCATCGCAAAGCGAGGATTTAGAGACGTTGACAGAGATTTCGTCGTGGAAAACCGTCGTGAAAAGAGATGTCTCGGAAGAAAAACATCGTGGAATAAGACATCGCGTTGCGGGTCGGTGTCGCGGAATACGGTCTCCGAGGGCTCGGCGCTCCATGTCGGAGATCGTTCGATCTTCGCGTTCTTCTTCAAAGAGAATGAAGAACTCAAGACATCCTTAGCTTTTTCTCCAAAGGCTCTCAAACAACTAAACACCAACCTAATAAAATAAGTTCTCAACTTATTTTATTAACACATCAAGGCTTTTGAAATTCAAGTGTTTGAATTCCACATTAACTCACCTCATTAATTCCATAAGTTAATAACCTTAAGTTAACAAAATTAATGGGAGTTGAGGAGGTTAGAGGATATGAAGGGGTGCGGTTCGTGTGGGACCCACCACCCTCATAACCTCCCAAGTAAGGTTGGGTAGTTACCCAACTTCCATCCAAAGGATTAAACACTTAGAGTAAAAATAAAAATTGTTGTTAAATTTTTATTTTTAACTTCTACGATTTTTATCATCAACTCTCGTGGAAACGCAACTCCGGAACAGGTGTTCCTAGGAAATTAACGGTGCTACGGTTCCATCGGTGCCCTCGGAATTCGATTCCGAGCATTGGTTCAAAAGTTAGAAATTCCCGCTCCTTCGTTCACTGAACGTACCTGAGCTGAACTTCAGATTGAAATTTCTGGCACACCGGGCCTCAGAATCAAGTTCCATCTGAAACTGCGTTCTTGTAAAATCCCAAATAAAATTAAGAAAAATTTTTCCTTGATTTTTACGGGTCTTTACATTACTCCCACCTCAGGGCTTTACATCCCCATAAAGATACATCGAAAACTAGGGAAACAAATGTGGGTACTAAGCACGCATCTGAGCCTCCCGCTCCCAAGTGCTCTCCTGGAGGTTCTCGTGCTGCCATCTGATGAGCACTAGAGGAATCGACCATCCACGTAGGACCCGCTCCTGTCGATCCTCGATCTCTACTAGGACCTCTGCAAAAGTCGCCCCATCATCGACGTCAAGATCCCCATGGTCTATGATATGCGTCGGGTAATGCACGTATCAACTCAGCTGGGACACATGGAAAACGTCGTGCACCCGGTGCAACTGTGGTAGTAGATCCAGATGATAAGCTACCTCGCCAATCCTGCCGAGGACCTGGAATGGTCCGATGAAGCATGGAGACAACTTGCAGCCTCGGCCAAATCTCCGTAATCCATGTCCTGGTGAGACACGCAATAAGACGTGGTTTCCATCCTCGAACTCTAGTGGCCTCCGCCTCCTATCAGCATATGACTTCTGCCGACTCTGATCTATCCTCATCCGCTCCTGGATGACTTGGACCTTCTCTGTCATGGCCTGGACCATCTCCGGTCCCACAAGTGCTGACTCCCCAGGGTCTGTCCAGCACAAAGAAGATCTACAAGGTCGGCCGTACAACGCCTCGTACGGTGCCATCCCAATGGTGGAGTGGTAGCTGTTGTTGTACGTGAACTCCACCAAGGGTAGGTGCTCCTCCCAGCTACGACCAAAGTTGAGGACACATGTGCGGAGCATGTCCTCGAGAGTCTGAATGGTCCTCTCCATCTGACCATCCGTCTGAGGGTGAAAGGCTATGCTCAGACGTATCTGCGTCCCGAATTCCTCCTGCAACCCCTTCCATAGCCGGGAAGTAAAGCGAGCATCTCGATCGGAGACGATAGATGATGGCACACTGTGAAGTCGTACAATCTCTTGAACATAAAGACGTCCCAATCTCTCCACTGAGCCTTGCTCCCTGATGGGTAGAAAGTGCGCTGACTTGGTGAGTCGGTCGAAAATCACCCAGATGGAGTCATGACCTTTGGAAGTGTGTGGAAGTCCAGTCACGAAGTCCATAGATATCATGTCCCACTTCCACTCCAGGACCTCTAAGGGATGTACCAAGCCTGTTGGTACCTAGTGCCCAGCCTTCACCTGCTGGTTGGTGAGGCATTGAGAAACGAACTCCGCTACAACCTTCTTCATGCCCGGCCACCAGTGTTGTCGTCTGAGATCCTGGTACATCTTCGCCACTCCAGGATGTACCGCCAAAGAAGAATTGTGAAACTCTCTCAGCACCTCCTCCCGTAAATCAAATGGTACCAAGGTACATCCTCTGAAAAGGACGTCATGCTCTGCTCCGAAGAAGAAACCATCGGGTGCCTGTCCTGAGGATATCTGTGCACGCCGCGTCTCACAGTCAGTGTCCCCATGTTGTGCCTCTCTGACCCGCTGCAGTAGTGGAGGAGTGACTGTGAGAGGCTGGAGGAAGGCTTCTCTATCTCTGTCCACGAAGGATATCTGCAAAGAGGCTAGCTGCTCTGTCGCCTCCTCAAGTAGCTGAATGCCCGTCCTCCTACTGATAGTATCGACTACCACGTTCCCCTTCCCAGGAGTATAGACTATCTCAAAGTCATAGTCCTGGAGGAACTCGATCCATCGCCACTGTCTCAGATTCAGATCCTTCTGAGAGAAGATGTATATGAGACTCTGATGGTCAGAAAAGACTGTAAAGCGCTCGCCCATCAGGTAGTGTCTCCATGTCTTCAGAGCGAAGACCATTACTGATAACTCCAAGTCATCGGTAGCGTAGTTCAGCCCATGCGGCCTCAACTGACGTGATCCATAGGTGATCATTGCCCGCTCCGGCATCAGGACACATCCGAGTCTGGTCCTTGATGCAATGCAGTAGACTACATACCCTACTCCCTCCTCAGGTAACCTCAAGATAGGTGCACTGGTCAATCTCTGTCTCAGCTTCTGGAAGCTCTGCTGACATCTGTCTGACCATACAAAGGGTTTCCCCTTCATTGTCAAAGCTGATAGTGGGGTCGTAACTCTGGATAATTCTAGCACAAATCTCCGGTAGTATCTAGCTAGTCCCAAGAAACTCCGCACCTTTGTCACGCTCCTGGGTGGCTCCCATGCTAGCACTGCCTCGATCTTCGCAGGATCCACCGAAACTCCCGCCTCAAAGATGACGTGTCCCAAGAAGTGCTCCTCACGTATCCAGAATTGGCACTTCGAGAGCTTACCATAAAACTGGTGCTCTCGGAGTGTGTCTAGTACAACCCGCAAGTGGTAGGCGTGCTCCTCCTCAATCGTCGAGTAAATCAAAATGTCATCAATGAAGACCAAGACAAATTGATCAAGATATGGCGGAAAGATCCTGTTCATGGGGGCCAAGAACACTGCTGGAGCATTGGTTACGTCGAATGGCATTACCAAGAACTCATAGTGGCCATACCGACATCTGAAGGTCGTCTTCTGCACGTCCTCGTCTAGAACTCTGAGCTAATGATAGCCTGACCTGAGGTCTATCTTTGAGAACCACCGTGCTACCTTTAGCTGATCGAAGAGGTCAAAAATCCTCAGTAGCAGATACTTGTTCTTCACTGTCACCTAGTTCAGGTGACGATAGTCGACACAAAGTCACAAGCTCCCGTCCGCCTTCTTGGCGAACAAAATCGGGGAAGCCTAGGGTGAAACACTAGGTCGGATGAACCCCTTGCCCTGCAAGTCCTCCAACTGTACTCGTAGCTCTCGAAGCTCAGTGGGGGCCATCCAATATGCTGGAGTCAATATCGGGGTTGTCCCATGGTACAGGTCAATATAAAAGTATACCTATCTGCGAGGAAGTATCCCTGGAACGTCATCGGGGAAAAAGTCCGCATACTGATCCACCACTGCAGGAAAACCAGGACTCCGCACGTCAACAGCCTCTAGGATGAGGCTAGCCAACTAGTGAGTGATGGGCTTTCCTCTCCTCCGCAGATGTCCATCCTGTGCTGTAAAGGCTCCCTTCTCACTAGTGAAGGTGAACCTACTCCCGTCGGTGTGTACACATCGCATCTTGCGCCAAATACAGTAAATATGTGCATGAACCATAGACAACCAATCCATGCCCAAGATGACATCATAAGGCCTCGACGCCACTACAAGAAGATCCCAGCCGAAGCTCTCGCCTCCTAGAGTAAGCTCACACTGCTGGAACCAGTGCGTAATTGTCGAGTCTGCTCCCGTAGGGGTCTCTAGCCGTAAGGATCGAGCCAACGGCTCTATCGGAATCTCCGAGCTCCGAACAAGGGCAGCGGCTATGAAAGAATGACTTGATCCTGTGTTTATAAGAACTACAGCAAGGGTGGAATAGACACAGATAGTACCTCGAATCATCTCGGGTGCGCCGTGGTCGTAGGCCTCTGCTGCCCGGAGCTGTGCCTGTCCTGCCCGGCAGCTCCCTGTGGTCGGGGTGGACCTCCTGGTGGTGGTGGTGGTAGGGTCTCAAAGCGTCTCCCACCACCTACTGCTCGGCCAGCTCCTCTGCCTCGTCCGTCTTCTCCCTGCGGACCGCCACTGTCGACCCTCTCCCTCTTCATCAGTGGTCCCTCAACCGTCTGCTGCTCCTCGGCATGACGAGTCGGGCAATCACGAGCCATGTGGCCCTGCCCGCCGCATGAGTAGAACTTCCTGCCTCTTGAAAGACTAGCTCCGTGCTGTGTTCCCCGCACTACTGAGCCAGTGTCCTGAGGTCGTCTCCCTGAGGGTCTAGTCTGCCTGGACCCATGAGTCATCCATCGACTGCCTGCTGCAGAAGACTCTGCTACGTTCCGCCCTGCGGTGGGTCTCAGCGCTGGTGTAGGCTCAGCAAGAAAGCTCTCGATCAAAAGGGCTCGCTCCAGTACTCCTGTCTGAGTCAGAATGCTGAGGGAGATCTGCGATGTCCTGATCTCGTGTCTCAATCCCTGCTCAAAGTTCTGGGCCCAGAAGAATGGGTCATGTACCATGTCTGTCAAGTAGCGCGAGAGATCGGTAAATCTCGCCGAGTACTGGGCGACCGTCATGCAGCCCTACCGCAGCTATAGAAGCTCCTGGATGTGCACCGCACAGAGGGTGGCTGGGACGAACTCCGAGCAGAAGAGGCCCTCAAAGTCTGTCCAGAGGAGAGATGCCTCATCGTGCACCTGGAGCATCAAGCTCCACCATCTGCCTGCTGCTGCGTGAAGTAGGCTCACTACGAGGATCACCATGAGGTCTGCTGGTGTACTCACTAACCTGAAAACTCTCACCACTACCTCCAGCCAGTCCTTGGCTGCCTGGGGGTCCGTCTCCCTGCGGAACCTCGGTGGTCGCTGGCGTTGGAACTCATGCAGTGCACTGAGGCGACGTGCATCGTCAGCAGCTGGTGCTGGAAGCATCGGTGGCTCGGTGGGTAGAGCTACCGTCGGTGCCACTGCGGACAAAGGTCCCTGCACCGAGGCCTCGTCGCTCGGTGGGCTGTCGTCACGCTCGACTCTCGGAACCCTAACTGGCTGCCGTCGTGGGGCCATTCTGAAAAAGAAACAGGTGCGCCACTGTCAGAAAAGTATACCTGGTGAGCTGATACAATGTAATCACGAAGAAAACTTGAAACACACATGCAATCAATGTTTTGGTGCATTAAGTCGGAGATCAGAAGTCAGGGTCCTGGTGTACAGATACGTCGGCCGCCACACTAACACTGGACTCCCTAGACTGATAACCACACCCAATACGCTTAACACTATTTATTCACATAGAAAAAGATCAGAGTCCCAAGTTCTGCGGTAGAACCGGACTCCTCTAATACCAATTTGTCACGACCCGTCCTCGGGGCCCGTTCCGTGACTACCCCAAGACCGCCTTCCATAGGCCTGGGGCTGGCGACAAGCACCAAGGCGTAAATCTTGGTAAAAAGGGAAGGCATTGCCTTTGTAAAGTAAACTAACACCATAGAGTAAACAAGCAGTATAAGTAAGCACTAAGTAAAAGCTGGTACAAGAGTAAGTGCGGAAAAGTAAGTGGGCCAGAATACAAACCCAAACTGAATGTAAAGTACAACTTGAAAGGGAAAACAACAACTGAAAAGTAAAGCCGCAACATCGAGCCGTCCACTGGGAGTCCCACCTGATTGGTGGGTACAGAAAGCCTCCACTGCTCCTCGGGTCCCGCCTACCGCTCCGAGTACGTCCCACCCAGTGGTCCACCTCCAGGTACCGTCCTGCTCTGCAAGGATCCACCATGATCAGCGTTGTCCGCCATCCACAACCAACACAACGTAGTGCGGGCATAGCCCGTGCAGGGGTGAGTATAAGCTACTCAGTAGGACCCCGAGACCCCCGATGGTCTCCCAAAATCCACAAAGGATAAACCACAAAGGAAAGATACAATCACGAATTAACAACCGACACTGCTTAGGTATATGCCCATACATATACCTAAGTCATCAATTCCAATATGCTCCATCCTCCAAGCCCAAGTACAACCAAGTCCACACAGGAAAGAAAACATAATCGACACAGGAAAGAAAAACGTAATCCACACCGGATAGCACACCACAATCCACATAGGTTAGCAAACAAGATTCAGCTCACACAGGTATACTTCTTCGAAAGACGATATAGATGATCACTGATCCATATAAGTTGTCAGACCCACAAATGATCGATAGGTACTAACCCCTGCAATGACCCACACAGGATCAGTAAGAAACTTACCCCCGCAATGACCCACACAAGATCGGTCCCACACAGGATCTGTAGGCTCTGCCTCACACAGAACCATTGAGTGCTGACCCACACAGGATCAAACCCACACAGGATCGGTAGCACTGATCCTTGTAGGATCACTAAGTGCTCTAATCGTCGCCGTCGAATCCACTGAGGATCTATGTACAGTCGTCGTCGTCACAGTAGCAGTTGCAGCCAGCTCTAGGCTTCCCGCACTTTGCAAGCTCGTTCGGGAGGGTCCGCTCCACGAGCCGAGAGGCTGATACATCAACTGACACATAGTCTAGATTTGATGTATCCAAAAGTTTTGTATCGTCAAAAGGAACTCAACGTCCTAGACGGCACGTCAATCGGACGCCCGGTCTGAGAGTTATTGGCTTTTTCGTCCCAGGGGCCCGGTTGGTTTTTAAGGCAAAACCAACCCAACCGTACTCCACCTGCATCCAAACCTCGGGCGGAGTAAGCCAAAAGATCCGTCTCACAAGAGGAAACCAACAAAGTCAACGGAACGTCATTCGTAAGTCCGGAGCTTATGATATGAGTGTTTCCACTCCGAGGGCCCGGTTGGTTTCGTGTACGAACCAACCCGACCGAACTCAAAGTATTCTGAAACCTTGAGTGCGATATACTGAAACGACCGTCTCGATTCACGAATCGCATCGCAACTAACGGTGCATCGATCGGAGGTCCGTAGCCCATGTTATGGGAAAAAGCCCAATGACGGTCCGAAAACGGGGGTTTCGGGCCCGGACCAACCTGGCCTGAGACCTCCCCGGTCGGCCCGGACCGGCAGGGCGCGGCGCGGCCTGGCCTGGCGGACCGGCTAGGTGGCAACACCAGCCTAGGCATTGCGCGCCCAGCGTGATGGCGAGCTCGGCCAACGGCCGAGCCGTTGGCATGGGGGAGGGGGGAGCCTGCCCCCTGGTGTAACCGCGACCCCCCTTTAATGGGGGCCGCTTTTGTGAGACGACCGGTGGAATTAATTCCCTCAGCTTCCTTTTGTCCGGCCGGCCCACACCAGCCGACTGGTTCTTCAAAAAAGGACCGGTGACGACTGGTCCTTCCTCCTTCGCCGACACCGGCGGCCGGCGCGGCCCAGAACCGGTCGTAGCTTGGTTTGTCCGGCGCGGTGAAATGGCACCGCGCCCTTCTGCCGCGGCCCCACTCCGGCTGCGGTGTCTTTGGTTTTCTTCGAAACGGCGCGACGGCATCGCGTCCTTGTTCAACTTCACGGTGCCGCTCATTACTTGTCGTACGATCCCGCGTGGTGAGACGGCACCACGACATTCCGTCCCAACCGAACAGAATCAAACAAGGATAAAGGAGGAGGTCGGCCGTGTTTTTGCGGTCCGGCCACCTCTCGTTAACCGATAACATTTGGTCGTATAACTACGAAGAACGACAAACAAGAAATCACGAACGAAAAATAATTAAATAATCCCATACCTTGATAAAAGAGATGACGAACGTCGGCGTCACAAAGAGAGGATTCGGAGACGTTGAAGGATATTTCGTCACAGAAAACCGTCGTGAAAAGAGACGTCGCAGAAGTAAAACGTCATGGAAGAAGACGTCGCGTCGCAGGTCGGTGTCGCGGAAGATGGTCTCTGATGGCTCAGCGATCCACGTCGGAGATCGTTTGTTCTTCGCATTCTTCGTCAAAGAGAATGAAGAACTCAAGACTTCCATAGCTTTTTCTCCAAAGGCTCTCAAACAACTAAACACCAACCCAATAAAATAAGTTATCAACTTATTCTATTAACACATCAATGATTTTGAAATTCAAGAGTTTGAATTCCACATTAACTCACCTCATTAATTCCATAAGTTAATAAAATTAAGTTAAAAAATTAATGGGAGTTGAGGAGGTTAGAGGATATGATGGGGTGGGGATCGTGTGGGCCCCACCACCCTCATAACCTCCCAAGGGAGGTTGGGTAGTTTCCCAACTTCCATCCAAAGGATTAAACAGTTAGAGTAAAAATAAAAATTGTTGTTAAATTTTTATTTTAAACTTCTACATTTTTTATCATTAACTCTCGTGGAAACAATACTCTGGAACAGGTGTTCCTAGGAAATTACTGACGCTACGGTTCCATCGGTGCCCTCAGAATTCAATTCTGAGCACCGGTTAAAAAGTTAGAAATTCCCGCTCGTTCGTTCACTGAAAGTACCCAATCTAAACTTCGGATTGAAATTCTGGGGACACCGGGCCTCGGAATCAAGTGCCGTCTAAAAATGTGTTCTTGTAAAATCCCAAAGAAAATTAAGAGAAAATTTTCCTTGATTTTTAAGGGTATTTACATTATATTTTTAGTCCCCCCCTCACCCCTAGTAAACTCATTCTTACCATAACCACAGTAAATAATTTTTAATATTCTTTCTAATTATTTTATTAAGAAACAAAGATGGATTTATTAGAAAACTTGTATTATGATGATTTCAAATATTTAATCCATTTTTATAAATTCCATTCACATATTTGGAAAATTTTAAGTTAAATTTAATCATGCATATTTAATGAGAATGTTGTTTTTAAGAGAAAATGTTCAAAAGTTTACAATGTTTTTATTTCGAAATTAAATATGAAATTAATTCCAATGTTTTAAATTGAATTATTTATTTTATAATTTATTAAATTATACATTAAAACTAATTTAAAAATACAATTAATCAGTATAAATAAATTAAAATAAAAGGTAGTATTCAATTAAAATTTAGTATTTTCATTATTCATAAAAATATGAAACTTTTCAGAAAGAGCAGAAAACTTCACCATAATCTAATATTGATATGATGATTTCAAAAATTGAAATTTATTTTATCAATTTAATAATCTAAAATGATGAAAAATAATTTTATTAATTTGAACTAAAATAAATAAAAAAAATTTTTTGAGAAAATATTATTTTTCAAACAATTAAAAGCTATTGAGAAAATTATGCAATTTTATATCAGTATGTTTCCTTCATATAAAACCATTATAATTATCATTAGAAAAATTATTTATTACTATTAATATATCTATATTTAATGGGTATGTTATAAATATCATGTTTAAATAACAATATTAATAATATATCATGGTTTTGTTAAAACTATGTGTTGTGTGTAATAGAAGTTTGCCCTGTGTTGTGTGTAGCACAAGAATAACGTGGTGTTGTGTGTAACACAATCCAAAATAATAATTCATGAAATAAAAATTAATCTCAATATTGTGTGTAATGTAAAATATACCAAATATTATATTTATTTGAAAAAAATCATAAAATCTCAGGGTGTTTCATTTTATCCAAATTAAAATGAATTTGACCCT
Organism: Viscum album; assembly: GCA_963277665.1. Lineage (NCBI taxonomy): Eukaryota > Viridiplantae > Streptophyta > Magnoliopsida > Santalales > Viscaceae > Viscum > Viscum album. The sequence continues at coordinate 2,050,534,613 of OY728125.1, forward strand.
TGAAATTCATCATGTTTGTACCAAAAACTGTTGATAATTTGACCTAATTACATCCTTATATTCCCATATAGCTTAATAAAGCAGGTTTGTTTCACCAAAAAACATTTCCTAGGTTAGTGGTCTTGTTTTATAGCACATTCTATGTATGATCAAGATACTCCACCAATTGTTACTTATAAGAAATATCTTGATACAGTAGTATGGCCTATGAGTTTGGTACATATGAATGGTCGGGTATATTATTCCTATGTATAGATACATGGAATGCATCAGTGACTTGATAAAGGATCAATATAAGTATGTAATGATAATCTACTATCCCGATAAGATAAATTATTTTAAGGTGACTGATATACCTAGGGCTTAGTTTTTCCTTCATTCTTCCATGAATAAATTTTTAGGGGGACCTTAATAACAATATAAAATTATATATACCATTTAAAATTATCATCATAAAATATCTATCAAATTTTTGTAGTCCTTATATTTTTATTAATGGATCCAACCTTCCCTACTATGTCCTAATCTTACTCAGGCCCCAATAACTTCCTTTCTAAATCCACATTCCAGTACATTATAGTTCTACACTTACTTCCATAAACAAGTTTATAAGGAGCTATATAAATGATCAGGTGGAATATATCATTTCAAGAAAAATAAAAGTTACGAATGTGTTAAACCAAACTACATTATAAATCCATATGGCATAATCTTAGAGTATCATTTTGTGTTGGAATTATTCTCTCAAACTGACCATCTATCTAAGGATGATACACTGTAATAAAACTGAACTCTATATCAAGATCATGATTTTGGATTCACCAAAACATCATTGTAAACTCTATATTATAAGAAAATAAATTTTAATTTCATAATCCTTGAAACCTTACAGCTTATTTAATTTATATTATAGGAATTATATCCAATGAGAAATATTCTCTAATAACAATGAAGTGTAATGTCTTTGTAAGGTGGTAGATTGAAACCTATAATTTTCTCAACTTCAAAGATAAGGTAAACCCTAGATGTTACCAATACCTTTATTAATATATCAAAAAGTTTTAAATTCATTCCTCCTCAAAAAAATTTGTCACTACATATAAAACTAGATGGTTTCATTTCTATAAATTTCTCTTAAAATATCCTAAATCTTAATAAACACAGATTACATAAAACATTAAAAGAAGATTCAATGTCATTGAAATTTTGATCAACATTAAACTCTTAAACCCATGATTGTATCTATAACTCTTATGTTGAACTTACTTAGATACATTTATGCTTCCAAAATATATTTCACCATTTATTCATTAAATAGGATCTTATCTTATAGAAAAACATTTCCCTTGGAAAATGGGTTCAACATTGTATTGATAGAATATTAAATAGGATTTAATTATTCCTGAATTCATGTAGATAGAGATAATAAAATAAAATTTCACTAAATGATGAAAAATATGTTTTTAGATGTCTCATTCATACAAAATCAAGCATAAAATTCCCAACTGGGGAAGAGAGTATTAGTGTTCCATAATTATCAAGACTACATTTAACTATAATAATTGCATAATATTTCCCTTTGTCCTATGTCATCATATGTTTTTCTTGATTATCATCCTCATTATCCCTTGGACAGGTGTATTAATTCACATAATTCTCATACTTCTTCTATTTCAAACATTAGAGTTTGGGTGGTGAATTATATGTATCATTATCTCTATTCACATTATTTTCTAATGTCTTCCATTCACAGTAGTAATAAATTACCCAATAAACTTTCCTTACACACTTAAAACACTTACATGTACCCTTAAGAAAATTTCCTCCTATCTTCCTCCCACACTTTCATCATATTGTAAAAATAATCATCTTCTCTCTATATTTCATATATTTTCCATTAAATTTTATTTTTTCTTTTAAAAATTGTGATATTGTTACATAACTCCAACATCCATTTACACCTGGATAGCACATCATAAAATATTTTTATAACTACTTAAGTATCTTATCAAATATTACCTTTAGAGACTTGGTTTGAAGCCACCGAATAATTGATCATCCTTACATTTAGGTTGGATGATAATATCATAATCATACCTCACATGACATAGAAAATTAGCATCATAGGTGCGAACAAATTCATCCTCCATTTTTTTATCTAAAGAAACTCTTTCTCCATATTCGTGTAGGGAATAAGAATAATGTGATTATTAGAAAATAAAATATTGAACTCATCCCAATCTCTAGAATAAATTTTATTAGGATTACACTTATTCTTGATATGAGACCAATATTTACCTAATTCACCTTCCAAATAGTAGATGTCCAAAATTATTATTTCATGTTCTAAATAGTGTAAAATTTAAAATAACATTTCATGGGTGTTGATCCATTTTTATGTAACTGTTGTATCAAAATACCTACTGAAAGAAGAAGAACATTGTCTAATAAAATACTCAATATAATGTTGTTCCATCCTTTTCTCGAGTGGAAGTCCCACATGATTCATAGAATGAGAAATATGTAAGAGAATATATATTATATATTTCATTACAAATCCCACAATGTTTGGATAATCAGGAGGAAAATTGTTTCATTTTCTATCGCACTAAGTTTAACATGGTTCATTCAGGCTCCATCCATTGACTAAAACAAAAAAAAACAGAGTTTAAACCATAATATTTGTCGGTAGGAACCACATAATCATGACTAATCACTTATAAGATGTCTAAACCTTAAAAAAAATCTATCAATATATGATATATTAGGGTTATACAAGGTCATTATTATTCATCATCTTTCGAAATAATTCATGATGGTTTATAAAGCATTTCTAAATTTCCAAAGTGTATCCATCAAGAGTTTCAACGAAGCTGTGCAGTAAGGCTCATTATCATGCACTACGTGATGATCAAGTCTATCTCAATATGACCTTTTTTGATTTATTGCACCTAGGAACAACTATTCCAGATTCACAACCACTTTAAGTATCCAGACATGGATTTAATTAATATAAAACAACATGCCCTATCATTTACCATGATTCCAATACAATTTCTTATACATTGTATCATCCTTAGTATTATCCTTACACATGTCCTTAGGGATCTCACTAAGATCATATCATTAAATTTCCAAATTTTAACTAATCATCTCCTTTTTTAGGAACTATAGTTTCCATGGATTCTCATATATTGTTATTACATTTTCTTAAATGAATAATCATTACATTACACTAACACACACTAGAGGAATATCATAGTTTAGTTCTTCTGGAAACACAGAAACATAAACAACCAATCCATAAGTTAGTTGAACTATATCCCACTATTTTATTTATAATTATCACTTTTATTATACATATCTCAGATAATACATATATTTATATCTTAGGGAAATAAAAAATAAGAAACAGTGATCTCATATGCTTAACAAGGGTAAAAAAAGGGATATACATAAGCTTAAAATGAACATAATAGTATGAGAACATGAAAAAAACATTCTAAAACCGTACCCTACATATCAAAGATCATAAGCTTGATTCATATAATAAATATTTGTATTTAATACGTCATGGAATATAACAAAATCAATAAACATGATGCATAAGAGCATAACATTGGCATATGACATTGATTTCAGTCATATAGACAAGCATAGAAAATATTATGTCAAAGCTATCCACCAAGGAATTAATAACATGATAGGATTGGGATAACCACTTGTGTACCATATTTGGGATTGGTATGACCAACCATGTTCCCAATTTTATTTGGGTGTGGCCTTACCACCCCTATACCCTCTTTTTTGGTCACGGGAAAACAAGTCATGTACCCTTCAACCTCATTGAATATTTATCATCACCAAATACATTGGAGAGAGATATAGGTCTCACCTATAACATAACCAAAACCATATATATGTTTCCCATAATATTATAAATCATTAATCTTATCATAACACATGAAATTAAATGAGCGTCATAAACATTTATTTATATCATAACCTGTGGAAAATAGATAGGTTTCATAATCATTTCTTCGAACCATAACCCATTAAAGTAAGTGGGTTTCATAATTTTTTTATCATGGTATAAACTATGGGAGGGAAATGGGTTTCATAAGAATCATGTAATCATTAATATAAACCATTCATAGAAATAATAAGAATGATATCCTTGGATTATATCCCCCAAAAAAATAAATTAACATCAAATTTTATCATCTTAGATGAAGAAGGATTTTTAAGGATAACTTGGAATATTTATAATATAAAATAACCATTCCTTGAAAATAAATTTTTCAAACATAAAACATTTTAAAAATTATTTTTATTTTAAATAACATTGAATGTTTACAAAGGAAACTTTTAAAAATCATTTAAAATTTTTCTAGAGAAAAATTTACTTTTCATAGTGAATTGTTTTTAAACATTTTAGAAAATTCATTATATATAAAAATAAACATTAAAACTTATAATAAATATTTAAAACACTTTTCGGTGATGATGATGGAATTTTTTTAAAAACTTTTACATGTTAAAAATGTTTCCTTTTAAATTTTTAGTAAAAGAAAAACGTTAATTGGTTGAAAACGACATTAAAATTTAATTATTTGAAGTACCATAGATTAAAAAAGGGTAATATTACATGAAAATGTCATGAATACATAGAGTGTAATAAAATTAATGAGTTTAAGGAGATATAGATCGTATGATTAAATCATGATAATCCTAATCATAAACAATCCCTATAAACTATTAAATTGTAACATAAAATCATTAATATATTAGTATCATTTAACTATAAGAAACATGAATGAATAACGTAAAATAGAACTTAAAATATCATGTGGATAAATAAATTAATGATATTACATGTCAAAGGGACTTTATATACACCTCGTGAAATAATATAGGTGCCTAACATAACATACATTTAAGAGAAGTCAAATTAATATTAAAATCACTAACCACTTTAGTAATATTTTGAATCATAATCTTCAATAAATAATAAAATTAAATAGAACATTAAATAACATTAAAATAATTGTATTCGTGATATAACATGAAAAAGGATAAATATATGCACCATATAAAATAAACTAGTGGAAAATTTTCACATGTCTCCCAAAAATAACAGTGAGACTAGAAATCTCTTACATTAAGTCTCAACTTCCATAGTACATATATGAACTTATACTATATAAAATATTTGTTTATTTTATATTTATTAATAAAAAATATATATAAATATCATACCATATATGTTTTAATTTTGATATTTTATTATGATTTTACTAATAATTCCTTGTTAAAATCACGATTATGGTAATAATCGCTTTGTTTTTCATATATATTTTGATTTTTTATTTTTGATCGTATTACATTGATAATTGTCCCATTTTTAAAAAATAAAAAAAATAAAATATTTATAATATATATACATCATACATACTTATAATTACAATCATGGAACATGGTTTTTAGAAATGAAGTATGTCATGATCATGGAGATGGTAAGCCATATGTATGCATGAGTAACATATCCATTTTTTCAAAGATCATTATGGAAAGGAGGTATGTAATATATTATCTTTTCAAAATAATAATGATATCATAAATACCATATTATATATTCAAATATACTTATAAATATCATCTATGTGTGGTGGTGAAGAAAAGAGAGTCATGTCGCTTCGTGAAGGTGGTACTCCACACGTACACAAATGGTGTTATCATTTTATAGTGACTAAAAAGGTATGATATAAAATGATATATTATCATTATATAATTATATATATATCATTAATATCATAATTTTTTTGTATATAAAATATATTAATCATTATTATCTTCAATGTAAAGTGTTAATAAAAATGAATCGTGTCGCTTCGCATGGTGGTAGACAGTCTTACATAGGAGCGAGGTGATCATTTACTCTATGGAATGGAAAGTAAAATGGTATATAATATGTAATTAATTAATAGTTACAATAATTTTAAAAATATCATTTATATAATTAATATCCATAATCATACCCAACTGTGAGAGGTGGTAATGAAAAAATGATTGACATCGGTTCATGAGATGGTAGTATTCTATACACACGAATGATGATTTCATAACTCAGTTGATGGAATTAGAAATTTTTATAGGGAATAAACATTAAAAAAAATATCCTCTCCTATAAGATAATTATTTTATTATATCATTATGTTATAATAATAATTGATAGAGTTGGAGGAAGAAATAAAACAAAATATCTTATTGATGAACGTTGCTTCTTCTTCGGGTATCCCCCATAGGTTTGCACCAAAATCCTTCCTATGTTTAATTTATATATATATATAAAGGAATCCGAGATAAGTGTATTGATGTTTTGAAGTGATTTTGGTAGGACATGGATGATACAAACTATTTTTAAATAGTTAAGGTTAGAGAATAAGGGATGGCCTTTTCTAAGTGAGGTGAGTGGAACACTTGTAATTATTTGAAAGAATGAATTCCAACCATGTTTTTTTCATGTCAAAAGGTAGCAGTAATGAACCATAGTCTATAATTAATTATATGAGTTTTAAATATCTATTACCAATTGGATAATTCATGGGATATTCTTTATCCAAATATTTTCATTTTACCCCTTGGTAAACCCATTTATACCTAAACCTTAGTAAATAATTTATACTATTTTTACTATTACTTTTGGTCAAAAATTAATATAACAAAATTTGATAGTAAAAATTACACTTATTCCAAATATGGAATCCATTTTTACAAATTCCATTCATATTATTGGAAAATTTTAATTAAAAATAACCCCAAGACGCGATGAGAATGTAGGTTTTTAAAGAAAACATTTTCAATATTTTACAATTTTTTATGTTGAAATTCAATATGAAATTGATTTCAATGGAAAAAAATTGTATTAGTGGATGTATAATTGAACTATAATTATTTTAAAACTAATTTAAAATTTATTTTAACTTCATAAATAAAATAAATTAAAAGGCATTTTCTAATAACAATTCAGTATTTTTCTCTATTAATCAAAAAAATAAAACTTTTTAGAAAGAGGCCCCAAAAATAAACCTAAAATAAGATTCATATTTTCATTTAATAGATGAATTTTATATTAAAAAATTATCTTTCATAAATTTTAAAAAATTATTTTTATAAATGTTCACAAAATTTAATAAAAAACATATTTGGATGAGATAGTATTTTCCAATTATATAAAAATTGTCAAAAAGTATGTAATTTTTATCAATATGTTTCATTTATATAAAATAATTATAAATAAAATTTAAAAAATATTTATTACTATTACTATCACTATATTTAATAGCTTTGTTATTTCAGTCATGTCTAAATAACTATATTAATAATATATCATGATTTTGTTAAAACACCATGTTGTTTGTAACACAAGTCAACAGAGTGTTGTATACAGTGAAGACATATCATTTTATTTCATATAATGCATTACAAACTCAGTGTTTCATATAACATGTAATAAATTAAATATATTCTATAATGAAATATATATAAAATAATACATTTAATTGAATAAAATTCAAAAAATATCGGGGTGTTGCACAAAGGCATCAATTGATTGGTTAAGAAGATGTTAAACTGATAGAAAGATTGCTACATGATATTCAGGAAATAGATAAAACCAGAAATATCAGAAATATTTGGGGATTACACAAGATTTAGTGGCCAATGTAAGCCAAGGAAATTGAGAAAAATGTATATTTCTATATACAAGTCGATTTTGTGTGATGGTTTATGTTTTAGATGATTTCAGGGAAAGACCATTAATGGTGAAATGTATGATTATGACTATGTGAATATTTTCTACATCTTTGTTTGATACGCAATATTTTCATTCTTTTATCTATGTCAATCCATTTCTAGTTAACAATTTGTATTAATGTTATCCAAGGGACTACTATCCACTGAAACTCCGCTTTTAATTAGATTATATTGTATTTAGAGAATACCATAGTGTTTGGTATTAATTTTAGGATAAAAAATTTATTGGGATTTTTTATTATAGAAATGAAAATCTTTTATGCCATCATTGATACTAAATGGATGGTGTCTTCTAAAGATTTCTCCAACTTCTACCATAAAAAAGTGTTTATTAACTATTTTAAAAGAATAGGGAATGTTTTGATTATGGAATGGGATTTTATAAAAACAAATTGGGGAAAAAATAATTTTCATTGTGACAATTATATTGTAGGTGAAAGGCATAACTCTACAGTATATGAGGTGACAGTTTCATCTATGTTTCTATTTGTGGTAGATAGTTTCAATGAAGCTATTACAGATTATTTTTGAGTAATTCATCCTAAAAGAGGTTTTGATTTTTCTATTGAACATATTCTAGGTGTTTATCTGATATTTCTTCCTCTATATTAAATGACACTAAAAAATTTAAAGGAGTTAGACATGATGGGTGAGGATCTCGAGGCAAAGGGGTTTATTTTTCTATGAACTTATCTCTAGTGTTCTCATATTTTATTAACCAAGAATTACGATGATTTTTTAGGTTTCATTCTCATTACCATTATCTTAATAAGGTCATAGTGAGGAATCAGTATCCTCATACAAAGATATATTATCTATTAGATAAATTCATAGAATCACAGCGGTTCTCCATGATTGACAATGATCAGTCTACCCTTAATGTCGAATTAAGACCAAGGACATCCCTAAAAAAATTAGAATTATATAAATTATGAAAAAATTTCATACAATTCTTGTTGAGAATGTGTTGGTGGTTCTCTTGTCTCTCATGAATCATATTTTTCATCCTGAATTAGACTCATTAGTTATTTTTTTCAAATTGTACAATGATTTTATTATAAACCTAAATGTTGCATGATAGACATATAAAGACTGTGTTCAGTACATTTTTGTGACATTACCTTTATTTTAAGTTGTATATGTGATAATTTGAGACTAAATAGGTAAATTTTATTAATAAAATAATCCCTGAAGTAAGAATATCATTTGATATAGGTAATTTGGAAGTAGTGACGACATGTGGATAACCAAAAACTATTTTATAGATACAGATAATTCTAGGGTTGGGTGGAAATTATATATGTTTCATTCAATAATTATATTTCTTAGAAACACCTATGGTTGAGTTGACTAAGAAATAAGTCATTTATTTTGGAAAAATAATTGTGAAAAGTTTTTATCAGAACATAATAAAAGGTTCACATATGCTTTTAATCTGATGCATATGTACCCATAGATTGGATACATGTTTTTATGATGCTTTAAGAGTTGGATTTAGGGAATTCATGATGTAGGTTGATTAGTCAATTTCTAATGGGTCACATTATCATTGACCCCATAAATGTAAAAAACCTACTCATAATATGTAATTAGCTAATGAGGTTTATGTGTTAAAATCTAGGTATCATTATCTATTCAGTGAGAGTTTACTTATTTTCATTTCCCATAATATATCATGATATATTTTCTAATATTAATAATTTATTCTATTATAGAGACATTAGGTTGAGTAATTAAAGACATTCAACTTTGAGATTGTGTATTCTATATGGAAATGAAGTATTATTACTGATTCTATTAATAAAAATGAAATAATTAGGGACTCAGATATAAAAAATGGATGTGGAATATCTTTATCTTGTTATAATATGAGATGATGGAAGTTTATAAGGATCTATGAACTATAAATTGTAATTTATTTATCATCACTTCATCTTCGGTGTATTCTGTAATGACCATACATGAATATAATTCATATTTTTAGGTGATGTAGTAATGAATTTTTGGAAATTTTCCTATTCTAGGATAATCTTTTTATGTAAATAACATATGTTATATACATGGTAGATTTATGGTTCAAACATATATGTGGAAATAATTTACAATATGCTCTCAAAAATAAAATTGGGTTGTATATCTATGACCAACCATGATATATCATGATGTAAGAAGTCATTTTGTGTAGCTAGGCTTGAAGAAATACATTATAAGGTTCTTTTCTCATTGACTCACCTATCAAAGAGTAAATGAAAAACATTATTGATGAGGTGGATTATTGTAGCATCATATCGTGCTCATGTAGAAGTTTGATAATGTGATGGTAAACGTTATCATAGGACTAACTAGGAAGCCTAGGAGCTAAGATGAAATGTCAGTAGTGGTTGAATGAATGATAATGGTTTAAAAATTTAAGACAAATTGAGAAACTCAATTTTTGGATCAGATGGGTAGACTAAATGTATAAGAAATAGTGTCAATGCATGGTGTAACTATGAGTATCATATAAGATATAGATGAATATTTCATGTCATGGTTTTGATAGGGACTACATATGGGTTTGGAATCATAGCTAAAGGAGATTACAAAATATCACCCATATATTTATGTACATATTTAGAGGATAATATGGATTTTAGAGGATGTTCTTAGAGCTTTTGTTCATGATTTTAGTGAATCATGGTATGAAAATATAAATTTATCATAATTTTCATTAATAATTTAATTCAATAATTGATTAATGTAGATCCATTTGAGAAACATCATGGATGACCATTTTTTCACCACTATATTGGATTAAGATGGGAATATAGGTAGTGATCAGGTAGAGCCTCGTATATGAAACATCTGAATAGGTGCAGTTGATTCAAAATTGGTTGATTACTGCTCTGAGTAGAAAAAAAATCATATACTAACCAAAAGTGATAACCTATGGATTTCACTATGGGTGAATGAGTATTCTAACACATTTCATCACAATTGGTGAATCATCGGTTGTAGAAGTAGGTAAATTCATCACCATGGTTTGTGGGGCCATTCAAGATCATGGAATATAATGTGATAGTGGGTTATAGTTTAGAACTTCCGGTAGAGAATTAGGGTACACACAAAATATATCATGTTAATTATCTATACATGTAATTGTTAAATCCTAAAATTTTGAGTTATATGGAGGATGTGGAGTTGGATCCTAATGATTCAAATAGGGAAATTTGGGTGTGAATTTTTTATTAGAGTGAAAATTTGTTGTGAGGAAGGAAGGTTCTACTTGTTTGGGTTTTCCAAAATAAATATCATAAAAAATTATATATAGGAGTATCAATTGGATGAATGAGTTTAGTGTATGGTGTTATTCAAGAATGAATCCTACAAATGCTTCTTGAGGACAATAAGTCCTTTAAAGGAGGATTTTTTAATGACCCCCATATTTCTAACGAGTTTTTGTTTTCTTTTTCTAGTTTTCAGGATTATTTTTCTATATAATGAGGAATGGTTTTCTAGGGATTGGGTTTTGGGAGTTTTTTGGTGGTTTAAGGAACTTTCAAAAAAATTATGGGGCCCATGGTTAGTGAATGGTTAGGTGAAACCATGAAGATTCCCTAGGTCACAATGTAACTAGAAACTTTGGAGATTGTGGTGTTCATATGGTTGGTGCATGTATTATTATACTATATATCCAAACTATTCATCCTAGACAAGTTTTGGATAGTGGATAAGGTTGGTGTTCATTTTGTTAAAACATGTGTCTATACCAAGTACATAGTATTAGTTACCCAGAAATTATAATTTTAACATGATATCTACTCAAAAACCCAAATTATTCTTCCTTTAACTGGGGATCTCAAACCAGAAGACTCAATTATTCAACTTTAGGTATTTATTTTGATAAGTAATTCCTTTTAAAAGAATCTTGACACGTTGGATCTAGGAATAAATTTTATGTATTTTTTTCCCTTCCTCTCAATTTTATTCTCATATTCTCTCAAAAAGAACACTAGATCTGATTAGTCATCCATGGATATGTGATCTGAAGAATTGTTTAATTAGTCTAACATGAATCAAAATAATATAGGAATGTAGATATGTTATAATTTCCTTAGTTCTCTCAGATAATACTTGAATAATTCATTGTGGTTGTTTCCATTTGGTATTTAAAATAATATCTTAAACTTAAATGTTTCATTGTTTTTGGATCATCATTCTAGAATTCTTATGTTTTGAATGTAGTATTTATTCGAGGAAATTGGTGTATTGATCTTGACATAGGGGGTGTTTCATATAAATTGGACTACATTATTTTATTTGTAGGAATTATTTACCATGTTATGGACTATATAAAAAAATTAATGACATGAATGGAAAATGAGTTCATGTGTTGACCTGTGAGATTTAAACCATGTGACTTGATTAGCATGTGGGTATCAATGTGTGTGTGTGTTCATGTGTGTTTTTGTGGACCAATGAGAGTATTTTTATTTTTTTATTTTTTGATTGGGTGTAAATTATAATTGATTTTATATTGGTTATCCATTATGACATGGTTGATTCATGGAATAACTTGTGCTAATTTTTCTGATTATATGTGGATACCCATCATGAAATAGTTAGGTCATGGGATGATATGTGTTTCTGAAATATTAAACTATTGGGGTTACCCATAGATGAGTTTGTTGAGTCATTGGAAGAGATATGATACATTATCATGTGATTGAATTTATATTATATATATTTAGGCATAGTATCAAAGATGGTATATTCAAGGGTTATTGAAACCTAGTTATGGCTCAACGACTTGGTAATCTATATGAATATTTATGATTCTCATTAGTTCATTGAATTCACCATCATATACGCATGTTACACATATATTAAATATGAATTCATGGTTTTCAATTGGGTTTTATACTCATGCCATATTCATGAATCTCTATGACTGTTCAAAATTTATGGTCGAAAACCCAGTAAATGGAAAGGTCATTGTGATGGGATGTTAGGAAGAGAATGATGGTGGAATGAGGAGATTATAAAATAAAATCAATTATCATTTCATCCCTTCCCCATTTTTTATTATAAAGTTTACATATTTCTCATAAATTAGTCCACTAAAATTTGGGATCTTTTTTACTTGACATTAGTCATGAAAGATATATTATTACTAAATTGGTATGGCTTTCCTAATTTATTCCCCTATATTGATATGGTTGATATTAATTTGGATATTTATTATTGGTTCTAATATATTTATGATAGTTTTACATCATTTATGGAGGGAAGAGGCTCCCCATATTCCATCTAATGTCCTCACCACTAGTTGCAACCACTTTCTTATGAGGAGGGGTGCTTGGGGTCATATGGCATAATAGTCCATATCGGGTGATTCAAATTTGGGATTTACAATGAACTCCATAACTATTTTCATGTAATTAATTAACTATTTATTTTATGAGTTCATGGTTCAATTTAAGTTCATTTTCATCAATTAAATCATTGTATATTTGAATTTATAGAAGAAACTTGTTAAGCATCTTAGGGAAATTTTAAAATTCTTTTTGTGCCATCAGTTCTCTTTAATGTTACCCAACTATATGTTTTGAACACAGGAGTAATATTTTATTTGGTATGTGGTTTCTCAGTAGGGAGTGGATGTGGATATTGTAAAAATTATGGAAAATATTTTTTACTGATCCTCAAGAATATTATAGAGTTGTGTATTTTACTTGGTCTTGTGGGGTATAATCAAGTGTTTTTGTTAATCATCTCTAATTTTTGATCCCATTAATATCAATGACTAAGAAGGGCTATGTAATCATTTGGATCAATCATTTACATGGTGAATTAGAATACCTAAAGGAGAAGATGATCAATTTATCCATTCTTTGATTTCCATAGGATTCAGTGATGTTTGAGGTATTTTTTAATGCTTCCCATCATGGTTTGGGTTATTCCATAATGTATAAAATAGAAGTGAAATCATATGGGTCTTGGAATTTATGTCCTTATGAATGTAACTATTCCACCCATGATCTCGAGTTACTATAGGTGGGGTTTTTCTCAAATTTTATGGATACAAAACCTTATCTGAGAGCACTTTATACTCTCAATAGATCACATAATACTAAGGTATGTTTTCTCTCAAAATAATATCAATCTATTAGGGTGGATGTGGATGAAGTTTCAACAGTTTAATGACCCAAGATGTTAGTGAAATATTACTCCTAAAATAATTATGATGTTTAAAAGCTTCCTCCATACATGAAACTAGAACCAAATGAAAAAAACTCATTTAATTAAAATTAATATTAGTCAAATTATGATATCTATTGAATATGCGGGTACAAAAAGTTATAACCACCTTATAAAATTAAGCTTCCTTTTAATATTGTTCCAATGAGTTTAGATAAGTAGTTAGTAAATTCTATTTTATTCCAAAAAAAATATTTAATAAAATGGATGTTTTTTAATTTTTATATTTTTATGATTAGTACTATTTTTTCAAGAATTATTAAAAAACCTAAAAAATATTTCCTATAAAAACTATTTCAAAATATTTTTTGGTTTTATTTTAAAGTATAATTTATAAAATTTATAACATGATTTTGAAAATGAAATATTCATTTTCCAACATATCAAAAAATTATTAACTTATTATTATTTTTTGGGATTTTTCTAAAATGATTGTTTCGAGGGGAATACTTTAAAATACTATTTTTCCAAATAATATGACTTTTCTAAAAAATTTACTATATAAGTATGAATTAAAATATATGAAACTTTTTTATAAGACCAAATAGGTATTCTATAAGAGGAATTAAAATTTAAAAAAAAGTCTTCTAATTTACCAACCCATATTTGGCATTTTTTGTAACTTAAGTTACATTTTTTAAGAAAATATTAATTTACACATTTTTTATTTTCAAATAATTTTTTTCACTTTTAAAAAAATTAATATTATGAAAAGGATTTAAAATTTAAAATCATTTGGTTGAAATAATTTAATAAGATCCATTTTATTCTGAATCATAAAGGGTATATTTCCAAGAAAAAACAAGTTTCCCCTATAAAAAATATTGGCAATAAGTGTTTAACTAAAGGGGAATGTCTGCAAACATATTTAAACCATCTGTATGAATGGGTATTTTTGGCCTAAATGAACCTTATACATTCCCATATCAATTTTTTCTTTATTTTTGAGATAATTTACTTGAGCGTGACCTCCCATTATTAAAAAAGAATTCGTATTTATTATAATTTTATCCCTTTTCACATATAAAAGGTGAACTCTTCTCCTCACTTCCCCTCAAACTTTAAAAGCTTATGTTTTTTACAAACTCTATTATATCCTCTCCTTTTAATTCCTATGACCACTAAATATTTATTTCCTTCTAAAAATATCATCCTTTAATGGCTTAACCACCTTTCTAAAAGTGATAATCCATGAAGTGATGTATAAATTTCGAACCACTTCTTTCTCATTAATATTCCATTATGTACACTTATTCTTCCACAAATTATGTTAAATCATCATAGAATGAGAAATTCGGTGTCATTATTATAATTTCATGTTAATATAATTGTGGTGCAAGAAAGAACCATTGTTCCCATTTCTATTAGGAAAAACGAAAATTTGAATCCTAAATACCTGCGGATAACAACATCCATGATGAAAGATGTTTCATTTTCTATAATCACCAAACCTAGATAATTTGAAAGGCGAATTAATTAGTTATTTATGATATATGAATATATATATATATATATATCATAATTAAATTCCTTAAATTATAAACCATGTTACTGATTTCTTCCTTTGAAAAATGAAATTATTATTATTGCTTATGTTCAAACAATGGCCTCCATTAAATGATGCATTCGATTTTTCACTACCCCATTCATAGATGGGTTTATTAAATATTTTAGGATTATATATGATATGTATATGTAATACATAACATAGATATTTTTATTGATGTATAATATAAAAAGTAACAATAATTATAAATTAATTCATCTATGTTAGTAGATAACATGAAACTACTTCAATAATGATTTTATCTTTATGAAATGAAGATAAAACTACCATGTGATGAAAATTATGGAAATATAACCTATATAAACCATAAAATAAATAAACATTAATTATTTTTAATGATTAATTTTGAAGAATAAGGAATATTAACGCTTCTTTTGCGATCTTTTTTAAACCATTCATGATAATTAACTCCCAGTGTTGAAAAAATATTTTAAAAAAATTATTCATGAAGAGAATTATTATTAATGAATAGTATATATGGAAAAATATATGAAAAATGTTCTAAAATATGTAATTAAAATGTTTTTTTCCTGATATTTGAGGTTAAATAACCTCAATGGAAATCAAGGTTAAGTGCAATTTATATATAAACTAAAACTCCAATCATTGATTTATATAATATTTAATAGATCATTTTTTTCAAAGACTTTCCACTTTGAATAATTTTATCTCATTTATTTCTCAGAAAAAATATTTTATAATCTAAATCAATTCAATTAAATGTTTTCATTACATTTAAAAAGAACTAAGAAATCTTTTTAAAAATCCCTCTTAACTATTTATTTTACAAAAGTAAAAACAACTTTTTTTTCAAGAAATATCTTTTCACCATTTAGTTTAATTTTACACTCTACATTAAAAATTATCAACCTCCAATAAAGATATATTTCTTTTTTAAATCTATGATTTTATTTAATTATGTGATTATTTTCTCTGATTATTTTTTTAATATCAACCAATTTAATTTAGGATATTATTCTATACCATTTGGATATTTTGTGTAACCCGTTTTTATTTCCACGGGTTATTTATGAGAAGTGAATGATATTTATTAAAATGTTCTATGAAACAGATATAATTTACATGTTATATTTATGATGTGATAATTGATTGAATTTAAAGTGGCCCTCATAAGTATGGATGACAATGGGTTGGGTCCTATATGGGGTTCCAATGAATTAGGTAAATTCTTAAATCACCTGATATATGTATACATGAGAAATGTTTAATTATTTTCAATCATGAATTCTAGTGTGTGACTCGTGAAGGTGATGTATATGTGTGTATTATTATGTTGTCACGCATTCATGGGTATAAGTGTGTGACACATGAATGTAATTCTTCCCTATTATAATGTATGTGTTATAGTTCAAAGAAGTTATTCATTATGATATTATGATCCCATTATTCAATTTTTATGGTAAATGATATTAATTCATATTTTATCTATTATGCTTCTATATTTATATTTCATGGATTTATTTTTTGATGAAATTTCTTTTAAATATCACTTATATTTTATGACTATTAGTCATAGTGATATGATATTTCAATCAATAATTGGTTTTTTTATAATTATTAACTCGTCCTTGTTGAAATTTTTATTCATCCATTATCAAGAATCCGAACTCACTCCTTTTATTATGTTATCAATACTTAGTTTATGAGGATGAGTTTATCTAATGAGACATTTGTATTATAGTGTAGAATATTAATGTGGTTAATCTTCAAAGGCACTACACGTCTTTTTCTCTAGTTTCTGAGCCCATTTGTGATATATATTTTTTTTCATGTAAATAAATTTTATAAATATGATTATTTTTAGAGATTAAAGAATATATTTTGAGAAATATGGTATGTGAGCCTTAGTGGAAACCCAATATGTGAACCTAATTATAGAATAACATTTTGACTTTTTGGTGAACTAGATATTATGTGGTTCTCCTTGAACGTTTATCCTTATTAGGATACTAAAAATGCATGCAGGCATTGGAATATATGTACATAAGGTTAATAACCAAAATAATAGAAGATTGGGTATTAACTGGATCATAACCTGGTGCATGATAAAGAGGATTAACTACACACCTAGTTTGAAAATCCTAGGGGAAATTCTTTTAGAAATCATTTTCTCTTTCTGATTAGTTATAAATGATTAGATCATATCATCATAGAATCGTTAGAGAACCTAATAGGATATATAAAATGAATATCTTATAATAAATACATAGAATTTAAATGATAAGGAAAAAAGTTATGGTTCATTCTCTATAATATAATAGTTTTATTTTTAGATAAATTACACTTATCCTTGAATTTAATTTATTAATGAAATGGATGAATTAGAAAGAATTCAGTAAAAAATGGGGGTGATGGGAAATGTAATTATTTTCTCAATTATATTCTAAATGAGATGGGAGGTGATGTAATAAACATCATAGTAACACTCACCCAACTATCACAAACAATAAATAATGACAAAAACCATGTTAAAATAATTAACGCATCAAGTAAGAAGTTACATGTTATTAAGTCTTTCAAAAAACAACAAAAAATATCTTTCAGTGGATTATCTAAAACACTTATTACTGATTAATGGATCAATGTGATATAAATGATATTTTCCATTCTCTATTTCCCAAATAATTAATATTTGGTATTGGGTGTATTTAATTTAGAAGGAGAGGTTGACCCATTGTGGAATGTCATTAAGAACACAATTGATAAGGAAGAAATAGACACTTTGGAATGGGGGGAGTAAAATTATTTATTCTTCATCAATAACATTCCTCGAACTATTTTTATGACAATTGAGTGAGAATTTCTAGAATTGAAAAAAAGTGATATGATTATACTAGCACATTTGAGAAAAACATCATGATTCTCACAAGTTATCTCTTGGGATGTATCTCCCGATATTAAAGAAATATTTACCATTTCATTCGTTCCTTAAAACCGAGTCTTGAAAGGGTGTTATCGATAAGATAAATTTGGAGTGATAAAGTTATAATTTTGTGTGTGATAGAGGTAGATATAGAAATTTTGGACTATCATTATTTCAGTATAAGAGAATAAGAAAATATTATCAATAGAAATCTAATGGTAAGTCTCAAGGGGGTGAAATTTAAACCCCCTACAACAATATGTGTGGCTTCAAGCACCTGGGTAATTGCCTCAAATTATTTGGTAAGTATTTTAATTTTAGAAAAGAAGGTCACTGGGCCTGTAACTACCAATGTAAGGATAATACTCTAACTAACACAATATATGAAAATAAGGCCCTAGGTAATAAACTATCCACATATAAATGATTCATGTTCAATGATCATGTACATTATTTGAATAAATGCCTCAACCTTTGGTTTGATGCAGGAAATAGGATCCAGCTTCCTTCAAAATATTGTGAAATGTGAATGCAACTCATGATCACTACTATTGAGGTAGATCATCATAATGAATTAATGTGAGGTACGCTTAATCTCATTTAAATATATACTAATATCTTATTTAATCCAGGTTTCATGAACTCTTTTATATCACATTAGTTTTCTTATAATGTGTTACCATAACATCAAGAAATAGATATAGAACTATCAATAAAAAAACCTAGTGGTAAGATGATCATGTTTAATATATATAAATCTTCACCAATAAAAGTTTTTAAATGGATACTTCTAGAATATTTAATTCTTATTCCTTTATTTTAAATAGAAAAAATATTTTACATGGATTGGTATTCTCTATATAAATCAGACAAATATTTTTTTGATAAAACTAATCTCATTTCATAATCTAAATCATCCTATTATCAAGTATCAATAGGGGAATAATCATGATATTACCTTTGAATAAAATTATATAATATGTGTCTTGATACCCAGTAATGATGTATTTATATCTCAAATTATGAGGGAGGAATTCATCATTTATGACATAACTATTATATGGGAATGTATTAATGTATTTCTTGAATAACTATTTTTTCTTCCACCAGAGGATGATGTTGTATTTTAAATTTAATTCATACCTAGAGATATGCCTATATCTAAGAGTTCATATAAAACAAACCACATTAAATTAGAGGAATTGAAGAATGTTTTTCAATGGAATCAAGATAAGGTTATCATATACCTAGGTATTTTACTATGAGTTTCACCAGTGCCCCTTACCAAAAATAATTATTTACTAATATTAAATTTCACTAAGTTTCATTGGAATAATAAAATCCTGATAAAACAAAAATATTATACACATTATTGATGATCTTTTCAATATTATTCAATGAGATTTATATATCTCAATGATTGACCTTGGATCTAGACTTCATCCATTAAAAGATAAAAGGGATAATTTTTCCAATATAGTTTTATACACAAGGCATGAATGCTATGAATTTATATTAATTATATTTGGAGTTTTGAACTATCATATTATCTTTAAGGACTTGATGAACATAGTATTTTGTAATTTCGGTGAAAAAATCCTTATAGTCTTTATATATTTTCTAAGGTATGAAATTGAAAATATTTACTACTGAAGTTATCACTCATGGGTAATTTAATCACCAACAAGGGAATATTTATTGATCCTTCAATGAAGGAATTCATCTAGAAATGTCCTAGAGCATATGTAGTTTCCAAAATTTGAAATTCTATCATGTAATTTTTATACTATAGATCATTTGTGTGTAATTTATCATGGCTATAAAATCTGATGACATACTTACCATAGAAGGTGGTGAGTTTTATTTAGATAAAGGAATGTGAAAAAAACATGGAAAATAAGAAGAGTTTTATTTCTATACTTGTACTTATATTACCCTATAGTGGTGAAATATTTTTAGTATATAGTGATTATTTAAGAAAGGGATAAGGATGTTTCATCATAAAAAATCATTTGAAAATTTATTATTCCTTACTTTAATCAAATATTAATGAGAAATTTTATAGGATGTATGATTTGGAGTTGGTAGTAGTGATAATTGAAATAAATATTTGGAGATATTACCTTTATGGAACAAATTGTGATATATATATTGATCACAAGATCTCAAAAAGAAACTTTCCCATAGAAGTGGTTCAATATTCACAAAATTAAATGGTTATAATTGATAAAATATTATGACTACTCAAAATATTTAAACCTGGAGAAGTAAAACATTTTTTTGATGGTTTATGTAGAAAATGTCATGCTAGTTTATAGTTGAAAATGATTGGAAAATACCCAAATTTTCTGAATTTATAGAGGATTAAACATTATATATTATTGTGAGGATAGAAATACAACATTTCTGAAATGAATTATCAACCATCCATTTATGTAATGATCAAATATTCACATAATGATGATGCATAGCTTTTGAAAAATTTAGTAAGTATTCTATAGATCAACTTTTTAAAAGATAGATTTATTAGGTTAGGATCTCATATATGTGTTATATGAAAACTGAAACTGAAAAGGGAACTTTTGGATATTTCTCATAGATCATGCTTCTCTATTTATCTAAGAAGTAATAAGATTCATTGAGATCTAAAGAAAATATTCTAGTATGATAACATAATTATGGGGATATAATAATACATATCTCAGTGCTTTGTGTGTTAGAAATTCAATGCTGAATTATATATTTATAAGGGTTTGTTATGACCAATACATGTACTGATATAGAAATAGGAAAAAATTGTCAAAGACTATACATAAGACTCCCAAAAATGTCTAAGGTCTATCGCGTAATTTGGGATTACTCATCAAACTTATATAATAGAATATCTATCTATAATGACTCATCATTAAATATTGCATAATCTTGTTTCCTTATATTATAATTCAATTTATTTTATTTTGAAAGAACATTTAGGTTTATAGTTTTAGATAATTAGGACATAAAACATACATGAAAAACTCAAACATTAAAAGTACACACATCCACCATGTATCCATTTTCCCATAATGAAAGACATTTAAAAATAAACATGTTTTATTTTTATGAAAAATACATAGTACATTCAACTTGTCTTCCTTAATGAACATACTCTTCCATAAACCATGTGAAATTTTTTAAAACATGGGATGAGAATAAAAATTAGATATGATAGATAAAATTAAGGAATATATTAGTCCAAATTAAAATATTAAAACCTATAAAATATTTATCTTAATTAAAATATTAATTGAGTGTATGAAATAAATGATATATCAAATAAAAAATGAAGAACTTTTTCTCAAATAAAATCATTTAAACTGATAGTAAGAATATAGAAACCCTTATAAATTTCATAAATAATTATATTCATAACTCATGTATGAATTACTAGATCTAATTAAATCAATAGTATAAACCTCCCTGGATTACTCACTTCATCTTTATTTTGTAAATAATTATCATTACCTAATGCTTTGTAGATCTATATCAAGCTCACTCTTTCAAGTCGTATAACCTATATTGGGATCTCATGTCGTATAAGTGGTATAATATCAACCATTGTATAAGTTTTATTAGGATCTTCAATCATCATCTATAATTATAAGGTGCCATAAACCAAAAAAAATGATTTCACCTTTTCATCATAAAACACCTAAAAACTATTTTGAACCCTTATGAAATCATTTTCAGATGTCTAAGTGCCATTTCCATTTAAAACCCCATTTTCTCAAAAAAAATACCAAAAAAAGGGAATAAGGTTCTATATTTTATGAAAATCTGGAAGCTTGTAGAGGAAGAAAAAAATAATAGGTTTGGTGTTGGTAAATTCTATTGATATAGTGTACAGTAAAATAAACCTTTATTTTTCAATTTGTAAATTAAGTGAAAATGTTTGTAAAAAACATAAAATGTATGATTATGAAAAAAAATTTAAATTCAAGAGTGATATTAAAATTAATTTATAATTAATTTATATCTATAAAATTTCATCCATAAAATAATTTTAATCATATGGATTTGTAATAAATATATTTAGAAAATAAATCATTAAACGCTTGAAATTGAGGTTTAAAGTTGGAGTGTCACAAAAATTGAGTTTGATTCAACAAGTAAATTATTTTCATTCTTAAAAAATAAAATTGTGTTAAATATTTAATTTCCTAATACTATTTTCATGTTTATTATTTATTTTATATTATATAATACCATGTATTATACAAATTGTTCATCAATTAATTTTTCATCGAATGTTTTGATGAAATTAGTATCACATGTCAAAAATGAATTTGGTAAGTTGAAAAATGTAAAAGGGTTAATTGATCCATCATATATTGAATAATTAATATGAAAAAAAATCTTTTTTATAAATTAATTATACATTAAAAACATAAATTAAAGGATGGTTATTAAAAATGAATTATGTAACAACATAAAAATGATAGTCTGTACGTATGCGTGAGTAAAGATTCCATTTTTTCAATGAATATGAGGGAAAGTAGGTAATTATTATTTATATTTCCAAAATTATGATAATTTCATAAATAAAACATTCTATCTTTATATATATATATATATATATTCATCATCCATGTGATGTAGTGAAGGAAAACAAATCGCATCACTTTATAGAGGTGGTAATCCACAAGTATACAAGAACAATGTTATATTTTATCAGTGATTAAGAAATTAAAGTGATGTAATCCATTTATTCAGAACTTTTTATTCACTCACATTACTTATTTTAAATTAAAAGTGCATAATTGGTGTGAAATACTCATGTTTTAATAATAAATTAAATTTTGGAGCATTATTTTATTTAATCAAATCACGTCAGTTTACTATTTTAATTATAAATCTCAACATAATTATCCAAATTGAATTATTATTATTTTTTAGGGTTTCCTACTCAAATTAAAACATTTCATTAGAAGGGACCTTTGGCCAAATCATCCATTTAGAGGGTCATATGGTCTACACATGAAGACCCAAAGAATCTGGGAAGAAACTGGACCGTCCATGATGATTAAGTTACTGGTTTAAATATTTTAGCCAAAATTCTATGAAACTCAACCATAGGTTCTTTATTATCAAAAGGAATCTTGGATAAAAAATTTAATGTCCAACTACAACAACAAGGGGGCCAACTGATTCGTTGAAGTCCAGCCCACCATTTTGGAAGGGAATTAAAATCAAGACACTATTCATGACTTTTCTCCTAATATACTCATCAAATCAAGCTAATATTTTCAGTGTTAAAGATATGATATGGGAGTCCAACTTTGTTGAATAAAGTGTTTCGATTTTAGGGCATAGTACTATTCATAAACCCATTCACATTTTGTCCTTATGAAAAGTCTGGATTGAAATGGAGAGATTAAAATTGTTTACTCAAACTATCATAACTTTGGATCCATAAGTCCAAATGCCTCTGAATATTGAGAGTAGATGGAAAAAATTATTATCTAAAAATTTAAAGAATAATATATCTCGATATTCAGTTGTATGAATGGAAAAAACAATGAAACAGGTGTAGGGAAAGATTTAGAATGCAAATAGTCCAACTCTTTGGGTTATAAATACATCCCCCTACTCTCCATCAAAGGGGTTGTTATTTCTGAGAAAATAATGATAGGTTGGCACGACCAAGGCTCTACAAAAGCCTTGGGAGGATCTTCGATACTCAAGTTTCAACTTGATATACCATTCATACTTGATTATTTTCATTTACTTATGTGTTCTACTTCATTTGTAATCTTGTAAGGGTTTGTTGTGTAGTTCTGTTTTATTACATGTTTATTTCTCATTATATCTTAATATAATCCACTGTTTTGTAATATTATTTTTATTAAAATAGTTAAAATCAAGTTAAAATATATTTTCTATTTTTCTTTCTCATTCAATCAATATTCCATTTTTAATTTTCATCACTGTTTGTGTGTGTGTGTTCGACGCACAACTCTTTTTTTATCCCTTTCTTTTTCTTCTCTTATTAATTCATCATTATAAACATAATAAACCATATTACTAATAATTTCAATGGCTGAGTAAATGTCTCATTGTGTTGGTTTATAATTTATGTGTGTTAAGTGATTGAGAGCTTTTTCTTGATGAATATTCATTGAATTAACATTGTATATGTAGGACATACCATGTCTTGGATTAATGACTTGTTTTGTTTAACATGTGGTTTCCATGGATTATTGGAACCATAAAGACACTACCATAAACAATATATTATTATGATTGGAACCCTATGTTTTGTTAAGGATTGAATTAAAGCCTTAACACTTGGTAATTCTAATCAACATAATCTTGTGACATGGGTGTTAATTTAATGCAATATATAGCAAGGATCAAGGATATCACAAGCTTAACTACCTAATTATGAACTCACCCCAAATTTATCAAATTTTTAAATCAAATACCAACCATTAATTACTTCATATAAGCTCCAAAAACAACTCCCCCAATCAAAATACAATCAATTTAAAATAATTAACTATTAAAAAGTTTCATCACTGGGGATTCCACCTGAGTGCCACTATACACATTAGTAGAGAATTGGAACCTTGAATAGTCGATGGGTGAAAATCAGTTGTGATTTCAAATTTTTTCATTACCGGGGATGGTGCATTAAGTAGTCATTAGTTTTTGGTTATTGTAAAAATACAAAAAATACAAAAAATACAACAAAATTAAAAAAAATTAAAAAAAACACAAAGACAAACCCGCCTTCTCATAAAAATCATAAACAGAAAAAAAAGATATATTCATCATCCTTCCAAAATTTCTATGAATTCCCCATAGCCTGTCAAACAATCCGTCATATCTTTTTGATCCTGAAATATAGCGAACTCTACGCCAACTTAGGAGGAATATAAGAGATAATCAACTCATTCAAGAACGAGTTCTTGTATAGCCAATTTAATTAGATATGATTAATCCTAGGAAACAAACACTTATTGAAATTGTTTCCCTTGATATGAATTACCAACCCCTTGGTATTAAATATCCAAACATAGAGGCTAACTTCAAACTTAAATTGGGTTTGATTCAACTTCTTCCTCATTTCCACGGGCTAGCCGGTGAGGTTCCACATCTCCACCTTAAAGAGTTCCAAGTGGTGTGCTCTACCATGAAGCCTCAAGGTGTTTCTAAGGAACAAATAAAACTTAGAGAATTTCCTTTTTCCTTAGCTGACTATGACAAGTCATGTCTCTACTACCTCCCTCCTTGTTCCATAACCACATCGAATGTCATGAAGTGACTTTTCTTAGAAAAATTATTTCCAGCTTCACGTACTGCTTCTATACGAAAGGAAATAAGTGGTATCTATAAATTCTCATAGGAATCACTCCATCAATACTGGGAGTGGTTTAAATTTTTTTTTGCAACCTGCCCACACCACCAAACCCCTAACTAACTCTTGATCCAAAAATTTTGTGAGGGGTTATTGGCTATGAAGAGAACTATCATTGATGTCACAAGTGGTGGTGCTCTTGTTGATAAAACTCCTACAGCTATAAGATATCTCATAAGAAACATGGATGAAACACACAACAATTCCATACTCGACCACATGCTCAAATCAAACAATCTGAAGATAGTCAATCGATAGAGCCGAACAAGATAACAGAGTGTATGAGTGAACTTACAAGTTTTGTGCGACAACTAGTTATGGCATCCAAAGCCCGAACCTCATCTTCTCCACAATATTTATTCCCTAGACCTATAAAAAAATGTGGAATCTGAGCTCCCCATCTCATCCAACTGACACATGTCCACAACTTCAAGAGAATACATCTGATTCATCTGAACCAATGGATCTCAATATAGCATATGCTTAGCAGAACCCCAACACTCAACAATCAGGTAAGTTTGTTAGAAATGTCAACCAACCCCACTATTAGTCCTTCTATTCTGACCATAACCCTAACTTGAGATATGGGAATCCCATTTCAGTTCCCTTATAAAAATCCAAACCAATTACAATATGTCAAGGTCATGGTAACTTCCATCAACCTTATCCTTTTGTTCCTAAACCTCAAAGGAAAATATAATCCTCCTAGATTCAACTATCCTAGTGAACCTTCCCAATTCCAAAACAAATAAAATTTATTTCTCAAGAACCAAATTCAAGGTAATCCCAATCTGGGACAAGCCCCTTCTTCTATGAAACCATGGGAAGGTGTAGTGGATGATCTTACCTCTTTCACCCATTCCAGCCTCAAAAACATTGAATCCAAAAAAATTCGACTTGCATCCCACATGATCTAGCAACAAAAATTAAATTATTCCCAACTCCCAGCTCAACCATTAAACAACTCCAATGTTAATGTAAGGGAAATTTCACTTATATCAAGAAATAAAATTGTTATGTCTCAAGATAAGTCATCCAAACCCCTTTGAATGTTGACCTAGAAAATGAAAATAAAAAGAAATACGAAAAGGACTCTATAGCCATTCCCTCACCTCCTTCTATTACAATTAAGAATAAAATTCCTTTTCCTCAAGTTGTTTCTAATCCAATGATGTCCTTTGAACCTGATCCTAAAATGGTCGACATGTTTAGATGTGTTGATGTCAACATTACACTCTTAGATTCTATAAAAAAATCCATAAGTATGCCATGTTTCTTAAGGAATTGTGCACCTACAAGAGGAAAACTAGGACCATTGAAAATGTTTCCACCCAACAATATATTCCCATAAAGTTAAAAGATCCAGGGACATTTACGGTTCTATTCCAAATTGGAACACTACTAGAAAACTGGGCTTTGGAGCACCCTTACTTATTGCGACCGCCACTGGCGGTCGCATGGTTTTTCCAAAAAGGGGGGCTTCGGCGCCCCCCCCCCCCCGAACCCTCCTCCTCCCTCCTCACCTCACCGCACGCCCTCCCCCATCACCGCACGCCCTCCCTCGCCGCCCTCCCCCATCACCGTGCACCCTCCCCTATCGTCACATGCCCTCCCTCGCCGCCATCCCCCATCACTGCGCACCCTACCTCACCTCCCTCCCCTGCCGCCCTCTCTCACTGCCATACACCCTCTGCCCTCATCGGCCTCCGCCCTCCGTCCTCTGCCCTCCCCTCCAGCCACCCTCCACCCTGCCCTTCGTCTCCTCCGGACTTCCTCCGCTACTACCCTCCAGCTCCAGCCACCCTCCGACCTGCTATTCATCCCCTCTTCCCTCTGGCCTCCCGCCACCCGCCTCCGGCCTCCACCCCCTCTGGCCTCTGACCCATCTTCCCTCCGGACTCCGCCCTCGGCCATCTATCCCCTCAGCCCTCCCCCCCCCCCCCCCCCGCACCCCAGACGCCCCCTCCCCCCTGCACCCCTCCAAGCCCCATACCCTCCATCTTTATCCCCTCCATCGTCGCACCATCTCTTCCCATCCCCTCCCTCACTGTCCTCTCCCTTGCCACACCACCACCGCTCGGTCCCCTCCCTCCCCGCATGGCCGCTACTCCTCCCTTCGCCTCTTCTGCCCATCCACTCCAGCTCCCCCTTTCCTCGGTCCCCTCCCTCATCATCCCACCCTTGCTGCACTGTCGCGACCTCACCGCCTCCTCTCCTCCAGCTCCTCATCGCCGTCGCCGCCTGTCCCCTCGCTCACCGCACCG
Organism: Viscum album; assembly: GCA_963277665.1. Classification (NCBI taxonomy): domain Eukaryota; kingdom Viridiplantae; phylum Streptophyta; class Magnoliopsida; order Santalales; family Viscaceae; genus Viscum; species Viscum album. Next base: position 2,050,562,782 of record OY728125.1, read on the forward strand.
CCTCCAGCTCCATCTCCCCTCCGCTACCTCTCCTCTCCCTCGCATCACTGCCTTCGGCTCCCCTCCCTTCCAGGTTTGTAGTGCAATTAGGTATGAAATGGGATTTCACTTACATTATTATTTTATAAATTGTTCACAAACAATTAATTCGTATTTATTTTAAATATATTTGATATGAAAAATGCAAATGTAATAAGTCTTTTGTAAATGTTCGTTATAGGGATCTTATTATGGATAAGATTTGGATTGATCTTCTAAATCAAACGTCTAGAAAATATTTCAATGGCATTATGCAGTTTATTGACTTCCCCAGAGGATTTGAATGTTACAATATTAGTTTTCTATGTAGAAAATGTGCTAACAGATATTAATTAACATGAGATACTATGTGGGAGAACCTATTCATTAATGGATTTCTGAAAAATTATAAGAGTTAGACTCATCATGGAGAAGAATATGTTCATTTTAAAAATACGGATGCAGTTCAGATGGATGTTGATGCAAGGATGGATGATCTGATGCATGAAATGCTTAATTAAATGGTACGTGGGTTGGATCCTGAAGGAAATGACATCTACAATCTTGAGACTGGTGAGATAAATCTTCTCTCTAGTGCAGATCATGATTTCAGGAGGTTTTATGAAGCACTTGATGATGTAAAAACAGAATTATATCCTAGAGGTACTTCTTTCAATAAATTGTTGTTTATTGTGGAGTTGTTGCATTTGAAGACTTTGAATCATTGGCCAGCCACATCATTCGACATGCTGTTGGTGTTATTGAAAAAGGTTCTTCTTGTCGATGCTAAGATTCCCGAGTCATATTACCATGCTCGTAAGTTGACAGAGAACTTAGTTTTTACATATGAGACCATAGATGCATGTGAAAACAACTTTATGTTGTTTAGAAAGGAAACTGTCCATTTTTATATTTGTATGGTTTGTGGTGCTTCCATGTGGAAAGAGAACAGGGAAATCAGACTCATTAATTTCAGATTTCGATACAAGGGAAACCGATTTCCATAAAGCAAATGCGTTAATTTCCCCTTAAACCGAGATTGAAAAGATTTTTTATGTCATCTAATGTTTTTAATTTAATGAGATGGCATGCAAAAATTGTTCATGAAAGTGATATGTTAACCCACCCGGCAGACTCTCCGACATGGAAGGATTTTGATAAGAGACATCCCGACTTTTCTAAAGATGTTCGTAATGTCTGATTGGGATTGGAAACAGATGGTTTCAATCCATTCAAGTCTATGGTTGGTGTAAGAACATGGCCCGTGCTGTTGGTTCCGTATAATCTTCCTCTATGGATTTGTATGAAGCAAGACTTTATATTACTTTACACTCTTATTGATGGACTTAAAAGTATGGGGGATAATATTGATGTTTACCTTCAGCTATTTATTGATGAGTTGAATGAATTTTGGAGCGATGGTGTGATGAATTATGACTGTGAAATGAATGAAATGTTCAAACTATAGACTGCTTTGTTGTGGACAATCAATGACTTCCTAGTTTATACAAATTTATTAGGCTGGAGTACGAAAGGGGGATTTTCCTACCCTTTTTTCAATAAAAGTAAAAAATATGTTTGGCTTAAGCATTCCAAAAAATGGGCATACATGGGTCACAGACGTTTTCTCCCCCCTCAGCATAGGTTCAGAAAGGATATAGTGAAATTTGATGGTTCTAGAGAGTTCAGCCCAACACCAAAGATCATTAAAGGAGCCTAAATTTTATTTCAGATTGAGGAAGAAAACATCCACACCGTATATGAAATTCAGGATTTGGTAGCTCCTCTGGTATGTAATATTCATGCTGCGGGTAGGCAGCACAGTCACAATTGGAAAAAGAAAAGTAATTTTTATAGTCTTCCGTATTAGAAAACTTCAATGATGAGGCATAATTTGGATGCCATGCACATTGAAAAAAATGTTTGTGATAACATATTATGGACCATTTTAGGTTTTAGTGGAAAATCAAAGGACCATGTTAATGCACACAGTGATTTGGAAGAAATGGGTTTAAGGAAATAGTGGAATTTATAGTTTGCTGATGGAAATAAGGCATATATGCCTGATGCATAGTATACAATGACTACAATAGAGAAAGAGACATTTTTTTTCCATTTTGAAGATGCTCAAGGGGCCTGATGGTTACTCTTATAATATTTCCAAGTGTGTGAATCTGACGAGCAAGACATTACAAGGGTTGAAAAGTCATGACAATCACATACTACTTCAATAGTTGATTCCAATAAAAATTTGTGATTGTTTATCCCCCAATGTTGTTCATCCATTTATTGAGATGAGTAATTTTTTTAGACAAATTTTTTTAAGAAATCAACGATTGAGTGATTTAAAAAAAGTTTACAGGACCGAATTGTAATTATGATTTGTCACTTTGAGAAACTATTTCCCCCATCATTTTTCGATGTTATGGTCCACTTGACAGTGCACCTAACTAATGAAGTAATGGCTGCTAGTCCAGTGCAATTCAGGTGGATGTATCCTATTGAGCGGTATTTGAGTACATTGAAACGATTTGTACGCAACAAAGCTCGTCCAGAGGCATCAATATCCAATGGTTATTTGATGGATGAGTGTACTAATTTTTGTACAGAATATCTTACAGATATTGAAACAAAATTAGATAATCCCTCTAGGATTCATGATGGTCTAGTTAGAGAAGAAACCACATATGATATGGACAACATCGAGTGGATACAAGCGCATCGATATATCTTGTTCAATACTCCATTAGTTGCACCATTAATGCAGTAAGTATCTTGTCAATTTTATTTTTTAACTTTTACATGTTTTTTTTTGCATAAGTTGACCATTTAAACATCACATTATCATTTTCAGGAAACACATTAATGAGATAAAATAAGAGATGTATCGTATGACTGGGTTGAAAATTCAACAATCTCATTATGCGTCATTTCATAATTGGTTCAAGGATTATGTATGTATAAATTGATTTTCATTATGAGGGAAGTATTATACTAATTTTTTTTTGCATATATCATTATTGAATTCTATGAATTATGTTTGTTCATATGCTGAGGGAGTTAGGGGACCTCACGCTAACTGAGGAATTTATCCACCTGGATGAGGGTCCATCTATAAAGGCTCGTCGTTATAAATCTATAGATTCTTATGGTTTTTGATTTCACATTAAAGATGTTGACGACAAACTAGAAACACAAAAAAGTGGTATCAGTTTTCCATTTTTCGATTCTGGTTATTACTATGGTCAATTGATAGACATAATTGATGTTGTATACACACATGGGTTGATGTACATATTGTTAAAGTGTAATTGGGTTGATCTAGTGTGTGGATGTAAAGTCAATCAATATTAGTTTTCATTGGTGAATTTTAACTATATGTTATACAGAAATGAATGAGTTGATAATGAACCTTTCATTTTGACATCATAAGCGGAACAAGTATTCTTCGTTACTTTTCCTTCAAATCCAAGTTCGCATGTTGTTGTCAAAATGTCTCGGTGAGGAGAGCATTTATTTGAACAAGATGAACCCGAGACTGTTCCTTTTGTTTCCCAACAGCTTGATCAACATACCATAGTTCAACATGAAGAAGATATTTATTGGGTCAGAGCGGCTGTTGAAGGAGAAACGGTCGATTTTCATGCTTAATGAATGGTATAATTGTTTTCCCGCTATTTAGCCTAGGATACATAAATTATCTAACCATTTTATAAATCCTTGTATGTTTTAATCCTCACTTTTGGAAGTTTATTCAGTTATAAATATTTAGGGTGATTTAACTCATGTTATATTGATGTTATTGTCGGTGTATTTTCCCTTTGTGGTATTCTTCATTTGGTTTATGTACTACTTGAATTTTTATTAATTCAATTTGAAGTTTGGCTATGTATTGATTGGTTTTGTACATAATTTGTATATCTATTTTGTTAACTTTCGGATTTTTTAAAATTCATTTAGAACTTATTATTTAATCCCTTTTTATTGGATTAACAACTGTAAAAGTTTTATTTGAAAAAAACAATCCAATTTATCATTTGGACACTTTGGATAGTCCCCTTACTAATGTTTTCCATGACTACATGCATGTCAGGGGAAGAGGTACCAGATCCACATCATCCATATGAGGCATCTACATCTCAGGCTCGAGGTATGTTTGAATTTCATTATCTCTATTTTTATGTAATTGATAAACATATATATATATATATATATATATTTATAACATCTTTCAAATTATATATAAAATTGTTTTCAGCAGGATCAGACTCGACTGCTTCTTCCACTCGCAAGAGAGGCCCTGGTTGTGGCATATTATCATGGAATTCCGACATGACGTTTGATGTTTCCTTTGATGAGGTATTTCATCCTATGGGATAGAATTCCCCTACATTTATTCGTCAGTTGGGTCATATCATATGTGACCCACATTGATTTCCATTGAACACGCATGACTGGGATTCTATCCCTCAGGACACATTAGATCGTCTTTGGAGCGAGGTTCAAGTAAGAAGACCATTTTAATTTATTCCCTATGTATAAACAATAATAACATATGTGATTTTTTTTCTTTAATAGAAAAATTTGAATGTATGTCCTGATGATTTTCAACCAGTGTGTATGAGCAAATGCCATAAGATGTGGAAAGACTATAAAGGCAATGTCAAGAGGGACCACTGGGTACCAAATGTGGGTGCCCCAGACATTCTGGAAAAAGTCCGGAGAGGTGTCCTCCCGGATCAATGGCGTGATTTAGTTTCATATTGGTCTACTGAGGGTGTTGTGGTTTGTATATTTATTCTGGTATATATATTTTGAAGAATGTGTGATTTGTTTTAAATTTGAATGAATTGAATGTAGGAGGTATCAACACACCATTCTGAGAATCGAGCATTATAGGGACCACCTCACAGGCTCGGGACTCGTCACGTGTCTCAGATCCGACATGAGTTATTTATTATTCATTTTTTTAATTAATTAATTAATATGGTTTTGTGTTTATATGCTATTCATATACAGTTGCGGGAGCAAGGTGCACCGACTGATAAAATGTCGTTGTGGATGAGGACTCGTGATCGCAATGATCCAGAGGTTGCATCATTGATAGTAAGTGCTTGTACTCATTACCAATACTTACATAAAATCTGTATATTAATATATTTATATATATTTAAATATTTCATAGGCTCAATTTGAAGCTGAGTTAGAACACCTGCTAGAGGACCAACGACAGCTTCCCATGCGAACAGATGAGATCTTTCATCGCATTATTGGTCGGGACGGGCATGGATATAGTTTGACCTATGGAATAAGGATTCCTCATTCTGTAGTGTTAGGAGATGCAGTTGTCAGTACTGCTATTGCTCAGATGACACAGCGGTTGTCAGATTTCGAGGCATGACTGCGTGCTTCCGAGGACGTAAGTACGCAATTGATTGCAAAGGTTAGGGCACTGTGGAAATATGTGCGTCTAGGTGATGGTTCAGGGGATCATAAGACGTAGGTTTATACTTTATTTATTTATATAATTTATATTAGTTTTTTTATGAAAATATTCTTAATGTTTTTTTGTTGTAGGCCCCTTACCCACCAGATGGAGGTAGTAGTCATGACCACACATGATGCATCATATTCACGAGGTGTGTTTCTGTTTTTAATGATGGGGTTGTTATTGATATTTATGTTTGGTTTCTAGTGATATTTTTTTTGAATTGGGGGTATCATGTGTGTTTTGGCCTGATTCAATGTTTGTGTGCACGAATTGAGAAGTAACCATGAAACTGATTAATGATTTGGATATTTTTTGTTCATTTAAATCTTCAATGTTTTCAATTGCATGTTCTGTAATAGTTTTGAAAAAACCATGAGATTACTAACATAAACCATGAAACTTGTTTTTGATGACTAAGCTGAGGTTCACTATTTGTAGTCTCCGGCCCACCCCGGACAGCCCTCCCCGCCCCCCGGACAGCCCCCCTGCACCCCTGACAGCCCCCCATGCACCCCGGACAGCCCTCCATTCACCCCGGACAGCCCCTCCCTGCACCCTGGACAACCCCCTAGCACCACGGACAGCCCTCCCCCCCTCACACCCCAGATAGCCCCCCCTGCACCCCGGACAGGCCCCCCGCACCCCGGACAGGCCCCCCGCACCCCGGACATCACCTCCCCGCACTCCGAACAGCGCCCCCCCTGAACCCCGGACATCCCCCCCCCCATGCACACCAGAGAGCCCCCCCCCCACACCCTGGACAACACCCCCCCTGCACACTGGAAAAGCCTCCCCGCACTCCGGACAAGCCGCCCTGCATGCCAGACAGCCCTCCCTGCACCCCGGACAGCCCCCCCCCCCACCCCGAACGTGTAGGAGGAGATGAAATTACATTCAGAGGTATTGTATGTGCTCTGAATGACCTGAACGCACACGAGAAAAATAGAAATATTATTCGTGACGTGTAGGAGGAGACGGCACTCCCATCAGACGTGCGGTGCGCGCGGTATGACCGATTGTGTCGTTTTCAGCAGTTCTGCGCGCACTACAAGGGAGCGTTGGGGGGTCAAAACCACCCGAATGACCATGAAATTCCATGAAATCGCACGATAACAGCCTCGATGTGAATTGTGAAATAGTCGGGCAGACGACACATCAATCAGAAGTGTCGTTTGACCGCGGTGACCCGAAACGCGTTTCTAGAGTCATAAAACACCAAAATTACGTGAGATGGTCGAATTCGAAGAAAACGTGCTCTGAATGACCTGAAACCACATGAAAACAATATTAATATTATTCATGACGTGTAGGAGGATAGGGATTTCCCATAGGACGTGCGGTGCGCGTGGTACGACCAATTGTGTCGTTTTTAGCAGTTCTGTGCGCGCTAAAAGGGCGCATTGGAGGGTCAAAACCACCCGAACGACCTCAGAATGCCATAAAATCAAACGACAACAGCCGTGGTGTGCATATTAAAATTTTAGGGTAGACGGAACATCAATCAGAGGTGTCGTTTGACCGTGGTGACCGAAAACGCGTTTCCGGAGTCATAAAACACCAAAACGGCGTGAGATGGACGAATTTGGAGCAAACATGCTCCGAATGACCTGAAACCACCCAAAAAAATATAGCAATATTATTCGTGACGTGTAGGAGGAGACAGAATGCCCATTGGATGTGCAGTGTGCATGGTACGACCGATTGTGTCGTTTTCAGCAGTTCGGTGTGCGCTAAAAGGGTGCGTTGGGGGGTTAAAACCACCCGAACTACCTCATAATGCCATGAAATCACACGACAACAGCCGTGCTGTGAATTTTAAAATGTTCTTCTAGATGGTACATCAATCGAAGGTGTCATTTGATCATGGTGACCGGAAACGCGTTTTCAGAGTCATAAAACACCAAAACGGCGTGAGATGGTCAAATTCAGATAAAACGTGCTCCGAATGACCTGAAACCACACAAAAACAATTCAAATATTAGTCGAAATGTGTAGGAGGTGACGACACGCCCATCAGATGTGCGGTGCGGGTGGTACAACCGATTGTGTCGTTCTCAGCAGTTCGGCGCGCGCTAAAAGGGCACGTTTGGGGGTCAAAACCATCAGAACGACCTCAGAATTCCATGAAATCGCACGAAAAAAATCCATGGTTTAAATTGTGAAATGGTCGGGTAGACGATATGTCAATCGGAGGTGTCGTTTGACCACGGTGTCCGGAAAAGCGTTTCCGAAGTCATAAAACACCATAACGGCGTGAAATGGTTGAATTCGGAGAAAACGTGCTCCGAATGACCTGAAACCACAAGAAAACAATATTAATATTATTCGTGATGTTTAGGAGGAGATGGAATGCCCATCGGACATGCGGTGCCCATGGTATGAATGATTGTGTCGTTTTCAGTAGTTCTGGACTTGCTAAAAGGGCGCGTTGGGGGGTCAAAACCACCCGAATGACCTCGGAATGACATGAAATTTCACGACAATAGCCGTGGTGTGAATTGTGAAATGGTCGGGTAGACGAAACATCAATCAGAGGTGTTGTTTGACTGCGGTGACCGGAAATGCGTTTCCGGAGTCAAAAAAACACCAAAACGGCGTGAGACGATCGAATTCGGATCAAACGTGCTCTGAATGACCTGAAACCACATGAAAACAATATTAATATTATTCGTGATGTCTAGAAGGAGACGACACGCCCATTAGACGGGCGGTGCGTGAGGTATGAACGATTGTGTCATTTTCAGCAGTTCGACGCGCGCTAAAAGGGGGCGTTGGGGGGGTCAAAACCACCCGAATGACCTCGGAATGCCATAAGATCACAAGAAAACAGACGTGGTGTGAATATTGAAATGTCCAGGCAGAAGACACATCAATCGGAGGTTTCGTTTGACCGCGGTGACCGGAAACGCATTTTGGGAGTCATAAAACACCTAAACTGTGTGAGATGGTCGAATTCGGAGAAAGCGTGCTCCGAATGACCTGAAACCACACGAAAACAATAGGAATATTATTCATGACGTGTAGGAGGAGATGGAATGCCCATCGGACGTGCGGTGCACGTGGTACGACAGATTGTGTCGTTTTCAGCAGTTCGACGCGCGCTAAAAGGGCTCGTTAGGGGGGTCCGAACCACTTGAACCACCTCGAAATTCCATGAAATCAAATGACAACAGCCGTGGTGTCAATTGTGAAATGGTCAGGCAGATGGCACGTCAATCGGAGGTGTTGTTTGACCATTGTGACTAGAAATGCGTTTTTGGAGTCATAAAACACCGAAACGGTGTGAGACACTCGAATTCGGAACAAACGTGTTTTGAATGACATGAAACCACACAAAAACATTAGGAATATTATTCGTGATGTGTAGGAGGACACAACACGCCCAACGGACGTGCGGTGCGCGCGGTACGACCGATTGTGTTGTTTTTAGCAGTTCGGCGCATGCTAAAAGGGCGCGTTGGGGTGTCAAAACCACCCGAGCAACCTCGGAATGCCATTAAATCGGACGACAACAGCCGTGGTGTGAATTGTGAAATGTTCGGGTAGAAAGAACATCATTCAGAGTTATTGTTTGACCGTGGTGACCAGAAACGTGTTTATGAAGTCATAAAACACCAAAATGACGTGAGACGCTCGAATTCAGAGCAAACGTGCTCCGAATGACCCGAAACCACATGAAAACCATATGAATATTATTCATGATGTGTAGGAGGAGACGACACTGCCATAAGACATGCGGTGCGCATGGTACGACCGATTGTGTCGTTTTCAGCAGTTAGGCGCGCGCTAAAAGTGCGTGTTTTGGGGTCAAAACCACACGAACGACCTCAGAATACCATGAAATCTGATGACAATAGCAGTGCTGTGAATTTTGAAATGGTCGGGCAGACATCACATCAATTAGAGGATTCGTTTGACCGCGGTGATCAGAAACACATTTCCGGAGTCATAAATCACCAAAACGGCGTGAGACTGTTGAATTCATAGAAAACATGCTCTGAATAACCTGAAACCACATTAAAACAATAGGAATAGTATTCATGACATGTAGGAGGAGACGAAATGCCCATCGGACGTGCGGTGCACGCAGTACGACCGATTGTGTTGTTTTCAACAGTTCTGCGCGCGCTAAAAGGGCGCGTTGTGGGGTCAGAACCACTCAAATGACCTCGGAATGTCATGAAATCGGACGACAACAGCCGTGGTGTGGATTTTGAAATAGTCGGGTAGATGGTACGTCAATTAGAGGTGTCGTTTGACCGTGGTGACCGGAAAAGCGTTTCCGGAGTCACAAAACACCAAAACGGCATGAGATGGTCAAATTTGAAGAAAACGTGCTCTGAATGACCTTAAACCACAAGAAAACAATTTGAATATTATTCGTGACATGTAGGAGGAGACACACTCCCATCGGACGTGCAGTGCACGCGGTACGACCGATTATGTCGTCTTCAGCAGTTCTGCGCGCGCTAAAAGGGTGCGTTGGGGGGTGAAAACCACCCAAACGGCCATAGAATTCCATTAAATCCTACGACAACATCCGTGGTGTGAATTGTGAAATGTTTGGGTAGAAGGTATGTCAATCGGAGGTGTCGTTTGACAGCGGTAAACAGAAACGCGTTTTCGGTGTCATAAAACACCAAAATGGCGTGAGACTGTCGAATTCGGAGAAAACATGCTCCGAATTACCTGAACCCAAATGAAAACAATAGGAATATTAATAGTTACATGTAGGAGGAGACGACACGCCCATAGAACATGTGGTGGACGCGGTACGACCGATTTTGTCGTTTTCAGTAGTTCTGCGCGCGCTAAAATGGCTCGTTGTTGGGTCAAAACCACCTGAACGACCTCCGAATGCCATGAAATCGAATGAAAACATCCACGGTGTAAATTTTGAAATGGTTGGGAAGACGAAACATCAATAAGAGGTGTCTTTTGACTATGGTGACCGTAAATGCATTTCTGGAGTCATAAAACACTAAAACGGCGTGAGATGCTCGAATTTAGAGCAAATGTTCTCTGAATGACCTGAAACCACATGAAAACAATTGTAATATTATTCGTGACGTGTAGGAGGAGATGACACGCCCATCGGACGTGCGGTGCTTGCGGTACGACTGATTGTGTCGTTTTCAGCAGTTCTGTGCGCGCTAAAAGGGCGCGTTGGGGGGTGAAAACCACCCGAACGACCTCAGAATGCCATGAAATAGCACGACAACAGTCATGGTGTGAATGTTGAAATGGTTGGGTAGACGGTATGTCAATCGAAGGTTTCATTTGACCGTGGTGACTGGAAAGACGTTTCTGGAGTCATAAAACACCAAAACGGTGTGAGAGGGTCAAATTCAAGGAAAACATGCTCCAAATGACTTGAAACCACATGAAAACAATAGGAATATTATTTGTGACATGTAGGAGGAGACGGCGTGCCCATCGGACCTGCGGTGCCTATGGAGAACATTCCTTTTTAGACAACAAAACAATTTCACAGACTAAACCAAATAAGAAAAAAAATCCAGAAATGATAGCATTTCTTAAATTGGGGGTTTTAAATTATTATAGCACCACGATTTGATGTCAAGTTTAAATTTATTATATGTATATAATAACTGAATTGATATGTATAATTTATTTTTGTTTTGTTTTGTTGTTTTTTTGTCTTATTGTATGTTTATTGAAGCAGAAGATTGAAATAGATGGACCTGTTCGGATCGTTGAAGCACGTTTATCATTTATTGTTCATGATGATCTTGATGTTTATGCTGTTTGAATTTTTTTTCTATTTTTTATGATTTTTACCTTGTTTTATCTCTGATTTTTCACCTAGATTTTTTTTAAAAAATTTCCCCAACCTAGCGACCGCCATAGGCGGTCTCTAATGTTGACCCATCAATAGAACAGCAACCGCCAGGCTGTCACTGCCGGCTAGAATTTCTTCCACCTAAAACGACTGCCATTGGCGGTCATTGTTGGCCTATTGCGATGAGGCTTATGAAGCCGCCAATTTCAGTCGTTGGGTGGTCTCTAGAGGCCTATAACGACCGCCAATGGCAGTCGCTATATACCGAATTTTTAGAAGTGGATGTTCCAACTTCGATGATGCAATCATAGACCTAGGAGCCATAATTAATGTCATGACCAAATCCATCTTCTCTAACCTTGGTCTCAGTCCCTTAAATCCAATTCATGTTGTCATTCAATTGGCCAATCGAATCACTACTATTCTTGAGGGTATAATCGAGGATGTCCTTGTTCATGTGAATGATCTTATCTCTCCTGCTGATTTCTATATCCTTGACATGGAAGGTGAGATGAACTCTTCTCGATCACCCTTAATTCTAGGAAGACCATTCCTAATGAAATTGAGAACCAAAATTGATGTCCATTTAGGAATATTATCCATGGAATTTGGTGACCAAATGGTCAAGTTTTACATTTTCCAAGCCATGTGATACCCATATGAGGATTACATTGCATTTGAAATCCATGATTCCAATGACACTTCTTAGAGTCAATTGAACCCCAATAAATCGTGTTATTCATGTTATAATGATAAAGGATCTTGTGAAATATGCACCATGATTCAAAAATTCATAAATGGTGAAGTTGATGTAGACCTCTCATTCATACACTCTATCAATCTAGAGGATTTTGAAAACTCTCTTGAATCCCACATCAACTCTGATTTCTACTACTCCACCATTGATAGTATTAAGGAAAATGAATCTGACGCAACTGAAAGCCCTTCCTCCATTCCTGAGTTGTCTAACCCACAAATGAGAGATGATACATATCTGAAACCTCTTCCTGAACACCTAAAATATTCATTCCTTTTCCATGATCACTCATATCCTGTCATTATCTCTACTTCACATGCTGAAACCGAAGAGTCCAAACTTGTTCAAATGTTAGAGGAAAACAAAAAGGCCTTATGTTAGAACCTAGATGACATACCTAGAAGCAACCCTTCTCTTTTCTTTCTTCACATCCATCTTGATGAATCATCCAAACCAATTAGACAACCACAAATAAGACTCAATCCACTCATACATGAGGTAGTTAGAGAGGAGATCACTAAGCTTCATCAAGTTGGTATTATATACCCAATTTTTTATCATGAATGGGTTATTCCAATTCAATTTGTACCTAAGAAGGCTGGGATAACTATTGTCACAAATGAACATGGGGAGGTAGTCACAACTCGAGTGAAGAATAAATGGCGTGTGTGCATCGACTATAAGAAATTGAATTTTGAAACAATAAAAGATCACTACCCTTTTCCATTCCTTGATCAGATGCTAGAATGATTAGATGGAATGTCACACTATTGCTTTATTGATAGATACACCAACTAATTCCAAATCTGAATCGCACCTCATGACCAAGAAAAGACAACTTTCACTTTCCCCTTTGGAACATATGCATATAGTAGAATGCCTTTTGGCCTTTACAATTCTCTTGCAACATTCCAATGGTGTATGATCTGAATTCATTGAACATTGCATGGAAGTCTTCATGGATGACTTTACCATTTATGGTGAGTCATTTGAATATTTATTTAATTCACTCTCTCTAGTCCTTCAAAAGTGTGTAAAGTGTAACCTTGTGTTAAATTTTAAAAAATCTCACTTCATGGTTTCAAATGGGATTGTTCTAGGGCATATAGTTTCAAAAGAGGGTATTTAAGTATATCCTTCCAAAATTTAAGTGATCAAATCACTTCCTGAACCCACCTCTGTTTGAGACATCCATTCATTCCTCGATCATGCTAGTTTCTATCAGAGATTCATCCATAAATTTAGTAGGATTTCCCTCCCACTCACTCAGTTTCTCCACAATAATATAACTTTTCTTTTCGATGAGGTTTGCAAGATATCCTTCATTGAACTCGAATCTGAACTTACATCTTCCCCGATAATCTAACCCCCAGATTGGTATTTACCCTTTGAGTTGATGTGTGATGATTCTGATAGAGCCGTTGAGACTATTCTTGGTCAAAGAAGAGGAAATATTCCTTATGTCATATATTATTCCCCAAAAACATTGGTTGAAACTCAATCTGACTGCATTATGACTGAAAATGAACTTTTAGCGGTGGTTTTTTCCTTAGATAAATTCCGGCTCTATCATTAAGGTGTCAAAATCATAATCTTCATAGAAGATTCTGATATAAATTTCTTACTCAATAAAATTGTATCCAAACCAAGGCTAATGAGATGGATTCAAATTCTCCAAGAGTTTGACTATGAAATCAAAGACATACTAGGAAAAGAAAACCCTATGGCTGATCACCTGAGTAGAATTTCTATTTCTTCTCATTTAGAAATCATTGATCCTGAATTCTCCATTCAACACATTTCATCTCTCTCCCTACAAAGTTACCTTGTTATGCCCCAATTGTAAACTACTTGGTTACAGGTATTTTTCCTAAATGTTTTTCAAAAGAACAAAAAATGAAGCTGAAAAGCAATTCAAAATTCTATTTTTAGGAAGATAATAAACTTTGGAAAACTGGGGATGTCATGGTAATTAGTATATGTGTTGATAAAGATGAACATTCCCCTATCATAGAATTTTGTCACTCACTTCTACAAGGTGAACACTTTGGACAACAAAGGACCTTCCAAAATTTCCTAGACTCTAGATTCTTCTGGAATTCACTCTTCAAGTAATCACATGATTTTTATCAATCATGTCCCATATTCCAAAAGTTTGGTACAATTTCAAATAGAAATTAAATGACCCAAAACCCTTTAATTTTTTCTGAGATCTTTGATGTTTGGGGAATCAATTTCATGGGACCATTCCCCCCTTCCAATATATTCTCATACATTATTCTTGTAGTTGATTATGTTTCTATGTGGGTCGAGACCAAACCCACTAGAAAGGATGATTCACATACTATTAGTGAGTTCTTAAAGACACACATCTTCCACTGATTTGGCACACCACAAGACTTGATAAGTAACTTAGGAACCCGTTTTTGTAATAGAACCATGGAATCTATTTTTAAAAAGAATAGGGTTGTACATAAAACATTAACTGCATATAACCCCCAAACAAATTGCATGGCTGAAAATTGTAATAGAGAATTGAAAAGTGTGCTTGAGAGAATTGTAAAACCCACTAGAAAAAACTGGCATGAAAGACATTGTGAATCATTTTGGGCTTATTGAACTGCCTATAAAACACCCATTGGGATGTCTCCTTTTAAGATAGTTTTTGGAAAAGCATGTCATTTTCCAGTCGAAATCCAACATAAGTCATTTTGGGATGTGAAAACATGTAATTTTTATCTTGAAAAATCTGGTAAAGAAAGATTGTTTCAATTGGTTGAAATGGAGGAGCTTCTAATGGATTACTATAAGAATTCAATTCTCTATAAAGAAAAGGTCAAGGTACTCCATGACAAATAGATCTTGATAAAGGTATTTCATGAAGGTGAAAAGGTAATTCTATTTAATTCATGATTTCATCTTCACCCGGGTAATTTTAATTCTCATTGGGATGGTCCTTTTTTTATTACTAATGTTTACCCATTTGGTGTAGTGTAAGTCTAAGACCACACTTTAAAAAGTAAATTCATAGTTAATGGACATCAGTTAAAGCATCTCCATGAGAGGACACACAATCTTGAAACAACATCAACTTCCATTACATCCACAGTAGACCCACCACTGGATGCAGACGGCAACCCACAAAATCCAAACCATGGGGCACCTCTTTTCCTTTAACTATATCTTTCTCTCTTCTTCCTCTTATTTCTCTCTCTTTCTTCTTATTCTTATCTTATTCATTTTGTTACCACTTCCTTCATCAAATCCTTTCTTTTTTCTCTTTCGCTTTTGTGTGGGTGTGTATTTTTAAAACACTAAAAAACTAAAAACTAAATAAAAATGAAAAAACAATAACCAAAATAGTCTTACTTACTCGCCATCTAGTTTTGAAATTTTTTCCAACAAATTTCGGGAGTCAAGAGACATGTTTTCATCACAGAATTTTGTATTTTTATTAAAAATTTGGATAAAGAATCTTGTGTCAAAACTAGAAAATTTTAAATGCTCAGTTTATGATTTGGAAAATTATTTTCCCCAACCATGAGGATCAACATTATCTTTCTTACTAAGGCCACCTATTCCCATATTTTCAACATGTGTGTTTTCACCCCCAATTGTGAGTCTTGACTTTGTGGACCTTCGAGATGAATTTCCTACTTTGGTGTGCATTAATATGATAGAGGCATTTTCTGAACCACATGAGAATCATAATGGACAAATAGCCTCCCACCACCCTTACATTAATCCTTCTTTTGAAATCCCATCTGACCCTATGAAAACCTTTTCTTTGATAACCTCATTACAAGCCCAATACCTTATCCCACCCAACATCTACAAGGATTTACATTGCATTATTTATTGATATTTATGTGTGGGGGAATGTATTTATTTTAGGGTGACCTATTATTGATTGTCAATGTGTTATCATATGCTTGAGGGAAATTATCGATTTTAGTGTGGGGGAGAGTTTTTCATTTAGTTATATTTGGGATTTTATATATTATTATGAAATATTGTTCAAATTTTATTTAAAATCATTCAAAAAAACAAAAAAAAGATTAAAAAAAAGGATGAGTTGTGTCTTGGGTGGGTCAAAAATCACTCTTCCTCAACCTTTGATCTTTTAATAACTATTAAAATTAGTGCCGTGATGAGATCAAACATGGTTTAGGGGATGAGTGTGAGATCTGTTTCATGTTCAACTTTCAAAAAATTCAAAAAAAAAACACTTATGAAATTTCGAGAAGTTTTTTGTTTTGGGAATATTCCATCTTCTCATTACCTTCAAAATTTCTTCTACTTTTGTGTCTTGATTCACAGAATTTTTCCCTTGTAAATATTTGTTTCCATTTCTTTTATTTTTTTTATTTCAAAAATATTATGTATTGCTTTTTCCATGTTGGTGCTTTACCCCTCTTTCTACTCTTTTGAATATTGAATTCCAATCATCCCACAGGCATAGAAAAACCCCTTAAAAATACCTCTTTATTCTTGTGCACTTTAGGATAGGTAATGAAAGCTTATAGCCCATTAAAACTCTAGGAATTTCACTTTTGGTTGGTGAATGAATGAACCTACAGAAATAAATTTTTATCATCTTGATAGGAGTATGTTTCAAGTGCCCACATTTTTCCATTTCTAAATTTGAGCATGAAAAAAGATTTGTTTTTGTAACATTTTTTCTGTAACAATTTGAGGTGGAATTCAATATGGATGAGTGAAGTAGTCTAAACATCCCTTGAGTATAGAAAACAAAATTTTAATATTTGTTGGTGAGTGAAAATGATTTTTTAATGTTTTTTATATTTCTTGCACAAGAGGACATGCACAAACCTAAGTGTGGGGGAGTTGATGTTATTCACATATTAAGAACTTTTTATTTACTCTATTTACTTATTTTCAATGAAAAGTGTATGATTATTGTGAAATACTCATGTTTCAATATTTAATGTAATTTTTGAGCATTATTTTAATTAATAAAATTGAGTCCGTTTACTATTTTAATCATAACTCTCACCCTACTTATTCAATTTGCATGATTATTCCATTTTATGTCTCCTTACTCAAATTACAACATTTTATTAGAATTGACCATTGGCCAAATCGTCCATTTGGAGGGTCATAGGGTCAAAAAAAGAAGACTCAAAGAATCTGTGAGGAAACTGGACTAGCCATGATGATTGAGTTACTGGTCTAAATCCCGAAGCCCAAATTTTATGAAACTCCACCATATGTTCGTGATTATCCAAACTAATCATGGATAAAAATTTTAATATCCAACTACAACAAAAAGAGGCCAACTATGGAATTAAATTCCATCCCACCATTTTGGATGGGAATTAAAATAAGTACACTATTCATTACTTTTCTCCTGATATACTCATCAATCCAAGATGGGTTTTTTAGTTTGAAATCTAAGATATGTGGGGAAAATATTGCTGAAAAAATGGTTTGTATGGAATATTCCAATTCATAAACCCATTCACATTTGGACATTAAGAAAAGTCTATATTGAAATGGACAGATTAAAATTGTTTACTCAAACTGCCATAACTTTGGCTCCATAAATCGAAATACCTACAAATTTTGAGAGTAGATGTACAACTTTATTATCTAAAACTTTTAATAATAATATATCTGGAGATTCATTTTTATGAATGGAAAAAGCAGTGAGACAAGGGGATCTGTAGATTTGGAATGTAAATAGTCCAACTCTTTAGGCTATAAATACATCCCCCTCCTCTTCTTCAATGAATTTGTCATTTTAGAGTGAAGGTGGATAGTTTGGCATGACCAAGGATCATCCAAATTCTTGGTAGGATCTTCCATTAATAATTTTCATGTTGATATACCATTCCTCCTTTCTTCTTTTCATTTACATTTGTGTTCTTCTTTGTTTGTAATCTTGTAAGTGTTTGTTTTGTAGATCTGTTTTAATACATGTTTCTTTCTCATTATATCTTCATATAATCCACCCCTGTTTTGTAATGTTAATGTTCTTAAAATAGTTTAAATCAATTTAGAATATATTTTCTATTTTTCTTCCTCATTCAATCAAAATTCTGTTTTTAATTCTCATTATCGTCCGTGTGTGTGTGTGTGTTTGACGCACAACTCTTTTCGTATTCCTTTATTTTCCTTATCTTATTAATTCATCATCATTAACATAATAAACTAGATTACTAATAATTTCAATGGTTGTGTAAATCTCTAATTATGGTGAGTTATAATTTTAGTGTGTTAAGTTATTGAGAGATTTTTCTCGATTAATATTCTTTGAATTAACATTGTGTATGATGGACTTAACATGTCATAGATTAATGATTTGTTTTGTTTAACAAGTGGTTTCCATAGATTATTGGAACCATAAATACAATACCATGAACAAGATATGATTATGATTAGAACCAAAAGTTAAGTTATGTCTTGGATTAAGGACTTAACACTAGAGAATTCCAATCAATGTTAACTTGTGACATTGGTGTTAATTTAATGCAATATAAAGCAAGGCTCAAGGATATCAAAAGCTTAACTACCTAATGATGAACTCGCCTCAATCCTTATCAAATTGTTAAATCAAACATCAACCATTAATCACTTCATTTAATATCTTCAAATAAACTCCCCCAATCAATATAAAATCAATTAAAAATAATTGACTATTAAAATGTATCATCACCGAGGATTTGACCTAAGTGCTGTTATACACATTAGCAGAGCATCAAAACCTTGAACGGTCGATAGGTGAAAATAGGGCACGCTTTCAGAAAGAAAATAGATATTATATTAATAAAAAAATGGAGATTGTTTTATCAATATGAAATATATAAATTAAATCCATCACTATAAGTAGTTGTGAGAAGTGGTGATAGAAAAAAATTACATCGATTCGTGATGTGGTAATCTGCCAGACACACAAACAATAGTCTCTTTTCCTATTTTATTGAAGATGATATGGATGTAGATTATTTAGATAAAATAATAATATCTTAGTATATTGATGATAATGGTTTAATAATCTTATAATGGTTGAAGAATATTCGATGGGGGTACAAGAATTAATAAAATAAAAATGATTGGTTGAGAAGTATGCCTCTTCTTCAAACAATATCTCTATGTTTACAACATAACTATTCCATATATAGTTTCCAAATAAAACCAAGGACTCTATGAAGTGTGGTGTGTTGTTTTAGAGAGTTTTTGTTTTGCCTTTGATGAATATAATGATAATAAGTTGTGAGTAAGAGAGGAGAAGAGGTGCCCTTTTATAAGTGAGTAGAGGGTACTCTAGGAATTACTTAAAATATTAAATTAATTTATATTAATTTCAATGAAAAAATATCTCAAAATTGATATAATTTGAATTTTGTATGATTATGAGTATCAATACTTGTAAAATAATATTTGGAGAATTTTGGGGTTTTTTTCACACATATTCCTTTATTTTAACCCCCATTAACAATTTTGACGATTACCATGATATCAAATATTTTAACGCTCTAAGGGTTAATGAAGTTAATAAAAAATTAAAATTAACCCATATAAGGGCCTTGATTGATATTTAAAACCATATCTTGTCAAATTGACCAAATAAAACGTTTTTTATAATTTTAAATCATTTAATAAAATATATTTTTTTATAAAATATCATTAATATCATTTTTTGAACTACTCATATTATTTGACATTAATGACATCAATATAGTAATTTAATTCAAATATAAACCTTTAAAGAATCATTAATATAATATATTTTACTATAAAATTAATGGGTAACTATAAATCATTCAAACAATATTGATTTTGGAGTTTTTATAATTATTTTCTTGATTTTTTACGGCTTACACATGAATTTTATTGTTGTTACATAAGAATTTAAGATAATTATTTCAACTATATAAATTATAAATAAATCTAAATCATAAAAATAATTTCATTATGATCAAAATAATCTTTAACAATCATTCAAAACTTATTTGTATCCATATGTATGAATATAAGATAAATTTACATGAAAATGAGAGACATTATGTATTTTTCATTACATAAAACATTATAAAAGTAAATTCCAAGAGAAATTAAAAAATAGATATATATTCGAATTTTGGATTAAATAGACTCATACAATGAATTAAATTCATGTTATTAAATGAATTTTATGTCTTATCACATTAGTTTTAACACTAATTAAACCATCTTGTCTTTATCAGGGTAACACAAAATTAAAAATTTTAATATTCTTACTGATCAAAAATAAAAAAGGGCCATTTAAAAAATTGGTACCTCTTGATTTGGAATAAAAAAATCCATTTTTCATGATTTAATTCACTGAAGTGGTAGAATTTAATTACTAATCAGACCCACAAAACGTGATGAAAAATAGTTTTATAAAATGCCTTTTTAAGTAAAAAATATTTTTATACAATATTAATGATTTAAATTTATTAAAATTACCATAATTGGATTATTTGTAATCAAAAGAAACTAATTAAATTTAAAAAATAAGAAATGTTAGAATTTTACTCGTTGAAAAATTGAAAATGAAATAATGTTTTCAATAAAAAACTATTTTTCACTCTTCATTAAAAAACCGAGGTTTTTCAACAAATTCTAAAAATTCATCCTAAGAGAAGTTTGACATGATGAGTTCAAAAATTCAGTTCAATCAAAAATATCTATTTATTTATTCAAATAACAAGTTCCTAGAGATCTAAACAATTAAGGGGGTCTGTAGTGGTGTAGACTGAGAGCGTCACCTCTAACAATATGATTAAAATCACTAAAGAGGGATCCTAGGCTATAGTATAGGACCAAACTATCACGAGGGCCTCCTTTGTTGGAAATGTTGTATGATGTGAAATTCCCCACCCTCAATGTATGAATCACCTCTATTTTGCTACAAATGAGAGACTTGTATATCCTAATGAGGTAAATTAGGTCCCACGAAGGATTGGTGTTATCCTGAATGAATCCCACAAGTATCTTTGAATCAGATTCGATCACCAAAATGTTGAAAGAAAGGACACTAAAGAGAGATCTCGTTACCAAAGTGATAGAGTTACTTGATTTGTAGTGAGTGCTTAACCTGATAATCACTGATCCTCTAGCATCTCGAACGATGCCTCCTCCTCTCATGATACCCTGCATACATGAACCATAAACATTGAGTTTTTACCCATCTTTTGGAGGATTCCACTTGATCCATTTCACCTCTAGAGGTGTCGAGACACCTGATTTTGGACTCCATGAGTGAAAGCCTCTGTCATCTGACCATGTCTCTCCATTGTGAATATGGAACCCAAGATCCACCACAAAAAAAAAAGAAAATTAATCATTAATACATGGTGGGAAATATGATTCCTAACATTTCCATCATTTCTATTTTCCCATAAGACCCAAAAAAACCAAATAAAAGATCATTCCTTGAATCTTTACATCAAGCAATCAGCCTTTTGACACTTGGAACCCACGAAGAGGGGACTCCTGTATATTACCCTTTTGAAGATGAAGGTTGAGTCTCTGTCTGAACAAATCTAATGCAAAGCGTTCCCACTAAAGATCAAAAAACATGTGGCACATAGTTTCATTGCTAGGATGCTCACAACACGTGCACCTAGAGTCGAATTTGATCCTTTTTCATTGAACATTCTCATCTGTTGGCATTGATTTGTTTCAAAGTCTCCATATAAGGATGTTCATTTTCTGTGGAATGACTTTACACCATAGGTTTGTCTCCCATGGGTCTATTTGGGGGTTAGGGCATGTGTAACAGAGAAAATCGTGGGATTTAAATGTACCAGAGGTTGAATCTATGAATATTATGTTTCCTGGTTCATCAATGAGAGTTATCCTTTCCTGAAGATATTTTTTTTCATTATTGAGTGTTGTTAATTGATTCTTGGGTGAGTGATCACCTGTTTGAATGTGATATTTTTTTTCAGGATAGCCTTGGAAGAATAGAGGGTTTCCATCCCAATTATTGATGGACAAATTTCTAGCTGTATGGTAGGTGGTTGGTGCACCTACCTCACCAACCGAGGACTTCAAACATAGTTGTTGCACATGAATTCTCTATTTTTGGCAGCCATGGGAGAAGTCCATGGTAGGTGGAGGATTGGTGGGATTTGTGTCAAACTTGAAACCTCCAAACATGGCTATTTAAGGAGACCTTGGGGTGATTCCTCCCAGTAGATTAGAGAGCCCAGAGAGCTCTTCCTTTCAAGAGAGTCGGGAGAGCTCTATGTGTGGTAAGAGAGGTGTAATGAGGGAGTTTTTGTAAATGCTTTGTTATTGGTGAAATAAAGGTTGGGTTCTCCCTCTATTTTTCTCTCTTAGTGGTGAGGGAACCATAACAAGTGGTATCAGAGGAGGTTCCAGTGAAATGGTGACGGGCAGTGGAAGTTTTCCAGTGACTGAAAAATTCATGTTGCCTGGAATCGAGTTTTGAAGGCGTATTCTGAAAGCCTGTGTTGAGACGATTCCAATGGCGCAAACGACATAAAAATAGAGATAAAATGAGTTTCCTTGGACCGGTCAATGATTGTTTAAATTTTAGGTGTTATAGTATCCCCTTATCGGAGAAGAAGGTATTGTTCCAGTGTTAGTGACTTTTCCGGAGGGTTTTCGACCACTGCTCTTGCGTGCCACGTCATCAAACGATCTCAATCGTTGATACTTATTTTTATCATAACATGGTCAATTGATATCCAATTTCGACAATCTAGGAGTTGGTTCCACCATTTTCAACTGTTATGGATGCAACATTGAGCTATATTTTTACTGATTCTACACCAATTTTAACTGAATTGAAATTCAATAGAGGGATCATCCATGAGGGGGTGATCATGTTGACTTTTCAAACTACTCCATTTGAAAGTCTCAAATAGAAGATATCCTCAATGTTAAGTATATTTTATACCACATTGAGAATGATGGAGTCAACCCTGATGCTTCCAAGGAAGTGGAGTGGAAGAAACTGAACAAGAAGAAGATCGGTTAAATTCACCAATGGATCGATCACAACAATTACCACCATGTTGCTCAAGAGGCTGGTGTGTACGAACTTTGGAAAAAGATGGAAAATACATACCAGTCAAAGACCGCTCAAAACATTATCCTCTTATTGAAGTGGTTGATGAATCATCGACTATAGAGTGGAAGCTCTATAGCGGAACACACAAGTGAGTTCCAAAGCACGGTGAACAAGTTGGTGGATGCCGATAAGAAACTAAATGATGAAGATTAGGTGAACCACTTACTCTATACGCTTCCTGATAGCTTGGATATACTTGTCTTCTCACTCATATACTCGGAGCCTAGAGGAAAAATTAAAATGTCAATGATAAAGGATGCACTGTTCAACGAGTATGCCCGAAGGAAGGATGCGAGTTACAACCAGATGCAAGTTCTCGTTCTGGAGAAGCGAGAGAGATGATAAAGAGGAGGTCGTGGGGTAGGAACCCAAGGACAAAGCAAGAACAGAGGAAGTACACAGATGGAAGGATTCCAATATACAAATGCTACCATTATGGTATGGAGGGACAAATGCATAAGAACTGCTGAAAGTTGCTTCAAGAGAATGGTCAAAGTAGCAATCAACGAAGAGAAAATGAAGATGCCCATGTGAACATCACCATGGAAGTTGTTCTTTGCTACAAAGACGAAGAATATACATGCATTCATACATCAGGAAAAGACACAGAATGGGTGGTCGATACTATAGCATCGTACCACGTCATGCCGCATCGTGAGTATTTCTTGACTTATCAAGCTGGTGACTTTGGAACAGTTATGATGGGGAATACTAGTTCGACAGAGAGTATTGTCTTGTGTGATATCCAGGTAAAGATGATCGTTGGATACAGAATCACCCTAAAGGATGTTTGTCATGTTCTAAGTCTTCAACTCAACTTGTTATCAGTTATAGCCTTTGATTGACAAGGCTATGACAACTTCATCAATAATGGATCATGGAAGATGACAAAAGGAGCCATAGCCATCGCCCGATGACACATATGTTGTACGTTGTATAAAACTCGTCTGAATATATGTGCAGACAACATCAAAACAATAGAAAGAGGGACATCATCCAATATGTGGCATAAGAGACCCGACCACGTGAGTGAAAAGGGGTTATCTACCCTAACGAAGAAGAAGTACACCAGTATTGACAAGGATGCATCACTTGATCCTTGTAAATACTGCTTGAATGGGAAGAAACATAGAGTCTCATTAAATAGTGCTTTATCACGGAGATTAGAGTTGCTGGATCAGGTGCACTCTGATGTATATGAACCCATGAAGGTGGATTCACTCAGAGGTAAAAAATATTTTCTATCCTTTATTGATGATGCATCTCGAAGGGTGTGGGTGTTCTTCTTGCGAACAAAAGACCAATTACTGGACTACTTTGAGATGTTCCATGCCATGGTAGAGTGTGAAACATGAAGGAATATGAAGTATCTTAGTTCAGACAATGGAGTAGAGTACACATCTAGGTAATTTGATGCATATTGCATGAGTGAGGGCATCTGACGTGAGAGGACAGTCCCACGCACCCCACAACATAATGGAGTTGCAGAAAGGATGAACAGAACAATCATGGAGAAGGTCAGAAGCATGATGAGTTTGGGTAATCTCCCTAATCCATTCTGGGGAGAAGCTGTTTATGTTTCATGATACCTCATCAACCGATCACCGTCAGTCCCGCTGAATTTTGAGATTCCACAGAAATGATGGTCGGGTAAATATCTATTTTACTCTCATTTATGAGTATTTGGATGTTTGGAATTTTCACATGTATCCAAGGAGCTCAGGTAGAAGCAAGATGGGAGATATACTCCATGCATCTTTATCGGCTATGGAGATGAGGAGTTCAGATACAAGCTTTGGGACGTGAAGGAGAAGGGGTGATTAGAAGCAGATATGTCGTGTTTTATGAGAACTAGAAGATCGAGGACATTCAAAATACTAGAATCTCTAGATGGGAAAGTATTGAGGACTCAATTCATGATCCAAAACCTATAACATCACCACCTATAATTGAAGAGGAGGTGCAATAAGACTCATCGACAGCAAACCAAGAGGTGATGGAGGTGGATATTGAGAAGGGGAGACTCAATCCTCTCCACAAGAATGTGTAGAACCATCACAAGAGATAGCTAATGTTCTGCCTCCTGAACATAACATTTCACAGGTTTGAAGATCTTCATGAAGAAGGATTCCATAAACAAAATATTTGGAGTCAGATTACCTATTATTGACTGATGAGGGGGAGCCTGAAGGATATCAAGATGTATATCGACATACGTTATCGTTAGATACACAATGTGATGAATCGACAATTGTTGTGACTTGTGAAGATCCACACGAAGAAAAAACTGACGGATATGTTGACAAAGGTGGTTGCACAGGAGAATCTAAACCTATGTAGATGCTCCGGTGGATTGTAGATGGAGGGGGAGAATTTATGGAGAAATTTCCAACTACATGGTAGGTGGCCGTTGCACCTACCTCACCAACCAAGGACATCAAACATGGATACCGCACATGCAGTCCCTATTTTTGGAAGTCATGGGAGAAGTCCATGGTAGGTGGAGGATTGGTGGGAGTTGTGTCAAACTTGACACCTCCCACCATGGCTATTTAAGGAGGCCTTGGGGTGCTTCTTTCCAACAGGTTATAGAGCCAATAGATCTCTTCCTTTCAAGAGAGCCGGGAGAGCTCCATGTGTGAGAGGAGAGGTGTAGTGAGGGAGTTTTTGTAAATGCTTTATTCTTTGTGAAATAAAGGTTGGTTTCTCCCTCTATTTTTCTCTCTTAGTGGTCAGCCAACTACAAGAATTATCTCCCCAATAGCTAATGTCTCCCCTTCTAAAAATCCATAGATCCTTTACTTCCAATAGTCCGAGGATGCTTTCATGTTTCACGCCATGCTAGTGAGTTTTCCCATTATTTCGTCCCACAATCTCCAGTCCACACCATATTTTCTCTTCATGAAGTTTTTTAGAAGGGAGTTCCCTTCCACGATATCCAATGAAATCTTGGTTTCCATGTCCAACATTGAGTCAAACACATTCCTCATATTAATCCCCCATTCTGTAATGTGTTTTTCCATACGATTCCACTAAGCTCGGTGGAATTTCCCATCCTGCTTGATGTCCCAGATGAAATCATTGATAAGTTTCTCAATTATTTTTATGATACCCTTCGGAGGTGTGATGTTATAGAATATGCATTCACATAGAGGATAAGAAGCTGTTAGCATGTGTGATTCTACCACTGAAGGAGATCAGTTTATTTTTTCATTAAAAAATTCTAGCTGTTAAACGGCTGACCTGCTTATTGAAGAGAGCTTTTTTTATCCTCCCATAAGATATTGGCACTACTAAGTACTCCATTTGGATGTTTCTCCTTTGCATGTCCTGATTTCCCTGAATAATACTTCCTCTCCCACTTGAGCATGCCTTTGGGTAGTGGATGTTTCTCTTCCCAAAGATGGTATGTTAGACACTCCAATAGCTATAAGTCTTCATCGTTCTATTGAAACCATAAATTGATTTTGTCCTCCCATTAATAAAGAATATAATATCCTCCACATACATTGGTTGAGACACTGGGGTCATCCCTTTCCTGATACTGTAGGGTTGAATTTTTCCAATAGCTAAGGAAGACTTCATTTTCCAAGAGAGAACCTCTTGTGCCAGAATGAACATGTTCAGGGAAAGAGCCAATTTAAAAGAATCCAAAATAGTTCCCTGTTCATGAAACAGATAGCAAAGGGGACACAAGGCAGCTGAAGATCGGATCACGAGTCTAGAAACTGAAGCCCAAATTCTCCATGACCTTTAATATGAAGCTCCATTCCATACGATGGTATGTCTTGTATATGTCTATCTTGATTAGAATGTTGGATCCAATGTTAATCCTGTTAATATTATTCACTATATCCATCGTAATACCAATCACTGCCAGGATATTTCTACACATTAAGAACCAGGCTTCTCGCTAGAAATAATCCTTCAAATCACCCAGTTCAACCTTTTGTTAATAATGGTAGTGATAATCCTGAATGAGAAATTGAAAAGGAAAATTGGCCTAAACTAGCTGATGGATGTGTGCTCTCTGAATTTCAAAATCATGATCTATTATCCTCTTTTGAGCTCCTTAACCCTGCTAAGAGATCCTCCAAGTGTTTCTTTCCCAATTTCCATGTCACCTCCACATCAATAGTGAAAGTACCTTCCTCAATCATGATGTTGATTGATCAATTGGCCTACCTCTCTTTAATTATTGCATGAGAAAACTAGGTATTTTACACCCTCTTTGATCCAGAGTTCGCTATATTTCTCCAAAGAAACCCTTTTAATTTATGAAAGTTTCTCAACCAATATGTCTTACTTTCCAACCATATCTGTAAAAACCTCACCATCCCATCTATCATGGAGTTTCGATTCAAGGATTTTGATGTCATGTTTTAATTCCTTTAGCCCGATGTCACTATTTGGTCTATCCGTGTTCCACTCTTTAAGGTGTTACCTTAGCCTTTTTAATCTATCACTAAGGTAACTCTATGAATTCCCCTGATTGGATTGTCCCATGAGTCCTCACCACCTGTAGGAATCCCTATGTTCCTGTCCATCTCTTCAAAAAGTAGAAGTGTTCTGACCTTCCATAATTTTTTTTCATTTGAATTAGGAGAGGTGCATGATCATAAAGGATGTGAGGAAGATGAACCACTTCGGCCTGTGGATAGTAGCTGAATCCCTGAATTTTAGAGAGGCAACAATCCGTATTCATTCACTCCCCTTCTTGTTGTTCCACTAGTTAAAATGTTCTACTAGAAATCTCATCTCCATCAAGTCATTGGTTGCAAGGAACACTTTGAAGTCTTTTATGGAACCTACACCTAATGACGGCCCAGAGAATTCAGTTTCCCCAGACCCACATTAAATTTTTTTCCCTAAATACATTGAGAGGTACAATAAAATAATAAAATTGATGCCCATTTCATTGTATTTTTTTCTTTATTGTGTGTTTCCCTAGCCCATGGGATCTTTGGGCTTTCCCTAGGGCCGACCCTAGGTACACCATCCCCCCTTATTATCTGATGAGTGAATGATGGTGTTGAAATCTCCTCCGATGAACCAGAGAAGATTTCCCAGTTGGAACTCTGAATGAAGATCCCACAAATCCTTTCTTTAGTGAACATTGCACTTTGCATTCACAAAAGTGAATATAATTGAGATATCACCAGCAGTTACCTTCATGGGGATGTGTTGGGGAGAGACCTACACTTGAAAATAATATTTATTCCCTAGAAAAACCATACATGTTTTTTGTTAGGGCCCCCAAACAATGTGTTTGAGAATCCAAACGTTATTTCCAAAGAACTTGTTTGGTTCTCCCTTTTATTGCATTCCAAAATTTCTAGAACGAGATTCCTTACCAAAATGAACGTCCCAAGACCACCGGAATAAAGAAAATATCCACTTTTCCTAAAAAGGGATGACATTACCGGTGACTTGGGTGCTGGAAAATCAGGGAGGAGGAGCCGGACCTGACAGAGCATCCCAAAATGAGCGAACGCCGGCAGCAGTTTCGAACGGGGGGAGCCGAAATGGAAAAGGCGACCTGCATGAATGATCTCCCCTACCTAGATCTCCCTGATCGGAGGCAGAAAGCACCTTTCAGAAAGGCTCTAAAGCAAGGGTAAGTAATGAAACACATTATATTTCCTCCAATTTCCTCCAATGGATTCCCTACTCATTCCACTAATATAAAACATATTATCCCATTTATATAAAACATTTTATATAAAAACATTTCTAAATTAATTTATATCAAAATATAAACAAGTTCTAATGTACAAAAGTTTTCTCAAACAACACCAATTTATAAAGAAAGAAACCAAAAAAAATGTTCCGAATCCATTTCATTAATTCCACTTTGACATAACCCATTCCAATTCACACATCCACACATGCACACAAGAAATATTCTTTATGAAAGTTCCATAATCTTGATTGGTTTCTCATAGATCTACTAAGTTTTCATAAGGTAATTAAAACAAATGTGCATTACATTTTTGGAACATACGACAAGGTCATAATTCAACCAAGCCTTATAATGGAATATTAACGCACACGCCATGAATTTCCAACAACCATTCCAATATAATCATTTCAAACCCATTTCAATAAAAAAACATTTTTTTCCATAAATTGAATCAAGAAACTATTTTAAAATGATCATTTTTAAATCATTTATCAATGAACTTTTCACAATAATTCTACAATTTCACCCAAATCCACAAACCATCAATAAGAATATTTCTACCATGATTTTCAAAAAAAAATCACAAAACATTTCATTCAATTTAAACAATTTGAAACCAAGAGTTCATTTTCTAAATAGAGGAGTCAAGACTAAATCCACCTACCTCAGGTTTTGTGATGAGAATGAAGAATGACCCGAAAAAAACCAATGAAAATAGGTTAAATATCCAAGAAACCCAGATTATATCTCTTCACCTATCATAATAAAATCCACATATATTTATAATTGGCATAAACTATCTTATATCTAAACACTACAGATGTAGATCTAAGAAACCGAGAGAGATAGGGAAGTAGATCTAAGAAAAATCACCAAGAACAACCAAGAATGATAACTTATTGTAAATATTTGGTTTAAAAACACAATGTAACATCTCCTTATTTATTCCAATTATATGGGGATAGGTTCTCCAACCTTTGATAGGAAACAATTCTGAGTTTGGGACGTTTTGAGGAAAACAAGGCATTAAAACATCAAATCGACCATGATCCACCTTTTGTGGATCCAGTTTTTAAAACCTACACAGTTATTCACATGGTTAGACACACAATTAGGATAACTATGTGCTAATTGTGTACAAGATACTACCTAAAGGGTTGATCCTCACACGGTTGGATCACACGGTTTCCAAACCATGCACTAACCATGCCAAAGACCACTTTCCAACAAAGCATGGATTATCCTAGGCTTCTGCATGGATTGGAAAAACCATGCATAGACTGTGTGCCTTACCTTTATCTGTTATCTCACTATTCATGATTTTCAATTGGTGTTGGAAGTTTTTCCCAATATTTGCACCAATTGCGCACCTATAGAAAAGCCCCAAAAACACTAAAATAGTTCTCCAAACTCTCCCAAACTTCACCCATATACTTAACTTAATTAAAAATCATAAATAAAGGGTTACTTATTATAAATAGAGTGTACTACATTCTAGCCCCATTTCCTCAATGTATTTGGAAAGTATAAAACCATTAGCGCTCTAAAAGTGTTCCAATTACATCTCTTTCATTTTCTTCTCCCATTCCCAAGTCTCTTTGTGAATCTGGCCATGTTGCCTCAAAAATTGCATTAAACCGTTGATTTTTCCATTCAATACTTTCTTTTTACTACCCACAATACAAATGGAAATATGTATCAATGAATAATATGGATCTAGGTCAATGTGATCCCATTGAATCTTATAGTCAGGATCAAGCTGATACTTTTTCAACTGAAAAATGTGGAACACATTATGCACAGCACTAAATCATGGTGGTAATTCCAAATAATATGCCACCTCACCAAACTATTCCAGTATCTCAAAAGGGATTATGTTTCTAAGAAATATCTTCCTCTTCTTCCCAAAATAATGATTCACAAGACTTAGAGAGATCCTTAAGAACATATGATCAATCACTACAAAAGAAAACCTCGGTCGATGCTGATCCGCATATGATTTATTATAACTTTGTGTCGTCTCTATCTCTTTTCTATTCATTGTAATATTATCTATTGTCTATTGGAAAAAAATCATCCCAACTACTGTTGCCTCACCCATTTCCATCCAACATAGTGGAAAATTAAAGGACACTCATTCAATGCTTCAAACGATGCCATTTATATCGAGGTGTAATATCCCGGACCTCTATGGTCCATTAAATTATCAAAATATAGTGTTTGTGGTGTTTTGGGAGGCAAAAGGGAATCATGGCATCAATGTTACTAACTTGGGGAATTAGTGTTAGTGGTGCAGGGCATCATTGTTGGTGAATCAAGGAGTCAAGGTCCATGACACAGGGTGTCAGTGTCGGTGACTCAGGGAGTCGGTGTTGGTGACTCAGGGCGTCAGTGTCAGTGACTCAAGGAATCAGTTCCAGTGAATCACAACATCATTGAGTCAAGGAATCAATAGGTCAGGCATTATTAGGTCACGTCGATGGATCAACATCAATGAATCGTTGTCGGTGGCTTGCTGTCAGTGACTCACCCATCAGTGCCTCATTTCCAGTTTTTCCAGTTTCACACCTCTTACATTTTATTTGACATAAATTGAGTTTAAATACTTTTTTGGGCATTTATAAAGGTGTTGAAAAGGATATTAATTATATATTTAATATCCTAACACTATGGGGATGTTAAAATAGTCGAACCACATGGTCTTGGCCATGACCCTAATTTAACGGCCTTTGAAACCATTTCCTGTTCCATCAATATAGGATATGTCATTTCATATATATGAGGTCCTATCTTCTCTTTTATCTTGGTTCACCAAGAGAATTTCCTTCCCATGGAGTCACATGTTGTCCTATAGACATCGATCATGTTTTCCATAGAGTTTTCCTTGGAGTTTTTCCACTACCCGTGCACCCCATGTTTTGGTTCAAGGAGGAGTTTAGGTCGCCTGTTGTTCTAGGTAGGTATTTCCTTACTCTTTTTTAATCATGTATCATGAGGGGTGGGTGTACTTCTGTATCTCTGTGAGTATTTATAATTTTTTTAAAGAAGATAATTAGGAATTATAAACAAAGTGGGCTAACAGCAAGAGGATGATGATCACTTTGTTTTATATATAATCCTTGATCTATATTATGAATCACGTGGGTTGTTTTCTTTCGAAAATCAAGTCCATTGGTATTATCTCTATGTGAACCTATACGAATTGTGAATCACTTCTATAAGAATTGGAATCTGGTTAATTATCTATACTCGATTAAATAAATGGATTCCCCAGGAATAAATATGTTTCGTGATCACCCCTATTTTTCAAAGTGTAATTAAAGAACCTTTTGTTACTAAATCCAAATATACTTAGCTTTATTATGCTATAGTCTTGTGCTGTGTGGGCCTTGTTGGGACTTGTTCTTTATGAGGGTTATATGGTGGTTAATGTGGAATTTTTGTATGAGGTGGTGAAATAGGTGTGATGGAATCTCAGGTTGAGAGATTGTTTTAGAGTGGAATGGATGGACTTGTTATGTTGTGGGACTGCATCTGGTTAGTGGGTAGGCAGTGGGGCTGCAGGACTGGGCTGTGTCATGATTTAAGGTTTGTGTGTGTTATAATGGGTTCCCTTACCATTAGCCCTTCATTCCTTGTTTGTCTTAGGTAGTGGATAGTATGGTTTCTTCACCTTATAATGTTTTCAGTGTTTGGTAGTTTCTAGAGTAGGGATGGAAATAAATAAATGAATTAATGATAATTGGTTATAATAATCAGCTGGGAGTATGTTTTCAGTTGGATCTTGTAGTGAAGCAGCATTCAAGTGACTGTCGTTTGTGGTTGTACGTTCATGTAGGGGTAGTAGTAAAGGTGGTTTTGAGTGGTCTGGTTGCATGTTTGGAATCTCATATAATTAGCTGAGTATTTGTTACCTATATATATATAATCTTTTAGTTCCTTATGTTTTCTATATTAACACCTCCCATTTTTATCACTATGTGCCAAACACCCCATTGTTATGGGGGAGGGTATCTTTCCCAACATCCCATTGGGAAGATGGATGGCTGGTTATAGACTTTACCCTGATCCCTCTTTTAGGAATTTATTTCCCAAGATTCATCGAACATTCTGTAATGGCTTGAGGTTTAATACCATATTTATGGTATTGGCTATGTGAGAGGTGGTTTGTTTCCTAGGTGTCCCCAGGATGAGGCCCATGTGTTTTCGGGCAAGATGTGCGGTGGTTGTGTCCCAAGTGTCTGTGAGCAAGATGTGATGTGGTGTTCCGATTAGGTGTTTGTGGGAAGTTTGTGATATTGGGGATTGTGGAATAGCATGGTGTTGTCGGGACGATCGTCTTTAGGGATGGGCAGTTAACCAGTGGGAAGTGGTGCATGGTACCCAAATATCGGTGTGCTTATACTTTACTTTACTGACTTGTGTTATTTAGTGAGAGTGCCTTGGTGAGGTTGGGGTTGATGGTATACCTTGTTAGGTACTTTTAGAGTTTATTTTGTTTTCTCACTGGGGAATTAGTATGCTTCTCCCACTTTTGCATGAGTGACTTTGGTTTTTCCCTACTGAGTATGCATGTATGCTCACCCTACATATGTAAAACTGTTTTCAGGTTTCCAAGGAGATTATGCGGACCATGCTAGACCTTACTATCATGGATTTTGGGGACAGTTGTTGTGTCACTACTAAGTTTATTGGTACTTACTTTTGAGTTTTAATTATATTTCTAGTAGTTTTACTTATACATGCATGTGGGATGGATTTTTGTTTCTCAATATCTATTTGTCTTGGAGTTGTTTGAGGTTGATACATCTTATCTCCCAACCATGGTTACTAGAAAAAGGGTAATACCTCCCACTTTTGTGAGATTTATATACCCTTGGTGCTGGTTTCCACCCCATGGCCTATTGGAGGCCGGAATCAGAGGTCATTATCTCTCCTTCTTCTTGAGAAAGGTAGGTCTTGACATCTTGTTATCCCTTCCATCATCTTGAAGAAGGTGACTCATGAGAGAATGATATCATAGGTGATGTTTGAGAGGTAGGATGGCGTTTTGTAGTTAGACACTATGAGGATTTCATGGGATGGTAGGGAAACAA
Source organism: Viscum album (assembly GCA_963277665.1). Classification (NCBI taxonomy): domain Eukaryota; kingdom Viridiplantae; phylum Streptophyta; class Magnoliopsida; order Santalales; family Viscaceae; genus Viscum; species Viscum album. The sequence continues at coordinate 2,050,596,722 of OY728125.1, forward strand.
TGTTAGGTGATCTTGTTGCGTGACATAGGCCATGGAAGAATGTCTAGGGCATGATATTTAGGGCCCCCATGATCTGATGCAAAGACTATGAGCTTACCGAATGACCATGTAAGGCTACATCTATTGTGGGGTAGAGACCCTAGGAAAGGTACATACATCATGATGACTCATGTTTATGTTTATTTTTTTAATTTTTAGAAAATAAAAATAGAAATGAGTTAAAATGAATCTTAAATAAATTCTATACTACCCGGGATTAGGATTTCACTATTTTCCTTTTATCTATGGATCCCAAATGACGCCCTCATGTGGTACGATTAGTGGAGGGTTAGCAGGTTGACTCGATTGACTAGTAGAGTGTCAATACAATGGAGTGGAATGATCAGTGAAAAAAGATGCCTCGTGCTTTCCTATGATAGACTCTGGGAAAGTATGAGGGTAGTGTATCAGATATGGAGATGGATAATTGGATTGAGGATTTAGTGATGAATTTTAGCTTGATTTGGTCCTTTATAGAGTAGTGGGTTCCCCTGGAAGTGAGGCATATGAGGGGAACATCGTGTAAGTGGTGGGTGATTTACCTCAGGGAGAGGAAGAAGACTGATGTTCCATGGACTGACTTTGAGAAGGAGTTCGGTGCAGAATTCTTTTATTCCAAAATTAAGGCTTAGAAGAGGAAAGAGATAGTCTCCCTCCATCAGGGGAGTATGTCAGTGGGATAATTGGAAATTAAGTTCAAGGATCTCCAACATTTTTCTCCAGATTTGTTTTTATATGAGGAGTCCCAGATGAGGCACTGAAAGGAGGCACTTCTTTCTTCTATTCATTATGTGGTTACTCCCTTCACCCTACCGAAATACTTATATGTTCAGAATAAGGATGAGGTGGTGGAAAATATTCACTCTCAAGGAAGTCTGTCATGATAGGGAAGTAACCTGAGTTCTTCAAAGGGGAAGGGCGTCAATAACAAGTCTTCAGTGCGAGGGCCTTACAAGTTTTGGCTAGTGGGGATCCAACCCCAGAAGTTTTATTTTCGACCCTCTGGTCCTATACCTTTTCCCACAAACCAAGGTCCATGGTGTTTTTATTTTGGAGGCCATGGGAACCTCTGGGGATAGTGCCCGACTCGATCTTAGAATGGTGGAGGTGGGAATGTTCAGCACCTGCCTCAGCAGTAGTTTCTAGCCAGGCCGTTCTAGTAGGAGGGACAATAGGCCCCTACTCCACTAAGGGCATATGGTGTAGGAGGAGGCTGACCTCATGGTTCTCTTTAGGGACCTTGACAAGGGTGTGTTCAAGGAGGCAGTCAACAACCGAGGGGTAGAGGAGCTGGGCGTGGGAAGCTACATGCCGCAGATGCAGTAGTTCCAGTAGGGCCAGAGATCATTCAAGGTACAACCATTTTGTTTAGTATTCTTTCCTGCACCTGGTTTGATTCTGGAGCTTCGCACTCCTTCATTTTACCCTATCTGGTCTTTGCCTTTGGACTAGACCTAGATATATTTTTTGTGCCCCTAGTGTTGAGTACACCAGTTGGAGGTAAAACTAGCTTTTTTGATGTTTGTCAGGGATGTAGACTGTTGTTGGGGCCACATCATTTTAGTGGGGATCTCTTTTTTCTATAGATGAATCTATACCATTTCATCCTTAGCATTGACTGGTTTTTTCGATGCATGCATTTATCAAAATCTTCCAAATAAGAGTCATGTTTTCATACGTGAATGGACAGTGTGTAGATTTTGTTGGTGAGCGGATCTATTAGGTGGGAATCTGGTGTGTGAATCCTTTTATTTTATTATTATCCAAACTGTAAGTAGGATCGATGGATGATGTGATGGTGGAGGTTCTAGGAGTTGTTAGAGAGTTTCTGGATGTTTTCCCCAAGGAGCTTGGGACTCTACCCCCATGACGTGACATTGAGTTTGGGATAGACATAAATCCCAATGGTCATCTGATATCGATGAATCCTTATCAGATGAAGCCTTCTAACTTGCAGGAGTTGCGAATTCAGATTGATGATCTGATGAATAAGGGTTTCATTTGACCTAGTGTGTCATTGTGGGGTGCTCCGGTCTTGTTTGTGAAGAAGGAAGATGGTGGTTTGAGTCTCGACATAGACTAATGGATATTGAATCCGGTAACAATCAAGAACCATTACCCTCTCCTGAGAATATACAATATTTTCAACCAACATAGGGAAGTAGGTTGGTTATTGAAGATCGATCTGCAGTCTAGGTATCTCTAGTAAAGGGTGAAGGAGGTTGACATTTCGAAGACTGCTTCCAGGTGTAGGTATGGGCACTTGGAGTTCAAGGTTATGCCATTCAGTGTGACGAACCCAATAGCCATGTTCATGGATCTTATAAACTCTGTCTTTCATGAGTTCCTAGACCGGTTCATCCTCGTATTCATCAATGAAATCTTGATCTACTCAAAGTTAAAGGAGGATCATACTGAGCATTTTAGGACTATCCTGTAAGTCTTTCGATGCCACCGGCTCTGCAGAAATTTGTCAAGTGAAAGTTTTAGATAAGAGAGTTCCACTTCATTGGACATGTGGTGCCTCAGCCGAGTGTAGCAGTGGACCCGTTGAAGGTTGAGGTAGTTCTTTCTTGGGAAGCACCCATGAATGTGGCATAGGTTCACAATTTTCTCAGTCTAGAAGGATACTACCATAGTTTCGCACCTAATTTATCTTGACTAGAAGCTCTATTGAAGACTATGACCACAAAAGGACAATCTTTTGTATGGGGCAAGTAGTTACAGACAACATTCGACTATCTAAAGGGGAAGTTGGTTAGTGCTTCAGTGCTCTAGCTTCCATAAAAAAGAGTTATGTTAGAGGTGTTTTGCGATTCTTCCCATCCAGTCTAGGGGTGTGTGCTGATGTAGTAACGAGGAGTGATCTCTTATGAGTCTAGGTAGTTATCCCCCCATGAACATAACTATTCCAACCATGATATCGAATTAGAAGCATCCGCGTTCGCACTAATGTTTTGGTGACATTACCTCATTGGGGAGCACTTTGTGGTCTTTAAAGATCAAAAGAGCATTAGGTACATCTTTTCCCAGCAAGATCTGAACTTACTACAGCGAAGGTGGAGGGAGTTTCTCTTGGATTAAGATTTTGAGATCTCCTAAACCTCAGTAAAGGGGAATGTTGTGGCCAATGATTTGAGAAGGAAGTCACAAAAAGATGTGGTTTGGGAATCTACAGACGCTTGGAGGGCGATGGAGGAGTTGGCTTCCTTGCACATAGATGCATGAATGGATGGAGGAAGAGGCTATCTATTTCAGATGACGGTATTTTCATCTCTGAGGCAAAAGGTGGAGGAGTCTCAGTGGGGAGACTCAGAGGTGGAGGTGATGTGTGATCACATTGACTAGAGTAATGCTCTGGGGTGATGGTCAAAGGATGGTCATAATTGGATGTTGTTCCATGAGAAGTTGTTTATTCCAGTGGAAATGCATGAGGAAGTTCTTCATGAGTTTAATATGTCACCCCACGTGGTACAACCAAGAGTTTCCAAGATGTAAAGTAGCTTAAGAGAATAGTTCTGGTTGTTCAGGATGAATCGGGAAGTAGCGGAGTTCGGGGAAAAGTGCATGGTATTCCAGTAGGCGAATTCTGATCACAGTGTTCCCGGTGGTTTGTTGCAACTCGTAGATGTCCCTGAGTGGAAGTGGGATGAAATATCGATGGATTTCATCATAGGATTACCCAAATATCAGAGAGGATGAGATCCTATCTGAGTAGTAGTGGATTAGTTGAAAAAATAGGATCACATCTTATTAATAAAGGAGTCGAGCGTAGTGGATTTCTTAGCATGGAGGTATGTGGATGGGGTGGTGCAGTTTCATGGAGTTCCAAGATCCATTGTCTCATATTGAGATTCATGTTTTACATTGCGGGTCTAGAGGGGATTACAACATACCTTTGCACTCGGTTATGCCTCAACACTACTTTCTACCCTCACACATATGAAAAAATAGAGAGGAACATCCATAAAGAGGTATATATGTTGCGAGAACGTGTTATAGAATTTTGTGGGTCTTAGGTGTTATATTTTCCCTTGTTAGAGTTTTATTACAATAATAGGTATCACTCTTCCATTGGAACGACTCCATTTGAAGCTTTATACACGAAGATCATGTCATTCACCCTTGTACTGGACAAAGGTTGAGGAGATAACTATTTTTGGTCTAGATGTGGTGCAGAGTATGACACAGAAGTTTCAACTTATATGTGAGAGGATGAAGGCAGCAAAAGATAGGTAAAAGTTAAATGCTGATCGTAGAAGATGACCTTTGAAGTTTAAAGTTGGGGACCATGTATTCTTGAATGTTTACCATTGATGTGGGAAGGAGAGGTTCTGGAGATGGAGTAAGATTTATCCTAGGTTCATTAGACCTTTCGAGGTGTTGGGATGAGTTGAAGAGGTGGAATACCAGTTGGCATTTCCATTGTAGTTAGAGAGAATCCACAACTTCTTTCATGTCTCTCAACATTCTTAGTTTCTTCTTGATGACTCCCATGTCATTGACTAGGGAGAGTTAGATATCAAGGGTGGAAAAAAATTCATAGAGTGACTAGTAGAGATATAGGATCATTGGGGGAAGATTATACATGGATGAACCATTCCCTTGGTTCGTGTGTTGTGGAGGCATGGTGTCCTGGGGGAGAGTTCTTGAGAAAGGGAGGCACATATGCGTTCCCATTACCCAGATTTGTCTTGAGTTTTTCTCGTGTGTTTTTATTTGTGATGTAATTATTGAATATTGTTTCTATGAGATGATTTTTTCCCTTGTTATTTGATGTGTGATAAATCCTGAACATGAGGAGGGGAGGGCCTGATCCTTAATCGAGATTTATTAATATGGATGCGATTAAACTCGTTCGGGTGAGCCAGTGCTACCCAAAGTTGATAGTATCTTGATATGGAAAAAGGAATTCCATAATTCATGTGTTTGGATAGTTGGTGCTTGTGTGGGGTATCCAGTTAATGGTTGGGTTAGTAGATGCAAGAATATGTGTTTTTGGATGTTTAGGTTTCAATTCGTCTTTCAAAAAACACAGGATTTTTTATCCTTGATAGGTATCTTACAAGTGGTTGTTCAGACCCCCCTTTCTTGTGGGTCTGGTTTTGAATAATCAAGGGAGAGAATAGTTTGAGAGGTATCTGATGTAATGGATTGGACCTCCATGGTCCACTAATTATTCAAAATCCAGTGTCTGGGGTGTTCTGGGAGGCAATAGTGACTTAGGGCATTGGTGTCGGTGACTCAGAGCGTTGGTGTCGGTGACTCAGGGCATCAATGTTAGTGAATCAGGGTGTCAGTGTCAATGACTTAGGGAATTATTGTTGGTTACTTAGGGCATCGATGTCGGTGACTCAGGGCGTCAGTTTCCTTGACTCAGGGCATTAGTGTCAGTGATTCAGGGCATCAGTGATCCAAGGAGTCGGTATGTTAGGCATTGGTAGGTCACGTCAGTGGATCAACATCAGTGACTTGTAATTGGTGTCTTGCTGTCAGTGATTCACCCATTAGTGACTCATTTCCAGTTTTTCTAGTTTAACACCTCCTATATTTTATTTGATGTAAATCAATTTTAATACTTTATTTGGACATTTATAAAGGTGTTTCAAAGTGTATTAATTATATATTATATATCATAACACTCCAGGGACTTTGAAATAGTCGAACTGTGTGGTCTTGGCCACGATCCAACTTTAATGGACCTTGAAACCATTTCCCATTCTATAGATATAAGATCTGAATTTTCCTAAAGCTGAGGTCCTCTCTTCTCTTTTCTCTTGGTGTGACTAGAGCCTTCCCTTCCCATGGAGTCACGTGTTGTGTTGTAGACAACGATCTAGTTTTCTTTGAATTTTCTATTCTACCCGCACACCCACAATGTTTGAACAAGGATGAGTTTTGGTCTCCTGTTGTTCCAAGTAGGTATTTCCTTCATCTCACATTTAATCATGTATCACGTGGGGTGGCTGTACTTTTTTCTCTTTATAAATACTTCTAAAACTGATTTAATGAAGATAATAATATGGAATAAATGAAGGGGGTGGGGGCCGTATGACCGAGATGATGATGATTTATTTGTTTTATATGTTTTCCATGATCGATGTCATGAATCATGTGGGTTGTGTTCTTTTGAAAATCATGTTTGTTGGTAGTCTATGTATGACACTTGTATGAATTGAGAATCATTGTTGTTAGAATTGGAATTTGGTTAATTATGTATACTTGGTTAAATAAATGGATTCCCCGGGATCGAATCTTCTTTGTGATTACCCCTATTTTTCAAAGTGGAATTAAAGAACCTTTTTTAATAAATCAAAATATACTCAGTTTGTTTTGCTGTGGATGTGTGCAATGTGGGACTTATTGGGTTTTTTACTGTATGAGAGTTATATAGTGGTTTCTTTAGGCTTTGTGTATGAGGTGTTGTGGTAGATGTGATATAATATCATGTGGAGAGATTGATTGATTATGGAATGGATGGACTTTTTATGCAGTGGGACTGCATATGGAAAGTGATAGGGATGTAGGGCTACAAGACTGGGTTGTGTCATGATTTCTTGTTTGTATGTGTTAGAATGGGCTCCCTTACCATTAGCACTTATTTACTAGTTTGGATTGGGCATTGGTTGGTATGGTTGTTTCACCTTATAATGTTTTAGTGTTTAGTTTCTTCCCAGGTAGTGATGGAAATAAATAAATGAATAAATGATTTGATAATACACAATGATAATTGGTTAAATTAATCTGTTGGGGGTATGTTTTGAGTTGGAGCTTGTAATGAAGAGACATTCAAGTGATTGGTGTTCGTGGTGGTACGTGCATATAGGGGTATCAACAATGGGTTCCCTTACCATTATCACTTATTTACTAGTTTGGATTGGGCATTGGTTGGTATGGTTGTTTCACCTTATAATGTTTTAGTGTTTAGTTGTATCCCAGGTAGTGATGGAAATAAATTAATGAATGAATGATTTGATAATACACAATGATAATTGGTTAAATTAATCTGCTGGGGGTATGTTTAGAGTTGGATCTTGCAATGAGGAGACATTCAAGTGATCGGTGTTCATGGTGGTACTTGCATGTAGGGGTATCAACAAAGGTGGTTTTGAGTGGGTTGGTTGTATGTTTGGAATCCCATAGGATGGGCTGAGTGTTTGTTACCTATATAGATAAACTTTTAATTCCCTATGTTTTCTATACTCACCCCACCCATTTTGAGAACTATGTGCTGAACACACCATTATTATGGGGGAGTGTGTTGTTCCCAACATCTTGGTGGGAGGATGGATAGATGGTTACTGACTTTACCTTACTCCGTTTTATAGGCCTTTATCACCCAAGATTCATCGAGAATGCTATAATGGATTAATATTTAATACCATATTTACAGTATTGGCTATGTGAGAGGTGGTTTGTCTCCTAGGTGTCTTTGAGATGAGGTCCATTTGTTTTTTGGATAGACATGTGGTGGTTGTGGCCCAGGTGTCTATGGGAAGGATGTGATGTGGTGTGCGGTTCTGGTGTTTGTAGGAAGGTTGTGAAAGTGGGGCTTGTGAAAGAACATAGTAGAATCAGGATGTTCATTGTTAGGGATGAGAAGTTAACCTGTGGGAAGTGGTGTGGGGTACCCAAATATTGATGTTCTTATAATTTACTTTACTTGAATTGAGTTATTTGGTGAGTGTGCCTTGGTTAGGTTGGGGTAGATCGTATACCTTGTTAGGTAATTTTGGAGTTTTTTATATTTTCTCATGAGGGAATTATTATAATTCTCCCACTTTTTCATGGGTGACTTTGGTTTTTCCCCGCTGAGTATACATTTATGCTCACCCTACATATATAAAATAGTTTTCAGGTTTCTAGAGAGATTACGTGGACCGTGTTAGACCTTAATAGCTTAGGGGATGGGGATGGTTGTTGTGTCCCCGCTTAGTTTTATATTGGTACTTAATTTGGAGTTTTATTTTTTATTTATAGAAGTTATACTTAAACATGCATGTCGGATTGATTTTGGTTTCTCTATATATATCTGTATTAGAGTTTTTTGAAGTTGATACATATTATACCCTAATCTTGGTTACTATAAAAAGGGTAACGCCTCCCACTGTTGGGTGGTTTCTATACCCATGGTGTTGGTATCCACCCTAGGGCCTATTAGAGGAGGGACTCAGGGGTCATTATCTCTCCTTCATCTTGAGGAAGGAAGATCTCAATATCTTCTTATCCCTTCCCTCATCTTAAAAAAGGCAGTTCACGACACAGTAATTGATAACTTTTATTATACAAGAGCTCCAAAAATGGTATGTTCTCTTCCCATGATCCACCAAAATCCATTACACATGCCCACAACATGTCTTCCAAAGTCTATATTGTCCTTTAATTTTTCCCATCCATATAAGGATGATTCACCATACCCATAGTCAACTGAGTCCCATGTTATTTTTGTAAGGATGTGTAGAAATGAGATGTAAACCTTAGAAATATGTTTGAAACGATCAAAACTGGTATGTACTACCTCTTTACCACTTATCAGATATAGATATTTGATAATTCCTCCAACGTATAAGTTTTAGGAATTGGAATGAAATGATCTGACTTTATGAGCCAATCCACTATCACCCATATGGAATCGTGTTTGTCAATCATTATTGGGAGACCTATAATAAAATACATGGCTATCTTCTCCCACTTCAAAAAAGGGTAGGTAAAGACTGCAACATACATGTTGGTCGTTGATGCCCTGCCTTAACTTGCTGAAAATTTAAGCATCATGAAACAAACTCCACCACCTTTATTTTCATACTAAACCTCCAAAAAAGCACTTTTAGCACTTTATAGGTTTTCTGTATCATATAATGAACAAAACATTTTGATTGGTGGTAATTATGAATGCATTGTTCTTAAAAATACATAGTTATGAACATTTGATTTTTTTAACCACAACACTGAAATCACATCCAATTTTTAGCCCTCAATGGTCTCCACACCGTTGAATTTTGACCTCATCACCACATATTTCACCTTGGATCTATGTTCATATTTCAACAAATTAACCAGATTAGGAGCCAAAGAAGCTGTAAAGATAAATGAAACATCACCTCAGTGTTCAAATTCCATGATCCTTTCTGGTATCACTGACATCAACTACCACTGATTCGAATCCTCCTTTTTTAACTAAGCATATGACTTGCATATTAATTAATCCTCCACTAAATTTCCTTTCTCCCATTGTATAAAAAAAATTTAAAGTCAAAATTTACAGATATTCCATCCATTTTATTTTTCTTAGTTTTAAATATCATTGTGATAAAATATTCATCAAGCTCTTATGATTTGTAGAAACCATAAATTTCACATCAAAGAGATAATGAAACCATGTTTTTAAAGAACGGACGAAAAAATATAACTCCAAATCCTGTGGTGGGTATTTATTATCATGCACTCTTAACTTTTTTAATCCATAAGAAACCACATGGTCTCCTTGTATAAGAAAACGCCCCTACCCTTATCCCAAATAATCACAATACACCACATAGCATTGTCTTGATTCCAGAAAAATAAATATTGGTGTGGATGTAAGGTGAACTTTATTCTCTTGGAAAGTCTTATGGAATTCCTCATCCCATTGGAATGGAACATTCTACATTATCAAATCTATCATAGGTGAATATATTTATGAAAAATCACACAAAAAGAATCTATAATAACCACCCAATCTAAGAAAGCTATGTATATCTAATACATAGTTTGGAAGTTTCCAAGAGATCATAACCTCAATCTTATATGGATTTATAAAAAAAATTCTTCAGAAATTAAATTTCCAAGAAATTGTACATATTTTATCCAAAAATCATAGTTTGATAATTTGGCATACAGTCGATGATCCCACAAGATTCCCAACACTATCACCCAATGTTTCTCATGCTCAGCCCTTTCCCTTGAATACACCAATATGCCATCTATAAACACCATAAAAAATAATTCATATATCACTAAAAACCTAATTCATTAATGAAATTTATACCATTGGTAAATTCAAAAGACCTAAAAGCATTACCACATATTCATAACGGCTATATCTGCTTCAAAAAGATGTTTTCGGAATATCCACCTTCCAAACCCTCAATTGGTGATATCCTAATCTCAATTAATTCTTAGAGAACCATTGTGCTCCACTAAACTGATCGAACAGATCGTAAATGCGTTATAGTGGATACCAATTCTTTATCATAACATGTTTAGGATTATGATAATCCCCACATAGAAATATATTCTCATTTTATTTTATTTTTGTGAAAAAATCGGCGTTTCCCATAGAGACGTGATAGGTCGAATGAACCCTTTTCTTTCCAAATATTCCAACTATACATTCAGTCCCCTTAATATAGTTGGGGAAATCCTATAATTTGGAATGAAAATATGATTTTTTCCCCTAAAGGATATCAATCATAAAATATACTTATCTTATTGGTGGTAACCATGAGAAATTATCACGAAACACATCGAGGAAATGATCCACCCCTACTAGAATACAGTTCTTCTCAATCTATTACGTTGATGAAAAATATAACACTTCTAAATGGTATAAGATCATTGTAACAACTATTTACACGAATCTCATTGAACTTTCCTTTAAATTCCAATCTCCATGAAAGAGATGTTCAATGAAATATTCAGTTGTGAAACTGACCTTTTAGGTATAACAGTTGATGTCATCCTTGAACATTATCTACAGATGCATACCCATGATTATATCAAATATATCCATCTCAAGCATAGAGAAATTCCATTTTATCTTAGATCCAACAACAGTTATAGAACATGCTCTACAAAAAAAAAAGGCTTTTCATTCTATTTATCCAGGAGGAGTTTGATGTTTTATCATATAAGTCATTATCTCATGTTTTAAGCGCATAAAATCAACAACACGAGAATAAATAAAGGATTTGTATAAACCCATATAAAAAAAACTCGAATAAGGGTATAATTCAAAAGTATCATACCTATAATTTTATAATTTACTATATTTTCATCTATAATAACCTGTTCTTCTTCATATAATTTCTTCATCACGACATCTTTCTCCTTATTACCTTGTAGACATTACACTACCCGAGGAGTCACAAAATTCCAAGAATAATCATGTCTAGCTCTATTTTTCTAAGGATACTGATTATTCTATCCTCTCCCTATTGAATCTTATGACACCTATGACACCTGAAAGTGTCCTGAACACCCAACCTTGGAGCACTATGAAAATAGAAGTGAAGACACCCCATCTTGTTGCAATTTTGGCATGCTCTAGGTGGTTCCATACACTTGCTTCATGTGGTCGAGCAAACCACATTGGAAACATCCAAATTTAGTCATGGGTCTTAGTGAATGATTCACAAATCCATCCATCATATTTTGATTCATTATCCCACCTTGTAAATAGGGTTCACTCTTTCTATTACTTCCAACATTCGAGTTCGCACCATTTCCCTTGGGTATCAACATACTTCCTCCTCCCATATCTCCTGATATGCCCCTTTCAACTACTATAACACTATTTTGAATGTGTGAGGATAGAATTTTTTATTGAAAAATTCTTCAAAATCCTCCCACAAATGTCCATATTCTTATTTAGCATGAATGTTTAAATCCCACCATTGACGTGGATTATATTTCATCATATAAGTCGCCAGCTTGACTTTTTGCCTTGCTGGTCTATCAATGAAATAAAAGGTATGATTAATCATATTCATCCACACCTATACCTTTTCTGGTTTAGAATAACCTTGAAAGATGGATGGAATATATTTTTGAATTGGAGGGAATGATCCACTTTCCTTGGATCATCCATCTTTTTCCTACTATCCATAACCTGAAATGCTTGGACAATACTCTGAACCAGCTGTTGGTTCACTTATGGATCAGGTGAAACCACATTCCTCACATCTTCTACCTATTGGTTCCTCTGACGCCTACCAGGTACTAATTTCTAGAAACACAACAATGTCACATGTCTGACTCTATATTGACTGAAAGATTAAAAATTTCAAATTCTATAACATCCTTCTATCACAATAATGATTTCCAAAATTAACCATTTTTTAAAAATATATACTTTTGAAAATCATACCATATTCAAAATAACAAAACCATTATGTTTTTAAAAATCTCACATTTTAAAACCATTTCAACATTTTTCAAAAAATACCACTTTTGTACCAAATCATATATCATTACTCATAATGAAATATGAAATCCCATTGTGAATTTATTCCTCTAATGCATGTCAAGTTCGTCTCATTGTATAAACCTATGATAATGAAGTTCCAAATCCTATAAGTGTCTCCAAAATACTTATGTACCCAACTCATTGGTAACTTGAAGTTTATCATAAAAAGTTTAGTTATGTCATTTTATGCTGTAAATTTCAAGTCCTGAAAATCCTAGTACCTTCTCAGATCCCAACTCAAGGAATATACCAGAAAGATTTCAAATCCAAGATTGAAAACCTATACTATGTTAAAGAACACTTGTTCCAAAATGATATTCAGAAGTTCCAAGGTGATACCACTTGTTTAAAAAATATTTTAGATAAAAAACTGATACAACTTCTAACATCTTGCCCCTCCTTATTTTCTTGAGAATGCGGAGGAACATTAACTGGCCTAAAAGGACATCCCCAAGATACCAAAGGCTGGTAATAAATGTCAAAGGGCTTAAAAACATTTGGGGTATGATTTTACCTTTAAGAATAAAACAACTAAAAAACAATCCATAACCAAAAAACCATTATATGATTTATGAAAATAATAAAAGGAAACTCAATATTTTATTTATCAAAATCAAACGAAAACGAAACCCTACAAGAGAAGACTACAATATCCAAGTAAACAACATAATACAGTACGCAAGGACTCCAATAAAAAATAAAATATCCAAACATTATCCATGATCCAACTCCATAACATCCCAAGTATCAAGAAGTACTACTAAAGATGTATGATACTTTACCTTTTCCCATGCCTCGATAAACAACATCTACAAAAGAACCAATGTCCCCAAGAAGGGGCGCGTAATGAAACTCAATAAATGTTCCCCAATGACTTCACTTCTCATGCTACTAGGATTATCCATGATAACCCATTTATATAATTTTTTTAATCATTAGTTTCTAAAACTATTTATATCAAAATATAAATAAGTTCTAATGTAAAATCTTTTTCGCAAACAACATCCATTTCCAAGGAAAGCAACCAAACAATGTTTCAAAACCATTGAATTAATTTAACTTTTTCATACCCCATTCTAATCCACACATCCGCACATATACACATGAATTACATGTTATTATTGTTCAATACACATGCGTAGTTTATCATTGATCTACCAAGTCATAAAAAGGCAATTAGATCCCATGTTCTATTACACCCTTGGCACTGAGCACAAGGTCATATTTCAAATAAAACACATAATGTAATATGAACACACACACCAATTATGCCCAATGAACATGATAATATAATAATACCAAAATTATTAAAAAAAACCTTTTATTGAAAACATTTTTCCATAAACTGAATCAAGTAACTAACTTATTATCATCATGTGAAATTAGTTATAAAATCACTATTCATAATAATTTCTTGATTTCAAACAAATCCAAAAACCATCACTAAATAAGATTTCTACCATGCTTTGCACAGATATTTCACAATCAATTTCAATAAATTTAATAAATTTGAAACTAATCCTTCAATTTATAAAAAAGGGATTGTATATTGAAGCCACCTACCTTGGATTTATGATGGAAATGAAGAATGGAATGAAAAACACCAATAAAATCGGGTTAAATATCCGTGAACACACCTTAGATCTCCCCCTATCATTAAACAAGACAAATATAATCATATTTGTAATAAAATATCTTATACTTAACCATAGATGATGTAGATTTGTATAACCGAGAGAGATAGAGAATTAGATATGAGAAAAATCCCAATGAACAACCAATAATGATCACCTAACATAAATATACAGTTTTATAACACTAAGGAATAGCTCCAGATTGCTTTTAATTAGATGGGGAGAGGCTCCCCAACCTTTGAGAGGGAAAAATCCTAAGCTAGGGCCATTTTTGGACAAAAAGTGGCATTAAGTCATTTGGCCGACCTCAATCCACTTCTTGTGGATTTAGTTTTTAAATCCTGTATGGTTAGTCGCATAGTTAGGAAAACTGTACGCTAATTGTCTATAAGGTACTGCCTCAAGGTTTGATCCTCGCATGGTTGGCTCACACAATTTCCAAACAATATGCCAACTGTGCCAAATACAAATACACAAGAAAGAAAAATTTCTCCTATGTTCCCACATGGTTTGGAAAAATGATGCATAACCCCTTTTCCTTCCCTTTAACCCCTGTCTCATTGTGTGTGGTTTCCTATAGGTGTTGCATGGTTTTCCCAAATCATGAACCAACCGTGAACTTGTAAGAATGCCCTAAAAACACTCTGAAACTTCTCCAAACTCTCCCAAACATCACCCATATACTTTACAAACATAAAATTCTTAAATAATGGGTTACATACATGAAACTAAGGAGTTCTACATGAATTATTTTATGATTAAATGTTTATAAACCCTATTTTTACATAGGTTATATTATTATCAAATATTTATGAATCCCATTTATTTTTATGTGTTCTAATATGATAAATTCCTTATTATATTTTGGAAGAAATATATATTATTTTCATTATGTAATGGGTGGGACCAATATCTCTCTTTAATGAATTGGGTAAATATTGAAATCTCATGAGATAAATTAGGCTAAAATTAATATTGAGCCCATCTTAGTAAGGAACTATGTCCACTATGATAGTATTAATAGTGAACATTTATTACATGATCATTTGGCAAGTGAAACCATTCTACAATGATAGTTTTGGAAAATATCCCTAACTACTATGGAAATTATTTTATTTATTTATTTGTGAGCCACAATTCCATGTATTATGCCAATATTATGCTCTATTGGATTATGTTCATTGATTACTTCTTGATTCATGCCCTGTAAATTTCCAAGATTTATGCCATCACTCAATATTGTGATCTATGTAATGTAGGGTATTATTTTCAAATGTTAAGATCATATTATTATACAATTTACCTAATATTATGCTTATATGAAAATTAGTATCTCCATATTTTCCCTCACTGGGTATAAAATCTCACACGTTATTATGTTTTCATTCCTAGGTTACAAAGAATGGTACCAAGTTTGATATGTCTAAGAAGAGTTATAGTCATGAAAAACATAGTGGGAGATGATGTATATATTTTATAAACCAGTTGTTTATGTGTTGATGTTTTTGAAGGCACTGGACTTATACGATAATAGAATTGTTTGTTATGTTATGTAATGAATTAAGATGTGATATCTATGTATGAAAGGATGGGGTGGGTATATATAGAATTTTTATTTATATAATTTTGTGATATAAATGTTTCTATTTTGAAGGTTGTGAGAGTGAGTAATCCATGAAACTGAGGATTATGAGTATAATTGATGATGCAATTCGTTAAAATTCATTGGGTTATGTACTATAAAAATAATGATATGCTTAGAGAGGGATAAATAAGATTTATACGATTTATATTTATGAAAAGGTGTTCGATGGTAGAGGTTTTATATTTATAATTATTATGAAATCCTCCAATACCAGTGAGTATAGCAGTATCATTACATAAACTCTCTGGTAAAGGTGACATGGAAATATGATTTAAATGGTTTCACTTTAGAGGGGTGGTTATAGGATGACCAACATCGGATTTTTTGAAAGACTATTTTTTTATCAGTAGTACAGGAGGATATTATATATTATTTCTCTATACCAATAGTTATAGTGTGTCCTATTATATCCATGATATACCATGATTTTTGGGGTTAGAATTAGTGGGCTAGGATGAAGTAGTTAGTAGTTGATTTGGTGACATGGTTCCTAGTATGTTAAAAGGAGAAGGAAGTGTATCATGTTATAGATGTTTTTGAATCCATTGGATATCCTTGGGTGGAAATGGGTGGAAATATCAACAGATTTTACAATTGTTTTTCCACAATCCTAGGGAGGTGGTGATTTTTTTTTGTTATTGTGGAAATGATGAGAAATTCAAATCACATCATAGTGATCAGGGAGTTGAGTGTTGTTTAGTCTTTAGTAGGGTGATATGTGGATGAGGTGGTGTAAATTCATAGGATATAAAAGACTATAATCTATAATTATGATCCTCATTTACCTCATGATATTTAAGATTCATCTGGTGTACTTTTGTTTATTATTTTCATCTCAGTATAGTTTTCCATATCTAGACATATTGGTATATTTATTTGACTATTTTAACATTATATGAAATTTTTCAATATTATTTCATAGAATTTGGTGTATTTTTGTAGAATAACATTCAATTGGTTGAGTTTTATAATAATAAAATATATCATTATTCCATTAACATTGTAATATTTGGATTATTTTATAAGAAATATTATCATAATATATTGTATAGGACTGAGGTTGGGGAGTTAGTTGTTCTTGGTCTAGCTGTAGTGTAAGAAACTAGAAATAATACCCAAGTGATTTAAATTATATTGTTGTTTGTAAAAGATTGTTATATTTCATAGGATGATCATATATGGATACTTATAGAGTTAAAAAATGGAGACCTTTTGTTCTCGAGTGTATGCCCATGTCATTGGAAGTGGAGGTTAATTCTCTGGAGTATGATCTCCCATATATTTATTGGTCCTTTTGAGGTATTTCAATATAGTGGAGAGGTGGTTTATCCGTTGTATGTTCCTTCACAATTGGATTGGATCCACATTTTTTTAAGGTTTCACTACTTCATTAATATCTTTATGATGACTCACGTGACCTTGATTGGGGATAGGATGATGTTGATGGTCATGTGGAATTCATGGAGAGGATAGTTGATATTCAAGATCTAAGGGATAAGGTTCCACATGGTAATTTTATTCCTTAGGTTTGAATATTGTTGAGGCATAGT
This sequence comes from Viscum album, assembly GCA_963277665.1. Lineage (NCBI taxonomy): Eukaryota > Viridiplantae > Streptophyta > Magnoliopsida > Santalales > Viscaceae > Viscum > Viscum album. The sequence goes on from OY728125.1 coordinate 2,050,613,816, forward strand.
GGTATAGAGAATAGTTCATGGGAACATGAGTTGCACATTCTTTCCATGTATCTTGAGCAATTTCAAGATATTTTTTTTTGAATTTATCAATTTTTAATTTTTTATGGATTCATGTGAGAAGGTTGACATATTTGTTTACTAAGTTATTTACCATGGACATTATTTATTCTTTTTGGGACATTGATTTTCTAGATATGTACATCCTTGGGGTTGTTTGGTTGGTTCTTTTGTGGTTTTTACCATCATCTTTAGTCTTATTATCAAGGGTGATAATTATTTTATAGTTATCTAATAGTTTAGAAATTTCAGTCCCATTCCATTATGAGATTCAAATTTTGTAGGTATCATGAGATTTTTGGATGAATTATTGTGCAGATCAGAGTTGAAACTTTTCTTGGGAGAAGAGGTCATAACATAGTCTTTCAGGTCATGGTATGTATGGGATGGATACTATGGACGGGTATATCTAAAATTCATGTATCTTGGTTTAGAAAAGGTGTTTCGTGTCACCATATATATTGAAATTGGTGATTTTTTCTACCAAATAGCTTCATAACATAGTCTCTTTTATCCTGATGTGAGAACCTAAGGATCAAATTTCAGTATTTTTTTCATTATTAGAATCACAAAACAACCAATATTTAGACATATAAAATTGGTAATTTGACTAATCCTTGAATGGGTGATATATACGAGTTGATTTTTTAATAGTTTGGTGTGGTATGACTTATGAATATCATAGTACTAAGGTATATTTTTACATTGGGAAGAAATGATTTTCTAGGAGTTTATTGCACAAATATTACCAGTTGTATTGTAGACATGCTATTTATAGCAAGGTATAAATTGGGTTTCATATTTATTTTCAATATTTATATTAGATTTATTCCAAATAATCATTGATTAGTGTTTTTTATTTGGAGACACTTTAGCCTCATTAAATGGTTCTAGTTCTCTATCTCGCGAGATTCATGGATCCTTTCATATGAGATGATTTATTCCTGTTTTTTTCATACCTTTCTCTCTATAAATAATCCATATAATTTATTTTCAATGTTTTGGTGATGGTTTTAGAGGATCTAAGTCATTGAAATAACAAGAATTTATATATTATATGTTTTTGAGGTTTCCTTATGTTATTTGGAAATTACGATCATTTTTACCATATTGTGTTTGTGCAGTGATAATCAAAGAATTAGGTTAGTTACGAGATTCAAGAACTCCCTTATTATTTGTGTTAATTGTTGATTTATCTTAACTTTTTTTACATTGTTGTATAAATTAAATAGTATTAATAATTATAATGAAATGTGCCAAATGAAATTGAAGGGGATGGGGTGAGTCACATGTGTTTGCATTATTCCATGTTTTTTATAGCATGTTTGTTGGCTACCCATTTTGTATGAAAACAAATTTTTTTGCATTGTATATATGTACTGATATTGTGATTTAATTCTTTGAACACATATAATAGTATAATAACATAAATAAGGTAATGAACTTGTTGTATGAAAGAAATGATTTTATATGGTTTAATATTTATAGAAGCATGTTTGAATGGAAATTTATGGAATTATGATTTGGATTATAACAATTATAGTGTATTTATAAATTATATGTTGTATTTTCCATTGTGTGTGGTAATTATGGGGATGTTATGTGGTAATTTAAATTGTTGAATTAGCCAATGCAGTTTCAATGGTTGACATGGGATGGGTAGTGGGGTTGTAGATAGATGGCACTGTGATGAATGTTATTATTTTTACTTGAGATAAGGGTAGGGAAATTTCGTATTCTCATAGTAGAAATAGAATGAGAAATACATTGATTTTTTTTATTATTATAGGTATATAATGAAATTAACATTGGTTTGTGATGGAAATATAATGATTTAAATTATAATGGATGAAATAAATTATGAATTGTTTGAAATTTTGTGGGTGGAGGATAAAACTGATTTTCATTAAATATAGAATTAAATGGAATGATGAATTTAACATTGGTTTAAAATGATAAATCTGAAATGGTTTAATGGAATGATTCAATGTATCATTATGGATTAATTATGTGGCTATTTTAAATGTGAAGTGGGGGTCATTTGTTGATTTTAAAAATTACAGCAATAACAGTTGTTTTTATGGCTATCATAGTCCATACATATATAATTTATGAAACTCATAGAATATGACCATATGGATAACTGGGGTTTTATTGAATGGGGGTTTTCATGGATATTTTCTATCATATAACATATATTCTTCCTTGATTTTTTGTTTTCACTATTTCGGAAATAAGGAAGAAGGGGGGTTAGATTCATGTAATAGGAAAGAGATTGGAAATTCAAGATTAAATGAATATAGGAGAGGAGAAATGAATATTTTTAACTTTGTGATTCTATTTTGTTTCATTAAATTTTACCTATATCTTACTCTTTTCATGTTCTAATAGGGTACACACAACAACACTACCTAGATGTTGTGAATAGGGTTCACACTCTGGAAGGGTCACCTAGCGATTAGCTCATTATTATCTATAATGGGCCAAAATGATGAATCCATCCACTACCCATACCACTTATCTCTTCACATATCAATGATTCAAATATAGGGATAGTAAATGGGTTTTAATTAGTGTGAAATAGAATATGGGATCAAAGAACATTATGTAATATTGAGTCTTCACACACTCAAATATCCTAATTCTTATAATTAATTAGAAATAATAAGAAAATATATAGGGAATATATTTCATGGGATTAAATTTAGTATGTGAATCATTAGTTTTCCTTTCATAATTTATTAATTAATCAATTTCACTCTAACATCATCGAGGTGAAAACATAGAGAAATGATGGTGAAGATAATATCACAATAGATGAAGTAAATTCAATTAGTAATGAAGAAGTGAATGAAATCAACACTTAGTCATGAAGAGGGAATATTCCAAGTCTAAAATCCTTTATAAAATGGGGAGAGGGATAATATTTCATAACCATCATCTTCTCCCTATTCACCTTGAGTTTTGTGTTGGGAGTAGTGGCCTATGAGCTCCCCCATCATTTGATGATCATCATGTATCAAGATCGAGGGTCATGAATATTCAATTGGTTATCTAAAATCATTTATATCATTATCAACACTCTCTCAATATATCCATATTCTTATATATATAATTTTATTTCCACATGGAAATCCATTTATATCTCATCCTAATTTTTCATGAGTAGATAAATAGATTCTGATTTTAGTGTTACCATTTTTGTTTTGTGAGTTATTTATTTTGATCCATGTGGATAGAAATTTTACTGAGTTCCAAATTATTTTTATTATTAATATTGTAATACCTTGATATTTTAAAATAAATACAGTAACTTTTATAATGTTTTCAACACACAACACCAGGTTTAAAGAAACCATGAAATATTATTCTTTAAAAATTTCCATTATAACATAGATGTTGAAGTGGATGGTATGAAAATAATCTATCACATTATGAAATTTATAATGAGGTTAAAAATAATTCAAATTTATTAATTAATTCTTAGTAAATATTCACTCTATTATTCTAAAAGTCACATTATTCTTGAAAAACATGTTTACCTCAAAATGGTACTAATGAATTTTTATGATCAAATAAAATAAATTTTTTACAACTTTTACAACTTTTAATTTTTAAAAAATATATCATTTATTGAACTACTATATAAAAATTATATTATGGTGAATTTTTGAGTCTTTATTGAAATTTTTTATTTTTCAATGAATAGTGAAAAAATACGGTTTTTAATGTTTATTTTATTTTGAAGTATTTGTATAGGAAAATTACATTCTATATTAGTTTTAAATTTTTATTAGATTATTTAAATAAATATAATCTAATTATAGACTTCGAAATTAATTTTATATTTGTATTTAATATTCAAATCATTTTTGTAAATAAAAAAGTGTTTTTCGGGAAAAAAACATGTCACCACATTTTCACGATTAAATTTTATATTAATTTCATCCAATTCAATTTTTTTAATGTTTTAAAATGAATTAAATTTTATTGATTTTGAGTTCTATTTTTTTAAAATATGTATCCTTGATTTATAGTAATTGTGAATAACAAATAGAGTAAAATTTGTTACCATAGTAAAAGTAAAATGTGTTAATTAATGGTTAACATAATGTGATAAAGATTATAAATTGACCCTAACACTTGAATTAATTTATTTTCGGATTATATTTCATCCATAATAATACATAAATTTATTATGTGACCTTTTTATTCCATGTGAAATTGATTTTGATGTTTACAAAATCTTATGTAAAAAAATATCACAAATGCCATTCTTCTTGGATTTATTATAATTATATTTTTTGAAATAGGGATAAAAAGAAGTTATGTTTTGTTATAAATTTTGATTTTAAAGATAAATTATTTGTATTTATGTTGGTTATTTATTTATAATTTATAGTCACTAAATGATTACCTTAGATTCTTATATAGCATCAATATATTATTTTTTTAATTAAATAGAAAATCTAATAAATGACTATAAAAAATTAAAAGTATTATAATTTTAATGAATTACGATGTTATAAAATTTGATAGATAATTTTTTTGTTTTTGGTTTTTGTGAAAGGGTTATTTTCTAATTCCATTGTTTTCATGATATTCTCAATGCCGAATAAAATAAATAGTTCTAAAATTGGAATTGATTATATTTTATAATAAATGATATTTTATTAAGTGATTTAAAATTATTTAAAATTATATCTTTATCCAATTGATTTAAATATAGTTTAAAAAATCAAACATGTTCCATTTAGTTTCCAATTATCCTTTAATTGTATCTATATTAACCTCTTTAGAGTAAAAAACATAGATATTACCATAATTGTCAAAATGGTTAGCCGGTGATAAAATGAAAAGATAAGCATAAAAATAAAATCTAAACCTGTCCAAATTTTATTTTATGATATTATTTGGAATTATAATAATATTATCTATATATATATTCATTTTTGATCCATTTTAATGTGAAAATTAATTTATATTTATTTTATACATTATGAAATTTAATGAGTGTCCCTCCCTATTATTATAAAAGGGAACCTCCTCTCCCCATTTCTTCAAACTCCAAAGGCCTTTGTCTTAGCCAATACCAACCTAAATCTCTGACTAATATAACTCTAAACTTCCTAGATTCCTTGGGTTGATGGTAAATCTATTCTATGAAATCTTTTATTGTAAATGATAAGAGGGTTTCTGAAGAAGAGGTATAGTTCTTAATCAAGAATTTTCATGTCTTTTCTTCTTATATCTCCTTCTAATCTCATAAACAAATTTAAATAAAAACACAAATATCTTCTATTTACTAATATTTTTATTATGTTAATGTTATAACCTATATCCATCTCATATTACATCAAATTGGAAAAGAAGTTATTGTTCATGTGTATTGAGAACTACTGCCTCACAAACTGATGTAATTCATTTTCCATCACTCCTCTAATAATTGGTTATAATTATGAATTTAAAGCATATATATGATATTAATTACATATTTATAATTATGAAAAGATAATATAACATTTAATCTCTTACCTTCCCATTCATCGAGTAATGATATCCTCATCCCAACATATGTGTGGACTACCACCACCATGAAACAATGTTATCCGTTTTTCATAATCACATCACAAGGATGACATATATAACTTATTTAAAGAAATAATATGATATTTATGATATTATTATCATTATTTTGTTATAAAATAATACTTAAACTCATTACAAAATTATTGTTGAAAATTGGAAATGTTACCTGTGAATACATACGACCTATCGTCTCCATGACTGTAATATAGTCTACTTTTCATAACCATCATTCATGGTTTCTTTAAAAGAATAATTAATTCATAAAAATTATAATTATTTAATTATTATTATTCTATACATGATGGAATAATTTCCCCTTTGACCATATACAACCTACTGTAGTCATTTTGGACATATGAGTCGAATGTCATAAAAAATATCAATGTGAACTTAATAGTTTATGTAATTGTATATAACATAGTATAAAATTAAATAATAGAATAATTAACATTAAAAATGTACTCATTTATTTAAATAATTAATTTAATTATATTTATTTATGAAGATGAAGATCATACGTGATGATGTGGAATCAGGGAAAGGGACACTCTTTTTAAAATCCTCTTTTACATTTTCCCTTAAAACCCTATTTTTATTCATGTCAATGTTCATATAAATATTTCAAGATAATTATTATTTATTCCTAAATGACCTAATATTTTGATTTTTTTACAATAATTTAATTTTTATACAATGCGTTAAATGGGAATCTTTTTATAGATTTTTCTAAGGGACACTTTACATAAAAACCATGGTTTAAATGTTTTAATGATTTATTTTCTAATAGTTAATATTCCATGTCCATATTAAAAAATTTATTTTTTAATATATTTATATTGAAACAAATAAATTATAATGTGATTCTTATGAATATTTTATATTTATTTCAAAAGTTATTTAAATGAATATTTTATGGAATGTTCTGACTTTCATTATAAATGAAAAAAATTAAGGTTTTATTTTAAAATATATGGTGACAATGACGTTTCCCGTCGTTGTAGTCATTATTTTTTTAGATTACAATAAATGTTTTAATTTTATTCTTAAAATAAAACCCCTATTTTCCTTTTTCCTATATATTTTATTTTTAGAAATTAGTTTTGATAAGAAAGGGTATTTCAATATCCAATTGTGGTTTTCATATGTGTTTAAAATATTTTTTCAAGGGTTTTATGAGGTAAAGGTGTAAGATTAAAATGTTTTATTCATTATGTTGTTATAAAAATTAATTTATCATAACTGTTGAGCCTAAAATAACTCATTGTGGAGGGTAATCCGGATATAGCTTATATGACAGGTGCCCCCATATAGTGCTCCAATTCATTTGGTAATGATTATGTTATCCAAAGAAATATGTTTTTTATTGAAAGTATGGCTATTCCAATCATAATATTTCAATGAGGGTTTAATGAATATGACTCTAAAAGTAACTTAAATTACCTTTCTATTATTTTTTGTTCTTTTTCACGGAAGGATTTTTATTCTAAATGGAAAACTAAATATCATTATATTGATGAAATAACTATTGCCTTTTGGGTGAATATGTATGTTTTCTAGAATGTTTTATAATGGATTATATTATTCTCTATGAAACCCTATTGTTTATTATTTTTACTTTATGATTTATTATAATGTTTTTGTATGGAATAATATTTTTGGTAATGTTGATTTCAATAGTAAGTAAATGATTATTTTTAAATAGAATGTTTTTTATGTCAAAGGAAAACTCTTTTTATGATTTCGTGGTTTTAAAGTAGAATAATGAGATTATCTCTTTATTTTTATGTCCCTTTTAGATATTTTATTACTAATCCCACTTTTTAAATTAATTTCATTGGGTATGGGTTTGGGTATTAACAAAGGAGATTACAAGTTAAAAAATAAGATGATATGTCACGAAATGAAAAAATGTTTCATTTTAAATGATTGTTTTTAGAGAAAATGGATACTAAATAGAAGTCTCTGAATTATATTATATGGGTTTGTTATATAAGGTTTATGACATAACTCTCTAAAACACTAAATCATAAATATATTTTGGAATTCATAGAGGGGAATTATAGTCTAAATACACTATACTATTAATTTGTATGGTCGAGTACTTATAATTAGTATTAGGGAAAATGAAGAAATTTTATCCTTGGGAATTATCACATGTGAACATTGGTTGAAGCATGGATCTCCCTATAAGGACCACATATATAATCGTATGACATTAGGGATGGTGGTAGGAGTCCTACCTAGTTGGTGTATCCACCCATGGAGGACTCTAATAGGTATCAATTACAACCCACTAGTAATAAGTATGTACCATTATAATTGGTTTTAGATAACAGGTTTAGTTAAATTTGAGGATTTGGATACTTTCCAATGATTTTTTACATTAGAGTTATAGATATCATGATGCATTTATAAGTTTATATTTTATAACAATTTAAAATTCATTGGAATACCTCGGGAGGTTTTAAGTTATAAGTACCCATCATTAAAACACTACATAATCTTGAATTAAACGAATAATTCACATTGAGGATATTTTTAGGTATATAGATTTAGAGAATTAGGTCGTAACATATACATGATGGCTTCAATAATACATGTAGACACATTTACTTAGTTTCAATTTTTTTTCAAAAAATAAAAAATCTTGAAAAAAACTGTCATGTATAGTTCCATGTTATAGAAAGCATGACATTTCCATGAACCCACCCTTGACCCTATTCCACTTTATGTTCTGTGAAAAATATTTCAAAAACATGGGTTGAGCATAACAAGTTCAGTAAGGGATACACAATGAAAGAAAACTGTTAGTTTTTTAAAACAACATGTAAACCATGAATACTTTATCATAAGTTATAATTTTCACCTTTATGAAATAGTAAATACTCTTCACTGAATAAAGGATCATTTCTTACCCTTTTGTAACCAAAATATTATAATAAAACCCACATAAAGAACACATAACATATAAAGGTAATTTAGGACATAAACATTCTTAAGAGGAATAACCATATGGTCAAATTCCACACATATCACTAAATGGAATAGCCATATGGATTACTTCCATACCCAATGCATTAGAGGTTATAACATAACCACACATCCTGGTTTATCACAGCACCACCCGTTATTTGGTTTATCACATAATCACCAGTCAAATGTCCATGTATCGTTTTTAAATCATAACACATAAAATATTGCAAATATAAACATTTCACTAATAACATTTAATTTTCAATACCAAGAAATAATTTCAAGATATTGAAATAATCAATCCATTTCAAAAACCATTTTCAATTCCAAAACACTCAAAAACAAAATAAGGTATTTCCTTTTCAATTTAGAAATCATTAAGGCTTATAGAGGAAGCCAAATAACGATTACGACAACGAAGAGGTTATTGGCACCAAAAACATTAAAAATAATCCGTTTGTCATTTATTAAAACACTTCATAGAAAAAATATTCCCTTTGAATGAAAGTAAAATTCAATGGGTTTTATTGTACACCGTGTAAAAGAAGAAGGTAAATATTATCGAAATATGCCTCAATGAAAGTATATTGAGACGAAGACCCTTACCTCGTGTCCGACTTGACCCATTAGTTCTTTAATTTCTTGAATAAGAAATCAAATTTAATTTATACTTTATTAATAACCTTTTATCAAGTTCATAATTCCATTTATATCACTTATTACCATGTTATAAACATTATGTAATCATTTAAGTTAATGACAGTCGTTTTGTCGATATTTGGTACTTGAGTCAAAAATGAACTTCTTATATTTACAAGTTGTTCATGTGGTCAAATTTTCATTATATACAGAGTGATATTAATGATTTAGATATTAAATATATAATATATATTCCGTATATATATGTATTTTTAACAGTACATTACATTTGGAGATAAGAAATGAAATGCACCATTCCTGGAGACGTTAAGTTGTTTTTACGCATGAACGATACTTTCATTTATATTTCATATTTAATGGAATGGAAACATAATTATACATAGTTATATTATAATTCCAGTATAGTATCATATATATTATCATTTACTCTATCCTTTATACACACCAAACATGGTATGAACGAGTCATATCACTTTGAGGGGGCGGTAGTCCGCACTTCCTCAAATGAAATTATCACATTTACCTATAATGGAAACCATAAAGGTAGGATATAAATGTAAAATACAGAAGCATAAATAAAACATAAACATAATATATATCATATATAAATATATTCCAATCTTAATGGCCACCATGAGAGGCGGTAGAAGATAATCGAACAATAATCATTTCGTGAGGCGTTAGTTTTCCATCCAGAGAAACAGTATGTTTTTCACCCATTAGATAGAGGTGTGTGTAAGTGGAGTTCAAATAATTTTCATAAAAACATCCTAGTATATTGAGGATACTGGTTATTTATAATATAATGTAATAAAAATAGTTTAGGGGTTGGAAAAGTAAAAAACAATTAAGAGAAACCGTTACCTTTAATTTGGGTAGCTTTCCTTGGGTTGAACCAAAAGGACTTCATGAAGTGCCTTATGACTAAGGTAAGGCTTCTAGGAGGAGGATAGGGATCTTGAGAGAATATTGGGGTTGGTCAAGACAAGGGGCTTGAGAGGTGTGAGGAATGAGTAAGAAGTGAAGGCTTTTTATAAGGGGAAGGAGGGGCTCTTTAGGAAAGATTGCAAATATTATTTTATTATAAACCTATCATCAGTTTCTAAAGATCCAAAACTAATTAAAGATGAATATACGATGACTAATGGTCAATATAAAATCATTAAATATGAATTGGACAAGTTTTGGATATTTTTTTTAATATTTATATTCTTATTTATTTAAATCAATTATTAATGAGGTAAACACTACATCATTATTGTGTCATAGATAGTTTAATTTATTTGATGTCTAAAAATTATAAAAAAATGCGATAATGTAGGAAACCTTTTTAGATTTCTAAATAATAGTTATATCTGAAAATATAACTTATATAACCCCATGAAAAAAATTGATTTACTAAAAGATATTTGTTTATGTCATTTTTGCCTTTACTTTAAGTTAATTAAACTAAAGTGTCATTATCACTCCCAAGTGGATTCATGGGGTCTCCAAATTGACCTAAAGATGCCCATGGTCATAAATGACTCAACCAATAAGGTTAGGACAAGTGTTAAGGTAATTTGGTATTATTATAATATTTTTTACCTTGAATTACCCTATTTACCTTTAACCGCGGTAAATAAAAGTCAAAAGTTCCTATTCACTAAAAATTATTATCATCTTATAAAAAAAAATTTACTTAATAATTAAAACCATCTATGTTGGATTTTCGAAATTTAATCCACATAAGTTGTGAATTTTCATTTAAATGAAAATTTCAGTTTTTAACTACTAATTAGTGGTTTCACTATTCATCAAAAATTGATGTTTTTCAGAAAATTACCAAAAATTCAGAATAAGATATATATGATATTAAAAATTAAAAAATTATTTCTATTTCACCAAATTAAAAAAATAGATGTTGGATTAATTAATTTAAAATTAATTCCCGTTGTCAAAACAAATAGAGTGTTTTTAAGAAACAATAACTATCAAAAGATTGACACTTGTTTATGTCCAATTTCATAGTGAAATTAATTACATTGACCAAAATTTGATTAAATAGTAAAAATATATTCTAATTAAACTTTAAAACAAATTAAAAAGGTAATATAACCATGTAAATAAATTAGACTAAAATGCACTTTTGAATTAAAAATACAGTATTTTTCACTATTCATAAAAATGAATTTTATCAGAAAAATACCAAAAAATTACACAAAGTAAATTTTGATGTCCCTAATCTAAAGAAGAATTTTATTTTTCCAAATATAACAAATAAAAATGACCAAAACTAGATTTAAAGAGGGTTTTCTATCAAAAGGTGGTAAATCGACCTTTTAGTGAATATTAGAGTATTTATGCTTAAAATTAGATTCATTCATATTTTAAGCCCATAACTTTTATTGGATAAATGTAAAAACATTTAACAAACATGTATAATTATATTTTAGTTAGTTCTATTCATTCCCGCCAGTACAGTAGTTAGGCATTAACTACCATTTAAAATAATAATATTATATTATTAGTGTACAATGTAAGATTTCAAAGAAATATGTTGTTGCGTATCAGGTAAGTCATCGAGCATATCATCCCCTTTAAAGAAAAATTAATATTTAATTCACAAATATAAATAGATAGGAAAATGTATTATTCATTATTTACTTGGGATGTTACATCCTTCCCCCCTTTTGGGAATCGCGTCCTCACAAATTTTTTCACTTATCAAATAAATGGGGGGTATTTATCCCTCATAGAATTTTTAGATTCTCACGTTCCCTATTCAACCATATGATTTTTCCACAAAACCTTTACCTGTTGAATTACCTTATTCCGCAACACTTTCTCTCTACGGTCAAAAATCTGGACAGGTTGTTCCCCAAAAAAGATATTATCTTCCAACTGAACTACCTCTGGTTTCAAAACATGAGATGGGTCTAGATTATTCTTTCCCAATATTGAAACATGAAAAACATTATGTACCTAGGATAAACATTGAGGTAAATCCACTCTGTATGCAACTGATCCAATTTTCTCCAGGATTTCATAAGTTCCAATGAATCTTGGACTCAATTTTCCCTTCTTACCAAAATGCATCACACTTTTTCATGGAGAAACATTGAGAAAGACATGATCACTTACCTCAAAAGAGAGATACTTAATTAGGTTATCCACAAAACTATTCTTTCTACTCTGAGCTATTCTCAAGTTCTTCTGAATCAACTACACATTTTATTCTATCTCTTCTACCAATTCTGGTCCCTTCAACATCCTTTCACCTACTTCATCCCAAAAAGCAAGAGTTCGACAACGCTTTCCATACAATGCCTCAAATGGAGCCATCAATATACTGGAATGAAAACTGTTATTATAATAAAATTCAACCAAATAAAGATGTTGGTCCTAAATTCAATGGTAATCTATTGAAAAAGCACGTAGCATATCCTCCAGGGTCTGAATTTTTCATTCTGACTGCCCATCTGATTGTGAATAAAAAGCTGTACTAAAATTTAATTCAGTTCCCAATGACTTCTGAAGGCCTTTCCAAAAGTTTTAAGTAAACATGGGATCACGATAAGATACAATAGAGATGGGAACACCATTTAACCTGACTATCTCTTTAATATACAACTGAGACAGTTGATCTAGAGACACACAATCTCAAATAGGAAGGAAATGAGCAGATTTAGTCAACCGATCAACAATAACCCAGATTGCATTATTACCTCGAGATATATTTGGTAATACCACAACGAAGTCCATAGATATATTTTCCCATTTCCACTATGGAACTAGTAAATACATAAGCATACCTTTTAGTAACTGCCCCTCTATTTTAACCTGCTGACATGTCAAACACTTCATAGTAAAATCAGCAATATCTCTTTTCATTCCATCCCACCAATAATACTCATGAAGATATCTGTTTATCTTAGTACTGCCAGGTTGAACTAAAAATAGGGAACTATGAGCATCAAATAACAATTGATTCTTCAACTGTGAATCACAAGGCAAACATAATCTCTTCCCAAACCTCGAAACACAATCATTATCAATGTTAGATTTAGGAAAATTACCATTCTGAACCAACTCTACATGTTTCTATAACTCACTGTCTTTCTTTTACGCTAGCTTAATTCTGTCTGATAGAGATGATTTCACTGACACCTGAAACAAAACAGAATAATTTTATGCACCAACAACTTCTATTCCAAAGTTTATCAAATCAAAAACAATAGGATCCCGTTAAAAATGTATCATGGTTAATGAAGCATTAGTTTTTTGACTTAAAGCATCAACCACTTTATTTTCCCTTCCTAGATGGCAATGAATCGTGCAATCATAATCCTTGATTAATTCCAACCATCTCCTCTGTCTCATGTTCAATAATTTTTGACTGAATATATACTTCAAACTTTTGTGGTCAGTATATATTTCACATTTTACTCCATAAAAATGATGCCCCCAAATTTTTAAAGCAAAAACAACAGTAGATAATTCCAAATCATGTGTAGGATAAGTTAACTAATGAGGTTTCAACTGATGTGAAGCATAAGAAATTACCTGATCATTTTGCATAAAAACAGAGTCAAGTCCTTTCAACGAAGCATCACCATAAGTAACAAACCCACCATTTCTAGAAGGTAGTGCGAAAACTGAATAATTCACCAATATTCTTTTTAATTCTTGAAAGAAATCATCACATTATTTATTCCAAAAGAACTTAACACCTTTTCGAGTTAACTTAGTCATCGGACTAGATAACCATAAAAAATTCTCAACAAACCTCCAGTAATAACCTAATAAAAAAAGAAAACTATGAATCTCAATTATATTTGTGGGTCTTGACCATTATTCAACAACCTTTGTTTTATCAGGATCAACAGTTATGCCATTTTTTGAAACAATGTGACCAAGGAAAGAAATTTTCTGTAACCAAAACTCACACTTGATGAATTTCCCAAATAGTTTATTTTCTTTTATGGTTTGCAAGACAACCCTTAAATGACTTTCATGTTCCTCTTTACTGTTGGAATAAATCAAAATATCTTCAATGAACACAACCACAAACTTATCCAATAAATCATGTAAAATACTATCCATAAGATCCATGAATACAGCAGGTGAATTTGTTGAACCAAAATGCATAACTACAAATTCATAATGGCCATTTCTAGTACGAAACACGGTCTTCGGAATATGTACTTCCTTTACTGTCAAAAGATGGTACCCCAAACTCAATTCAATATTTGAAAAATACTGAGCACCCTGGAGCTGATCAAACAAATCATCGATATGAGGCAAAGCATACTTGTTCTCAACAGTGACATTATTCAATGATCTATAATCAATTCAACGTCTCATTGAACCATCTTTATTTTTAACAAACAAGACAGGAGAACCCTATGGTGATGTGCTAGGTTGAATGAAACCTTTATCTAATAACTCCTGTAATTGCATATTTAACTCTAAAAGTTCAATTTGATCCATTCTATAGGGGGGGTTTTAAATTGTCTTAGCATCAGGAACTAAGTTAATATTAAATTCAACTTCCAGATCAGGTATAATGCCAGAAAACTCATCAAAAAACATCAAGGTAGTCATTTACCACTGGCACATCATTAATCTCAACACTTCCTTTATTTTAAACAATATGTTCAAGGTAATATTCATTTCCATATTTTACTAGTTTCTCAGCTTCCTGATATGTTTTCAAAATCAAGGGTTTATTCGTGTACACAAACTGAAAATCTTTCTGAAAAGAAACCTCTTTAGCTCTATAGTAAATCTTAGTATGATAAACAGAAAGCCAATCCATACCCAAAATAACATCAAACTCTACTAGAGGAAAAACAATAAGGTTTGTTGGTAGATTCTTCCCACAAAAAATTACATGACGGTTCTTATAATTTCTTTTTGTATCAAAATTTCCCCCAGTGTTTTTACCATAAGTTTAGGATTCATATATTGAGATGGAATTCCCAATTTACTAGAAAACTTCTCAGAAATGAACGAATGTGTAGACCCTGAAGAAAACAACACATTGGCATAATCTAAATAAATAAACAGTGTACCTGATACTACTTCATTTTATGTCCCAACATCTCCTGATGTAGTTGTAAAGGATTTCACCACCCGTTTCTACTTGTAGTCTAGTAGCTTTCCTTCAGTTGAGTTCTTTGCTGGACACTTATTTTCACAATGACCATTGCGTTGCACTTAAAACATCTTACCACTAGCTTTTCATTACCTGCTTGATCATCTTCCTTACAGTTACGAGCAATATGACCAGACTTACCACAATGGAAGCACTTCACAAACTTTGATAATCATTCTCCAGGATGCTTTTTACCACACTTCTCACAGGATAGATATTTAGTTTTCTTACCTCTGGGCTTCTTTGATGAATTCTTTCCCTTTTCCTGCCAACTATACCACTTATTATATTGTTTTTATAAGAACACCTGATCATCCGGAAATTCCATTTCTACCTTCTCTGCACATCAAACAAGTTTTTCATAACTTTTGAACTCACGAGAGGCTAATGCTCTTCGATATCGTGACTTCAATCCTGAGTAAAATTGATTTATCTTACTATCAAGATCTCAGATGAAATTTGAAACATACCTTCCTAGTCGAGTGATTTTTTCTTTATAAGCAGCCACTGAGTCATCCTCCTACCTCAATTCTAGGAATTTTTTTCCATCCTAATTTGAACCACCTTAGGAAAATATTTTTCACGAAACATACCTTTGAATTTATATCCACAACGAGCATCAATCTTGTCACTATCCCTGATATTTTTTACCATTGACCACCACTGATCAACATAACCTTCAAAACGGTAAACAACAAGAATAACCTTTTGTTGTTCTGAACTTCCAATGACATCAAAAATTTTCTCCAATGCTTTAATCCACCTTTATGCTTGCACAGGGTCAGATGATCCTCTGAATGATGGGGGATGTTGCGTCATGAAATGCTACACTACTGAAATGTTCCTCTATGGTTGATCTGTCTGATCTCATGCATGGATACCACCACCCTTTATAACTGGAGTCAACTGTTCCATCACTATAACGAACTATTCCGTTCCGATTCAGACCATCTTAGGTTGCTGATTTGGAAGGTTGTCTTCCTCTTGATGTTTTCCCAACATATCTATGTTGTTTCCTCTGTGGAAAACCATTCTGAACACAAAAATAACTTAGGGGAAGCAAAATGTTAATCTGTAAATGCTATATCATTTCAATCATAACTTAAAGAAAAATAATTTATGTATATTAATTTAACTATATTCTAAATCCTAATGTTGTCTAAACCGACCTCTGATACCAACTATAAGGACCCAGCCTTAAAATATTACATAATATTGAATTAAATGAATAATTCACATTGAGGATCATTTCAGTTTTAGAGTTTTAGATAATTAGGAAATAACACATACATGACAACTTTAATAATACATTTAGACACATCTACTCATTTTCAATTTTTTTTCACAAAATAAAAACTCTTCAAAAAAAGAGTCATGTCTAGTTCCATGTTTTAGAAAACATGAAATTTCATTGATCACATCCTTGACCCTATTCCACTTTATGTCTTGTGAAAATGATTTAAAAAACATGGGATGAGCATAAAACTCTCAATAAGGTATACACAAAGAAGGAATACTGTTAGTTTTTCAAAACAACATGTAAACCATGAATACTATATCATAAGTAATAATTTTCTCTTTTATGAAGTAGTAAATACTCTTCACTGAATAAAAGATCGTTTCTTACCCTTTGGTAACCAAAATTTTACCATAAAACCCATATAAAGAACACATAACATATAAAGATAATGTGGGACATAAACATTCTTAAGTGGAATAACCATACGATCGAATTCTACACATATCACTAAATGGAATAGCCATACGACTGCCTTATACACCCAATGCATTAGAGGTTATAACGTAACCACCCGTCCTGGTTTATCAGGGCACCACCTATCATTTCGTTTATCACATAACCACCTGTCAAATTTCCATGTACCATTATAAAATCATAGCACATAAAATATTACAAATATAAAAATTTCACTAATATAATTTAAATTATAATCATAATAAATAATTTCAAGATATTGAAATAATCAATCCATTTCAAAAACCATTTTCAATACCAAAACACTCAAAAATAGAATAATGTATTTTCTTTTCATTTTAGAAATCATTAAGGCTTATAGAGGATGCCAAATAATGATTACGGCATCGGAGAGGTCATTGTCACCACAAAAGTTAAAAAAAATTCTTTTGTCGTTTAGTAAAACGCTTCATAGAAAAATGATTCCCTTTGAATTTAAGTAAAGTTTAAATGGATTTATTATACACCGTGTTAAATAATAAGGTATATATTATCGAAATATGCCTCAACGAAAGGATATTGAGATGAAGTCCCTTACCTCATTCCGACTTGACCCATTTGTTCATTAATTTCATGAATAAGAAACTAATGTTAATTTCTACTTACTTAAAAACCCTTTTAAAGTTAATTATTCCTTTTATATCTTGTATTACCATGTTATAAACATTATTTAATCATTTAAGTTAATAACAATTGTTTTGTCGATATTTGGTACTTGAGTCAAAAAATGAACTTCTTATATTTACAAGTTGTTCATGTGGTCAAAATTTCATTATATCCAGAGTGATATTCATGTTTTATATATCATATATATAATATATTTTCAGTATATATATTTATTTATAATATTATATAACATTTGGTGATAAGAAATGAAATGCTCCGTTCTTGGAGACAGAAACCCGTATGTATGCATGAATGCTACTTTCATTTATATTTCTTATTTAATGGAATAAAAACATAATGATAAATAGGTATATTATAATTCCATTATAGTATCATATATAATATCATTATCTCTATCCTTTATACATACCACATATGGTATGAACGAGTCATATCACTTTGAGGGGGCGGTAGTCTGCACTTCTTCAAATGAAATTATAACATTTACCCATAATGGAAATCGTAAAGGTAGGATATAAATTTAAAATAATTAAGCATAAAGAAAACATAAACATAATATATATCATATAAAAATGTAGTTACAAATTAATGGACACCATGAGAGGCGGTAGGAGATAATCGAATAATAATCGTTTCGTGAGGCATTAGTTTTCCATCAACAAGAACAATATGTTATTCACCCATTAGATGGAGGTGTGTGTAAGTGTAGTGTAAATAATTATCATAAAAAATCATTTTATATTGAGGATATTGGTTTTTTATAAAAGAAATTAATAAAAAGAGTTTAGGGGTTAGAGAAGTAAAATAAAAGAAAAGAATTTAAGAGAAACTGTTACCTTTAATTCTGGTAAATTCATTTGGTTTGAACCAAGAGGACTTGTTGAAGTGCATTCTTCCTAAGCTAAGGCTTCTAGAAGGCGTATAGGGATCTTGAGAGACTATTTGGTCCAGGTTTGGACAAGAAAAGGGGCTTGAGAGGTGTGAGGAATGAGTATTAAATGGGGGTTTTATATGTGAGAGGAGGGGCTCATTAGAAAAGTTTGAGAGTATTATTTTATTATAAACCTATCTTCGATTCCTAAAGATCCAAAACTCATTAAAGATAAATATAAGATTAATAATGGTCTAAATAAAATAATCCAATACGAATTTGACAAGTTTTGGATATTGTTTTGATATTTATTATCTTATTTATTTAAATAATTTATTGATGAGGTAAATACTGCATCATTATTGTGTCACTAATAATTTAATTTATTTGATGTCAAAAAATTATAAAAAAATACCATAATATAGGATATAGTTTTATCATTCCAAAGAATATTTATAGTTGAAAATATAACATATATAATCCCTTGTAAGAAATTGATTTACTAAAAGATATTTGTTTATGTCATTTTTGCCCTTATTATAAGTTAATTAAAATAAAGTGTCATTATCACTCCCAAGTGGCTCCATGGGGTCTCAAAATCGACCCAAAGTTTCTCATGTTTGTAAATGACTCAACCAATAAGGTTAGGAAAAGTGTTAAGAAAATATTGTATTA
Source organism: Viscum album (assembly GCA_963277665.1). NCBI lineage: Eukaryota > Viridiplantae > Streptophyta > Magnoliopsida > Santalales > Viscaceae > Viscum > Viscum album. The sequence goes on from OY728125.1 coordinate 2,050,633,160, forward strand.
TTATAATATTCTTTTTACATTGAATTACCCTATTTACATTTAACCTTGGTAAATAAAAGTCAAAAGATACTATTCACCAAAAATTATTTTCATCTTATTGAACCTCATTTTACCTACTAATTACAACCATTTATGTTGTATTTTAGAAATTTAATCCACAGAATCGGTAAATTTTCATTTAAATGAAAATTTCATTTTTTAACTACTACTTAGTGGTTTCACTATTCATAAAAAATTTGCGTTTTTCAAAAAACTACCAAAAATTCAAACTAATATGTATTTGATATTACGAATTCAAAAATGATCTCTATTTTACCAAGTTAGAAAGATTGACACTTGTTTATGTCCAATTTCAAAGTGAAATTAATTAAAATGACCAACATTGGATTAAATGGTAAAAATATATTCTAATTACACTTTAAAACCAATTAAAATGATAATCTAACCATGTAAATATATTAGATTAAAATGCACTTTTGAATTAAAAATACAGTATTTTTCACTATTCATAAAAAAATGAATTTTATCAGAAAAATACCAAAAATATACACAAAGTAAATTTTGATGTCCCTAATCTAAAGAAAATTATTGTTTTGTCAAATAGAACAAATAAAAATGACCAAAACTATATTTAATGAGGGTTCTCCATCAAAAGGCTGTAAATCGACATTTTAGTGAATATTAGATTATTTATGCTTAAAATTAGATTTGTTCATTTTTAAGACCTTAAATTTTATTGGATGAATGTAAAACAATTTAACAAACATGTATAATAATATTGTAGTTAGTTCTATTCATTTATGGCAATACAATTTCTAGGTGTTAACTACAATTTAAAATAATAATACTATATTATTAGGGTGCAACATAAGATTTAAAAGAAATCCGTTGTTGCGTATCAGGTAGGCCATCGAAAATAGCATACCATTTAAAGTAAAATTAATATTTAATTCACAAATATTAATAAATATGAAAATTTAGTATTCTTTATTTACTTGGGATGTTACATAAGTGATTCAAAATTAAGTTGGATAATAATATTTTTTATAAATTTTTTTAGGTTGAGGTTTATGTATCCCTTAGGGTTTACGTGTAGTATTATTTTAGAAGAATGATATTACATTTTCAAGTATTTGATGGTTATATCATCTTATAATTTCTATGGGTAGTATAATTACAAGAACCATTTCATTTTAAATAAAATAATTCAATTAATGTTTTAGTGACTATCTTTTAACTAATTATATATTTCTTATTAATATAAAAGTAAAGGAATCTTATGAAAACTTATGATCCCTTGTGGATGATTCTTTATCACCACTATCATTTAAATAACTTTCTAAAGTAATTTTAAAGGTTTTTATCATCCAAATTACCCATATGAAACTATTTTATCTATCAAAAAACTTTTTATTTCTCCAAAATTTATATAGATCATAGTATTTATTTTATCTGATTTCAAAATCTAAACTCTTCCACTTCATTCAACAAGGTAAACACCACCAATGACTTTAATAATTCTTTTTGAAGATATATAAATCATGCTAGAAGATAAAAGGGATATCAACAACATAAAGTGAGACCCTAATGTATAAATTTGAGGTAAGCATTATTTTATTATATCTTATTATGAAAAATTATTGAGTTGATATTACTAAATCATGAGGACATATTTTATATCATTCATATTTAAGAATAAAGTAATAAGGAATTGGATGATAAAACATGGTTAATGGTTTAAGAAGGAGGTTTAATTAAGGATATGTTAATCAATGATATTCTAATATATTCTAAATATTATGAAAATAAGAAAACATATAATAATTATTACACAATTTTCTTTTTAAATTCGGAAACATATGTTAGGTAGAATCAATAACTTTGAGAAGTGGTGTAATTAAATTTTGATGTTTTTCGAGATTATCATTTAAGGATATATGATAATAGGATAAATAAAAATTTGGATATAGAGACCAAGTTCAAATTGAAATGAAAAAAATTATTAAAGGGGGTAGAATGTAGCTCAATAATATTTTAAAATAAAGGCATTATGATTTATAATGTGTACGACATGAAACACCAAGCTCAAGCGAAATACAAACTATTATTATTTAAATAGTTCAATTATAACATATCTGTAGAATCTGATTGTTTGAATAGGATTAAACATATTATGAAATATATATAATGGTCATAATATATAAAAATATATTTATTAATATAATGGAAATAAGTACTAAATGTTTATTAAAGATATTTTATTCTTCAAAAATACTTTATCTTCAAAATGGGATTTAATTAATTTTATGATACAATATTATAATTAATATGTAAAAAATTTATTTGTTTTTTTGGTAAATATAAAATCATTTTCTAAATTATTATATTAAAATTATATTATGGTAAAATTTTTAGATTTCTCTGAAAATGTTGTTTTTTCAATGATTAGTGAAAATAGTGATTTTATTTGAAAAATTTAATCTCTTTTAATGTATTTATAATGTAAAGATATAATTTAAAATTTTTGTATTATGAATTAGATAATTTAGATTAAAAATAATTAAACTATACTCTTTTAAATGAATTTTATACAATAATTTTGTATAAAAACATTTGTGTACTTAAATATGATTTTTTCAGAAAGACTTTTCTTCATCCCATTTTATGAGTTTCATTTTAAATTAAATTCCTCTACTTCTGTTTTTTAAATCTTAAATAAATTACTACATATTTCAAATAATGATATCAAAATTTGGAAATTATTTTCATTTTATTATCAGTATATAAGAATTTTAATTGTAGAAAATTTGGTTAATGCTATAAAGGATTAATGGTTTAATTATGGGTAAAATAATTTGATAATGACTAAATAGAAATAGTAAAGATTTATTTAATTTTATTAGATGATTATATTTTTTATAATCATAAAATACTGAAATATGTGACCATTTGTTTCCATATTACCTTGATTTTAACCTCTATTAGATTTAATAGTAAAAAATCAAAAATTCTATTCTCTTAGTTTTACTGTCATTAGAATTTTTAAAATTTGGAAAAATTATGTTATTCAAGGATATAAATATTATTTTTAAGTATAAATAGTTTTTATTTATTATGATATTTTATTTCTAATGTGTATTCCTTAAATAACTACCTTAAATTATTCTGTAATACTGACACTGTATTTATTAAATTAAATAAAAAAATAAAAGAAATAAAAGATATTAAATGTAATATAATTTGAATGATTTATATTTTTACAAAAAATTTATAGATAAATAAAATATTTTAGATAATTTTTATAAGATTATATTCTAATTCATTTTCTATCATGATATCTTAAAAGTAAAATTAAATGAATAGTTTTGAAAATATCATTAATGATATTTTATATTAAATGATATTTTATTAAATGACTTATAATTCATAAAAAATATAAATTCAGCCAAATAAATACCATATAGATTAAAATATCCATCATTGTAAATTTATGGAAATTATTTTTCTATTGTAACTCTATTAACCCCTTAAGAAAAAACACTTTGATAATACCATAATTGAAAAAAGGGTCAAGTGAGGGTTAAAAATAAAAAAATATAAGAGTAATAATATAATACATACATGTTCAACATTTATTGAATGAAAATATTATAAATCATCCCCATATTATTTTTAATTTAATGAATTTTTATCAATTCTAAATTGAAAATTAATGTACATTAATTTAATACTTTATGAAAATCAATGAGTGCCACTCCCCTCTTATAAAAGTTCACAAACTTTATTCATTCCTTAATATAGTAAATTCATTTTATTTCAGTCAAAAACTCCAAAATTACATTACTTTAATACATACCCACATCATAGAGGCCTTGGTTTGATATTAAAACCATCTTATGAATGCTTTTAGTGTCAACCTTAAATGGGTTTCCGAATTAGAGCTATAGTTCATAATCAATAGTTTTCTTTTTGTTTACTATTTTCCCTCATTAAAATATTATTAACTCATGATGATATAAAAATATAATTATCTAGAATATACATATATCTTATATATTAATGTTAGAACCAATATCAATATCATCTTTTATAAAATGGGAAATGAAACAACAGTTTGTGTGGACAGCGGAACACCGCCTCATAAACTGATTTAATTATTTACCCACAACCTTCTCTGATGGAAGTTTATAATGATTAATTTAATTTATATATCTGGTATACGTGAAATATTTATCATTCTGAAAATAAAATATATTATTTACTTTTTTACCTCTCAATTCCCCAAAAACTCACAACTCCATTCATGTGTATGTGTGGACTACCACATTCCTAAAGCAATATGATTTCATTTTAATCACCACATCACATTAATTTTATATATATATATATATGTATATTCAAAAGATATAATATTTTATTTATAATGTTGTTGTTATTTTATAATTATAAAATATTACTTAACTTCTATCCATAACGAATGTTGAAAATGGAAATGTTACTTATGTGTAGGTACGACCAACCATCTTTATGATTATAACGAAGTTAGTTTTTCATAATAATATTTCATGGATGGTTTTAAAAGTATAATTGATATATAAAAATGATAATTATTTCAGATTTATTATTCTTTCAATAATGGAATAATGAACTCTTTGACTATAGCCAAACTACCCATTTCCTTTTGGACATATGAGCCGAATATCATTAAAATGTCATTTGTGAACTTAATAGATTTGGTAATTATAATTAACATGGTATTAAATAAAAATAAAAGTATAATGAACTAGAAAAATGTTTTTAATAAATTAAATAATTATCATATGTTTTATATTAAGTATGATAAAGAACATTTGTAATGAGTCAGACTCAAGGTAAGTGACTTTCTTTTACAGATCCTCCTTCAAAGTTTGCCTCAAAACACTTTTTTATCCCATTCCCATCTTCTTATAAATGATTCAACAAAATTATTATTTATATCAAAATGGTTTTAAAATGTAATTTCTTCCCATAATTGAATTTATTTTCAAAGTTTTAAAAATTAATCTTTCTGTGGTTTTTCATAAGGGACACATGTATTTAAAAACCAAGTTTTATATTACATAAATGTTTATTTTCTAAATCATTAAAATACTATTACACATTCATAAACATATTTATTGAATGTATTTAATATAACATTAAACAATTATAATGGCAATTTTATATATCTCATTAATTTATGTAAATTATTTTTGAAGGGAATCTTGTTACAAAATGTTTTGACTTTATTATCAAAAGACAAATGGAATATTATATTTTATTATATAAATCAACAATTAATTTTACCACTATTGTAACCATTATTTTATTTTTGGATTCATTTATAATATAGCATGTTTTAACCAAATAAAACCCCACTTTTCCATCCTTCTACAAATTTTAGTTTTTAAAATAGGTTTGGAAAGGAAATGGTATATCAATATCTAAAGGTGTTTTACAAATGGCTTCAAAATAGTTTATTTGAAGGGTTTTATGAAGAAAAGGTGAAAGAATAAAATGTTCTGTACATTATATGATCCTTTTACATTTTTTGTGATAATGGATGATCCTGATATAGCTCATGATGATAGGAAATCTTGATATATCTTATATAATGAGTCTAGTTAGATAATGCTCTAATGTATTGGTTATTGATTAATATTTCTAGAAAATTATATTGGAAGCCTACCATATGGTTATTTATATAATAAAGGTTCTATAAGGGTTATATGAATATTATGTCCTAATTAATCTAGACGATTTTTCAATTATTTTTTAAAAGTATTCATGGAAATCATTTCATTTTAAAAGGTAATATGAAAATAATTTTTAACCAATGATTAATACCTTTGGGTAAAACTGAAAAAAAATTAGAACATTTTTTCATGGGTTCTAATGAATTCTAATAAAACCACATTTTTATTATTTTTACATCATTAATTCATATAAATTGTTTTATGAAATAATACAGATAATAATGATAATTTCATCCGTACATAAATAATTATTTTTAAACTCATTATTTATTATGTAAAATAAAAAATATTATCTTGATTGAATGGTTTAAAAATAAAAAAATGGATTTCTTACATTCCTTTTATGTCCCTTACTGCGATTTTTTTTCTTATTTTTTACATTGCTAAAGGATGTGTAAGAATAAATAAAAATTCATTTTGAAATTCATGAATACATGTCATGAAATGAAAACCATACTTCTATTTAAAATAAAATTTATTGAAAAAAATAGTTACTTAATAGAAGTTTCAACATTATAATATATGGGGTTTTTATGAAATTGTTATGAAATACATCTCTAAAACTCTAAAATGTAAATATATTTGGAAATTAATTAACATTAATTCTAGTCTAAATATTATAGAATATGTAATTCTTATGGTCAGTTACTTATATATAGGCATCATAAATCACATTAATTTGAATATAATATGATGGTTCAGTCTATCTATGTAGCCCCAGAAGACTCATGGTGCATGGATTTATACAATTTTTAGTATAAATTATAGAAAATTACCAAATCTTTACAATATTGGTAAAATATTTTTTTTGATAGACTTAATATGATGAAATTATGAATATGATAATCCCATATAATATTTATCATCCAATGTTGGAAATGTTTCATGTTCTTATGATAGGAGATTTATATATGATGGAAGTCATAGAATCCATTCTTTTCCATTTAAATCCTTGAACATAGTATGATGAAATATATAATCATTATATAACTATTTTGATATATTAATCCATGTGGTAGGTTCATTATATGGTCGATCAAGAATAATCAAGTGATTTATTGAGATAAACATGTGGTTGATTGAATTATTATTTGATGCCACTTCAGACTGACTGTTAATTGTCTTATATGGTCTCCTGATAGGGTCATAGTTGAAAAAAATATGCAGTCAATGCTATCATTATGTTTGATCAGGAAAATTTCCAAATTTTTAATACAGATGGTCAAAATGCACAGTCGATCATGCACTAGCATCAATATTTCATTAATTAGTTGGTAGGGCTGAATGAGGCACACAACTTCTCCATGTAAATTCATACATTTAAACATGAAAATAACAATATTGGTGTAGTATTAATTTCTATTAAGATTAAAATGAATGAAAATTTTTAAGAACAGAATTATTAACTATTAATTAGTGGTTCTATTTCTCCAAATCAATACATGGAAATTAATTTAATTCTAAATTGAATAATCATTCTTAAAAACCTATATTTATTAAATTTATAAATAATCCTCTATATTATACAATGAATCAAAATAAATTATTTTATCATGTTTTAACTAGACTATGATGTTTGTTTTCATGAGAAATTATTCCAAAATTAGGGAAATAATTTCTATCATCAACACCATAGTCACACTATGACACTCTAAAAAAATAATTCACCATATCAAATTGATGGTCTTACCTAGGTTCATGTAGGGCCCCAACCATAGTATCCTAGAGTCAATTACCACTAATATTAAATTTACATAGGATACAATGTATCACATCCCAAAGGACCTAATGGTTTAGTATTCTTGGCAAACTAGACCCATACACGTGTCTTACATTATATTTGAGTACACAAATTACAATAATTTTTTTTTCTTTAAAGAATAAATTTTTTCCATCTAGTATATACCTATTATATCAATCATAGTAAAATGCATGAAATGCTGGGGAATGAAGAAAATAAGGGTGATCTAAAATTCTTAGAAAATGGTTGGTGAAACATAAGAATTCATTAATAAATAAGAATAATCAACATGGAAACGTAAAAACTGAATAATCATTCCATATAATCATTAAACTATGAAGTAAGCTCATCTAGAGATAATAGAGATGTGAAAATATATTATATAATAATTTATATGATAATTTAAATCACTGAAAATACATGAATTTTATGTAACATTACTGTATGAATATATAAGACAAAATCAATATGGAATAGTTAATAACTGAAAACACATTCCATTTAATAAATAACTGATAATGAAATGAATACATAGATAATTTCATTGTGAAAAATATATTAGTTATTAATAACATAATAATTAATTAAGGTAATGCTTAATTATTGGATGACTTGTTTAGTAGGTACATGCTACCATTACCATCAAGACCATTTACAAGATGGTTAAAAAAATAAAGGGTAAAAATCAATATAACTAAGGCTAGAAAACTAATTCATCTCATGATACTACTGATGCATAGAGGGGATATCTATAACTGGGCCCCATACATGTCATACATGTCCAAGAATTCCTCATATAATGAATATAAAATTTAATTCATAAATAATAAACCTTATCAAATATTCGTATTGAATAAATAATATGAATTTATCAACACTTTCCCCATCTAATCAAGTAAAATTCAATGTAAACACCGTATGTAAAAATGGTATATTGTTTATGTAATAATCATATACATGATAAATAATGTGAATATTTAGGTGCAATTTATTTTCCACAAAAATGAAATTTGTTAGTGAATGTTGATACTATCCTTGTTCAAAATGATCATAAACCATACAGAGTTAGAATACATATTTTATCAATAAAACATATCCCTCATAGATTATATGTAAAAAAATTGAGTAATTGATGAATTTAAATATCATAAAGATATCCTTTAATTTTTCTATTATGAAAATACCCTTTTATTTTTAAAATTTATTTATAAATAACAAATCATTTTGAAAATCCATCACATTGAAAATAATTTTAGGAAATATCACGAATTCCTAGAATATTAAGAAAAAATATTCTTTAAAAATAACCATATAATCCATAAAATTAACCTTCAATGAAATGATGGTCATATCATTAAGTAATTTAATATATATCATAATGAATATTCTTTTTATATGATAAAAGGTAAGAAAAGTTATTTTTTTGAAAAGTGATAAGATTATTTCTTTAAAAAAATATTTAAAAATAATAATTGGGTAAAATTTTATTTTTGTAAAACATTTTTAAAAAAATAGTGTTTTTTTAAAACCTTTTTAGAAAACATGGTTTTATAAGAAAATGGATTTTTGAGTGAACAAATTTTTTTTACAGATTTTAATAATATATTTTATCCATATTATTAGGCACCAAAGAGTGTAGAATAGTGCAATCAATTGAAAAAGTTCATGAATAACTCTAGGAGAGTAAAACGAATGTTTTTATTAAAAAAATTCATATAGTTTACTTTTATGGAAATTCAAGAATAAAAATCTCGATTAGAATTAGATATTGAAATAATACCCTAAACGATCATAACACTGAATTGAGAAATAATAAATGAATTTATTATATTTATCAACACTAAATACCCATAAAAAAGTTCAAATATAGAAATAGAAAGTCAAAACTTATTATACAGATAATCATAGAATGTCAATGACAATGAAGAAGTAATATAACCCAATAAAAATAAATTGAGTTATGAAGTTTCATTACCACTTGGTGACATTAAGTTCAAATCCCATTAGATGAAATACTTCAAATTTTAACATAATATATTATGAAAAATGGTTCATCCATGATATTACATTCCAATATGATAGTATATACACCATATAAAAGTAATTAGGTGCATAACATTACAATATGCCTCAATGAAATGAAAATGAGACAAAATACTTTATCTTATGATTCCTTAAGGTTAAAAACACTTTATCCGGAGGTATAATAATTTTGTAAATGTTATTAAAATATCAAATAACCATATTAATATTTATGATATCATATATGATCCTTTTATAATATATTATTACCCAGTCGTTAATAATAATTCATTATTTTCTATGTTTTAGGTGTTAATTACCTTGTTTTCTCATTCATGTTTTATTATGACTATTTTGATTATTTCCCATGTTATATAGTAATATAATAACTAAAATAAAAATAATGAAATAATTAACATATTTTTACATCACGTTTACTTTTTAAAATAAATCATGAATGATGGTTATGAAAAAATGATGTGTGTTACCATCATGGAAATGTTAGGTCATACACACTCCAAAGTAACATTCTCCTTTTACAACGATCATTATAGAAAAAATGAATGTAATATATTAATATTCACAAAAATTATGATATCATATACACCATGTTTTATACTTATATGTGTCATCTATGTGGAGTGGTGATGAAAAGATTGTCACATGGCTTTGTGAAGGTTGTAATCCACATATACACGAACAATTTTATCTTCTTTAATATAGTGAAAAAGAAAGAAATAAAATGATAAATATGTCATTAAAATTATAATTATGTCATTTATATCCCATTAATAATTAAGTTTATCTTTATCAACCTCCATATGAATCATTACTAAATGACGAATCACATCGCTTCACGAGGCAGCAGTCTTTTGTAAACATGAGCGATGTGACCGTATCTTCTATAGAATGGAAGGTAATATATATGATATTATTAGTTAAGAAGAATAATAATTTTATAAATATAATATATATACTTTATATCCATTATAATACCCAGCCATGAATATAGAGAAGTAGAAAAATTGAATGACATCGGTTCGCGAGGCCGAAGTTCTCCACACACACGAACGATGATTTTATAATCTAATTGATTGAAGTGGAGAATTTTTTTGGCCATTACATGATTATAAAAAAATCCCTATATATTTAAGACACTGATTTTTTTATCATCGAGGGTTAATGAAAATTTAAGGAGGAGCAAAATGAAGTAAAATAAAGACTCTTGTAGAAGGACATTGCCTTTTATTCAGTTATCCTCATTAGGTTTTTACTAAAGCCTTACTCGAATGTATTTAGGATGAAAATATGGCTTCTAGGATGAGGGGATATAATTTATGATGTTATTTGGGTATTTATTATCTAAAACCATTTTGTTTTAAGGTGTGAAGTGGAGAGGATAATGGGTGGCCTTTTATTTGTGGGGTGAGTTGTGCACTTGTTAGTTTTTCAAAAGAGTGAATTCCAACCATGTTGTTTTCATGTCACCAAGGCCCATTAATGGTACATTATCGATCCTAGAAGTTATAACGTTTAAAAAGTGAAATAAAATTGGTTTTTTACAAGGTTTAAATTATTTTTACACCATATGTTCTATGTTTAACCACTAATTAAACTCGTTTTTACCTTAATCGTTGTAAATAATTTTACCTATTTTAAATAATTATTAAGGTAAAAAATAATGTTTACCTTATTAGATAATATAAATTATTATTCCTTTAAATATCTAATTCTTTTTTCCAAACTAAATTAATAAGAGTGATGAAAGTTATTTTAATCATAATCCTAAAGACGTGGCGAGATGGTGAGTTTTTAAAGTGAAAATTTTCAAAGGATTACAATGTTGGTATATCAAAATTCAACATAAAAATGATTAAAATTAAGTAAATTTTTTAATATATATATAATTTTACTATTTTTAATTTAAAACCAATAAAAAATATAATTTACAATTGTAAATTATTTATATGAAATGGTAGTTTTAAATTAAAATTCTATACTTTAAACATTCCTTGAAAGATGAATCTTCTCGGAAAAATCCCAAAAATCCACCCTAAACTAATTTGGTGTTCCTATTTCAAAAAAAAAGTTCTTTTTCTAATAAATTTCTTAAAATTTTTAGATTTTATTTTTAAATTATGTGCACTAAGCATGAATGAACTATCTTTTAGTAAAAATACATTTTTTCTAGAAACTTTGTTTCCTCTAAAAAGAACATTATTATTATTTATAATCAATATAAAACCAATAAATATATGTAAAATAAATATTTTACTAATTTATTAAATCCTATAACTACCTATCACAATAATGTCTAGTAAATTACTAGTGTATTAAATAATATTATTAATAGCATATTATTGTTTGGTAAAACTAATTCCTACATGTAATGTAAGACATCGATGGACCTTGTTGATTAACGTAAAAAAATATAAATTCCGCGATTCAGGTATTGAAATCTATTGAATGTATTTAATTTACATAAATTATTAAATATATTATAATTTACCAATATTTTATATTCCCTTTTATGTCTGGTCTTTCATGTCAAACATTCCATCGAATATGATTTTAAAATTTTAAAATTTCAGGGTGTTACATTCTCCCCACATTAAATAAATGGAATATTTACAATTTAAATATGATCTTAGAAATAATGGGTTTCAAATTTCGAAATTCAATTATTAAAAAACTCACATATTAAAATATTTAATAAAACATCCCTTGAATAAGAGAGATAGAGAGAGAGAAAAGTATAAGGGACATATATAATGACATATATCTAGGTTTCTAAGTTGGAAAAAATTAGATTAAAGTGCTGATAAATAAATAGGAGAAAAGTGTAAATAATTATTTTGAGTTATTGGGGTCATTGATCACAAGAGAGTGAGTGATCAATGGAAAATTATGGGCCTCAAAACCATAAATCTATGATTATTTAAAATAACATCTATTTCATTGGATATGAATGTAATATGATAAAATTTCATTTAAAAATCATTTTTTAAAAGTTGAGGAATTATTTTTATATCCAAGAATGTAATGAAATATACTTAATTGATATGTTTCTATTACTTGAGAACAATTTAATCATTTTTTTTATATTATCAATTCTTAATTCTTACATTACTTCAATAAATGAATATCCCCAAAATAAATTTTTGTTGTTTGAAGAATTAAAAACAACATTTTAAGGGTTAAGATCCCTAAACATGGAAAATTATTTCCTTCTATCTCTAACTATTTTAGAAAACCATTTTCATTATCATAATTTATATAATAAATAAATTAATCTTTAAACCTTAAAATTAACAGTTATGGTTCATCATTAATATTTATTTGTCAATTTTTTTAACTAAAAACCATGAAATATTATTTAGGACATCATGTAGGTCTGTGGTAAGCATGAAAACTTTATCATACTTTGGTTATGGGTTCATGCCTCATATCCTTACTAGGAATGACGTTTTGTAACCTAATATAAAGGTATTATTTTTCTAATACCATGTTAATATAATTCCTATTATGATCCCAAAAAATATTATGTAGATCATTGAATTAAAATAAATCATTAAGCAACCTTTAAAAAAATTTTTAAATAAAATTTATTTTATTTTCCACAAAGACTAAAAATATTATTTGACTATTATTAATGATCTGATTAAATATAAAGGCCATTAATACCTTTAAACCAATATTTATAAAATTTAAATACATTATTCCTAAAACAATTTTTCCACTAAAATATATTCTTTCCCTTAATTTTCTTAAAATTTCTATAATAATGGTAGAATTATATTGAAAAGTTGTGTTTAATAATTGAAATTATGATCAATATTAAACTCATTAACCAATTATGGTATCCATAACTATTAATATAATTAATATATATATATATTTATGATTCTATCATAATCCATGGATGTTTCAATACTTATATAAAAAATAACATTTGAAAAACTATTTCTAAAATTTAATTTTTTTTGAATCCTTATACATATATACTTCATCAGTTTTATGTCAACATAGGTATTTACTAGGTCGAGGGTTTAATATAGGTCATTCATTAAACTTATATATTCAAATCCTCTATACTTTTTTGTAAAGAAACTATGAATTATACTAAGCATATCACATGAGAGTGTCGAACTAGGTGAAATTTAAGGCATGTTGATGGGTACTAGGTAATACATTAGTCAAGACTGAGGTTCATTTTTCAAATTTATTACCCATAAATACCACTATTCTAGACTCAACTCTACTTATAGTATCTATACACATATTTATTTCTAGGAATATTAATATAATATCTTCCTTACCAAAACATTATGATGATCCTATATAACTATACTCTAATTCAATCGTAGGGTTATGTTCCCTAATATATATTTCCCTAAATATAGTTCCAAAGGATTCTAATAAACATATTCTGATAACAACTATACTTACTCCACCCCATTATCCTAGAACGGGTGTCTACTACCATTAAATTAGCATAAGATATAAGGAATATCATCTCAAAAGGACTGAATAATATAGTGGACTTTGTGAAATATACACATGAATGTTTTTTACATTACCTTTGAATACAAAAATTACAACATAATTATTTTCATTCAAGAATTAATTTATTCCATCTAGAATATCTTTGCATATCACTCATAGTAAACATCATGGAATCCATGGGAAATGAAATAATATAAGGGTGATCTCAAATTCTTAGTAATGGTTATGTACAAATAAATCATTCATGAATAAATATGAATAATTTTTATGGAAAGGTAATAAGTGAACAAAAATGTCATATAATCAATAAACTGGGAAGGAAGTGAATCCAGATATAATATCGATTCAAAAATCTTCTAGATAATAATTGATATGAAAATGTAAACTACTGAATACATAATCCTTCTAAATAACATGACTACATGAATAGATATGAAAAAATAAATATGGAAAGTTGAATAACTAAAAACACATTCCATTTAATCAATACCTAGTAATGAAATTCATCCAATGATAATGTCATAGTTAAAATATCTGAGATGATAATAACAGAAAACTTAATGAAATAAATGATTAATTATTTAATTCCCTATTTCCAGGTAACCTGATACATTAACCATCTATACCTTTCACAATACATTATAAAACATAATGGGTAAAAACCAACATAATAATTGATAACCAACTAATTCTTCCCATGATTCTATCGATTCATCAAGGGGATTTCAATAACTAGGCACCACTTATTTCATTACCATCAAAATCATTCATCATATATCAAATAATCGGTTTAATTCATAAAAAATGTGCCTTATTGAATATGCATATTGATTAAAGAATACATATCTATGAGAATTTTCCCTAGTTAATCATATAACATTTAAAGTGAACATCGTATAAAAAAATGGTGCATAGTTTAAGTAGAAATCATATCCATGATAAATAATGTGGATATTTAGTGGAAATTTAATGACCATAAAAATGAAAAAAACTAAGTAAATTTCAATACCATACTTGGTGAAAATGATCAAAAACCATATAAAATAGGAATAAGAAAGGTATCAATCCAAAATATCACTAGTGGAGTATCTGTTAAATGAGAGTAGTTATTATTGATGAATAGAAACACCATATAAATATCTTTAAAAACATTTTTTAGGAAAGTATCATTTTTATTTTGAAAATTAAATTTTATATCATAAAACATTTTGAAATAACTTTTGTTGGAAGTCATTCTTTAAAAAACAAATAACTTCTATAATATTAATAAAAAATTTCATTTAATGATTACCTTTTAAACTTACAAAGGGAGATTCAATGAAATGATAGTTAGGTCATCAGGTAATCTTTTACATGTCATAATGAACATTCCTTTTGGATGGTAAAAAGGTTAGAAGGAGCATTGTTTATAAAAAAAGAAGATTCCTTTGAAAAAATTTTATAATAATAAAAAAGTGTCAAAATATATTTTTATAAATCTTGTTGTATATTTTGAAGATTTTTATTTTATTTTTTTAAAAACCATGGATCTGTAAGAAAGTAGATTTCCGACCAAAGAGAGAACTGAAGTCAGACTTCATTAAAAATGTTCCTTAAAAATTTCAAATACCAAACAGTAGAAAAATATATGTATGACTTGGAAAAGATCCTGAATAACCATGGGATAATAAAATTAAACTCTTTATTAATTAATTATCATATAATTTCCTTTTATTGTATTTTAAGAATAAAAAATATTTTTGGAATGTGATTGTGAAATAAACCCTTAAACTGGTAATAATATTGAAGTGAGAATTAATCAATGAACAGAGTATATTTATCAACTATAAATCCACATAAAACAACTTTAAATATAGAAATAAATAGTAAAAACTCATTATACACATAATCTTAGATATCAATGATAATGAAGAAGTAATATAACCCAATGCAAATAAATTGAGTTATGGATTTTTTTTGCCACATGGTAACTATAAGTTCAACTCCCTTTATATGAAATAATTAAAATTGAAACATAAGATACCATTAAGAATTATTTATTAAGTATATTACTTTTCAAAGTGGTATTATATAAACCATATACAAGTTATTAGGTGCATAACAATACTACATGCTTCAAAGTAATGAAATTGAGATTAAATCCAACAACCTAGGATTCCATTTGGTATATCATGATTTTCCCCTTTTATAGTGTTTGATGACATGTTATTAACTTATAACATAACCATATTAATGTTTATTATCTAATATATGATCCTATTATATCATATTATTAATTTTCTGTTAATAAGACATCATTATTTTCATTATTTTGGGTGTTAGTTTCCATATTTTCTCATACATTTTTTATAATGAAAGTTACATTTCTTTCCCATATTATATAGTTATATCATATATATAGTAATTATAATATCATAAATATCATATTTTTACATCAATTATAATTCTAAAAAGCAATAATGGAGGATGGTTATAAAAAATTAAGTATGTTACGATCATGGGGATGGTAGACCATATGTACACAGGAGTAACATTTTCATTTTCCAATGATCATTATTGAAAGGAGGTAAGTAATATATTACCCTTAAATAATGATCATGATGTAATATATATCAAAAATTATACTTATATATGTCATCAATATGGGTGGTGATGAAAAGAGTGTTAAATGACTTCTGGAAGTTGGTAGTCTACACATACATGAACTATGATATCATCTTTTTCTCAGTGAAAAGGATGTAAATAAAATGATATATATTATCTTTATAGAGTTATAAATACTTAATGAATATCACAATTAATTAATTTATATCACATATATTCATTAACTTTATCTCCATCAACTTCCATGGGAAGAGTTTGTGAATGATGAATCAAGTAATTTGCGAGGCAGTAGTCTGCCGTACACGAGAGACATGTTATGGTATCTCTTATGGAATGAAAGGTAAATATATATATATTATATAGAAACTGCAATGGTATAATAATTTTATAAATATTAGATATATATATACTTTATATTAATCATAACACCCAACCATGAATTTTTTAAATGAAAAAATGAATGACATAAGTTCGTGAAGAAAACAATCTTCCGTACATAAGAACAATGCTTTCATAACCCATTTGAGGGAAGAGGAGAATATTCTAGGTCATTAAATATTTTGAAAAACATAAAAGTATATGGAAGATACTGATTTTATTATATAATCATGGTTATATAAAAAATTAAATAGGTGAAAAATAATTAAAATAAGGACACTTGTTGAAGAACATTACCTCTTCTTCAGGTATCCTCTTTAGGATTGCACTAAACCCTTACTAGATTGTATTTATTCCCAAAATACAGATTATAGTATAATGGTTTGGAATTTTAGAATTTTTTTTATTTTTAATGTCAGAAACAAATTTTTTTGAAGGCATTGAGTGGAGAGGACGGTATGTGGAATTTTATAAGTTTGGTGAGTGGGACACTTATAATCTTTACAACTGAGTGCATTACACCCGTGTTTATTCATGTAACAGGACTCGATAATTGTCCCTTATTGATAATAAAATTAATAAGGTCCAAATATATCTATAAAATGTGGTTTTAACAAGTTTTAAATCATTTTTATACCTTATAGTCTAAGTCTAACTACTAAGTAGACTCATTTTTATCTTAATCACTATAATTAGTTTTAACTGTTTTCACTAAAAAATATGGTCAAAAATTAAGTTGGAATAATTTGATAATATAAATTATGATGATTACAAATATTTATTCCATTTTTAAAAAATCAATTCACATAAATTTCAGAATTTAATTTAATATTAATCCTGCAGACATGAGAAACATGGTTTTTTAATGTGAAAATCTTCAAAAGTTTATATTTTTTTATATCATAATTCAACATGAAAATTATTCCAATGACCTAAATTTAATTAATATTTTTATAATTTAACAATTTATAATTTAAAATCAATTAAAAATATAATTTTACATTATAAATTATTTAGAAGAAATGAAAGTTTTCAATTTATATTCAGTATTTTTCATTAATCATCAAAAAATGAAATTTCTCATAAATATATTAAAAATTCAACCTAAGATATTTTTGGGGTAAAAAGTTATAAAATAAATTTAATTTTTCAAAATAAAAATTCTAAAAGTTTTAAAAATTATTTTTATATAATGTGTGACAAGAAAAAATAAATTGACTTTTAGGAAAATTTAGTCTCTCTGAAAATTGTTTGTTTTATTTTAAATGATTCTTATTATTATTTATAACTATTTGTTAATGATTAAATGTTTGTAAAATATAAAATTTAATATTTTATTTTATCCTATTCATAACTTCCATTCTTATGGCTAGTTGATAACTATCATATTAAATAATAATATTAATTGTATATTTTTGTTTGGTAAAACGCGGTCTTGTGTGTAACAAAAGCTATCAAAGAAATATGTTGATGCATGTAATGATATATAAAGAAAGTTTTTAATACAATGAAATCTATAAAATATATTAAATTTATTTAATATACTGAATATATCATAAAGTCTCAAGATTTTATATTCCATTATATGCTTGGTGTTGTTTGAAATACACACTATCGAATCTGATGTTCATATTTTAAAATTATGAGGTGTTCGAGATCAAATACATAAAAAAAGAATGAAAAATTGAACATCCATGAAATATTTCATATTCCATGACTCCTATATGAATCTACGATACTATCCATACATCAATATAAATAAGAGTTTCATTTTTAGGTTTATAAATAAAAAATATCTCAATGTAATAAATATTTTAACAGGTAACATCATTGTATATCCCTCTCTAATAAGATTTATTTTAGTAAGTTAAATTTACACTTATTTGATAAATCATAATTGAAATTTATATATATTTTATAACACTTATTCATATATTCTCAAAATTCACCAAATATTTTCACACCCTTTATCAATTAGATTTTATTGAATTTTTCCCATATATACTTGTTCAAATCAATTTATGGATGGGGGATGATAAACCTGAAATTAGACCATACAAAGACAATAGGTATAAGCTAGTGAAAAATATAATAATAAAAAATTTCACGAAGTTCATGAGAATCCTACTCTCAAGTCTCTCTAAGACTTATTTAATTGAGCACACACATAAATGTGATTTTGTAAATATAGGAAGCCTTATATATTATTTCTCATTTACCAATTTTACTATAGTTATATATCTTATCCAAGTTTCATTGAGGGAGGATACATGATGTTATAATAAGTCACTAAGTATAGATTACATAATTTGGATTTCAACAGTTTATTTTACTCAGCCTATGATTTTGGTTCTACTAATTTATTTTTCAATAATAACAATTTGCCAAGTACAAATAAACATCTATGAAAATGGTGGTAAAATTCTCTCATAAATAATCTAATTTCAATATTTCATGTTTCATGAAATCCTAAAAAATAGCATGTAAAAATCATCTAGGAAGGTTTATAATGAAAACCAAATTTTCCTAACTTATAAACACACTAAAACAGAAATGGGTAAGAGAATAATGAAATAAATATTTTATTTTAAGATTAAAAAAATACTAAAAAATGTTGAAATAATACAAAATAGTTTCAAAACTAATCTTTAATATCTTGGAAACCTCCA
Source organism: Viscum album (assembly GCA_963277665.1). Taxonomy (NCBI): domain Eukaryota; kingdom Viridiplantae; phylum Streptophyta; class Magnoliopsida; order Santalales; family Viscaceae; genus Viscum; species Viscum album. Next base: position 2,050,652,854 of record OY728125.1, read on the forward strand.
CCATAATTTTTTGACTATGATCATTTTATTTTAAAGAAACAAACTAATAATTTGTGTGAATAGACATTATAAGGGGATATAAACAACTTAGTTATTTATTACCAAAATTTTTGATTTAATATCTTCTATGGGAGCCCTATTAATATATGTGATATAGTCTCCTAGGTGGTTATGCACTTGTGAACCTTCAATAGATAAACTCTCATAATGATATTTTTATTAAATAGTAAAATAATGAATGAAAAATGAAACATGGTTCAACACCCCTATGTGTACTAAGATTTGAATTCATGTAAAATATTGTTTCATTTATTAACCCAGAATATCCAGATGGTTTTTTATCCTTAACAAGTACCACCACATGTTCATTTTACCGTTGTTCATCACTGGAAATTGGACTTGGAGACCCCCCTGAAATTAGTAGATTGTTACCATCCACAAAATACAAAACTAATAATTTAAAAAGGGGTTTGAGTAAGGTATAAGAGGCCTCCTTATTTTTTTAATCCAACTCCAATAATTTTACGTGTTGATTATTTATATGTAATTAATCCTCTATAGATACTAGAGTTTCTTATTCATTTCTTGTAGCTGGTGTGTTTTCATCTTTGAATTCTTGAAGAGTGTATTTGAGTAGAGTGAAAATGTATTCCTCACCCAACAATGCTACTCCATATTGAGTGAGCTATTCTTCAAAATTCAGCTATATTTACTCTTTTTTGGTGGATCCCTCAGGATTATAATCACTTTATAAGGATATTCACTACTCATCATAATCATATGTTCAATGAAGTGGGAGTTGTATTTCAATTTGAGTAGTGAAAAATAGAAAAATAGATTCAATAGATAGTTCTAATCCCATATATGGATCGACCATGAGTTATTTGTATTTATTTATGGGCTCAAGATTGGTTACATTAGGTGATTTTTGAGGATCCATAAAATATTCTCAAAATCCTATAATATACTCTTATTTTTCTTCATCTGGGGATGGATCTATATATTCAAAATAAAGGGGGGTTATTTTTCATATGAATTCTTGAAAATGATAATGTAAGTGAGTCAAGAGTTCAATAATCACAGTATAATGTTTCATCTATTTGTATTTATTACTCTATGAGGTCTTAGAGTAAAATCTCTAAAATTTGTGGGAGTGGAGGTTTTTCATGTGCTTCTTCCACCTTCCCAATTGAGATTAAGAGATATTCATATTCTGGTTTATCTTTTTATTATTTAATCCCTTTCTTGATTATTGTTTTTATGATGGTTTCCACTATATCCTGCATTTATCCAATATCAAACTATTCTCATTATGTTATTAGTTTAGAACACAATATTTTATTCATGAATTATTGAATTTCTTCCATCATGGTTACTTATTCACTCAGATGGAGTTTTATATGTTTGCAGTTGATTTTTTTATACTCCATAATAGTGTTAATTTTCATCATCTATACCATTGTTTTGTGCTAAAGGTTCATTCTTCCATGGTAAATGAATTTTAGACTCCATTTCTCTATTGGGAATGTGAATTGGAAATATTTCTGAGGATCCATTCTATGATGGTCCCTCTTTGGATCTTGTTATAGATTAATGGAAATAAATGTAGTGAGAAACAATGAAAAAAATAAATATAGAAAATAAATAAAATAAAGGAAATGAAAATACTAATTTGAGATGTTTAAAATAGTTAAAAACTCAGCATAATTGACAAGAAATAATACTAGTGATGAGAAATATATCAAAATCTTTCATACAAAATTTTCGAAACTCAATGAATATATCCTATTGTTAGATTTGGGTCATATATTATGAAATTGGGCCTATATATTTACAATCAATGAACTTATGATTATTTATATATTTTAAATTTATCCCAAAATTAGTAAATACAGGTTTTCATTCAAGAAATAGGAACCAGGATGGAAAATGAAGATAAATTGAATGCAAGAAAGGAGACACATGTGGAGTCATCATAGTGATCCTTTATTATTTTAGATCACAAACCATATATAATTTTATAACCATGTTACAATATTCTATATGTAGCCTCAGTAACATGATTATTTTTTAGACAATCCATGAAGTTGTAATCCATAAATTATCTTCTCATCACTCTTTAAAATTGACCATAATTGTGAATCCATATACTTCCATAACCACTAATACCATCACACATCATCGATTTAGATATAGGGAGAGAAAATGGTTTTCCACTAGTGCGAATAGAAAGAGGTAATGAAGAACATGAGGTATGATCTTCTCCTCAACCCCTCAAACACCATAATTCACAGAATAAATTTGAAATAAGAATACCAAATGTGTAGAATTATTTTATAGCGTTTAATCCAATGGGTGACCCTTATTTTAACTACTCTTAATTGATAATATATTGAGAAATGAAATAACATCAGAATTGGTGGAAATTAAATGAAATTTGGGAGAATATAAAAGTATTTTTGTTGAAAAAAATGGAATTATAATTTAAAAAATAAAAAAAAATATTTTAGGTCAATTGAAAATCAATTTCAAAGACTCAAATTTTTTTCATAGAGAGGATAAGGAAAATATATATATCGATAATCATCTTTATACTTCTATATGGGTTTTGTTATGGTTAGTGGTTTCCATGCATCTCTTTCCTTGGATGATTAACATTAATCCAGCTCAAGGGTCCTTAAACATCAACTTGGAATATAAAATATCTAAAATCATGCTCTTCACTCTCCCATGATCTCCATATTCTTCTTCATATCAAATTATTTCCATGTAGAAACTTAGTTGTATCTCATCTTAAATCAATCAAACCAAAATAAATATAATTCTATTTTTCTGTGATCCTTTTCTATTTTAAGTTTTCTGTTTTGATCCCTATAGCTACAAATTTATCTAGGTAACAAGTGATTATGATAAATGGGTTTCCCACAGTATATAAATATGAAATACATATGGTGGTAATTTCTGATGATGTATCTCTATATGTATTACAATTATTTAAATTCATACATTTCATCACTGCCTGAAATCTAGAAAATTCCTAATGTATTACAATTAGTTTTAAATTGTTATGATAAAGGTCAAATGATATTTCTCATACTAATCATGAAAATTCCCAAAGGATTATGTTCGGAAAAATAAATATGATAGTTTTCATACAATACATCCTTTTCCATTTCCATCCTTAAATATAATATAAAGAACCAGAAGACCATTATGTAAATATTTTGATAGATCAATTATTATGATAGGTTAAGTGTATCATTTATTAGAATCAATATGTAGTCACTTGATATTAATGCGAGGTCGATCAAATCTTTACTTGTGGTTTCTTCAATCTCATGGTCAATTTTATTCCACAATCTCTTAAGAGGAACACAGTTTTTTAGAAACAAAATATTGCTGATCTAGTATATATGTTCAATACAATACATCATTTAATGTTTAGCATGGTTGGTCATATGGAATGAACGGTTATGTAGTTTCTTTAATGTTTGGTCAATCAAATGGTACTATCGATTGAGGCTAATAGTCGATCCAAAAAAATTAGTACTTTTATGCATGGAAATCACATTTCCAATGCAGTTTTAATTATTATTAGGGAAATAATGAATGAAAAAATATATGAATAGAATTAAAATACATTAATCATTGAAATTCCCATTTCCAAATCAAATAATGTATTTTAAATTATTCCAAAATGAGTAAAAGCAATTAAAAGTAAATATTTTTCCAATTTATCCTTGAATATTGAACTTTTAAAAATTATTAAAATCAACGATTATATTGGGTTAAATTAATACTAGGGGATTAAAAATCATTGAAAATAAACTCAAAATTTGGGAACCATTTACTTTTACTAGTAGTGTGTAGAGATGATAGTGTAATTATTATGATGGTGTGGCAGTGATGTTTAATATGACCCCTTTTTTATGAGATTTTTTATTTGTGGTTACGTGTACATACATACACACACCCACAAACACAGATATATATATATATATATTATTTTTATTTGGATTTCATAAGCACCCTATTCTAGCTAGATTAGCTTTTTTGGCAATATTGTTTTTGGTTATAGGTTTATCCCACAATCATCCATGGTGGAAGGGAATGGATTACTAACTACTAACTCTTATACACTATCACTTCTAGGTGTGGAGTGTTTAACTGGTTATTTAGTAGTGGTGATGAAACACTATGGGTTTTGTGTATTATATGATGATGGAATGAGATTAGCATCACTCATATTCATGTTAACTTATTAAGATATACACATGATGAGGTTGTGATGTGTTGTGGGGATGATGACATGGGATGTGTTATGGGTGTTGTCCTTATGGAATGGATGATCTGATTGCCACTTGAGATGTTGGACCCCATAAGATGGTTGTATAGGTAGGGTAGTGGTCTGATCGACATCAAACATGAAATAATTGGTGTGGTGTACTATGACATGATTATAAAATGGTTTCAGAGTATAATACATTTAATTATGGAGAGTGAGAGAGAATAACTAGAGGAAAAGTGGTGATGGGGTACACATTATTATATATTCATTAAAAATATTCATTATAATTGGATGTGTTACTTGATAAGTGAGACTTGGAATCTTTGGGTGATATATGAACAGATAGGCGCTAGTGGGGTTTTTAATTTTTTTACTAAATAATTAGTATGTATCCCCCAAATTTTTATGAGATGTTACATGTGTGATCCTACTAAATATACATGTTATTATCACCCCTATATATATATATTTTGGATTATAAGGTGTGTCTATTAATGGATTTGGATAGTACTTTATTGAAGCTTGATATTGGATATGGAGTTTCATCCAAGTACTTTTATTTGGTATTTTAATATAGAGACTTGGTTTTTTCTAACATATCATGCATCTTGGATTTATTATGGTTTTTCATTATTTTAATTTTTTCAATTGTTTGTGGTTTTACTAGTTTGTTCCTAAGATATATGTGGGTAATTACACCAAATTTCATGTTATATACACTTAGTTCTAGACTCCAACATGATACTTGTTGGACTTATTACTCGAGGGTCACTCTCATCTTTCCTGTATGTTTGTGAGGGATTTGTAGTGGCGGATGTTTATGATATAATATTCCTCATAAAAGAGTTTGTGTCCCATAAATAGAACCCTTATGTTTTGAATGTGGGATTTATATATTATTTAACTCCTCAAAAGTGATACATGAAATACATCATGCACTTGTGATAGTTTTAATGGAAGTACAAGATGAGAAGAAAAATTCCCCCACATGATTGAGGATTTTGAAGGGGATAATGTATCTGGTAATAAAAACATATAGAATCTCATATGAATATTTCATGATGATATTGTTTATAATTATATATCCATACTTCTAAAATCAAAATTTACCAACTGATTATCGATATAGATTTTTTTTGACTTTATATACTGCTATTGTGTCACTGAACTGTTTGAATCATCTCAATCATCTCTTGAGAAAGATTGGGTCCTATTATCTTACACTATCCAAACTCATCCCAATATATTGGACTTATAAACCAAATCCCATATAGATCCTCAAGTAGTTCCATTTGAGTGTTAGAATGTATAATTTTTTCACAAAAGAACTCTACCAGAGGAAGGTGTTGATCTTGAACGACTTTAAAATCCATTGAATTTGATCTCAAAATTACATCAAGATTTTTATTGCTCATTTTGTGTGGAAAAGTAGTCTGAGAATGATATGAAAAATATAATTTCACATATATATATATATATATATATCAAATTCATGTTGATATATTCTATAAAACATGTTGGTAATGCTTAGATATTGATCAAATGCAACTAGGAAGGGTACATTGTTCATCCTTTTCATGACCTGACCCAAATAGGGGATCGAGCCACAACTACCCCAAGCCCACCTCCGTAGTCCATGAGATGGAGACAAGAACTGAAGACATAAAAAACTCAAGTTTTACTTTTCATAAGTACCTATTCCCACACACACTACTAACTCAATGCATAAGTATATAGGAAAAGGAAAAGATAGAACACTGTTATAAGTAAACCAAATGTATGCAATGACCACTAACAATACCAATATAGAAAAGTGAATATAAATAAAAGGGAAAAGATACATTCTCGACTAGAAAGTTCCAGAACATGACAAAAGATGAAAAATAAAAACATCTAGGAGAGTCCCACTCCTGAATCCCGAGATATGACCACCACACACAGTCCAAGTTCCGGTATCCCTAAGTTTCTCTAAAGTCACAATCAACCTATATGTCGTCTGTAAGGGCACACAAAGTGCAGGAAAATCCCATGAAGGGCGTGAGTATGGAAATAATTAGTATAATTCTCAGAAGTCTTAAGGGAGAAGAGAAAGGGTGCACTGAAAAGAGGAGTAGTAGATATAACAAGGAACAGAAAAAGAGTACAGATCAAAATAACCAGATAGTTAAAGAAAACTCATCCAAACACAAGGAGATCCAAACGGTGAGAAAATGAACTTCTCATTGAGTCTCCACTACCTATAGTAGAAGAGTAGACTCATCCAATCATGAGAAGAAAGACCTTGAAAGCGCATGGCATACCCTGCACGACTTTGCATCTCTTGGAGGGAGAGTATCCAAAACCCAAGGAGTGGGTACAACCACCAGGATATATATATATATATGTGATTTACCAAGGAAGCCAAAACAATGGAGTAAGGGGATATCCATCTCAAAGCTCATCCTATGAAAAATAGTCACGAACAGTTCCAAGGGAAACCACCCTCGATTCCCAATGTCCCACATGTTTTCCCATGTGTCACAAGTCAAAGGGGATTCATCATCGCACCATGATACTATCTATTTTGGGAAGCACTAACTCACCTGCATAGTTTTATGTCGCATCACAAGGGCACTCTGAAGTGGACAAAGCACCCCGCTTTCTTGTGAACCATATGGTTATGTCAAAGCATGTCACGCCACTGATCTATGTTATCAAAATATGTAACTCAAAGTAGGGGACCCATTCCCTAGTGTGTCCTAGGGGTTCCACCGTAGTATTAGTCATAGAGGACCCATGCCCATGCCGATGGGGGGTTCCACTCAAATGCTGCAAGGAATCACTCATTGGTATGATAAGGGGGTTCCACCCTGGTCATCGTGGACTCGCACCTTATTCAATAAGGGGGCAAGGGGTTGCAATCAAATGGTCGGGGACCCCCACACATTCCAATGGGGGTGGGGGTCCACCCTAAATTTATAGGTACCCATTCCTTGGTTTTATAAGGGGGTTCCACTCCATATCATCTGGGAACCATGACCTACTCAGTAGGGTGGTTCCACTTATAATGTAACTAAGAACTACACTAGCCATTTTTTCTAGATGGTAGGCCCGACACTACTATGAAGATTCAGTAGGATTTCTGCCATCATCGAGCATCACCTCTAATAGGAGTCTCACTCATAATATCATGCATTGAAAATCATAAGCTACTATAGAGGGCACCATTTCCTTCCACATAAAAAACACTCAATATTGGCTACTTGTAGACCAAGATCTGAGTCCTAACGAAGGAGATACAAGAGTTAGAAGATTCATAAAGTGGTACATAGCAAATGTGGGTCCCACACGATGTGTGACCCTGTCTCATCTCCTGGCCGAGTACAAAAACATTCTTGGGTATAAATTGCTTCACAAGTACCCCTAGGTATGCCCATGTACTCCCGGAGTACATGTAATCTCTGGCCCAAAAAGGGAAAATGAGAGCTCTATTCTCACCACTGGTCCAAAGGTGAAAAACAACAATTCCACCAACACGCCTTCTCAAATAGACGTGGGTAACCAAAAGAATCACGTTGTTGCGGTCCTTGTGAAAAAGTTCAGAAGATCGACTATTCATTCACAAAAATAAAACATTTAGTGGATAAGCTGCATCTCACATAATCACATGTGAATAGTGCTTCACGGGACCCATGACTCGATCCTAGAATAAGCCAATTGGATCTCACCATTATGATCCTCTCATAAAAACATGCATAAACGAATGCTCACTCATCCCAAACAAACACCCTGTGAAGAAGCTGCATTTCACCATACCACACAAGAGTGGTGCTATGTAGGACCCACACTATGATCCCAAGACACATCAAAAAAATCATACCATTATGATCCTCTTGTAAAAGCATATGATATTGAATGTTCACTTGTCCTACACGGACACCTTGTGAAGAATCCCCACTTCAATTCCAACTCCTAAAACATGCCTCATGGGGCCCACACCACACTTTCTCATTAAGAACAAAAAATTTCCTTGGAAAAGTCTTCCTCCACTCCAGGGTCACAATGCCTCTGATAGTGGATCAATCAAATATCTTATACAGACATACGACCCGAAACAAGAAACCCCGAATAATAATAATAATTAAATTATCATTATTTAAAATGGTGTTTCGAGTTTCCGAGATTCAAACAAGGAAATTAAAAATTCCCAAAACTATCTCAAGACCTATACCTCAAAGCGAGGGTTATGACACCACAGACTGTATGCGAAACAGATTCCTGAATTAGGAGAAACATGCAATTGAAGTTGCCCAGGTCCAACGAGCCCAATTAGGCTAGACTGGCCCAGTATGGAAAGTCCAACCCACCTAGGCCTTCCCGTTTTGGTCGGCTAACATCCCATTATCCTGCATCTGGATCTTGGCTATTCCACCGCATGACCTGGGACGTCAATGATGGTTGACCCTACTCTACCACCTCTTGTTTCCCTAGATGACCCCACCTCCTCATTTCCCATTCTTGCCAGCGCTGTCATCCGGTCGACCCCATGACACCACATCGCTCAAGCCGCACCACCCTGTGCTACTGGGCTGTCAATGCAACTCCTCTGCACCACCGAAGGTCCAATATGTCGGTCCTCCATCTGCCACCTGTAATCGAATGAAAACATTTGCGGACCACCATGATCACTTAGGTGTTCCAAAACTGAAACTGAGACGATATTCGGTATCCTTAGGGACCAATCTACATAAAGATTACCAATGCTCAAATAATAATCACTATTTTGATGTAATGAAAAGTTTTTTCCACTTCAACTCACCACCACGACTCCTCTAGCACCTGAAACTCGAAACCGAGCACATATCCAGACTCCTCAGACCAAGGTATTCATAGTCATATGTCTTGTTCCATGTTTCATCAATTATTTGACGGATCAAAAAGTTAGAGGATGATGAATGTGAAAAATGAAAAGAATGGGCAACCAAAAATTGAATTGAATGATGGAAATTATAAGTTTGGCCATCCTTAAAGGATTCCAAAGCAGCAAAAATTGATAGAAAAGATTTTGAAAAACAATTTATACAATCGAGAGATGTTGAATCTGAAATAGGAATCCTACCTAGATTTTGGAACCATCATTATTTTCACTGCACATTGATCTACCAGTGCCTGAAGTTTCATCACAATACAACAAATAATTAACGTCAAATGGTAGATATAGAGAGACATGGAGGAGAGGGAAAGGGATGGTGAATCATGGAGTAACCTCTCCTTGTCCCCCTTAATCCAACACATATAGAGATTTAAAAAAATACATGCCCACAAACGTGGGATCTGGACATCCCGCACTCTCTCAAGTTGGAGCGCGCTTAGGTAAAATTAAATTTTATGAACTCAATGGTGATATCAAATTTCCAATATGTTACCCGATCAAAATTCATTTGATTTAGTGTTCTGAATAAAATAATTAAATTTAATTATTTTTTTACGATTTTTCCCTCATTGGTGTTATCCACAGTAGTCCTACACCGACAAAAGATACACCCTTCCAAGGGTAAACAGCTTGCTCTGAACTCAATCATTGCCTTAGATTTCTAATATGATCGACCTTACTTTAGATATCCCAATTTCTTAGTGTATATAGTCTGAAAACACTTAATTTTTTAAAAAAAAAATTCTGGGTGCACCGGGTCTTAGAATCGCACACTGTCTCAGCACCTGGATCTAGAAATATATGTAGAAATATTCCAATGTCCTTCAAGGTAAAAATAGTGTCCCTACATCATTCCCTCATTAAATATTTTCATCCTTGAAAATCAACACTAGGGAAGACAACTAAGGATATTGAGATCACGCCAGGCTCTCCCACTCCTAGGAACTTTCCTAGACCTTTTCGTGCTACCAAAACATACGAACCAAGGGGATGGTCATCCTTATAAGGTTTTCTACTGCCGATGGCATGTGTACGAAACATTTCATGCATATTATCAACTATGTCATATGGAAAACCTCGTGTACCTATTCCAACTCTGAGGGTAGGTATTGGCAGTTAATTACCTCACCAACCCACAACGTGATCTCAAACAGCCTGAAGGACCCCAAGGGTAACTTTCGCCCTACACCAAAAACAAACATGCAAGCCCTTATCATATCCTCCCACACCTAGATAGCATGCTTAGTTTTCCCATTGGTATGGGGGTGAAAGCCTATACTCATCAACAATTGGGTCCCAAATACCTCCCACAAGCCTCTCCACAATCATAAAATAAACCGTGTGTTGCAATCGAAGACTAATTTCATGGGTACCTCCTAAATGAGGATGATATCCTATACGTAAAACAATCATATACCCTATACCGATAATTACTCCCTGGTCAAGGGAGTGCATTGATTCCACGATTCGGTCTACTGTCACCTAGATGATGTCATTTACCTTCGCTATGTGTAGTTTCCCTATAACAAAGTCCATGGGTATGTCATCCCATTTTCACTCTCAGATTTCAAGAGGCTTCAAAAACCCGTCGGAACTCGATGCTCAACCTTCACTTATTAATAGATGAGGCATCCGGAGGTGAACATATATATGATTTATCTCATGTCGGTCTACCTGAACTTCCACTAAATATTCTAATAAATTTTACCCACACTAGATTGTATTGTTAAGGGAGAGGTGGAACTCTCACATTACTTCCTCCCATACCACAACTAGTACCACTAGTTTCCATTGAAACGAGATATCTAGATTCCCTCCTTCAGAATATCCATCAGGTACGTATTATGTGGATATTCCAGTCATGCTAGATCTTACAGTCGATGTCTCTATCTGGGACTCTCTCACATGCCCTAGAATTGAATGATTCAATAATATCGACTGAAAAACATTGTACCCTCTAACTCCACTAGGGTCAGCTGTGGGGAAGCTAACTGATCTAAAGTTTACCATACTAAGTGTGCTAGGGAATTCCTACTAAGATAATCTGCTATAATATTTATCCTTTCCAAGAGTATATACTATCCCTAAGTCATAATATGGTAGTAATTTTTACCAGAGTCACCACCTCAGGTTAAAGTATCTATGAGTGAAGACGCACCTGAGACTATGGTTGTCTGTTAAAACCACAAAATGATCTCCAAAAAGTTCATGTCTCACCACTCTTAGGGTGAAGAAAACCACAACCAAAACAAGGTAGTGAGTCATGTTGTTCTGTTCATTAGGTCTCTATCACCTAAACCTTTACATGATATGATATAATAGGATTGACGTTGGGCACTCAAGGTAGTAATGAACAGGTCAAGTGAGTAAACTCATCCAACCATAAGAAGCTAGATACATAAAGCATGTGGAATACACTATTCATCTTTATTCTTCTTGGAAGGAGAGTGGACCCAATCCAGACACTATTCTTCACCCAATAGCGGCATGCCATGAAAAAGGAGGTCAAGCAGAAAAACTCCACCAGAAAATCCAGGACCTGCTCAGACACTCCACTACATAACCCCACCATGAACACACAAGTCCGAGGGATTAATCCACCACAACTCAATACTATCCTCTTTGGGTGGAACCCAAACTCCCTAACTATTTGGTTCACATCACCAAAACATGTCTCTGTGGGGGAAGGATCCCTCTTCCTCGTGCATTCAAAACCACATCAAACCACACTAACATAGTGTCACACTGACACCCCATGTCACACTAGTAAAACCTAAATCTTGAAACAGATAGAAAAGAGTACCTAAAAAAATTTCTAAAAAGTTCTACAACAAAAAGGTATAAAATACAAAGAGCATACCTATTATTATCTCACATATTGTATGGTCATAGACATACAGAACATGCAGCTGGCCTCCCGCTCCTTTGAGTCTGATGTGGGATTATTGGTGGTGTTGAAAGGACCTCGTAACATCATTCACCAACCAAAATTTCTTCGGCTCTTTTTACAACACCGCCTCCCTGGGGAATAACTTGTACCTTATAGGAAGATCCATGATCACAACACTATCTCTGATGTGGTAGAGCATCATCCATCTACCTAGGAATCTCAGCACTTCTAGTCAGGTAGTCCCATGCCATGTGTCCTCACCCATCACAATAATAGCACCAACCCTCCCTACGTTGCCCCGACACTCTACGATGTCCCCGAACATGTGACTTAGTCTTATCATGGAATGACCTCTTATGTCAAGACCATGCCAACTGACATCTTCTAGCTATGAAAAACCTCTCAACTCTATCAGACACACTGCCAAAATTAAATTACTAGCGCCCATCTGACAGAAAACACTCTGTCACTAGTGCTCGCTCCAAATCCTCGGAAAAGGTTGGAATGCACAAGTGTACTATTTTGGAACATATATATCTACAAAGATAATGCTCAAACAACCATGCTCATAAGTATCCTACATTGACCACATCCATAGATTACCGAGCAAGGTCTATGAACCATGTCGCGTACTCTACCACTGTCATCCCTCCCCACTAAATATCCAAAGCTCCTAAAATTAAACAGAGCTTAAGCAAGAGGGGTATCACTTCTCATAGAACAACCACTTGGAGGTCATCCCACGAGAGTACCAACTCACCGTGCATCTAAGAAACTTAAAATCCACTAACTTTTAGTTGATCGGTGGAAAATACTTGATCTCAAAGCCACTATCTGATCTTTCAGTGTCTGAAAAAACCTGAAGATACAGACCACTGACCCTAGCCCATCCTATACTGTCTGAGGATATCTGGCTCAATGCTGAACCTCAGTAGTCTCTAACGCTGGAACTCACAGAGTGCACTCAACCGGAACACGTCCCCAGCCTTCTCTGCTGGGACTAACTACTACTCGATAGGTGGAGGTGATGCAGACTACCCACCTGGAGGAAGGGGAGGGGGGTCATATGATGGATCCTGAACCGAGGCCTCATCACTCATGGAATCGTCGTCATAAACTAGGGCTAGTATCTTGGCAGGCTGTCACCGCAGAATCTCCTTGAAACTTATCAAGGAATACTACAATCAAATGAGAATATATATATATATATACATATATTTCAAAAAACAAAGGGGATATGACTTAAGAAGGACAATCAAAGACTCAATCCGATAATATAAATGTTCCAAAGTTCCCTGCAACAAATTTCTTTGTATGTCGAGTTGACAAGTGGGTAATTAGGGTCCTGGTAAATGGCTAATTCAGCCACCGCATCATCACTAGACTACCAAGCCCTGAGATCCACTGTTGAGACACATTTACATTGACACCCTAAACCCATCCAAGAAATTTTTAGGGAAATTAATGAACAACATCCCAAGGGTCGAACCACTTTCGATACCACTTATTCACGACCCGAACCAAACCAGGGATAGAACCGAAACTATCCAAATCCCGCATCGATAGGACAAGGGCTGGTGATAAGAGACAAAGGCCTAAAAAACATGGGGAGATCTTTTACTAAGTACCTATACCCATGCACACTACCAACTAAATGAAAAAGTGTAGAGGAAAAGGAAAATATATACCACTACTATATGTATACCATAAGTATGCATCAGACTCTAATAGTAATAGTATAGAAAAGTAAATAGAAAGAAAAGTGGAAAGATACACCCCAAACTAGAAAAGTTCCACAACCCAAGAATAGGTGAAAAAATAAAATTTTAGGGAGAGTCCCGCTCCTGAATCCCAAGCTATGACAACCACACGTGGTCCAAGCTCCCATATCCCTAAGCACCTTTGAATTCATGATCAACCTGTACGTCATCTTCAAGAGAACACCAAGTGATGGACAAACCCAAGAATGCATGAGTATGAAAATAATTAGTAGGATTCCCCAAAGTCTCAAGAGAGTAGAAAAAGGGTACACTGAAAAGGGGAGTAGTATATAGAACAAGGAACATAAAGAGAGTACAGCTCAACCCAACTAGATAGTGAGAGAATACTCATCCAAACAAAAGGATCGAAAAAATGGTGAGAAGATGAACTTGTCCTCAAGTATTTACTACCTATAGAAGGAGAGTATACTCATCCAACCATAAGAAGCTGGACATGGAAAGAATGTTTCATACCCCACCCGTCTTCGCCTCTCTGAGAAAGAGAGTATCTAAAACCCAAGGAGTGGGTACAAAAACTGGGATATATATATATATATATATATTCTCAACTAAAGAAGCCCAAATAAGTGATTAAGAGGATCTCAATATCATAACTCATCCTAGGAAGAATAATCACCAACATCTCTAAGGGTAACCACCATTGATACCTAACATCCCACACGTCTGCTCATGAGTCACAAGTCAAAGTGGCTCAATCACAACACCTTGATACTATCTTCAATGGGAAACAATGACTCACCCACACAGTTTTAGTCACATCATAAGGACATATCTTAGTGGGAAAAGAACACATATTTTTTATGAGCCCTAAGGTTATGTCAAACCATGTAACACCACTGATCTATGTTGCTGAAAGATGTAACTAGAAGTATAGGAATCGTGGCCTAGTGCATTAGGGGGGTTCTACCCTAGTAGTAGTCGTAGAACCAATGACCTTTTCTGATGGGGTGTTCCACTATAATGACGTAGGGACCTGCACCATGGTACGACAGGGGGATCCACCCTAGTAATTGAGGACCCATGCCATATCTGATAGGGTGGATACACTCAAAAGGTAGAGGACCCATTTACATTAAAAGGGGGGTTCTATTATAAATGTCCAGGTTCCATGCCTTAGTTTTAAAAGGGGGTTCCACTATATGTAACTTAGGTCTCGTGACCTACCCGGTAGGGGGTCCTGGTTAGAAAGTATCGAAGAACCACACTGGCCTTCCTATTGGACGGTAGGCCTGAAACCAGTCTGAAGATTTTGTAGGATCACTTCCATCATCAACCATCACCTCAGATAGGAATTTTGTTCGAAACATCTCACATCGCATCTCTAAAGCCACTACGGAGTGCACTGTTGTGTTCTACGTGAAAAAATCAGGATGGGCTACTCGATGGCCAAGATCTGAGTCCAAATAAAGCAGATATGAGAGGTAGAAGATTTATAGAGTGGTACACGTCATATGTGGGTCCCACATAACCTGTGGCACTATCTCATCTCCTTGCCATGTACATAGCCACGATCAGGTACTAAACTACTACACAAGTAACCCTAGGCATGCCCATGTAATCTTGGAGTACATCGCATCTCTAGCCTAAAAATGGTAGATGAGTGCTTGACGCTCGGCACTGGTTCAAAAGGAAAAACATAATTTCCACCAACAAGCCTCCTCAAATGGCTCTAGGTAACCAAATGAATCACGATGTTGCGATCCTTGAAAAAAATCCCATATGAATGACTATTCATTCACCTAAAATAGATATTCGGTGTAAATTGATACATCTCCCAGCATTGCACATGAACAGTGATTCATGGGGCCCATGCTGATATACCAGAACAAGGAAAAAAAATTTCACCATTGTGGCCCTCTCACAAAAACCCACAGAAATTACTACTCATTCACCCCAAATTGACACCCAACGAAGAAGCTTCAATTAAACGTACCACAAATGAGGGGTGCTATATGGGACCCACACCACAATCCCAATACACATAAAAAAGATCACACAATTTTTATCCTCTCAAAAAATCATACAATATCGACTATTCACTTTTCCTAAAGGGACACACGATGAAGAATCTCTACTTCACCACCAACTCCCAAAATGAGAATCATGGGACCCACACAACGCATTCCATTTATGTGCCCAAAATTGTTCTTGAAAAGTCCACCTCAACTATAGGGTTAGAATACCTCTGATGGCGCGTCAATCAGACATTGTATGCAGATGTATAACCTGAAACAATAAACCCCAAATAATAAGAATTAAATTATTATTATTTAATGTGGCGTTTCGAGTCACCGAGCTTCAATATTAGATGTTAAAAATTCAAAAAACTATCTAAAAATGTCTGCCTAAAATAAAGGGTTGTTTCACTATCGATGGAATGAAAAATGGATGCCTAGATTAGGGGAAACACGCATTTGATGTTGCCCGGGTCCAATTAGGCTGGACCAGCCCTATCCAGCTGGTCCGTCCCGCCTAGGCCGACTTGTTCTGGTCAGCCCGAAGCCAACCATCCTACCGCTGGATCCCGGCCACGCCACCGTGTGATCCCAGCCTCCATCACGGGTAGACCCTGCTCCACCATGGGTTGACCCCATTCAGCAACCTCTGGTCACCCCATCTAACCCCGCCTCCACGCCACCCATGCCCGCTAGTGCCAACCCCCGATCAACCCCATGCTGCCATCGCTGATCCTCCACACCGTTGGAATTCCACTATTCCATCCCTCTATCCTCCACCGGTAATCGCCGAAAAATTTCCACAAAATTATACGATCACTCCGTTGATCCAAAAATGACACGGAGACCTTCATTTGGGATCCTCATGACCCGATCTATATTGCAGTAACCTCTGCTCGAAGAATAATAACTATTTAGACATGGTAAAAAGTTATCATTGCTTCCGCTCGCTACGACGGCTCCTTCGGCACCCAAAATATGAAACTAAGCATAGATTTGGAATCCCCAAGTCTAGGGATTGAAAAACATACGTCTTGATCCATAATTCATCGATCATTTGATAGATCAACATGTTAGATGATAAATAACTCAAAGAACAGGCAACCAAAAATTAAATCGGATGATGGTCATTGTGAGTTTGACCATAGTTAAAGGGATCTAAAGCCGTGAAAATAGATAGAAAATATTTTCAATAGAAATTTCTATAATCAGGAGCTACATCATATAAAATAGGAATCCTACATGGATTTTGGATCCGTCGTTAGGTTTTCTGCGCTCTGATCGACCATCGCATGATGTTTCATCGTGATCCGATGAAGAATGTACGTCGAATAGTAGAGATAGAGTGAGAGAGGGAGGGAGGAGAGAGACAGGTCTGGTAGATTACATGTTAACCTCCCCTTACCCCCTTAATCCAACTCTTAAAGGAATTAGAAAAACACATTCCCACAAATACAGGATCTGGACATCCCACACTCTCTCCAATTAGGCCGCGCTTAGGTAAACCACCCCTTCTCGAACCCAACGACGGTCTCAGATTTCCAATATGAGACCATGATCGAAAGTTATTGGATTTGGCATTCAGAATAAAATAATTAAATTAAATTATCTTATTTACGATTTATCCCTGAGTGGAATTTTCCATAGAATTCCTATTTTGAAAAAACATACACCCCATCTAGGGTAAACAACATTCTCTAGAATCAGTCATGGCCACATATTTTTTATCTAAGACACATTTGTGAAACATCTCGTTTCCTCTACATTCATAGTGTGAGAAAACCTAATTTTATTTATATAATTTATTATGGGTGAACCAGGCATCAGAATTGCACACTGTCTCATCACCTAGCTCTAGAGATATATATAGAAATATTCCAAAGTCTTATGAGGAAAAAATTGAGTCTCTACAATCCTTACAAAATCCTTTATATATATCATGGAAATTTGATTAAATGAGAATTATTCTCTAATATTAATGAAATTTGATGGGTTTATAAGGCGATAAACCACAAAACAAGTGGCATCATAACCTTTTTAAGTCCTAGGAATAAGTACAATGAAATACATAGTGATGTGTTTCCATTTATATAGAGCTATGGGTAATGTTTTCATCATCCCCTTACACTTTTTTTAATTATGATTTAACCTGATGAAAAAATAAGTACTAAAATACATATACTACAATCTTCCCCTTCATTTATTCCCACCTGAAATGATTCTTTAGATCTCTATGCATCATTATTCTCCCAGGACAGATATATATTGATAAAAAACATTCATAATCTAACATATCTTTTTTCAATTCTGTTATTTTTTGAAAACATATTCATTTTTTAAATCTTATAATTCAATCATTCTCAAATTTGAACTCTATAATATTACATATATTCTTCTATAGATCTATATCCTTGTTTCTTTCCACCTTGATCTTTATATGATAGAAGTTTGAGAATTAATTATGGAATGATAGGATTTATCCACTTCCCTTATAATTTCAATGTCTATATTTTCTAAACATCATAGTATTGGTTCACATTCAATACTCATCACAGATAAGGTAACATGGTCCGTCTAATAGAAAGCACCATTCATTTTTTTTCCTTCCCAGTTGGATAATGTATCAAGTATCCATAGTCCCTGATAAACTCTATCCATATCGTTTTGTGAATAGTTAACTCATTCTATGTGAATATATACATTAATATATTGTGATCAATATACATTTCACACTTTTCTCTATGGTGATAATGTCTCCATATCTTCAATGCATATATTACCACTACTAGTTACAAATTAGATTTGGGAATTTTTTATATTAATCATTGATTTGAATGATGCATAATCAACTGTTGTGTCATTAAACATTTGGATACAACCTAGTATATTTTTGATGCATCACTAAATATCATAAACCATTATATGCTATATAATAATGTGGGTATAAGTGTGGTGACTAGCCTTATATTGAGTTCCATGGAATTTCCTTTTTATTCGTTCATTAGGAGAAGCTTGAACTCCTTCCATGGTAACTTGGTTAGTAGAATTGATGGTGAGAATAAATTTATCACAAAGAATCCAAAATTTTCTATCAAATCTAATGAAATAGATAATTTCTATTTCACTCATTGGTCTGGGTTATTCTTAAACCACCTCTACCATTGATGGATTCAAATATATATACATAAATGTGATTAAATGTCTAATGAATCATCACTTTACTATCGATATTTCAAACATTATATATTTGGTATAAAATTTATCATCTATCAAGGCCTGTAACCCAATCCTCAATTGATCTTCATGACCTTCCCTATTATTCAAATATAAAATAATATAATTTATAAATACTACCATAAATTTATCGACGTAATCTCTATAGATTTTCTTCTTTGGATAAAATAAAATCAAAATATATTTTTTAATTATGAATATAAATGCAATGAATTTATAGTTCACATGTCTACTAAAAAGGTTTTATTTGGTATATCCTCCCATTCCATTTAATAAAGATATCCAGATCAAAGCTCAATCATTAATAACAATTCAGAACCTTATTTTTGCCCAAAAAAGTCATTAATATAGTGTAGTGGATACTTGTACTTAACCATGATATATTTGTGTCCATGATAATTAATTCAATGATGACTTGATACATCTATATTCATAAAAAATAGAACTGATACATATCATTGTGAGGCTCTTGAGTATATACAACCATAATCTAGATTTTCCTTGAGTTTCTTATTTAGTATTTATAATTCAATTAAAGATGTTCTATATGGATTCTATGATATACGAATAACTCCATGGATGAGTTCGATCATAAATTAAACCTACTAATCTTGAGTAAGAATAAAAATATTTTATAGAAATAAATTATCATTTTCCCAAACAATTATCATATCCTCAATATCATGTTTTCATAAATATTTGTTAAACATCTCCCTCATTATAATGTATTTAGATTCATATAATGTAATAAATTTACAAAGGTGGTTCATGGTTATAATTTCTTCAATAAATTATCATGATTTTATTTTGGATATGAATTATAACTTCCCATTCCCAGAAAATTAATATGGGATCCAGGTAGAGAGAGATTACATCCATACCCAAAAGAACATCAAAATCTACTAAAGGGAGAATAATCAAATCTTTAAGAAGAGAATTCACACATAATTATATCAAAGGAAATTTATATATTTGGGATTAAAACAACATAAAACTTATCATTTTCACCGATAAATTATTATCTATCTAACAAGTTGATAATTTGATACCCTATGAATATATTCCAGATTAAAAAATTATGGCTAGCCCTAGAATCAAATAAGACATTTTTTGTTCAAGATTTTATGATGAGTGTACCTTTCACCACATCATTTCCATTACCCATTTAAGTAGCTTTTATTTCATAAAAATTGACTTTCTCCCTAGACATAATAGTTTATTGAAATTTATTACCTTAATTAACCCTTAGTTTTGTGAACTTGTTTGAGTAATGCACATATTCAATATTATTACATAATTGAAGTGTGGGTGGTGAATTAGGTTAATATTTTATTATATATATATATATATATCATAAATTAGACTCTACATTTCCCTTTAATATTGTTGTTTTGATGGACATCTCCTCCACAAATGAATCCTTTTCTTAATCCTTTGAGACAACCCAATGCTTTATCCTATATATTCAACATATAATAATATAAATCTTCTTTCATACTTGTTTTTATCATTATAGTTTCCATGAACCCCCATTTTACTATTCTTATAACTAAATTCATGATAATAATAGGTCTATTAATTTCCTTTTACACCTTGAGATCACATCTTGCAATCCCTTCATAGCTATCAAATTCCTTTTCAATACATGGTTTTAAGACACTAAATAAAATATATATGTTTCAATAATACTAATGATAAAACCAAATTAAAAACATTCATGTATTATAAGGTTATCTTCATAGTTATAAATGGATTTATTATCCTTTAACTTCAGTACAAGGAATTATAACTCCATTTGAGAGTGGTGTGTTTGGGGAAAATATTTATGAAAAAGTTACATATTAAAATCCACTCTTTCCATAGATACAATTTCATTATATTTCTTTATATTCTTAATAATATTCCACTATTGGTAAAATTTACCATCAATATGATAAACCACTAAATAATCTATTCATGATTTCATCACTGATGAACAAAAATTTCCTTATATATTGTGTTGATGCATTACTTAATGATAATTGCAATAGAAGACCATCTAGTGGAATGTAAAAATTTTAAAAAGATGTATTAAATTTATAATTATTCCCTCCTTATCATGTTAGAGTGTGTGAATTGATTTTTTTATTAATAGCTTGAGGGAGTGAGGTGAGCACGACCAAAATATTTTAAACTCAATCTCTTAAATCAGTTGGTGGTACATTGGGAAAATCATTAAAATCTCTATGAAAATAATTGTTAATGTGATTCTGTCTTGTAATAGTCATTAACCAAACATGATTTTTTCATTGATTATAACACAATAATATATTAAGTAATAAATTTTATTATAAATGAAGTCAACACTATGATATCATAATTTAATGCATTGTCCTTTCATAAAATATATTTTAGGATCATCCTACTTTACTTTTGGATCATCAAAGGTTATTATAATTTTAATTATATTTATAAATATCATAATCCTAAAAAATAACTAAACCATGCAATAATACATACTGATGTGATAAAAGCACTATATACATACATATTACATCATTTTAAATGATTATTTGTCACATCTTTGAATAAATCATACCCAATAACCTATATGTTCAGTATATTTGGATAATAGACATATACAAAATGAATTTTAAACCATTTTTATAATCTCACAAAAATATACTTCTCACATAATACCATTTTAGGAACATAATACATAATATTCTTATTTATTACCTAGGTAATGGAAAGATATGAAAGGGTGATCCCATATGGTTTAGTAATGGTAAGAATGGGAGATAAAAATCTAAGATCATTATAGATAATAAGATTAGAATATTGGTATGATAATAAAATCATGTTTAAAGGTCCTTTATTATTTTTTTCTAATAATGTTTTATATTTGATGATAAACTACTTTTGGTAATGAATTTTTTTGAAAAAAATTAGAAAAAATAGTTTCTAGAAGTTAAGAGGAATTTATTATAAAGTCTCTAGAGTTGAAGAGAGTGAGAACTTTAGAAAGTCAAAATGTTTCTAGAGAATAAAAAATAAGGAATTTTATAATAGTTATAATGTAAAAAAATTAGAGATGAATATATAAGAGAATAATAAAATAAAAAAAGATAGAAAGGAAAAAATTTACTGGAGATAAATAATGTGAGAATAATAGAAGTTGAAAATTGTTAAAAAGTATTAGTATTTTTAAAGATGATTAAAAATGAAAATTAGAAAGATATAAATGTTATAATGACCAATGTTTTTGGAAATAAGGAATGTGAGAAAGCTAAAAAGTTAGAAAATATTTAATATTAGAATAGTTAGAAACTCAAAATCATGATATATAATAAGAAATATATATAGTTAAATAGTTATAATGTTAGGAAAATTTTAAATTCATATAGTTCTTGGATATGAGGAAAGTTAGAAATGCTAGAATTTTTTTGGATAAGAAGAAAAATAAATGTTTAGAAAATATAGATAGTATGGAAGTTTTTTAAGTTTATGAAATGAAAAAATATAGAAAGTTTCAAAGTTAATAGTTTTTCGGAGATGAGTAGTGTTAAAAAGTATGGATTCTATGAAATTTGTAGAGATTATGAATGTTATAAAGTCTAGAAGATAATAATGTCACTAAGATGAATAAATTTATATATTATAGAAGTTAATAAAGCTATTGACATGGTGATATTTAGGGATTTTAGAAGTTTATAAATTTAGTAAAATGAAGAAATTTAGAAGTTATAAAAGTTTATAAGATGTTGAAATTAAAAATTTCCAGAATATATGAAAATTATTGAGATGTGTAAATTAATAATTCAATAAAGTTAATAAGTTTACTTAAATTTACTAAGAAACACTCTTAAAAAATCAAATAATACTATGTAGATCTTTTCATCATGATGGAGATCATTATACAAATTGATGTTTTTTGAATTAATCAAATATTTAATTTTTTGTTTTTTCAACTAGGAATAAATTTTCTAAAGAAATGGACTATTTTAATTCAGATGGAGTTTTTATATAAAATAGTATTTTTTCAAGGATAAATAATATAATTTAACAGACAAAGCTGATGAATAGTATAATCAGATGGAGAAAGTGGATGAGCTATATAATCTGATGGATAATGTTAGTAAACAATGAATATGGATAGACAATGTTGATAAAGAGTGAAAACAGATAGAAAATCTAAATGAATAGTGAAAACAAATAGATGAACTTAATGAATAGTGTAATCAGATTGGAAAATACACTCAAAAGTATAATCAAAAAGAGAAAGTTAATGAAATTTAGATTTAGACTTGAAATGTTTATGAAAAATGGAAATTGAAATACAAATTTAATGAACAGTCAGGACGAAAAGACAAAGTGAATGAACAGTGAAAACAAATGGAAAAATTAAATGAATAGAAAAAATAATTATACAAAAATTTTGTTACAAGATGTACAACATTCATGTAATAAATTTGAAGTTTAAATTTATAAAATATTGAAGATTAAATGATTTAGTTGGATTATATACAACTTTTTTGTTACAATGACTGAAGAGGTTCCTTAAATATGCGTTTATTAACATTTAATGAATTATTGGTGATGATATGTTTGTAAAAATATTATATAATATTATGTAAGTATTTAAAATAATCCAATAAAATTGATTTTAGTAGAAGCATTGAAATTTTAATTTTAGTGAGAGGGAAAATAAATTTCATTTCCTACCTTTACTATCTTGGTAGAACTTATATAATGGTCTAAAAAGTAAAATGTACTCACCATTTTCTGCCATGTACAAAAAGTCAAAGAACTGAATACTTCATAGTAAAAAGTGAGTTTTGAATCGAAGATTACTTTTTGTGTTGAAGAATAGTGATGGATATATGGTTGTTTTAACATAATAATCAATAAATATGTTAGTTCATATTATCAGATATAGGTTTAGCATACAGAGTGGAACTGAGAGAGTTTCCATCTAGAAAGTTCATGAGGTGCTGAGTTTTGTTAAATAGAATAGAATAGAAGTTCATATATGACATATTTTCATAAGAGGTACATTATACATAGGTTACTGGATATAATAACACCATAAAAACACTCACTGTATAGAGAAATCACATAAAGGAATTGAATGGACATTCTAAATTAACATTCCAAGATAAGATTTCCCAATTTTATATATCTATTTATTTATCAAAATTGATACAAAAAATATGTACATTGAATCGATTCAGTATAATCATACCTATCAATATTTAGAAAGAGTGTAATAGGGGTTGGATCAATATTTTATTCACTTTTTTCTAATATAGATTTTCTAAGGATCCATGAGAGTATTCATGGAAAGGTTATAGGTTCTCAGACTGTGTCTGAACATTATAAATATTGTGTTTCTCAATTACATTCCTACATATGTAGCTTTTTGAGTTTATTATAAAACATTGACAAGGTAGATAAATCTAGTAATTTTTATCTGTTAAATTTAATAATGTTCTAAATTTTTAAAGAGAAAATCAATGATTCACCCCCTCCCTTCTATATGATTAAATTACTTTTATGAAATTAAATTAGTATCATATTGAGGTTTTATTGTTAAATTTTTATCATGTAAAATATCAAATATTACAAAAATAGAGGTTTCCATACCATTGATGGAAAAAAATTTCATGGTTGTAAAAAATAATGAGTCTCTATCTTCTATCAAATGGTTTGATAGTTATTGATTCTGAAACAATTAAGTTTCCAAACATTGAGAAATATTCTACTATGAGTTTTGTAGACAAATGAAACATTTATGTTATTGGAAAAGATAGAAATGTTATACTTATGTCTCTATTACAAATTGTTTCAGTGAAGGCGATGAGTCTCTGATAGAAAAATAAATTTGGGACAATATTGGAAGTATCTTTGAATGAAATATTTATGTTATGGAGGTAAATTTAAAAATATAGTGAAGGTAGTTTTTGTAAATCATAATGAGAGATGTTGAAACTATCGATTATTATTTCACCTGATTTGATGAATTTGTATGCAACATCAATGGTTTTGGATATTTTTCAGAAGATTCTATAATTGTACATAAAATATTGAGATACTTTCCTCAAAAGTTTTATTATAAAATCACATCTTTATAAGAAGTAAAAAAGTATGATTTTTTATTAATCATTTAAAGTAGATGACAACAATTTCATGGATTCCTTAATTAGTGGAGATCAAGAGATTCTTCCTAAACAAAATTAACACACTATGGGGAAGGGAATATAGGTTAGAATAAATAATGAGAGGAGTAATTAGTCAGACGTTGAATCAAGGAAGTCTGCGACATAGTTACCTCCACCCCATGTATGGTTCATGATGGCTTGTCCAATGAGTTCCTTGCATATATAGATGAGATAGACAATGGTCCAAGGGGAATTTATTTTTCTATGAAAAGAGTTAAAAATGATTATAGAATCTGTTTAAATCTTAGTAAGAGAAATGTTATCTTATAGACAAATTTCAATCCAATTATAAAATTCCTTATCATCAACTACAAGATAATCTCCTTTATCATAGTAGATACTAATGGTAATAATCATTAAAAACATTGAGTTGTGGACAAACCCTCCCCCTATCTTTATCCCATGATTATATGATCCATCAGAGTTGATTTTGAAACTATTACTAGGGTGTTTCCACTGTACCCATTTACCCAAGGATATGACAGTTATTCGTGATCAAATCCTTATTCTAATTTATTCTCTCAATATAATGAAATATTTCTCAAGAACTTATGGAATAATTCAATGAATCATAAATCAATTAAGTTTTTTTATAACCCTAATGCTTTGGATAATATACAAATTATGCTAACAAAGGTGTATATTTTATCACGAAATGAGCCACCGGGGCCTGTTTGGATGGTGATAAGCTAAGTGTGATAACCCTAATAATGACTCAGATAATAAATGACTTCAAAATATAGATTATAATCATGCATGAAATAACCTCTAGGAGACATATAGCATCCTAAGCTTCTCATTCATGGATATTACGTCTTTTTAGATGATTATTCACTAAATTAAAAAAATACACGTTTTAGGAATATAATAGTTCAGTTCATTTGGAAAGTTCTAATATATTCTTCTTAATTCAATAATGATTTCAATGTATCTAATAAAGATCTTACCCATTATTAATCATACTTAAAAAACAGTTCTGATAACCTGGGGAAGGAAACATAAGAAATGGTGATCTTTAGTTATCAATAAGGGTAAAAGAATATAAAACAATCTATGATCATATGAAATAATAATATGATCATAAGGGTTTTTTTATCCAACACAGAACTTAATAAATTCATACCCAACCTTTGATAGATCACAAACATGAGTCATGCCATAAAACATTATCATTTTGGAAAACATGTCCCATGAGGGTGAAAAATCATTATAAATCAATGAATAACCAAAATTTGATGCTATAAAATTGTGGAACCATCATAAATATTGAATAAAATTTATATATAAAGGTTATATACTAATACCATCAACAAAGTGGATCAAGATTCATCACCCATTTTCCTTTGCAGATTTGTACACACATGTTTCCCATTATGGATTAATATGAACCAATTTCCCATACTAGATCAAGACATTCCTATTTCCCATAGTGGATCAGTACATGCCTATTTCCCATATAGGATCAGGATGCACCTAATTCCCATAGTGGATCAATCCCATCGACATGTTCCCCATTGTTATCTCAGGATATATAAAGCTTTACATAATTCATTGAAAGGAGATATAATTCCCACCAATACTTGGTTATTATGTATCCATTTTCTAAATAATAAAATTAATATGTATATATTCCAAAAGATCATAAAATAATAATAATATTAGAACCCATGAAATGAAATGGGTTTCATAAAAATTTTATTATATCATAAAATGTGGAAAGAAAGGTGTTTCATAATCATTTCATCATTTTATCAAAGCAAAAGCCTTGAAAAAATAAGTGGATTTCATAACCATTTTATCCTGGTATAACCCATCAAATAAAAATGTGGCTCATAAAAATATTTCCATTATATAAATATACCATTCATAAAGAGAATAATAATGGTTTTCATGGATCATATCCCCAACAAATCATAAGCAACCTTAATGGATATTGTCTTAGATGGAGAATACTTTTGAAAGATCACATGGAATGTTTCAAGAGTAAAATGACTTTTCATTAAGAATCACTTTTTAAAAGTAAAATTTAATAAAATATGTTGGAAATAATTTTCATTGAAAACTACCATGAACCTGTATAATGTAATATTCAAAAAATCATTTAAATCATTTCCCGAGGACAATATTTATTCTTATTTGAAAAATTCTTTATAAAATATAAAACACTTTAAAAATAATTTTCAATTCAAAATTATTTATTTAAAATTTAAAAATATACCAAATAATAATGAAATAATTTTCTTTTAAAAGTACTTTGAAAACATTTAATGGAATATTTATATCATTGATCGATCATGACAATAGGAAATATTATTCATGTTGTGCATGTTAATAAAATGATTTTTTCCTATATTTTAAAAAAAAAAGAAAAAACAGA
Source organism: Viscum album (assembly GCA_963277665.1). Lineage (NCBI taxonomy): Eukaryota > Viridiplantae > Streptophyta > Magnoliopsida > Santalales > Viscaceae > Viscum > Viscum album. The sequence continues at coordinate 2,050,680,491 of OY728125.1, forward strand.
CTTTTTATGAAAATTATATAAAGGTTACTCTTAATAAAATGAAAAAATTATAACCAGGATAAAATTTTATTTAATGAATCGTGTTAAAAAATAATAAAATATTTTGAAAACATATTTAGAAAATATGGTTTTGGAATAAAACAAATTTTTGTCCAAAGAGAGAAATATTGTCATGTTTTTATAAAAATTATTTTTTATTTATTTTAAGTACAAAATTGTTGAAAAATAAAATTATTACTTAAAAAATCATGAAAAACTATAGGATATGAAAATTCATGAGTTCCTTGAGAGATTGATTAGAATATTTTATCATCGTAAGCTAATCGTAAACAATCTTGATAAACAAAGTGATTATGATATAAAATCAATACCACAATGTAACATTGAATAGTAACAACCATGAAGGAATAAAATAATATGTAACTTAAAATATAATAAGAATAAATAAATTAATAATATTAAATTTTATAGGGGATTTATATACACCACATAAAAGAAACATGTGGTGAATATGGAATGTGTCTCATAGAAAAATAAAAGTGAGGCACAAATCCCACACCATAAGTCTGGAATTCCATAATACACATTAAAACATCATTTATAATAAATATGAGTTTATTATAAATCTATTAAATTAAAAAAAAATTATAAATCATACCATATGATATTTTCTCATGACCCTTTATTACACATTTATTAATAATTCCATGTTAATGTTACTTTTTAGTTAATACCAACTATGTTTTTGTTATATGTTTTGATTTTTTATTTTTCGTACTCTTAGTTTGATCATTAATTAATAAAAAAAATAATTATAAACATGATATTAAAATAGTATATAATTTTTATATATGTATTTATACTAATTTATATTCTTTAGTTAGAGAAAATGAAATACATTTTTCATAGAGATGATAAGCTATACGTATGCATGAATGTTGCTCCCATTTAGGTATAAAAATAAATGAATGAATTAAAAATGATATATTATCATTATAGAATAATATAAATGTCATATGTATCATATATTCTCATTAAAACCATCCTTATTACCTTTTATAAAAATCATGCATAATTCACATCGCTCTGCAAGGTAGTAGTGTGTCGTACACCAGAGCAATGTTATTATATCCCCAAAAAATAGAGTGTGTGAAGGTATATATGATGTAATAAGTATATAAGAATAATAATATCATAAAAATATCATATATAAACAATACATACATAGTTAGTTTTATCCAATAAAGGTGGTAATGTAAGAACGAATGACATCAGATCGTGAGGTGGTAGTCCTCTATACACACAAATGATGATTTTGTATCCCATTTGATGGAAGTGGAAATGGTTTTATGTTATTAAATAGTTATAATAAAATATCATTATATAGGATATTATAGTTTTATTATATTATAAGAGTTAATATTTAATTAATTATGGAAAAATAGAAATGAAAAACAAGGATCTTAGTAGTGATGAAAATTTTAATTGCTTAGAATCACCTCATTTGGATCGCTTATTAAGGACCCTACTATTGTTATTTTTTGGGGACTATATGATCTATAAAATGGTTTGGGATTTTATTGAAATATTTTGGGAGGTTTTTTAAAAACTACATGTCTTGATTGGTGTGAATAAGTGAAGGGTCATGGTGTCCTATTATTAGTGGGGGAAATGAACCCACCTGGAAACTACTTAGAAATTTCCAAAAATAATCCAAATTAAAAAGGTCATTCAAAATAAAAAATATTCCAAATTAAAATAGAATGAATCATGGGAAGTATAATATTGAAAAAGTTTCATCCAATAATTTTTCAAGTGTCATTGTTATTGTAACCCATATCTTTTATGTTATCCACCCACATGTTGGTAAACCCTTTTTCACTTTCACCATGGTAATTAATTTTTTACTATTTTCACTATTTATTTTGGTAAAAAATTATGATGAACTTTTTAGATAATATAAATTATTCTAATAAAAAATATGGAATCAATTTTTCTAAATTAAAATCATAGAAGTGAAAAAATTTAAGTTAAAATTAATCTCGTAGATGTAACGAGAAAGTGGGCTTTCAATGAGATAATGTTAACAAATTTAGGAAGTTTTTATATCCAATTTTATAAAAAATTGATTGAAATTAAATAAATTTGATCAATAGATATATATTTTATATAATGTTACATTAAAATTAATCTTAACTATATTTTATTTTTTTAATAATCCCAATGAAAGGGATGTTTTCAATTAAAAAATATTATTTTTCACTATTCAACAAAAAATTGTTCTTTTAATAAAATTATAACAAATTAAACATATGATTAAATTGAAATGATAATTCCAAAAAGGAAATTTATCTTTCCAAATTTTTTTTCTAAAATACTCAAAAACATATTTTAAAATAATAATGAAAAAAGTGACAAAACTACTTTTTAGCTAAATATATATTGTAATTATCAAATTCTATTTATTCTCTAATATTGTCTATAAAAAACTTAATATGAATTTCAATCCGTTGATTTGATATAAAATTTATAAATTTCCATACAAATATTCACCAAAACAATTATTTTAATTCATTGATATAAAACATCTTAATTTTCATAAAAAGTATCATTTAGAATAAGATGTCCTATATTTTCTTATAGTCTTGATTTTCATTTTTTAATTAAATTTTCACAAAATAATTCACTTTAAAATCATTCATAAAAAACATATTTTCATAATTTATTTAATACTATTAATTCTTTATATTCTGAAGGTTATGTAATAACTATCAAAATAATATTTTAATAATATGTCATGTTTCTTTTAAACATAATGTTGTGTGTAATGAAAGATGAAATTGGTTTTATGTGTAATGGAAGATAAACTCGATGTTTCATGTAACAAAAGATAAAATCAGTGTTTCATCTAATGTAAGATAAAACCAGTGGTGCATGTATGACAATCTAAAATACGTGATGTGTGTAATGAAATATATTGAAAATATTAAATTAATTAAAAAAAATATTTCACAAAATCTCATGCTGTAACATTATACCCCCCATAAAATGAATTTCACCCTCAAAATTAATATTCAAAATCAAAGGTTTAACATTTGAAAATTCTTTCATTGAATACCACATTATAAAAATTAATAATAATAATAATTCCCTTAAAATGGAAAGTATTATAATATAATTATTACCTAAGGTAACTCATAACTAGGTTTCCATAATGGAAAACATAGGTGGGAAATGAAATCATGGACATATAAGAGAAAACTAACACCCAAATGCTGAAGGATAGAGATATTTAACAAAGTGAGAAGATAAATAAAGACCCAAAATTTATAAAAAACAGTTGTAATAAAGGTTAATGATATCATTAAAATTGGCGATACCATGAAGAAATTTTATTTCAAGACCCATTTCTAAAAGTTAACGATTTTTCATGAAATGATATAATTACAAGATTTCATTTCATTTCATAAGCACAATCTCACCCTATAGTAAGTCTTTGATAAATTTACACTTCATCTCTTACTCTAAGAAAATATGATGAATTTTCTTTTCCTAAAACACTAATAGATCATTTTATCCATAAATTGAATGTTAAATCAATACACCTATCTTTAATTATCATCACAGAAAAATGGTTAGCACAAGTTATCCAACATGCATAAATCTTTATATGGTGAAGTATAACATTAAAATATTAAACCATTTCCAACGTTCAACGTAAAATATTCCATAAAAGGTTAACCTTATAAACCATAAAAAATTTATAAATAAGGTCATAATATTTCTAAAAACCCAAATAACATCAATCCCCCATATATCATATAGTAGCTCTTGATTGTGACATACCAAACATGCGAGTAACCTCATCATGTATTCTCTTGAAATATGATAATAACTAGAATGAACATAAAACCATACTAAAAACAGACATGATTCATTATAGAAAACACGAATTATTAGATATATTATTTAAATAAAAAAATAGTGTAAACACTTTCCATGATATCATAAACCACTTTGTTATCAATTCCTTTATTAGTTTTATGGTCATAAATACTCTTTGATTTTATTTATCCATATAAATCATATATATATATATATCAAAATACCATTATCTCGGCATGAATAACACATTAAGGGTTATCATTCCCTTAATCAAGCTTTTTCTATGAATATCACCCTACCATTAAATCACTTTTCTAGTTCATCAGCGTCATTCAACATATTCTTTCATATCCTTAAAAAATATTATGCTGAGAAAACATTATAAATTTATTAATTCTTGAATTATAAATCATAGATACTTAAATCGTCCCACATCCTTCTAAAATGATTAATTAGTCTTTATCATCTTATTATTTAATACCTCATTCCTTTTAGAAACCATTTGTAGTTTCTTCATCATTAGAAATATAACAATTAATCATAAAACCTCGTTGATTTACTTTATGAGCCCTTACCCTTGGACATTTATTTTCATAATACACATACTTCCCATATTTAAAACATTTATCTGTTGATAATATATAAATGAGACCAATATTCCCATCTATTTTATTAACAAAATATTTCATTTTTCCTTGGAAATTAATTGCATTGTGTCCTTATTTTCTACACTTAAAACATCCTTGTGTCCCTCTTTGACTTTACATTGAGTAATTCTTCCCAAATTCTGAACATATAGGATAATAAATCAGATTTCATCCATGGTCTCCACAACACGAACTCTCAGTAAACTCTCTCATTCTCTTCTTTGGAGAGTCCAAGAGCTGGTTATCGTGCATGTTGTTAATCTTGTTCTAGGATAACTAAATAGGTTTAATCTTAATATACTTCACTCTAGTTATCATCTCATTTGGATACCCATCATAAAATTTTCTTTCACATTCAATGTAAACCCAGTTTCTTATGGTACCCTCCATTTAATAAACAAAATCATAGTGTGGGAAAACCTAATCATAGTATACAACCACATAATCCATAAAAATAACTTATAGGTTGTCTAAATACTTACCCCGTTATTTTGAAAATAATACACCTTAAGTTTGAACTATTTTATTCATAGTCATATTCTATTTTATCCATTTATTATGATAAATAACGGTTTTGTTAATTCGCAATGAATATTCCCTAAGAGAGTTAAAATAGGTCTTCAGAAATTCCCATTGTTCTGCACAAGGTGAAAATCAAGTCTAATTAATTATATATTTTTTTAGAGTTATTATCCCTTGGTACCTATGTGAAAAATACACATCTAATTTTAGAATACATACATGGATTTAATTTCTTGAAATCCATTACCTCCATCCTTTACCGAAATTCCCAAATCTCTTCCAATACACTGACTCATCATTAGACTTATCCTTAGAGACATTAATAGACATAACCTTAAAAATATCCCTATAGATATCACTAAAGTTTTCTCATCCTAGCTTCTAAAAGATAACTAAACCGGTCCTCTGATACCAACTATAGCAGCGTAGGATTCTCATATTTTGATATTACATCTATTATATAAATATTTATTGCAATACCCAAACACATTCATATGGACAATAATTTTTTAGTTCCATTAGAGATTTGGAAAACAATATTTTAATTATTGAAGGATCTTCAATGTATCCCATAATGTTCTTCCCCTTTAGCACTCTTACTTAAAAACCATTATTCATGACACAGGGAAGGATACATAAGAATGGGTAGTCTAAGATTCTTGGTAGTGGTAAACATATGATATATCAATATATGATCATATATATCACAATAATGAGGGTACATGATCATAAAAATAACTTTTGAAATTAATACCAAAAAAGTAATAGATAATAAACCTGTGTCATGGAATAAAACATTATTATTTGCAAAAACATGGCCCATAAGGTTCATAAATAATCATAAATCAATACTAAACTATAATAGTATGTCATAAAAGTATGGAACCATCATAAATATTGAAAAAAAATGTCAAGGATTAATACGAATACCATCGATATAGTAGATTAGGACTCATCACATGTTTCCTATTGTGGATCAGGACACACCTACATCCCATTTTGGATCAGGATACACTCATTTACCATAGTATATCAATACACACCTATTTTTTATAGTGGATCTAGACAAACCTATTTCCCATTTTGGATTAGGACACAACTGTTTCCCATACAAGATTAAGACCGTCGACTTGTTTTCTATTTCTATCTCATGGGATATAAAGATTTAACCAATACATTAGAATGAGATATAGGTCTCACCCATCTTTGGTTGTAACCTAAACACCATCAAAAAATGAAAATCATACATATTTGTGACACAATATCAAAATAATTCATCATATTTGAACAAATGAAATGGAATTTGATTCAAATTTTATTTTCATAAATTAACATGTGGAGAAGAAGATGGTTTCATAATCATTTAATTATTTAATCAATGAATAAACCATAGAATAATAGGTTGGGTTCATATGAATATTATCATGGTATAAATCATGGAAGGGAAATGGGTTTCATAAATATATTGTCATTATAATTATATACCATTCAATGATTTTTTAATAAGTGAATTCTTTAATAATGTCCTTATAAAACAATAAGTATCCTCAAATGATTTCATCTAAGATGGATGATTATTTTGACAGATAACTTGAAAAATATTATAAGTAAAATTTATTTTATATAGAAATAAAATAATAAAAATATAAATTATTAAAATATTTTTGAAATAATTTTATTTGAAAATGACTTTGAAAACATATAATGGATTCTTTAAAATTATTTAAAACATTTCATGATGAAAATATCATTTTCCACTTTTGGAAACACTATTCAAAACATAAAAAACTTTGAAAATACATTTCATTTTAAGATAAATTATTTAAAATTTAAAAATTTTCCAAATATTAAGGAAATAATAATACTTGATATTTTTTGGAAAACATGTAACCGAATCTTGAAATCATTTAGTATTAATGATAGTGGGAAATTATTTTTTCATGTTTTCCATGTTAAAAAACAAATATTCTTTTCACATTTTCACCCAAATACAAAGGGTAATTGTCAATTAAAACAACATTAACATTAATTTTAAATAATTTTTTAAAAATTAAAACATGGGTACAAATGTATTTAATAAATAATTTTACAAATATTTTAAAAATATTTTTGAAAATAGATTTATAAAAAAATTATTTTGGAAGAAAAAAAATATCCAACAAAAGAGAGAAATAAAGGCAGATTTTCATATAACCTTTTCTAAAATAGTTTAAGTACCAAAGAGTGGGAAAATGTAATTATTTCTTGAAAATATCATGAAAATATATAGGAGAATAAAACTCATGAGTTCTATGAAAGATGGACCGTAATATTTTATCATCATAAATTTTATCATCAATCATTGCGATAAATGATGATATTGTAAAATAAAATCATTAACACTTTGGTGACACTGAATCATAATCCCCATGAAATAATTAATAAAAAAAATTAAATATAATGAAAATAAATAAATTCATGATATTACATGTCAATGTAATTGTATATACCCATAAATAAAATAAAAATTGTGAGAATATGGCATATGTCTCATAGAAAAATAAATGTGAGTTTCAAATCCCTTACCTCAAGTCTTTTCTTCTAATATACTTATTCAAAACTCATTTATAATAAATAAAATATTTTTATAAATATAATATAGAACCATATTTAAATACATCATACCATATATGATTTTCTTATGACCTTCTATAACCCATTTATGAACAGTTTCATGGTAATGTTATGTTTAAGGTAATAGCAACTTTTTCTTCATTTATGTTTTGATTTTTTATTGTTGGTCCTCTTAAATTGATAATTATTTAATCATATAAAAATTTAAAAAATTAAATAAATTTCATATATATTCATTATATATGTATTTATTGTAATCCAAAAAATGTTTTGGTAGAAAATGAAACACACCATTCATGGATATGGTAGGTCGTACGTGCGCATGAACATCATTTACATTTTCTTATCAGATTAAAATAAGAAAGTATAATGATATATTATCATAAAAAATCATTTTTTGGCCACACATATCAAATATTTTTATTATAACTATTCTTATTACCTTCCTTGTAATGCCTCAATGAATTATATCGCTTCGCAAGGTGATAGTCTACTATACACACGAGCGATATTATCATATTCAAAAAAATGGAGACTGTTAAGGTATGTGTGATATAATAATTTTATAAGAATAATAACATCAAAAAAATAAAGTATATAAGTATTAAATACATCATTACTTCATTCTATTATATGTCGTAATGGAAAAACCAATTATATCGATTTATGAGGTTATAGTCTGCCATACACTCAAACTATGACTTCGTAACCCATTTGATGGAAGCTTAATTCTTTTTAATGTTATTAAATTAACATAAAAACATATTAGTATATAGGAGATTGTTTTTTAACATTATAATATTTAAGATATAATTAATTGTGGAATAAGAATAAATAAAAAGAAGGAGCTCAGTGAAGACAATTACCTTTGAATAGAAGAGCCTCCTTTGAATATCTTATTAAGGACACTAGTGTTGGTATTTTAGGTGGGAAAATAATCTAGAAAAGGGATAGGGTTGGTGGGGAGTAATTTTATCAGTGATTATCTGATCTATAATTCTTTATATGTGTGTTGAAATGGATTGTGGTGGTATCCTTTTATAAGTTGGTGAAATGAACCCACCTGGAAAGACCATAGAAATTTCCCAAAATAATCCTAAATAAAATGGCCTTTACCAAGAAAAAATCATCCAAATAACAATAGATTAGAACTTTTCAAAGATAATATAGAATTAAAATCATAAAATAGAAATTTTATAAGTATTATAGTTATTTTAACCCTTATCATCATAGTTTAACACCTAGTAAACTCATTTTTACATTAACGGTGGTAATTAATTTTTTACTCTTTTCACTGTTCATTTTGTTAAAAAATAAAGTTGAAATTATTAGATAATTTTAATTATTATTATTATAAATGTCGAATACATTTTTTTAAATTAAATTCATAGAACTCGGGAAATTTAATTTAAAATTAATCTTCTAGATGTGATGAGTAAGTGTGATTTCAAAGAGATAATGTTCAAATTTCAAAAAGGTTTTATATCCAATATCAATATGAAATTTATTAAAATAACCTAAATTGGATTAATAGATATATAATTGATCTATGTTTACATTAATTCCAATTTAAAATATAATTTATCTATATAAATAATTTATATGAAAAAATTGTTTTCAATTAAAATTCATTATTTTTCAGTATTCATAAAAAATCAATCCTTTTAAAAAATTCCCAAAAATTCACCCTAACGTAATCCTTTAATACATATTTCAAAAATAAAATTTATTTTTTAAAATTATCTTTATAAAAGTATAACATATTATTTATAAAATAAGTTACCAAAAAAGGGGACAAAACATATTTATAGAAAAAATGGAGTCTTAATTGTAAAATTTGACATATTCCTATACACTGCCTATAAGAAAAATAAGATGAACATTAATAAGTTGATTAAATATATAATATAAAAATTTTATTAAAATAATTCACCATAATTGGTTTAATTTCTTAATTAAAGTAAAACATGTTTCCTTTATAAAAATATTTTTTCATAAAAAGATTTCCTTTTTTTTCAAATTTCATTTTTTTAATTAATTGGTCACTAAAGAATTCATTTTATATACATGTGTAAACCATTTATTTTCCTAATTTATTTAATCTTATTCAAAACCACCATTCCCACAGTTAGGTGTAACTTTCAAAATAATGTTTTAATAGTATATCATTTTTCATTTAAACTCACTGTTTCTTTTAATGTAAGCCAAACATGGTGTTACATGTAACACAATCTAAAATAATTGTTACATGTATTGGAAGATACACTCGATGTAGTATTAAATATATGTGGTGTTGTGTGTAATGATATATAAACCCATTATTATTTTTAATGAAAAATAATAAAAATACATAATTCAGTTGAAAAAAATTCAAAAAATATTGGGTTGTTACAAAAAACATCAAAGTATGATAGTATAAAGAAAATTTGTAGAGAAAAAAAATACACATCCAACCCGAAATTTATTCCAAAACTATAATGAACTAAATTATGAAAGTTTTAAGAGGTCCTAGCTCAAAATCTACAACGATGTCCACCGAACAAGGTCTTAACCATGAAGTACCACAATACCCCTCTACAAGCATGTTTATGAATGTCACCGTTGGTCTGTATGAAGTCTACATAACACACAATGCATACGGGAAAATCCCATATAAGTGTGAGTATATATAGACAACTAATAGGACTCCATGAAAACCAATATGCGGAAATAAAAAAAAGAATTAGTTTGATCCTTAAATAATGAGGGTATAGAAAAATAAAAATCAAATATGCTTAAATGAAACCCAGGTTAAGGGAGATAGTGGATATTAATCAAGCAATCCATCTAAGAATATAAAATTTACTTATATCTCTAAATGTATTATCTTGTTTCCATTAACCATGTGCGATCTCATGAAATTAGGTTTGAGGTCCCTCTCCACACCACTGTGTGTATTAGATGGGGGGACTATATCCTAGCCATGAATCTCATGTAACTTCCCAAGAATATAGATGTCCATCTCCTTGTCTCTATATAGAATAGTTGATGGAGCATTACTCCAATGGAGTCCCTACCCACTGCTAGAGCTTAATGATGGTGAATCCACTCCACAGAAAGAGGACACATTCCCACTATAATGTAAGGGAGTAGAACGTTGACATATATTAAAGATATGGTTAAACAGAACCCTGGAGAGAAACAGGGGAGTACTAACCTTGATAAACCTCCAGTGATCAATTCTGATTGATGTCACTGACTAAGCATAACTGAATGAAGCGACCCACTAACATCACCTAAATAAAATCTAATGCTAAAATGAATCCCACTAGGTTGTTCCATAAGGAAATCTAATTAGGATGGTATACTCCTATGAAAAAATCTATGTCCCAAACAAAGTGATGTCTGAGGTAGAAGGTTCTAGAAAATGAACACAACATGTACTATTGGGCACATGTATGTGACATCAAGTGAACACTTGGGAATCTATTTTCCACAACATGGATTGGTAATCCACGTGACACAACATGGTCTATAGATGGGTCACACGGTGTGTAGAGTCACCCAATGTATTGAAATAATAATCTCAGTACATGGCTCGAGTAGATATTTACTTGTGAATATAATGTACCTCAATGTACAAGACATGTCTGCTAATATGGGGTCTGGGGCATGTGCCTTCAAAAAATAGTCTGGCTGCTCGAGTAGTATCACATGGTGTTTGGGACCTCCCACAGGGCTTGTGAAAATTTACTCGGCTATCACCCTATCCATTGTGGAATCTTGGACTACACGACATGTGTTCCTCTAGGATATAAAAAATGTAGTCAGAGATTTCATAAAAAGTGAAGTATTCCTACACATAGACTCCATATATGGGATTCCTATTAGTTCCCACACTATTTAGCATTCCCTATATTGATGATTATGATGTGTTATTGTTGAGAAAGTGTTGTTTTCAACAATACTCTATCTTTTTATGATGATTTTGATGTTCACAAATACCCTTATTTGTTATTCTAAAGAATTTACATTGTGTATATTTTAAGAAATTGTTATTATTTATTTATCTATTTTAGAATAATATTTATGAATTATTATCTATGTGTAATATTTGAAAAAGTGTATAGAAATATCTTTTAGCGCTTTAGCATGTTCTAGAAACACTGTTCATGCTCTACGTGTTCAGAAATCACCTTAACGTGTTCTGGAAACACTGTTCATACCCTACATTAAGGAGCGTATCGAAAGGATAAAATCCATTTTTTATAGGTTATGAGAAAATTATGTAAGAATTACCCTACATTTGGAAGGAACCTCACATTTGGGATATCAAAAAAGTATGGAATAAGAATCTTATGTTTTGTATGGAATGATATGTTTGTTTCTCAAAAGTATAGTTAATCAACCTCACTTTTTTTAAAAACCATTTGTTTTATAAAAAAGTATGGATCATGTAACTTATATTTAGAAGCTTATACAAGTATGGATTATATAATATATGATTGAAATTTGAAGAGAAAACTTTGGTTTATCAACCTTACGTTGTGAACCTTATGTTCAAAGAATGTATACTATGCAGTTTAACCCTATATTTGGCATTCAGAGATTCAAAAACGTCTTTATCGAGTAATGGTCATTATGCAGATTATCAGGATAATTTCAAGACATAATAAAAACTTGATTTTAAGGCATGTATTTTATTTATTGAAATTCATTTTATTTGTGATTAAAAGGATCTTCTTAGAGGATATTTTCATGATGAATATTAAGGACAGTTACGACTACTCTGTTATTCAAACTTTTGAATATCGCAATTCTATAAGAAACTTTTGGGGATTTAAATTTGAAATTAAAATGATTTTCTTTATGATATATATATATATATGTTATTTTTAATTGATGTTTATTCAATATAGATCATTGTGAAAGAGATGAGAAGAATAGATTCTTGAGTTTTTCATGACTATGATTTTCAGATTCATTCGAGTTTTACAGATCTGCTATCACAAGTTATAATCCAACTTAGTTTTCTGAAGAAGAAGAAACACATTTAAGATTCATCATTTCTTCATCGAAGACCTTTTGCGAATCTATAAAAGTTTTTTATGTTATTTCTATATCTATCGAAAACTAGATCGGCTCAGAACTACTTCTTCTTAAAGACCATTCTCTCTAAAGACGTCGATCTATCTACTATTAGTTGTGTGTTGTTGCAACTACGAAGAACAAACTAGATAGTATTTTCAAACAAATAAACTTTCTATTTTGATTAACCAGATTCTCATACTAAGTTGTGTATTTAGTTCTGTGTATGAAACAAAAGGCTCTGTTTTAGCCTTAATTTGTAAAGGATTTAACTGCCTGTACTCAATTATGAATGGTCTATTGATAAGAGGACCAAATAGTGAAAATCACCAAGCTCGTAGAGTAGAGCGTTGGTGGAGTGGACTAGGGGTCTTCTGGTCCCCAAACCACTATAAATCCTTGCATTATTTAATTGCTTATTTTTCACTGCATAAACGATCTTATAAATTTAAAAAAGACATACTTGGTTATCACCACGATTCGTGATGAATTTGTAAAAGACACAATTCACCCACCAGTTGTTTGTATTTCGTATAACCCGACCCAACAATTGGTATCAAAGTAGGATCATTTGTCAAATATATAACAAGAAGATTTTTTTGGATTATACATGGCATAATGGCTAATACACGAGAGGGTATGTCAATGGTTCGTGATTTCTATTTCAATGGTGAAAATTATGGATGCTGGAAATCTAGGATGACCATCTACTTAAAGAAACTTTGATACATAGTCTACTCAAAAATTCTAAATCCCTATATGATTCCAGTGAAACATGAGACATGGAGTACTGATACAGAAGAAGAGTATGACATAAACTTGAAATCAATTAATGCTATCATCTATGGTCTTGGACCAAATTAATTCAATAAATTATCTTAGTTTCTAAAGACTTATAAAATGTGGAAGAAGATTGCAGTTTCCTATGAAGTAACTCACAATGGAAAACAAATGAGGTATGCCACTACAAAATTGAAATTTGGCACATTCATAATGTTTGAAGGAGAAAGCATCACCCAGATGAACAGAAGGCTTACAAAAATTGTAGATAATATCACTACCTTGGGTGAGCCTGTCAAACAAGAAGATCAAGTCCTGAATGTTCTAAGTGTACTACCACGAATATGGAATGGAATTTTGACTGCCATTAGGAAATCACCACCAGTCAAAAATCTTACAATGATAGAGTTAATTGGAACTCTTATGATGTATGAAGCTGAGATGGAAGAAGAAAAAAATGGGAATAAATTATTGATCAAGAGAGAAAATACTGCTTTGAAAGTAACATCCCAAATGAAGAATAGAAAAATGAATAATTAATTCAAAGGGAAATTAGAAAATTCTGATTCATCAAATTCGGATGTGGAACTAGCTCAGCTAGCCTGAAAGTTCAGAAAAGTCTACAAAAATAAGAAGGGATTCAGAAAATCCTTTAAAAATGATGAAAAAGAACCAAGAGAAGTCGGATGCTATGAATGCAAAATGATGGGTCACATTAGACCTGAATGTCCTCAATTAAAAGAATAAGAAAAGAAATTTTTCAATAACATTGATCATGAGTAGAAAGACAAAAGAGCAATGAAATCAACCTGTACTGTTTCTGAAGACTCAAGTAGCTCATCAAATTTTGACTCAGAAAATGAAGAATCAAATCTGAAAGCAAACATGTGATTTATGGAAGAAGCTAATGAGGTACAATCTTAGTTCACATCTGATTCAGATTCTATTTCAAGTTGTTCAAATGATAAACGTGCAACCAACTACAACATGCTGGAAAAGAAATATGATTACTTATTTAAGAAACATAAATCACTAAAAAATATTCACAATGCTCTTTTAGGAGAAAGAGACACTCTACTAATATGACATGAAGAGTTAATTGAAAAATATAATCCATTAAACATAAACAATATAGATAATGAAACTAAAATAAAAACACTAAAAACAGAAGTAGAAACATATAAAAGGCAGCTCTTGTTTTTACAAAAGTAGAAAATATACTAAATGAAATTCTTGGAAAAAATTTAATTTAAAAGGAAAGATATGGAATAGGATGTAAAGGTGAGAAACCCAAACTATATAAAAACTATTTTGTACCAAGTATAAAATGTATAATTTTAAACTACTATGTATCAAAATGTCACATATTTAAAAAATCTTATTTACGGACACTGAAAATAAGTGGGATTAATAAAGCCATTATTGCATGTAGTTTATATGATTATATTGATTATAGAAAAACTAAGAAATTCTGGGTTCCCAAATCTTTGCTAACTAACACTACTGGACCCAACAGAATATGGGTACCAAAAAAAACTTCTGTTTAAATATAGTTGCAGGATACAGGTCATAGAATCAGAAAAACTAAAATCTGGTATATGGACATTGGGTGCTCTAGGAATATGAGTGGAAACTCATCAAATTTCAGAACAGTAACTCTAAAGGACAAAGGACTAGTCACATTTGGTGACAATGCCAATGGTAAAATAATTGGCATTGGAATTGTTATAGATCCCAAACATTTATCAATTAATAAATTACTCTATATACTAGGATTTAAACACAACCTAATAAGTATCTCTAAACTATGTGATTATGGATATTCTTTAATTTCCAAACAACTGTTGTTCTGTTTTGAATGATAAATTTCATAAATTTAGAGCACCCAGATCTGATGATGTTTATTCCATGGACTTAAATTCCTTGTGTAAAAAAAAGTTAAACTGCTTAACTTCTAAGATAAATGAATCATGGATATGAAATATAAGAAATGGACATTGCAATATATATTTTTTACATAAGTTATATAAGAGACAATTATTTTTTGATTTGTCGAGTCTCAAATTTGAAAGTGATAGATTCTGTGATGCATGTCAACTTGGCATGAAAAACAAATCATCCTTAAAATCTGTTAAATAAATTGCTACATCTAAGCCTCTAGAACTCATCTATATGAATTTGTTTGTACCTTCCAGAATTGCATGTTTGGTAAGAAAATTATATGTATATATTTTAGTTTAGAACTATTCCAGATTTACTTGGATTTATTTTCTAAAATACAAAAATGAATCATTTACTATATTTGAAAGTTTTTTGCAAAGCTGTTCAAAATTAAAAAGGTTTTAAAATAATATCATTAAGAAGTGATCATGGTGGAGAATTTGAGAATCTGGAATTTAATTAATTTTTCTCAAATATGAGTATTAAACACACCTTCTTTGCACTAAGAACACCTCAACAAAATAGAATTGTTAAAAGAAGAAATATGACTATTCATGAAAAATCTAGGACTTCTAAATGAATACAGTCTTCCAACATATTTTTTGGCAGAATATGTAAGCACAACTTTCTATATAATTAATAGAGTTTTAATGATACCAATTTTTAAAAAGACACCCTATGAACTCTGAAATAACAAAAAACCTAAAAGAAATTAATTTAATCTTTTTTGGAGGTAAGGTTTACACCTTAAACCCGAAGGACAATCTTGGTAAGCTTGATCCAAAATCTAATGAAGTAATTTTATTAAAATATTCTGCTACATTAAAAGATTATAGTGTTTTTAATAAAAATTCAAGGATTATTGATGAATCAGTTAAATTAAAATTTGATGAATCTGATCCCTTTGAGAAAATGAAAGGACAAATTGATGAATCTGACTCTAATGATAACATGAGACTTGAGAAATTGAAAGATGATTTTGAAAAATAAATAAATAAAATTCAGTCTATTTTAGAAGAACATGACATTATAGAACCTAGTAGTGTACTACCTAGACAATCTAGAACCCTAAAAATTCACTATTTTGAAACTGTTATTAGTGACCTAGACACTGGAATAAAAACTAGACGAAATGTAGGATATCTTATTAAATTCTCTGCCTTTCTATCCCAATTAGAACCTAAGACATTAGATGAAGACTTATTTTATGAAAGTTAGATGATAGTAATGCAAGAAGAACTAAACCAGTTCATGAGAAATAATGTTTGGAATTTAGTTGAAAGACCTTAGAACTATCTCGTTATAGGAACTAAATGGGTCTTTAGAAATAAACAAGATTATCAATGAATAATAAATTGAAATAAAGCAAGACTAATAGCTAAAGGATATAATCAGGAATAATGTATAGATTATGATGAGACCTTTGCACCTTTAGCTAGATTAGAAGCCATTAGGATCCTTTTAGTATTTTAATATCATATGAACATTGAATTATTTTTGATATATGTTATGTCTACATTTTTAAATGGTTATTTATTAGAGGAATTATATGTTGATAAACCTTCTGGTTTTGAAAATCCTTAAAAACCAAATTCTGTTTTCAGACATAATAAATCTCTTTATTTCCTTAAACAAGCGCCTAGAGCTTTGTATGAAAGATTAAGTTATTTTGTTTTGAAAAATAATTTTACTGTTGGGATGGAAGATCGAACATAATTTCAAAAAAATGTTAACTTTAATATTTTATTGGTTATGATTTATTTTGATGATGTATTTTTTGGTTCAACAAACAAAAAAAAATTCATGAGTTTTCAAATTAAATGAAAAAAGAATTTGAAATGAGTATGATGGGAGAATTAATCATATTTTTAGGACTTAAAATTTATCAAAAGGATTTTGGAAATGTTTTAAATAAAATCAAATACATTTCTGATTTACTAATGAAATTGGGACTTGAAAATAGTATGACATGTACAACTCCGATGTGTACTAATATAAAACATGATCTGGATGAAACTGGAAAATTAGTTGACCACATGTTTTATAGAGGTGTGATTGGTATTTTATTATATCTTATTGCTAGAAGGCCAGATATAATGTATTCAGTATGTCCTTGTTATAGATTTCAATTTGATCCTAAAGAATCTAACTTAAGTGCTGTTAAAATAGTTTTTAGGTATTTAAAAGGAACATTTTTTTCAATCTCTTATCTGTCTAAAAACATCAGATTTTAATTTAATTTCATATTCACATGATGACTTTGGAAGTTGTAGATTAGATAGAAAAAGAACCTTAGATACTTTTCACTTTTTAGGAAAATATTTAGTGTCATGGTCTAGTAAGAAATAACACTCAGTTTTCCTATTAACAGCTGAGGAAGAATATATATCTGCAGGCAGTATCTGTGTACATTTTTTGTGGATGAAAAAAACTCCTATGGACTTTGGACTAAATTTTAATAATACAACTATTTTATGGGATAACAAAAGTGCTATAAATATTTCAAAAAACCCTATTAATCATTCTAGAACTAAGCATATTGATATCAGACATCATTTTCTCAGAGATTATGTTCTTAAAAAGGATATATTCTTAGAATTTGTAAGCACTGAAATTAAATTAGCTGATATTTTTACTAAAACACTTGCACTTATAGGTTTGATTTTATTAAGGGAGAGATATGTTTATTTTTTTTAATGAAATTTTTAATTTTTAATTATTTATTCTAATTCTTATTTTATCTGTATTTATTTTTACTTATTTTATTAATTTAAATTTTTTTTTCAATTACGAATTAAATTTTTTCTATGTATGTTTTTAATTTGTAATGTAATAATTACTATGTGTGTAATGACATTAAAATCAAGGATGTCAGAAATCGTTTCAAATTCCAATCCCGTTTTTCCTCAAAACCGTTCGAAACACCAAAAAAACCCTTACCGCCTTCGTCTACCTTCAACTACATCATTGAAAACATACACCTTTGAGCCTTCAGAACATTGAAACCAAAATATCCAAGACAAAGATAATCAAGTAAGGAAAAGCTAGTAATGCCAAGCATTAGTGCACGACAGGACGAAAAATTCTACAGGGAAAAGTGATTGACCTATCATGGCTGTATCAAATGGGTCTAATACTGTGATAAACTCCTTCATTTCAAAATCATGGGAAAATATTCATTAGTGAAAATACATAATTTCTATATGATGTAGAGCTTAGTCACTTTGTCGAATCTTTCTATTTTAGTCTTGGAGAAACAAAGGAGACCATATGTGCAAAAATTGAAGATTGGGATTTTTCAATTTCTTCTGTAGAGAAAGTTAGAATCTTAAACTTCCCACATGAGGGAGTTTATAATTTTGATTTAAAGAATATTGTAGATGATGAACATATGTCATAGGAAATTATTTCCTTATTAGAAATAACAAGATGGTTAACTAATAATAACTAGAAATCAAGAAAGACTAGTAGTTAAAGGATATAATCAGGAAGAAGTTATATATTATGATGAGACCTTTTCACCTGTAGCTAGATTAGATGACATTATGATCTTTTTAGCCTATTCCACTCATAGAAACTTTAAATAATTTTAGATGGATGTTAAGTCTTCCATTTTAAATGGTTTTTTATTAGAGTAAGTTTATGTTGAGCAACTTCTGGGTTTTGAAAATCCACAAAAACCAGATTCTATTTTCAAACTTACTAAATCTCTCTATGGCCATAAACATTCCCTTTTAGATTGGTATGAAATATTAAGATCTTTTATTTTGAAAAATTATTTTACTATTGGGATGGTAGATAAAACATTATTTAAGGAACCTGGTAACTAAAATATTTAATTGGTTCATATTTGTGTTGATGATGTAATTTTTGGTTCAACAAAAATAAACTTTGCCAAGATTTTTCAAATTTAATGCAAAAATAATTTGAAATGATTATGATGGAAAAATTAAATTTCATTATAGGACATTAAATTTATTAGAAGTATTTTGGAAATGTTTAAAAAAAATACATTACTGATTTACAAAAGATATATGGACTTGAAAATAGTAAGACATGTACAACTCCTATGTGTACTAATATAAAACATGATCTAGATGAAATATGAAGATTAGTTGACAATAAGTTATATAGAGGTATTATTGGTAGTTTATTATATCTTACTTCTAGTAGGCTAGATAAAATGTATTCAGTTTGTCTTTGTTCAAGATTTCAATCTTATCATAAAGTATCTCACTTATGTGTTGTTAATATATTTTTTAGGTATTAAAAATGAAATGATTTTCAATCTATTCTCTATCAAAAAACAACGGATTTTAATTTAATTTCATATTCAGATGTGGAATTTGAAAGCAGTAGATTAGATAAAAAAATCACCTCCGGGACTTGTCGCTTTTTAGTAAAATCTTTAATGTCATTGTCTAGTAAGAAACAACACTCAGTTTCCCTGTTAATAGCCGAGGAAGAATATGTATCTGCAGGTAGTTTTTGTGCACATGTTTTGTGGATGAAAAACAATATTATGGACTTTGGACTAAATTTTATTAATAACTCTATTTTATGTGATACTACAAGTGTTATAAATATTTTATAAAATCATATTAATCATTTTACAACTAAGCATATTGATATCATACATCATTTTCTAATATATCATGTTCTTAAAAAAGATATATTCTTAGAATTTTTAAGCACTGAAATTCAATTAGATGATATTTTTATTGAACCACTTCTCACTGCAAGGTTTGATTTTATTAACTGGGAGCTAGGTTAATTTCTTTTTAAATGAAAATTTTCATTTTAAATTATTTATTTTAATTATTATTTTATCTGTTTTTATTATTACTTTTTTTTATTAATTTAAAAATTCAATCAGTTATGATTTAATTTTTTGCCACGTACATTTTTACCTTTTAATGTAATAATTTCTATGTGTGTAATGACATGGGAATCAAGGATATCAGAAACCATTTCAAATTCAAAACCTGTTTCTTCCCCAAAAACCGTTTAAAACACAAAAAATACCCTTACTACCTTTTTCAACATTCAACTACACCTTTGAAACCCTAAACCTTTGAGCCTTCATAACATTGAAACCGAAATGGACAAGACAAAGAGAATCGATGAAGGAGAAGCTAGTATTTCCATGTGTCAATGCAAGGTAGGAAGAAAAATTCTACAGGGAAAAGTGATCGACGTGGAATGGTTGTATAAAACAGATCTAATACCGCGCAAAGCTCTTGCATTTCAAAATCTAGAGAAAACATTCAGTGGCGAAAATACAGAGTCTCTATATGAGGTATAACTTTTTCACTTTTAAAAATATGTCTAGTTCAGTCATTCAGATACAGAGGACACTATATGTGAAAAAATTAAAGATCAGGATTTTTTAATTTATTCTGTAGAAAGATCTAGAATCTTTAACAGCCCTCATGAGGTTGTTTATCTTTTTTATTTAATGCATATTAGAGATAATGAACATAAGTCAGAGGAAATTATTTCATTTTTATTTGGATCTAAAAACATAAAGAAAATGTTTGTGAAGTATCCGGAACCTGATCAGAATATTCTTGTTAAGTTTGTGAAGATAGTAATTGCTCCTAAGATATCAGAGATGGATTAGATTTTGTCTCCAGACATGTATTTAAGTTATTTTCTTAAGAGTGAAATCAAGATAAATTTTCTGAGATATATGGAAAGATATCTCAATTAATGTTGTCATCCTGAGGCTAGAATGAACTTCTATCCCAATGGAAGGTTCTTTTCTAAATTACTATTTAAATCTGATATGGTAAGATTAATCAATGCAAGAGTAAGATTCTATCACACCAATATTTTCAATACTGGAACTCTATGGAAGATTGGATTCTTTTTTAGTACTGTGAAAGGCATTCTTATTCCTGTTAGAGCTGAGGAAGACCCGAAATCAGCTTAGGGGGAGAAACCTGCTAAATCCAAAGAAGGCATGGATGAATCAAGAGTAAGTGGAATCTCAAGAAGACTGAGACTTGAGTCCGTTGATACACCTGCTGTTGAGGAATGTCAATAATTAATTCATAGGTGAAAGCATAGAGTGGCTCATGTTTTTGACGAGGCTATTCAAGTAAATGTTGGAGAAACTACACCTCTTCTAAGCTACAAATTTATTAGATAATTTTTAGTACAACAAGTTAACCAACCAAAAATTTCTTAGATTGAGGTGACTCCTCAAGTTGAAAAATACATTGTGCCACCAACTATTAAAAATAATTGAGAATTTGAAGTGGACAGATCTGAAACTATACAGCCTACTGAGATTGTTCCAGAGTAATTACCTCTAGAGGAACTTATTTTAGTGGATCAAGCCTTGGAAGAACTCAATGAAAAGGATTCTCATAATGATTAAGAATCTGTGAATATGAATCAAGTAGGGTGAATTTCTGAAATTCAAACTGAAAATATTGGTGAAGATTTTTATGTGGATAAGTCAGAAAAGGAGATAAAGGAAAAATTAGTGGAGAAGCCGGTACAGATGAATGATGAAGAGATGTCAGAAATTGAATCCCTACCTCTACCACTAATAAATACAGTGGAAGATTCGACTGAGAATAAAGCACCAAGTGCCTCTCATTCTAATAATGATCATGTGGAGGAGTTGATCCAAAAATTTAATAAAGTTCAAACTGCAAATGCATATTTGAGAGGAGAATTAGAAAAAGGGAGATATAAGTTTCAGAACATGAAAGATAGTTCAGTTTAAAAAATGGAAGTGGATGTTTTTACGAAGGAAATGTTAGTTGAAGTTGAAAAACTAAAATCTAAAATGGTAATGAAGTCGGATTTGGAGGATTGTAGAATTTTCATGGAGCAACAATTTGCAACTATTAGGGGTAGTCAAGCAGGTACCTCAGGTACTTCGCCTACTTTGATGAGGATATTACATTCCATTTGAGTTGCAATGAGAAATATGAATGAATGATTGTAGTAATTATAGTGCAACAATGATCCATTATCTGTAATTATGGACAATCAAAAGTTTCATGTTGACTAGCTTACCTCAGATGAACCAGGGATCAGAGATTTGGTGAACAAATTCATAGATAAACTCAACCATTTTATAGAGAAGGAAGAGTAATTACATGGGTTTTTCAAATTCAATTTTATTGAATACATCCATCTAATTCAAGAAGGATGTGATCTCATAGGCCAGTTATGCGATGGAATTATGAAAAGGTAGAGACTACAGATGTTAGGTAAATCATTTAGAGGTGTGGAAACCTATTTCCCAACCCTTTTTAGCCTAACCTTGATTCTCATAGTCTTTACTATACATATAATTATATTTTCAATAAAATATATCTACATCCCATATTTTGGTGTTATTAATTTGTTTTACTATCTTGTCTTTGTTAGAATGCAAGTAATCCTGATTCAGATATTGATAAATAGTTTATAGTAGCATTTACATATGTTCAGTGATATATTAAAATGTATTTTATTCCTTCTTCTATCATTCTTTTTTATATCACAAAAGTGGGAGAAATATGGATAAACACAAAAAAAAATTGGAGGAGAAATTTGGATAAAACAACATTGAGTAAATATTTCTTCTTCTTTATAAATTGGGAGAAAATGTAAAAATTAAGAAATTATTTTGTTAAAACAAATATTTTTTTATCTTTGGAAACTTCTAAATTATAATCAATTAATTTTGTAAGATAATTTCATTGGTTATTTCACGGGTTTTTTATCATAAAAAAGGGGGAGATTTTTGAGCACGTTTTGTTTTAACAATACTCTATATTTTTATGATGATTTTGATGTTCAAAAATACCCTTATTTTTTATTCTAAAGACTTCACTTTGAGTATATTTTAGAAAATTAATATTATTTATTTCTCTATTTTGGAATAATATTTAAGAATTTTTATTTTCATGAAATATTTGAAAAAGTGTTCGGAAACTATATTTAGTACTTTAACATGTTCTGGAAACACTATTCATACTCTACGTTAAGAAGTGTAGCGATAGGATAAAATCCATTATTTACGGGTTATCAGAAAATTATGGAAGTAGAACCCTACATTTGGAGGGAACCATACGTTTAGGATATCAAAACATTATGGAAGAAGAGTCTTATGTTTAGTATGGAATGTTTTGATTGTTTCTCAAAAGTATTGTTCATCAACCTTACCTTTGTAAACAACCTTACATTTTATTAAAAAGTAGGGATCATGTACCTTATGTTTAGAAGTTGATAAAAGTATCGATTATATACTGTAAATTTTAAAGTTGAAGAGAAAAGTATGGTTTATCAAGCGTACGTTGTGAACCTTATGTTGTGAACCTTATGTTCAGATAATGTATGTTATGCACTTCAACCCTACGTTTGGCATCAGAGATTCAAAAACGGCTTTATCGAGTAACGATATTTATGCAGATTATCAGGCTGATTTCAAGCCATATTAAAAGATTGATTTTAAAGAACATATTCTATTTATTGAAATATGTTTTATCTTTGATTTAGTGGATTGTTTTTAGAGGATATTTTTATGTCGAATATTAAAGAGAATTACGACTACTCTGTTATTAAAATTTTTGAATACTGCGATTCAATAGGCGACATTTGTGGATCTAAATTTGAAAGGAAAATAATTGTATTTATTATATATATCTGTGTTATTTTGAAATATAGTGTACATGATATAAATCATTGTGAACGAAATGACAAGAAATGATTCTTTAGTTTTTCATGACTATAATTTTCACAGACATTCGAGTTTTATAGATCTGCTATCACTAGTTAGGATCAAACTTGGTTTTATAAAGAAGAAGAAACACATTAAAGATTCATCGTTTCTTCATCGAAGATATTTTTCAAATCTATTAAATTTGCTGAAGATATTTCTATATCTATTATAAACCAGATCGGCTCAGAACTACTTCTACTTAAAGGTCATTCTTTCTGAAGTTGTTGATCTATCTACTGTCAGTTGCATGATGTTACAACTATGAAGAAAAAACTGGAAAGTATTTTCAAACAAATACTCTTTTAATTTTGAGTAACCGTCTTCTCCTACTAAGCTGTATATTTGGTTCTATGTATGAATCAGACATCTCTGTTTTATCCTTAATTTGTAAAGGTGTTAACTACCTATACTCAGTTGTAAATGGTGTATTCATAAGAGGACCATAAAGTGAAAATCACTAAGATCATGGATTAGAGCATTGGTGGAGTGGACTAGGGGCCTTATGTTCTCCGAACGACTATACATCCTTGCGTTCTTTAATTATTTATTTTTTACTGCATAAACAATTTGAAAAATTTAAAAAGGGAATACTTGGTCATCATCATGATTCGTGAAGAATTGGTAAAAGACACAATTCACCCCCTCTTGTGTGTATTTGGTATAAGCCGGTCCAACAGTTATATCAATGGTCATAATTCCCATCCTATGGTGGAAAAAAATAGAAATATGATTACCCAGTTGGTAGTGGTCGCACCACTACAACCATTCATATTCCCAATCTAGGAATCTATCATTGGAATCCCACAAAACCCCTTGACTAATCTATAAAACATTTATTTGTTCTTACTTCATGCATCCTCCATGAATATATGGGTCCGATCACACTCAAAATCAACCAGGAAATGTAGAACTATGATCTGGTGGTCCAATGATGAATAAAACAAAAATAAGGAGGGAAAATAACATGAATAATGTGAAACCATCATTGCATGATGTGATATCATCCAACGATTACATAATTCATATTATCTGTGGAAAAGATGGTGCAAATTAAAGGAATACATAACCCATATCAAGATTTTTAATTGATAAAAGGATCTTTCAATGAATGAAAATCTCTTAAAAGTTTGCAATTCAAGATAATCGAGCTTAATAATTTAAACCAAGGGTGGAAATCAAAACCAAATAACGAGACCTAACTCATTTTAAGATCAATCATTATTGAATAATGTTTCTGATTTCAGTGACATTAGAGAATCTATTATATTAATCATTCATGTTATATATCTCCTTGATTTGCTCATCATAGATCCAATAACCATGTTTTTTTAGGGTAATGAGCTCTCCTCGTCTTACTATAATATCCTAAGTTTATACTAATATACCTTTAGATATTTTATAATGACAAATAAATATATGGAATTATGGTTTATAGTGAATAAATAAACAAATAAATTAAATAAATTAATAAATTTTTTCAGTGCTTCTGAAAATTGTCGTCTTATGTAGAATGACCATCACTAACCCACATTATGTCATTCCAAGCATAAACCCCATGTTTTGGAATCAAAACCGACCACATATTTCCGAAGAATACCCCAAACAATGGGAAAACCATTTATTCTAAAATCATTTATGCATATGATATAATATATATAATATTTTTAGTATATTAATATTGAGCCTCTATAGGCCCCATAATCTCATATTGACTCAACTCCAATATTAGAAATTATTTCATAAAATATTTTAATTTCTTACAAGAAAAAAATAGATTCATTACAATCTTCCCTCTTTTGAATATTTTCACCCCAAAAAGAATAAGCTAAATAAAAAAGGAGGGTGTATTGATATTTCATCTGGATCTCACTCCCAAGATCACTCATGCACACTCCCATAATTCCAAGATCATGAACCTATGGAATGGGGTTTCCATACAAGGCCATATCTTATCGGTCCTCAATCACCATTGAGTATTCTACAAAGGTGGTTCCATATACTATGTATAGATCACTCTAGTATGTAACATGTGTAGGGTCGTGTTAGTATTTACACATCTTCAAAACATTGTAAGAAATAACCAACATATTCTCACTGTGGGGGTAATGAAAAATGGTAAGAAACCTTACCAAACTCACATAAGACTCTTATGGTCCAAAGAACATTGATGAAAATTCCTTCTCCCTCATCAAAACATTACAATCCATGTCATAAAGAGATTATAAGAAGATAAAGTCTCCATTATCATACTCTAATGTTCTAGGATCTTTGTTTGAATAATATTTATACCAATATTGAGGTGTCTTCAAACACTCATGGATCACTTGAACCCTTCTCCAACATTCTCTATACCAATTCTGACCTAAAAAAGAGAAGTCCAATGGGCCCCATTCTAACACAAGGGTGACCTATAGGGTGTCTCATATAGTGATTCTCATGGTTCCATGTCGATAATAGGGTATTTATAGCTATTATGATAAATCTCTACCAATGGTGAGTGGCCCACACAACTCTGTCCAAAAACCAAACTCGCAAGCTCCATGCTTACTCCCAAAATCATGGGGTGTTCTCTAAGACTTGGTATCCACCTTGGCGTAGAATGTCTTCTCATATATAATTCGGTATAGAAAGACTCTAGTTATTCTCTCCAAACAATTTATGTATAATGATCATGATGTTTATATATGAACATTGTGGGTACCCATGAAGCTATAATATCTATTGCACATACAATAATACTAAGTGGAGAGACATTGGAAAAATAGTTTGACAATGCTCTGACTCAGGCTGGACCATAAAAATTACCATTAAAATTTACATATCATATTTTCTACAACCATAGAAATAGTCAAGGGGGTGTATAAATCCCCCTTAACATATCGATTCACAACATGACTGGATCTGTTGTATATCCTTCAAAAATAATGAATCCCCCTGAATAAAATATATATGGTGAATCTTTTGGGGATTTCTGTCATGTAAAACATTATGGTTGAAATATATGATATAAAAAATTCGTAGATACTGAATAATTGGATGACTCACTACTATTGAATGAATATATGATGAAACCTTCTTCTCCACCAGGGTTATCTTTAAAAATACCAAATGCTCTGACACCACTTCCACTATGAATGAATGGGGTTTCTAGCTAAGGGAACTTTCCACCACATTGAAATTCACTAGAGTATAAACTAAGTGAAATTAATAGTCCTATAATTACTACTATCAATTCTTTAATATTCGGTTAAGATTCCTCTACTAAAATATGTACATCACACCCACTAGTAGTCTATAAAAACAAAAAAAAAATTGTTTTTCATGATGAAAATATCTCCAATAATTCTAGATGAATACTATCACAACCAAATTCAAGTCATGGGGTGAATAAAACTCCTCATTGGGTCAAATATTACTTATCTCATCTGCCTTCTCTTACATCCTCTGCATCAACACACTTCTAATCCCAAATCTCGATGCATCACAAAACACAACTCACTCGATGCACTTCTTTAAATGTAGCCTACTAACTGAGGAAATTCCAGACCTCTACCATACCCTTTGGTGGATTCTATGATAGAACCGCCTCAAAATTTTCTAGATATATGTAAAAAAAATTCATTGAGATGAAATTACCTGTAATTTGAACCTCTCTAATCCAAAACTAACACTTCGAGAGATCACCATTAATATGGTTCTCTCTGAGTATGTCTTGGTTCATCCATAAATGTGATGAATGGCCCTCCTCAGAAACTAATTAAATGAAAATGTCATTTATAATTAAGAAAATGAGTTAGAAAAAATGTGTATGAAAGATCTAGTACATTAGATACATAAAATTGTTAGGATCATTAGTCACTCTAAAATGAATCACCCAAATCTCATACTATCCACAACAACATCAAGAAATCATCTTTAGAATATCATCCTTGAGAATCCTCATTTAAAGGTATCTAGACCATAGTTTGATCATTGATAACCAAATTCACTTTTAACTAATAAAAGGGATTTTAAATACTTGGAATTGAACACTTGTTATAAACTATTACCATCCTGAAATCATTAAACATGTAAATATTCAAATTCTCATCTTCTTTTCCATGAACATAAACTGAACTACCTAGGAGATAACATTTGGTCATGATAAAAAGCTTCATAAAAGGCCCTAAAACTATACCCTACACTCCTAGATCACTTTAGGTGCCATATGATATCCCTAAAAGATATCATTCTGGTCTCAAGATGTAAGTTGATGTATAATTAAAAGACAAGGTTCACATAAACACACTATAAAACATTATGGGGTCTCACTACTACTATGGAGGGAACCTATAAGAATCTCTCTTCTCAAAGAGTCAAGTCACACTACTAGAATTTTTTTTTGATCTATGAAGCTTCCTTGTTATGAGTCTTTAGCTGGAAAGGTTGAGTTAAAGGCTCTACTAGAATCCTCAGTTCTCAAACAAGGGATCCAGTGTAGATGGAGTGAGATAAAACTACTAAAGCTAAAGGAGTGGGGTCGTGTGTCCTACTATTGATCTCACCGAAATCTTAAAGTAATAAAACTAAATTTCATGGAGAAATCATACCACATTCCCATAGGTATCCTATAACCCACTTTGAGACCAACTCTTTAGTACCAACAGAATGACCCCACAAATAAAATTCAAATAAAAAAATCCAATAACCCTTGACACTATACACATTAGGTGGAACTTTATCACCTAATTAGTTTTAACTCAAGTACAAAAAATAATGTGTATGTGGGGGATAAGAATACCCCTTTGTTTCATACTCAAATCTTCACCGCAAACACCAACACAGTGGGGATAACATATAACCAAAAAGATATTTTAATGTAAAAGATCTAAAAAATAAAAGAAAGAGGAACATAGATAATACCTCATAATATGTCCAGAGTCCCTTGATCGGAATGCCTTATTGTCTATCCTCCCACTCCAAAAACATAGGTTATGAAGTCCCATACTTAATGACCATTACATCAATGAGGAAATTATGATCCACGCTTGTGATGTATGAATCCTATACAAGGATTTTGATTTGTAGAAAAATTATGATAACCTAGTCCACCACAATATTGCTAAATTATAGATCCCCATATATGAGTTCGGTCATGACTGTGCCTCTAGTTGTTCAACAATGAATGATTATGTCTGCTAGATGATGCATACATCTCAGATCAATGGTATCCACTTACCACTCTAGAATCCAAATATTCCCTTCCCTAAAATCACATCATATCCTGACCCTACTCACGGATCATTTGAACCGGAACTAGTGCTCTTGTATGGGGATAAAACTCACCATGGAACAAGTGCTCCAAATCTTCTAAATAGAGTGTATCCTCATAATAATATGGAGTATCAAAACCCTAAAAAATACCCACTACCCTATGAAAGAGGCCATTTTTATACCCAACCATCAACCCTGGTGGAATTCGTATAAAATGAAAAACTAAAACTACATTCACCAGCCAAACCACTACGAATTGAGGGTCTGAATCACCCCATAATCTAGGTGGTCCATATTCATTGAACCCTATAAAAAAGGTCATACTATGTGCATAGTAACACTAAATAGAAAAAATGATAGTAATCTATGTAGATCATGGAAAACAAAACTATCCCTTTGGGAGTGGGTCCTATCACTACTTGATGGGAGGAAGTGATGCTCCTTATCTATCTAGTAAAACCACCACATTATTTATCTTCTAAAATAAAACCTAAAGACTTTTTTGGATGTCATAGTGAACCTAAAATGTGGTTTAATCACTCAACTGGACATCATCACACCCTTTTATCTGTATCCAAGATTGTTTTTATCATGGTTGTGTGAATATATGGTGATATGACTCAATAAATTTAAATCATATATGATCCATGAACCATCATTCCCTAAGACCAATGTCTCTATATGCCAAGCTGAAAAGAAGGTAGTTAGAGTCCCGGTCAATGGATACATCAGTTACCTCACCAAAACTATGCCATATCACTATGAAGCTGGACATGATACATTTTGACACCATCACCCTACGTTCCCAAACCAAAACCCCAATAAATGGTAAACCTCCAAACCCCAAACCATAGAAGAAATTTTCTCATACCACCATTTCATGATCCGAACCATCCGATCTTGCTTGGATGATGATAATCCATGTTTAAAAACCCCATAACTACCTCCAATTTTCTAGGGGATGGACACCTGCATCATTTAAAAATGATGAAATGGGAGTCCTTAGCTTAAGTACTTGTATGCACACACATAACCATCTCCAAGAAACAATTATGTGATATAATAAAGGAATGAAAATCAATAGTCTAACCATGACTGTGATATCCTCTATTAAAAACATTAAGGTATGAATGTTTAAAGACAAATTAGAAAGGGGAAAAATACACACACAACCAAAAATTTTGTTCATCCTATTAACAATTAACAATGGGAAAGACTAAAGAGGCATGGCTCACAATATCCAAAATTCAACCACCAAAAATGATCATCACCTCCAAGTAACACTATGCCTCTCTAAAACCATATCAAATATTATCAGTTTCAATCTATATATCATCTATATAAGAAAAAATATGTATGGGAAAATACCATATAGGGGTGATTATATACATACCTAGTAAGGTTCCAGGAATATCAAGAAGGTGAAATAAAAGAAATGTTCAGATAAACCCATAAAGAAAGTGGGTAAGGAAAGCCTAATATCATATATTCTCAAAAGAAATAAAAGAAAAGTAAAAAAAGGGATATCCATAACACAATTTTTTGAATAACATGTATTCTATGCACAACTCTGATACTCCCATATAATATCCAAGAAATAAGAAAAACCTCATATGAAATAAGACATAGGGACTTATCCCCACCACTGTGTGCCATATCCAAGGAGAACTATCTATTTTCTATGTATCTTGCATATCCTCATAAGAATATGGTTATCCCTCCCCTCAATGTTATGTAGAATAGTAGGGAGAAAAAATCCCAATAGAGGATTCGAAAACTACCAGATCCCAATAGCTGAGAATCCAATCTGTATATAGAGTACCCTCACCCTCTATAATGTGGGAGGGCACTGTTTCTAATTGGATTAAGAATATGGGGTACCCACACCCTTGAGGGAGATAGAGGAGTAAAAAACACATTAACACTCTCCTGGTCACACCTAATCATTGTTGCCAACAAATAATATCAGAAAAAAATTTACCATTCAATTCACCTCACATTGTAACTCTACTAGGAAAAAATTTCACCAAAATGATCGATGATGAAAACTACACTAGATGGGACACTGAAAAAATAAAATATTAGTATTGAACAATAATATAGAAGATATAAAAGATTATAGAAAATGTACACTGAATTTGACCTCATTTGAACAACTCAGTATGTCCTCTCTTACACACAACTTGGTAGGCAATGTGACACTACATGGAATATAGATGGGCCACACAGTTTTTATTATCAACTGAGGTCTTGAGCATGTGCACTGGGTACAAGTATACACTAGACATATACATACACATGGAATGTCCCTCTAGTTACATGAAGTTTGTGACCACACAAATTGCTTAGGTGTGTTCCTTGGATACATGGCTTGGTTTACTTTATAAGATTGCATGGAATGTTTCTCCCCCACATGGCATGTGATATTTTACTCAACCAAAAAACAATCAGGTGTTGAATCCCATAGTACATGGAATTTGTTCTTCTAGGATACATGATTTGTAGTCATTTAATTCAATTAAAGTGAGATCTTCATTCACAAAGAGTCTATATCTATGATTCCCTTTAGTTAATCTTCTATTAGACTCGCTTGAGTTCATTGAAAATGTCCAATAACTTTTTTCGAACTTAGGAGGCTATAAAATAAATGTCAAATTACCCAATCCATATTCATTTCACCAGCATCACTATTCGGATTCCAAATAGATGAATTCTTCACTTGAAACACACAATACACATTGATTCATCATTTTAACACCGATCTATTCATCATTCTTACATCCACATAAAATTTGGGGTTTGGCGGAACTCAAAACTGGCCTGGAAATGTTGAACCGCAACCCCATGGGATAATGGTGAAGAATTTGATGAATATAGATGAAAAAGCACATAAACATGGTCAAAATATATTTATACAATGAAATATTGTCCAAATATTACATAAATTTGAGAAATGGTGAAAATATTTGAAAAAAATGAATTTATAAACCACATAAATAAGCTTAATCAATACCATGATCATGCAAAGAACCTAAATCTACAAAAAATTATTAGATAATGAAAATCTTGCTTAACAATTTAAACTAATGGTATAACTCATACATGATAAATGATCTTTACCCCAGTTTTGGATTAATGAATGTGTATTCTAGTGATGACATTATATAATATCATAAATTCATAATTATCCTAAGAATATGTAATAACCCATCCCATTATGGTCTGGATGGCCAGTAAGAAGTTGAGTGTGACTATCCCATGCATGCCCCCAATAGACCAATGTCTCTTAACCGACACCAAGTCGATATAACAGTAATATGGAAGGCCTTATCTTAATTTACCTATATACACTAACTCATATCTAAACCCATATAAGGAGAGAAATAAACTATATTAGATTCTGATGCATACATCCTTCTAAAAACCACTATCAGAATATGATAAATAAAACTGGAAAGAATAAATGCCCAAATACATGCCCATTAAAACAGTAAATAAGTCAAACCTACTAGTGTGTGGGGACTATAGTCAAATGTGAATCTTGGTAAGGGGCACAACATATCTACCCCAGTCTATTCTTTTTCTTCTCCTACAACTCTACGAACCCCATTGAATGAACTATCCTCTAGATAAGACATGAAAAATATGAGAAGATCCCATCTAGCTAGGAGTATGAAAATACCTAGTAGGCCACTTCAAAATAACTAAACTTAATGGTTAAGATAGAAGTAATCCCATCAAGGTATTTCAATTATAAAATGAGACATACAAAAATATCCAGATATGCACATGATAGACCCTATGTATCAATGTAAGGACACAAATTCATTTACAACCAAAGATTATGTTCTAGAGTTCATAGAAATACTCACCTATGAGAACTCACTCTGTAAGTAAGATAAAATTTATGGTTTCCATCTGAGATGGTGCACTCGTCAGGTCTCACCATGAGGAAGTATATACTGGAATGTAATAGTAATCAATACAAAAATGGGGGAACACACCTAGTACAGTGAGGTATAAAAACAACTGAATATGGAATAACTGAAAAATATGGGGATTTATTCCTAATTATGTTAGTCACAACGATTCCATGAACCCTAATTAGGGTTGAAGATGACAATGTATCCCAACCTGGGCCTCATGAAGATATTCCAGTTTCTGTACATGAGGATAATCCATTTTAGGGTATCCCAATCCTATTATTAGGATGTACTGCCTCACTAGACCCTTTTAGGGATTAATCAAGGGAATGTAGCTTGATAAAACTCGGTCACACTGAAAAGAACTCGGGAATGAGAAAATACTTACCTTCATTTGAGGCTAATCCCTTATAGGGTATGAAAATATTATTCTTAGGATGTGATTCCTCACAATACCGTCATGTGGATGAATCAATGTAATTTATCTTGAAAAAACCAGGTCACTCAAAAGAGAACCGGGGCCTCAAACCATCCGTTTGGAAGCAACATGTATTAGTGGTTCTTGGTGACTATTTACTCCCCTTGGTATGTTCATGTCTTATTGAATTATATGGAATGTACCTGCATATAAATGAAATGTCCCTAGTGTATACACATCATGTATAGTCCCACCATCTTATTCTTGTTCACTCATAGTTTTTCCCATTTACATCAAGTCTTACCTATTTACTTTAACCATGTACATTCCTGAGTATCAAAGGAGTACACAATGGGATTCCCACCTCAGATCACATGGCTTCTGAAACATGTCAAACAAATTTTGATCCTTAACTTCCCAAAAAAACCAATTCCCTGCATTGGGTTTAAATGGTGTGTGTTCTTCAGATTACATATCATGTAATGCTGTATTTTCTTGATCTCATGGGTTTTCATAAATTTTAAAATTATAAAATATCCTCCCCAATATCCACCACCAATATAACTTGTAATTCTGGATCTATGATAAAAAAATTCTTCATTGGGGATGATAGGATTCTAGATTCTAACTCAACAAAGAAACATCACCCATAGTACCACGCCACCGTCACATGTTCAACTATTCATTAAGAATGTATATCTTCTCTTCACCCATCATTTATGTCTTCATTTCTTGATCATATCACCCAAAATCAAAATTTATCCATGTTATCAATCAATTTCATTGAAAACCCGCTACATAATTATTGACATAGATGGTTTTTTATAACAATTAGCTAAATGAAACACTAGTGATGAAAACACAAAGAAAGAGGAGAGGAAATAAAAAAAACGATATATGCAATGATCATAAACCATTTTTTATATTTTACTAGATACATTTTTGTTGGAATGAATAAAAAACTAATAAAAAATAATAAGAATAATTTCCCAAATCCTGTAATTAAACCCTCACCCTCAACATGGTCGATCTGTAAATTATTGTTTTGGTCGATTTAATCTGAATTCATCATGGGATAATAAAAAAGGTACATAATTCTCAAAAAAAATTCCAAAACATGGTTTTTTTTGGTAATAAATAATAATAACATATTGATGTCGTTGGTGAGACCTATATCCAAAATTGGATAAATGATCCTTGATCATGATCTCAATATTTTTTCATTGGCTAAGATCTCCACCAATGGATCCTCTCAAATTCTCAAGGATATGAGACTAATCGTTAAATTTTTTTATAACCATGTATTTAGAGAGGATCCCAAGATTGTGTGTGACAACATAATAAAATAAATAAAATATTTTAATTATTTTATTTTTTGTTCATGTGATTTTTTTAAAAAACTGCTGATGTAAATAAATAACATGTCACGAAAAGGGTAATAGTGTCATTTTTGACTCAAATAAAGTCTCATTTTCCTAGTTTAATAATCCATTTTACTGTTATTACCCAATATTAGAAATGTGTTCACAAATGATATAAATATATTTAATATTTTTGTAATATCACTACTAGTATCACTGGGTCTATAAATCTTGTGTCGTCTCAGCATCTCGCACTAAAAATATTACTATATATAAATTAAAAAGCATTACACAGCCAAAAAAATAAATTACTTTTGGGATTTGATAGTTTTTAATAAGCTATGATGAATTTGGTAAATCCAGGATCACGCTCAAAAAATATTTTCTGGAGTTAAAATAAATAGTGTGCATGGAATTGTGTAGAATTATATCCATTATGCATATAATACATGTTCTTTAAGACCAATACTCTTCAAGGAGTTCATAAACGAAATATTTGCAGTGGGAGATGGTAATTCCCCACCCCCTAAAACAGACCATTTCATTTTATAGAATGAGGTATAGATTCAAAGATCCTAAAAAGGATTTTTTGTTCATTTTGAAGGGGAAGATGGTGAAATTAGTCCACCACAAATAGTTTTGTTTATTGGATTCATGGGGTTTCAAATTCACCACCCACAAAAATGAATTCTAATTTTATGGTGTGTGGTGGCTACCATACAACCCTATGAGACAAAATTATTTGGAGGGTAGGGATTTTATTACTTGACAACATGGTACAAATAAAACTATATAGAAACCTGACCATTATAGGAATACAATTATTCTCCAGACCTATATATACTAGGTCTTTGAACATAGAAATACATGAGATATTTTCATTAAAAAAACAAAAAATATGAGAGAAGACTTATTTAACTAATTCAACTATCATAAACTATGAGTGAGACCCAAAAAGGTATCCTTCACAGTGAGACCTACGTGACTATAGATAAAGTGGATTCCCTTGCACCCATGAAGAAATCCAAAAGCAATGAAGTCTAATTCATGGTAGAATTATCTTCATGATCCCCTACCCCACATATCAAAGAGAAGTATAAAAATGGTATATCCATAGGAAATGTTTTCATTCTATCCTCTATTACCACTTTTTTCATCACATTCTGCCCCTTATTGGCCACTTTTTAAACTGTCCACCTGTCTTCATGTTCCCCATACCAAAACCATGGACTTCCTTCATTGAGACCACCCCCATGACCACCTAATTCACTCGGCCTAGGGAGAGGACACACCATCATGTCCTCTATCCAATTCTCATTCTCATGTAAACAAAGTTCCTCGTTTATCCTTACTTATAGTCTGGATACTAAAAATGTCCATATTGAAGCATTCCTATAGTAATAAAGATCCCAAAATTAGGTATAGTGAACTAGGGATTAACATAAATGGATATTACTACATTTTTATGAATATTAATAACTTTATACAAACACATTCCTAGGGAAAATAACAGTTTTATGTGTTTGGAATCAAAGAATATAATCTTCTAACTTGGTATAATATATCTAATATTTCCTAAAAATATAATACAACTTAATACTCCTATATAAAACCATTCTTTATAATCCAAGGAAAGAAAACATAAGAAAAGGTGAGATCAAATGCTCATTAAGGGTAAATAAAGTTGATATGTAACCATAACATTAAAATAAGGGTATGAGAATATTAGAACAACATTTGAATATCATATTATTCACATTAAAGATAATATACATGTGTTAGGGAAAAAATATGGACAGATCATAAGACATTATCTTAATAGAATCAATAGCATAAGACATGTGTGAATAACATAGGAATATGAAATGGAATTTTTGGAATACACATAATCATATAAAACAATTTCCATATTATTCAAGGCTCACTAAAAAAGAACAACATAGGGGACAATGTCTTTTACTGAACCGGGTTCAATCCTTTTTACATGCCTCTATTACTGACCTGGGATCCCTTCTCATTCCAACCCTATATTAATGATCCAAGTTCACTATCCAGTCTATTCATTTCTATCTCATTATATATAAATATTTAAAAAATTCATTGGAGCTCTATCTAAGAACATCAAACATGAAAGCTATAACGAGATCACCCTAAATTATTTGGTCCACCCAATTATATAAGTTATAATGTGATTACCTAGTTATATCTAGGATAACCCATTATATAATCTATATTTAGACTATCTTGAAATATATGGGCCACCCCATCATGTAAGGTATAACCAGATTACTCAGATTAATCATGGACTCCCCATTTTATAATCTATAACGGGCTTACCTAGCACTATTTAGGCCACCCCATCATATAATCAATGTCTTTGAACCATAATATGAATAATGTACAATGAACATTAATACCATCATAAAAACTCATAAAAAATTATTATTTAAAACCTGATTAATTCATGGAAAATAAATGTGTTTGTATTAATCTATTGGGAACATGATTGACCCGTGGAAAAGAAACAAGTTTCATACACATCATTCCAAAAAAAGACTATTTAGAGGAAAAATATGAATAATGTACTTGGATCATATCCATAGTAAAACATAAATTATATAATAGGATTTCATCTTAGTAGGAAAATAATTATCAAAAATCATTTAAAACATTTCATTAGGAAAAAATAATTCCTAAATTAAAAAATATACTTTTTCGAACTTAAAACCATTTGAAACATTTTTCATTAAAAATAACCTTAAGAACATATAAAAGAATACTTAAAAACCAATTTATACACTTTTTAAAATATAAATATGTTTTAAAATAATTTTCATTTAAAATAAGCTTAAAATATAATTTAAAAACATTTTAAATTTTTTTAGAAAACATATTTATTTAAATAACACATATTTATGACCAAAGAAAGAGATAAAGTCAGATTAACTTCAAATCATTTTCATAATTATCTTAAGTACCAAAAAGTTGAAAAAATGGTACCACTACATGAATATGTAATTAATAAACATAGGATATGAAAAAACATGATTATTTAGGAGATATGGATAAATATATTTCATCAGTGGATTAATGATCATAATGAATCTCGATAAACTATGAGATTGGAAGAACAAACATTTAACAACTTGGTAACTTTAAATCATAATCTCTATTATAGAATAAAATGGAATGAAGTGTAAAATATCATGAAAATAATGATATTTATGATGTAACTTGTCAAATGTGTAATATATAAACCACTTAAAAAATATAAGTTCATAAAAAAAGTGTCTCAAAGAAGGTAAATAGAGACAAAATGTCCCTACATACTATGTATCTTTTGAGCTGTAAACCCCATGAAATAGAGATACTAAAATAGATATGTAAATACTGATAAATTTTATTAGAATAATTATAAAATACATTCATGGTATGTATACACACCACATATAATAAATATGTGGTGAATATATCATGTTTCTCACAAAAGTAAAAAGTGAGGCATCAATCCAATACTTCTTGAGTATCTTTAGAATCTTGAGAAATTTGAAAGAATAACATCAATTGAAAATTTTAATATCATTAAATAAATTAAATTCATGATATAAAATGTCATAGGGTTGTATATAATCCACACAAGAAAAACTAGTGGTGAATGTGGAATAAATCTCACATAAATAAATGTGAAACAATAACTCCCCTTACCATAAGTCTTGATATACTTCATAAACATTAAAAACTCTTATATAATAAATATATGTTTATTATAAATATACCACATAACCATATTAATATATATAATACCATATATTATTTTATTATTATCTTATATTACCTGTTTACTAGAAATTCTATGTTAAAGTTACCTTTTGGGCAATAACAGCTTGGTGTTATGTATATGTTCAAACTTTTTTTGTTTTGTCCCTTTACATTGATCATGATTTCATCATTTTAATAATTTAAAACATGATAAAATATCATATATATTAGTTATATATGTATTTATAACAAAATATGAAATATATAAATAGGAAATGAAATTCACCGTTCATGGAGATGACATTCCTTACGTATGCATGAACAATATTTCCATTTTCTTATCATATAAATGAAGAAAAGTAAATCATATATAAAATATAATTATATTAAAATTATAATTTCATATATATAAAATATTTTAATTAAAACTATCATTAATAATTCTATGAAAATCATGAATGAATCGCATCGCTTCGCGATGTGGCAGTCCACTGTACACACGAACAACATTATCATGTTCCCACAAAATGGAAACAATGAAGGTATGTTTTGTATAAAAACTAAAAACGGATTAAAATATAATATATATCATATATATATATATAATATAAATCCATCATTATTCCAAACCTTGATGGTTGGTAATGAAAAAACAAATGACATCCGTTTGCAAGGTTTAGTCCGCCATACAAATGAACGATCATTTTGTATCCAATTTCATTGAAGAATATGAATTTGTAGTTCGTAACCTTAAAATAAAAACATGTATGTATATTTTAGATAATTTGGTCTTTATATAATCTATATGTGGAAATAAATTATAAATATTAGGAAGAAATAAAATCTAAAATGTTTATTGAAAGATGTTACATCTTCTTCGGGTATCTCCTTTTAGTTTGTACCATAGTAGATCCGTTGTCAGATTTTTGAAAAATGTAAGGATTATAGAATGATATTATATAATTTTAGAGGTTATTCTTGTAGGGTTTTTTAATTCTAAATGGATTTAGTTGTGTTAATAAGTGGGAAGAGTGAGTTCCCTTTTATTGTGCAGAAGGAGTGTCATTCTTGTAAATACCAAAAAAGGTAAACACTATAGGGAGGTCTCTCTTACCTCTTATGGCACCAATAATGAATAATATTTGATAAAACATGTAATATGGTATAAATATGGATATTAAATGGGGTTTTTACATGTCTATATTCATTTTTTCAATTATGATTAATGTTTAGTTCCTTGGTATGCTCGGTTTTCTCTTAATCACTGTAATTAATTTTAACTATTTTAAATAATAATTTTTGTCAAAATGAAAGCGGAAAATAATGATTTTTTTTATTCTGATTCCAAATATAGAATCCATATTTATAAATTATAATAAAAAATTGGAAAATTTAATTTAAAATTAAACTTGTCGACGAGATGAAACAATATGTTTTTAATGTGAAAATGTTCAAAAGTTTTAAATATTTTTGTATCCAATTTCATTGTGAAATTTATTTGGAAGTCATAAATTGGAATTATTGTCATATAATTTTACCAATTATACTTTAAAATTAATATAAAAATAAATTTAACTATATAAATTATTTACATAAAATGTACATTTAAATTAAGATTCTTTATTTCCCCCTATTAATGAAAAAATGAAACTTCTCAGAAAACTAAAAAAAATCACCATAAGATTAATTTAAAATTACACTTTCAAAGTATTTTTAATTTATCAAATATAATTTATTAATTTTTAAAAATTTATTTTTAAAATAAGTGCCCCATTAAATTGCGGAAAACTGATTTTTAGAAATATTCAATTTTAACTGTAAAATTGGCTATATTATTTTATTATGGATGTAAAATATATTTTATGACTATCAAGAATTTTGATTCAATATATAATATATAAATTTCCTTAAAAAATCAGGAATTTGTTTTAATTTATTCTGATAAAACATTTTTTTATATAGAAACACAGTTTTTCTTAAAAAGAATTTCATTATTTTCAAATAGTTTTTACATTAAATTATAATTAATTAGTTACCATATATTTAATATTAAAAACATGAATAAATAGTATTTTAAAAATTTATGTAATCATTTTCATACCCATAATTCTAATATGAAGTGGATAACTATAATAATATTATGTCATGTTTGGTTTAAACGTGGTGTTATGTATGACATAAGTAAAAATGAAAATAGTGAGTAACACAAGACAAAATTAGTATTCCTTGTAATGCAAGATAAAATCAGTGTTATGTGAAGTGAAATCTTAAGATGTTTTTGTTTATAAATCATAAAAAACTTAGTGCAACATGTAAATCAACCCATTAATGAATTTCAAATTTCTTGGAAAAAATAATTTAGAAAAACTATTGGAGTTATATCACACCCCCATTAAAATGATTTTTTCCATCGAAATGTATATGGGTCATCAATGATATGAATATGAAAATTATATCGTAAAAACCCACATCATTGAAAATGGAATAATAAAATTTATTTTAATTAGGGAATGATTAAAACATAACGATTATTCAAAGTAACTCATAACTTGGTTTCCACCTAGGAGAAAATAGGTGGGAAGTTATGATTTGGACATAGATTAAAAAATGAAATAATTATAAATGGTGATAGAGATCACAGATCACATTAATGTTTTTTTATTTATTTAAGGTTAGGGCCTATAAAATAATAA
Source organism: Viscum album (assembly GCA_963277665.1). Taxonomy (NCBI): domain Eukaryota; kingdom Viridiplantae; phylum Streptophyta; class Magnoliopsida; order Santalales; family Viscaceae; genus Viscum; species Viscum album. The sequence continues at coordinate 2,050,722,081 of OY728125.1, forward strand.
CTCAATTAGGGGTGAAGAGGTCATTGATATCATAAAAAATGATGATAATAAAGAAAAATTTATTTCAAGGTCGTTTTCCAAAATTTGAATAATTTTCACAATGAGATATACATATTTGATTTCATTTAATTTCATATGCACTATATCACCCTTTTTTATGCCTTAAAATTTTTCCACTTCAGATCTTACTCTAAAAATTAAGATTATTTTGTTATGAATAAATCACTAACGGATTATAACATTCATAAATACAGGGATAATTCATTCTTTTTATCAAAGAAAAATGGTTAGAAAAGGTTATCAAATATGAAGAAATATTCATATGGTAAAGTAATATGTCAATATCCAAAATCACATCCAAATATCAACTCAAACCACTCCATAATCGATTAACCTTGTAACCCTTCCCAAATATAATTTATCAATTATTCCATAAATAATATCTTATTCTAAACCAAAAATTATTTTCATTGAAAACATAGGTTCGTACTTATACCGATAAAATATCAAATGTGATTTTATTATTCCAGAATCCATGTATATGTAGATAATCAAATTTAATTTCATTGATGTTAGAAAAATAATATTTTCATATGGATTATTCATAAAAAATAAAACATGAAATTCCCCAACAAAGGAAGGGAGGATATGTTTATCACAATTATTAAGATTCACTTAATCTATTATGATTTCATAAGATTTCACTTTTCCATTTTTCATAAAATGTTTCCATGGATTATAATCAATATTACCCATTGGAATGGGGAATTGATTATCATAATTCCAAACCTCCTTACAATTGAAACATTGTAGTGTGGTTTGTTCATAAGTGGGTTTTCTCTTCTTTTCCATTTCATTAACTATACCATTAATCATATTTTAACATTTACGGACTTTATAACCATAATTTACACATTTAAATCACCTCCAAAATCTATTAAATTAATTTAATTTAAGTTTATAACCTAATTCATGGAACACATATTCCTAGAATTTCTTTCCACCATTTGTTATTTCATGAGAATCAGTCTTCCTTTTCTTACTAAAACTAGATGAATTGTAGGCATATCCAATATCAATTTCTACCTTCATGGAACATTGAAATACTAATTCATATCTACTAAATCATATTATATCAAAGGTATTTCAATGAATTGGTTTCAGGCCACTAAGTTATAAATTGATTTTTTTAGGGATGACGATCAACCCATAAGTGTACCATTAAAGTCTTGTAAAGTTAACTCCATAAGTAACAGTAGATCCATGATCCTTTTCCTTAATCTCAAGTAATTCATTCTCTATATTTGTCTATAAAACATAATAGAAGTACTTACAGATCAATACTCCCTTAAAAATATAACCAATTTCCTATTATTCCCTCATTTTCATAATAAGATTCAACCACTGAATTGATTCACCTTCCAGATGATAAGTATCCAAAAAAAATTTATATTCTCTATGAATTGAAGAATGGAAAACATTTTTTTAGTGTAAGTAGTCTATTTTTTGCAGAACTAGTGGGTTGGTGGAACCACTAAAAGAAGGTAGAAGTTACCTAACTTAGGACTCAATAGAACATTGTTGCCTCCTTTGCTCATTTTTATGTTCATCGTGATTAATATCATGGGAATTGTTTTCGAGCATATCAAAATGAATTCTCATTCTATGTCCCATATTTGCTGGTTTCTCTAGAGTAAAGTCATCACATTATCCATTTCATTCAGCATTATCATAGTTCTTTTATGTTCCATCCGTTTACAAAAATAAAAAAGAGTATTGTTAGTAACACTAATCATAGAGGAAAACTATATAATCATTAAAAGTTACTTATAAGTTATATAAATCATGAAAACACCTTCTTTAATCTACATGAAATTAGGTTTATCCAAGTTTATTTGTATTCATATTCTACTTAATTTTTTCATCATGGTTTATAAAGATTTTGATAGTTTCCAAAGCATATCCCTCAAGAGTGTGAAATACGTTATGCAACATGTCCTGATGTAGTGCACTAGTTCTCAATAGTGGTAAAAAATATCGGGTTTTAGGGTTTTTACAGTAGGTACATCTGTGAAAGATCTGCATCCAATTTTAGTATCTATTCATTGATTCATTTCTATAAAAACACATGCTCTATCCTTTGAAAAAATTCCAATACATTTTCCTATACATTAAATGATCCTTAGAATTATCCTTAGATACATCTCTATACATGTCCTTGTAAATATACGTAGGGATTCTACTAATGTTTTATCATCCTAGTTTCCAAAGGTTGACTAAATATTTACTTTTATAGAAACTATAGTGACCCTAGGATTAACATGCATGGATATTACATCATTTTTTATTAATATTCATTACATTACACAAATACATTCCTGAAGACTATAATTTCTACCGTATTTGAAGAAAATGACCAATTAATTAAACTTGTTCGAAGAACATCAATGTTTCCCACAATGATCCTCCCATTTAGTACTCCTACTTAAAAAAATTTCATTACCTGTAGAAAGAAAATATGTGAAAGGGTGATCTTAGAAACTCTTAGTAAGGACGAATAATGGGGACTTGTAAGCATAACATGATCATAAGGGTATGAGATAATGATAATAAAAATTAAAAATAACACACTTCACATCACATATTATATACATGAGTCATGGAATAGGGAAGGAAAAATCACAACACATGAATCCTTAATAAATGAAGAGAATAATAAATTTGAGCATAACATAGGAATAAGACATGGAATCTATGGAATATATATAATCATAGAAAATCATTTCCATCTTAGTAAAGGATCACTTTAAAGGCCATCAGAGAACAAAAATTATTTCATTGAACTGACTAAAATACCCATTCAACCCTTGTATTACTGAACTGAGTTCACTGCCTGTTCTAGCCATATATTACTGAATTGAAATCACTCCCCATTTTATTCATGTGTATCCCATGATATATAGATCATTTCCCAATAAATTATAGAGCTACCTATCCACCCACAACATGTAAGCTATAACTATCCCACGTAACGGTATATAAGTGAACCCATCACATAAGATATAATGCTCTTACCCAACACAATCTAGGACACCCCATCATATAAGATATAATGGGATTAATTTGAGTTCAATGGGCCAGCCCATTGTATAATCTATAATTGGATTAACCGACGCCATCTAGGGCACCCCATAGTATAATCTATAATGGTCTTACCCAATATCATTTGGGCAACCCCACTATATAAGAAATGTCTATGAACCATAACCTGAATAAACAAAAAAATACTTATTAAAATAATAAAAACTTATTAAACAATTTCAATTTCACAAAATGATTAACCCATATAAAATTAATGGGTTTAATGTTGATATATTTGGAATATTTTTGACCTTTGTTAATGAAACGGGTTCCATAAACATCATTCCTTCAAAACATAGACAATTAAAAGGTAGAATATGAATGGTATTCATGGATAATATCCATACTATAACATATAATATATAAAAGTATATCATCATTATATAGAATATCATTTTTAAATATCATTTAAAACATTTATTGATAAAAATATCTTTTCAACTATTAAAAAGGATTTTTAACACATAAAACATTTTGAAAACGGTTTTCTTTAAAAATAAACTTAAAACCTATGAAGGAAGATTAGAAAAAATTTTAAAAAATAAAACATTTTTAATATCCTTTTCATTGAAATGAGAATAAAATATCATTTAAATGTTTTTGATTTTTTTAGAAAACAATGTTTTGAAAGAACATAAGTTTCTGACTGAAGAGAGAGATAATGTCTGATTCTATTAAAAACATTTTCTTAATTATCATAAGTACCAAAATTGGAAGAATGGTTCTATTATATGAATATATCATGAATAACCAAAGGAGAATAAAATTATTTCATATTCTATAGAGATGTATCATAAAATTTCATCAATGGAAATATAATCATAAATAATTCTGATAAATGATTAGACTGTCTTAATAAACTCTTACCCCTTTGGTAACTATGAATCCTAATACCAATTAAATAATAAAAATACATTAATATTAAAGTATCATTAAAATAAATTTATTAATGATATACCATGTCAAATTGGAAATATATAAACCTTGTAAATGAATATCAGAGCATAACATACCATTGGTCTTAAAGAAGGTAAGGTGAGAAAAAATTCCCTTACCGATTTGGTAACATTTGAACTATAAACTACATGAAAGAGATATCATAAAATGGATATGTAAATACTAAAAAATTTTAATAGAATAACAATAATATATATTCAGGGGAAGATTATACACTACATAGAAGCAAGATGTGGTGTATATATCATGTGTCTCACAAAAGTAAAAAATGAGGTGAAAATAACAAACTTCTTAATTAAATTTTGAATCTTGATCCCCGTGAAATAATAAAATAAATTAGAACTTTTAATATCATAAAAAAAATTGAATTCATGATATAAAATTTCATAGGTAATTATATACTACACACATAAGAAAAAGTTGTGAATGTGGTATAAGTCTCATAGAGAAAAAAGTGAGACTAGAAATACCCTTACCTTAAGTATTGAATTCTTTCATACACATTAAAACCTTGTATTGAAAAAATTTATGTTTATTATAAATTTATCACATAATCATTTCCATATATATAATACCTTATATTAATTTATTATGACTTCTTATTACCCATTTATTAATAATTCCACATTAGTGTTAAATTTCTGGTAATAACTATTTTGTTTCCATATATGTTCTGGCATTCTATGATTGGTCCTTTATAATTGATTGTGATTCCATAATTTATAGAATTTAAACCATGATATAAAAATAATATATATTCAGTATATACTCATTTATAATAATCTATAAAATATTGATACGAGAAATGAAATACATTGTTCAAAGAGATGGTAGGTCGTACGAACACTTGAACACAACATCCATTTTTTAATCATATTAAAAGAATGAAAATTATGTCATATATATATATATATATATTATCAATCCAATATAATTATTATATCATATATATTATAAATTTATATCAAACCCATCCTTAATATATCCAATGTAACGTGTGAATGAATCACATCACTTCATTAGGTGACAATCTGTTGTATACACAAACAGTGTTATTGTATTACTACAAAATGAAAAGCATTAACCTATCTATTATATAAAAATTCCATAATATTAATAAAATAATAAATAATATATATATATATATACTATAAATACATACTTATTACCAAACATTAAAGGTAGTAATGGAAGAATGAACGATATTGGTTCGCGAGGCCGTGGTTCACCATACACACAAATGATCATTATATATCCCATTTGGTGGATATTTGTGAAGCCATAGGTTGTAACATTAATTTGAAAAAAATATCATTATATTGATGATAAGATTAAATCATATATAATTTTTACTATCATTTATCTAAGGATATTTATTGCTTTATTTGATAATGCACTTGGTTTGTGCGGAATTTTGAAGGAATAAATATTTCAAGGTTTCAAAGGATGAAATTTAGAAAAAAGAAGAAATTCCTTATTACACATCACGAAATAGAAGTTCACATCATGTAATAGGGTTTCACAACATCCAACATGTCGTGAACCATGTCATGATCTAAGTTGTGAAAATTTCAAGTGAAGAAGCTAGTACACATTGTGAGTGTCCAATACAAGTCGTGAACCAATTGAATGATAAAACCACCCAACGATTTAGCTCGAAGGCTAGAACACATCATGAGACCAGGATTCATGTCATGAATGTAGTAAAACATTCAAATCTCAGATGATATTTTCTTTAGATATGCGTAGATACAAAAAACCAGAATGATATAAACTAATTCAACATTACATTATGCGAATCCAATTACACATCATGTAAATTTTCAGCTATAAACATAGAACTAGGCCAGATGATTTTAGACACACATCTTGAGCCAAAAACCTAGATAGCTTCTAGATTAGAGGAGTTTTTTTTCATTCCCTTTGATTTCCCTTCGATTCCCTCTCAACTAAACTACAAATTTCTTCACCTATTTAATTTTTTTTTGTTTTTAATACAATCATCATAGAGTGTTTTCCATCATCACCTTCATTCACATTTTTTCATTATCACCTCTAATTATTATCGATTTTATTATTAAAGTTGTATCTATTTACCCCCCATTTCAAGTAAGTATTTTATTTATTTATTATTTACATTTATTTAACCTTACATTGATGCTCTTCTAATTTAGGGAATATGAATCTTTTCATTTGTTTTAACAATTTAAATTCAATTATTCTTAGAATGTTATGCATAAAGTTAGTTTCAATTATTTATTCACTCGCATTCGTTCCTACAATGAGTTTCTAAACCATGGGGGGTAGGGATCAAGTAGGTGCAACTAAAAATAGTAAATCTTTAATTCTAAACATGGATACATTAATGTATAGAAATAATGATAAATTATAATTTTATATTCAATTCATTTGAAAATCTCTGACCGTGGGGTATTAAAGTGAACGACCCTATCCTGGTCGGAGTATATTAAGTTATGACTAATAGTCTAAAATGATTTCATCTTTATAAGTAAAGCATAATGAATATAGGATGTCACTATGTACTAATCACGGAATAGTTAACTCATTGGTAGAATAATATTATTTGAACAAAATTAACAAGGGACCTCTAATTTTTCACTGCATGAACCATAGGATCATTCTATGTTAGAATTAAGACAATCATTTCTACAGATACTTGAAATTGATCCAGGTCCGTCTCTCATTATTGAATAAAATAATCAACCCTTAAACATAGAACTCCAAAAATCAACCCATTTTGAAAGGAATCCTAACCCAAAATTTCCAAGCTATTTATATCTATCTCTCGCTTACATTACCAAAGGGATCTACTCTAGATTTTCATTTTACTATGGCCTAGTAGAAAGTGAAGTTTGGGAAAAAAAAGTTATAATTTTAATCTCACCACAACCTGTGTGAATTCAAAAAATCATATGGGATTATCAATTTAGTAAACTTTGTTATTATATATTCAAGATATTAACTAATTGATTGGGTTTGATGTTGAAATAAATCAAAAAATTTGGTTGATAAATGATGCCTCATTTTCATGTATCTTTTTTTGGTTTTCACCAAAGGTATCACTTGATTGGATTTTATCCCAATATAAGGCTTATAGGATGAGAGGATTGAATTTTAGAAGTGATTTTGGAAGGGTTTGGTTGAGCCAAATGGATTTATAGATGAGAATATGAGGGGACTGTGAGTTGCCTTTAATAGAGGAGGAGTGTCTTTCATGTAAATACAAAAAGATAAACACAATTGGCAGGTATCCCTTACCTCATGTTCCTCCATTAATGAATTGTTTTCTAGAAATTATGTTATATTAGATAAATATTTCAATTCAATTGGTTTTTTACCTGTATCTAGGTCATTTTTACCCTTACGATTAAACATTTTTTCCCGGGTAAGGTCGTTTTTATCTTAATCACTCTAAATAATTTTAAATGTTTTCACTAAAAATTTTGGAAATAAGTTATTTATACTCATTATAACTTATAAATTATTCATATTCCAATTATGTAATCCATTTTTCAAAATTTTAATTACATAATTGGAAAAAATAATTTTAAAATTTACCCCGTATACGGGAGGAAACAATGAGTTTTTAATGTCAAAATGTTCAAAACTATGAAACGTTTTTATAACCAATTTCAATGCGAAATTGAATACAATGAACTAAATTGAATTCATTTTTGCATAATAGAGATATTTATACTTAAATATCAATTTAAAATATAATTTTAATATATAAATTTTTTATTTGAAAAGTCATATTTCAATTAAAATTCAATATTTTCACTATTCATCAAAAACTAAAACATCCCAGAAAATTACCAAAAATTCACCCTAAGATAAGTTTGAAATTTATCATTAAAAACTAAAGAATAATTCATCACATATAATTTATAAATTTTTCAAAAATTAGTTTTAAAATAATTTCTTCATTAAAATAAAGTAAAACTATTTATTATAAAAATGCATTTTAAATGTAAAATGGGTTTCATTCTTTTCATATGCTTATCATATATATTCGATGAGTGTAAAACATTTATTGAATATATAATATATAAATTTAATTCAAATATGTTCATCAAAATTAGTTTTTTTAATTTACTAATATAAAATGTGTTTGTACAGAGTAAATTGTTTTCCGAAAATGAATTTCATTATTTTAAAATAGTTCTTAATTTCATTTCTAATTAGTGGGTTACCAAATAATTCACTTTATAAACTTTCTTAAACCATATTTTCATCATTTTGTTAATTATATTAATACCCACCATTCCATTTACTTGGTGATAACTATAATAATTGTATGTTAGATGTTTTCAACCTCGTTGTTTCATATAGTGCAACTCAAACATGTAATTATGTGTAACTCAAGAAAAAAAATAGTATTTCATGTAACACAAGATAAAATTATGAATTCATGTTGTAAAATATTTCTCATGGTGTTTCCTATAAATAAATATTAACTTGGTGTATTTTGAACCACAATCCATTAAATAGTTATAATTTTTTAAAAAAAAAATTATAATAACATGGGGGTGTTGCATTTGGGATGGTAGGGGATGGCTTATAGGGCTATTCTATGACATATATTGTTTGAAATGTATGGTGTAATATATAAAAAATCTACCTTTTTCACCTTTCAACTCAACCTAACCCACTATTCCATTTATTTTAATGGAAATCACATGGAATCCCTCCCTGGGTAAGCCTATAGCCATTTTTAGGACATCTCTTACACTCCCATACTCTCACCCTCACCAACCAACATAAGAAGAAGTTTGTGCTATGTGCCAAATCTTACACTTCCTCTAAATTTCCAAACTAAGAATAGAACACGTGGGCTTAGAGGTCAGTGGTGATAAAATCACCATCATGATCAAATATCCTTGAATGGCCTCCCTCATGGGTGTAATAACCAACACATCAAGCCTACATGGGATTTGATTCAATTTCGAGTAGGATATATAAGAATAATCCCGGTGGTTCAAACCCAAAATTCCAAATCCCTCATCTCTTTCGATGATAAATACTCCAAATAGTATTATTCTCTCACATTGGAAGGCAATACATCCCATAAAACTAAACAGAAAGTTCTTCTCCAGTATAAGTACCACACCATCCTATTCTAGAAAACATTTTTATGGATTTACTTGTCATATGACATTAAACTACATAGCCTGATCGTTTTCACATGACCCTAAAAGGTATGAAATTTCTTATTAAGTTTCAACAAACTATTTTGATTATTATTCCTTTCACTATAATATATTGGAAGCCCTTATTGTGGGTTAGATCCTAAAATCAATACTCCAGTTACATCCCCTAACATCAATAAACAGTAGATTTCCCAACTATGAGGTTTTATAACTTAATATTTCAAATAAATAATTACTATGTACAAAATAAAATGAAATGGTGAACCTATGATTTATATAAAAATATTTATCAATAGAGAAATATAGATACATATATATTTTTAAATTGACAGAGATCCTTTGATACATATAGTTGGTTACAACAACATGAATATGTGAATGATTTCAAACGTGAAGGGTGACCAATATTAATTTAATATTTGCAAAATATTCATGAATATGAATTAAATATATAATACATTCCAATATTATGCCATAACTCACCCCAAAAGGGTGTGATGAGCCTGACCTTTCATCCACTCAACCAATGTGAGTCCCAAAGAATCATTGGTAAAATCCTTCAATGACAACCTGCATTTGGAATGAAGGTCCATAAATCCTTGAGGATACAAGAATGAATTGGTATGTATAGTACCATTAATAAAACATATTGGATAACACCTGAATGGGGACATGGAATTGAAGAGGTGGTTGGATTTAGAAGATTAGGAAACCACATTCAGTCCCCCCATAGTAAACTATCGGGCATCCCGATTCTCATCAGGAAATAAATATGATGAACCTGATAAGAATTATCTTTTTGACCAAAATGACCATGTCTCCCACATTTCATACCATTGTGTACTATCACAAAATTAATGTTTCCAATCATTAATCCATTAAGAGAGTATATTGCACAAGCACTTGTTTATTGTGATGTTTCATTGATGGGATTCCTTGTATGTGTTTTATAATATATATATATATATAGATTTATAGACACTTTCAAATGAACTATTTTCAATTCAAATGGAATCCTAACAGTTGAAACAAAATTACTTTTTGGTACCCTCTCAAGTTGGATCATCATCTAACTAGTGGATTTCTTTTCCATCCTAATATCTCCATTTTTTGGTATCAAATGCATTATTTCAGGAGTACTGCCTCAATGGAATCGTCCCTATCATAGATGCTACATGATATTTCCTATAAGAAATGAAGCCTCATGGACCGTCCACCCAACGATGGTTAGTGGGATAGATGAAAACGGATCCCAACACCATTTGAAACCATTTCATGAGCCTTTATAACACCAAAATATTTTTATGAAATATTTCTCCGCAAATAATTTTATTTCTTCGATAGCTTCTATTGCACACAACAATGAGTTTAAACAACCCGTGTAACATTATTAAAATATTATTTATTCCTAATCTCCTAGAAACTATATTGGCTGGTATAAGTATATGTAACAGCCCAAGATTTTATAAAAAAATATTCTTTTTAATTTTATTAAAGTCTTGTGTTGTACGCTACACCAAAAGGAGCTCGCACAACACGCATCCTTGACTTGCCTTGCATTACACGCAATCATGACCTTCCTCGATAGCGTGTGTAATACGCAATACCGAGTTTCACTAAACAACGATATGCTATTAAAATATTATTAAAACTAGCCGTTATGAATAGTAATAATCACTTTTTGAAATTTTATAAATTTTATTTTTCAAAATGGACTTCATTTTTGGACTCAGAATATCGAAATTAGCCTAGGGTGAAATTTTGGTATTTTTCTGAAAACTTTCAATTTTTGATGAATAGTGAAACCACTAAGTGGTAGGTTAAAAACTGAATTTTGCATAAAACTTAATTTTACCGCTTCTGTGAATGGAATTTTGAAAATCCAAGACACACGGTTAATATCAAGGACTAAAATGTGGTTCAATGAGATGAAAATAATTTTTTGGTGAATAGTAACTTTTTACTTTTTTTACGGCGGTTAATAGTAAATTGGGTAACTATGGGTAAATATGATATTAATATTACCCTAACACATGTCTTAATTCTATTGGGCAAGTGTAATTCGACCAAAAACAAACTTAGGAATAAAATATGACCATTTAGGTCCACTTGGATTAGATTAGGACATTTATTATTAATTTATTTAAAGAAGGGTTAAAATAGTTAAAATCAAAGTTTAATAAGTAAATCATTTATAATATGGGGTTATACATAAGATAAATTCGATTGTAAATATTCATTAGAAAGCTAAAACGATTTCCTACATGACGGTATTTTATTTGTAATTTTTAGACATCAAATAATTTAATTTATGTATGACACAAAGATGATGCAGTAATTATCTTATTAATGAAATATTGACATAATTGATAATATAAATACCAAAATAAATGTAATTTAAGACTTTTTATGAATTCCACTAATTTTATAGGTTACTATGATATATTAATGTTGATTTAATCAACTTGGTTTGAACATATAATTCTGTTATGACTTTTACAAAAATCATATATCAAATAGTGTCAAAATTGACACAAAATAGTTTTTAAATCAAATATTATATTATTAATTGTTATTTTATTCCTAAAAATCTAAGGTTCGGCCAAATTACTTAGATACGGATATATATATTAATAATAAACAATTTGGGGTTCGTTTGGAATGTTATAGTAAGTTTATTAACCATATAGTGAAAGAAAACAAAAAGACATGGTAAAAGTTAAATTATTTAACTTAGTGTTAAATCTAATTGATAAGGTTAAAATAATACCCTAAACTTGTCTAAATCCTATTGGTTGATAGGATTTCGGCCCATCCCCACCTTATCTTCGAAATAAGACCCATTGGAGCCATTATAAACCGATTTTGACTTTAATATAAAATAATATTTTGAGATATTCCTAAGGTGCCCCTCTCCTCCCTTATAAAAGGGCACCTCCTCCCCCTCCTCCTCAAACAAATTTGAGCACTCAAGCTCGGCCAACCCCTGCCAAAATCTCTTCTAAACTTCCCTAGCAACATCTTAGAGGTTCTTGTATTCCTCAAAGACCAATTTTAGTTCCCTAAGAGGAGGTCTCCAAAAGGCGCTTCAAAGAAGAGGTAATTACCGTTACCAATTCTTTCATCTTTATTTCTTCTTCCACTTCTTCTTCTTATGTTGTTCATTATGAAGTAATAACATCATTATCACTCATATACTGATATGTTATTATAAGTATGAAACAACCCTATTTCACCATCTATCTATCCTACGGAAAAAGAAATCACCGCGCGTGCGTACGTACGGAATACTGTCTCCACGCCGTGGTGTAATCTATTTTCCACCACCACCTTACATGGATGGGTATAATGGTGTAAAGAATAACTATACATAGTTATTAAAACAACATATTGATTCTGATATATTGTATATTCCACTCCAATTCAATTCAATATTTATGGAAATGATATCATCGCTCGTCCGTACGTACGGACTACCGTCTCCACGACGCGATGAGATTCATTCTCCATGTTAACCATTTAAGAATGATTATAAAGTATATATAAGAAATAATAATGAAATATATGACATTATAAAGCTATTGGATTTATGTATATATATATATGTATGTCATCTACTTACTTCCATTCAAGACAATAGGGAAAGGAAAACAGCGTTCATGCGTACGTACGGACTACCGTCTCCATGAACGGTGTTTTTCATTTCATTTATCTATCTATTATATATATATATATATACTGAATATATATGATATATAAATCATATTTTATATTCTGGAAGTAAGTAAATCATGATATAAGTAATAATAATGTCAAGAACAACAAGTCAAAACACCTACGATAAAAGAAACGATTTTACCCAAAACGCTTCTTTAACATGGAATTTACAAAAGAACGGGTAATATAATGTCATAAGTGAACCATATATGATATCATAAAAATGAATAAGTTTCTGTAATAAGTCAATGACATTATTTAAATCATTATACAGGAGCTTCGGACACATACAAAGCAAGTCGGACCTAAGGTAAGGGAAATATCACAATCTCATTTTTATCCGAGATTGTTTATTCGTAAGTATTTACTAGGGTGTATTTTATCATCCACATCCATGTTCCCTCAATATTTAATATTGTTTCCATCCACTTAAAATAGTTTAAATCCAATTTGACCCTTCAGTGAGTTTTTAGTAAAGAATATGAAAGGAATCTTTTGTCGTTTTTCGTACGAGGTACTTTTTGACTTTTCCGGCAAAAGTACGAAGAATGTTTTTTTAACTTATACGGAATGAATGGATTTTTAAAAAATTATTTCCAATAAGCTTACTTTACAAGTTTTAAAGTTTATTTTTAATCAACTTCTTTTATTTTAAAGTTGTATGACATATTATGAAAGGAAAAATGTTTTTTTAAGAAGAAAGGATATTTTCCTCAAGAATGGAGTTCAAGTGTTTTATCAAAATTATTTTCCATCTAAGATAATAAAGGTTTCTATTTTTATCCCTATTATTACATTGATTTGATCATGTTGTGATGGAATTATTTTTATGAATTCCTTTATCTTATATAAATTGATTTATGATGTCATGATGTTTCAAGAATCCAATTTTTGTTACATGTGTTATGCGATGATGTATGTTTTATGATTATGTGGCACACATAAGAAAGGATTCATTATAAGATGGGTGGGACCTATATCTCCCTCCAATGCATTGGGTAAAGATTTTATATCTCATGAGATAGACATGGCTGGAATGGTAGGTTATACCGGTTCAGTGAAACAGGACTGAAACGAGGGTTACTCGATTCAGAAAGGGACTTTGTCCACTAAGATAGTCTTGGCAATGAGTCTTGACTAACAAGAAATGATTCTCTATTATTATGTGTGAATGCCACAAAGTTTCATGTTTTATGTTATGATTATTGTGATTACATTTCACTGCCATGATTTACCCCATGTTATGAAATTATGATCTCTTTTGCAGGTTAAGATTTCCAAAAGTTATGTGCTTATGTATATGATGTGATTGATATTTCTTTTGTTTACCCTTACTGAGCATTTGAGCTCACCCTTTTATGTTTTCTTTTCCCCAGGATATAAAGAAAGGTTTTAGGTATTAAAAAAAAGAAGATCTTTATGGGAGATGTTGAAGATCTTTCACCACGATTAGAAGATTATATTCCGAGTTTCCAAAGACACTAAACTATTATAGTCCTTGTGTGTGTGTTTTTGTTATCTACTAATTATTCCACAAATGTAATGTAATGTCCATGTACGTCAAGATACGGGTCTCTACAGTTGGTATCAGAGGAAAGGTTTAGTCAACCTTTGGAAACTAGGATGCGAAAACGTTAGTGAGATCCCTAGAGATATTTCTAAGGTATGTCTAGGGATGTCTCTAAGGTTAAGTATACGTATAGGTTATAGTCCTAGAATTTCTCTAACGATCTTAGAATTTAACCTAATATGTTACATATTGAGGGGACTACCCCTTTATTATGTTGTTTTCCCTAGCATGATTTTTTCCTCTCACACTATTCTTTTGGGGTTTTAGACGATGGCTGGAACCCGAAGGAACCGTGTTGATCAATGCAATGGACAATGCAATGATTGTCCCCCTGAGCAACCAAACGATATGGGAGCTGGAATGCAAAATCTTGTAGCCATGCTCACACAACTTTCTCAAGCTATGAATCATGCAGGACTTCCAAACGAGCAAAGGAAGGAGCAACATTCTGTTGAATCCTTCATGTGGCAGCGTCCGCCTTCTTTCAGTGGGTCTACTGATCCATTAGTTGCTGAACAATGGATTAGTACTACTGAAAAGATATTTTCAGTTCTTCAATGTTCTGAACATGATAAAGTCATCTTAGCAGTATATCGTTTGGAAGGTGAAGCTGATCAATGGTGGAATCTTATCAAGAATACGAGGCAAAGAGATGAAATTGATTCCATGGAATGGGACGAGTTCAAGAACTTGTTTTTCAGAAAGTACTTCCCTCGTATTCTTCGAACGAAATGGAGAAGGAGTTTCTTGAACTAAAGCAAAAGGATGATGAATCTGTTGGTATATACGAAGCGAATTTTACAAGACTTGCAAGGTATGCATCTGGCATTATCATCCAACCTGAAAGTAAAGCTGATCGATTTTTCAGTGGCATAAAACCAATTCTTCGAAGGGCATTAGCTATAAGAGACTTCAGTAGCTATGAAGAAATTGTGCGTTGTGCTATCAAGGTAGAAATGGAAGTTGGTGTTACATATCCATCTCATGGTTTTGACAAGAAACGAAAGATGGAGTTCAAGGAGAAATCTCAGAATAATGGTGAAAAGAAGATGAATGTTTCCTTATGCACAATGTGTGGAAAGAAGCATGGTGGAGATTGTCTTAAAGGGACTAGAAAATGTTTTAAGTGTGGAAAAGAAGGTCATCGAGCAGCTGAGTGTCGAAGTAATGGAAAAATGGATTCTAATGAAGTGAATAAAGAAAACACTACAGAGAACGCACAACCAACACTTCAATGCTTCAAGTGCAAGGAGATGGGACATTATGCCAATAAATGCCCTAATCCAAGGGTTAGTGATGATCGACATGAGCAACCGCTTAAGGCAAAGGACAAAGGGAAGTCACATGCGATCACTATTGGCAATGTTGAATATGACAACGATGTGGTGGAATGATTAAGTTTTTATGTAATGGAATTCCAAAATAATGTTGTATCATGGAATATTGGAATATTTATGTATTGGTCTAATGTGGTATTCAAAGTGATTGAGATATTATGCGCATAATGAAGGGAAAACGTGAAAATGAAATGTTTAACAGTATTCATGAGCTCATGATTGATATAAGGACTAAGTGATATCATGGTTTGAGTATATAGAATTTTGAGGATTTTCGTATGTGGAAAGTGTTAACTTTTAACTGCATTCAAGTTTTCACTAAGGTTCAATGGGTATTCAAGAGAGTACAAGATTAAGGCCTTTGAATATCTTATGATATATGGGGATCAACGATGGTATTAAATCTCTGGTAATCGTTTTCACTATGTTATGAGAATGGACTGCAGTATTATGGATAGGACTAAAGATTGGAATGGATTATGTTGGACATTAGTTAGTATTGTTTGTTTTTTCGATATTATTGATGGGATGTTATATAGTTTTGGAAAAAGGACAACCTGCAGGATGGGCGACAGCCCATCGCTTCGGACAAGGCTGTGGGAATCGAACCCACAACCGAAGTACGACTGGCCTTTATCGCCTACCACTGACCTACAGGAAGTCCCTATTTAGAAGAAACTAGTTTTATTATATTAAGCAGTATGATATATGAAGTATAAGTCCATTTTAGGAACCATATATGATTAATCTCACTATAGATCGACTTATGTATATAATTTTTGCTAACCTTTTGTTCGAGACAGATTGAATGACCCGTCATTCTATCACATGATCTGCTAACACTTCACGAATAACAAATTCAACTTCATTTATATAAGAGATGAAGTGGAAATTGTTCAAGGCACGAACAATAGTGAGATTGTACCAAAATAAAGTAAGTATTTATTCTAATTCGAATTCTTCAACTTTAGGGAAATGATCTTGAAAACCAAAAATGTTGTCCTTGTGCCCTTATATCTGATGAATCAGATGGTACCCTAGATCGTCACAAATTTATGGCTTTGTGATTACTGGATTTTCCATAGCCATGTTCTCTACCACTCTCCATCAGAACATGATGGTTAGATTTCTCTTCCATATCCATATTTTCACCTATGTGGAAACCCAATGATTAGTTTATTTGGGTAACCGTTACGTTTCATACTTTTGTTTTTAAAGATTGGTTTTGATATTCTTTTTTACGATGTGGGTTTCTATTAAAGAAACTTTCGAATAGTAAACCATTTATAACCCGACGAATTTCGAGGGAGAAATTCATTTTAAGGGGGGGTAGAATGTAACAGCCCAAGATTTTATAAAAAAATATTCTTTTTAATTTTATTAAAGTCTTGTGTTGTACGCTACACCAAAAGGAGCTTCCACAACACGCATCCTTGACTTGCCTTGCATTACACGCAATCGCGACCTTCCTCGATAGCGTGTGTAATACGCAATACCGAGTTTCACTAAACAACGATATGCTATTAAAATATTATTAAAACTAGCCATTATGAATAGTAATAATCACTTTTTGAAATTTTATAAATTTTATTTTTCAAAATGGACTTCATTTTTGGACTCAGAATATCGAAATTAGCCTAGGGTGAAATTTTGGTATTTTTCTGAAAACTTTCAATTTTTGATGAATAGTGAAACCACTAAGTGGTAGGTTAAAAACTGAATTTTGCATAAAACTTAATTTTACCGCTTCTGTGAATGGAATTTCAAAAATCCGAGAGACACGGTTAATATCAAGGACTAAAATGTGGTTCAATGAGATGAAAATAATTTTTTGGTGAATAGTAACTTTTTATTTTTTTTACCGCGGTTAATAGTAAATTGGGTAACTATGGGTAAATATGATATTAATATTACCCTAACACATGTCCTAATTCTATTGGACAAGTGTAATTCGACCAAAAACAAACTTAGGAATAAAATATGACCATTTAGGTCCACTTGGATTAGATCAGGACATTTATTATTAATTTATTTAAAGAAGGGTTAAAATAGTTAAAATCAAAGTTTAATAAGTAAATCATTTATAATATGGGGTTATACATAAGATAAATTCTATTGTAAATATTCATTATAAAGATAAAAATATTTCCTACATGATGGTATTTTATTTGTAATTTTTAGACATCAAATAATTTAATTTATTTATGACACAAAAATGATGCAGTAATTATCTTATTAATGAAATATTGACATAATTGATAATATAAATACCAAAATAAATGTAATTTAAGACTTTTTATGAATTCCACTAATTTTCTAGGTTACTATGATATATTAATGTTGATTTAATCAACTTGGTTCGAGCATATAATTCTGTTATGACTTTTAAAAAAATCATATATATCAAATAGTGTCAAAATTGACACAAAATAGTTTTTAAATCAAATATTATATTATTAATTGTTATTTTATTCTTAAAAATCTAAGGTTCGGCAAAATGACTTAGATAAGGATATATATATTAATAATAAACAATTTGGGGTTCGTTTGGCATGTTATAGTAAGTTTATTAACCATATAGTGAAAGAAAACAAAAAGACATGGTAAAAGTTAAATTATTTAACTTAGAGTTAAATCTAATTGATAAGGTTAAAATAATACCCTAAAATTGTCTAAATCCTATTGGTTGATAGGATTTCGGCCCATCCCCACCTTATCTTAGAAATAAGACCCATTGGAGCCATTATAAACCGATTTTGACTTTAATATAAAATAATATTTTGAGATATTCCTAAGGTGCCCCTCTCCTCCCTTATAAAAGGGCACCTCCTCCCCCTCCTCCTCACACCAATTTGAGCACTCAATCTCGGACAACCCCTGCCAAAATCTCTTCTACACTTCCCTATCAACATCCTAGAGGTTCTGGTATTCCTCAAAGACCAATTTTAGTTCCCTAAGAGGAGGTCTCCAAAAGGCGCTTCAAAGAAGAGGTAATTACCGTTACCAATTCTTTCATCTTTATTTCTTCTTCCACTTCTTCTTCTTAGGTTGTTCATTATGAAGTAATAACATCAGTATCACTCATATACTGATATGTTATTATAAGTATGAAACAACCCTATTTCACCATCTATCTATCCTACGGAAAAAGAAATCACCGCGCGTGCGTACGTACGGAATACCGTCTCCACGCCGTGGTGTAATCTATTTTCCACAACCACCTTACATGGATGGGTATAATGGTGTAAAGAATAAATATACATAGTTATTAAAACATCATATTGATTCTGATATATTGTATAATCCACTCCAATTCAATTCAATATTTATGGAAATGATATCATCGCTCGTGCGTACGTACGGATTACCGTCTCCACGACGCGATGAGATTCATTCTCCATGTTAACCATTTAAGAATGATTATAAAGTATATATAAGAAATAATAATGAAATATATGACATTATAAAGCTACTGGATTTATGTATATATATATATGTATGTCATCTACTTACTTCCATTCAAGACAATAGGGAAAGGAAAACAGCGTTCATGCGTACGTACGGACTACCGTCTCCATGAACGGTGTTTTTCATTTCATTTATCTATCTATTATATATATATATACTGAATATATATGATATATAAATAATATTTTATATTCTTGAAGTAAGTAAATCATGATATAAGTAATAATAATGTCAAGAACAACAAGTCAAAACACCTACGATAAAAGAAACGATTTTACCCAAAACGCTTCTTTAACATGGAATTTACAAAATAACGGGTAATATAATGTCATAAGTGAACCATATATGATATCATAACAATGAATACGATTCTGTAATAAGTAAATGACATTATTTAAATCATTATACAGGAGCTTCAGACACATACAAAGCAAGTCGGACCTAAGGTAAGGGAAATATCACAATCTCATTTTTCTCCGAGATTGTTTATTCGTAAGTATTTACTGGGGTGTATTTTATCATCCACATCCATGTTCCCTCAATATTTAATATTGCTTCCATCCACTTAAAATAGTTTAAATCCAATTTGACCCTTCGGTGAGTTTTTAGTAAAGAATATGAAAGGAATCTTTTGTCGTTTTTCGTACGAGGTACTTTTTGACTTTTCCGGAAAAAGTACGAAGAATGTTTTTTTTAACTTATACGGCATGAATGGATTTTTAAAACATTATTTACAAGAAGCTTCCTTTACAAGTTTTCAAGTTTATTTTTAATCAACTTCTTTTATTTTAATGTTGTATGACATATTATGAAAGGAAAAATGTTTTTTGAAGAAGAAAGGATATTTTCCTCAAGAATGGAGTTCATGTGTTTTATCAAAATTATTTTCCATCTAAGATAATAAAGGGTTCTATTTTTATCCCTATTATTACATTGATTTGATCATGTTGTGATGGAATTATTTTTATGAATTCCTTTATCTTATATAAATTGATTTATGATGTCATGATGTTTCAAGAATCCCATTTTTGTTACATGTGTTATGCGATGATGTATGTTTTATGATTATGTGGCACACATAAGAAAGGATTCATTATAAGATGGGTGGGACCTATATCTCCCTCCAATGCATTGGGTAAAGATTTTATATCTCATGAGATAGACATGGATGTAATGGTAGGTTATACCGGTTCAGTGAAACAGGACTGAAACGAGGGTTACTCGATTCAGAAAGGGACTTTGTCCACTAAGATAGTCTTGGCAATGAGTCTTGACTAACAAGAAATGATTCTCTATGATTATGTGTGAATGCCACAAAGTTTCATGTTTTATGTTATGATTATTGTGATTACATTTCACTGCCATGATTTACCCCATGTTATGAAATTATGATCTCTTTTGCAGGTTAAGATTTCCAAAAGTTATGTGCTTATGTATATGATGTGATTGATATTTCTTTTGTTTACCCTTACTGAGCATTTGAGCTCACCCTTTTATGTTTTCTTTTCCCCAGGATATAAAGAAAGGTTTTAGGTAAAAAAAAAGAAGATCTTTATTGGATATGTTGAAGATCTTTCACCACGATTAGAAGATTATATTCCGAGTTTCCAAAAACACTAAACTATTACGGTCTTTGTGTGTGTGTTTTTGTTATGTACTAAGTATTCCGCAAATGTAATGTAATGTCCATGTACGTCAAGATACGGGTCTCTACAGTATAAATACATAAATTATAAAAAATATGGTATATACATTTATAAAATGAATTTATTAGTTATCAAATGATTACAATTTAAAAAACAAAAATATTATCTTAAAATAAAAGTCACATTTTTCTAAAAAGTTTCGTCATATGTGGAATGCAGTTTTATATTAATGGAATAAATTAATCACTACTGGTGAATGATTTTAATTAAATGTATATATTATATACTTGATCAAATTTTTAGTAGATAACAACAGTTTTTTATCCATATGATAATAATAAATCTAGTTTTATGCTTAAAAAGGATTTTTCCTACAAAAAAGTAGTTTCTGTCACATATTATGTATTTATATTAAAATTAATTTCTATCATTTATCTGTATTTAATTACATACAAAAAAATTTAATATTTAAAATTAGTATGTTAAAACCTTTTATTTAATCTTTTTTTATTTATGGTAAATATGAATAGTAAATTTAGTAATCTTGTTACCTCTATAGTAGTTTATCTCATGACAAGTCGCACATGACACACTCTTTTTATTAATAAGTGTAATATATTTGTTATAGAGTTAATAATAAGATATTTCAACAATAAATATTAACATGGAAGAAAAAAACTATTTTTCTTCAACATTACAATTTATTTTTCATTTTAAGTGACTAAATAATTACCTTAAATACTTACAGAACACATATGCTGTAAATATTCAATTAATAAAAAAATCATATAAATGATATTAAAAATATTAAAAGTAATATTATTCTTTTATAGTTTAGGTAATATAAAAAATTTATAGATTATCATTACTTTTTTTGGTATTGTTACAATAACCATTTAAAATTCTATATGTTTTCTTGATGTTTTTAAAGTCAAAGTAATGAATTATTTCAAAATTGATAATAATGATATTTTATCAAAGAAATATTTATTACTTTTAATGAAAATAATAAAACCATAAAATAATAAAAAGTGATTATTATATGGTTAAATTTGTCATAATTTTTCCATTATGGTCTAATTTTCACTTCATAAGTAAATAATACAACATTTTTATATTGAAAATGTTGTTATCGTGGGTAAGATTATAATTGTTTAATTAAGAATTGTTTAAAAGGATAAGGTTTAAAATTACATCCAAACATTTATAAAATGTATTATTTTATGGGATTAAAAACCTAACCCACATTATCTTTAAATGACATTCCATTTTTAGGTATTTGGATTGAGAATAAATTTATTATAATTTAATCAGTTAGAAAATTCTTAATGTTCCTCTCCCATTAATTTTAAAGGGACACCTCTTCCCTAACTTATTTATACTACATGTATCCTTATAAATCAATCATACTCTTCCAATTACTCTTTTAAACTTCTCTATCCACACTAAATAGGTTATGGTCTTCCCAAATTTCTAACCCTTGATCTATTTAGTGTAGAACTAAAGGAGTTGTTTTGAGGTAGAGGTAATCACTCTAACTGTTCATTTTTTACTCTTATTTACCACCTGTAGATCTAAGATAATTATCATAAAATAATAAATTCAGTAAAATGAAAATTATTAAATGTTATTATAATTATTAAAACACTATTATACACTCAATTTCCCATCATACAAGAAGTGAATGTATCACATATGGAAACATACAACTTATCTTCTCTACAGAATGATACAATTATGTTTTCATCAACATATTTTATGGATGGGTTTAATGAAGGGTTTAACATTTTTATATTTTATTTATGTAATAATTATACTAATGTAATGATAATTTCATGTTTAGCTACATACTATCCGATCCATTGAAAAAATGATAATTTTTTTCATATGTCTGTGTCGATTACCACTCCCATGATGCAATGTGATTATTTTTTAAGTATATTTTACTTTAATTTTAATAAGGATGTATTTGATGAATATATATGATATATATGAATAAATAATGATCCTATTAAGATTAATTAAAAGTTACCTTTTATTCTTTCCATCTATAAAAAAATGAAAACAACATTCATGTGTACGTACAACCTACCATCACTATAAATAAAGTAATTAAATTTTCAATATCTATTTTATATGAAAGATTATACATGTTTATATAATAAATATATATGATGTTTATAACATGATTAAAATTCCCGAAATTATTGTACCATGATCAATGTATAATGATCGGGGCTGTTGAATCGAAACATGAATGGAAAACGAAGTAGTTATCACCCATAACAGTGATTATAATTATAAATTATTAATAAATGATTGTTAATATGTTATAAATAAATAACAAAAGTTATTATATATATGAATGTTTTTATTTAATACATGTATAATAAATCCATATTTTTATATATGAGGTTTTAATATGAAGGAATAATGGAAAGACTTGAGGCAAGGGTTTATTTCACAACCTCTTCATTATTCGGGATAGTTTATATTTAAGTACCTATTATAGATCATTTATCATCCATATTAATTTTTTATAAATTTGTTTTGAAAATATTTTTAACTATTCTAAAACAATTATTTATTTCCATTTTTAATCATTTTTTACTTTTTACAAAAAAAAAATTCAATAGAATATTTTTCTTGTTTTCCAAATGATGTATTTTATGAATTTTCTGGAAAAAATATAGAATGTGTGATATTTTTAAATTAAAATAAATTAGTGGATTTTCCCACCATTATTATGCCTTAATTATTTGAATAATTATTTACAAGTTTACAAATAAATTTTCAAGGAAAATGGATTATTTTTCTAATGATCAATTCTAGATTTTAAAAATATTTTTTAAATTTTTAAGTAATATCTTCCTCAAAAATATTTATAGATGATATTTTTATAGTATTTTTATTCATCAAAAACAAGAACCCTTGATTTTACTTATTCTTTAGTAGTGTTGTCACCCATATATTTCATCCTTACACTTTTACAAGATGAATAATGATTATGATGAAAAATGATTATGATATTTATTTCCATGGGTTATGATATAATCAAATGTTTATGAAAGACATTTCTTTCCATGGGTTATAATATGTTTAATGTTTTATGATCCTATGAAAAAATATGTGTGGTTTTTATTATGAGATTTTGGGTCCCTATATCTACCACCATTGCATTGCGTATATATTGATATCTCATGAAATAAACAAAATTTGAATGGGGTGTGAACCAAGTTTAGTAATAGACATTTTCCACTATGATAGTCTTGGGAGTTAACCTTTACTGGTAAATTAGTTTAGGGAGTGAACTAATTCATATATAATATTATTTTAAAAGATCCTAAAATACTAATGATCTGATTTTCTATGCTTATTTGTATGCCAAAATTCTATAAAATATGCAAATGATATGCTCTTGTGACTCCTGTTCTACGATTCCTTTAGGATTGATGTGTTATGAACTACCAAGATTTATTCCATGAATAGAGATTATAATCTATGATATTCATGGTATAATTATAAAAGTTTATGTTCATGTTATTATTCCATTTATTCTCACGTTATGCTTATGTGATCATTGATATCTTCCTTGTTTACCCTTATTGGGAATATGTGCTCACTCTTTTCTTCTATTAACTTTCCCAAGGTTATGAAGAAAGGTATTATATATGAAATATCTGAAAATAGATCTAGTTATAAAGAAAATATCGGGATATGATGTAAATAGTTTATGAACCAGTCATTTATGATTCTATGTTTCAGAAGAAACTAGATTTAATGACCCAATGTTTATTAATAATAATTAATTCTTGCATAAATGTGGGTTGTATTATATTATTTTATAATATAAAAATAAAAATATAGAGAAACTAAAGAGGATTTATTTCATTAAAAAATACTATTAACTTAATTAGTAATGAATCCAATTAAAATTACAAACCTTAAAATTGGACACAAATATAAAATATAAAATCTAAAATGGGTAAGCATGGATTGACCCTATATACTAGATACACCACCCCCTCTACAAACACTATAGAAATGAAACAAAATATTTGTAAACCAATAAAAATCTTAGAAAATAGAAATAAAAAACCTTGAGGGTAATTGGTTTGAATATTTATGGGAAGAATGATGTCGTGTTAATATTAAGTAATGTGACTATTGGAATAGCAATGTCTCTTTTTTAATAGTAATATGACCATTGGGAATAATAACCTGATCATTAGGAATAGTAACCTAGCCACTAAAATAATAAGTTTACCTTGAAATAATACATTATGATATAAAAAATATTTATTATTATTATATTATGTAAATATAAATATTATAACTAAAAAAATTTAAATATCATGATTAAAAAACCCAAAGAAAATATAAGCATATTTTTAATAAACTATATTTTAATGTATTTCATAAAAGTCATAATTTTTATATTAAAAATTAAAGTTACCTATTTTATAAATTTATTAGGAAAAAAATAATTTCATTTTTGAAATCATCGTGTCAAAATTTTCCATGGGTTTTTTTGGTTATTTTATGAAATACATAAATTTTAGAGTGAATAGTAAAAATATAGTTTTTTACCTAACTGGTGTATCTCAAATTACATCATACAAGATTTAATAATGAAATTATCCTCTTTATAAATTTATGTTCATCTAAACTATATTTTATTTCATAAATGAGTCATTAAACTATGAAAAATGTAATTTCCAAACTGAAAAAGTACCTTCCAATACTTAAATTCAAACACGATTCCTTAAAATATCATTTTCTCTTTCTTTCAACTTTCATTTTTAATAAACTAATGAATTAAAATTATAAAGGGGATTTAAATTATTTATCCCATTATATTATATTGATATATGATTTATACTTTAAAAAAATCAATATTATGTGTTTTACCTTGAATATATTATTTTTTGCAATATTTTATTTTAAAATACCTCTCTCCCAAAGTATAAATAACCCCTCAACCTTACATTGCAAACTAATCCATTAAACCATCCCAAATAATATGCTCTATAAATTTAATCCCTTTCAATACCCTTATAATCCATAGGTTCATTATTGGGAAATCTTAATCCAATCATCAGGGGAGTTATACAGTCGTATAAGAGAAGATACACCAAACAAATAGTATGTATATATTAGATCT
This sequence comes from Viscum album, assembly GCA_963277665.1. Taxonomy (NCBI): domain Eukaryota; kingdom Viridiplantae; phylum Streptophyta; class Magnoliopsida; order Santalales; family Viscaceae; genus Viscum; species Viscum album. Next base: position 2,050,748,252 of record OY728125.1, read on the forward strand.
TAGATCTTTTATTATTCTCATTATTTATTTTCCCAATTCATTTAAAATACATATACTATTAAATTAAATCTGAATTAAGTAAAAATTATACTAATTATTTTAACCTAGTATAATTATTATATTTATGACAAATATAAATGTCATACCTCCCTTTACCTCTCTTTCAACAATGTCAAGATAAAGGTCAGCTAACCACCTATGAAGAAATTTAAATGTCAACACATATAATGATCATAATGGATGGATATTATAAAATACATATAATATAAAAAATTAATTTTATTTATTATAATACCATGGAATTAATTTTACTAATGTATAAATTAATTTGAATGAAAATAGAATAATCAAAGAGAAATAAGAAATTGTTTAAAATAACATGATCTCAAAATGATTCAAATTCATCAATGGAAAATATGAAATATATGAAAAGAATTATAATTGATAAATATTTGTATAAATGACTAAAATTATCTTCAGGATAAATGTTTTAATAAATTTAAATTTATAATTCCAAAGGCGTAAAAGTGATGATATAAAGAAGGAATAATTGTAAGGGGGTTATCAAAACAAATTCCTTTCGAGCGAGTAATCCCTATTTCATGATATATTTTGTATGAATACTACTCTAATGTTATTTAAATATCATTTCATTATTATTCCCTTTTCCTTTTTATGATATAATTGTTTTATACTTTATTTTATAACAAATTCAATGATTTTGTAAAAGAACTATTATTTCCAAAAGAGTCCTTTGACTCATATTAAGTTGTTTATTTTTCACTATTGAATGATATTTCTTATTAGAAATATGTTTTTACATTATATATTTTGGAAAACCATGTTTTCACTTGAAATCATGATTGATGAAATTCCAATGAAACAGAATCCTTTCCCTAGGTTATTTCATTACTATGATTGTTAATTGTTCTTTGTGGAATGAATTATTATAAAAATATTATAATGTGATGGGTGGGATCTGAATTATATAGTCCATAAATAAATTGGGTAATGTGATGTATCTCTTGAAATAATTCTTATTATACATGAACATGATGTTAACCTTTTTCACAAGATGATGTTATGATTATTCACTTATATTATGCATGAACATGATTCAATATTTGTTCACTACTATGTGTGGTATTTGACCACTATGACATGTTGTTTCATTTTTATATATTTCCACATTTCATGCCGCTATCACATGTTAAATTCATGATGTTTATGTTGATCTTATGTTCATGATATAATGATGATGTTTATGCCCACCCAAGTTATATTTATTTATGTTCCTTATTCATACTCTTATTGGGATTTTAGCTCACCCATTTATTTGATTTATATTCTATGGTGACTATATTTACTAAGAATGATGTGATATTTAAAAGGATAAATAATAATATTTTATATAAATATTTGGGTTTTATTACGTATAACTAATGTATGATCCTAATTTTACATAGAAAATAATCCTATGGATTTTGGATTATAACTATTTTATGTTCTATATCATAAAAATGATGTAATAGTCATGTACGAAAAATTAGGGTCACTATAGTCAGTATCAGAGCACAGATTAGTTAATTTTGGAATTCGAATTTGAAAATGTAATTGAAAAACATTAGAATAAGACTATGTATTTTTAAACATCCATGAATCTTTTTTAGATAAATTACAAGAATAAGAATCCCATAATATATGATTTTAATTTAAATTGTGGAAAAAAAATCACTTATTTATTTTTGATATATTTAATTTTACCTTGTTCAACACTTTTCTATTTTATAAAATAGTGGGTACCAGGAGAAACCAGGCCAACAACCTATATGACGTACAATACAACGATTTCCCAAACAAAATCCCCAATTCCATTGGAAGTGGAGATTAAAACTTCAAGGAAATTAGTTCCCAGTAATCTCATGTTGTTAATAATAACCTAAACCATGTGGAACATCCTCCTTCTCCCAAGAAGGATCTACTAGCCATTTTCCTTTTTATGTGGTAATGACCTCCTACATTTTGCAGAATTTCCTATACAATTGTCCTTGATATGTGGTTAAATTCAATGGATAAGATATTTTGTATGATCCATTATTTTTAGAAGTGTAATGTGACTCTGTCAATTTATACTTTAGATAGATAATTAGATCAATCATGTGCATTGATAAAGAACACCAAGAAAAAGGATAAAATGGAAGAGATAATTTGATGGAACATTAAGAAAATATTCCTTACCAAGTGTTTACCTCAAACTGTTTGAACAAAAATAGATAGATAATTCATAGAGTAGTATAAAATAGAGGAAAACTCTTCCACGGATTATGATGAAACATCAGAAGGCTATAAAGATATTCCTTAGGGTTTGTTATCATCAATGATAGAAAAATATAGAGATTAATTTTTGGTTTAAAACCACAACTTTGAAAGGATCTATCTATATGAGAATTTTGTAGTTATGATGTAGTGGTTTGATGTGCTCTCATAGTAGAGATAAAGTTGAGATAATGGTCCCATGGTTATGGAGAAAATAAAAAAATGGAGTTTCATGATGGTGGTCTAAATAATGAATGATGAAAGAGGATCAAACTACACACATGTCAAAAATGTGGGAAGAAACATCATGGTAATTTCCCCAAAGGATCAAGGAAATTATTCAAGTGATTTAGATGAATTCATGAAGCTATTGAATGTTTAAATTGCATAAATAAAACAATAAACTTGTTAAAAGAAATTATGTCACCTCCTAATGAAATACTTGTGATTCAATACTTCAATTGTAAGGAGGAAGAGAACAATGCAAACCATTTCACTAAACTATGGGTCCCTGATGCTAATCCGCGTCAGCAACCACCAAGGGAAAATGAGAAATGGAAATATTATTTCATCAAAACTACTTAATCAAAATGTAAAAATTTTCTCATAGAATGTACACTTCCTATTTTGTCCAAAATGTTATGAGTTTTATTTGATTATGTCTCTAAAAATTCTTTTGTATCCTGCATGTATGTTTGGATTGTTAAATTTAATCCCTGATACATTGAAATTGATATATCCATAATAAAACATAGCGATGTGAACATTGGAACCCAAGTGTTAACTCTTAACCTATTAGAATATCTGAAAATATTATTCTAGTGAATCTTGTAATACTTCCTATGGTAGAATTTCAATCTATACATGCCATAGATTGGATCTCGTTATATAGAGCACATGTAAACTATTGGGAACATGAAATATCTTTTCATATTCAAAAACATCCTTTGATCCTATAAAAAATGAAATGAATATCATGAATCTCCTTTATAAAATCCCTGAATTTTGTGGGTGTTTATACCCTGTAAAGTAGTATATATGGCCCAAATAATTGTGTTGAAGGAAATAATAGAACATGAGGAAATTCACATTGTGAGGGAATATAAATTTGTATTTCCTAAATTTTTTCCAAGGATTCCCCCATACCATGAGGTAGAGTTCTTTATAGAGTTCAACATCAAATCCACTCCTATTTCAAAATTCCCCTATAGGATGGCCATGATCTAACTAGAAGAGTTAAGGGAGAATCCACAAGAGCACATGGACAGAGGGTTCAAAAGTCCTAGTGCATCACCATGGGGTAATTTGGTGCTCTTAATGAAGAGAAATGATGGATCAATGTGGATGTGTATCAATTATCGGGAGGACAACATGATCACCATAAAGAAAAGGTATCATATTCAGAGGATTGATGACTTGTTCGATCAACTAAGAGGAACTTAATACTTCTTAAAGGCATATCTTTATTTTTATATCATCAATTAAAGGTGAATGAGGGTGATATCCAGAAGACCACTTTATCTATAATTTTTGGGCACTATGAGTTCATAGTGAATCCATTTGGACTTAATAATTCCTCTACAATATTCATGTATCTTATAAATATAGTCCTTAGAGACCGTCGGGAGAAAATTTTGGTAGTCTTTATTGATGATATTGTCATTTACTTCAAGATCAAGGTGGAACATGAAGATAATATTAGAATATTTATAACAACATTAAGGAAAAAGAAAATGTATTCTATGTTTATAAATTGTGAATTTTGGATTAAACAAGTCATATTATAGGGGAATATGATCACAAGTAATAGAATTGTTTTGGACCCTTTAAAAATAAAGGCATTTAAAAAATGTCCTAGACCCACTAGCATCACAAAAATACATAGTTTTCTTGTCTTATCTAGGTAATACAATTTTTTTGAGAAAATATTTTCTTAATTATCTATCCCGATAACTAAGTTAACACAGAATGAGGTAAATTATGTCTGAAAAAATGAATGTGAAGAAAGGTCAATGTTGCTCAAGAAGAGGCTAGTATTTGTGCGTGTACCCACACTACCAATAAGTGGATAATATTTTGTGATATAAAGTGATGCTTTAATGAAAGTCTTGGTTTGTGTACTCATTCAGAATGATAAAGTGATATCTTATGCCTCAAAACAGTTTAAGATCCATGAGTAGAACTACCTAGCACATGATCTGGAGTTAGCAGATGTGATATTCTCTATAAATATTTTGTGGAACAATATATATGGTGAAAAGTGTGAAGTATATACCGATCATAAGACTATAAATTATATATTCACACATATGGATCTAAACATGCATAAAAAAGATGGTTAAAGCTAATCAAGGACTATGTTTGATTTACACATTACCATCCGAGAATGGTGAATAAGGTAAATGATTCTCTTAGTATAAAATAAAATGATACTCTATCCATGATGTGTATTAAGAACGAAAATATCTTATTAGATATGAAAATAATGGATCTTGAAATAATAATGGTCGGGAAAACATACTACCTTACCCAAATTATTTTCCAAACATCTGTCCAAGAAAAGATCCATGAGGCAAAAATGGATTATTTGGGGATATGAAAGAAGGTGAAAGCAGTAATGGAATAGAAGCTACATGAGTTCCGCATGGATGATTATGTGGTGATTTGGTTTTTAATAAGGATTTGTGTGACTTATTCACCTGATATAATGATGGATCTATTGTATAATTCACATATCACATTTTTCCTTATCTATCATGGAAGTACTAGGTTTTACCAAGATCATCAAGATCACTTCTAATCGGAAAGCATACAAAAACATATTGTGGAGTATATATCAATGTGTTTGGCATATAAAAATCTTAAATTAGTGGTAGAAACTTCAATAGGGATGTTGTAATCTGTTCCTATACCCGTGTGGAAATGATAGAATGTAACTATGAACATTGTCACTAGTGTATAGAAAATACCCAAAGTAAACAATGTGATATGTGTTTTGCTAGATCATCTCACAATATGTTCCCACATTATCACAGTTTTGGAGTATTTCTTTATTGAAAAAATTTCCATGATATATTTTAAGGAAGCAGTGAGGCTGTATGTGGTTCCACTTTCAATCATCTCTGATCTTGATACAAGTTTCACATCTAATTTTTTGATAATTTTTAAACATTATTTGAGTAAAAAATTGAATTTGAAAAAAGTCTATCACCCCCAAACTAATGGGAAATATAAAAGGACAATTTATACACTCACGTACATTCTATGATCTTGATCAATGTAATTTAAAGGAGGATATGATCAACCTCTCTCGTTGGTTGAGTTCTCATCTAATAATAATTTTCACTTGAGTATTTAAATAGATCCATATGATTCTCTTTATGGGTATGGATTTATAACTCTTACTTGATACGGTGAAGTTGGGTAATGAAAGCTTCATGGAACTTTTCTTTTGAAAGAAATGATAGAGAAGGTTCAATGTAGAGACCCGTAGCTTGACGTACATGGACATTACATTACTTTTGCGGAATACTTAGTACATAACAAAAAAACACACACAAGGATCGTAATAGTTTAGTGTCTTTGGAAACTCAGAACATAATCTTCTAATCGTGGTGAAAGATCTTCGATATCTCCCATAAAGATCTTCCCTTTTTTTTACCTAAAACCTTTCTTTATATCCTGGGGAAAATAAAACATAAAAGGGTGATCTCAAATGCTCAGTAATTATAAACAAAAGAAATATCAATCACATCATATACATAAGAACATAGCTTTTGGAAATCTTAACCTGCAAAAGAGCTCATAAAATCATAACAAGGGATAAATCATAGAAGTGAAATGTAATCCCAATAATCATAACATAAAACATGAAACTTTGTGGCATACACACATAATCACAGAGAATCATTTCTTGTTAGTCAAGACTCATTTCCAAGGCTATCTTAGTGGACAAAGTCCCTTTCTGAATCAAGTAGCCCTCGTTTCAGTCCTGTTTCACTGAACCGGTATAACCTACCATTTCAGCCATGTCTATCTCATGAGATATAAAATCTTTACCCAATGCATTGGAGGGAGATATAGGTCCCACCCATCTTATAATGAATCCATTCTTATGTGTGCCACATAATCATAAATCATACATCATCGCATAACACATGTAACAAAAATGGGATTCATGAAACATAATGACATCATAAAACAAATCATATAAGGTAAATGACTTCATAAAAATAATTCCCGCAAAACATAATCAAATAAATGTAATAATAGGGATAAAAACAGAACCCTTTATTATCTTAGATGGAAAATAATTTTTATAAAACACTTGAACTCCATTCTTGAGGAAAATATCCTTTCTTCTTCAAAAACATTTTTCCTTTCATAACATGTCATACGACTTTAAAATAAAAGAATTTGATTAAAAATAAACTTGAAAACTTGTAAAGGAAGTTTCTTGGAAATAATGTTTTAAAAATACATTCATTCCGTATAAGTTAAAAAAAACATTCTTCGTACTTTTGTCGGAAAAGTCAAAAAGTACCTCGTACGAAAAACGACAAAAGATTCCTTTCATACATATTACTAAAAACTCACCGAAGGGTAAAAATGGATTTAAAAAATTGTAGGTGGATGGAAATAATATTACATATTGATGAAACATGGATGTGGATGATAAAATACAACCCAGTAAATACTTACGAATAAACAATCTCCGATAAAAATGAGATTGTGATATTTCCCTTACCTTAGGTCCGATTTGCTTCGTATGTGTCCGAACCTCCTGTATAATTATTTAAATAATGTCATTGACTTATTATAGAATCATATTCACTGTTATGATATCATATATGGTTCACTTATGACTTTATATTACCCGTTCTTTTGTAAATTCTATGTTAGAGATGCGTTTTGGGTAAAATCGTCTCATTTGTCGTTCGTGTTTTTAACTTGGAATTATTTATATGATTACATAGATCATGATTACATAATTCCAGAATATAAAACATGATTTATATATATATATATATTCAGAATATACATATATAATAAATCAGTAAATGGAAATAAATACACCGTTCATGGAGACGGTAGTCTGTACGTACGCTTGAACGCTGTTTTCGTTTCCTTATTGAATTGAATGGAATTAAGTAGATGACATACATATAAATATAAATAATTACAGTATCATTATTAGGTCATATATTTCATTAGTACTTATTATATATACTTTATAATCATTAATGAATGGTTAATCATTGAGAATGAATCTCATCGCGTCGTGGAGACGGTATTCCGTACGTACGCACGAGTGATGATATCGTTCCCATTGTCGTGTGAATTGTGTTGAAGTGTATGTATACTATTTCAATATCAATATCACTTTATAATAATCATATATAGTTACTCATTACACCTTTATACCCATACAATTAAGGTGGTGGCAGAAAATAGATTACACCACGACGTGGAGACGGTATTCCGTACGTACGCACGCGCGGTGATTTCAATTTTCCGTAGGATGGATAGAAGGTTAATTAGAGTTGTTTCATATTTATAATAACATATAAGTATATAAGAAATACTTATGTTATTACTTTATCATGAAACAACTAAAGAAGAATAAGTTGAAGAAGAAAGAAATTGAAAAAGATCGGTAATGGATATTACCTCTTCTTTGAAGTGATTCTTTGAGACATCCTTTTAGGGAACTAAAATTGGTCTTTTAAGAAGACCAGGACCACTAGGTTGATACTAGGGAAGTGGAGAAGAGATTTTGTCAGGGGTTGGCCGAGCTTGAATGCTCAAATTGGTGTGAGGAGGAGAGGGAGGAGGTGCCCTTTTATAAGGGATGAGAGGGGCACCTTAGGAATATCTCAAAATATTATTTTATATTAAAGTCAAAATCGGTTTATAATGGTTCCAAAGGGTCTTATTACGAAGATAAAGTGGGGATGGGTTCAAATACTATAAACCAATAGGATTTATACAAGTTTAGGTTATTAGTTTAACCTTATCAATTAGATTTAACTCTAAGTTAAATAATTTAACTTTTACCGTGTCTTTTTGTTTTCTTACACTATATGGTTAATAAACTTACTATAACATGCCAAACGAACCCCAAATTGTTTATTATTAATATATATATCCTAATATAAGTCATTTGGCAGATCCTTAGATTTTTAGGAATAAAATAACAATTAATTATATAATATTTGATTTAAAAACTAATTTTTGTCAATTTTGACACTATTTGATATATTATTTTTGTGAAAGTCATAACTGAATTATATATTCGAAACAAGTTTATTAAATCAACACTAATATATCATAGTAACCTATAAAATTAGTGGAATTCATAAAAAGTCTAAAATTACATTTATTTTGGTATTTATAATATCAATTATGTCAATATTTCATTAATAAGATAATTACTGCATCATCTTTGTGTCATAAATAAATTAAATTATTTGATGTCTAAAAATTACAAATAAAATACCATTATGTAGGAAATATTTTTTTATTTCTAATGAATAATTACAATTGAATTTATCATATTTATAACCCTATATTAAAAATGTTTTAGTAAATAAACTTTGATTTTAACTCTTTTAACTCTTCTTTGAATTAAATAATAATAAATGTCCTAATCTAATCCAAGTGGGTCTAAATGATAATATTTTACACTTAAGGTTGTTTTTGGTCAAGATAAACTTGTCCAATAGGATTAGGACATGTGTTAGGGTAATATTAATATCATTTTTACCCTTAATTACCCTATTTACTTTTAACCGTGGTAAATAAAAGTAAAAAGTTACTATTCACCAAAAATTATTTTCATCTCATTGAACCACATTTTACTTACTGACATCAACCGTGTCTCTCGGATTTTTGAAATTCCATTCACAGAAACGGTAAAATTAAGTTTTATGAAAAATTCAGTTTTTTAACTACCACTTAGTAGTTTCATTATTCATCAAAAATTGAAGGTTTTCAGAAAAATGCCAAAATTTCATCCTAAGCTATATTTCATATTCCGAATTCAAAAATGAAGTCTATTTTACCAAATTCATAACATAGAAGTTGCATTAATTAATTTTATAATTAAATCCGGCTGTTAAAACAAATAGCGTGTTTTTAAGAAACAATATCTATCAAAAGATTGACACTTGATTATGTCTGGTTTAAATGTGAAATTACAACCAATGACCAACATTGTATTAAATTGTAAAAATATATTCTAAATATACTTTAAAACCACTCAAATTAATAATTTATCACTATTAATTATTTCGATTAAAAAATTTGTTTTTAATTATAATTTAGTAATTTTCACTATTCATCAGAATATGAAAGTTATCCGAAAAGTACCAAAATTTCACCTTAGGCTAAATTCGATACTATGAATCCAAAAATGAAGTCCATTTTGAGTGCTAAATTTTCTAAAATTTAAATAGTGGTTATTACTATTCATAACGGCTAGTTTTAATAATATTTTAATAGCATATCGTTGTTTCGTGAAACTCAGTATTGCGTACTACACACGCTATCGAGGAAGGTTGCGATTGCGTGTAATGCAAGGCAAGTCAAAGATGCGTGTTGTGCAAGCTCCTTTTGGTGTAGCATACAACACAAGACATTAATAAAATTAAAAAGAATATTTTTCATAAAATCTCAGGCTGTTACATTCTAACCCCCTTAAAATGAATTTCGCCCTCGAAATTTGTCGGGGTTATAAATGGTTTACTATTCGAAAGTTTCTTTAATAGAAACCCACATCGTAAAAAGGAATATCAAAACCAATCTTTAAAAACAAAAGTATGAAACGTAACGGTTACTCAAATAAACTAATCACTGGGTTTCCACTTAGGTGAAAATATGGATATGGAAGAGAAATCTAACCATCATGTTCTGATGGAGAGTGGTAGAGAACGTGGCTATGAAATAGCCAACAATAACAAAGCCATAGATTTGTGACAATATAAGGTACCATCTGATTTATCAGATATAAGAGCACTAGGACAACATTTTTGGTTTTCAGGATCATTTCCCTAAAGTTAAAGAATTTGAATTAGAATAAATACTTACTTTATTTTGGTACAATCTCACTGTTGTTCGTGCCTTTAACAATTTCCACATCATCTATTAAATAAATGAAGTTGAATTTGTTATTCGTGAAGTGTCAACAGATCATGTTATAGAATGATGGGTCATTCCATCTGTCTCAAAAGGTTAGCAAAATTAATATACATAAGTTGATCTATAGTGGGATTAATCATATATGGTTCCTAAAATGGGCTTATATATCATACTGCTTAATATAATAAAACTAGTTTCTACTAAACAGGGACTTTCTGTAGGCCAGTGGTTGGCAATAAAGGCCAGTCGCACTTCGGTTGTGGGTTCGATTCCCACAGCCTTGTCCGACGCGATGGGCCATCACCCATCCTGCAGGTTGTCCTTTTTCTAAAACTATATTACTATAACATCCCAGCAATAATATCGAAAAAAAATTTCTATCCTTAAACAATACTAACTTATGTCCAACATAATCCATTGTAATCTTTAGGCTTATCCATAATACTGCAGTCCACTCTCATAATATAGTGAAAACGATTACCAGAGATTTAATACTGTCGTTGATCCCCATATATCATAAGATATGCCTTGTTGGTCACATTCCAAACATTCAAAGGGCTTAATCATGTATTCTCTTGAAGAATGAATACCCATTGAACCTTAGTGAAATCATGAATACTGTTAAAAGTTAACACTTTCCACATACCAAAATCCAAAAACTCTATATACTCAAACAATAATATAACCTTCTCCTTATATCAGTCATGAGCTCATGAATACTATCAAACATTTAATTTTCTCCTTATCCCTACATTATGCGCATATCATCTACATTCCAAAAATATCTGAATAACCTTCCATGGATACTGGTAAAATTAATCATACACTTTCAAAACTCAAGGAAAGGCAATAGTGTAACAATCCTTAGATGTCTCGTTATTCCAACATTACACATGATAAACATGTAATCATTCCACTACATTCTTAAACAATTGTCCAAGATTCAACAATTCTTTCATCTCACATATCATTTGTAGTCTCTTCATAGTCATCAACATAAATACTTCCCATACGACCATACTGATTCTCTTCATGAGACTTTCCCTTAGGGCATTGGTTTGCATAATGCCCGTACATTCCACATTTAAAACATTTAACCATTGTTGATGTCGTAGCAATACCATTATCCTTATCCCTGGTGTTAACTGAACCTTTTCCTTTGCACTTACTGGATTTGTGTCCTTCTTTTCCACACCCAAAGCATCTTCCAGTTCCTTTGAAACATTCTCCTTGATGCCTCTTCCCACATGAATTACATAGGGGAAATTGAACTTTCTTTCCTCTATGATCATCATGAAACTCCATCTTTCTCTTATTAGCCGAGTCAGGGAACTTACCAAATTTTACTTTATTGATCATATTATGAGATTTCTGATTCGGCATAATAATTATGTTTGGACTTCCAATTCCCATTTCATTATGAAGAATATCATTCCATTGTCCATCATATCCTCCATTATCGTGAATCATCTTGTTTCCAGCCATTTTCTAAAACCCAAAAAGAATAGTGTTAGAGGAAAAAATCATAATAATGGGGAAGTAACTTCAATATCTAACATCTTAGGTTTAATCTAATATCGTTACCATAGTTCTAGGACTATATCCTATACGTATATTTATCCTTAGGGACATCCCTAGATATACCATAGAAATATCTCTAGGGATCTCACTAATGTTCTCACATCCTAGTTTCCAAAGGTTGACTAAACCTTTCCTCTGATACCAATTGTAGAGACCCATAGCTTGATGTACATGGAAATTACATTACTTTTGCGGAATACTTAGTACATAACAAAAAAACACACACAAGGATCATAATAGTTTAGTGTCTTTGGAAACTCGGAACGTAATCTTCTAATCGTGGTGAAAGATCTTCAATATCTCCCATAAAGATCTTCCCTTTTTTTTTACCTAAAACCTTTGTTTATATTCTGGGAAAAAGAAAACATAAAAGGGTGATCTCAAAAGCTCAGTAAGGATAAATAAAAGAAATATCAATCACATCATATACATAAGAACATTGCTTTTGGAAATCTTAACCTGCAAAAGAGCTCATAATATCATAACAAGGGATAAATCATAGAAGTGAAATGTAATCCCAATAATCATAACTTAAAACATGAAACTTTGTGGCATACACACATAATCATAGAGAATCATTTCTTGTTTGTCAAGACTCATTGCCAAGACAATCTTAGTGGACAATGTCCCTTTCTGAATCGAGTAGCCCTCGTTTCAGTCATGTTTCACTGAACCGGTATAACCTACCATTTCAGCCATGTCTATATCATGAGATATAAAATCTTTACCCAATGCATTGGTGGGAGATATAGGTCCCACCCATCTTATAATGAATCCTTTCTTATGTGTGCCACATAATCATAAATCATACATCATCGCATAACACGTGTAACAAAATTGGGATTCTTGAAACATCATGACATCATAAAACAAATCATATAAGGTAAATGACTTCATAAAAATAATTCCCGCAAAACATAATCAAATAAATGTAATAATAGGGATAAAAACAGAACCCTTTATTATCTTAGATGGAAAATAATTTTGATAAAACACTTGAACTCCATTCTTGAGGAAAATATCCTTTCTTCTTCAAAAACATTTTTCCTTTCATAACATGTCATACGACTTTAAAATAAAAGAATTTGATTAAAAATAAACTTGAAAACTTGTAAAGGAAGTTTCTTGGAAATAATGTTTTAAAAATCCATTCATGCCGTATAAGTTAAAAAAAACATTCTCTGTACTTTTGTCGGAAAAGTCAAAAAGTACCTCGTACGAAAAACGACAAAAGATTCCTTTTATACATATTACTAAAAACTCACCGAAGGGTAAAAATGGATTTAAACAATTGTAGGTGGATGGAAATAATATTAAATATTGATGAAACATGGATGTGGATGATAAAATACACCCCAGTAAATACTTACGAATAAACAATCTCAGATAAAAATGAGATTGTGATCTTTCCCTTACCTTAGGTCTGATTTGCTTCGTGTGTGTCCGAACCTCCTCTATAATGATTTAAATAATGTCATTGACTTATTACAGAATCATATTCACTGTTATGATATCATATATGGTTCACTTATGACTTCATATTACCCGTTCTTTTGTAAATTCTATGTTAAAGAAGCGTTTTGGGTAAAATCATCTCATTTGTCATTCGTATTTTTAACTTGTAATTATTCATATGATTACTTAGATCATGATTACTTAATTCCAGAATATAAAACATGATTTATATATATATATTCGGAATATACATATATAATAAATCAGTAAATGGAAAGAAATACACCGTTCATGGAGATGGTAGTCCGTACGTACGCATGAACGCTGTTTTCGTTTCCTTATTGAATTGAATGGAATTAAGTAGATGACATAAATATCAATATAAATAATTCCAGTATCATTATTAGGTCATATATTTCATTATTACTTGTTATATATACTTTATAATCATTCATGAATGGTTAATCATTGAGAATGAATGTCATCGCGTCATGGAGACGGTATTCCGTACGTACGCACGAGCGATGATATCATTCCCATGGTCGTTTGAATTGTGTTGAAGTGTATGTATACTATTTCAGTATCAATATCACTTTATAATAATCATATATAGTTACTCATTACACCGTTATACCCATCCAATTAACGTGGTGGCGGAAAATAGATTACACCACGGCGTGGAGACGGTATTCCGTACGTACGCACGCGCGGTGATTTCATTTTTCCGTAGGATGGATAGAAGGTTAATTAGAGTTTTTTCATATTTATAATAACATATCAGTATATATGAAATACTGATGTTATTACTTTATCATGAAACAACTAATGAAGAATAAGTTGAAGGAGAAAGAAATTGAAAAAGATCGGTAATGGATATTACCTCTTCCTTTAAGTGCTTCTTTGAGACCTCCTTTTAGGGAACTAAAATTGGTCTTTTAAGAAGACCAGGACCTCTAGGATGATACTAGGGAAGTGGAGAAGAGATTTGTGCAGGGGTTGGCCGAGCTTGAATGCTCAAATTGGTGTGAGGAGGAGAGGGAGGAGGTGCCCTTTTATAAGGGAGGAGAGGGGCACCTTAGGAATATCTCAAAATATTATTTTATATTAAAGTCAAAATCGGTTTATAATGGTTACAAATGGTCTTATTTCGAAGCTAAAGTGGGAATCGGTCGAAATCCTATCAACCAATAGGATTTAGACAAGTGTAGGTTATTATTTTAACCTTATCAATTAGATTTAACTCTAAGTTAAATAATTTAACTTTTACCGTGTCTTTTTGTTTTCTTACACTATATGGTTAATAAACTTACTATAACATGCCAAACGAACCCCAAATTGTTTATTATTAATATATATATCCTTATCTAAGTCATTTGGCCGAACCTTAGATTTTTAGAAATAAAATAACAATTAATTATATAATATTTGATTTAAAAACTATTTTGTGTCAATTTTGACACTATTTGATATATTATTTTTGTGAAAGTCATAACAGAATTATATGTTCGAAAAAAGTTTATTAAATCAACAATAATATATCATAGGAACCTAGAAAATTAGTGTAATTCATAAAAAGTCTAAAATTACATTTATTTTGGTATTTATAATGTCAATTATGTCAATATTTCATTAATAAGATAATTACTCCAATATCTTTTTGTCATAAATAAATTAAATTATTTGATGTCTAAAAATTACAAATAAAATACCATTATGTAGGAAATATTTGTATATTTCTAATGAATATTTACAATCGAATTTATCTTATGTATAACCCTATATTAAAAATGTTTTAGTAAATAAACTTTGATTTTAACTCTTTTAACTCTTCTTTGAATTAAATAATAATAAATGTCCTAATATAATCCAAGTGGGACTAAATGATAATATTTTACACTTAAGGTTGTTTTTGGTCGAGATAAACTTGTCCAATAGGATTAGGACATGTGTTAGGGTAATATTAATATCATTTTTACCCTTAATTACCCTATTTACTTTTAACCGTGGTAAATAAAAGTAAAAAGTTACTATTCACCAAAAATTATTTTCATCTCATTGAACCACGTTTTACTTACTGACATCAACCGTGTCTCTCGTATTTTTGAAATTCCATTCACAGAAATGGTAAAATCATGTTTTATGAAAAATTCAGTTTTTTAACTACCACTTAGTAGTTTCACTATTCATCAAAAATTGAAGGTTTTCAAAAAAATGCCAAAATTTCATCCTAAGCTATATTTCATATTCCGAATTCAAAAATGAAGTCTATTTTACCAAATTCATAACATAGAAGTTGCATTAGTTAATTTTATAATTAAATCCCGCTGTTAAAACAAATAGCGTGTTTTTAAGAAACAATATCTATCAAATGATTGACACTTGATTATGTCTGGTTTAAATGTGAAATTACAACCAATGACCAACATTGTATTAAATTGTAAAAATATATTCTAAATATACTTTAAAACCACTCAAATTAATAATTTATCACTATTAATTATTTCGATTAAAAAAGTTGTTTTTAATTATAATTTAGTAATTTTCACTATTCATCAGAATATGAAAGTTATCCGAAAAGTACCAAAATTTCACCTTAGGCTAAATTCGATACTCTGAATCCAAAAATGAAGTCCATTTTGAGAGCTAAATTTTCTAAAATTTAAAAATTTATTATTACAATTCATAACGGCTAGTTTTAATAATATTTTAATAGCATATCGTTGTTTCGTGAAACTCAGTATTGCGTACTACACACGCTATCGAGGAAGGTTACGATTGCATGTAATGCAAGGCAAGTCAAAGATGCGTGTTGTGCAAGCTCCTTTTGGTGTAGTGTACAACACGAGACATTAATAAAATTAAAAAGAATATTTTTCATAAAATCTCGGGCTGTTACATTCAAGCCATACAAAAATATAAAAAACTGCTCAGATTTGATAAAATACCTATGTAGAAAACCATCAAAGGTACTTGGAGTTTAACATTGGAGACAATGTTTTCCTTTGAATATCACAATGGAATAGAGTCAGGTGGTTTGGAATGGAATGTATTCATTTCTCAATGAATATTGACCCCTTTGAGATCCTTGATCACATAGAATCAATGTCCTATCATGTTTCACTTAATCCAAGTATGGATCAAGATCAGGACATGTTCCTTGTATCACTCTTGAGGAAGTACATACCTGATCCCTCATATGTAGTAACCCATATGTGGAACAACTTGAGAATTAACTCTCATAGGAAGAGAAGTCAGTGAAGATATTAGACCATAGAGACAATGTTCTACACAACAATATAACTCACATTGTTAATGTGTTGTGGAGGAACCATAAATATGAAGAGGTGGTGTGGGAACCAGAGGAAACAATGAAATAGAAGTACCCTCATCTATTCTCAACCGAGAATATGTGTTGAAATTTTATTTCTAAAATTTGTAAAGTGGTGAATAATGTAATGACTCAATATTTATTAGTAATATTTTCTTACTCAATAAATGCATGCTATATTATATTATATAATATTATACACATAAAAAATATAGAGAAACCAAAAAATAATTTATTTAAGTTCTAAATAATATTACATTCATCATCAATGAATGCAATTAAAATTTCAAACATTATATCTAATAAATCTAAAATATAAAAGCTAAATTGGGGAAATATAGATGGCCCCAATCTAGTAGAATCATCACCCCCACTATAAACACTATTGAAAAGAAAAAAAATATTAGTAAACCAATCAACTTCGTATAAAATGAAAATATAAAACCTTGATATGAATTGAGATGAATATTGAGTGAAATATGGAAGTGGTATTTAATGGAGGTAATGTGATAGTTGGAATTGTAATGTGACCATGGGAAAACTAACATGGTCATTGGAAATAGTTACTTGGCCGTAGGGAATAGTAACTCGATCACTGGAAAAGTAATTTTAGCTCTAAAAAATAAATTAATATATAAATAATATTTATCATTATTACTTTAAGTAAATATAAATATTATAAGTAAAAAAAATAAATATAATGTTTAAGAAAACTCAAAGATAATATAATCACATTTTTCATAAAATGTATTTCAAAGTATTTCATAAAAGTCATAATTTTTAAATTAAAAATTAAAATTAGATACTATAAAAATTTATTTTGATAAAATCAATATAATTTTTTAAATCAGCACATTGAAATTTTCTAAGGTCAATTTTTCAGTTTTTTTAAAATGGTTTAATTTTCAGGTGAATAGTAAAAATACAAATTCTCACACAACTGGTGTATCTTAAATTAAATTATACATGAGGTAATAATGACATAATATTTATATAACCTTTTTTTAGTCCATGATATATTTTATTTCATAACATAATCATTAAAATATGATATAATTAATTTCCAAACCTGAAGTGAGATTTCCCATACCTAAATTCAAAGGTGATTCCTTAAAATAATAAGTTTTTATTTCTTTCCACTTTCCTTCTCAATAAACTAATGAATTATAATTATAAAAGAGATTCAATGTCTTAAAACCATTATTTTATATTTATATGTTATTTATACTATCTTAAATTCACTATTTCATGTTTTACCTTTTATATATTATTCAAATCAAAACTTATTTCTAAAAATACCTCCCCCTTCAAGTGTAAATAACCCCTCTCCTTTCCCTTGGAATATGACTCCACCCACACATCTGAAATCCCAAGATATAACCAAATTTTCCCTATTAATCCCATTAGAATACATTGGGATATTCATGCCCAATCCAACTTTAATAATCAAGGGAGTTATAGTATCATACAATAGAAGCTACACTAAGCATAAAGTATGTCTCTATTAACTCTTCCCTCTTTCCTTATTCTCTTTCTTATTTTTCTGAATTCCTTTCAAAAACATATACTATAAAATTAATTATTCAAAAATTTAACATTATATTAATGGTTTTAACCTATTTAATTATCACATTTATAACATATATAAATTCCATACCTCCCTTTCCCACACTTTCGCCAACGTCCCATTAAAGGTCAGGTAACCACCTACGGAGACATTGTCATGTTATCACATATAACCATCATCATGGACGAATATTATAAACTATATATAATATATAAAAATTAAATTATATGTATTATAATATTGTGTAATTAATTATACTGATTTATAAATTTCATTTAATTAAAATTGAGAAATCAACGTGAAATGGGAAATTCTTCAAGAAACACATGATATCAAAAAGATTCAAATTCATAAAAAGGAATTAGGAAACATGATCAAAGGTTTATAATTGGTAAATATTTTTATAAATGACTATAATTAATTTCTTTTTAAATGTTTTATTAAACATTAGATTATTATTCAGGAAGAAAAAAACCAATACAATAAATCGGGAATTAAGTTAAGGGGGTTCTCGAACCCAATTCCTTTTCTTTATGTTATCACTCTATCATGAAATATTTGGTTTGAAACTCCTATAAAAATCCTTAAATATAATTTAATTGTTATTATATTTTATTTTTGGGAAATAAATATTTTCTACTTGGTTTTAGGATAAATACAATGATTTTACAAAAGAAACCTTCTATCCAAACGATATATTTGACTGCTCTTGAGTTTTTTCTTCTTCTCTGAAGAATATTGATTCATATACTAAATATTTTTTTTCATTTTTAATTTGTGAAACCCTAGTTTACTCTGGAAATCATGATTGGTGAAATCCTTATCTAGTCCATTCCTTTACATGGGTTATTTCTTGATTATGATTGTTATATGTTTTATGTGGCATGAATGATTAATTAAATATTATTATGTGAAGGGTAGGGACAGAATAATATATCCCTCCAATACATTGGGTAATGTGATGTATCTCATGAGATAATGTTTATTATTCATTAACATGATTCTATATCTGTTCATAAGATGATGTTATGATTATGCACATATTTTATGCCTAATCATGATGCTATATTTGTTCACAACTATAGATAGTATTTGACCACTATGACATGATGTTTAATTTTTATGAGTTTCTACATTCCATTCCATTATCACATGTTACCTTCATGATTTTTACTGATCTTATGATTATTATATGATTATTATTAGTATTCTCACCCATTTTATATTGATTCATGTCCATTATTCATCCTTTTACTGGCCTTTTAGCTCACCCCTTTATTGGATGTATATAGTGAGGAGACTACATGTACTAAATATAATATGAGATTTAGAATAATAATGAAGAAAAATTTCAATAAATGTCTATGTCTTATTATGTATAATTGATGTATGATCATATTTTTACCAATACACTAATTCTTTGGATTATGTATTATAACACTTTTATATCATTTAGCTTAAAAATGATGTACTAGTCATGTAAGAAAAAGTAGGTTTGAAATACTTGACCTATAATATTTCTTATGGATCATAATGTTGTGTAAATAATATTCATCTAAATAGATTTAATATCTATATATGGAAATCTTGGGTTGTCAAAGCCTTCCCCTATAATGAAGAAAAACAAATTACTCCCTTACCTTAGGGAGGTAAAATGATAGGTTCCGAGGGGATTCATTTTAACACTGTAGGAGTCACCACAATGGTCTTCTTTTAAAAACCATTGTTTCTAATTTCATGAACCATCTAGTCCTCTGCATGATGATAATACCTTCTTTTAGGTATTCAACTGAAGTCAATTAGACTTAGGAACCTATAAAATCATACGAAGGGTGGAACTAAATCAATTGAAAACTGGATCAAATACCTATTCCCACTAGAGTATTCTCTAAAAAAATGGAAACCCATGACTAGGTCTAGAAACCTACCCATGTACATCAAGCCTTACAACATATTTTGATAGTAATTGGATAAACCCACCATCACATCCCAACAAAAATAGGGGCAGAACCATATCCCTACCACTACACATGATGATTATTGGTATTCCTTAGATTCAAATGGAGGATATGAGACAAAATAAATCTCTTATACAACCACAACATGGTCATATATTCTCATTAAAGCTATAGAAGTCACCCCTTACATCCTAAAAAATAAGGAGGTAAAGAATCTATTCCTATCTACATTCCACATGTCTTATATGATATAATGATCACATCATCTATAACTAGGATTTAAAAAAACCATGAATTTTCATTTTAAGTGACCCATAAACTTGAAATTATGGTCACTGATGAGTAGATACATATTCCTAATCTGGACCAGTAGGTTCATCAGAAAAATACCATGAAAAATAGAAAACAACTTCAGGCACACGGCCTCGTTCCCAATGGAGATCATTGGTCCACTTCAAAGGATGCTCCATGGTTGGCATATATCCCTTCCAAATCTCTATAATTATATAATAATATTCTAGAAACAACACAAGGGTCGCCAAGAAAACTATATTATAAGAAATTCGATATCCACAACATACGAGTATGACTGTCCAATAAAGATCATCTATAAATAAGTCTCACTAATGGTGGATGTAAATCCAAGAGAAGGCCCCCGATCCTACTCTAATCTAGGATGGTGTTCTTAAGGCCATTATACATCCTTAAATTGTGTCCTAGGATACTGATGATTCATTACCACATTAAGAATGAAATAGTTGCAGTTGTAAAGGTCCTCATCAAAAAATTACTACAAGAAACATTGACAGTCCATCCTATAATATCTACCATGAAGGGTTCCTTTGTAGACCTAAAATGATCGATCATGATAAACAATATCCTGATGAGGCTCACAAAAACTCTCCTCATGGTTAGAAGATCAAACTATAAGAAGGTCATCCACTTTCTATTGTCCACCTTGAAGGTACTCCCTAGGGTATACTCCATAGGATTTCTCCATGAAGTTGTATTTAAAGTCATTTTTCTACTCCTCCTCATAATGTAATGATCTACAATGGTCCTCCCCATGATGATATCTTATTTCACAAAGTAGGACCTCCCCTTGATGAATCGGTTTTTTAAATCCCCTCATATAATGAGGTGCTTGGTAATATATGATTAATCATATTTGATACCATATTATGTACAAGTGTATACTTTCTCAGCTGGAAGATAGCCCAAGGAAATGGTCATTATTTAACCCACCCTTGATTTTTCTACCTTCTTTCATAGAAAAATAAATTCCTCACAATCATACTATTTATGAAAAGGAATGTGGGAAACATTCTCTTTGGTTATACTATGTAGTAAAATATTTTTCAGAAGATGAAGAGAGTACATTTCTTATAAAGAAAAAACTGGCTAAAGATGATTGTGGTTTGTAGTCATTATGTACCCCTCAATATATCATTCTAGAGACATTATTAGAAGATTATATCCACGAAAATTTACTAAAACTTGGGAAAACTCTTAATCACATGAAATCCAAATTCCTACATTATGATGTATATGAAAGTCATGTTAAGGTAATAGAAAAACATCATCATCAAATCGATTTGACTACCATTCCAGTTATATGATTTCCAAAACTGGGAAAATAGTGGAAGTGTATCTAATGTGTGTGTCTTGATGTGTTTTGAATGTTTCAACAGATAATCATAGAAGCCTCAACCAATGTTTGTATTAGGGGATGCAGTGATAACAGATTATTTTAATTCACCCTACTCCCTAATTATAAAATGCCTCTAATGATGACATCATGTATTATAATTTCTCAAATTCATCACCATTAAAAAATATCCATCCATGAAAGATGGTAAGATCCGTAGTAATTTGTCCTAAAAATCACAAAAACGTTGGTCCTGAAGAGAGAATGACATTGAAATAATATTTCACAAAACATACAAGAAGTTTGAGAAAGATTCTCACTTAATAAAGGCCAATCATAAAGTAAAAATAATGCATTAGAAAGGAATTTTCTTTCTTGTGGGCCATATACTACACCCGACTAATGTTTGAACAATGTTTTCAAAGATCATAAGGATAACAACATTTTTAGAAACATTATTAATATATGGGAAACCCCAGTTCATAGGGTTAGGGTTGGGGTTTATCATAATAAAACCCTTTAATACAACTAATTCAAATTCGACGTCTTATAGAAATGGATTATGGGGAACCAAATATTGAAGGGCTTCAAATTTTTTACCTCAACCTCTTCTACAATGGAAATATTTATTTTCCATTTTAAGTTGGATCACCTCAAGAGAAACACCACTAGTCCATCCTATACCGTGAATCGACTTCATTGTTGGGTATATGCAAGAAGTGATAAATATCAGATTCCCTTATAATTACACTTCGTTGAGCATGTATAAGAAGATAATTGAAGGGAATGATAATGACTTATAGAAATAACAAAAAAAAATTATCTAGGTGAACATTCACTCATAAATATTACCAATGTTTTAGTAGATATTCTGGGAGAAATGGACCCCCCAGTCATTTTGATACCGGTGAGACCTTGAAAAGGCATTATGCATTGGTGAAAATCCTTAACACCACCCTTGTAAATACTATAGAGAATGAAGATGGTGTAGATAAATAGAAGGTAGATGTTTCCATTTGAAATACAATTAAACAAAAATAAATATTGAATGATTGGGTACCCAAAACCATAGGCTCACTAAAAATTTGGGGACTCCCACAAATTCTCTATTAACACCACCTCTGTAAGAATAAATCAAGTAAATAGGTAACTATGTCCCCAAACCTCACCCACTACTAGAAAATATTATATTTCTCTCACTTGAGGAATGATTTTATTAGTTCAGGGAAGGGATGAGAGATATGAGACACCTCACCATAGAATTACTCAGATACAACATCCCTATTGAGTATGTTCTTTAATAATATCCTCATCTAAATGTCATATCCAATGTACGTTCGTAGAGAGAGTTTTTCGCAATCGAAAAAAAAATGAACATATGGTCAATGAAGGATGCTGATAAACAATATACCTGGATCCCATTATCCTAAGATATCATTATTTAACTTCATTAGGGATGCAAATAGATCCAGTATAGATGAATCCTCATAGGACATCCCCTACAAGTTACCCACTGTGAGTACAAGAATATCCACAACAACTAGTTCAACCTATTTTATCACTTATTAAACATCCTTCTCAACTATTTATTCCCCACAATCCAACAAAAACCATTTAATCATTGGTATCCTAGTTGGAAGAAAAGGGCAGATGATGTAGATAAGTACAACTGGAGATAAATCCTTACCCTGAATGGGTTCATGCTACTATTCCCCTGCTAAATATTGGGAATCTTATATTTCCAACATTCAATGGCTCTGGGGACCCAAAAAAAACTTCCAATGCACATTGTGTCGCAATGTAGTCCGATGATGGGAAAACTTGAGTAAAAAAATGAATCCAAGATTAGTTGTTTCATGTACACCTTAGAGGGACCAACCTTTACTAGGTATACTAGTTCACTATCCAAATATATCAAAGGGTGGGAATATTGTTAGCCAAATTCAATTAAATAATCTAGGGGGTGTAATGACACAATCATTTATTAATGAAAGTTTTTCTTGATCTAATTAAATGTATTATTATGTAAAATGGTTATATGAAATTCCCTAGTTTTATGATTTTGGATTTCAAAATAACATTATTATTTATTACCATTTATAATATTGCAGTTGAACATTGACCAATTAATTAGTATAAATATAGGGCTTTAACAAATCTAATTTACTCATACAAAGGATGTGATTGGCTCATACAGTATAATTGATCTGTATGAAGCCCATTTTTCAGTACTCGAAAAGGAGGTGGCATCATTGGGCTTCTCTCTTGACTAATCCCAATCCCAACTTCAACATGTTAAGATTGAATAGAACCGCCTCCCAGAGAAGTGGATGTTGATAGAGATTACCACCTGAGAAAAGTTATCTGAGCCACGCCAATAGTCTGTCACCATCACACACCTTACCCTTACGTCTTATGGAAATTTTATAAGGTTTTATGTAACAATACCCTATAACTATGATTATGTGAATTATTTTTGTATATAATAAATAATAAACATTAATTTTATTACTGTTACTTTGTTAATAGTTTTTAAATCACAAATAGTATTTTTAGTTAATATTCAATTAAGAAATCTATTTTGATTAATTAATGGATTTTTGAATTAAATAATATTTTAATAACATGTTATTACTAAATTAATTTTTATTAAATATAAATGATCATATAATTTTTTGAATACAATTGTAATTTTTATTAAGGTTTGAAAGTAGTTTTCATCAAAACCCATTATTTTTTGATATATTTTAGTTTTTATTTTAAAAGTAAATATTCACATATTTAAAAAATTATTTAGATAAAATGAATATTATTTTTGAAATCAGGATATCTAAATTATCCAATGGTGAACTTTTTATAATTTTCCAAAGCCTTGGTGGACTCTCCCAGACTTCTAAGACATTTTATCTTTTTAAAATGATTTTCTTGAGAGTGTGAGGCACCTCCACCTAAGAAAGCCTAATAGTATAATAATTTCGGCCATTGGAATTATAAAATAATATTTTAACTCCACTTTGGAAAAAAAAATCACAAAAACTATTGTTTGGTTTGTGGTTTTGATTAGTTTAATGTCTGTTGTCCAAAACACAAATAATAAAGAATTCTATCTCTTTTCCTATATTAACCCACCCATGCTCCCACTTATCTGCACTCAAAACCCTAGTATCATGTCCCTACCCTGACCTAATCTCTCTAAAATCCTCCCAAGGTGCCCCAATCTCCCAATAATCTTCTCTCAAGCCTCTCCTAAGCCTTTGGGATCACTTTCCCAAGTAAGGGATTTCTTCCTTTCTCATTTTTGTAGAAATTTCATTATGTTGTTATGACCTTTTATTTTAATTTAAAAATGTTTGGGTAAGATTTCTAACCTCCCCCAAACATCCCTCTTTATTTTTGAATGGTGAGAGACCTCTTTCACTTTCATTAATGCGTCCCATGTACACCCATTACTCTACCCAAATTTCGTAAGGAATTTTTCTCTTCTCATTTACATCTAAGCAATTATTTTGTATTATGAATCTAAATTCCATTACATATGTTATGAAACGTATATATATGGCACCTTACTATAAATTTTATGTACATATGATAAGACACCACTTTCTCTCTCACCAACCATTTTTATGAATTCTTATTTCATGCCATTATGTTGCTGAATTTGCACCCTGTTTTTTTCCAAGCCAAATTCATTGCATAATGAATACCATTCCCATTTCTTTATCAGAGGTATTCAACTTTATAAAAATGTACATATTGATTATATAGTTTCAAATATTACTTCCACATTCCTTTATCTTATAATAAATTATGATGTTTAATTAATCCATGTTATATGATCCATGTGGAACACTTATGAATGAAATGAAATGATTAATATGGGAGCATTGATGTAGTTATATTGTGTGATTAAAAAAATGATTAAGAAGGTTGCGCCCTGATAGTGCTCCAATGCATTGGGTAAAGATTAGTATCATGATATGTCAAGTTAAATGAGGGTTTAATCATGCTAATTCAAGTGCAATGAGTGTTTACTCATCGTCCATACACAATTAGATTTTCCTCTTACTAATATCATGTTAAATGTTGTTGGCACATTTCCATGTTATGATAATCATACTATATAATTCCTTTATGTTAATGTTTCTCTTATTCTCCATTGATATTCCTATTGCCTAACATGTATTTTATTCTTCATGTTATTACTTTTTTACTCCATTACTAGGATCTATGTCACACTCTTTTCTTATGAATTTCCTCAGGTTATCCCATGCATTGCTAAGTACGAAGGAATGTGTATGGTCATGTAAAATAACTTTTCAAGAAATATGTATATTTCATGTTTTAAGAAGTTATGTAATGTTACTAATCCCAAAAGAAACTATACCTCTCAAACTTCTATGTTGTATCATGTTAAAAGTTTATATAATAAATCATGTTTAAGTGTATAATAAAGAGTAGGGTTGTTATAGTTGATATTAGAAGATATTTTTAGTTATTTTTGGGATTAGGATTAGAAAAACCAAGTTAAATACTTAGGGGTAAGACTAAGTATATTAAAAAACCCTATATTATTGTGAGTATTTAGTATGTGGTTTATCAAGAAAATACATCAATGTCTTGATATGAGAGGGTAGAGGCGACTCTAGCACAAATGTATCTACAGGTAAACCCTGAAAACACCTGTTTGAGCTAGACTCGAATGGGAACTGGTGCACGAAAATGGGGCTTGTTGCACTCTTGGTTATGAAACTCCTAGGGGATATTCTATGTTAAATTTATATGTTTAGTATGAACCATTATTAGGGGAATAAAAAATTCCCCTAATAATATATGATGGGAAGTAGATTTTGGATAACATAGATTAAAGCCTATAAATTCATAAGTCAAGGAAATAAAAGTAATTTATAAGTCATCCATTTTTTGTCTTTGGATTACCCTTTATGTGTTACCCCTAATTTTCCTTTTATTTCATCCACTGGCTGGTAATACGAGGACTCAAGATAACAACCGATGTAGAGATCAATGTGATGACTGTTCTAATGAGATGCCCAATTCGATGGGTGTATAAATCATGAACTTTATCACAATACTCTCTCAGTAAACTCAAGTTTTGAATAGAATCATGGGTCAATAGGAACATTAAACACCACCTAATAAAGAACATGTCGCAATCAAAATCATCATAATTCAAATTCATCATACTTTTAATGGATCATCTAATACCTCTATCACCGAACAATGGATAAACTCCATTTAAAATATCTTCTGCATCCTTCATTGTTCTAAACTAGAGAAGGTACTTCTGGCTACTTATTATATGGAGGGTGAAGCTGATCAATGGTGGAAATTGATAAAAAAAAATACGAAGCCTAATGGGGTGATCGAGGCATTGGAATGGAAGGATTTCTAGAAAAAAAAAATTCGACAAATATTTTCCACGCACCCTCCGACTTAAAATAGAAAGGGACTTCCTTTCTCTCGAGTGGAAAGATGACGAATTCATAAAAGCGTAAGAGGAAAACTTCACAAGGCATGCACGATACGCCTCCATCTTTTTCATTACAACAAAATTCATTGTATAACTCCTCATTGTTGGGATAAAACATAGCCTACGGAAAGCCCTAACAATCTGTGACATCTAGAGCTGTGAGTAAATTGTTTGTTGTGACCTAAAGGTCTCAATGGAGATTGAAAAATCTCAATGGTATCATGGAGATAAGAAGCATAAGGTGGAATTCAATTTTGGTGGTCTGATGGATAAATCCATCAATGATAAAAAAATCTGGCACCCCACTTGCCAAAGGTCCATAAAGAAGCAGCTGAGAAATTTTCTGAAGGTGATGAAGAAAAGATTTAGGTGTGGAAGAGAAGAGAACCTGGCCGTTAACTACCAACAAGAAAAACTCGTGGCTACACCATAGGAGAGGAACACTTTGTTCAACCTTCAATGCATTTTTCATTTCTTCAACTTCAAATAACAGGGCACTTTTCAAACAAGTTTCTGTAGACAAGGGTTTTCTGAGGAAACCAACAACCTCCAAGGAATCAAGGGTGAGATTTTTCCATCACTACCACCAATGTGAACCCTGACAATAAAGTGGTGAAAGGTACGCTAGTTATTTATTCAAGAATAGTGAGTATAATATTTGATTCTGGTTCTACGCGTTATTTTATATCGTAAAATATTAGTAGAATAATACCAACACCACCAAAAATCATGGGAGTAAAAATTTCGGTGAGAGTGGGAAATGGGGAAATCATTATAACCCATTAATATAACTCCTCCGTCTATCACAATTTGTGGATTTAACTTCCTGGTGAACCATACCATACTTTCTCTGGTGAAATTTGAGGTAATTCTAGGAATGGATTGGCTTTCCCTATATAGATCCCAAAAAAATTCCGTGAGAGAGAAATCACTCTCCAAATGGGAAATCGACCCCCAATTCAGTACAAGTGAAATGAGGATAATGAATCTTTCTTAGAACCATCATCTCAAGCATGGATATTATTACCCTATGAACACGTGTATCTTGCTCAGATGATTGAGTATAAGGAAGAAACCATACTGGAAGACATGCCTATTGTGAGGGAATTTGCTGAAGTGTTTCCCAAGGAATTGCCTAGTCTTTCTTCAAGAAGAGATGTTTAATTCTCAATTGATCATATACCTGGGGTGTTGCAAATATCCAAGAATCCATATACAATGGCTTTTATGGAGATTGAGAGGCTAAATAATCAACTACATGATATTTTGGATAAAGGGCTTATATTCCCAAGTGCTTCACCATAGGGTGCACCAGTCCTCTTCATCAAGAAGAAGGATGGGTCACTGCTCTTTTTCATTGATTATCATGAGATCAATAAAATCATGATAAAGTTCAAGTATCCTTTGACATGAATTGATGAATTTTTCAATCATCTATGTGGAGAAAAACACTTCTCCAAGGTGTATTTGTGGTCAGGATATTACCAAGTAAGGGGGAGGAATGAGGATATCCCAAATAATGATTTTTGTACAAGGTACGGGCATAATGAATTCATAGTAATTCGTTTCAAACTCATAATTTATCAAGAAATATTCACGGACTTTATTAAAAGAGTCTTTATATATTACCTTGTCAAATTTTTCATAGTCTTTATAGACAAAATTCAAATATACTCCAAAACCATGGAGGAACATGAGGAGCATCTAAGCACTATACAAGAGACCTTGCGAAAGGAGAAGATCTATGAAAAGTAAAACATGTGTGAGTTTTGGTTGAAGGAAGTATCATTCTTGGGTCATTTCATCACAAGCAATGGGATATCTGTAGATCCCTCCAAGACAAATGCAATTGAGGGATGGTTGAGTCCAACATCAGTGACAGATATCCATAGCTTCCTCGGGTTAGCTGTATTTAATTGCCGATTTTTTTATAAATTTCTCATGATTGTAAAACCATCTTTCCAAGATAACATGTAAGGGAGTAAAGTTTTCTAGATTGATTAATGTGAAGAGAGATTCAAGGAGTTTAAAAGGAGGCTTATCACTGTGTCCATGCTCACACTACCCACAAGTATAGAAATTTTTGTTGTATTTAGTGATGCTTCGAAGAAGGTCCTGGGAATTGTGTTGATGAAAAATGATATAGTAATTTGCTATGATTCAAGCAAATTGAATTTTCATGAACAAAACTATCAAACACCAGATCTAGAGTTGGCTATAATAATCTTCACTTTAAAAATTTGGCGAAATTACCTATTTGGGGAGAAGTGTTAAATATAGACAGATCACAAAACTCTCAAGTTTATATAAAAATAGAAAGTGTTGAACATGAGCTAACAAATATTGTTAAATATGATCAAATAGTATGATTTCTCAATCTATTACCACCCTGGGAAAGAGAACAATGTGGAAGATGCTCTTAGTAGAAAGGACCCAACAATTCTATCATTGATGGGAATTGAAAAGGATATTATCTTCTTGGATTTGATGAAGATGGAAATGTGAATCATAAATAAAGGCACTTCATCAATCCTTTCACAATTTATTGCTCAACCGTATCTTTTGTAAAGGTTAAAGGATGATCAAAAATATAATGTGGTAATTTTAAAGAAAGTGGAAACTATCAGAAAAGATAAATCTTCCGAGTTCAATGTTAATGAAGAAGAAATTATGATATCTGAGACAATACTATGTGGTCCATCAAATCTGGAGCTAAAGAATTAACTTTCGGATGATTTACATAGTTCAAATTTATCCATTCACCCAGGAAACACAAAGATGTATTGAGATATTCAAAAAATTTATTGGTGGGATAAAATAAATAAGGAGATTTTTGTGTATACATCAAAGAGCCAGGTATTTCAGCAAGTGAAGGCTGAGAGGAATAATTCTAAGGGAATGATACAACCATTACCTATACCAGCATTGAAATGGGATAACATCACCATGGAATTTTTTCACCGGACTTCTGAAGAAATCTAAAGGAAACAATTATATATGGGTTGTTGTGGATCGTCTTACAAAGACTGCACACTTCATTGTAATTTGGGAGGATTTCTCATTGGATCAACTGGAACATATATACATTATATATGTGGTAAGACTACATGAAGTATGACTATCAATTGTATATGATTGAGATCCATAATTCACCTATATGTTTTGGAAGAGTCTTCAACATGCTCTGAATACTGAGATGAACTTCAGTAAAAAAATCATAGGTCCATAAATGGTCAAAGAAGTGGTGGATAAGGTTAGGACCATCTAGAAATGCATTAAAGCTGCCCAAAGTCAAAAAAAGAGCTATGCTGATAATCATAAATGATACCTAGAGTTTAATGTTGGGGACAAGGTATTCCACTACATATCTCCATGGAAAAGAGTACTGAGATTTGGGATGAAGGGAAAGCTTATTCCAAGGTACATCATCCCTTTTGAGATCCTTTATCGCATTAGAGCAGTGGCCTATTGACTAGAACTCCCACCAAACCTATATCAAATACATGATGTATTCCATGTATCACTCTTGAAGAATTACATATCTGAACCATCACATGTAGTCAATCCAAAGGTGGTACCATTGGAGAATGACCCCTCCTATGAACACAATATGGTCAATATCTTAGCTCATAGGGAAAAAAGTTCAACAGAATAAGATAATTTCCCTCGTCAAGGTGTTGTGGCACAACCACATGTTTGAAGAAGCAACATGGGAATCAGTGGAAGTGGTGAGGCATATTTACCCTCAACTTTTTTATTGTGGGAAAAGGAAATTTAGAGGGTGAAATTTCATAAGGGGGGAAGATTGTAACGACCCAATCTTTTATTAATTAAAGTTCCTCTTGATATAATTAAACATCTTATTATGTAGAATGGTTATTTTCACTTCCTTGAGTTTATGTTTTTGTATTTCAATATACCATTAATAATTGTTACTATTTATAATATAGTCGCTGAACAGTGACCAATTGATTAGTAAAAATACAAGGATTTAACAAATCCAATTTACTCAAAAAAAGGAAGCGATGGCCTCATCCAGTTGAATTGCTCCATACAATGCCCATTTATCAGAGCTTGGAAAGGAGGTGGAATCATTGGGAGTATATCTTGATGAATCCCAAGCCTGGCTTTAACCGGATAAGCTTAAAAGGTACCACCTATGAGAGAAGTGGATGTTGATAGAGATTACCACCCGGGCAATGTTATCTGAGCCACCCATAGAGTCTGTCACCATCGCACACCTTACCCTTAGGTCTTATGCTGATTTTATAAGGGGTTATGTAACAAGACCCTAGAACTATTATTATGTGAATTATTTTTGTATATAATAATGAATATACATTCATTTTATTATGGTTACTTTGTAAATAGTTTTTATACCAGTATAGTATTTTTAGTTACTATTCAATAAAGAAATCTATTTTGATAAATTTATGGATTTTTGAATTAAATAATGTTTTAATAAAATATTTTTACAAAATAAATTATTATTAAATATAAATGATCATATTATTTTCTTGAATAAAACATTAATTTTTATTAAGGTTTGAAAGATGTTTTTGTCAAAACCAATGAATTTTAGATAAATGTATTTTTTTATTTTAAATGTAAAAATTCACATATTTAAAAAATTATTTAGATTAAATGAATATTATTTTCAGAATCAGGATGTCGAAATTATCCAATGGGGAATTTTTCATATTTTTCTGAGACAATCAAATTTTTGGCTAAAAATTAAATACCGTTTAAATATATAATGTGTTTTATGATATCATAATGTCCCAATAGTTAAGTAATAAAATAAAATAAATTGGAGGTTTGGAAAATATATGTTTTACTATTAAAATAACACTATTTTAAATTTTTTTGATTTATTTTAAAAAGCCTTGGCGTACATTCCAAGACATAAAACATTTTAACATTTTAAAATGATTTTATTGAGAGTGTGACTCACCTCCACATAAGAAAGCCAAATATTTTATGAATTTAGTCTATTGGCCTTATAAAATAATGTTTTACAAGATTATGTTTTGAATACCGAGGGAGAACACCCTTGGGTTTTTTGTGGTTTTGATTAGTTTAATATGTGGTGTCCAAAACGTAAATAATAACGAATTCCCTCTCTTTTTCTATATAAACCCACCCAAGAGCCCACTTATCTTCACTAAAATACCTTCAATAACGTCCATAACCTAAAATCCTCTCTCCAAAATCTTCCCAAGGCACCCCAATCTCTCAATAAGCCTCTCTCTAGCCTCTCCCAAGCCTTTGGGATCACTCTTCCAAGTAAGGGAGTTCTTCCTTTCTCATTTTTGTCCAAATTTCTTTATGTTGTTATGCCCTTTTACTATCAATTAAAAATGTTGGGGTAGGATTATTAACCTCCAAAATACTTCCCTTATTATGTTTTAATGATTATATTCCTCTTTATCTCTCATTAATTCCCCCCATGACACCAATTACTATGCCGAAATTCCGTCAGGAATTTCTCTCGTCTCATTTACATTCAATACATTATTTTGTATTATGAATCTAAATTATATTAGATATGTAGGGAAATGTATATATATAACTCCCTTACATTCAATTTTATATAAATATTATTATACACCCATGTATCTCTCATAAACCATTTTTATGAATTCTTATGTCACATCGTTATGCTGTCGAAATTGCACCACGATTTTCCAAGACAAGGTCATTGTGTAGTGGATACCATGATCATTTATCTATCAAGGGTATTCATCTTGATGAAAATTTATTTATTGATTATATAGTTTCATTTATTAATTCCAAATTCCTTTGTCATGGAATAAATTATGATTTTTAATTAATTCATGTTATATGATCCATGTGGCACACTTATGCATGAAATGAAATGATTAAGAAGGGTGCGCCCTGACAGTGCTCCAATGCATTTGGTAAAGATTAGTATCATGATACATTAAGTGAAATTAGAGTTTACTAATTATAATTCAAGTGAAATTGTGGTTTACACATGATCATTGTGCAATGATCCTTGGCTTATGTTAATATCAGGTTAAATATTGTTGCCACATTTCCAAGTTATGATAATCATGTTATATCATGTCTTTATGTTCATGTTTCTCTTATGATCCAATGATATGAATATTTACTAACATGTATTTTATTATTCATTTTAGGCCTTTTATACTCCCATAATATAATTTATGGCTCACTCTTTTCTTATGAATTTCCTTAGTTTATCCCATGCAATGTTAAGTACGAAGGAATGTGTGTGGTCATGTAAAACATGTTTTCAATAAAGATGTGTATTTCACGTTTTAAGTTGTTATATAATGTTCATAAACCCCAAAGAAACAAGACCTCTCAATCTTATATGTTGTATCAGGTGAATATTTAATGTAAAAAATCATGTTTATGTGTGTAATAAAGAGCATGGTTGATATAGGGGGTTGGTGAACTGGGATATGATAAATTAAAACAACTGGCCCTTCAGATATTATTTCATCATAAAACAAAAATCTATTCTCTATTCTTCCCAAATAAGTATATGAACATAAATGAAGAAATTCATGAGCTACATTGATTTTTACTCAGTTCACCCTCACTGGGATACATCCAAGAAGTATACAAGGGCTTTATACCGATGCACCAAATCCACGAAGTCTAAATACCAAATTACAGGGTTTGGGATAGATCACTTTTTTGAACACACTCATTTCCTTTATAAGATTTAGGGACTTTTCACTGTATTCCCAAGGGTCACTCCCTAAGTCTCTTTCTCTGAATCACTATTGTTGGAAAATATCATCGTCTTCCACTTATTTTTCTCACTTCTCTTGGAAGTGATTCACTCAAAATTTATGGAATTGTAGGTCCCTTGAAAGAACACATCCTCAACTGTAGTTAGATGCTCAATTGATGTTCCTTTTTCTCCCATAGATGAAGTCCACGTTTTCATGAACTATTAGGTTGTGAAAATTCCTTTTGCGAACTATTTTAGTCCCTTAACAAACAACCTTGATTCCACCGCATACTATGAGTGCTTAGAGAACCACCTCTTATGAAAACCAACTCATCATAGAATATCTGTATACCACCACTGCAGACTATCTCCACATACTGACTTCACATACTGCCTTTCCGTACTACCTTCACAACCTACCTTCACAATCTACTTCTTCCCCCACGAACTTTTTCTTCTAAACATACCAAATTCCTTTACGAGATGTTCATCACTACAAAAAAAACATTTATGAACTATACCCATGAACTACTTTACCCTTCACAGAATACTCCCATACGAACCAATTCACATCGTGAAATCCTTCCTCGTGAACCACTTTCAGAATTAGTAGAATTATTCCGAAATAATATTGTTTTTTAATAAAAAACTATCTATGTAAATATTAGATCAATGTTACTTATATAAGAAATTAAATCCAAAAATCTCACAAATATGTTATACTTAAATATTCAATGTGGTACATCATTCACCACATAATACACTCCTTATGAGAAATATTTTCCCTTCGTGGTCTGTATACTGTCTTCCTTCCTTTATGGTGGCCGATCACTTCTGTGAATGAATCAATTCATATCTCCAAAAATCACCACCTCATTTTCATGAATGTTGAGCCATCCCCTATACTACAAGCCTTTTTCAAACCATTTGCCTCTCATGAACAATATTCATCCCATAAACAATTTCCCCTATGCAGTCCACTTACCGTTATTTGCGGTATGCATTGCGCTACTATGCAGAATCCTCCCTTTGCTAATTTCCTAACCATAGTCCTTCAAGGTCATCTAGATTTTTCAAATAACAAAATCATACCCAAAAACATCTAGAGTGTGCCTTGATTAATTTCTCCCAACAATATATCCCTTTGTGTTTGTTGGAAACTTTTTTGTAATTTGATGCATCGTTACTGCATCTATTATCTTCTATCAGTATTTTCTTTGTGTAGTTAGGATATTGATCAAATATTTATTTAACACACACTCTAATCCCACATGATCCATGCTCGACATGAGAATCAAGAGTATAATAAAAATTTCATCAATGAATTACTTCATTCTATTCCAAAACCAATCATTTTCTTTAATCTCAAACCTAGAATTTCAATATATACATCTATTTATTGATCACTTCTAAAATAATCAGATTCAGTAATCCTACTATATCATTTATCCCCCTAATAACTTTAACTCCCCCTATCTAACCGCTTCACCTATAAACTTCTCCATGTGTCCATACTAAGACATTTTATCCGTTTAAATAGCCAAAATTTGTACCCCTTTATCTGTGAATCCAAAGTTCCTATAATTTTTATCTGAAATAGGGTAACGAGAACTCATCAGTAAATTATGGAAAAAACACACCATACCTTAGGGAAATGGGGTGCCACATGCACACTTTTTCAATTGTGGGGATTCGACTAAACTCCCAGAGCCATTCAATGTATTTCAAATGATTTATTGGGTAAGACCTTTGTCATAATTATTTTAAAATATAGTCCTATAAGAACATACTCAAAATTCACAATCCCTTGCTCCACCTTCTCTTTGAAAAAATGATACTTGATTTCAATGTTCTTTGTCCTTGGGTGATGGAAAATATTTTTTCTATGATTTATAGAACTTGAATTAGTGATATAGATTCTAATTAGAGACTTCACTTCAATTCACATATATTCAAGCTTATGCTTCATCCAAAATAACTATGTGCACTCTTGATTAGATGCAATATATTCAGATTCTATGATAATCAATGAAATGAATCATGTTTCTTTCATTGCCAAGAAATACAAAATCCTTGCAAGATAAAATGCACCACCTGATATTGATTTTCAATGAACTACTAAACTATCGTAATCTATATTTGTATATCCTAATAACTCTTGCTAAGATTCTTCATTATACATAAAAACAAAATCCACCATGCCCTTGATATACTAAGGTATTCTTTTCACTAAAAGAAATTGGGTTTACATGGGATTTATTTTATATCATTCTTCTTGGTATGTGGAAAAAAATATCAGGTCTTTTCATTGTAATGTATAATAGACTACCAATGATCTTCCTATATTCTGTGATGTTGACTACATTTCCTTCATCATCCCATAAAATTTTCATCTGAGTATCCACCAGATTTTTCATCTCCTTGGAATTATCCATTAAAAATATTTTCAAAACATCCTTAGAATATTTGGATTGAAAAATTAATGTTCCATTATTTCTTTGTGTCACCTATAAACCAAGGAAAAATGTTAGTTCACCAATCATTGACATTTTGAACTCCCTTTTTAGGAATTCATAAAATTTCCTGCACCTTGATTCATAAAATATATTGATGACTATGTTGTTGACATATACTAGTATCATCATTCACTGATCATCTTCATTGTTGACAAACATATTGTAATCAAATCCACCACGTCGGAAATCAAGCTTCTTTAAAAACTGATCCATCCTTGAATACCGTTCTCTTGGTTCTTGTTTCCAACAATATAAAGCCTTCTTCGGATGAAAAAATATTTTCTCATCTTCATGAATGAAAAAACCTTATGGTTTCTTAATGTAAAATTCTCTTTCAATAACCCCATTCAGAAATACGAACTTGACATCCATATAGAAAAACCTGAACTTTCTTTGCATTATAATTTCCAAGAATAATCGGATTATTGTTATCCTTGCAACAAGTGAAAAAATTTCATCAACATTGATACCCTCTATTTGGGAGTACCCTTTTCAAACTAGTCATTATTTGTTTTGAATCATTTCACCATCTTCATTCATCTTTTTATAAAAGACCCATTTTGTTCTGAATAATTTTTTCTTTGTTGGCCTTAAAACAATCTTTTATATTGTATTTTTCTAAATTTGGTCAATCTATTCATTCATATCCTAAACCCAATTCTCATATCCAACTAATTCATTAAAAAAAATTTGGCTCTACCTATGATAGGTACAATTCTCATTGTAGAGTCTTCATCCTCCCTGTCTTCACTGGAGCTGTCTGATCAG
This sequence comes from Viscum album, assembly GCA_963277665.1. Lineage (NCBI taxonomy): Eukaryota > Viridiplantae > Streptophyta > Magnoliopsida > Santalales > Viscaceae > Viscum > Viscum album. Next base: position 2,050,785,746 of record OY728125.1, read on the forward strand.
CAATTATATTCTATCTATCAATTGCAGATCTTATCTTTTGTCATTTTGTAGATACTGAATTATGATCATCCTTTTCATCATATGAATATTCTTCTTAATAATAATTTGGAACTGGATTATCCTCTGATCTTCTTATCTCTTTATCACTATCATACCACGAATGATCATGTATTTTCAGAATATTTTTCTCATTCTCTATTATAGTTACATCATGCATTTCAACAACCTTTCTCATATTCTTATTAACAAGTTTATATTCTTTTCTTTTCATTGAGTATCCAATAAATATACCTTTGACTCCATGGTATTCAAACTTCTATTGTTTCTCCTTATTGATAATGAAACACTTTCTTTCAAAGGCTCAGAAGTAATTTAACATTGGCTTCATTCCATACCATAGCTCATATAGAGTGTTCTTTTCTTTTGGACACAACAAACCTCTATTTTAAGTTTAGTCCAATTTCATCAATATCTATTTCCAAAACTTCTCTGTTATTTCATTTTTGATGAGAATTATTCTAGACATGTTTTTGATTATTATGTTTCATCTTTCAACAAATCCATTTTTCTGTGGAGTTCTCACTGATAAAACATGACTCTTTTTCCCATGTTTCTCGAGATAATCTTCCACTTGGATATTCATGGACTCAGTTCCATTATCTATTTTGAGCCTATGGATTTTATAACCTAGAATATTATGAACTTCATGAAGATATCTTGTAATGTAAATGAACACCTAAGAGTTCTAGGTGATGATTGATACCCACACCACTCTCCTAAAATCAACAATGAAGAGAACATAGTATCTCCTCCCATTAAATGCTCTTGGTGAACGTTTTTCCACACACTTCAATATATACTTTGTCAACCAATCTTGTTTACCTTCTGTTTTCAAAATATGGATTTCTAATGATATTACCTTGTTTCCATGCATTGAATGTATGGGTACTGTAACATGATAATCTATATACACCTCGAGAAACAACATATTTCACGAGATCTTACATGTATGTTGGGATCAAGTGGCCAAGACGTTTATGACATTACTTATTTTCTTCTTCTTTGGACCAAAAGCAAAAATCTTCTTCTCCAATCACAAGGTAGAAATTTCCTTTCATACAATTTCCCAATGAAATAGTTGTACCATATTTTTCCTTGATGAAAAATAATTTCATTTTAAATATTATGGATTTTCTTGAGTCACACAGTTGACTGGTACTAGGCATGTTGTGATTTAGACATTCAATAACTAAGACTTCAACTTATCTGATGTCTTCCCCCCCAACATGGCTTTTCCCGAGTAAACAATATTCAGGCCTTCACCATTTCCAAATCTCCCGATAACTTCAATATCATACCTGATTCTTGACACCATATATTTATTTCTTGTCATATAAAAGGTACATTCAATTTCAATAATCCATATTCCATTGTGATCTGATTCTTTAAATGAAATCTCTGCAACCACTACTTGTTCAGTTATCTTCTTCTTTCTCTTCCATATTTTGGAATTCATACCGAGTACTGATTGATAAAATAGATTTTTCTAGAGGTATGATGGACCAGCTACATATTGAAATACTAAAAAATAATTTTGCATTTCAAACTCATTTGATGATACATTGAATTTATTCTTATAACCACATTCATTATATTTGGTCACATTTATCTACATTATTGAGGAGCAATATCATTCCATGTGCACAAATCGTCTACACTTGAAAGAGTTTCCATCAAATGATTTTGAGAAAATTGAGTTCTATATGGTTTCCTCTATTGATATTGTCCCCTTTGTACCTATTGTCTATGTAACATATATTTTGTGAGTGTCTCATCTTTCCATAATAATAACATCTCATATAGGTTTCATTCTTATGTCAAAATAATGATCCACTTGTCCTCCCTTGGGTTCTACGAATTTCCTGAATCTGATTCATTCCAAAATCAATCTTCAATATCAAAGTGGGATCTTGTTTTCTATCTTCAACCATTACTTATTTATTTTTCTGATTAAGCTCTATTCCAGGTGTATCATTCTGATTAATCATTTTTCTTTCATGACATTCCTTTTTCTACATCACTGGAACTCTAAAATATATTTTTCATTTTTCTATTTCTTGTGCATCTGACTTTTCTAGAATCAAGAGTTCCTATTCATCTTTCAAATTTCTTTAAATAATGAAAACTTCTTCTTCAATATCTTCGATATGTCTGATCTGATATCTTCCAATATTATTCAGACTATCAGTCTATCTTTTCTTTTCTTCAATTTTGAGTTTTTCTCAAGCACCATTTCAATGATTTCTGACATTGAAGACTTTAGTTTTCAATTTATTTATTCATCTTCAACTTCTCTTCTTCATGATGCTGCATATAGAGTTTGACATCAGAAGAAATTTTTTTGTATTTTTTTGGCTCTTTAAACTTTTATCTCCTCTAGAGAAGCTTCTAATTCATCCTTAAGCTCAACTCTCCCTTCTACTTCTCCCTCATCACTATCACATTCTTAATTTGTTTGGGAATTTCCCACAACTTCCATCATTACATCTTCATTATAATTTTTTAAGTCTTCTAACTCTTTGACCTTAGATTCATCTTAACATTCATCTTATTTTAAAAGATGTTTCTTCATTTTGAATAAATTTATCTATTCACTTATCTTACCATTAAAACTGGCTGAATACTTTTTCCGGGGAAATTTTTATTCTATTCATCATCATATTCAATCTTCTTAGGACACTTCGAGGAAAAATTTCCAATCTTTTCACATCATAAGCATTTAAGTAGAAGTTTAACTTCGGACTTTCCTCATCCTCTTTATATATTTGAAATGAAAAATGACATGACATCATCCAAATTTTTATCCTCATAACTCTCTTCAATAGCTATATTCTTTATGGCCTGCGATTCCACTTATCTGGACATCTCATTTTCCATAAAATCGTTATCATCATTTCTCATTTCATATGCATCATGTATACTATGAAAGTTATCTATGTCATATCCTTTAGATTTTTATCTTTCAATACAAAAAACAATGGATTGAACTGAGGTAGAAGTTTTCTCAAGATACACTTGACAATATATATATATCTTCAACAATTTCTCCATGACCATTAATTTCTTCCAAGAAAACATTCACCAAATCAAATAATGTATCAACAGACTCGTTAGGCTGTAATTTGAGATCCTCATAATTCTTCAATAGAACCCGCAAATTTTCTTTTATGACTTTTGATTCACCATCATATGTGTTAAACATCATTTCCCACATAGCCTGTGATGTTTTACATGACATAACCTTCGTAATGATTGCATTGGATACTATAACACCCAGAGCCTTCTCTTACAAACTCAGTGCTTGAAAATGATGTGCAATTTTTTATAAAATAAACGAAACCATTCCACAACAAACTACATAAACAAGGTACTTTCACCAGTCTAGGTTCAGGAGGATTAGACAACACCTTATATTTATTAGAGTTGAACAAAAACTAAAAATTTAGATAATTATATCCTTTTCAAACAGAAAAAAGCATTCAAATCTAGAAACTAAATGATGTTAACATTGGTAACATCAAAAACAAAATAGAAAATTCAGTGTGTCAACAAACAAAAATTTACTTTTATGCTGAACAGTATGAGATCGACATCAAACTAATTACTAATAGATAGAGACAGAATAAAAAATCACAATCAATGATAATCTTTGTACAAGAAAATTGGGGCCAAAATTAATAATATGATATTTAATAAACCAAAAATTTTGTTTGATGGTAGACACAACTTCAAAAAATTGAAAAAAATTGATTTTGTGAAAATTACGTTTGTTGTTTTATTCCGATCCTGACTTACATAGAACTATAAACAGATGTGAAAAAAAAAATTATGGATTCAATGAATCAATCACAAAACTTTTATACATGAAAACGATTGATAAACATCATCTAAATATCCTAAATTGGAGAAGGATAGGCATAAAAATCAATATACTAAAATTAGATAAGATTCAGATTTCAATATATAATACACTAAAGGTATACAGATAGGATTTGTATAGATTCAGACTTCAAAACATAATACATGACAGATTAAAAAAACACTAACTTGAAAAAGACAACAACAACATCACCATCTAAGATCAAAACCATATTTGTGCTTCGAATCTTCTATGAAAACACTCAATCCACCCCCAAACCCTAGAACTATTCTCAATCGCGACGTCTGGTGGTCGAAAATTCATGATATCTCCATACCTGTGATCAAACCAAGTTTTTTCTCAGATTCGACTTCCCCAACTGCGTTTTCTCTTAATGAAAAATCTCCCATGGTCGACTGGACTTCCTTGACATCAAGACCTATGCAGCTCTCCCAATACCTCACTCAAAGGAACCCTCAGGATGCCTTTCAATTTCCCAAATCCCTTGAGACCCAATTTTCTCTTATCTCCATCTATTCTATTTCATTTTCTTATCAATATGTTTTATTATTAACTATTTAATAAAGTAGTTATCATAATTTATACACTTGTATCATTATAAAGTTTGTTATATATATATATATCAACTTCATTATTTCTTATTACATTCATAATGTTATAAAACACATTATAATAGGATCTTATGAAAGTAACATTCATTTTATAATAAACAATTTATTTTAGAAATTATAATATTTTATAATGAAACATATTACTTTAATATGATTATTTATTTATTCCAAAATATATCAGCATAAAATTTCAATATAATGTAAATATTAATAATCAGATAATGTTACATAAAATATATAGTAATTTAATATTAAAGCATATAATAATAACAATAATATATTCAACATATTAATATATCATAGTTATATTATTTCTATCATGAAAAAATAAATAAATTTTTTTCAAATAAAATTAAATACTATAATTCCAATTATAATTTTTAAAAATACTTTTAAATAGCTTTGCTGAAAATAATATAATTTATTCAAAAATAAAGAACCTTTTTATTAAATATATTTTATAATTCAAATAATGATTATTTTTTTATAATTTCAAATGAATAAGTATATTTATTAAAATAATATTTTAAAGAATACTGTAATAAGTATTGTTATTAAAACACTTAATTTCAATTATTTTCTAGGATGTTACATTATCCCCCCCCAAATAATTTTTTCCCCACATTTCTTTTATCGGACTGCAAGGAATTCCAAATATTCTTCTTCAGAATTAAGAAACACTAGGAACAAAAAATATTTAGACTCGACAAAATCTATTCTCAAAAGTTGTCTAGACCATTCCCCTGATACCAATTATAACACCCCAAACCCTGTCTTCCGAACTCAGTGCTTAAAAATTCAGTGTAATTTTTTTTATAAAATAAACTGAAAAATTACACAATATATTAAAAGAATGAGGAATTTTTACTAGTCTATGTTCTGGAGGATTAGAAAACACCTTATATTTATCAAAGTTGAACAAAAATTCAAAAATAAGATAATGATATCATTTTTCTAATAGACGAGAATGATTCATATACAGAAACTACATAAATTTAAAATATGTAATGAAAATAACCAAATAAAAAATTTACTGTGGTGAAAATGGAAAATTAGTTTTATGCAAAACAATATGAGATCAACATGAAACTAATTACTGATAGATAGAGAAGAGACAAAATCTCAATCATTGATAAGCTTTGAACAGGAAGATCATGACCAAAATTAATCATTTCATATTTAATGAACCAAAAATCAGTTTGATGGTAGACTCAACTTGAATAAATTGTCAATAAATTGATTATGAAAAAATTAAACTTGTTGTTTAATTCAGATTATGATTTACACAGAACAATGAACATATATGAACAGAAATTTAACAGATTCAATGAATGAATCACAAAAAGAAAAATACATGAACACAATGGAAAAACATCATCCAAATATCATAAATAATTGAAGGATAAGAAACTAAATCAATATACTAAAATCAGATAAGATTCAGATATCAATATATGATGCACTATAGGTTTCTAGATATGATTTTTAAGGATTCAGACTTCAGAAAATAATACATTACTGATTTACAAAAACACTAACCCGAAAAAGATAACAACAATGTTTCCATATGAGATCAAAACCCTTTTTTTCACTTCGAATCTAATACAGAAACAATCCATCCACCCACGAACCCTAAAACTGAACTCGATCGCGATGTCTGGTGGTCGAAATTTATTGATGTCTCCATTCTCATGATGGAACCGTGTTTTTTTCCTCATATTCGACTTCCCCGACTACATTTCCTCCCTAAGAAGAATCTCCCTTCGATGACTGGACTCCCTCTACATCGCGACCTTCACTGCTCTCCTAAGAACTCACTCAAAGGAACCCTCACGATGCCTCTTAATTTCACAAAAACCATGAGACTTTATTTTCTTTTATATTAATCTATTCTGTTTCATTTTTTATCAATTTGTTTTATAATTAACTATTTAATAAAAAATTATCAGATTATATATACATGTATCATTTTAAATTTTATTATATATATATTATCAACTTGATTGTTTTTATTATATTCATAAATTTAGAAAATATATTATAATTGGATCTTATGAAAATAATATTCATATTTTAATAAACAATTTAATTTAAAAAATAATATATTTTATAATGAAACACGTTATATTAATATGATTATTTGTTTATTCCAAAATATATCAGCATGAAGTTTTCATACAATGTAAATATTAATAATTAGACAACTTTACTTAAAATTTCTAATCATTTAATATTACAACATAAAATAATAATAATAATTTATTTAACATATTAATATAGCATACTTATATTATTTCTATCATAAAAAATTAAATAATTTTTTTTCAAATCAAATTATATAATGTAATTCCAATTATAATTTTATAAAATAATTTTAAATAGTTTTTTTGAAAATAATATAATAATTAAAAAATAAATAACCTTTTGTTAAAATATATTTTATTATTCAAACTAACATTATTTTTCTATAAATGAAAATTAATGAGTATTTTTAGTAAAATAATATTTTAAATAATACTATAATAAGTATTGTTATTAAAAAACATAATTTAATTTAGTTTCTAGGTTGTTACAGATAAGGCTCTCCCTAAAGCATTAATCCCTTTAGGATAAGTATCTAATTCTCTTATATCAGCTTCTGATAAAGCACCACTATCAATATTGGATTATATTCCATGAATAGCTTCTGTAAAGACATCCATTCGGAATGATCAGAAGTATTTCTGCATTCTATTATTCCATAATTGAAAATTGTTTCCATCGATGACCAGAATCCCTTTGTGATTAAAAACCTCTATTTCTTCTTCTAAAAGAGAACCATTGAATTTAAAATTTATTCTATGACACCAATTGTTAGCCTGATTAGGTTAAATACCCTGAGAGGGGGGTGAATTAAGGTATGAGAGATTAAAATAGCTACCCCTTCAGATCTTATTAAATCATAAAAAGAAAACTCTCTTCTCCCTTATTCCCATAGAAATATATGAATAGAAATGAAATCATGCATGCGACACAAATATTTTTACTTGCTTCACCCTCACTGGGTTATGTCTAAGGAGAATACAACTGTGTTGTGCTAATTTACCAAATCAACTAAGGATCGCTTTCAAATTACAATGTTCATGCTAGATCACTTTTATTCCTCGGATAACTACTTTTATAGGATTTAGGATATACTCATTGAATTATCAAGGGCCACTCCCCATGTATCTTTCTCTAGCACACTTTTGTTGGAAAGGATCACCGTATTCCATTTCCTTTTCTCACTTCTCTTGGAAGGGATCCAATCAATATTTATGGACTTTTAGGTCCCTTTAAAGCATGCATCCTCAACTATAGGTAGATTCTCTGTTTAATTTTTTCACCTGTATATGAAATCCACTTTTTCGTGAACAGTTTTGTTGCATAAATTCCTTTCATGAATAGTTTTAGTCCCATCATGAACCTCCTTGGATCCACAACTGACTGTCTTGTACCAGGTACTACGAGTTCTTCGTGAACCATGTATTCCTTGAACCACCTCAGCGTACCACATCCACATACCATCTCTGTATACATCTTCTGTGTAACACCTCTATGTGTTGCCTCTGCAAACTACCTCTGCAAACCACATTCGTGAAACACTTCTTCCCCATGAACCATTTCTTCTTGGTGAACCTCTTTCCATTACAAGCTACCGAGCCCCACAAAAACACATTCTCAAACTATTCACATGAACTACTTCACCCATCGTGGAATACTCCATCCTAATCCACTTCACTTGGTGGAATCCTTCCTCGTGAATCATTATAGGACTTAAAAGAATTAATCTATAGAAATGTTATTTTAAAATTAAAATTGAACTAAGTAATTATGGGATTAGCACTCCTTATCTAGAAACTTAGATCTACAAATCTCACTAATCTTTTTTCATAAAAATTTTATGTGATACAGCCTTCACCAAATACTGAGCTCCTTATTTGAACTATTTTCCATTCATGGTCCACAAAAAATCTTTGTTCTTTCATAGAGGTCAATCTATTCCATGAACAAATTCCTTCATGGCTCAAAAAATAACCGCCTCATTTTCATGAATGAAGAGCCTCCCTAGATACTACAAGCCTTCCATGAACCATTTTCCACCCTCAAACAATTTTTTTCACATTAACCACTTCCCCTACGTGGTCCATGTACTCTGATTCATGGTCTTCATAACAATACTATATGAAATCCTTCCATTCCCTATTTCCAAATTTTTTTTCTGTGTACATTCAATGCAGTCTATGAACTGTTCACTCCTATGCAGAAATACTTCATTTTCCAAAAACACACTCCGGATTTTGAGGCCCAATTTTTTTGAAAACCCTAGGAAACAATGACACCTTGAAAACATACTTTGGAAAACACCAACCATACTCATTATTAGTCATATGTCTTTGTAAATAAACACAATCACACCCTAAAACACCAAGATGACACCTTGAAGGAATTTTTCCCAACAAAGATCTTCACAAATAATTAATCTACCATTTTATCTCTACAATATATAATACATTAGTCCTTGACCTCTCAAATTTAAAATAGAATGAAAATGAGAGGTTCATATATTTTATCACCAAGTTGAAGTGATTAAATTACTACCCAAACTTGAAAATTCCTCTAGATGACTTGTTATATCATTGCATTTCAAACCATCATTGTGAGTTTTGAATGCCTCTTATCCTACTAATGCATCCCGGAAGGTTATGGGATCATTCCACAATTTCATAGAGGTTAGTGAATTATATTATTTAAAGCATATCCAAATATAGTCCTATACCATTATCTTAGGGAAGGAGAATGGATAAAGTTGAAACTATAGTTGTCACCTTGAAACTAGTCTCTTTACTGACATTCAATCTAAATTATACACCTAATCACACAACACCTCCTCATAAACGGAGATATCTATAAAAATACCCATTTCAGGATGAGTAGAATGAGTAGAAACAATTTCAATTTTGAAATTGTAATGGAAAAGTTTATTCTTTTAGAGACTAAAATGTTCCATGTTACTTTATAGATGCTCCAAAAAAATTTGTTTTGGATACCATAACACAAGTGGCATGATCATGTTTTTTCTCAATGATCATGTGAATTACTACCCCTATCAGTGAATGTTAGGCCACACCATTCCAGAAAGTTTTGTTTTTAAAGACATTCAGTCAAATATGGTTGATTATGAGAAAGTGAATATGGGAAACCACTAGCTCATGTGGAATGTGTTTCTACTACCACACCAGAAGAATAAGGTGAATGAAAACAAGTTATGAGTAAGGGTTCCCACAATTTCAATGAATGTATGACCAAGAAAAAATCAATCAAACTTGTGATATCCTTCTTCCATAGTTAAACATACTAGTTTCACCATTATTCTCATCTGATACGATGCGACAAACTTCAACTGCACCATAGTGTTCCAAGAACTGATCTTCCAGGAATTAGCATAGTTGGAAGGATCAAAATATTGTATATGAATATGATCTTATATATATTACAAAGATGAACATAAATATCGTGGATTTTATACCTTAAATATTGGGAGTACTGGCACTATCCCACCAAATAGTATAAGAGGAATTGTCTATTTAGGAAGAATCCCCATTAAAAGAAGAAATAATCATCAGTTTTGTTATTGTAATTCACTTAATGGATCCATTTCTATTGACAGCCAAGCTTATGAACATGAGTTTTCTATTCCAAAAAGGAGAAATATATATAGGATAACCATAGATTTGATAACCATGGGTATAGGCCACATGAGCTGAGAAAATAGGTGATGAAATGGTCATGGACGGACCCAATATTCTATCCACATAACCACTAGAACCATTTATGATATCGATAATAACATAAGAGACCTTCAGTGGGAAAGGTATGAATAAGTAAGTATACCGAAATTCTCAAAGAGTGTCTAAGACATAATTATTTTTCAATGTCGACTAGAAGGGGTGCATTAGTTGTCAACCCAAATAGGTAAGTAGGCTAATATGAACCAAATCAAAAGAATAAAAAGTACCCTCAACATCCAATATATCTCTAAATTTTGTTTCCCAATGCTCATCAATCTATAGATTTTATACAAAGGAATAATTCTAAAAAGTTATATAGAGAATTTTTACTTAAAAATACAACATCAAGAAGCATTTGGCCATATTACTAATGAGGCATTCAATTCTGGATGCACATAACTAATCAAAGGATCTCTATGAATTCATTGTAGAGGCCCCTATAATCCCCGATGAGATTGTTGCTAAAATCACTACTTTTTAAGTACACCTTCTAGAGATAGACCCTTTGGGCATCCATACAGTTATCTCGTTTACATAATAGGAAAAGGTTCTTACAATAAAAGCGCACATCCATCCCTTGTATTTATTAGGAAGGTCATATGAAATTGAAATATGAATATATTTTATCAATAATGGATCTCAATTCAATATCATTTATATTTAAATGATATTTTGGTTACTCTATAGCAAAGATGACATATCTCCTTCTTATGTGAGGCTTCGGGGTTATAAAAAATTTGAACAAAACTCCCTTGGCCAGATCAAGCCCAATACTAGTTTTGGGGAACTAATATTGGACTCTAAATTTATGGTCACTCAATCGATAAATACATAAATTTCTTATTAGGATTGAATTGTCTACACCAACATGCATTAATCCATTCATCATATCACCAGTTCTTAAATAAAACATCAACAAGAAAAGTGCAATGTTACACAGTGACAAATTTCAATTAAAATACACTGAATATGAATACAATTATGCATGGTTTTATGGTAAAAAATAAAATAAACCCATCATTAATGATTTTTCATGGGCTACCACCCATGATGGTATAAAAATAACCCCATCCAACCCATTCATGTAGCTAGGTGAGGTGTATGTACTTCCCATCAGCTAAATAAAAACTGTTAGTTATGAATTGGGAATGTACAAATCAAACCTAATGATAATAGTCTTATCATACAATAATGATAGTACTGAATAAGTCTATGATATTACTATCTATCTTAATGATTTAGAAAAAAATACCCTTTCTTTATCCCTTGAATTTCAGTATACCCCAACATAGTCAGTTGAATCTGAAAGAGTTTTCATATCACTGTTAGAGAATGGAGACATCAATTACTTTTATATCATAATATTAATCCTTTTGATAACTCTAATGATTCCACTTCAACACACACCCATACAGATATATAAATAAATGAATACATAGATAAATATGATGAATAGGACAAGGAAGAACTAAATGGTTCTCCTTCAGTATTTGAGGATGCCATATATTCCACCATCGATGAACTCTAAAAGGAAATTTTGGCAAAGAAGAATATCTAAGACTTACAATGATCAGTGCTTCCATGACCATAAAAAATAAAGTGGAATATTCCTCCTTATTAAAAGAATATCAATATGTGTTCATATGAAATTATAAAGAAATATCATACCTTGATCTGGATGGGGCCTCACACCACTTGAGCCTACTAAAATATCATTGTTGTTACAAGAGGGCAGCCAGAAGAATGCATCTACCTCATGCCACAAAATTTGATTCCAATGTTTGTAAGATCATTTAATCCAACATCCTTATAGAATTCTAATACCTAAAATTTATCACTAATATAGTATTATACAGAATAAGTAGGAAAATATCAGAGATCCCAACCAGAATTGTCCAAAATACGACTTCTTGGATCAAATTACAGATATAATGATTGATAAGAGGGTTCGATATTAATACCTATCCCACATGGAAGGATACTCAGGATATAACCAAATCCAAATGGCCCCTAAAAACAAATAATGAAATACTTTTATGTCCCCCAATGTGTATATTTCAATCTGGTGATTCCCTTCGGCCTGATTAATTTTGGCGCTACATTCCAATGTTACTTACACCACATCTCCAAATCCTTTTTGAGAAATCCTATCGACTACTACGTCAATGATATGGTGGTAAAATCTTGGAAACATTTTGACCATCATTAATACCTTGGGATTGATTTTAATTAACATTGAAAACTTATCCTGAAAAAGAACCCCCTAAAATATTATTTTGTTATAACCTTCATAATGGTTATTTAATTCATAGTATGCAATAATGGAAATAAATTTGATCCTAAAAGGAAAATGGCTATAATTGAAATGTTACCACTAGAAACTGAAGGTTTTGGGGCACGCACTGAAAGATGGTGTGCCATGAATTTAAAAAATCTCTATCACTGACGTAAAATAAATTCATCACCTCTGGTGATCCAACCCCTGTACAGTATTGGGACCCCACATAGTGTAAACAAATTCACAATAAATATAACGAATGAATACCTCTTTTTGATTCAATTCATGCTCATCCATTAAAATATGATTGTGTCCATTAATCAATGTATATTATGCTAAATTACTCTAGATCATCCACACATGCTCACAAAATTGTTGACCATTCCATTCATTAGATTCTAGGTGCTTTCATGGAGCTCCTATGACCACTTAGATGCCACGTCGATCACCAAGATCCTATGCCATCAATCCATGATGGTGAAATTGGGTCTGATGCTTGATTTGAGCGATTCATTCTCTAGGAATCAGTAGGAGATAGAATCTCTCCATTCCAACTGAGTGAACAGTGCATTGGGATGAGCTTCTCTGCACTTATATAATGGATATTCATAATACTCAATTTCTGTTCTCGACCCCCGTGTCATAAACGTCCACTAAATAAGTTTTCTCAATAATTAAATATGATAAACTAAACTGTGTCATATATATTATTTATATTTTATCACATACCAGTAGTATATATTAAATAAATTACATGATAAACCGGAGTCAATAAATCAAATCGTAACTCCAAATAATATTAAAGGAACCTGTAATATTATAATAATATTTCATCATATGATATAAATCATTGTATTTACTTAATCAGTTGTAAATACATGTAATAAATAAATCCTCCAAATTATTATTCACCTGAATAATAATTAATTTATTAATTTATTTGTGATAAATAAAACATGGACATCTTCACCCCATGGTGGATCTCACCATGTCCAATATTTTTATTCTTTTCAATAGGGTGGATTCTCAAATGCACTATTGTGCATGACCCTCCAGACCCTTATCTGAATCGTAGTGAATAATATTCATAGAGCAAGAGTAGAGTCTAGTGACCCAACATGGATGCTAAAGAGATAAGGAAAAGTCATAAAAATGACTAACAGCCTACAAACACACACTATGTAATATAATCTCCTTTTCATAAGATATATCATAAAGCATGACACAGACTTATGACAACATCATGTTTCTTTATTATTATTTTTATCTATATAGATAGATTTTCTTTTATCTACCATGGACACATATTTATGAAGGTACTACCATTCCGATCAACCTGGTCAGACCCATCTCTTCCTCATCTCGGAAGTTACAAATTTTATCTGGGTCTTTCAACTAATGATATGACTCTAATGACGCACCAATCATAAAATACCTATCCACAACATCATTCTCATTATTTCCGCCTTGCCTCAATGTATGCTATCCAATGTAAACTATTGATCGTTATATAAACCTAGAATACCAATACACTTGTATATAGATATGAACAACCAATGACACCGAAAACATGTGGTGTTCATATTGGTCGGTATGTCCTCATTATCTCAACTACTAGGGATCACCAAGTGTGAACTTCATGAAAATAATTCACAATGATTATGATCCCCCAAAACCTAATTATAACAAACCAATGTATTTTTGAAAAAAATAAATGAAATGTATAAACTGTTTTTTAAGTAGAAATTTTTAACTAGCCTTAAAACATAATTCTTCACCTACTATGTTTTTAATTAAAAAAATAGTCATCTACAATTTTGTTCAGAAAGTTATTTAGAGTTTGATGGAACCAACTTTTTTTGGGGAATAGTGATATAATAATATGTTGATTAATTTTTCAATGTGATATAAAAGCAGTAATAGTTTTTAAATTATAAATTTGTTTATTTAGTATGATTTTATTTAAAAATTAATTTTATTATATTTAAAAAATTATTTTCAAAAAATGAAATTTCTTTTTGAGTTCTACACCTCAAAAAATGTTAAGGGTAAATTTTTAGGATTTTTCTAAAATAGTTGTTTTTTCGGTGAATAGTAAAAATACAGTTTTGAGTTTTTGTGTGTTAATGACATCATTAATTATGTAATAATGATGTAATAAATCTAGTATACTTTTTCATATTAAAATAATATGTGATGTCTTCCAAGTGGCTAATACCTTGGGAAAATATCATGGGCAAGACCATGGTTTTGCAAATACCACTAATGAGGTGTCCCTTGTAAATTATTAAAATATTCCCCCACTTTTGCTATATATACCTACCCATTCCTTCATTTAATTCATTACCAATTCTTATTCAAAGAATATATGGCCACATTACCTATTTATTATTCCTCCCAAGGTTTCCTCAATCCTCCAAGTCCCCAACCGTCATGTTCTAGGAGTTACTCTACAAGGTAAAAAAATTCACAATTTCTTTCTTTTTTCCATTCAAGTTCCCTTTTATGTGGTATAACATTCAATTTTATATACCATGTACTTATTTCCTTATTATTATTGATCTATTATATATTTTTATTCATTTATGTATGGTTTAACCTTGTACCCTCTCTTTTTAATATTTTCTAAAACCATGTTGCATAGACGTTGGGCTGCTGATTTTTTGTAATGGATTTCTCAATTATTCATTTATTTTGAGTTCCTTTCATTTATTATTATTTATTCATATTATCTTACCCAATAGGAATAAAATATCTAGAAATAATTTATATTATGTATGTTCTCATATTCATGGAATATTCTTCATCATTATCATCCTTCCGCACTTATTCAAGGAATTAAAAACATTGTCTGTGATGTGTCGAATTACCGACATCGTGGACGATGTGATTTCAATATGCTTTAATTATTTGAAAGAAGGTCATGAAATTTTTTATTGGTTTAACTAGGTTATACTATATGTATTATTTCTCATCCATGCTTCTGGAATTCTTTTTCACTCATGGTTTTAATTTATAAGACAAAATGAGGTCGTTATTATCAAAGAACCACTAAAATGATCTAAACGAACATCATTAATGTTTTATATTATGAATAATCCTAATATAAAACTTCAAAATAATAAAAAGTATAAAATATGGTACTGGACATATGTAAATCCCTTTATATCCCAATTCTTGAGTTTCACTTCGAATCGTCAAAAATATCCATCATGAACCAATCATGGAAAACATGTAAAGAAAACACCCCAAAACAATACAAGGAACAAAATACTAACAAATAAATGGAGAAATAATGTAATGAAAGAATCATATAATTTATTATAAATATGTATATATTTCTTTATGATATTAATAACACTCTTTTAACCATTATACAAGAGGTTTAAACACATTTGGAGTAAGAAGAACCCAAGGAAAAGGAATTCTAAACCCAATTTCAATTCTTTGGGTTAAACTTATTCTTTATTCATTATGTGGTATTTAGATTACTAGTTTGATGAATTTATCTTTATTTCATGTTTTATTATGTGTATTTACAATGTATATAAATATCCTTTAAATTCTGTTAATTCTCAGTCCAATTATATTTTAAAGGAGTTTCCTTTTAAAGTCATTTTAAAACACTCTTTAATAAATTTCAAAAGGATTGTTTAATATGTGTATGGAATGGGTAGTTTATCCAGATTTAAAGATACTTATTACCATGATATGTTCCTTGGACATTATTTATGTTTGGTTGATCCCATTATAGCTCGTGATATGTTGGGTTGAGCCCCTTTATAGCTCCAGATATGTTGGGTTGAGCCCTTTATAGCTGAAGATATGATGGGTGAGCCCCATTATAGCTCTCCAATGCATTGGGAACTCTAGAGTTGGAAGTTTACCAAAGGGTTATTCCACGTGTAATAGAAAATGTAAGTGTCATTTGGTAAATATGTCCCAAGACAACAACATGACTATTCTATGTATATGAGTTTTTATGATTATGGGTTTTATTGGTTTTTATGCTATCACTTGACTAACACTTTCAATGTTTATATACCTTACTGAGTTTTATACTCATACCATGTCTTTAAAAATATTTTTCATAGGTTATAAGGATATTTAAAAGAAATAAGGGACTCGTGATGTTGGATATAAAGTGTTGTCAATGAAATCACGCTTTATGTTTTAATGTTTTTATATTTTGAAAAAAATGGAAATTGATCCTCTTTTAATGAATGTGGTATGTTATGTATATAAGTTATCCTAATTATTTAATACTCTAAACCCAAAATGATCAGCAATGTGTAATAATGTATGTTCCTATTTATAATTAAATATTAAGTAACGTTTTAAGGTCGGGTCCATATAGTTGGAATCAGAGGATTATTTAGATAAATTTAGGGGTTTGGATGATATTTAAAGAAAAACATAAATGATTTTTACTCTATGATTAATTTGAAATGTTATTGAATTTAAGGATTACCATGTTTCTTCATCTATGTTATGTTTGTTCCGAATGGTTGTCAGTAAAAGAAATATGGAAGAAGATGTTGGAAGCCACGAAGAGGCTGATGTCTATCCGAATTTGTAGCCTAAAATAGTGGGATTCGAAACCAAGTAGTTTGTGACAGTAATGGATCAATTGACTCAAGAAATAAATGGTGGTGGTATCCATGCTAGAGAGGAACTTGATCCACCATGAAGAAAAATGTATTTTTTGGAGAATTTTATGAGGCAGCATCCTCCAACATTATATGGAACCGCAGATCCAGTAATAGCCAAAGGATGGATCAATGCCCTAGAAAATATATTTGATGTCATGGAATGTTCAGAATGTCCAATGGTAATACTAACAATTCATCATCAGGAAGGTGAATCCGATCAATGGTGGTCTCTGGTTAAGAATACGATAGAAAGATATGATCTTGATAGTCTTGAATCAGATCATTTTAAGAGTCTTTTTCTGGAAGAATATTTTCCCAAAACTATTCAACTCAGAGTAGAGAAACAATTATTTGAACTAAAGTAGAAAGATGATGTTTCTATGGCAGCATATGAAGCCAATTTTACAAGATTTTCCAGGTATTTAGCATAATTCTCTCATGATTTTGAAAATAAAATTAATAGATTTTACTTTGGATTGAAACCGTATTTGTGAAGAGATTTTCCTTTAAGAGAGTTTAAAAGCTATGATAAGCTTGTTAGTTGTTATGAAGAGTTGATATAGAGCTTTCTAACTCATATATACCATGATATGACATGAATAATAAGCATTATGGTTGGTATAAAATGGGGAAAGAACTCATCAAATAAGTCTGGAGGTAAGAAAATGAATATCCCTTCTTGTGGAAAGTGTGGTAAAAGGAATCCTAGTGAATGTATTCTAAATTATGGGAAATTATAACTATGTGGAATGTTTGGACACATGTCTCATGAGTGAAAGTAAAATGATCTAAAAATTAATTATAATCCAATGGTGAGATGCTTTAACAATAAAGAATTGGGTCATTTTGTTAATGTTTGTCCAATGCTAGTCACTCAAGAAAGGAATCAGCAAGTTAGGAAATAGAAGGGTATTAATTTTTTAACCACTTCAGCTAATGTTGAGCCGTAAATTGAGGTGTTATAAGGTACATTGCTTGTTTTGATATATTTATTAAATGTTTTGTTTGATTCAGGTTCTACACATTCCTTCACTTCAGAGAAATTTTCAGAAAAATTGGGAATTCAACCTCATGAAATGAAAACAGATCTCATGGTAAAAACCCCTGGAGAAAATATTGTTGAAAAAAAAATTATAAGAATTTTCCTATCGTTTTCTGTGGAAATATTTTACCTGTAAACCTTGTTATTTTTTCCTCTAGTAGAGTTTGATGTTATTCTGGGTATGGATTGGATTACTTTTTATCATGCTAAGATAGATTGATGAGAAAAATAAGTTTTTTTTCAAAAAGAATTTTAGTTTGTGTACAAGAATGAACCCATACCATTAATAACATTTCAGGAAGCTAAGAAACAAATAAAGGATGAAAATGAAAGTTATCTTTCTCATATTTTGGAAGATAAGGGAACTATACAGATTAATGATGTTAGACTGTTAAATAAATACTTGGATGTTTTTTCCGATGATTTGCCTTGTGTTATTCCAAATTGAGTGGTTGAGTGTACTATTGTCTTTCTTACCGATGCTAAGACAATTTCAAAACCTCCTTATCAAATATCCCAAATGTAACTTCTAGAATTAAAAAAGAAGTTGCAAGAATTATTAGATATAGGCTTCATTTGATCCATCACTTCACAGTGGGGCACTCCTGTATTATTTGTTAAGAAAAAAAGATGGTTCAATGAGACTTTTAATCAACTATTGAGTCTTGAATAACATTACTATTAAAAAATGTATCATTTTCCTCATATAAAGGATTTTTTTTATCAGCTCCATAGAGCATAGTATTTTTCGATGGTTGACCTAAGGTTAAGGTATCTTCAGTTGAAAGTAAAGGATGAAGGAATTTGTAAGACTCTATTCTGCACTAGATATGGTCATTATGAGTTTTTAGTAAAGCCTTTTGGGTTAACTAATGCACCTGTTGTATTCATGTATCTTATGAATAGAGTATTTCATGCGTTCATGGATATGTTTGTGGTTGTATTTATAGATGGATTGATGGTATTTTATAAAAATAAAGAGGAGCACGAAAAACATCTAAGGGTTGTTTTGAAAATATTAAAAGAAAAGAAACTATATGGAAAATTCAGAAAGTGTGATTTTTGGATGCAATATATTTCTTTTCTTGGGAATGTTGTAAATAAGGATGAAATAACAGTTGATCCAACCAAAAAAGTTGGTGATGAATGGCCAAGACCTAAAAATGTTATAGAGATTCATATTTTTCTTGGATTAGTAGTTTATTACCGACGATTTTTAAAAAACATTGCACGGTTACCTATCCCACTAACATAGTTAACTCTAAAAGGGGTTAAATTTTTTTGGACATAAGAATGGGATGTTTGGTTTTATAAAATGAACAAGATATTGGTGAATGATCCAGTTTTGGCCTTGCCTTCTTGAAATGGTGAGGTTTTCATCTACAATAAATCTTCATTAAAGGGACTTGGTTGTGTTTTGAGGCAGAATGATCCGGTAATCGATTATGCTTCATGAAAACAAAAACATCATGAGTTAAATTATCCCACACGTGATTTAAAACTGGAAGCTATGGTTTTTTATTTGAAAATATGGAGGCCCTATTTCTATAGATCCAAATATAAAATATATACTGACCATAAAAGTCTGAAGTATATATTCACTCAGAAGAAATTAAACATATATCAGAGAAGATGGATTGAACTGATAAAGGATTATGACTGCACAATCAATTATCATCTAGAAAAAGAAAACAAAGTAGCGGATGACTTGAGTCGAAAACATCATGCATCATTAGCCATGTTATGTTTGGAACATGATCCCTTGATTAATTATTTGATGAATTTTGGATTAGAAGTTGTTGGTGAAGGGAATACATATATTTTTCTTAAGTTTTCCATGCATTCATCGTTATCATAAATAATTAAGCGATCCCAAAAGGAAGACCATGAGCTATAAAGAATGGTTGAATTGGTTAAAACAGGTAAGCTACTAGAATTTAACATTGATAAAGTTTGTGTTTTAAGATTTGGGAAAAGGTTGTGTGTGCCCTATGATTCTCATTTGAAGAAAGAATTGTTGTGTGATGCTCATAGGTCTCCATTTTCAGTTCATCTTAGTAAAACTAAGATGTACAGAGACCTTCAGAAGTATTATTGGTGGGATGCAATGAAAAGAGATATTTCTAATTTTACCATGAAATGATTGACATGTCAACAGTTTAAAGTAGAGTGGCAGTTACCAAAGGGGATGCTTCAACCTTTTCCTGTGCCAGAGTGGAAATGGGAGAATATATCCATGGACTTTGTGGTGGAACTACCAAAGGCTTCTAGAGGTAACAATGCGATATTGGGTGAATGTTGATCGGCTGACAAAATCTGAACATTTTCATTCTATTATAGATACAATGTCTTTGGATCAGCTTTCTCAACTATACCTCAAAGATATTGTTAGGAAAAATGGATTTCCCCTTTAAATTGTATCTGATCGGGATCCAAGGTTCACTTCTAACTTTTGGAAGGGACTTTCGAAGCCGTTGGGAATATAGTTAAATTTCAGTACAAATTTTCATCCTCAATTAGATGGACAGTCAGATTGAATGATTCAAACTTTGGAGGATATGCTCTAGGCTTGTTCAGTGGACTACCGGGATAGTTGGGATCAACATATTTATTTAGTTGATTTTTCTTATAATAATAGTTAAATTCCATTATATAGATGGAACCTTTTGAGGAATTTTATTGAAAGTAGTGTCGAACTCTAGATTTTTTGGGATGAAGTTGGGGTAAAGAAGTTGATGGGACTAGAATTTCTAGAGGAAGTAGTTGAGGAAGTGAAGATGATCCAGCAGTACATGAGGAAAACTCAGAGTAGAGAGAAATGTTATGCAGATAACAGAATTAATGACTTCTCTTTTGAGGTAGGTGACCCAGTTTTCCTTAAAAATATCCTTGGAAACGTGTGATTCATTTTGGTAAGAAAGGAAAGTTAAGTCCATTATTCATAGGTCCTTTTGAAATCCTGGAGAAAGTTGGACCAGATGATTAATGAGTAGCTTTGCCCCTGAGTTTGTCTCAGTTACACAATGTAATTCATATTTTGATGTTGAGAAAGTATGTGCCAGATTCATCACAATTATTGAACCCAGAAGAAGTTCATCTGGAAAAGAACCTTTATTATAAAGATAATCTAGTTCAGATTATTGATATAAGGGAATGAGTATTGTAGAATAATGTAATCTACCAGGTACAAGTTTTGTGGACGAACCACATGGTTGAAGAACCAATATGGGAGTCTGAAAATGGTATGAGGGAAAGGTACCGTCACTTGATTAATAAGTAACTAAAATTCAGTGGTTGCAATTTCTAGAGGGTGGGGATAATGTAACAACCCAATATATATATTTTTTAAAATAAATGAAATGCATGAAACTTGTTTTAAGTATATATTTATAAATATCCTTTAAACACAATTTTGGAGCTTTTATATTTTGAATTTCAAAAAATAATCATCAACAATTATGTTTAGTATGTTATTTAGAGTCAGATAGAACAATCTAGTTTTTTGGTGAATAGTTACAAAATTTTATGAATAGTAATTTGACCCTAATGAATAGTAAATTGTATTAATATTTTATTTTCTTATGGCTTTAGGATAACGACATATTGGTTAATTTTCCAAAGTGATATAAAAGCAGTTATTGTTTTTAAAATATTAATCTTTGAGTTAAGTATAGTTTTATTGAAAAATTAAATTACTGATATTTAGAAATTTTTTTTCCAAAAATGGACTTCCATTTTTAATTCTACACATCAAAAAAATGTAAGGGTAAATCTTAGTGATTTTTTCTGAAACAGTTGATTTTTCATTAAATAGTAAAAATACATTTTTGTGTTTCGATGTGTTAATGACATCATTAATGATGTAATAATTATGTAATCAATACAGTAAATTTTTTTTATAGTAAAATAATTTGTGAGATGTACCAAGTGGCTAATACCTAGGGCAAATAACATAGGAAAGCCCATGGTTTTGCAAATACCACTAATGAGGTGTCCCTTAGAAAATATTAAAATATTCCCTCACTTTTGGTATAAATATCAACCCATTCCTTTATTAAATTCATTACCAATTCTCCCTCAACAAAGCCCTGGCCTCCTTACCTCCCTAGTAGTCTTCCCAAGGTTTCCTCAAGCCCCCAAGGTCCCAACCTTCACGATCTAGGAGTTACTCTACAAGGTAAAAAAAATTCAATTTCTTTCTTTTTTCCATTCAAGTTCTCTTTTATGTGGTATAACATTCATGTTTCCACACCATGTTCTTATTTACTTCTTTATTCAAGATATATTCTGTATTATGATTCATTTCTGGATGGGTGACCCTTTTACCATAACTTTTTAATATTTTCTAAAACCATGTTGCGTAGCAGTTTGGTTGCCGATTTTTTGTAAGGGATTTCTCAATTATTCCTTTATTTTGAGTTCCTTTCTTTTCTTATTCATTATTTATCTATTCTCATCCAATAGGAATGAAAGCTCTAGAAATCATGTATATATTAGATGTAATCATGTTCATGTAATATTACTCATAAATCTCCTCCTCCTCCCCCACTTATTCAATGAATTAGAAACATTGTCTGTGATGTGTTGAATTACCAACATCGTGGATGATGTTATTTTAATCTACTTAAATTCCTTCAATGCTGGTAATGAAACAATTTTATGGTTGAACCAGGTTATAATATATGATTTATATCTCATCCATGGTTCTATAATTCTTTTTTACTCATTGTTTTAGTTTATAATACAAAATGAGGTTGTTATTATCAAAGAACAACTAAAATGATCTAAACGAACATCATTAATGTTTTAACATACGAATAATATTCATATAAAAATTCAAAATGATCAATGGTATAAATTATTGTTCTGGAAATATGTAAATACCTTTCCTTTATAATTTTGGAGTTTCACTTCAAATTGAAATGAATATCCATCATGAACCAATCATGGAAAATAAGTAAAAAAATACTAACAAATAAAGGGTGAAATGATGTAATGAAATGATCATATAAGATATTATAAAAGTAGATATATATTTATAAGATATTAATAACCCTTTTGTTATCTTTATATAAGACTTTTAAACACATCTGAAGTAAGAAAAACCCAAGGTAAGAGAATTTTTAACACAATTTCCTTTCTTTGGGTTAACCTTATTCATTATTCATTATGCATTCTTAAGATTATTTGTGGGATTAATTTTTGTTTATATTATGTTGTATTATGTTTATTTATAGTGTATACACATATCCTTTAAATTATATTAATTCTCACTCTAATTTTATATTAAAGGAATTTCCTTTTAAAATCCTTTTAAAAATCTCTTTAATAAATTTCGAAATGATTGTTTTTTTATGAGTATGGAATTAGTAGTTTTTCATGATTTCAAGATACTTATTACCATGATATGTTCTTGGGACATTATTTATGTCATGTTGGTCCCATTATAGCTCAATATATGTTGGGTTGAGCCCCATTATAGCTCAAAATATGTTGGGTTGAGCCCATTATAGCTCAAGATATAATGGGTGACCCCCATTATAGCTCTCCAATGCATTGGGTGTTCCGAAGATGGATGTTGAACAAAGGGTAATTACATGTGTAAGGGATAATTCATGGGTGATATGGTAAATATGTCCCAAGGAAAAAACATTAGTATTCTATGCATATGAGTTTTTATGATTACAAGTTTTATTGGTTTTTATGATATCACTTGAATAACACTTTCTATATTTATATACATTACTGAGTTTTATACGCATCCCGTGTTTTTAAAATTGTTTTTCATAGGTAATAATTATGGGTAAGAGAAATAATAGAATTGTGATGTTTGATATGGAATGCTGCCAAATAAATCATTCTTTTTGTTTTAATGTTTTTATATTTTGAAAAAAATGGAAACTATTCCACTTTGTATGAATATGGTATGTTATGTATGTAAGTTATCCTAATTCATTAAAACTCTAAACCTAAAAGATCCTCAATGTGTAATAATATATGTCCTTTTTTAAAATTCATGATCAAGTAACGTTTTAAGGCCAGATCCTTATACTAATAGTCACAAATCATCTATGTCCTGTCAGTATGATGTATCTAGACCATAGGAAATTACTTTAAGATTACATTCATATTATATATAGGTTCTCATTATAGTTTGAGATATGCTATAACCCTTTGATACAACATGTAATATAATGAAATTACTATAAATATATTTTAAATACAGGTATAAATGATGTTATAGAAAGATAAGTAAATGTATATATATCAGATTGAATACATGTAGTGGTAATCAATGTACTTCACAAGGTGGATCTAGGGAACCCACTTTCCTAACACCTACTTGAACTAGAGACAACTGATAAAAAGTATCAATCTACTAGCTCTCACATGAGAATCATTTTTTTGCTGAGATATGAGTTCAGTCAGGGGGTCTGGCACACTATCTTATGTGGTAACTCTACTAACTATGACTGTACCTCTTTCATTAAAATCCATCAATAGATGAAAGTTCATAAGTATATTCTTTTTTCTCTGGTATGTCATGGGCTCATTGGAAAGCACTGATATAATAGTGTTATCATAATAAAAATGAATAGGGATAGTACCACTAGGAAAAAACCCAATGTTTGAGACAAAGATTCATATACATTCTACTTCATTTTCTATATCAGAAGCCGTAATATTCTCCGATTGTTCTATAGAATCCGAGACCACCGATTTCTTAAAGCTTTTCAAGCTCACTATAACACCATTTAATAAAAAGATATATCCTGGATGTGATTTTGGATCATCATGATCCATCTTGAAACTAGAGTCAGTGTATCCTCTCACTACTAGTTCCTCATCTCATCCATAAACTTGGAACATATCATATATACAACTCAATAACTTCACAGTTGTCTTAACAACTGCCTAGTGATACTATACTAAATTAACATGTTATCATCCCACCATGATTAATGAAAAGGAAACATCAAAACTATTACATAACATGGTGTTCATGATCGATCCCACTATCTAGGAATAAGGGAATCTATATATTCTATAGATATCCTCTTGTGTTTGTGGACACATTTTCATAGAGACATTGATACCATGTGACATGGGAAATAACCCTCTCTTGGATTGTTCCATATTGTACCTTTTAAGTACCCTGCCAATATATATATATTGACTTATCCGAAGAATCCTACGAGATCTATCTTGATAGATCTTGATCTATAAAATTGAGGCTTCTTCACCTAAGTCTTTCATGGAGAAACATTCATTTAAAAAAGTCTTAACTGACTATAAATATTTCACTTCATTTCAAATAATTAATATTTCATCAACATATAACACTAAGGAAATGATGGATTTACCATTAACTTTAATATACACACAAGTCTCACTTTCATTTTTGAAAATGTAAAATTATCTTCTGGACTCATCAAAATGAACATCTCATGATTTCAATTCCATCTTCAACCCATAAATGGATCTCTGTAACTTGCACACCTTATTGTAATTCTTTGTCCTGAAAAACCCTTCTGGTTATGTCTTATAAATGTCTTCAACCAATATAACATTTACAAATAATGTTTTGAAATCCATTATCTAAATATCATAATCATAAAAGGTTGTTATTTTAAGAAATATTCTGATGGATTTCAGCATTGCTACTAGTGATAACGTTTCATCATATTCTATTCCATGATGTTGTCTAAAACACTTTTCTATGAAAATTTACATATATTCATTAACCTTACCTTCC
Source organism: Viscum album (assembly GCA_963277665.1). Classification (NCBI taxonomy): domain Eukaryota; kingdom Viridiplantae; phylum Streptophyta; class Magnoliopsida; order Santalales; family Viscaceae; genus Viscum; species Viscum album. The sequence continues at coordinate 2,050,811,835 of OY728125.1, forward strand.
ATGTCAAGATTTTTTTTGAATACCCATTTTCACTCAATGTGTTTTATATCAACTAGAGGGTCTTCGAAAATCCAAACTTGATTTTGGTACATGGAATCCATCTCAGAATGCATGGATTTTTTACATTCATCCACATATTTTTTTCTATTGCTTCCTTGTAGTATAAAGGTTCATCATCCTCAAGGAGTAATGTGTCACATGACTCGGTTATAAGAAAACCATAATGCTCTGGTTCTTTAACCTCTCGAATTGACCAACATAGTACTTATGTCTATGGAATGACTTCATCTCCTATTGTCTCTTGTAGAAATTATTCTCATACCAACCCTTGTGTGTATAGAGAATTAACTTCATAAAAGTCAAATTTTATCCCACTATTTACATTGGAAATATGTTCCCATTATATAATTATGGATTTTCATTCCATAATAACTTTTCTATTTGAAATTTTATAAAGGTAATATCCATTTGTTCTTTAAGATAACCTATAAAGATGAACTTCAAACTTTGGGATTCCAATTTGTTAATAGCTATATTATTAACAAAATACTCACATTCCCATATATGTTACTGTAAAATATTGGGTTCCTTTCCACACCATAACTCATATGGAATCCCAACTTCATATTTAGTTGGTAGTAATTTAAGGGTATATGTTGATGTCTATAAGTTGTATCCCTAGAAAAATAATGGATGTGTTTCAGGAATCATCATTAATCGAACCCCTTCTTCAATGTTATTATTCCTCCTTTCACTAAAACCATTTCATAGTGGCGTATAAGGAATAGTGAGTTGGGATACTATCCCACGCTCTTTGAAGTGATCAATGAAAGCTTGGTTAAGATACTATCCCCCTCAATCTAAGAAGAGTACATTAAGATTCAAACCAATATGGTTTTCTACTTCATGTTTGTATTTTTTAAAAATACTAAAGGAATATGACCTATAATTTTTAAGTTGATAGAATCATACCAACTATATTCATCGGTAAAAGTAATGAAGTACAAAAAACCAACCCCTTTATTCTACTGGAAATGGAACACATACATCAGTGTGAATTAATTTTAGTAATTCATTGGATCTTTCCCCCAACCAAGAGAAGGGTGACATGGTCATTTTCTCTTCTAAAAAAGCATGATATACATCCAATAGTGTTAACTGAACCGGGTCTAAATACCATTCTTTATGTATATTATGTAATCACTTATCATTTATAGGACCAAGCATGAAGATCCATAGGTGGGTGTTATATGAGTCATACTCATTGGTTTTGTCATTGATTTTCATTATTGGGTTTTCAAGTTCAAATATATATAACCCATTGTAATATTGCACCATACCATACCACATGTTATCATTATAGAAGAGACAAAATTTATTTCCAAACATCAAATTAAGTCCCATTGTGTCTAAACATGACATTTAGATTATGTTTCTGGATATGGAGGGTACATAATAGCAATTATTTAATACAAGAACCAAACCACTAGGAAAAGTAATTTCACAATCTCTGATGACCGAGGTAGCTTGAATCACATCATCTATAGCTTGGAGATCAAATTCACCTTTTCAAATCTTCTTGACTATACTCAGTTCATGTATATAAAGACATATGTGTGAGACACATTCCATATCCAATACCCAACTTGTAGATAATTAATGTTTTCATTCAATGAAAAAAATAACTAAAGTAGAAGTGTCCCCTTGATTCTTCTTCCTAACTCTACACATTTTCTTCTAGTGGACATTTCATCCACATAAAAATGTGACAACCTTCTACTCATCACCATTCTTTTGTATCCCTGTAGTTTTTGAAGAATGGTGCATCAGTTTCATCAGCCTGGACTTGGCCTATGACCCCATTTCCTTTTCTCTTCCTTCTCTTGTTTGCTATAAGAACTGAAGAATTAATATTCTTTATAAACTTATCAGCATGGAAAACGAAATCCCAAAGGTTTAAAAGAGACATTTTCATGTAATTCATGTTATAATTGACAATAAAAGTCAAAAAGATTCGCAGTAAAGTGGAAATAATGAGATTAGTCTCTAGTTCATGATTTAATTTTAACCCAAGGGCTTTAATCCACACAATGTATCTAATCACCTAGAGAACATGAGGCCCTTCTTGATTCCCTTCTGCTAGACTATCCCTATAAAGGGAACTAGATATCTCATTCCTTTATTTCATTTCTCTCTCCTAATATAATTCATATATATGTGTTAGCATCATGTAAGAATGTTCGTCCTCATTAATTTTATAAAATTTAAAGGACATGGATGTCAACATGATAAACCGAACATCTAGAGCCTCATATACATTCTTTTTCCAATTTTCATTATCCACCCTTCTTTTTCCTTGAGGAGTCTCAGGTGGAACAGATGATTCCTGCGCATAATTCTTTCTTTCTTGGCATAGTACTATGCTCAATTGCCTATACCACACCTGGATGCTATGTCTAGTGAGTATATTTTCTTTATCCTGTATTTTTCATAGTGATCATTCACTTTTGGTGTTTGTGATTTCTATTTTAGATCTACAATAAATATATTTTTCTAGTCAGTAATTTATATTGATTACTTTTTAGACATTTACGATTAATCATTTGTTATATAATTTAAATGTCCCCAACTATTTTATTGAACCTTTGTATCCCTCACTCTTAGATTCATTAAAAAATTATCACTTGAGCATTTTAGTGTAAATGTTCCTTGAAACTACTCCCCATAGTCTAAAATATTTGGAAATGACACTACATGGGGAGCTTCATTGTTGGCTCGTGGCAGACCAACGACATTAACTCATAGTTCCTTTAATTATTGAGTAAAGCCTCAACATATTGGAATTACAACTTGATTCTCGCAATGCCTCTATTATAAAGTGATATCCTGATAGATTTGGCTACTTCATTGCTTCCACATCTACTCAAGAAAACTCATTACACTTATAAGAACACCATGATAATAGGAGTCGCCCGAAATTTTGGTTGATGAGCACCCCAAACACCCATTGTTTTGCAAATATGAGTAATAGAAGTCTTGACGTCATGATATATTTTTGAGGGGTTTTATTATTTCTTGTTGAATGTAATACATTTCAATTAAATATGTTCAGTATTTGTTGTCGAACTCACAACTAAAAATGAAGTAGAAAATCATTCACTAAATATTTTTTCATTTTCTCTTGTTTATTATTTTATGTGATCTCCCAATCATTATTCACTCGCATAAAATAACAAACAATGCATAAAGGTAATAAATTCTAACCAATTCGTCTTGAGAATCTAATTATGATTGACATTTAACAGATCAATATTGAACTAGCGGGCTTCATTCCCGATCCAAGTCTTGACTAATAGTGAAACTTTCCCTGGTCTAACATATTTTATTCTCATATGAAGTAATTCCAAGAGCATGAGGGGTCCTCATATTAATATGTCATTGTCAATTTAAATGAATAATCTTGCACATGCAAGGGGGTCTAGGGGTAAATTGTAAAAAAGGTGCATTGGATGTGTGTGACCATATATATATATATATATATATATATATATATATATTTGAATGAAAAAGAGATGATACACATACCATCATTTAATTACATACTTATTAGAATCTTCACATGCTATAAATCATTAAATAATAAATACATATCAAGGTCGGTCACTATCTCAAGACCATTTGGTATAATTAATAAATGCATAATAAATTTTAAATTACGATAAACTTAAAATTACGAGGGTATTGAGATAAATTAAATTAATTTCACTAAATTCAAATAACATATTTCATAGAGTTCATGTGGATTTTATTTTAAATCAAAAAATTAAATTAAAACCATAAATTTGATTTACTACTCAAATTAAAATAATATTTTTGATTATTAAAACTTTTAAAAAATTAATTTTATTTAATTTAATGGAAAACTAAAATTAAATTAATTAAATTAATTAATTTTCATCATTAATGCGAGTTGGGTCCTGGAAAATGTTGCATCGGGCCATTACAAGCTGGTTCGTTACCCGACATGCCCATTTAGTCTGAGAAAACCTTGTAATAGGATATTTTATGATAGGCATGATTTCCTAGACCAATTCCAGGTTGAGAAGACCCTCCCCTGCTCATAGCAGCGTAGATTGGGTCCACCTGAACCATTAATCCCATCATTGGAGTACCTCATAGGTGGGGTTTCCACCAGATAAGAATATAGGTTGTATAGAAGCACATTGACAGGGCCTTGGTCAGCTACAGGTTGGACTTCATGAGCTTGGGTGAAGCATGCGGTTGGATGGAAGGTGGTCTGGCCTAGATTTGGGTAGTCTAATGAAGGTAGAAGTGTTGTCGGTTCCCAGAGGGACCCATGAAAGGAGGAAGAAATTGAAGGAGCTCATGGGGGAGAGATCTAGATCTGGGGACATCTAGTGGTGAGGGATCGGCAGTGTGTTATGGGCATCGCATGGTGGCTAAACCTTGGGTCATTGGTGGTGGGATCAACTAATGGGGTGCTATCGAGCTCAAGAGCTATGATGGCTAGTGGAAAGGGGAAACGATGGAAGAAGTTTTCATGACGAATGAATGGTTGGTGACCCTAAGTGAAATTATGATGAATCAGACAATCAATTATCCTATGGGAGAGGCTTCCATCAGTGAGTGGGAAGGTTATGAGGGAGAAGGAAGGGGGGTGCGATCTTCAACTGAGAGGGAATGGGAAACACTTTTGGCCCGTCTGAGATGGAAGCCCGAGGCCAAAAATCATGTGAGGGATGGATCATTGTCATAATCCCGGCTTGGTGAGGGTGAAGGTGGCCAACCAAGGAAAGAGGGCGGGGAAGACCCACATTCCTTGGTCTTACCATTTATTTTTTTAATCATGTTAATATAGCCGTAGGAAGAAAAATGTCCCATCATTGTTTTTCAAGTCCCCACCTATTTGTTTAATTATGGGGAAAAACAATATAAAGTTATATTTTATTATATTCTTCTCAATTATTTGGTCCCCATTGGAGAAAATTCTATTTACTGGATTCAGGCTGATCCTTAGCGTGATTCAGAAATTTGGAAGAACACAAGTAAAAATATTTATATTTATGAAATGTGTTCTTTAAAAGAAGTTAATATTAAAAAATCATAAGTCTAAAAAACATAATGGTGATTTAAATGTTTTTCATATTTCTGTAACATGGCCATCCAAACTTGAATTGATTCAAGATTGAATACATTTGACCCATTTTAACACCCTCTACATAACATTTAAGGAAGATAGATATATTTTGAATTAGTAAAATCAATAATCCCTTTGACACCAATTAAAGGTATCAGGGCTTGCAACGAAAGCCGTTGGGCCAGGAATGTAAAATTTTTCATTCACTCGAGTGACATAACTTCATCATCGCTGGTGATACAACCCTATTATGGTCTAAGGATCCCACATGTTTTAAACATATCATAATAAATAAAATAAAAAAAATACCTATAAAAACCTAAACTATTATGATTAAAATTCCCCTTTTTGTTTTAGTTAAATTTATTATGTTTATAGAAAAAACATGAACTTATTTTTTTTATTTTATCCAATCATATTTAAATTAAAACTATGTATCTTTATCAATGATTATATACCTGATAAAAAATGGTCACACGATCAGTATAAATATAGGGTTTTAACAAATACTTTTAGCATATGAAAAGGAAGTGATGACCTTAAACAATAGTATTGTACCCAATAAATCCCATTTATTGAAGCTTAAGAGGGTGGTAAAAAATTTGAGTTTTTTCCTAGACTAATCCCATGATGAGATCCTAGAACTTATGCACGATAGAAACTGTTTATGGGATAAGTTCATGATCATCAAGATCACGACCCAAACCATGTTCACCAAACAACCCAATAAAAGCCCCACCATCAGGCATCATACTCTTAAGGTGCATTCTGGTGTAATAAAGGGATATATATCAAGACCCTAGAAATAGAAATATATACATTAATTTTTATTGAATAATGAATATATTTTCATCCTATTATTGTTACTTTGTAAACCATTTATAAATCACAAATGGTATTTTTGGTTAATATTCCAATTCAGTTAATAAATTTTCAAATAAATGGATTTTTGAAATAAATAATATTTTAAGGTAATAATATTAATAAAAAATATTTATCAAACATAAATGATCGTATAATTTCCATGATGTCAAATTTTATTTTTGTAAGGGTTCAAAAAATTTTATTTTCCCAAAACCTGTAATTTTTAATAAATGTCAGTTACTATTTTAAAAGTGAACATTCATATATTTAGATAAAATTATTATTATTTTTGGAATCAAGAGGTCAGAATTATTTAATGGTTAATTTTTCACAATTTCCTAAGATATTCAAATTTTTGGGTAAAAATTAAATACCGTATAAGTATAGGGTATGTTTTATGACATCATAAAGGACCAATGGTGCTGTAATAAATACTATAAAAGGTATACTTGGCCAAATATGTACTTTTAATTTTAAATAATGCAATTTAATCTATATTTGATTTATTTTATAAATCCTTAATGAATCCTCCAAGATGTATAATATGTTTTATTGTTTTAAAACCATATCTTTGAGAGTGTGACTCATCTCCACATATGCAAAGAGATTATTTTATAACCATTGTTTCTTTTACTTATAAAATAATGTAAACTAATCCCCTTCGGAAGAAACTATGGAATGGTTTTTGGTATTGAAAATTTTATTGTGTAGAGTCCAAAACCTAAATAATAATGAAACACACATTTTCTTATATAAACCTACCCAATCTCCAATTTCTATTCACTAAAACTCCATTAAGAACATTCAAACACTTCCCTATAATCCCTGTACTTCTCCCAAGGTTCCTCAAGCTCCCTCGAACCCTCTCCCAAGCCTTTAGTGTCACAAATTATATTAAAGGATTCTTCTCCTCTTCTTTAAATTCAACCGCTTCATTTGAAATTAGTCCTTTTAAGTTCAATTGATTTAGATTGTAATTCATTTATTAATATTAAATTAATATAAAATGGTTGTTATTTTAATGAGAGATTATTTATCCTCTCTCATTTTTACCATTTCCTTAGTCATTACAATGCTGAAATTTCATAAAGAAAATGTCTCTCCCATCTTGGTATCAAGAAATTCATTTATGATATGCCTTTTAAATATTCATTTTATTCAGCTGGGATACATTCTTACATACCTCCTTTGCATTAAAGTTTATGTTTAAATTGAGAGATTCCCCTTCACCCACAATTTTCCCTCTTATGAAACCTTATGTACAACTATTATTATGCCAAAATTTTGTAGGTATTTTCCACCCTCCTCTTTTTCAAGAACTCCTTTAAATTTAAATTTTTTAATTTCATTTTTCCCTATATTGGGGTATGTTCATAAATATTAAAGGTAATTATATTTTGATTTATTAATTATTAGAGTCCCTTTTACTCTAATTTTACCCTATTAAAAAACCTCTACGTACACCTATTACCATACTGAAATTTTGTAAGGGTTATTTCCTTTCGTCTCTTTCTTCAAGTTTCATTACAATGTTATGCCTTCTATTTTCAATTAATTATGTTTGGGATTGTTTTTAAATGTCTCTATTACTATAAATTTTATTTATAAATGATCATATACCCATTTCACTATCATCAACCCATTTTATGGATTTTTATATGACGTGGTTATGCGACCAAAATTGCACCGTGATTTTCCATGGCAAAATAATTCTATAGTGGATACTATACCCATTTATCTATCTAGGATAATCTCCTCTAAGAAGAAATACTTATTTATTGGGGGATTAAATGTATTTATTCCACATTACTTTGTCACGGAATAAATTATTATGTTAAATGAATCCATTTTATATGTTCTATGTGGCACACAGATGCATGAGAACAAATTTATTATGAATGGAATTCCCTGATAATGATCTAATGCATTAGGTTATATTTAATATCATGATATATCAATTTGGGATAAGATTTTACCTGATCCTTTATATGAATTTTTCCACTATGAAGCCTTGTTTTTTATCCTTTACTTGTGTTTATGAAGCAGTGTTTTAAGGTGTTGCCACATTTCCCATGTTATGATTATCAAGAGATATCATGACTTATTATTCATGTTCCTTTTTATAATCTACTGATTTTCCTATTGTCTAACATGTACTGTCTTCTTCATGTTATGACTTGTTTATTCCCTTACTAGGATTAATATATCACCCATTTCTTATGTGTGTCCCCATTTTATCCCATGCATTATTAAGTAAGAAGGAACATTTTTTTCTTGTTAAAGAAGTTTTCAACAAAGACGTTTTTTTTATTTTAAGTGGTTATGTAATGTACCCAATTTCCCAAATACACTAGAACTCTCGATCTTCTGGGTTGTATAAAGATAAATTTTATTTAATAAAACATTTATTAATGTGTAATAAAGATAATGGTTGTTAGAGTTCCTATTAGAGGATAGGTTTAGTTAATTTTGGGATTAGTTAGAGAAAACCCTTGTGAAATCCTTTAAGGATAAGACTATGTGTAAGAAAAAATCCCTAAATTTTGTTAAGTATAGAGAATGTTGTTTATCAAGAAAATAAATCTCGGTGTGGATACTATAAGTTAACGTGGTTCTGGAACATATGTTCCTAGGAGTAACAACTCTGATAAGTTGTTTTGGGCCTGACTTGGGGTAACCTATAACCCAACGACGGGCGTTACTATGCAACTGGTGTGACACTCCTAGGAGGTATGCTTTGGTAAATTCATAATCTAAATACATCATATTATCATGGGAAAAAACTTCCCATAAGAATATATGTAATGAAATAGATCATGGATAACATAAGTTGAATCCTAGAAACTTATAAGTTAACAATGTATATGTAATCTATAAGTTATCCCTTTAATGTCATTGTATTCCCCTTTATGTGTTCAATAGTTTAAAAGTAGTCATCCTTAATTTTATATTGGATAATATAGAACCAGAATAAAAAAATTGAAATATAGGGTTATCATACATTTTTCTACGCATTCCTTTATATCACAAATGTTTAGTTGAACAATAAAAACACCACCATAATTCTTATTAGTAGAGATATCAGTAAAAATTGAAAATGGGGAAATTATTTCATCCCATGTATATAACTCTTCCCCTGTTAATGGTTATGGGATAAAATTTCAAATGAATCTCATCATAATCCATTTAGTGGAATTTGACTCAATTTTGGGCATGCATTGGATTTCCCAATATAGAGTCAACATAAATTTCCACATGATCGAAATCACTCTTTCTATGGAGAATCGACCTATAATTCTATACAAGTGCAAGGAGAAGGATAAGTCTTCATCACCACAATCATCCCAAGCATGGATATTACTACCCTATGAACAAGTGTATCTTTCTCAAATTATGGAGTCTAAAAAAAGGATCAAGTTCACATACTAGCCTATTATGAGGGAATTCTATACCTTTTTTCCCATGAAATTTCATGGTCTTCCTTATAGAAGGGAGGTTGAATTTTCAATCGAGCTTATACTAGGGGTGTTTCCATTATCCAAGACTCCATATAGGTTGATTATTATGTAACTTAAGGAGTTAAAGAAAAAAACTATAGGATAATCTGAATAAAGGGTTAATATTACCAAGAAATTCACCATGGGGTTCACTTTTCCTCTTCGTCAAGAAGAAGGATAGGTTAATGCACATTTTCATTTATTATCGTGATCTCAACAAGATCACGATAAATAGAAACTATCCTTTTCCATGAATTTATGAATTTATTGATAATATATGTAGAGAAAAATACTTCTCTAAGGTGTATATATAGTCAGTATATTACCAAGTTAGGTTGAATGAGCATATTCCCATGATTTCTTTTTGTGCAGTGTAAAAGCACCATGAGTTCATAGTGATGCATTGTGAACACGTTAATGCTCAAACAATATTCATTGATATGGTTAATATAGTATTTAAATATTAACTAGAAAAATATTTTGTAGTATTTATAGATGATACTATAATATACTCAAAAACCAAGGAGGAAAATGAGGATAATCTGAGAACTATGCTAAATACCTTTTATAAGGAGAAGCTCTAAGAAAAGTAAAAAAAGTGTGAGTTTTATTTAAAGGAAGTCACATTTTATGGGATTATTATCACAAGAAATGGGATATATGTGGATTCTTTAATGAAAAAAATCCATTGTGGGATGGCTGAGGCCAATATATATGATAGATATCCATAGATTCCTTGGGTTTGTTTGATATTATCATAAATTTGGGAGAAATTTCACATGATTGCAAAACACTCTTAACAAGCTATCTTAGAAGGGAGTAAAATTTCCTTTGAATGATGAATGTGATTAAATATTCATGGATTTAAAAAATTAGTCTTATCACTACCCCTATGATCACACTACCCATAAGTGGGGAAATCTTTATAATTTTCAGTGATGCTTCAAATAAGGTATTGGGCTGTCTGTTGATGAAAAGTTACAAATTCATACCCTATGCTTCAAGACAGTTGAAAATTCATGAGTAAATATATCCCACACAAGATCTTGAGTTTGAAGAAATTATATTCACTTTGAAAATTTGGTAGTATTATCTCTTTGGGGGGAAGTGTGAAATATATATTGATCAAAAAAATCATAAATATATATTCACCCAGAAAGAGATGAATGTGCTCCAATAAAGATGTTTAGATATCATCAAGAATTATGAATGCCCAACCAACTAATATACTGGGAATGAGAAAAAAGTTTTGTATGCTCTAAGTAGATATGATCCAACAATTCTATGATCAATGATAATTGATAAGGTTCCAATCTTCATAGATTTGAAGAGGATGTACATGGGAATCATAAATAATGGAACATAATTAATACATTCACAAATTATTGATTAACAGGATCTTTTAAAAAGGTTAAAGGATGATAAAAAATGTTATATGGGAACTTATAAGAAAGTGTAAACTATAAAAAAAGGAAATCCTCAATGTTCAATGTTAATGAAGAATGAATTGTGTGATTCCGGTCAGATTACGGGTTCCATCAAATCCTAAGTTAAAGAAGGGACTATTGGATGATGTACATAGATTGACATTCTCCATTCACCCCAAAAACAAAAATATGTATTTAGATCTCTAAAATAACTATTAGTGGGACAACATAAAGAAGGATTTTGAGGATTATACCTCAAAGTGCCTTGTATGTCATCAAGTGAAGGTGGAAAGGAAGAAGTCTAATGGAATGACTCAACCATTACCCATACCAAAAGGGGAATGGGAAAACCCCACCATGGAATTTGTCATAGGACTTCAAAAGAAATCCAATGGAAACAATTATATTTATGTTATTGTGGATTGTCTTGTAAAGACCTCACACTTCATTATGATTCGATAGGATTTCTCACCAGATAAACTAGCACAGATAAACATCAGAGGAGTGTTAAGGATTCATAGACTACCACTAAAATTTTTTTCTGATTGAGAGAAAATATTCACCTATATGTTTTGGAAAATTAACAAGAATGATAAAAATAACGAGATTAACTTCAGTACATCGTATCACCCTAAAACTAATAGTCAATCTATACAGAATATCTAAACACATGAGGACATGTTGAGAGAATGCTCAATTTGCATTAGAAGAGGATGGGACCAATATATCCCTCTATTGAAGTTCTCATACAAAAATATATTCCATTAAAGAATAAAAATAGATCAATATGAATCTCTTTATGAGAAGTGATGTAGAACACTAGAATATTCCAGAAATGTTGGGTAATTAATACTTCTAGGATCTAAAATGATTGAAGAAATGGTGGAGAAGTTTAAGACCATTCAGGAGCACAACAAAGCTGTTCAGAGTCACCGAAAGTTCTATAATGAAAATCATCGATGAGATCTAGATTTTGATTTTGGAGACATGGTATTCCTACGCATATCTCAATGGAAGAGGGTAAAAATATTTGGGAATAAGGGAAAACATATTCCAAGGTACATTGGGCCTTTCGAGATCGTTGGTCGCATTAGATCCATGACCTACCGACTATCACTCACACTGAACCTATCTCAAGTACATGATGTATTCCATGTATCCCTCTTGATAAAGTACATACCAAACCCATAACATGTACGAAATCCAGATGTGGAACTATTGAATATTGACCATTCAATGAGATGAATTTAATGAAGATCATAGATTTTTGAGAAAATGTTTTACAAAAGAATACTATCTCACTCATCAATGTTTTGTAGTGAAACCACAATATTGAAGATTCAATGTGGGAACCAAAGGAGGTGATGGAGTAGAGTTACCTTTTATATGTTCTAGTGAGAGAAAAGAAAATTTTTAGAGAGAAATTTCGAAATTGGGGAAGATTGAAATGACCTGATCTATTATGAATAAAATTCCCAATTTTTAAAATTAATTATCATATGGTTAGTGGAAAAACATGACCTTATTTTGTTTTGTTATATCCCATTGGATTTTAATTATCATTAAGTATCTTTACCACTAACAATATTTACATTGAACAGTGATCACATGACTTGTATAATTATAAGGTTTTAATAAATTCTTTTTCCATAGACAAAGTAAGTGAGGGCCTTAACCAGTAGGATCAAACCTTATGGATCCCATTTATCAGAGATTCTAAGGTAGATACCATTTTGGGGGTTTTCCCTAGACAAATCCCAATATGATATCCAATAACATAATCATGAAAGAAACTATTTATGGGAGAAGTTCACGCTCATTGAGATCACGTCCCAAACCAAGATCACCAAACGATTTCATGAAAGCACCACCATTGCGCACCTTGCTATTAGGGAAAATTTTGGTGTAATAAAGAGATATGTATCAAGACCCTATACATAGAAATATTTATATTATTTTTTATAGAACAATGAATATATTTTCAACCACTTATTATTACTTTTAAAATGATTTTTAATGCATGAATTGTATTTTTGGTTAATATTCAGATTCAGTTAATGAATTTATGAATTAATAGTTTTTTAAAATAAATAATACTTTAATATAATATTATTGTTAGGTACAATAGGGGCATATATACCCTAAGAGGGGGGTGAATAGGGGTATGGATATTCTTTTCAAAATTCTTTTTCCCCACTAGATCTTAACCTCTTTATTATAGGGGCCACTTTTTATGATCTCTAATGTCAATGTCCTTTAAAATTTTATCTGATGATGATGCACTAAAAGAAAGAAAGTATATATGCACAATGGCACAATGATTTTTACTTGGTTCACCCTCACTAGGCTACGTCTAAGGAGCATACAATGATAATGTGCTGATGTACCAAATTCACTAAGGAACACTTTCAATAGTGATTATAAGGTTTAGGCTAGATCTTTTATCCACATGATCACTGCCTTTACAAGGTTTAGGGTTTTCACACTACATTCCCATGATTCACTCCATATGCCTCTTTCTCTAGATCATTACCAGTGGAAATGGTCACTATCTTCCTCTTTCATTGCTCAATACTCTTTGAAGGGATCCAATCATAGTTTATTAACTTGTTGGTTGAACAAATTTTATGAAAATGTATGTACATTCATTTTCATGAATTCCTACATCCTCTACTATAGGTAGATTCTCCATTGAAGTCCCTTTACCACCCACAGATGAATTCCACCTTTCTTAGTATTGTTATATAACGAAAAATACTTCGAAAAACTTATCTAAATATTTTTCAATATTCCTTGTGTGTTTTGTGAACCGATTTCTCATTATGCAAACTGTGTAACGGGTTTGCTACATGGAACACCTCCTCCATGTACTGCTGCTTCTTCTACGAACTGCTTCTCATATGTGGCTTGCCTTTTCCGTGGAATGCTTTCACCTGTGATGTCACATACTACCTCCGCATACCGACTATATGAACCTCCTCTATGAACCACTTCTGCAAATCACATGATTCCATGAATCAAACTCTGTCTACGAACTGTTCTCTGCTCACGGATTGCCTTTTATTCCACGTACTAGAGATACCCCATTGTGTACCATGTTCTTCTTCTACATGAATTCTTCTTTTGCTGCCTATGATGCCCTGCAAAAACATTTCAAAAAATTGCTTCTCTGAATAACTTCTCCTTTGAAAAATCCTCTTCACAAACAACTTCTAATTCATGGAATCATCCTTATGAATCACTTCTCCCATTACAGGCTTCTGTACATCACATGAAATTTTCTAGAATTTATTATATGTAGAATACCTTCGAACTTCCCCAAATTCCCAAAGCAAAGAGATGTTCTCTAATGATATTCTATCTAATTCTAATTAGGGAGATTAGTCCTCCTAATATAGGAAAATATATCCTAAAAATACGAAAATAAAATATTTACCAAATCATCAATGCAACATTACCTCCACCACATACCACTTCTCTCACCCCGAACCATTTTTGTGAACCATTTTTGGTTGCACGAACTGCTCCCACATACTGTTCCCACATCCTAGTACACAGCTGCGAAACTTTCCCATACAAGGTAGCAGTCCATGTTATTAGGTATGTGATTCCCTATTTGTTTCTGGTTTTCATCATATTTCTTCATTCCATTTATTAATATGATTAAAACCTTCCTTTTCTAAAAAAAATCAAAATTTTGAAGCCCAAAAATTTAAAAAACACTGGGAAACTAACCAACTTTAAAATCTTCATTCAGAAAACACAAACCATACTCATTCATGATGATATAGATTTTTTGAAAATCACATTGACACCTAAAACATATTGAGAGGACACATTGAGTGTTTTTTCCAACAATATCCCCCTTTGGGTTTGTCAAAAACTCTTCTCATGAAAATTATTCTCATTTTTTTACCTCATTAAGGCTCTATCCTTATTCAATCAGCATTCACTTTTTGAGACTAAGATAGTGATCACATACTTATTCAACACATACTCTAAGCCCACATAATCCATGATACGCATGAGAAACAAGAGTATAATGAAAATTTTATCAATTAATCACTTCATTCCTGACAAGAACTCTTGAAACCAATACACTTATTTCATCACGAACCTCAGCTGTCGTGATATGTAATCTTTGATCAATCATTTCTAGAATTGTCAGATTAAATACCCCCCAATGTCATAGCTCCTTCAAACAGATCTTTCTCATCTTAAACTCTTCAAATCCCCTATCTTTCTGCTCCTCTTAATAGCTTCTCCCCATGTATTTTCTCCCCTATAATAGTCATACATTCTCCCCATCTATAAATGAACATGAAGGGCACTTCAAGGTTGTCTTCAACAGAGTAATGAACACATATGGATATATTTGGGAAAACACATCATACCTCAGTGAGAGGGGACCCACATCCACACTTTTTCAAGTGCGGGGAGTCGACTAGACTCCAAGATCCATTCGATTCCTTTAAAATGATTATTTGGGTAAGCCATTCAAAATAATATCTGCAACTTATTGATCTGTTGGACCATACCCAAAAATCACATGCCCGTGATCCACCTTCTCCTTGATAAAATGATATTATATTTCAATGTGTTATGTCCTTGAGTAATAAAATATATATTTTCTAATATTTATATTAATTGAATTATAATAATGGATTCCAATTAGATACTTCACTTCAACTCTTATATCATCAAACTGCTGCTACATCGAAAGTAATTATGTACATGCTTAAGTAGCTACAATGTAATTAGTTTCTACAGTGCTTAAGGAAATAAAATATTGATTCTTAAAAACCGAAGAAATACACTATCCACTTAGATAGAAAGAACCTCTAGACCTTAATTTTCTATCATCTGTTGATCCAGCCAGATCTGCATCTGTATATCCTTATAATTCTGGCTGATATTTTTTATTATGTATTAAACCAAAATCCATAGTACCCTAGATATACCGATGTATTATTTTCACTGAAATCATGTGTCTCTCCTTTGGATTGCTTTTATATCACTCTTCTTGGAATGTGGAAATACAATATCAGGACTTGTCGCTAACAGGAATCTCAAGAGCATAATGTTGGAAGAATAACTCTAGCTGCATCAACATCTCAGCTTGGAAATGATGAAATGAGGTATGAATTTGATGAAAGATGTTTTATATGTTCTGATCAGGAGCATTTGGAAAGATATTATAGTAAGAATAAAGAAAGGGAGGAAAAGGACCCCAGAAGGATATTACCAACATATGAATTGTATAATGAAAAAGATTATACTGGAAGACAACATGGTGAGCTAAGATATAGGTATACAACCTCAAGAGAATCACAAGGAACTCAAAAAATGTGTTTTAATAACCTCCTTTGTTACAATCACAACCGATATAGTTTAATTAATGTGAACAAACTTGGAAGAATATGTGAAGGTCTACTTGAGTTGTGATTAATAAGAATGTAAAATCAGTGGAAGACTCAAGCTCAACAAGAAAGTGTGGAATGACTCAGACAACTGATAAAAGAAAAATGAATAATGAATTTCTTCGAAAATACACACGTCATGCCTCATTTTGAGAAGTGAAGGAAATAGAAATATCCCTACAATGGAGGAATAAGAAAAAGAATATATCATTTGGAGACATTCTTGCTTAGTGAAAGAATCATGAGAAATGGATTGTTGGTGGGACATAAATAAAGAAAATGTGTACTTGTGGGTACAAACCACAAATTGTGAAGAAAGCTAAACTTATAGAATCTATATATCAAACAAATTATCATCATGTGGGTAAAGAATGTATAGTCATATATCTAGAATAGTTGAATATGTCAAGGCAATTTGAATAAGAAAATCAATAGTACATTGATTTGCATGAAATTATATAAATGGTTTATCCCTTAGGGTCGACCAAAGTCCTCTCCATGAGGGTTACAATGGATTCCCCTCTGCCCATGTGAATTAATTCTATTAACAAATGTTCATGTGTTTTTGGTTCAAGGGGAGATAAAATAAAACGGGTTGTAGAATCCGAAGATGAAAAGTGGTGATGTAGCATGCTCAAGAATGTCAACTGATACAAATCAACCATAAGAATTGAGGAATCAATATGGAAGAATTAATGGAAAAGAGTTGATTGTTTTTTGATTCATGAGATATATGGGAGTGATTGAGTGAAATGGATAGTGATGGTGTTATGAAGGTTATCTCTTGTTTACTACACCATGTTCCAACTCATTTGTCTTAGAGGCTTTGTTGATGGCTTTATGCTATGTTTCAATTGTGAAGAAATGATGTAGGTAAAGAAGAATGTTTGTGGTCTTAACAAGAGTAATAGTTTCATTTCATAGGGGAGTATTCAATATCATGATCAATTGAAAGGTCTCTATGTCATAGAAAAGATGTTGGGAGGAAAAACTCCTCCGCATAGTAAACCCACTACACCGTATAAGGTAGTAGAAAGTGTTTCGCGGAATGCCTCATCCACATACTGTTACTGCTTCCACGAACCGATTCTCCTCTTTGGCCTGCCTCTCATGTGGACTAACTACATCTATGATTTCTTGTACCACCTCTACATACTGAATATGTGTACCTCCTATGGAAAACACTAATGTAAACCACTTACTTCCATGAATCACCCTATGTCCGTGAACTATTCTCTATTTTTAGACAGCCTTTGCTTCCTTGTACTGGAGCTCCCCATCTTCGTGTAGCATTATTCATCCACGTATGTTCTTCCTTTTATACCTACAATTCCTCATAAAAACCTTTCATATAATTTATTCTTCAAATAAATTATACTTCACAAAATCATCCTTTTAAAGAACATATCCTTCACAGAAACATTATCATGAACCCCTCCTCCCTTTTTTTGTCTTTAGTACCTCACAAGAACCTTCATCATAATTTCATATATTCAAACTACTTTCAGACTTCACATAATTCCTAGAGAAAACATATGTTCTCTAATGATATTATCTCTGACAAAAATTGGTGGGATTATTGATCTTTATATAATTAGAGATATCCATAAAATATGCTCATATAAGATTTCACAAATATTCAATGCAACAAAACCTCAACCACATAACACATATCTCACAACAAACCGTTGCTATGAACCGTTTTTGGTTTTTCGAACCGCTCTCATATAGTGTTCACGCTGCCTGGTGTGCATTCACAAACCTTTCGAAGACATGATATACAGTCCCTGTTATGAGGTATGTTCTTCCCTTAAGTTTCTAATTTTCTTCTAATTTATTCATACCATTTACTTATATGATGAAAACCTTCCTTTTCCTAACACAAATTCCCACTTTTGAGGCCCAAAAAATTGGGAAAACACTAGAAAACATCACAACCCTAAAAACCAGCTTTCAGCAATCACCATCCACACTCATTTGCGGTCATTTGACTTTTTCAACAAACACAATAACACCAAATACTTTCTAAGAGGACATATTGAGGGATTTTCCAAAAAATTATTATTTAATAACATTTATCAAATATAAATGACCATATAATTTTCATTATGTCAAATGTATTTTCTTATAAGGGTTCAAAAAACTAATATTTTTCAATAACCTGTCATTTTCAATAAATGTCATTTATAATTTCAAAAATGAAAATTCACCTATTTAGAAAATTATTTAGACAAAATTAATATTATTTTTTAATCAGGATATCAAAATTATCCAATGGTGATTTTTTTATAATTTAAAGAGACTTTCAAATTTTTGGGTAAAAATTAAATATTGTATAGTTATATAATGTGTTTTATGCCATCATAAAGGCCCAATAGTGATGTAATAAATACTCTAAAAGGTATATTAGGATAAATATATTATTTTAATCTAATTTAATGTTTATTTTATTTATTTTATAAAGCCTCAATTAATCCTCCAAGAGTTATAATATATTTTAATATTTTAAAATCATTTGTTTGAGAGTGTGACTAACCTACACATAAGAAAATGAATTATTTTATTATCTTAGGTCATTTTACATATAAAATAATATAAAAAACTCCCATTAGGAACAATCCATGGGAAAAAACTATGGTTTGGTTTGTGGTTTTTTTATTTTGTTATGTGGAGTCAAAAACCTAAATAATAAAGAAATCCCACTTTTTCCTATATAGACCCTCCTAGTCTCCCATTTATATTTACTAAAACTTTTTTAAGAAAATACACACTCTTCATTGTATCATTTAGAGTCATTCCAAGGTTCCCCATGCTCCCATGTAGCTAATCCCAAGCCTTTGGAATAACTTATTCGTGTAAGGGATTCCTCTCCACTCCATTCAATTCAAGTACTTCCTTTGAAATTTTTCATTTTAATTTCAATTGATTATATTATGATTCATTTTTTAATATTAAATTACTGTACAATGGTTGTCATTTTAATGTGATACAATTTATCCTCTCTTAATTTTACCTTTTCATAATCGATTACTATGCCAAATTTATGCAAGGGATTCTCTCTCTCCTCTTTGTATCAAGAATTTCATTTATGATATACCTATTAAATTTTTATTTTATTAAGTTGGGATACATTATTACCTTTCCCCATTACTATCCATTTTATTTTTAACTGATGAGATCCCTTTTCACTCTCACTTACCATTCTTAGGAACCCTTATGATCACCCATTACAATGCTGAAATTACGTATGTGATCTTCCACCCTCCTCTTTTATAAATAACTCCTTTTATGTTATGTATTTTAATATTCTTTTTTCCAATGTTGGGATATTTTTTTAAATATGACCCTTACATAAAATTTTATTTATAAATTATGAGAGTCCATTTCACTCTCATTTTACCCTCCTAATAACCTTTACACACACCTATTACCAAACCAAAATTTTAATGTGTTCTTTCCTTTCTACTCTTTCATCATATTTCGTTATTATGGTTTGAATTATGTTTCCAATTAATTATTTTGGGGAATTTATTTACATGTATCTATTAATTTACTTTTCATTCATAAATTATGAGTGACCAATTTCACTCTCATCACCCCAATTTTTGAATTTCTATATGATGATGTTATGATGTTGAAATTGAACCATGATTTTCTATGACAAAATAATTGTGTAGTGAATACCTTACCCACTTCTCTATCAAGGGTATTCACCTCCATGCACATATACATATTTATTTGTGACTTAAATGTATTTATTCCACATTCCTTGATCATGGAATAAATTATGATGTTGAATAAAACCATGTTATATGATCTACATGAAACACATAAGCATGAGAATGAAATGACTATGAAGGCTATTCCATTATAGTTATCCAATGCATTGGGTAATGTTTAGTGTCATGATATATCATGTTGGGATAGGGGTTTACCTGATCCCTTTATGGGACATTTTCCAGCAAGATGGTTTGATAGTTTAACCTTGAATTTTGTTTATGATGTAGTGTTTTAATTTGTTTCCACATTTCCCATGTTATAATTATCAAACTATATCATTAATTAGTATTAATGTTCCTTTTATGATCCATTTATATTCCAATTTTCTAACATTTATAGTCTTATTCATGATATACCTTGTTTATTCCCATACTAGACTTTATAGGCCACCCCATTCTTATGTATGTCTCCAGGTTATCCCATGGAGTGTTAAGTATGTAGGAACGTTTTTTCCTTGTTTAAGATGTTTTCAATAAATATATCGTTTTTATGTTTTATGTTCTTATGTAATGTGCCTAATTTCCAAAATACACTAGACCTCTCCTTCTTCTGGGTTGTATTAAGTGTAATTTTATGTAATAAAACATGTATTAATGTGTAATGAAGATAAGGGTTGTTATAATACCTCATTAAAATTTGACGTGAACTTGTTCACTACTCAATGGATTTGACATTTAATCCCTCTAGATCATACACACATACTTCTGAAATCTGTGCATGCACCATTCCTCAGATTCTAGGTGCTAGTGAGGGTCTCTAACGACCACTTTCATGGATATTCAATCACTACAATCATTTACCTTTGATCTGTGAAGGAGAACTTGGATCACATGCTTGGATAGAACAATTCTCTCTATAGGAATCAAGATAAGAGAGAATCTCTCAATTATAATTGAGTGAATAATATGTTCAGATGAAATTCTCTCCTTTTATATAGTGGATATTCTTAATACCCGATTAGGGTTCCCATTCCCCATGTAATAAATGTCCACTAAATATGTATTATAAATAAATAAATATTAAAAACTATACAATTCCATAAATATTATTAATATTTTATCAAAAATATATAATATATTTTAAATATATTATGTGATAAACCAAAGTTATTAACTCATCTCATATCTCCAAATAATAGTTAATATACATAGAATTTTATAATAATATTTATTCTAATAGTATAAATCCATGTATTTAATTAATCACTTGTAAATACATGTAATAAATAAATTTAAAAAATTATTCATCACATGAATAAAAATAAATATATTCATTTATTGGTGATCTATAACATGTGGAAAACTCAGTCACATGGTGGGACCCAACATGTCTTATATTTCTATTATCCTGAATAAGGTATATTATCAAATGCAATGTTGTGTGTTACCTCTAGGCCCATAACTCAATGGAAGGGAATAATATTCATAGACTATAAGTGGAGTAAAGTAACCCATCATAAACCCTAAAGATATAAAGAATGGTCAAAGAATTGACTATCAACCTATGAACATGCACTGTGTAATATAATCTCTTTGTCTTATGATATCTCATAAAGCAGGATGCACACTACTATCATCATCACTTTTCTTATTTTATTATTTTTTATCTCTATAGATAGATTTACCAATAACTCATATGTCCATGAATTTATTATAGTTCTACCATCGTAATCAACCTTCCTAGAGACATCACTTCGTCAACTCAAAAGTGACATATCATATCTTAATCATTCCACCAATATCATGCCTCCAATGACGCATCAAACATAAACTACCTCCCCACAAATTCATCTTAATGGTTTTTACCTTGCTTCAAAGTATAAAATCAAATGGAACACATCGATAATGATCTCATGTTAGGAGACTAATAAACATGTTTGTAGATAAGAACAACCAATAACACCTAAAACAAGTGGTGTTTCTATTGGTGGATTTTTTCTCATGATCTCAATTACAAAATATCACCAACTGGAAACTTATTGAGAATTAGTCTCAATGATTAGGACCCCCTGCACTTTATAGTTATAAATCATTAGTATCTTATCAATATGATTTATCTGGACTATAGGAAATTACTTTAACATTGTGGTCATAGTATCTATAGGTACTCCTTATAGCATAATATCTATTATAACCTTGTTATATGACACATAATCTAAAAAAATTACCATTAATATAGTGGAAAAAAATGTATGCTCACAATTATGGAAAGATAAGAATATGTATATATATATGACTATATACATGTAGTGGTAATCAATGTACATCAAAAGTTGGGTCTAGGGAACCCACCTTCAAAAGAAACATCAATAACTTGAGTGGACTACATGGATTCCAATGCTATATTTGGGGATTTATATAAAACATTTCAGGAAAGTGTATGACGATCACCATTTTGATGAAAATTGGGTTCCCAAATCAGTGGACTGAGGACATTCAAGAAAAATATGATAGTCTCATGACACATCTCTTTCGTTCACTAGTGATGATGTTTCCTATCAAAGGTAAGCCACTCATTTTATATGTGATGGCCTTAGAAAAATTATATGATTATTTCCTAGAACAATAGTATAATAATGTTAATTAAAACAGTAAATATTATCCTAGTCAAACCATTCTCGATAATGAGACTCATTATTCCGATACTATGAATAAATATCTAGAATAAATATTAATGTCTCAAAATATGATGCACAACCTACAAAACCGTGAGTTCCATTTAGTCCCTCTAGATTACCATATAAAAAACAATCTTAACGTGGAATTTTTTTATTTTTTATGATGGGTTGTCATTTTTTGACTGTTCACATTTCAGTTCATACCTCCAAATGCATTAAAATGATACGATTTACTAGATTTCCCCTTAGGGTATCCCTCTTAAGAAGAAGTTCCATTGAATGTATAATTGTCTGATGAAGATATATTCTCTATCTAAGTCTCCCCCAAAACATGGTAGATGTATTTTTATGTTGCATCCAGAATCCATATATAGAAAATAATGCAATACACCATGCTTAATAATAACATATTGGGGATTATTCTTATCACTTAATCAAAGGTTGTTCTACTAAATTCATTTATTTTTTTGGAAGGATGCACTAATAACATAGAAGAATACATAACCATTATTGAAGGTTTACATCATTCCATATAAATAAAAATGGTTCACATAAATATTAATGGTGATTTAGTGTTTGTAATCATGAAATTCATTGGTGATGATTCCATCAAAAAATAATATTTACTCCGACTTATTTACTATGTATAAGGATTGATGTCATAATTCCCTTTAGATCCATTATTGACTTATATACCACAACTACACAATTTATAGGTAGATACACTTGTAACTGATGGTAAAAATTTTGATGATTTGGACAGGGATGAAACAATTTTCAACAATCCTCATCAAAGAATGGTATTATCCTTTCTTCAAAGTTGCATAGAAGAAATAAATGATGTCAATTATTGCCCTAAAATAGATGAACCTATAAATTATTGGATGAAACATATCCAAATTGGGATTCATCTGTAAGATATAGTAATAAAGAAAATATGATTATGGTTATGTAATTTTATTCTTTATGATAGCCTGGGTCCCCAAAAGGTCCTATATAAATGAGGTGTTTTCTAGAGTTCTCCTCAAATGTAGTGATAGATAGGAGACTATCTCTATTATGTAAGAGGTTCATGGTGGTTCTAGTAGAACGCATTAGTTAGGTATCATGATTTATCAATAATCAAAATACATGGATATTTTTAGCCTTTTATAATGTAGTATTTTACACAATTCACCAAAAAAGTAATCCTTTTAAATTGTATTCCAATTTCATCCCTAAACCCCCTATTTTTTAGACACCACCAAATACACATGGTCATTCTCCATGTATGGAATGGATTTTGTAGGATCATACACTCCCTTCCACTATATCCAAGAAGCTTAAATATATCATCAATTTCATCAACTTCTTCCCCATATGGGTTGAAATAATACCCCAAAAATAATTTTGGACGAAATGAATCCTAATTTTCAGGAATACCAACATCATAACCAGGTTTGTGGTGCCTTATACAATAATTATAGACAAAGACACCAAATATTATTCATATTAATTAAAAATGATATATCTAGATTCTAACATTAATCAATCCATTTATACCATATCATAAAGTAGAAAATGGATTGATAGAGGATTTAATGAAATCTCAATCGAGAAAAACCTAGAAATTGAAGGTCAAGGATAAAAATTCTATCCATACAAGCCTTTATGTTCCCTATGGGCCTACCTAACCACAACTCATACTACTACACAACTAAATCCACACTCACTGATATACAATACATAAAATGTTTTTCCAATTTAAGTCCAATCACGTTTACTGTACATTCCCATTTGGGATCAATTTCCTAAAGTCAAGTAGTCCCAGAATTCATTGGATGGATTGGAATGACATGATGCAAAGAATGTTTTATCATAATAAGTAATCATGAATATAATAGGGGGCTTAATTATATTCATAAAATTTTAAATTTAAATAATACACAAATATGTTCTGTAAAAATGATCAAACTCAATATTTTTTTGATGATAAGAATATTACAATTTGATCCAGATACCTTTTGAATAAACCATAGTTATTTATCAGTATCACAGTTACACTGATAATATAGTATTTCTAAAGTATAATTACAAAACTTACTTATCAATACACATGCATCAAAAAAAAATTGTGTATAAAAAGGAAATAATAATAATAATAATAATAATAATAATGTCTTAAAATCTAATAAAATAATTTACTATTTAACCTTAGTATATAAGGTATTCATAAATCCGGACTAAAAATATCCATTGTTTTAGAAAATAATGATATTGTTTTGTATTTCCATATTGGGAAATACCTGGATTTGATAGATCATTGTGTCTATATCTTTTAATCCCCTAGAATCCCTTGATCTGATGGATCAATATCATCTCTGTCTTTCTTAAACAAGAAGTCCCTAAATATGATGATCAACATCATCACTGCCTTTATAGTACCAAAATCCCTCGATCTGATGGATCTGGTTCACCATATTATTATCCTCAAAATACCTCATTCCTCAAAATAGTATAACACATGAATAAAAAATCAAATTGTTATATGGAATTGAAAATCTTCACAATTATTCCTTAGAAGTTCAAATATCAAAAAGACTACAAAGATTTGGAATGAGATGTTCACTCAAATAAATCATGAGGTATCTTGAGTTATTATTGAATTAGATATTAGCTCTTATAATGAACTCATATTTACTCGAAATTACCAAATTATTATATTTCTATATTTGTTGCAATGGACTCAGATAGGTTTAACTTTGACATGTCATAATGATCTGGATCTTGAATACGATAGGTGTGAATGAGTTATAAATAATTTTTATGAAATTGTTTATTTTAGCACCATTATAATTCTATTTTCTATTCTGTTGGACAGATATAATTCTAATCACTCTGATTATAAACATTGGATGGTCTGATGGATTTTACTAGTGACCATCAATCCGATAAGCTGAACAAAGGTCAGTCTGATGTATCGGTACTAATTTCATTTTGATGATTGTGACTTTTTTAAATCTAATAAACCAAACATAAGTCTAACAACCAATTAGACCGAAATCCAGCCAAATTAATTAGGAACACCTTTAGTCCAATTGATTGTATTGAATAATAAAAGCTAATTTTCTTTTTATATTATAATTTTTTCTATGTTTTGTATAAAATAATTTTTTTTTGAAAAAACATTCTTAAAAACATGAGAAATATAAAGGTAGTAAAATAGTGTTAAAAATAATGTTAATGTGATATAAAAAACTAAGGAAATGAAAATCATAAAGTAAATCATTCAACTAAACAATCTCATCCATTTTGGAAAGCACAAAAAACATTACTTAAAATGAAATAACGATGAAATACTTACAATCCTTTATTCTATTAGGAACCTAAAATATATACTACATATCTTATCTACCCTTGAGTTAATGACATCATTGTGATCTAATATAATGTATAGATAAATACTCTAGATTCTCTTCTTTAATATAATAACTACCCTTAATGATATATATTAAAAAAAGTTCTCCCCAGAAACTTCTCAATGAATTACCCATTTTTAGAAATCTCTCCCCCTTAAACATATATCCTTAAAAATTCTCCAAATTTTTTAATTTAAAAAATAATATGGAATGTATATAATTACCTAAAATGTTATAAAATGATAATATATAAAATAAATTTATGTGAAATAACTATTCATACGATGAATAATGGAAACTACTTTCATCCAAAAAGTAATAGATAAAATTTAGACTTAAGGTTTTTGGGTAAAAATTCATTCACATAAAAAATTCACTCAAAAATTTATATTACATTTAAGAGTTCAATGAATGATAAATAAAATATTTCTTATATAATTTTTTCACAACCACCCAGAACACCGGGATGTCTTCGTGATCCATTTGAGCTTTAGCTACTGCTGACTCAAGATTCACAATTTTATCATTCATGATTGATTGATTCTAGATATCTTCTTTTATCATTTAATCATCGTCACTGATTTTCTATTCTCTTACTTCACATAGAAAAGACCTTGTTTTTTTATTTGAAGTCTGCTATTTTCAAACACCATGTTATGAATCTTTTCTTTCATAACATTCATTTTTTCATCATGATCATCAGTCATGTCTTAATTGTTATCAATAAACATAAATCAGTAAAAAACATCTATTAACGACTTTTCAAAGGATTAATCAATTTCAAAAGAATGTTTCTTCAGTTATATGAATTTTCCATCATGTTATTTGAGATAATTATCTAATTTTTTTGAATAATTTACCATTGGATTGTATTATTTATTTTGTTACATGTTTTTTATTTGAATAATTTCAATTCATCGTGAATCTGAAAAATTGATAATAACCAATCTTTTAGTAAATTAAAATTTTCTTTTAGGATAATATGAATTAGATTACATATTTCCTCTATATTTGGAAAATAAGGTATAGAATCACATAATAGATTTTATGTTTCAAAAATATAATTAAATGCTTTCGGATCTATTTTTATTTCAAAGATTTATGATTCTAACAATGTTTGAGGAGTATGAGGATGACCAGGTCTGATATATGTCTTCTGTATTTCTTCAAGTTCTTCTTTCTTCAAAAATTTTATAGCATATATATATCCTTATTAGTTTGAAAACATCCTTATAAATTATGAATATTCAAATATTATCAGGTATTTTATGATATTGATGATAGGCTTCACCCTCAATGGGTACTTCAACTAACACTGTGACTTGTTGGTATGAAAGTTTATACTAATGAACAAAAAGTGCAAAAACTATTTCTTCCTTATCATCATAAAAACAAATTTAACTGAATTATAAAATTCTCTCACAATATTAGGATAATTTTTATCTAAATCCATATCAATTTTGAACACAAAGTTTCTCCCAACCTTATAAAATAATGAAATTTTTAACAAATGAAACATGATTTTTCATACCAAGCACTCTTGATCAACCTTTCTCTAAAAACGTATCTCTTAGAAAAATACCCAATAGTTTCCATCATCATGATTTTGATGCCGATAATTAAATGAATCTAAAAAAAATATGTAATAAAAGTGTTTGTAAAAGTTGGGAACAAATTATCAAGAGACTAATTTGGGTCAAGGAATGAAAAACCCCTTATATAGGCTTGGGATGTGATGGTTCAAATTATGGATAAATGAATGAATCAGATTAGAATCTATTATCTAATATGATGGTTAATATTTAATCGAATAATATTTCAATTATAAATTTTAAATAATTATGTTTTTATGAAAAAAAAAACTACCAGATAGAGTAACAATCCAATTAGAAAAACTATTATATTTTTATCAAATAATAATTTTTTAAAATGAAAATAATAAGTAATTAACAACATTCTTAAACTAGAGTAATGAATAATTTCAAAAACAAAAAGTGTAATAACTATCTAAGTTGAAATGCTTCATTAGTATGATTAACAAGTTCTTCTTGGTGTTTGTAATAGAAACATTTTATAATAATGTTTTTAAAATTACTATTTAATGGATGTTTTATAAACAAAATTATATAGACAACATTTCATAAAAAACATTACTTTGAGAATTATTATAAAAATTTTGATTTTAAAATTTTCTATCAAATTTATTAACAATATAAAATTTAATTAAAATGTGTTATTTGAAAAAAAATATGGAAAAAATTTAAAATTAAGAAGAAAAATGATGTAAAACAAAAATAAGAGTTTTTAGGAAAAAACATTTCATAGAAAATATAATTTTTTTAAATTTTTTCCCTCCCCATATAGAAAAGAGATTGTTATTTTATGAATATTGGTAAATAATAAGTAGATATGAAATGTTACTTAACATTGATCAATCATATATTTTGTGTAATTTATTCAAATCTATCAAAACTAAGGGTTTTATTAAAAATACCAGTAAGTTGTTCTTGCATTCTGGTCAATTTTAATATTATATTTTCTTTTTGTGTGTGATCCCAATTGAAATAGTGTCTTATGTTTACGTTTTTATTAGGTGAGTGATGTGATAGGATTTCACTTACTTTAGTGGAACTTGTGTAATAACACAATAATTGAGTTTTAGAAAAACACATTTCCGAGTCAGTGAGTGTGTGTTGCGTCCACAATAGTTGAGCACAACAGCTTCCAACTACACCATATTTGGCTTTATCATTGGAAAGTTCTATTGTGTTTTGTTCCTTACAATAATATGAAACTACTGATTCTATTATGAAATGAAAAGTTCCTAATGTGTATATTCTCACCATTATATATTAACCAAATTCAGCATCTTGAATTTTATTAGTTTAAAATAATTTTTAGAAGAGAAAAATAAACCGAAATCTATAGTTACATTATGGTAGAGAATAATTCCTTTAAAATCATTAATATGAAAATATTTTGTAACACCCAATGATTTTATAGCATGTTATCCCTTCAAGGCATTTCAATAAATGCGCTACACACAACACCGAGTTCGAGCGCACCACAACTTACCAAACTAGACATTCAAAAAAGAGGTTATGAATAATATTGATCGCATTTTAAATTTTATTTATCTTATATAATAATAATATTAATATTTTTTATTTCTTTTACGTAATATAATAAAGTTTTAATTTATAAGACAAAGGAGGTATTTTTTTAAAAAAATGTTGTTTTATGTATTTTAATAGAGAGCCCTTTTTAAATCCAATATTTGAAACTTTTATATATTTAATTTAATTAAATTAAATTATTCTTCAGAATAGGGACATAGAAATTTAGTTTGGATTATTTTTTGGTACTTTTTTGATAACTTTAATATTTTGATGAATAGTGAAAATACCAAATTTTAATTGAAAACAAATTTTTTTAATCGAAATACTTTATAGTGAAAAATTATGCATTTGAATGTTTTGGAAGTATAATTAGATTCAATTTATATAATTTAATACAATGTAGGTCATTATAAATAATTTCACATTTAAATTTGACTTAAACACATGCAAATATTTTGATAGTTTTTACTTTTTAAAAAACCAGCCTTTTGGTTTTGACAATAGAAATTAATTTTGAATTAATAAATACAACATTTATGTTTTTAATTTAGTAAAATTGAATTCATTTTTGAATTCGGAATATCAAAATTATCTTAGGGTGAATTTTTGGTATTTTTCTGAAAACATCCAATTTTTTATGAATAGTGAATAACACTACATTATTGGTTAAAATTGAATTTTTATTTAAATAATTATTTATTTTATTTAAATTTAATTTAAGACAAAATAGATATATAATACTGATATATTTTCAATTAAATTTATTGTAATCATTTTATAATAAGTTTAGATACATAAAATGTTATTGAACTTTTTCTCGTCTTTTACCACCTTCTAGGAGCATTTGTAAATTTTCATAAAACTAAATTTTACTGCTTCTGTGAGTTGAATTTCAAATATACAAAAGACACAGTTGACATCATTAAGTAAATTTTTTTTCAATAAGATGAAAATAATTTTTGGTGAATAGTAACTTTTGACTTTTATTTACCACGATTAAAAGTAAATAGGATAATTAAGGGTAAAAATGATATTATAATTACCCTAACACATGTTCTAATTCTATTGGATAAGTTTAATTAGACACAAAAAATCTTAGGAATAAAATATGATCCTCTCTGGTCCACTTGAATTAAATTAGGACATTTATTATTCTTTCATTTAAAGAAGAGTTAAAGGTGTCAAATTCAAAGATTAATAACTAAACCATTTTTAATATAGGGTTAAACAAAAGCTAAATTCGACAATAAATATTAATTAGAAATATAAAAATATTTCCTACATAATGGTATTTTATTTATAATTTTTTGACATTAAAAAATTTAATTTATTTATGACACCATAATGATGTAGTAATTACCTTATTAATAAGATATTAAAATAATTGATATTATTAATATCCAAAAAAATGTAAATTGAGACTTATGATAAATTAATATAATTTTATAGGTTAATATGACATTTTAGGTATGATTATATAAATCTTTTTTGAAGTGATAAGGTCATTATGACTTTCATAAAAAACACGATACCAAATAGTGTCAAAATTGACATAAATTGTTTTTTAAAACAAATACTATATTATTGGTTGATATAATATTCTTAAATATCTAATTTTCGGAAAAAGGGATTAAATAATATTATATATGTCATTAATGAACTATTTGAGGTTCTATTGTGTGTTTAGAGTAAGTTTATTAACTATATAGTGTAAGAATACAAGAAAACACGGTAAAGGTTAAACTATTTAACTAAGAGTTGAATATAAATGTAAAGGTTAATATGAAGACCTAAACCTATCTAAAACCTATTGGTTGAGTGGTTTTATACCCATAGTAACCTTATCATAGAAATAAATAATTTTTAAGCCATTAAAAACCTAAAATTAATTAATTATAAAATATTATTTCATGATTTTCCTAAAGTTACCCTCACCTCTCTTATAAAAGGGTACTTCCCCTTCTCATAATTTCACACCTCCAAAGACATTTTGATCGGCCAAACCCTGCCCAAATACCTTATCAACTATCATACCTTCAACCTACATTGCTTACTTTGATCAGAAAGCCAACCTAAGGAGCTCTTTTGATCAACTCAAATGAAAACACCTGAAGAAGAGGTAATAACTTCACCACCCTCTTTCAAGTTTTCATCTTCTTCCACCTCCTCTTTATGTGTTGTTTCCATTATAAAATAATAACTATGGTACCTCATATATATGGTGATGTTATTATAAATATTTTACAACCATATTAGTTATTCTACCCATCCTATAAATGACAAATTCAACGTACGTGCGCACGTACGGTTTACAGTCTCCACGTCGTGGTGTAGTTTGTTATTCAAACACTTTCTTATTTTGGATGGGTACAATAATGAATATAACTGATGTAAATAATAAATATAACATGTTAATGATTCTTTATATATTATATACCATCCAATTACATATGATTTTTCCATCAATATAATGATATTTTCACTCGTGCGTACGTACGGATTACCGTCTCCACGACGCTATGAGATTCATTCCCACATTCACCATTAAACGATGATTATAAAAATATATATTATTAATAAGTATGTAATATATGGAATAATAATTCTAATGGATATATATATATATATATATATATCTGTGTGTGTGTGTGTGTACATACATATATCTTATTCACTTATTTCCGTTCAATACGATATGAAAACGGAAACAACGTTTATGCGTACGTACGACCTACCATCTCCATAGATGGTGCCTTCCATTTCATATATATATCTATTATAAATATTTATATTGTAAATATATATGATATATAAATCAAAGTTTATATTTTTGAAGTATTTAAATCATGATCTAAATGATATGATCAAGAATAACAAGTTAAAACACATACGATAAAGAAAGAGATTATTACCTAAAATGTTAATTTAACATGGAAATAATTATTAAATGGGTTGTATAAATGAATAAATGAATCATGTATGAAATAATAAATATTAATATGGTTCTATTATAATTTAATAACATACTATGGTCATTATACAAGATGTGAAACGTACCCTCGACCAAAGGAAAGTGCAAGGTAAGGGTTAATTCTACAATCTCTTCATTATCTAAGGTTGTTTTTATTTTAGTATCAATAGGGAACTATTTATCATCCTCATCTGTGTTTCATAAAAATATTTTCAAAATGAATATTTTAAGGTTTTATGGAAGGAACACTTTAACTAGATCATCATTTAAATGATTTAAATATTTATTCCTCTAAATCATTCTCATTAATGTCCATGTTTTCAAAATGGGTTTTAAGGATTTATTTATATAAACATGAATGTTTTTAAAATTTTAATTCCTTTAAAATGTTTCGAAGTTGTATGGGACACTTTGATTCAAAAATTTCTCTAAATATATTCCTTTCTAAACTGTGTAACTTTTAAATGTTATTATGAAAAAGGATATTTCTCTCAAAGAGTTTTACAAATCATTTTCATCTATGTCAACATCCTTTGTTATATTTTAATATTTCTTGAAGTTGATTTATTTTGATACAAATATTCCATATTTTATTGAATAATTTGTGATATTTTTTACTACGGATTTTTTATTTTTATACCATTCATGGTTTATGGATAAAGTAGTGCCATTTCATATGCGAGTTTTAATACGAATGTTTATTTTATGTTTAAACCTTTTAATATTAGGAATGTATTGGACTTAGTAAGTGATGGGTGGAGCCCGCTATAGCTCCTTGATGCATCAGTAGGTCTCATGAGAGAAAATAGTGTCTTTCCTTAAGTCCTTGACAATATCTTATTTGTAGTCTTGGCACATGGCCTTGGCTATGTGGTTATGAAGTCTGGCATTATGCATTCCAACATTATGAAATTAGATATTGATATTACATGTGATTATCAGAATAGTAGAATATCAATGATAATAATTAAATTGAATTATTTGATTTATCTTTTCCATATTATACTGAAGTTTAAGTTTAAAATGATTTTATTTAGTCTTATACATTTCCATAAATGTTTATGTTTATTTATGAAGGTTTCTGCTATATTTTTATCCTTACTGAGCATCTGAGCTAACCCATTTCTATGTTTTCTTCTTCCAGGATTCCAAGATGTATATTATGATTGATAATCAGGGTTAAGCTATGTGATTAATGGTGTTCTCAAAGATCATTTATATTGTGTTTTATTTTCTAATGTGTAATGTAACGTTCATGTATGTAATATATTTTCCAAGACTTCTAAACCGATTGGTCTTTCAGGACATGATTCCTTGTATCCATGCCGATGAATTAAAATAAGGCACCGACTCTGGGCTTCTAGGGTCGGGGCGTTACATATTTTGGATTGAATTGATATATATCAAATAAGAATACTAAAAACATTTAATCTGGAAGACTATATGTTATGTAAATTAAACATCAAATCACACCTTTAAATGTTTTTTGATCAACTAGTTTCCCAGATTCTTTAAGATATAAAGTATTTGAAGTTCTAGTAGGATTTATAATACTTTTAGTGTTTTCATGAACAAATTTCAGAATAATATATTTAATATAATTATGTTTAGATATAAAATATCCTTCTTTTTTGAAATTTTAAAACATAGAAAGTATGTTAACTCAACCATCATACTCATTTCAAAATCAAATTTTATAAGATCTGAAAAGAAATTTGTCAAATAAATTTCATTTTAACCAAATATAAAATCATAAACACACACATATATATATAATCATAATAATCTTATTAACTTATTTTATAAAAATACTTTTATTTATATCTCCCTTAAGAAAATTTTTTTATAAAAAAATCCAGTTAACTTATCATACCAAGCTCTTGGGGCTTGTTCCAATATGTAAAGTGCCTTGGTAAGTTTATACACATGTTCTAGATGTTTTTTTTAAAACTAGGGTTTATTATAAATAATCTTCCTCATAAATATAAAAATTATGGAATTGAAAATTTATATCTATTTTAAATAGTTTAAAATTTAGGAAAACTACATAAGATATGATATAAAAATAGATTCAAGTATTGCTACTCAATCATAGGTCTATTCATAGTCTATTCCATCTTCTTGATTATAAACCATAGAAACATGTCTAGATTTATTTTTAACAATTATTAAATTTTAATCACATTTGTTTCAAAAGACCCATATTAATCAAATTATATAAGTTTACTTAGGTCATTTTACCAAAGTCCAAAATTTATTACTTTTTGAATCATTGAGTTAATCATGCATATAATATATCCAATACTCATCAACTAAATCATCCATCATGTTTTCACATTTAAAATTTTGATAATAATGATAGTTGTTCAACTTCATTAACCAATGAACTTCTAGTTATAACTAAATTTTACACGTCACCAATGATATTATCACTAAATTAATTCCAAATAAAAAAATTGATTTCTTGGATTTAAAGTACTATATTATTCAAAAATATTTCAAATTATTCGTTAGGTATTCCATCAGAAATATATTATATAGTTATTTTATCATGAGAATAATTTTATAATATATGTTGAAAATTTGTTTTAGAAATAACATCTGAAGATGTAGGTTGTGGCTGTTAGAAAAAATGTACCACTTTCGTTGAACCTACCATGAATTTTTTCTTCAAAAGTACTAATATTTTTATTAAAAACTTTATAGGCCTTATTGGTTTTAGAGTAACCTAAAAAATATTTTTTCATCGTATTTTGCGGAAAATTTATGTATTCTATCTTTTGTATCCACAATGAATACTTTTCATCCGAAAACATTGAAGTAGAAAAGTTTTGGTTTTATTTATATCCAAAACTCACATGTATATTTGTTAATTAAAGGTATAATTAAAACTAAATTTATAGTATAATAGGATGTAAAAAAATCATCATCCCAAAAATGTTTTTCTACTTAATATTAACATAACTTGGTTCTAGTAATCTCTTACAGAGAATTATTTATTCTTTTGACTAAACAATTTTTTTATAGTTGTAGGTGTGAAAAATTTATTTATAATAACTTTATTACTACAAAATATTTCAAATTCAGAATTTTAATAATCTCCACAATGAGCATTACAAATATTTATTAAGGAGATATTTTTTTATTTTTGAATCTACCTATTAATGTCTTAAAATAACTAACAGATTTATATTTTCTTGCATGAAAATAGACACAAGTATATCTAGTGTAATAATAAAATAAAAAATATAAATAGTTTTTTACAACAATACTTACAGTATGTGTAAAAACAAATAAGTCCATGTGAACTAACTATAATGTATCTTAAGATGAAACTTCACTAACGATTTGACAGTTTACTTCCATTTCAAACTAAATTGGAAAGAAGCACACACTTTTGAAGTACCAAACCTAAGTTTTGTTAAAACTTTAATAAGATATTTCATAGGTAATATAATTTAAATTCTATGCTTACAATTTCCCAATAAGTTATTCCATAAAAAAGAGTTAATATAAAATTCACTATGACATGGTAATACTTAGATCATAAGGTCTTATAAGTTTAAAGTTTAAACATTATCATGCCAATTTTTGGAAATAATAAATTATTCTTTTGAACTATAAATAGTGCATTTATTATTATTTAAGATTACAAGATAACCCTCAACACATAATTATATTATTCTTATGAGGTTTTTATTAAGACCTATAAAAAATAGAACATTTGAACTTAAATATTTTCCCAGAATAAGAATGTTACATATACCAATGATTTCTCCATGAGAATTACCTATGAATGATACTTTTCCACCTTTAATCATGATAGTAATTATATATAAAGCTTTTTTTATAGTTCTTATAATGAAAAAACCACTATAAAAGTACAAAATATTCTTTTTTTTGTTCCATTAACTATTTTAATAAAAACAAAAATATTTGTTTTTTTGGAACCTATTATTTCTTGGGTCGGGTATAATCATAAATTAAAATCATAGGTAAAACTATTTTACCAACATTACTACATCAATAAAATTTCATTCCATTTGAATAGAAACCGTTATAAAAATATAAATACTGAAATTTATTTAGAGAGAAATTATTTCTCCAATTTCCGCCACTTTGACATTTTGTAAAAAATATATAACTTTTTGGATAAAAATATATATGAAAAAAATTGGATTGTTATTAGTAAAAATCTTTCCAGTATTATTACTATGAGGTCTAATTTTCTTATAACTTTTATTGAATTTTTCTTTCATATAAGTAAAATTCCATAATTTTTTATTCCAACGAGAAATTTATGGTTTTATTTTCACAGTTATGTCCTTATACTCAGTAGTTAAAACATTTTATCTAAATTTATAAAATTAGCTTCTAAAGTATTTTTCATATAAATTAAATATTGAGTAACGTTAGAAAGACTAAATTTTTTAAAAATATTTTTATCCCGATATTTTAAAATATATGATATTTATTTAGTTAAATTAGAAATCATTGAATCTTCTTGAACATGTTTTCCTTTTTCTATTATTATTTTTTTACAATAGTTAAAATTTTCATTCTCAAGATGTTTAGGAAACCTAGATAATTTTTCAAAACTAGGAAAGGAATTATCCTAATCATCTAGGGAAGATTATTCATCTGAAGATGTTGAATTTTTCTCATCATTACCATCAGGGTAATTATCATTTAAATTATGGTTGCTAACAGATTCTACAATTTTCATCAAAGCCCTACTATAATTCTTAACCTTTAGTAATTAAAAAAATAAACCAGTATTCCTATCACTAGAAAATTTGTTGTATGAAGAATTATTTTATGAACTATATTCTCCACTTTCAATCCAAGTGTAAAAATCATTCAAAAACTTCTTTCTATTATGATTATAATACTTATTAGAAATTATATCTAAACTTCTTTCCTTCATATCAATTATTTTTATCTTGGGATAATCAGGTTTGATATATCCTACCTTTTTTCATTCATAACAAATAAAATCAAAAGATTCCTTCTTTTCATTCTTATTCATATAAATTTTATTGCATTTATACTAAAAATATTTATTTATCACACTCTAATTTATTATATTATCAAGATTTTAAAACTCATTTCCAGTTATTTCTTCCATTCAGGAATCTTATTAAATAATAAATTTCTTCTTATTTGATGATTTCATAACTTTTTTAGAAGACTAAACTATAGTATGAAAAGTATATTTTGTTTCAAAAGAAACTCACCAATTATAATTTTTTATATTTTTGTCTCCTCTTTTGAATCTACCATTATATTTCCTAAGAGTAATAATAAGATCATCAAGATTTATATTTCTATTATTCATTAAATCATCCTTGTATGTCCTTTTAGATTCCCATTCATGGGTCATGCTCTCTATATTATATTCAAACCAAATTCCATATATTGAATTAGTAACTCCAATATAATGTAATTAATTTACAATATTAATAAATCTATGATTCATTTTTCCTACTAATTATCCAGGTAAGAAATAAAAATCTTGATTGTTAACACTTATCATAATTCTTCTTGTTTCAAAAACTTTAGAAGTTCCAAAGTTAGTAACTTCTATCCTTTTCCACATGTTGTTAGCTACAACTCACAAATAAATACATACATACATATATATATATATATATATATATAATTTATCAGTGACCATAATGGAATTTTTAATACACTATAATCCATTTTGAATTCTTTATTTTCTTGATGATTGAAATTAGTAAATTCTTTTTTAGGTATCTTATAGTCACCAGTAAAAATTACATTTTTTTGACTGCAGTGTTGAAAAATAATGTTTTCAATAATTCTCTCTAGTAATCATAATAATTTTACTCAAATATAGGTGGTTGAATAGGATTCATATTTTCTAAAGTTATTAATTTTAAAACATCTATCTTAAATATAATATAAGCTCTTTTCTACAAACAATTTAATGTAAAAACATTTATAAAAAATTATTTTATAAAAAATGTAATGAACATTTTTTTTGGTAGTATAAATAAAAACTAATAAAATAATTCATTTGAACATAATATGATAGAAATTGTTTGATCATAAGAGTTTATGATGGCTATATGATGGGGGTGGGGTGACTTGATGTTTAAAAAATTAAATTGAAACAAAATAAGAAACATCTTAAGTAAAAATAATTAGACTCAAAATTTTTCCAATCATTAGAGTATTACAATAAAATGTAGATAATAACTTATTAAATAATATTTTGTTACTATTATAACTGTTATACTAATAAAATTATATAATATTACCTTTTATTTACATAAAGTTTTATTTCATTGTACAAATTGAGGATATTTAAATATTTATTTTCTAGCAAAAAAGGTACATAATACATGAAAAAGTAAAAATTATTCTAATACAATTTAAATGTTTCATCATAGGTTCATCCTAAGTATATTTATTGAATCTCATAACCCAAGGAATTACATCAAATTAATGGTTGACCATAATGTCCATTAAGGAAAATCAAGGGAAATCGTTTACATGTGATTATGAGAATTATTGATAAGAGCTTGACAAATTTCACAATGGCATGTGAAAAGAAAAAATAGACTTATAATAGTATAAAATAACTTGAATAATAACATGTAAATGTGTCTACACCATTTAATTGAGTTATTAATAATCAAATCACCATGGTTTATCACCGAGGTGTTATAAAAATTACAAAGGTTATTCAACAAAGTACTGTAAAACATATCATCTCTAAATATTGAATTATTTACCCAATGAATTAGAAAACTATCCGTGTAAATCATTTATATGTATAAATTAATTTGAGCCACATATATCATAATATATTATTTCATAAATAACCCTTGGAGAATAATAGAAATGGGTTTCATATCAAAATCATGGTTTTTAAAAATATGATTAAATACAAGATCTCTATGTAATTATTATCCTATGAAAAGGAATGTGGGTTTAATTTTTTTAATACCAAAATATAATAGATACTTTTGAAATATAGGTGAATAAACAAGTGAAATATTTAGGTTTTGGTATTCAAAAAATAAAATAATGGAATTTCTTGGGAAAAAGAGAGAAATATCGAGAAGAAAATCTGTCAACAAAACAGGTATGAAACATGGTTTTTGAAAATATTAAAAAGGTAGGGGAAATGGGTATTCCATTGATAAAATAATCTTAATACAGAAAAGGTATATAATAAAATTTATAGAAGAAGATAGTATTGAAATTTGAAAGACATACCATATAAAAACGAAACATAAAAGGAAATGAAAAGTTGATATTTTCTTTACCTTGAAGAGAAACTCATTAAACTCAAATATTAGGACCTTTGGGGCTTGAGGAAACCATGGTATGACTTATTAGGAGGTAAAAATATGATATATTAATCTAGTATTATTTTTTAGTGACTGGAAATGAAGAAATATTTATGAATTTATAGAAAAATAAGAGGATATATTTATTAATTTCCTCAAACACCTAGATAGTGGTAAGTGCAAAACCACAGGCTTTCCCTTGGTATTTTTCCAGGGTATTGAAAACATGAGACACCGATTATGATATTTTAATCCATAGGGGTCAACCAAAACTTCATATTACTTATTTTGGTAATTAAAATAAAATTTTCCACAAAATAAAATTTTTAAAGTTAAAATTTCTATTTCAAAATGTGGAAAGTAAGTTATAAATTTAAATATTTGTTAAAATATATTGAAATATTACATAATAATAAAATAAAATATATTAATTAATATAATTTAGTTAATTAGTTATTAATTAATTATGATATAATTTTGATGTCATTAAACATACTGAAGAACTCAAACTATATTTTTACTATTCATAAAACAATAAAGTATTGTACAAAATTTTAATAAATTAAAACTAAACTAATATAAACATGATGATTTCAAAACTGATATTTATTTTATCATAATAATTATCTAAATAATAAAATTTTAATTTTTTAAATATAAATAACCTTATTTATTAAAATTAATAGGATATTGAAAATGTATAGTAAAATTTATGACACCTGAAAAAAATATCATTATTTTATCCAGCTTATTAAAATAAGAGTGTGTTAACCATACTATTTTATTTAAATAATTAATATTAAAAATATCTTAATTTATTAAAATATTTATATATTTTTAAGAAATTATAATTTCTATCTGAAAATAATAAAATTTTAAAATTACTACTCTAATTTATTAAGAAAAAATATTTTAAAATAGAATTGATGGGAAAAAAGGGTAAGGTGTGCGATGGTGTTAGATTGCTGGGGAAACTTGGATAACATTGCCTGAGTGGTAATTTCCACTAATTTGAATTTTCCTACAGGCAATTTCATTCATGATTAACATGTTTAAGATCAGCTTAGACTTGGTCAAGAGTAAATCCCAAAGGAGCCACCTCTTTCCCAAGCTCTAAAGAATGGGCTTTTTATGACAGAACTCTACTGGTTGAGGATATCTTTTCTCCATTCTTTATTAATAAACCATTATCATTTCTATTTGTAACACTAATTATAACATTAAAATTATTATTAGAAGTATTGTTTCTAATGGAAATATTGACCAACGATCATAAAATAGTCAAAATGTGATGGTCACATTTGAATTTACACTAACATCATTATTGAGGAGATATATTTTTTGAGTATAATATAACACACATTTTTAGGAAACAATTACCATTCAAAAAATCCGGGTGGTTATATTCTTAACCCCATAAGAAATTTCAACCACAAAATTATGATCTCATTCTATCTGTTGGAAAAATGTGTATCTACTTCTACCTCATGGTTTCCTATGGTTCCCACATTAATTATTCTTATTTATGGTCCCTCCACAACACTTTAATTATGTTGGTAGTCTTGTTGCATAGATCCCTGTCTCTACAGTCCAAGATATTCACTGGTTGGTCCTCATAAGAGAGGTCATGTTCCGGTTGTACCACCTCAGGATTTAGTACATGTGAAGGACCAGGTATGTATTTACATAAAAGAGATACACAAAAATATTCAGGAAATTGAGCCAGGTTGGGTGGAAGTGAAAGCTAATAGGGCACTACTCCTATGAAATCAACGATTTCATAGGGGAAAATGTACATAGGGATTAGATTCCCTTTATTATTAAATTACATGACTCTCTTCAAAAATAAAATTTTAAGGAATACTTTATCACCAGCATCAAACTTCGAGTCCCATCGATGGTTTTTATCATATCTCTTCAGCTAACTCTTCGCAGAAATTATGTGTTGTTGGATGGAATGAACCTTTTATGTCATATATTTCACAAAATCATGTCCAAGAATATTTCTATCATTAAATTCATCCCATCAATTAGGAGTTATATAGTGAATCCCACATAGATCGATATGGGGTTTCATTTGAATGCTTGAATGAAATCATTTTTTGTATGAGAACTCAACTAATGGGAGATATTAAACCCATAGACATTTAAATTTTATCATACATGTTATCAACATTTCCTTTACTGTTTCAATAGTCCATTCAAATTAGCCATTGGTATGGAGGTGACAGGCCATACTAAAATTCAATTAGGTACATTGATCATGTTGAAGACTTATCCAAAAATTTGATGTGATCCTTGGATCATGACTAGAAATGATAGAATGTGACACTCCATGCAACCTCAACACTTTATAAAAATCATGGAACGTTGGTCAAGGGATATATCTTACTGAGTAGATATAATATGGGAAATCTTGGGGATATGGTCCACTATCACCCATATCACATTTTTATTTTATTTTTTTAGGAGACCAGTGAAAAAGTCACTATTGATAATGACCAACTTCCATGATTGTATGGGTAGTGGTTGTAATGCCGCTTTAGAAGTTGTAACTCTATCTTCACTTTTTGACACACCTGGCACCATATAATGTAGTTATAAATATCCCTTTTCATTTTATCCCACCAATAATAATCACCAAGGTCCCTATACATTTTCATTCTTCTAGTAAGTATAGATTAAGTATAGTTATGATCATTATCCATTAGATCCTTATTTATTTTCATAAAATAGGGTACACATATCCTTGCACGAAATTTTGGTACCACTTCATGATTAATAATAAACATAGTAAGCTTCCCATTCTTCATATCCTTATAATTATTTTATAATAAAGTATATTCTCTTTGATATTTATTGATCATATATACTAATGATGGTTGAGAAATCATTTGGGACAGGGTTGATGATTTCCCTTCCCTTTTGATTCCCATATTCAGTTTTACTTGTTATTTGATCAAAGGATCTCCTTGAATCCCCATCATTTCTGGAACAACATTGTATTTTACAATTAATGTATAATTTTTTTTTCTCTTCTAGGTGGATAATGAATTGAAAAATCATAGTCTTTCAGAAATTCAAACCATATCCTATGTCTCATGTTCAATTCATTTTGTGTGAAAATATACTTCAAAACTTGATTGTCTATGTTTGTATCACATTTATCCCCATTAAGTTAGTGACTCAAAATATTCAGAGAAAAAAAGTTCCGCATCCATATCCAGGTCATTTTTAGGATAGTTCTGCTCATGAGGATTCAACTGTCGAGATGTATAAGAACTCACCATGTCATTTTTCATGAGGAAGCACCCAATCCCTTTCACAGATGAATTAGTAAAAATACTAAATCCTTCTCTGATAGACAGTAGAGTTTACACAGGTTTAGTAACTAATTTCTTCATTAGCTCTTGAAAACCTTCTTCACACTCCTTTTTCATGATGAACTTGACCCCTTTTTGAGTTAACTTAGTAAGTGGATTATAATTCTATGAATATTTTTTCACAAAACACCAATAATATTTCACTAATACAAAAAAAATGAGAATCTTAGTTACTATTGATGGATGAGGCCATTCCCCTACAACCATTGTCTTTGTAGGATCAACATATATTCCTTCATTGGATACAATGTTCCCTAAGAATGAAAATTGTTGTAACCAAATTTCACATTTTCTAAAATTTCCAAAAAGCCTCTCCTTTCTCACAATTTTAAATATAACCCTTAGATAATCCCCATGATCCACATGGATTTTTGTGATATATCATAATATCATCAATAAAAACTAACAAAAAGATACAATGTTTGTCTTTAAAGACTCTATTCGTCAAATCCATAAAAATAACAGGATCATTAGTCAATACGATGGGAATAAAAAACTCATAATTATTATGTCTTTATCGGAAGTTGGTCTTTGGAATGTCCTCTTTCTTCACTATCGATTGATGATAACTAGATATAAAATAAATCTTGGAGAATAATTGTGCCCCATGAAACTGGTCAAATAAATCATCAATTCTTGGAAGAGGATACTTGTTCTTCTTTGTGATCCCATTAAGTTCTATTTAATAAATTCATAACTACATTGATCTATACTTCTAATTCACAAAAAGAATAGGTTCTCACCATGGTGACACGATTGGTAAGATAAGCCCCTTCTCTAAATGATCTTGGAGTTTATTTTTTAATTCATATAGCTATACATCTACCATTCTATAAGGGGTCTTTGAAATCACATTGAAACTAAGGATGAGTCCAATGGAGATTGCTACCACTCTTTTTGAGGGAGGTCTAGGTAACTCCTCATGAAATATGTCATTATATTCCAGAATTATGGGGAAATTTTATATTAACATACTATTATTTGATTCTTAATCTTCATCTATCATTTCCATAAATAAGGTTATGGGAGGTGCTACTAGACAATGTTTAGTTCTAGATATTTCTACTTTGAAAAAAAAATTAGGTTGTCAATTCAATCCTAATGACATTTCTTCCCATTTATGGTTTATCTTAACATTATACATTGAGAGACAATCCATCCCTAGTATAATGTTGAATTATAGAATGGGAATGAATACTAGATTTGTGATGATATCATGTCTACGAAAGTAAATACAAGTGTTTTTATACATTTTTTATTCTTGGATAATATCTATATCTGTATTGACTAATAGTTCTACTTATATAATTTAATGGATTGATAATATATTATTTGAAAACATTTAGGAAATTAATTAATGCATAGAACCAGAGTCAAAACAACATAGTTTCTATATTTGATATAACAATGAGAGTACCTTCCACTACATCTTCTGAAGCT
Organism: Viscum album; assembly: GCA_963277665.1. Taxonomy (NCBI): domain Eukaryota; kingdom Viridiplantae; phylum Streptophyta; class Magnoliopsida; order Santalales; family Viscaceae; genus Viscum; species Viscum album. The sequence goes on from OY728125.1 coordinate 2,050,856,234, forward strand.
TCAACATTAACTATCATGATAGAAAAAGAATAACCTTTCTCCCTTAGACAATGCTAAGAATGATGGTGATTCCCCTCCACTATCTTTATATCTAGATAGTGATTGGAAAGATACCCATGTTTTCCAATATAAATCATTGAATTTCACAATGGGCCTGCACCATATTCCTATTGTCGTTAGTGATGATAAGTTGAGGCTTCACCTCACTATGAGACTTCCAAGAAATATGTCCATGTCTTCAAAACTTGTAAAAATTCTCTCTCCTGAGAAATTAGTTCCCTGAATACTTCTTCCCACATTTTTTCCATGTGGTAAGTGTCATTTTCTTACCTCTTAAATGATCAACGCTCCTCCCCATGTTTGTCTCTAATGATCTATTCTTTTAATTCGACCAATCAGAACACTATGTCTCTCCAAACTCAAGTACACATTTTATAACAATTCTACCGATCTCCTCACACATTTCATAGTCTCGTGGTATAGATTATTTGGTAGATAGGGTCCTAACCCACTAAATATTCTATTATCATTCCCATTAGGATCCATGACAAAGCTAGAGGTGTAATAGAAAAGTATTGTGATGTTAGTCTCATAGGTTCCCATAGATTTATTTTCCTTCTACTTTAGCTCTAGTAATTTCTTTTCCATTTTATTTAACATATTGAACGAGGGAAATAATTTTTGAAAATTTTCCATTGAACTCTTCCCAATCCATTGAATAAATCTACCATGTTGGATTTTTGTTTTTATCATGTTTCCACCACCGATCTTATTCTCCCTTTAAGAGGGTTTTATCATGGGTGACTTTCTACTATTCCGAATAACGGAGTACAAAAAATATATTATCTATAGTGATTATACATTATTATCCATCTGGTCTCTAAGCATTATTAAAGTTATTTACCATAACTCGAGTTAGTTGATTCCACATTTCATAAAGTTTCCCATTTCTACTTATATCGAAAGGCCATCTCCACTTGGACCATTGCACACACCTTTTACGCGGTTTCTCTTATTTCCCAAAATTTTATCAAAGAATAAATCCTTATTGGGAATTTTTTTTATTTTTTTAACATTATAACTCTAATATAATTTCATGTCTTAAATCATCATGCTTAAATATGTTATTCCTTAACAATAATAACATTCTATAAATTCTTTATAATAGTTCATAAAAAGATTGTGATTAATTAAACATATATCCTAGGATTGTCAAACAAGGTGAACAATAAAGGTCTTTTTTGTGTAGTAGGTTATTCCAAGTTAGGCCTGACAGACCTTGTTAAAGTTGTTACCCCTAGGTATATCTGTTCCAGATCAACTTCTACTTGTTCGTATCCATACATGGATTTCTTTTACCATAAACCCATTTGTTTGTACATCACCAAAATACCATAATGTTTTACTATATTAATTTTTTTTAAGGTTCTTCCTATTGTTTTGAAAACATAATTTCCACAAATAAATTAACTATCCCTTTATACAAACTATATCATCACGTCTTTTATTTACATAACTTTTCATAACATTTTAAAAATAGAGGATCTTTTAAAGTTTAGTTTCTTATAACAAAGGTACATAAACATGATAACATAAAATATCATCTAATAAAACTAACAGTCCTTTTCATAGGTTTATCATATGTACATTTACTTCATCTCGTCACCTAGGGATATACATTAAAGGAAAAGGTGGTGATAAGGCCTTGTAAAGGAAAGAAAGGGAAACATTTTACAATTGATAATTAGAATTATTGACAAGAATTTAAGGAATATCATAAAGTCATGAGAAAAGGAAAAAGTTACATTTAATAGTAAAAAGAACATGAATCATAACTTGTAAATTTTTCTAAAACATATAATTGAGTTATTCTTAATCATTTCACCGATGTATTGTAAAATATGTTATATTTAGAAATAAAATTCCTTACACAATACATTGGATCACTATTAGGGTGTACCATTAATATGTACTAATAAATTTTAGCCACATATATCATAATAAAAAAATGTCATAAATAACCCATGGATAATATAGTAAACGAGTTTCATATAGAATCATGGTGTTTTAAAAAAATTCGTAATGACATGATAATTATGTCATTATCTTCCCACAAAAAAGGAAGGTGGTTTTTATGTTTGTTATTCCACGAATAAAAGTGATCATCTTTAAATCCATGTGAATAAACCTATAAAATAAATATGTTTGGGTATTGACAAAATAACATAAGAGAATTTATTTATAAAAATAGAGAAACGTTTTGGAGAAAATCTAGTAGCATAACGAGTATGAAACAAAGTTTTAGAAAACATTAAAAAGAGAGGGGACAAGGGAAGCCAGTTAAAAAATATTCTTAACACAATAAAGGGATTTAATAAAATATATAGAAGAATATATACAAAGTTTTTAATGATATACCACATAAAAAGGGAATGTGTATGGAAATGAAAACTTGAGATTTCCTCTACTGTATAGAGTAACTACTAAAACTCAATGATTGGGGCCTTGGGGGATTGAGAACACCTTCAAAGGACTACTTGGGAGGTTAAAATATCATAACATCATGTAGTATTATTTTTATTTTTATTTAAATGAATAAATGGGAGGGTATTTATAGAAAGAGAAGATGATTTGTTTATTAATTTCCTTAGACACCTTGGTAGTGGTAAATGTAAAAACCTTGGGCTTGCTGATGTTATTTTACTGTGGTATTGGAAAATTTGGAAAACTATTATGATATTTTAATCAACAATATTATACAATCATTTCATATTACTTACTTTGGAAATAAAAATTAATGGTTTCTCAAAATAAACTTTTTTACAGTTAAACATTCCAATTTAAAATTTTGAAAGTAAATTATATATTTGGAGATTGATTAAAATATATTAAAATACATAATATTAACAAAAAAACATATATTAAGCCTTTATATTTTATTAACAATCTATTAAATCATTATTACATAATTATTATTTCATTAAACATACTAGAAACTCAAATTGTATTTTTACTATTCATAAAAAATAATATGTTTTACAAAATTCTTATAAAACACACTAATATAATTTTGATGAACAAATTTCAAAAATGATATTTATTTTATTATAATGAATTTCTAAATATTATAATTTCTACCTTTTAAATATAAATATTTATAATTATTAAAAGTATTAGTAGATAGAAAATGCATAGGGAAATCGTTTAGTGAAATTGATGATACTGGAAAAAAATTATCATTTATTTATAAATAAGATTGTTTTAACTGTAATATTTCATCTAAATAATTACCATTCATAATATATTATTTTGTTATAAAATATTTATTTTTTTAAAGTACAATTTGAATCCGAAAAAAACTCAATTTATCAAATTCCAATTCAATTTTATATAATAAAAATATTATTAAAATGAAATTGATGGAAGATAAATTTTTTTTATATAATGTATTTACACATTATGTAACTAGGGACTAGAAATATAACCCATTATTACATCCACATACAACCTAAGGGTAAGGTGTGAAATGGTGATATATTTTATGGGCGGATCAACTAACATTGCTCGAGTGGTAATTTCCACTAACTTGAATTTATCACATATGTAATTTCATTCATGTATAAGATGTTTAAGATTGGGTTGGGCTTTGTTAAGAATGAGTCTTAGTGACACTACCTTCTTCCCAAGCTCCTAAAAATGTTCTTATTATGAAAAGAATCTTCTCGTCGAGACCATCATTTCTTTTTTCTACATTAATTAACCATTATAATATCTATTTGTTGCACTAATTAAAACATTAATATTATTATTAAGTGTTTTGTTTCTAATGATCATTTTGAAAAATAGTATTATAATGGTCGAAACATGATCCAATATTTTCAATTTATACAAACATCATTATTAAGTAGATATAGTTTTGTTGAGTATAATATATCACACCTTTTCATGAAACAATTATCATTCAAAAAGTTTGGTTCATTACACATATAGTTGTTAGAAAAATAAAAATAAAATTGACTTTATAATATATATCCACAACAATAAATAAATAATATATAGAAAATAAATATAAAATCCTATAATAGTAATAATGACATAAAATATTATAAAATAATTTACTCTTTAACCTTAAGATTCAATGTAGTCAAAAATATTGACTAATATTTTCATAGTTTTAGTAACAACTATAAATAGTCTATATATATTTACCAGGAAAGACCTCAATATAATAGATTGGTAAGGATATATCGCCCAATCCCCTGGAATCCCTCAGTCTAATGGATCAGTATTAGCTATGTCACTCTTAAACACAAAATACCTTGATATGATGATCAGTGTCAACCCTGTCTTCCTAGCCCCAAAATCCATAGATCTGAGGGAACATATTCACCGTCTTCCTTTTTAGGAAAACACTAAATTAGTAAAATAATAAAATTCATGGATTAAAAAGAAAATATTTATAATAAATTTAACATCCTTATAAGGATTCCTTACAACATCAACTCTATAAAATATTATAATTATTTAGAATTATATTTTCACACAAAGAAATATTTATACTACTTTATTTGCGAATGAATCACCTTCCAGCACTTCAAATGAAATCCTATTTAAAATTAATCTCTCAATGGTCATTTTTTGGAGCTATTTATACTGTAATAAAAAATATTTCACTTTGATATCTCATAATGATCTGTATCTTGAAGAAGATAGCTAAGAATTAGTTTTACCTCATTTTTTCAAAGTTATTTATTTTAGCACAATTACAATACAATTTTGAATCCCACTTGATTGAAATAAATCTAATCACTTGAATTACAATCTTTGGATAGTCTGGTGAAATTTACTATTGATTTTCAATATGATAAGATGAATAAAGGTCATTTTTATGTATCAATAATGACTTCATTCTGACTATCATGATTTTTTTCATTCACATAAACAAGACACAATTTTCACCAAAAGTTAATACTAAAGTTAGTCAAATGAACCAGTGGAACCTTTAGTCTGATGGATCAGATTTAATAAGAAATGTTTATATTCATTGTACATTAGTACTAATTTAATTTTCAGTATAAAATAACGTTTTAAAAAACATACTAAAAAGCTTTAGAAATATAATGTCTGGAAAATAGTTTTCTAAGAAATAGTTTTTGATTTCAACAACTAAGGAAAGTAAATGTAGAAAGTAAAAAATTCCTCTAAACAAATAGGTTATGCACCATGCACTACATAGAGGTCCATCAAATTTGGATAGAAATATCTTTCAACAATAATGTTCTACTTCATTATTTCCTTTAAGAAAAACAATTTTTTCGCATCCGGACTCTGATGATAGCTGGTAAGAAACCCACAAAGAATGAACTAAAATTTTAAGGTCCATTTTTATCCATAAGATGTCTTAAAATGTTTCATATTCATCGATAACCTAAGAAGGTGAGAGTATTTGTCCCTCAACCAATGCAAGATTTATCAAAAAAATACTTCTTTTGATTTACCATTAGTAGTCCTAGTCATATGACTCAAAATTATAGGACATCAGTCGTTCTTGTCGCATGACTTCAAGCTAAATAGGGGGGCCATTGTCTAACGTACTTAAATGGAATGGACATTTTCATCCTAGTCACAAAGAAATTATACTATCAGAAAATATCTTTAGTTCATGATGTCAAAATTTAACCATACCGTATGCACTAAACATAGGATGACTTGAGGGACAAACCTAAAACGCCTCATTTGAGGATCATGGGAAACATTTATTCTAAGAGATGATTTTGAAAATTCTTGAGACTCTATATTTTTCGTAGAATATTTCTTGAATGATTGGGTAACATTTCTTTCCCAAAATTATTTTTTTAACATCATGTAAAATTTTCTCATGAGATAGTCAAAACAAAAAACATTATTTACTATCTAATTCCATGCATATGAGTCAGATCAGTCCAATGGATATTTACCCATAACTATGTACATCTTGATTCATATTTCCATATGATATGTAACAATTCTGACACCTTTTGTATAAGTCACAACCATAAATTTTGAACCTATGTAATATTATATTCACCAGTTCTGAATCCATTAAATTAATTTATATTGGATTTATCTTTATTATCTAATGAAGCCATGCCATACTCACGTGTGTTAATCTCCCACTTCACATGTTTTATTTGAATCTCCACCATGCGATAAGTTGAAGAATCACCATTCATTATTTATCTTAAAGATCATAGATCATGTAGTCTTATGAATATTGGTAAATGGTCTCCTTGCATGGTCAATTCAAATTATAATATGAGTAAGATGACCTTACAATATGTGTTCTCATTAAAAAGGTGTTTTTTATGTGACACCTCATACCTTTTCATCACCTCTATTAAATCATGTCCCAATCAATTGTTAAAAAACTAAGTGTCTGAAATCCTTACAGCATGATTTTAAAATTCATAGACAATATGCCTTTAATAAAATGATAAAATAGACAATGTAACAACCCTCTCTATAAAAGACCTCTATTATAGGTGTTGATATCCCATCACACCTTCTGTATAGAACTATATGTGTCTTGATTCTCATTTCCATGAGGTACATTGTGACATATAGATTCTACAACCTGTAACAGACCACAACCAAAAGAGAATTATCCCCCACTCTCTTTTTTTGAACCACATTTTCATGGGAAATACTTGTATAAGTTTTACCTTTCATTCATATACTCGTGTTAAAAAAATATACCCCCGTTTAAATATAAAATAATTAAAAATTAAACAGGGGACGTTTTACCTTCTATAACTACACATGTCATGATTATCATTTTGATGTGATATATAGTGATTCCAAAATATAACAACCATATCCCAATTACAATTGTAATGGAAGACGGTAACCTCCATACATGTATATCAAACCAACACCTAGTAATTTTCCATCTCGGTACTACTTGTGGCTTGATTCATGTTCCCAATGGATATGTAGTAACACCAAAACCTTGTATCCTAGTCCATATGTAATTTAAATGCTATTTTCCAATATGATCGAGCTATATAAATTCATTTTGTGGATAAAGCTATCTAATATATGAGACCATAAAATTTATACGTAATTTCTTTATTGTATGAACTTATAATATTGGGAATCATTCATTCTATAAGAAAAAAACTTCATTGTTCACATCACTACTATATGAGAAAAAACTACACATTTTTTGACCCTCATCTAAGAGGCCCATCACTCTTGGTGATGATCTCATATCACACATTAATGTTAGAACTACATGTGTCTTGATTCCCATCCCAATTAGACATATAGTGAAAATTAAATCCTTTATTCCAATCCTAGATTTGAATAAAACTCTAATACATATATCATGTATACAAGATAGATCTATGTATGATAGCCTTTACATGATTATGTCCAAATCTACTCAAAATTCCTTATGTATAGTTCATATATCTTCCTTTCACAAAATAAACTTTGTGTATTGGGAAAATCAGATCCCCAATATCTTTAAATAGTTATCATTGATAAGAGAATCCAACTCCAAAGGATTATGTTTTTTTAAATATACATAATATTCCCAAATCTAGATTGGTATAATACACATATAAATATGGATTTCTAATAAAAGGCACTTCCTTTCTCATGAGTAATCTTTTTTATCTCTGTATTCCTTAACGACATCATAATGGAGTTCTATTTTTTGACTTTAGTCCACTATAATCCCTTACATGTTTTTTCATGACATTCCTTTATATCCAAGAACCCTTAATGTCATGATTTAAAAATTCATTAATTTCCTTACCTTCATTTCAAGAATATGATAGAATATTTTTGGCCATCACCCAGAAATTGTGTATTTTATTGTGTGGTGTCTCTCTAAAAGACCAAAATTCATGAAACTCATATCGAAAATAAACATGAATCAAGAACTTTCTCAAAGCTCGAAAATACCTTTGATCACCTCATGTTTCCCTCATTGGTGATTTTGTGATTGGACAATAATGTCATCTTCCTTACATATGAATAATATTTATATAGAGAATTTCCTATCCACACCCAATGACAATATAAATGATTCCTTCATACTTATAAAGATCCTTTAGTAAACTACACTTCATGGAATTTGGAAATTTATGTCTTAGGAAACTTTTTATGTACATCACTGATGAAGTAATCTAACTCTAAAGGACACACTTTTTCTACTATGCATAATATTCCCAAATGCGACCCTTCATTGTGAGCAGCCAAATACAATCTTACAACCAAATGTTTTTTCAACATTAGAATAATATCCATTTACCTCCGTACAAACTAAAACAATTATAGTATAAATCAATATTTGAACATGGTATATAATAATTACTTATGTACTTATCCCATACCATTTGTTCAGATATGAAAATCCCAAAAATATAGCTAAAAACCCTCCCTATTACAATCCAAGTTAGGATGAATCATTATTGATTGGAAATATTTGTTTAGGTAAATCATAGTCAAAGTAGTCTAGACTAAAACATCAACTACATAAGTGTCGGTTATAAGACCTTAAACATCCAATGAAAATAGATGTAAATTCATCAGGTCGAAAACCCACAAAGGGAAACATAAGAAAAAGGCAATTATCATCTTTCTTGGTATGAAAATATCATATTCTAGGAAATATAAAAACATTGAAATTGAACAGATAAAAAATTAATCTAGTTTAAAACCCACCCAATGCAGCATGGGAAAAATATAAGTCATTCCCACTAAGTATTTATCATATCAAATTTAGGCCAAAATTTTTGTAGTAATAGATAAAAAAATAATATTTTAATGTTCTATCGTGTGACCCTTGAAAAAGTTACCCTATGGTCACTAGGTCCCATGACCTAGGAAATATTTAGGGCATTGAATATATTAATTCACAATATTTCGGTTTAGATATAAGAAAGTGTAATACTAGATTATTATCCCTTTAAAAGAGTAGAACAATGGTTTTACATTGATGTTAATTAAACCTATACCCATCCATGATCCATGAAAAAAGAAAAGGAAATGGGTTACATTGGCCGAAAATTTCATAATTAAAACCATTGTTTATTACTCATTAGTCAAATGATTCAGAGAATTATGACATTTCCTTTTGAAACACTATAAGATGATAAGAAATAACAGTTTGAAAATCAATAGGAAGAAGGAAAAATTGAGAACAATTATGTTATCATTTATTAGAATAAAATCTTTTGAAAAGGGGGGAAATAGAATATTTGGAATCTCTCTTTCATGATAATGACCAAAGAGAAATAAACAAAGTGACTACAATAAGCATTGCCCAGTTTTGTTTAGAAAATTAGGTTGTTCTTGACAATAAACACTGGGGGACGACATAAAGATGGTTCTTTGATTATCTATTAATTTATACAATTGGAATTTTTTCTTAATGTGGTTTTATAGCTCTTGGATTTTTCATTTAATTGATTTCATCCATGTGTTTTCTGATGATAATTTTTCCTTCAACCTAGATATAAAATCCTTATATTCTCATTGATCTATAGTCTATACAGTAATCCAATCATGGATTTTCACTTAATCAATAGTAAAATGATGAAAATCTATTGTCACATCTTTAAAAATATCCACAAGTTGATTGGAAGGATTAAATTAGTGGAGATCATATTCTCAAGATGCTAACTCCACCCAAGATATGAGAAAATAATCAATGAGAATTTGAAAATTTCAGTAGTCAAACCACCTCAAAACCAAGCTAATAACAGTTGATGAATGCTTTCCACCATCAATGAAATATTCTCCAATGGAGCCTTCATGGTAATGTTGAAAAGTCGGTTCCAATCATATTTTTTAATAGACTGGTTTTCAAGAGGTACCATGAGATCCATATTATCTCTATTTACTATTACAATTATATAATATGAAATTAAATTAACTGAAAAAGGTCTTAAGAAAAACAATGATGTATTTTTCACAAAGTCCTCCATTATTGACTCTAATTTTATTTTGAGGATTGGTATAACTAGATTTATGTCCACTGTTGATGTGTCTATCTCTATTTCACAAGGACCATTATTAGTGAAATATCCAGTTGTTCTTCCATACCAATTCTAAAATCAAGGGTTTTTGAAGAAAAATATCCCTAATAATTCGTATAATATTTGGATTTATGGTTTTATTCCTCATAGACCGGTGATGGAATCATGATATGATATGATCTTAGAGAATCCAATGGATTACTTTCCTTTCGTACCGCTTTCCCAAACTTCCGTCTCGATAGTATTCAACTTCCATTTTGGCATAAACCCATTAGAATTTAGTTTAAACATTAGTGTAAGATAAATTAATCTAAATTTTATAGACATCCTGAATAGACATCAACCAAAGATATCAGGGAATAACGTGATTTGATTCCCACTTAACCCCAGTAAGGGGTAAAGATGAAACCTGTTATAGACACCAAAACTACTGATCAAACCCATAAGGAGACTAAGGTTCATAAATGGACACTTTTTCTATCTGATATGCTAGAATAATGTATCAATATGAGACAATGTGGGAGTGTTCATTTAAATCACTATCCCCCACTTTATATCACCACCCAAAAGGGGAAAAATAAAGAGAAAAAGAAAAGCAGATAGAAACAATCAGCAAATTAGTAGCACTATCAACATATAGGATTGAATGATGAATGATATACTTGTTAAGAATTTTGGGGAGAAAATTAGAGCAGTGGATCATCATAATATAATAATACTCATAACATTGAATGTGTTCCGCTATCCAGCCATATAAATTTCAAATGGCCTTCTCAGGTGACACAAAGAACTTCCCTCCTCTATATGACCCAACAATTTTTGAATCATAACAAGGGTGGGTACAACTAGATTGATAGGTTATCCTTTTCCTAACATGACTAAAATAATTAAGGTGAAATACCTAACACCAGTGTAAGAATCATAGGATGGGAAAATCCATCTGGTTAGAAACATGCAAAAAATCTTGCTTGCCCACAGTTTAAGTATATATCTTACCAATTCTTATAAAACCATGTGGCATGTTCACCTAACTCAATATTGTCACTGTAACATCCCAGGTAAATAAGGAATAAAGAATTTTCATATTTATTAATATTTACGAATTAAATATTAATTTTATTTTAAAGGGGTTGCTATGTTCGATAGCGTACCCGATACGCAACGATGAGTTTCTTTGAAACTTACGTAGCACACTAGTAATAAAATAATATTATTTTAAATGTTAGTTAACAAGTAGCCGTCGTACTGGCGGGAATGGATAGAAATAACTAAAGTATTATTAGATATGTTTTTAAATGTTTATACATTTACCCAATAAAAGATAAAGGCTTAAAATACGGAAAGAGTTCAATTTTAGGTCATATATACTCTAATTTTCACTAAAGGTTCACTTATCACCTATTAATGGTGAACCGTCATTAAATATAGTTTTTATCACTCTTATACATTCTTTTGGACCAAATAAAACTCTTATTAAGAATCGGGACATCAAATTTTACTTTGTGTAATTTTTTGGTATTTTTCCGATAAAGTTCTTTTTTTTAATGAATAGTGTAAAATGTTGTGTTTTAATTCAAAACCTCTTTTAATATAATTTATTTATATGTTTATATTATCTCTTGATTTGGTTTTTAAGTGAAATTAGAAAATATTTTTACCATTAAATCTGATAGTGGTCGTTGGAATTAATTTCACTTTGAAATCAGACTTAAACTAGTGTCAATCTTTTGATACTTATTGTTTTATAAAAACACGCTATTTGCTCTGACAGTGGGAATTAATTATTAAATTAATTAATGTGACTAATATGTTTTTAATTTTGTAAAACGGACTTCATTTTTGAGTTCGTAATATCAAATATAGCTTAGAGTGAATTTTTGGTAATTTTCTGAAAAACTTCAATTTTTGATGAATAGTGAAACCACTAAGTGGTACTTATAAAAGCTGATTTTTCGTTTAAATGAAATTTTACCACTTCTGTGTTTTGAATTTCAAAAATCCGACATACATGGTTGTCATTAATAAGTAAAATGTGGTTCAATGGGATAAAAATAATTTTTTTGGTGAATAGTAACTTATTAGGTTTTTAATCGCGATTATGGTAATTAGTGTAGTTTAAGGTAATAATGATATTATAAGAATGTGAAAACACCATGACACTTGTCCTACACCTATTGGGAGAGTCATGGCCGACCAAGACAAACCATGGGCCAACTTGGGGACCCCATGGAGCCACTTTAGTTGGAAAATGACAATAATATATTTTTATTTAATGTTAAAATTAAATTGACACAAAGTTGAGTTGTTTTACTAAAACAGTTTTTAAGTGGGGTTATACAAGTCCAAATTTTGATTATAAATTTTCATTGGAAATATAAAACGATTTCCTACATCATAGTAATTTTTTTATAATTTTTAGACATTAAATAAAATAAATTATTCATGACATAATAATGATGTAGCGATGACATCATTATTTGACGATTTAAATAAAATGGAAAGATAATGAAAAATATAACACCTACACATGGCCAAAACCAATTGGATGAGTGGATTTAGAACCCTTATCACCTTATCCACGAATTATATTAATGTGGGACCTTTTAAAACCGAAACACATTATCAAATAAAGTAATATCTCTTTACTTTCCAAAATTGCCCCTCCTCTCCTCTTATAAAAGGTCCCCACCTCTACCACCTTACACACACTCCTCAAGCCTTTGGATCAGCCAAACCCTGCCCAATTACTCTATCCACATCCCTCTCCTCATCCTAAAGGATTACCTTTGGGAAGAATCTTTTTAATGGAAGCCTTTAGGCTCAAATCAAAAGGGAGTTACACTTTTAAAGGTAATTCATTCTCTCTTGTTCATTTGTTTTATTTTGCTTCTCCAACCCTCTAAACTATTTTTATTTACTTCTTTTGTAACAAAACCAGTATCTTAAATATACTAGGATGTTGTTATAATATTTATTTGAGCTACACTCTCACACAACTACATCAAATGGTTAAATAACATACGGTTTCCGTGGATGGTGAAATTCTGCCTCCCGAAACGATGATTGTTCAATACTCATTTAACACCTTCAAGGGTGGCCATTATGATGTCACTATTTTTAAATATGATTTTTAATATGTTTATGTTTTCTTTAAGCTTCTGTATTTTTCATTTTTGGCATACCTTTATGGTTTCCATTATGGGTAAACACGATATCTTCATTTAAGGAAGTGCGGACTACCGCCCCCTAAAAGTGATGTGATTCGTTAATGCCATATGTGGGACGTGTAAAGGATAGATTTAAAGTTATTATATATGATGTTATACTGGAATTATAATATACCTCTATATCATTATTATTTCTTTCCATTAAAGTATGAGATAGAAATGAAAGTAGCGTTCATGCGTACGTACGGCTTACCGTCTCCATGAACGGTGCATTTCATTTATTATCCCCAAATGTAATGTACTATTAAAAGTACATGTATATAATGGATATATATAATTAATGATATATCTAAATGATGAATATAATTCTGGAATTAAAATATACATACCTCTCATTTAGTTTTAATTCCATTAATATGACAAAGAAATGAAAGTAGCGTTCATGCGTACGTACGGCTTACCGTCTCCATGAACGGTGCATTTCATTTCTTACCTCTAAATGATTATGTAATATTATAAATACATGTATATTCTGGATATATATGATATATATGATATCCAAATCAGGAATTTCATTCTGGATATAAAGAACTTTTGACCACACGAACAACACGTAATTGTAAGAAGTCAACTTTCATCTTAAGAACCAAATATTGACAAAACAAACATTATTAACTTAAATGGTTAAATAATGTTTATAACATGGCAATAAGTGATATAAAATGAATAATGAACTTTATAAAGGTTCTCAATAAATTATAAATTAACTCAAGTTTATTATTCAGGACGTTAAAGAACGATCGAGTCAAGTCGGACCCAAGGTAAGGGACTTCGTCTCAATCTCCTTTCATTGAGGCATATTTCGTTTTATACACAAATTTCTTTTATACGGTGTATAAACTCCTTTTACTTTTACTTTTATACAAAAGGAATCTTTTTCTACGAAGCGTTTTACTAAACGACAAAAAAGAATGTTTTTTTAACGTACGCGGTGACAACGACCTTTTCCGCCGCCGCGAGTATTATTTGATCTTTGGATTTCTCAACAAGCCGTAATGTTTTTAAAATAAAATAAATACCATATACTCTTTTATGTATTTTGGTATTGAAAATGGTTTAGAAAAAGGATTCTATTTTTTCAATATATTTATGATATATTGTGATTGAAATGTGGAATTGTTAGCATTCATTTATATTGGTTTTATGTTTTATGATTTTATATTGGTACATGGACATTTTAACGGGTGGTTACGTTATAAACCATATGACGGGTGGTGCCGTGAATACCAGGACGGGTGGTTACGTTATAACCTCCAATGCATTGGGTATGGAAGTCGGCCGTATGGCTATTCCATTAAGTATGTATGGAAATTGGTTGTATGGCTATCCCATTAAGTGATATGTGTGGAAGTCGACCGTATGGTTATTCCACTTAAGTATGTTTATGTCCCAAGTTACCTTTATATATGTTATGTGTTCTTTTTATGGGTTTTATGGTAATACTCTGATTACAAAAAGGTAAGTAATGATACTTTATTCAGTGAAGAGTTTTTACTACTTCATGAAGGTGAAGGTATTACTTTGATAGAGTATACATGGTTTACTTGATGTTGAAAAACTAACAGTTTTCATTCTTTGTGTATCCCTTACTGAGATTTTTATGCTCACCCCAAGTTTTTTGAAATGTTTTTCACAGGACTTAAAGTGGAATAAGGTCAAGGATGGGATCAAGGGAATGTCATGCTATCTAAAACATGGAATCTAGACATCTTTCTTTTTAAGAGTTTTTATTTTATGGAAACATAGTAGAAGTGTCTACTTTGTAATCTTTTAAGATGTAATAGTTATGTTCTAATTCTCTAAAACTCTAAACCTGAAAAGATCCTCAATGTGAATTATTCATTTAATTCAATATTAAGTAAGGTTTAAGGCTGGGGCCTTATAGTCATAGTATGAACCTAAAACATAAAATTATTATTGATTTGGATGAGTATTGGTTCCCCAAACCTTCATCCTTTTCCAACTATCTTACAACAATAAGTGTACCCAATCATTCAAAATAATAATTGAAATGTTATGAATGGTATAACCTAGTGATTTATCTTACACGATCAATGGGACTCTTGATAATGGAGAAATATGTTCAGTATCTTCCCAGTTGTTAGACAAAAGAAGAAACTCATTATACATTAGGACATGTATGGGAATTACACCAAGTTGGTACATATACGTCAAAATGATCCGAATGTCATCACATAGTAGGTGAATGATGTTGGTTCTCGAACAATAACAACCAATAAATTTAGGCAAGATCCTTTTTTGTTGATACATAGATGTTTTTCAAATAAATAGAAAATAGTACCAAAAATGACCTAAATCAATTCAATAATTCCCATTCAATTATGATTCTCATAGAATTCCTAGCCACATTAATCATAAAAACTCCCTCCAGACAACAAATCCTGCTTTGATCTCCACCCTATAGTGGAATCACCCTATGACATATTAAAAATGGATGTGTAATATTGATTAGATGAATGCTCGGATATGTCTTGCTTATGATGGTTATTATGATTCAATAAGGATCCATTCACAATGATGGGTTTCCCTTTTCTCAATTGAGGAATAACATACACCACTGTAGAAATGTTCACTTGAACACAATTTGAGGACTCTTCAAACCAACATGGATGACGATTTTGGTTAACTAGTATAATAAAAGCCCCATCTTATAGAAAAAAAGTTATATATGGTAAATTTATTTTATAATAGATATTCTATAAGATCTGTTTCTAGAAGATTATTTATGATAATTTCCTATGAAATAACATTATATTTGGGGCCAACGTCTATATTTTTATAATTAATAATTATCGTCTCAATCATGTTCATTGAACATAATAAATGATTATTCTCAAAACCCATTGTTTTTAATTAAAATATCATCAAAATATTTCAGGTTTATCAAAGTATTAATAAATTTCATAGCATAGTATATAAATTGCATAATATCTCCATTATAATCTAGAGAAAATTCCACCATGAAGCGCAATAATTAGGTTATGGAAATACCAATTTGCGAGTGAAAAACATCATTATATTGAAATGGCTTGTCACAACGGAAAATTTATATGTGGGAAGGGTTGTAAGACACAAGCTTAGTGCAATTCTCAAATAAACTAAAGTTCACTATAGGAATAATAAATTTAGTATTAATCATTTTAATGGTGTGGTCCCTCCTTTTTGTCCACATGCATACTGCATAACATTCAATCAGGAAAAATATTACTTTGTAATTTAATCCTCTCCAAGATTATCACAAAAATTTCTTGAGGGGGTTATTTTTTTTTGTCCTGAAAATGTTTAAAAGAATCTATGATGAATTAGGGAAAGTGAAAATCATAATGAAATAAAAATTTTGAGGATTAAAAAATATTAAATTACAAATAACAACAAAGAATACCTTTAGTTGTGTATTGCACACGTGCCCTGTGGGTCCACATATCTAAAAATTGTTCCCACAAATGAAGATCATTTTTGTGGTGAGGTAGTAATTCCTTTCCCCTATAAATTACTTTTTCATTTTCCTTGTGAGGTATGGATTAAGAGACCCCATAATTGATTTTACTAATTTTTTTGGGAAAGTATGTGAAATTAAACCACTCATAAATTAATTTGTGAATTTTTTGTGAGACACACCCATTTTATAGCCCCCTCAATCGACTACTCATTTTGCAGTGTGATGTGGCTTCCAAACCTCCTCATAAACAAAAATCCATTGTAGGTGAGGGTTCTTATTACACGACCACATGGCACCATGAATACTGTGTATCCAACCATCCATTCCAGGAAGGGAGTTAATTACTAAGCCTATATATACCTTGTTTTTGAACATTGAAATTCACATTAAACAAATAAATGGATATTCATGAGAATTATAGAAGACTTCTATAGGTAATTCACCTACCATATACCATGAGGAATACCCAAAAAAGAATCCACCATGAAGATACATACTAACCACATGAAATTGGGATTCCCTTATCCATGTGATGAAATCACACTACAAATGATTCCCCTTCATGAAAGAACTCTCTTCACAATCACCCCACACACATAAAAGAGAGGTATGTAGAATAGGGTATACAGAGAGTATTTCTCCATTATTTACTTGTTGTCCTCATTTCGTGTAGAGTTCAACCCTTAATTTTTCCCTGTATGAACTATCCAAATTTCTTTATTCCCCCACACCAAAACCTCATAATTCCGTCATTGAAACCTCCCCATGGCCGCCAGATTAATTCAACCAAGGTATGGGGAACACTAGAATGTACCCTATCTAGTCCTACATTATTTTGGTAATGTAATTCCTTTTTATAACCTCTCTATCAAGTATGAACCTAATAATGTTCGTTTTCATACATTCTATTGTTAATGTGTATTCAAACATTTGAGATTATGGAAGATGGATTCTCGGTCTGGGTAGGACATCTGTTTCCTAAAATTTGAAGAAAATTGTATGGAACAACAATCTTTTCATCTGCTCCCTCAACCACTCCCAATATCGCACCTTTTATATGGGAAATAATATCATAATCACTCATGCATTAATACCAAATAATTTATATTTTTGATATCTCTTTCACTTCTATACCCTCACTCTCGTCCACTAGTGGGTGAAGGAGATCGCGCAGACTTCTAGATATTCCACTTTATCTTGTTTCTCCAAATAAGATTGAATCAAATGGGTTTAGAGGTATGTGGTGATTGGATCACCACCACAATAAAATATCCTCTAATGGTCTTCCCCGATAGGTATAATACCAAACACATCTAAACTTTCCGATCTTTGATTCTGGATCTAAAGAGATATATATGAAGTCTCCATAAGGCTGAAACTCAACATTGAAAATTTATCTTCTCCTTTGTTGACACATAATCCTAAAAATTTTATACCCCCAACTAGAAAACCATACTTCATATGGGACCAAATTGAAATGGTCACTCTGTTGTAGGTCCCACAACATCTTTATCTAGGAACCTTTGGTCCAGATTTCATTTCAACAATATGTTAAAATAAATGGTCTTGGCCTTGTCTCATGATCATAAAATAAATGAAATTTACTTTTATGTGGCACTACACTATGTTTGTTATGATTCCCTTCCCAAATATATATAGGAATCCCTTCTTATGGGACTAATATTGGCATAAAAAATCCAACCACCTCCCTAAATGATAATAATCTCCAGAGTACCTGGACATGATGCTTTTAACCTTGATCATTCAAATAAACAATTAATAAGTAAAACTCAAAACAAGATCGAGAGACTCTGTTTTATATAACTATATATCTCTATTGATAACCTCATATACATTTAGATTTTTTTTATTGATAGAGAAACATTAACACATATAAATGGTTACTCCCTCATGATAATTTGATTGATGGAAAATATAATGGGTGACCAGTTTTACTTTATGATTTAGAAATGTTTCAATAATATTACTTAATTCTATAAGAGTGTCCCGAAGTATAAAAATTCCCCACAATGGTGTGATGTAACATCCTGAGTTTTAAAAAGGAAACAAAATTTTTGATAGCATAAATGATACACCACATTGAGCTTAATCAAGAAAATAAATGTTATTATTTTAGTTATCACATTTCCACTAGAATAGAAAAAAATGAACAGTATTAACTACATTATGAAAATTGATTTCTACATGATTATATAATGAGTAATTGGTTAGAAAATTAAAATAAAATGAAATTAAATATAAATGATGTGTTGTTATGAAATACTATTTAAATGAGAATAATTTCATTTATAAAATAATAATATCACTCATATTAGAGAGTATTAATAAAATAAAAATTCAATATAATTTTTTAATTTCATCTTATGTGTTTTTTAGATATTATGGTATAACAAATAAAATTTGACACATAAAATAAGTATTTCTCAAAATGGGTGTTTTGCCAACTTTTGATGGTGAACCCATTTTAAATAAAGTTTTTGATTACTTTATATGTAATATTTAACAAAATAAACTTCTTTTTTTTAATATGAGTCAGAAAATTTACAATGGTTGAATTTTTCATATTTTTCTGATAAGATTCATTTTTTATGAATATTGAATAATGATGCATTTTAATCTATAACATCTTTTTCATCCAAATTATTAATAATGTAAATTTTTTGAATCATTTTAAATTATAATTATATAATATTTTTATCATTTAATCCAATTTGGATCATTTTAAGTAATTTTACATTGAAATTGGATATAAACACTATAAATACTCAACCCTAGTTTCCCAGAGCTGGTACCTTATTTCATTACATTGGATTGATTACAATAATGATTTATCCAAAAGGAAATAAGATCTTAGTATATTTGGAAACAATGTACATATATAAGATCAAAAATAGATCTTTGAAGGAAATATGACACTAGTTTATTCCATTATAAACCAACATTCCTCCTAGATTATGTCTCCAAGTCATTCCTAATTTACTTCTTCATATTCTAGGAAAAAGAAACATAAGAAAGGGGTTATATGAAATGATAATTAATAGTAATAAATATATATAAAGATAACATAAACCTTAGGCACAATGAATAATTGAAAACACATGCCTTTAAATGAAAATTGTGATCATAGTATGGCAGAAATTTGAGTTGAGTAAATACTTCCATAATACAACATAATCATGGGTATTATACTAGTTGAATAACCACATGAACTATAAATTTCTAACTTCATAATGAGGTAAATACATATTCCAAACATTCTGAAATAAACCATAAAGGCCTCAGACAAGACTTCTAAAAATTATTAAGGCCTCATCCAAAACCTTATCTCAAAATGGGAAAGGCCTCGACCAAGTCCACGTATATTTCTCTCATGAGACATACCGATGAATTGAGGGGATATATAGGGACACACCCATATCATAATTATTCTAATACATTCCTAATATGGGTGTGGATAAACATAAACAACATATACATTCATATTCAAATTAACATATGAAATATAAATAACTTTCCCCAAACATTAAGCTGAAACACTAACCATTTAGATTAAATTGGTGAATGGTTTTAGTATAGCACACCCACAGTCAAAATCATGACAAACCATTAAATTAAATATGGTGTATTATATTATACATAATAATCAAAAATAGTGTTTAAATAGATGAAGATACTCTTATAAAATCAACGAGTAATTCTTGAGATAAATACTCTTTTACTTTGAAAAGAAGAGTTCTTTTTAAAAGTATTTTTATAGAACTAGAATTCATGTAAGATAGTATATTTATAATAAAATGATTGATTTCAAAAATATAATTGTTTCTAAAAATAAATTAAATATTTCCTATGAAAATATATATGAATTTGAGAAATTCGCTTGAATCGGGCTCGTATTTCAGAAATAATTTTGAAAGTTCCTTTCAAAACGTGTAAATCCCCATAAAATATGGAAGGATTATGGTTGCTAAAGATATATAGAACACTCAAAAAGAATTTATAAGAGTAAATCATATTAAATAAGTATTTCATTTAGATAATTAGATAATAAAAGAAACCCGAATGAAAATGGAGGTTCGGGCTGAAAACCCCTAACATTAAATCCGAATGTTCCTCTCTTGACCTTATGGTCCCAAAATATAAAATTAGAATCATTAATAACTCAATTAAGAACCAATTGGACATTTATTTAGTTTATCGTAATTTTTTTCATTCTTTTATTTCCTTATATATAAGATATAATATTTTATTATGTTATTCCGAAGTATTCATTTTTCTTGATTTTCATAATCACTTCACTTGTTTTTTTGTAATGGAGTTCATGTGGAATAGTTGTAAATCTATGGAATTGAATTTAAATATTATTTATGAACATATATATGTGATAAGGGTAATTTATATCATTTTTTTAAAAGGAATGAGGATGAATCATTGGGATAAATATTAATGACAATTGCTTAGATAATTTGCGGTATTTGGGTTATTATGAGATAATTTTGTCATAATACTTAATATGTTTTACATATACTAGTTCCTGAATATTTATTAGGTTTTAACACACATATTATAGTCCGGTTCAACCATAAAAATGGTTTCATGACCAGTAATGAAGGATAAAATGAAGAATGAAACTTCGTTGTCCACAAAGGTTGTAAATTGGAACCTCACGAACATTGATTTCATTAATAAAAGAGAGAGAGAGAGAGTAAGAAGATTGATAATGGTTATTACATTGAAATGGTATAATTTTGGAATATAGATGATACTATATTTATAAGGATCAATTGTTCATAGGAGGTTATAAGATAATAATAAAGAAGATAAATTTAAATGAAATTTAATGAAAAAGAAAGATGCTTTACCTATTCAAATAACCCACTTGAGAACCTCTTTAAGGGAAGGGGGTTTTGGTCTTTTTGAATGACCTAGAGCTCCTGAATGAGGAGAGTGATTAAGGAAGGGTATTTGGGTATAACATAGATAAGCCACAAGGCTTGAGAAAAGTGAAGATAAGAGGGAGTTATGGGGGTTATAGGGGAGGAGAGGAGTGATTTTTGAGTATTTTATTCATTATTTTATAATTTACCACAATAAAACCAATACTGTTGATTCATGTGACCCATAATAGTAATAAGTGCTTTTAATTTTGAACCAAGTGGGTTTAAATCACTTATGATGTCATAAATAGTGCATTTAACTTATAATTTGGATATATTGTGCTTTACCGTATTTAACTATTCATAAAAAAATCATGAATTTCAAAAAAATTACAAAAATATACCCTAACCATTTTTAGACAAGTAGAATTCAAAAATGAACTCCATATTTTGAAAATAATTTCTTAATTATGATAAATTTAATTTTTAAATACAATGAAGACTTTTTTAAAATTTACAATTCTAAAACTATAAGTCATTTTATATGTCCTTGAAAAATTAAACAAGATATCATTATATTATATCCATATGGAAATAAAATAATAATATGATTTACTATTCATAAGGGTCATATTACTATTCAAATTCCTATTCATAAGGGTATGTTACTATTCACAAAAAAACAAGTTGGTTCTATCAGACTCCAAATGACTTACTAATAAAAACTCTAGATGAATGCTTTTCAAAATTCAAAACATAGAAGAAGCAAAGTTGTTTTTAACAATTATATTACAAAATGAAATTGTTTTGTTGGGACTCAGTGTTTCATGAGTTCATTATTTATTTTCAAAACTGTGGGGTGTTACATTCTCCCCTTATTAGAAAACATTAGTTCACAAAATTCACAAAATATTACCTAACAAAAAGATTTGGGTAGGTCTTCATCATATGCTCATCAGGCTCCCAAGTTGCCTCTTCGATTTTATGATTTCTCCAAAAAATATTTACCAGACGAGTCATCTGTTTTATCAATAATTGTTCTTTAGTGTCTAGAATCTAGATAGGCTCTTCATGGTAAGATATTTTAGGTACCAACTCCATACCTTCAGAAGTGAGGACATGCATTGGGTTTGGCATTTACTTTTCTCAGAAATGAGACATGGAACACATTGTGTACTTTAGACATAATAGGAATCATAGACAAATGATATGCAACAGCTCCAATTCTCTCCAAAATTCCAAAAGGCCCAATATACCTAGGGCTCATTTTCCCTTTATTTTCAAATCTTATAATTCCCTTTAATGGAGATAATTATAAGAAAAGTGATCTCCCACTTGAAATTATACATCCTTCATTCAATTATTGGAATAGATCATTTTCATTGTTTGAGCTGATTTGATATAACTTTGAATAGTATTTACCATTGCTCTTGTTTCCTCCAAAAACTCTAGGTTCACAAGCATTCTTTCTCTAACTTCATCCCAACAATTAGCTGTATGACATATGTTTCTGTACAATGCTTCATTTGGTGCCATTGGAATACTTGAATGGAAACTATTATTGTAGTAAAACTCCACTAAAGGAACATAATGATCCTACATACCTTGAATGTAATGTGAAAATGATATAAACATGTCCTCTAAGGTTTGAATCATCCTATTTTATTACCTGTCAGTCTGGGGTGATAAGCATTACTCAATTGAAGCTCAATATTCAAATATTTCTGAAGAAATTTCAAAAAATTTGTTGTAAATCTTAGATCATGATCACAAAAAATTGGGAGTAGTTTTAAATGAAGTCTCAGAACTTCATTGATTTAGAGTCTTTCTAGGCACTCTAGTGGAAAATCCTCCCCTATACCACAGAAATGTGCAGATTTTGTAAGTCGATTAATAATTACCCATATTACATCATTCTTCTTTGGTGTTTTGGGTAATCCAGTGAAAAAATACATGGTGATGTCATCCAATTTCCACGTAGGAATAGGTAGAGGTTTCATGAATCCTTTTAGATATTTTCACAGCATGAACATTCTTTTGAAGGTTCTCATCATTAGGATGAAAACATTTAATCATTTCTATTAAGGATGGTTAGGAAACCAAATGAAAAAGTTGTGATGCTTCACCTTCTATGATAATTCCCATATCCATTTTCACTAGATCAATGTAGAAATGATCCTTATCAATCCTCATTTTGTTGAGAACTCCATGGTCCTTTCTTCTCAATGCATCAAATACCTTGTTTCCCATTCTTGGGTGATAGTCATAATCATTGAGTAGTTCAATCCATCACATTTTCCTCATGTCAATTTCTTTCTATGAGATGATATATTTTAGACTCTTATGATCTATATATATCTCATATTTCCACCCATAGAGATAATGTCTCCATATCTTAAGAGGAAATATTGCCAATGATAACTGAAGATCATGAGTAAGATAGTTTTTTTCTCATGAATTCTTAACTACCTTGAGGCATTGTAAATTACTCTATCATTCTTCATAAGGACACAACCAAGACTTTTCATTGATGAATCACTATAGATCGCAAACCCACCATTCCCTGATGGAAGAGTTAGGATGAGATCATTCACTAATACCCTCTTATATTCTTAAAAATAGTATTCACATTATTTTTTTCATGCGAAATTAACCCCATTAAATGTATGATTGGTCCTTGGGATAGTTAAATGGGTGAAGTTCTGAATGAAATGCTAATAATAACATGATAAACCAATAAAACTATGTACCTCATATATGTTCATTGGAGTAGGACATTATGGAAAAGCTTTTTCTTCGCAAGATCAATATATATATTCCATCCTTAGAGACAATGTGGCCATGAAAATAAACTGATTGATGATAAAATTCAAATCATATCAACTTCCCATATAATTAATTTCTTTTAGGAGTATTCAAGATAGTGCGCAAGGGATTTTCCTAATCTTCATAGATTTTGGATTATACCATGATATAATCAATAAATACTATCACAAATTCATCCAGATATTCCTGGAAAACTATATTCAGTGGATCCATGAAAATTGAGGGTGCATTAGTCAGTCCAAAAGGCATTACTGTTAACTCATAATGCCCATACCTGGTTGAAAATGCTATTTTTAAAATGTCTTCCTTCCTTCCATGGAACTGATGATAACCAGATCGAAGGTCAATCATCAAAAAATATTCAGTTCCATGAAGTTTATCAAATAGATCATCAGTTCAAGGTAGGGGATACTTTTCCTTTATTATTATAGCATTGATCTCTCTGTAGTGAATACACAACCTCATTGATTTATCATTCTTCTTAACGAAAAGAACAGGGCCTCCCCATGGAGAGACATTAGGGATAATAAATAATTTATCACTCAATTCCTCTAGTTGTTTCTTCAGTTCCACTAATTCCACAGTGGCCATTCTATAAGGGGAATTTGATATGGACCTTGAACTAGGAATTAAGTCAATGTAAAACTCAATTTCCTACTCTGGAGGATGTCCAGGTAAATCCTCTAGAAACACATCATCATATTTTTCACAATCTGTACGTCCTCTATCTAAATAATCTCTTCCTCACCCATAGTTATTGTATTCCCTTCCTATTTAGTAATTTAATTCAATAGTGCTACTGGGGTGGATCTAGGTGAGAATCATAGGGTGATGTTTCTTCCCTAAACATAAGTCATTCCATATCGTCCAAAAAAATTGTCACCTCCTTCCTCTTGCAATAAATTTTCAAACCATTTTTTGAAATACAAACCACACTGAGGATTATATCAATGTAAATCATGGATATGACAATAAAATCAGTAGATAAAGAATGTTTATTTGTCATAATGGGGAAATCTAGGCACAAATTTGTTTCAATGATACTTCCCTTAAGAGTTTTGACTAACAACTCCCTTATTAAATCAAATTGGAAATATATAATTTTTTTAGAAAACAGGGAAGATATGGAAGAATGTGATTATCCATAAACAAATAAATCATTGGTTAAGCTTGAGGAAACAATTAAAGTACCTGCCACCACATCATTAGTAACTTCAATATCAAAAGTTGTGATTGTATAAGATTGTACATGATTACTTATCCTTTTATGTGGCATGTTTCCATGACGATTTGGAAAATCATTAGCATAGTGTCTCATATACCTAAAATATAGAATTGAATATTAAAAGATTCTATCTTCCCATTACAATCACCAGCAAGATGGACTTTTCTTCCACTTTTTAGCATACTCTTTTTCTTTTTAAGTATGAACCAGGGTGTTTCCTTACACAATTATCAAATAGTGGAAATTCAACTCTTCCCTTCTTCCCCATTTCCTTATTTCCTTTTCCAGAGTTTTCAGCAACCATCTTATTCTATTTATTTTCTATAATGTCTTTAGACTTAGGGAATTCATTTTCTGTCTTGATAGCACATGAAACTATATCATCATATGATGAAAAACATTGGGAGACCAGTTCTCATAGGAGGAATGGCTTTAAGCCAAAAAAAATAATCAATAAATCTTTCTCCTTGTATTTTGTATGAATTCCAAAACATGTCTTTTAAACGTTGTGAAGTTAACATCATACTATTCAACATTATCATCTTCCTTTTTCCTAAATTCAGAAACTACCTTTCTGTATCCGCTTGTTGTTCATAAAGAAAGTATTTTTCTAGGAATATTTATTTAAAGTTCATCTATTCCATATCTTTTATCTCTTCCTCCTCCTTTTTGTTTTAGATTAATGACTACCACTAATCCGAATCTCCCAACAGACAATAAGACTCCATTACAACCTTCTATCTTTCATTACATCCCAAAGAGAGAAATATCGTCTCTAGGGAAGATATCCAATAATAATCTATAAATGGTTTTGTAGTCCCATTAAATGATAGAGGATATTGTTGCATAATGAAATCTAACAAAGCTACTTCATGTAGTGGATCTGGATTCTCCATACAGGTAAGGTTATTATTTATAATCTGAGTATGTTGTCCCAGTATAGTTATAAACTACTTTGTATCAGTCGCAGTACCAGAGACAACATCATTATCTTATGTTAGAGGGAAATCCCTAAACCGGATACACATGTTCATGCTGTTTCCATTTCTTCCACTAGGCGAAATTTATAGATAATGTCATACACTAGATTACATTATGAATAATAATGTATAATATTAACTTAGAAAAATTATTAGCATAAATTGAAATCTTATGCATGGATAATCCCATAATCACACAAATGGTTTATTTGAGGAAAACATTACATTTAAATCTTTCACAATGGATTTTAAAGAAAATGTGAATTATCCTAAGTGTATCCCACAGGAGTGTCAAACTGGGTGCACATTAAGGCCGGTTCTCATGTACCAAGATACCCTTGGTCCAACCCAAACTCCATGTCGAATTTTTCACTTCTAGGTACATTAGTGGTAGAACCACGTCCACTTTTAGTATCCCGACATGAATGTATTTTCCAATAAGATCCATATAATCTATTTTATAATAAAATAATGGCATGTTTTTGTATTTTCATCCTCAAATACTATCTTAGGGGTTTTTTCCCTAATATATGTTCTCTAAATCATGTTATCAAGTTTTCTACTAAACATCTTCAGATTCCAACTATAAATACATGACCCCAGTTGTTTAGAACTCATTCCTTATTACATTACATTGGAATGATTATAAAAAATTAGTATCCCAATGGAAAGAATAATTTAGTATATTTTGAAATAAGATACATATATTAGTTCACCATTATATCCTGGATAGAAATACAACACTAATTTATTCCAATAGAAACATGAATGCATCCTAGATTATTACTACAAGTCCTTTATAATTTACTTATTCATATCCTAGGAAAAAGAAACATAAGAAATGGGTGAGATCAAATTCTCAGTAAGAGTAAGAAACATAGGGTAATATAACATAAAACTTAGGACTTTTGAATAATTGAAAACATATACCTTTAAATGAAAAACGTGAACATAATATGGTAGAAATATGAGATGAGGAAATATTACCATAATAAAACATAATAATGGGTATTATACTAGTAGAGTAACCACATGATGTATTAATTTCTAGATTCATAATAAGGGAAATTAATTTTCCATACATTCTAAAATATATCATCAAGGCCTCATCCAATATGTATAAAAATTATTAAGGCCTCAACCAAAACAATATCTCAAAATGGGAAAGGCCTTGACCAAGTCCACTTCTATTTTTCACATGAGATAGACCGATGCATTGAGGGGCTATAGTAGGAACAACCCATCATATAAGAATTCCAATTTATTACTCATTTTAGTGGAAAAAACATAAACAGTATATACATTCATATTGAAATAAACATATGAAATATAAATAATTTTCCATGAATATTACACTTAAGCACTAACCATTCAGAGTAAATTGGTGAATGGTTTTAGGATAGAACACTGATAGTCAAACTCATCAGAAATCATTCAATTAAATATGGTATACTACATCATACATAAGAATCAACAAGAGTGTTGAAATATATGAATATACTATTATAAAATCATTGACAAATTCTTAAGATAACAACACTTTTACATTGAAAAGAAGAGTTCTTTTGGAAACGTATTTTTATAACACCATAATTGAAGTAAGATTGTATTTTAATAATAAATGAGTGATTTTAGAAAGATAATGGTTTCCAAAAACAGATTATATAGTGCCTTTGGAAATAGGTAATAATTTGATAAATTCCATTAAATCAAGCTTCTATTTCAAAACGTAATTTGAAATTTCCTTTTAAAATGTGTAAATAACCCTAAAATAAAGATGTAATCTGGTTGTAATCATATATAGAACCCTCACACAGAATTTATGAGGAGTAAATAATAATACACAATAATTTCATTAAGGTAACTAGACAATAAATGTAACCTGAATGAAAATGGAGGTTCGGGTGAAAAACCCTTACATTATGTACGAATGTTACGCTCTTGACCTTATGGTCCTGGAATATGAAATTATACACATTAATAACTCAATTAATAAAATATTAGACTTTTAGTTAATTTAACATAATTTTTTTCATTCATTGATGTCCTTATTGATATGTTATAATATTTAATTTCCTTGTTTCAAAGTATTCTTTTTATTCGTGATTTTCCTAATCAGTTAACTTGTATTTTAGTAATGGAGTTCATGTGGAATGGTTATAAATATCTAGAATTGAATTTACATATTCTGTATGAAAATACATAGGTGTTAATTTTCATTTATAACATTTGGTTACATGTAATGAGGATGATTCATTAGGTGAAATATTAATGACAATCACTAAGATTATTTTGTGGTATTTAAGATTATTATGAGATAATTTTGTCATATAAAATAATAAATTGTAGATATATTGGTTCCTGAGTATTAAGTAGGTAATAATACATATATTATAGTCTGTTTCAATAATTATAATGGTTTCATGACCAGTGATCAAGGATAAAATTAAAAATTCAACTTCTTCATCCACAAGGGTTGGAAATTAGAACCTCAGAGACGGTGATTTCATTAATAAAAGAGAGACAGAGAGAGAGAGAGTAATAATATTGATATTGGTTATTAAATTGAAATGGTATAATTACATTATATGGATTATATTATAGTTATAAATATCAATTGGTCATAGGAGGCTAGGATAGAATAAGAAATAAGATAAATTCAAATGAAATTATGTTAAATAGAAAAATGCTTTGCCTCTTGAAAAAATCTTCTTGAGAACCTCTTTAAGGGAAGGGGTTTTGGTATTTTGGAAAGACGAAGAGCTCCTAAACATGGGGATTGACTATAGAACTATATTTGGGTAGAACATAGACAAGGATAAATTATTTGAAGGAGTAAAGAGAAGATGGAGTAAGGGGGTTTATAGTGGAGGAGAGGAGTGGATTTTGAATATTTTATTCATTATATTATTATTTCCCTCAATTCAACCAATAGTGTTGGTTCATGTGAACCATAATAGTAATAAGTTCCTATGAGTTTTAATAAAGTGGGATTACATCACTTATGATGTCATAAATAGTTTATTTAACTGATAATTTGTATTTACGGTATTTTACTGTATTTCAATATTAATAGAAAATTCAAGAATTTCAGAAAAATTCCAAAAATTTAACCTGACCATTTTTTGACGTGTAGAATTAAAAAATGTAATCAATTTTTAAAAAATAAATTTTTAAATATTATTATGTAAATTTTTAAATAAAATCATACATTATTCAAAAATTAACAATTTCAAAACTATAACTCTTTTTATATCACCTTGAAAAATTAAGTAAGATGTCATTATCTTATAGCCCTAAGAAAATAAAATAATAATATGATTTAATATTCGTAAGGGTCATATTACCATTCATATGACTATTAATAATGTTATTTTACTATTTATCAAAAAATCAAGTTGGTTCTATCAAACTCCAAACAACTTACTAACTGCAACTCTAGATGGCGGGTTTTGAAAATTCAAAATATAGAAGGGGAAAAGTTGTCTTTAATGGATAGTTTATAAAATAAGTTGTTTTTTTGGGAATTAGTTTTTCATGCATTCATTATTTATTATGAAAACCTTTCGGTGTTACAAACACATGTCAATATTTTGATGGTTTTTACTTTTAAAACAATGTTTTCACGTTTTCTCAATAGAATTAATTTTAATTTAATTACTGTACATTACCCATTTTAAATTTGGATAAATGGATTCAATATTTTGAATTATTGGGTCCAAAATTTTTAAATAGTTTCCATTTATTTATTTAGATATTTTCAATTGTAAAATTGTTAATTTTTTTTACACGGTTAAAGGTAAATCAGATAAATTATGGTAAAAAAATAATATGATATGGATAATAAAATTTTCTTAAAACCTGATAAAACACTATTATATGAATAAACATATACCCTTAACACATATGGATCTGAATTTAATAATCTAATAGAATTTTTCCCATGAAAATGAAGTAAATATTATTAAAATAAATGAAAATGACAAAATGTCACCATCTTATTTTTTATAAGTATAATAATTTTAATATATAGATAAAAATGATATAATTCTGATAATAAATATTATCCAACAATTTAATGAAATTATCTACATCATTGTAATTTATTTTAAATTTTATGAGATTAAATAATTACCAAAACTGTTGACACAAAAATGATGCAATTATTATTTAATTAATATAAATATTAAATAAATGGAATGAAAAATATTAAAATAATATTATTTAATTTTATCATGAATATAAAATAATTTTATAGGTGACTATGACATATTATAAGTCTCTTAAATGGTTTTTTTGATGTTATATTTTTTTTTGGAGTTTATTAAAATTTATTGAAATGTAGAGTTTCAAAATTGGCACTACTGATATTGTATAAAAATAATATTTTATTATATTATCTAGAAGTCATAAAAACATTAAAAATTTAAAAGTGATTATTATAATGTATAAATGTTTATAAATAGTATATATATGAGAAATTAACTCCATATAATCAAAATTTATAGCCTCGCAATCTTTAAAATGTTCGTAAAACAATTAAAATTAAAATAGAATAATTAATGGAAAAACGAAATTATAAGGTTTAAAATGAAATAAAAACAAGTATAAAAATTATTTGTTGAGATAATTGAGATCTATACTCATCTTAACTTAATAATAAAACATTTTGGAGTCATTTGGATCCAAAAATTTATTTATATTAATTTAAATTTTTATGAATTTCCAAGGGTGCCTCTCCCATCTCGTATAAAAGGCACCCATTCTTCTCTATTAATTACATTTAAAAACCCATTGTATCAGCCAATATCGACCCAAAAAACATCCTATAATCACTCCCCACATTATATACTCCTTATTGTTGTCATATAATCCCCTTGATAGGTATTATGGTGGTAATTAAAGGAGACCATTTGAAGAATATGCATTGTTTTTATGTGTTTCTATGTTATTTTTTCTTCAACTTCCTTCAAATCATATTAATCCATGATGTAATAATAACTATATTATCCTCAATATACTGAGATGTTATTATGTTAATATCATAACCTAAATCAATCTCCACTTCCATCAAATGGGAAACAAATTAATCATTTTTGTGTATGTGTGAACTATCACATCCACGAATCGACATAATTCATTTTCCAAAACCATATATAATGATAGTTTATAATGATACGATTACTATTAATATGTTATAATCATGAAATATTAATCATTATAAGTTAATAATTTTTCAATTACATTCTTAAATTTCATGTACATAAAAATGATAACGTCGGTTGTGCGTACATGTGAACTATCACCTCCAGGAAGCGATGTGATTCATTTTTATTCACTACATTACTTTTATGATATATAAAAGTATATTTAAATGATTAATATTATTTTAATGATATTATAAACATTATTTAAATATAAAATTATACTTCCCTTATTTCCAAAATAATCATTGAAAAATGGAAACGTTACTCATGCGTACGTACGACCTGCCATCTCTATAATTATAACATTGTTCATTTATAATATCAATAAATAATGGTTTGATTTAAAATTATAATTGATCTATAAAAATTAAAATATTATCATGAATATTATTTTATATATGATATAATTTGACCATGTGGACTATTAGCATCATACTAAGTTCATTTTTGACTCATTTACCGAGTATCAACAAAACATTCGACATGAACATAAATAATTATGTAATTGTTATAACATGGTAATAAGTGATATAAAATGAATAATAAACATGAAAAAGTTTCTCAATCATGTAAATAATTAACATATGTTTTTTATTAATGAATATAAAGAACAGACGTGATGAATCAGATTCGAGGTAAGTGACTTCTTCTCAATTTCATTTCATTGAGGAATATTTTGATGTTATACACCACATTATTTTATGATATGTATAAAAAACCCCTTTGAAATTTAGTTTAATTCATAGGTTTTCCAAGGTAATATTTCCATATGGTGTTTTTAATTTATTTTCAAAAGGGAGAATGAATATTCTTTTTTAAAAATACATAGTGACAATGAGTTCTTTGTCATTGTGATCGTTATATAATATTTGGATTCCTCCACATGACTTATTTTTTTAAACAAAAATAAATTAATTATTACCAATTCTGGGTATTTTAGTTTGTAAAATGGTATTTAAAATAAGACAATTTTTTCATGATCTAGAAAGGATATCTTTTCTTTTCCAATAAAACTCTAGGAGTGAAATGTTAAAAATTTCAATATTTTATTTGTTATGATTATATAATGGTAAATGGACATTTGATTGGTTGTTATGTGATAAAACATGGATGGGTGGTTCCATGTTAATCCAAGTGTGGGTGGTTAGGTTATAAGATCTAGTACATTAGATATGGAAGTTGACAATATGAGTATTCCATTTATAAGAGATAAAAGTATAGAATTCGACCACATAGTTATTCCCTTTAAGTAGGATTATATACAAAGTAACTATTAAAAGATATATGTGTTTTATATGGTTTTATGGTAATTATTTTAGTACAAAAATTGATATAAATGAACTTATTTTAAAAGGAATTTATTTACTACTTCTTAAAGGTGGAAAGTATTACTTTATGATAATGTATCTATGGGTTTTCATGTTTTCACGGGACTAACAGTTTTGTTTTATTTTTTATCCCTTGAAGAGATTTTTATGCTCATCACATGTTTTAAAAGGATTTTCCTAGGTATTAATATTGGTAATCAAAAAGAATATATCATAATTAATGAATTGAAGATATGTTGTGAAAAGAACTCATATTTTATTTTAAAAAGGGTTTCCTTTGGTGAACAAATTGTTACTGAGTATAAGTGTCCACTTGTAATGTATGTATCTACTTTTTTAGAGTTTGTAAAAATTATATAAAACTATATAACTAAAATATCATTTGGAAAATAATTTGATTTATAGTTTTAAAATTACTGGAATATGTAATGTTTAAGGATGGGTCCTTACATTTGGTATTCGAGTAGAGTTTAGACAAATTTGGAGATTAGGATATCTTTTAAGAGATATGGATATCAAAATGGGTTTATAATTTTAATGTTGTACAAAAGTTTAAGGTCTTATAAATCCTTTTTAGGAATTATGATATGAAATTTTAAGGTGATCAATGGTATATTTAGAGATTTTAATATTTGAGTTAATTAAGGGTTATCATATTTTGGGATGCAATATGAAAGGTATAAGATAAACTTTGAGCTTAGAACATATATGATCTATTTATATTTGATGAATCAATCATATTTTGTGAATTGTAAAAGAATTATATATAACTAGAAAAATGAAACCCCTCAAGATGGGTGATAACTCATCACGTCCGGTAAGGCCATGTGACTCAAACACACAATTGAAGGGCGATAAGAGTGCATCACCAAACACTAGCTTAGATGAAGTCCTAGGTTAGTATGAATTTTTATTTTTCGTTAAAATATTTAATAGAATAATAATAATTTTTTTGGGAACAATAATATATATCATATTTGAAAAATTATTTTTGGGATTATGTGATGAATGTTGTTTCAGAAGACGTTTTCTATTTTGGGAACCCTATATGATCAATGTAAATAGAATAAAATAAGATTTTATTTGAAAATTATAATTTGAATTGTATTTTCAAATAATATATAAAATAATTATCGAGTGTCAGGTTATTAATGTAAATGATTATCCTATCTTGGATAATCTATGATTAGGGCAATTACTTTTTGGTATGAGTCTTCAAGGGTAATTTTTTTTATTTAGAGATAATTTTAAATATTTTTGTTGGAAGACTATGTGATCAAATTCATCAAAATTTTGGGTTTCATTCTTTTTCAATCAATTTTTGACGATTTTAATGCTAAGTTATTTTTTGAATGGTCTTTGTTGAAATTTGGGTATTACTATTGAATTTTGGAGATTGAATTAGTTTTTCATCATATATGGTTTATTATTATTAGGGAATTGTCTCATATTATCCTAACCATTTAGGGTTTGGTTAATTATTCATGATAGGATAATTACATATTCAATATTTTATGATTATCTGATTATCTAGAGTTTTATTCTAGTACTTTAGGCATGAAATATTCATCTTAAATACTAATCATTTGGATTAAAAGATGAGTTTATAGTGAAATTTGATTACCGAGTGAAACTCTACTTTTCAAGTATGTATATTTAATTATGTTCTTAGTTGAAGTAGTTAATCAATTCCTCTACTAAATGGAAATGATCATAATACAAAAACAATATCTGTTTACATTTCTTACTAATGAATCAATGACCGTTTAACCCATAAACAATTTATTGTTTTATGATTGTAGACTATATCTTAAAAATGTTTTATATCACTCTCAAAATGAAAATTATGGTTATTATTATCTTCCAAGTCCATGTATTTCTACATATAAACCTTGTATATGCTATCATGCGACATTCATACATCAATTTCCTTATTTTAAAAGAAAGTTACATTAATCCTTTTTTCGATGAAAGATTTCAAAAAAGGTGTTTTGAAAATTCAAACACCTTTTTTATCCCAAGATAAAGTTGTAATAGTTAAATTTATTAAGGGGGGAGAATGTAACATCTCGATATTTTGAAAAGGAAACATTATGTTTGATAGAGTACATGATACACCACTTTGAGCATAATTGAGAAAACTAATTATTATTATTATTATAGTTATCACATATCCATTCGAATAACAGGAATGAATGGTATTAAATAAATTATGAAAATAGTTTTCCACATGTTTATATAATGATTCATTTATTGTAAAATTAAATTAAAAACCAATTCAATTTAAAGGATGTATTTTTATGAAAAACAATTTTAATGTGAATCATTTTTTCTGTAAAATAATCAAATCACTATATTCGGATTATATTAATAAAATATAAATTCAATAAAATGTTTAAAATTAATATTATTTTTTATACATTATATAACAACAAATCCAATTGTTCATATAAAAGAAGTATTCCTATGAAATGGCAGTTTTCCCATATTTTGATGTCGAACCCAATACAAATCTCGTTTTTCAGACTTTTAAAAGTTATAGTTGGAAAAATAAACTTCTTATTTGAATTAAGAGTATCAAAAGTTAATTTGGTTGATTTTTTTGTATTTTTACGATAAGATTCATTTTGTATAAATTGTAAAAAATGCAGTATTTTAATTGAAAAATGATGTTTCATCAAATTTATTTTTAATGTTAAATTATATTTTTGAATAGTTTTATGGTATAATTATATTATTTTTTTTATAATTTAATCCAATTTAATTAATTTTAACTAATTTCACATTGAAATTGGATATTAAAATTTTTCAATCTTTTGATGGTTATTACTTTCATAGAACTCCTTTTCCCATTCAGTCAAAATGATTAATTTTAATTTATTTAACAAAACTTATGTGGTTCAAATTTTAAAAAATGGATTCCATTTTTGGAATTAGTGGGTACAAATTATTTAAATAGTTTCCTATTATTTTTTTGGATATTATGAATAGTATCTTTGGTAATTTTTATTTTTTATGGTTAAAGGTAAAATATGTAAATTAGGGTAACAAAAAATTTCGTAAGGACAATAAAATTACTGTAAAACATTATAAAATAATATTTTATTAATAAAATTCAACCCTTAAAAGATAATGATTTGAATTTACTCATTTAACAGAATTTTTTCTATGAAAATTATTTAAATATTTTTGAAATAAGATAAAGTGAAAAAATGTCACCTTCTTATTTCTAATAAGTATACTAATTTTAATATAAGGTCAAACATGATATAACTTATACAATAAATATTATTAAAAATATATAATTAATTTATATACATCATTATAATTTATTTAAATGTTTTAGAGATAAAATAATTACCATAAATGTTGACAAAATAGTGATAGAGTAATTATTTAATTAATAGAAATATCAAATTAATGATATAAAAAAATATGAAAATAAATATAATTCTAATTAATTGGGGTACTCCATGAAATATATATGAAAATATGGCATATTATAAGTCTATTAAATATTTTTTTTCAATGGTATCTCCCTATTTGAATTTTATTTAAATTCAATGAAATGAATGGTGTCAAAATTGACAGAAATGATATTTTATAAAATAAATATTTAATTAAATTATATTAAAATCATAAACATATTTAAAAAATTATAGTGCGATTAATTTAAATTATAGATGTTTTTAAATATTATATTTATGAGAAATTTACCCCATATAAGTTTAATTTATATCCTATGAATATTTATAATGTTGTTACCACAAATAAAATTAAAATTGAACAATGAAGTGTAAAATGAAATGATAAGGATTAAAATGAAAACAAAACATGTCTAAAAATTATTATTTTATAGGATTCATAACCATACTCATATTATATTAGAAATAACAACATATAGATTCATTTGGGTTAAAATATTAATTTATATTAATTTAATATTTTTTGAATTTCCAAGGGTGCCCCTCCCTCTCCTATAAAATGAACACATTATTCTCTATTACTTGCACTTAATAAACCATTTGGTTCTACAAAGATCTACCCAAACTCCATAATATAATCTCTCCACACATTCTATAAGAATTATTTTAGGTATAAATCCCTCCTTAAGGTATTAAAGGGGCAATTAAAGGAGACTATTCCAAGAATATGTATCTTTTTAATGTATTTCTATTTAATTTCTTCTTACAATTCCATAAAATATTATTAATAAAAAAAATTAATAAATAATAGTTCATAAATATACATATATTTTTTAGGTTGATATCATCATCTAAATTCATCTCCACTTATATGAAATAGTAAAGGAATTAATCGCCCGTGCATAAGTGTGAACTATTACCTCAAAAAACAGACATAATTTATTTTTCATAACTATCTCTCATGAATGGTTATAATGATGGAATTAATGTTCATATATGATATTAATTACATATTAATCATTATAATATAATAATATATCAATTACTTTCTTACTTTCCATGCACAAAAAAATGATAATATCATTTGTGCGTTGGTGTGAACTATCTTCTCCTCGAAGAGAGGTGATTAATTTTTATTCACTACATACATTTTATGATATATAAAAGTATATTTAAATGATTAATATTATATTAATTATATTATTATCAATATAGATAGGTAAATTATACTTACCTTCTTTTAATAATACTCATTTAAAATTTGAAACATTATTCATGCGTATGTGAGACCTACCATCTTCATGATTATAACATCATTCATTTTTCAAAACAATACTTAATGGTTTTATTTCAAAGAATAATTGATGCATAAAAATAATAATAATTTTAAGAATATTATTCAGAATATTATTGAATTATGACCACATAGATAATTGACGTCATACCAAGTTCATTTTCGACTAAAGTACCGACTCTCAACAAAACATCTATTATGAACATAAATTATTATGTAATTGTAATAACATGGCAATAAGTTATATAAAATTAATAAAAAAAAATAAAAAGGTTCTAAATCAAGTTAATAATTATCCATTGTTTACTATTAATGAATATAACGAACATACATGACAAATAAAACACAAGTTAAGGGAATTTGTCTCAATCTCCTTTTATTGAGGCATATTTTGATGTTATACACCACATTATTTTATTATATGGATAAAAAAGACCTATGAAATTTAATTTCTTTCAAAAAAATTCAATGTGAATCTTTCTATACTTATTTTTCTACTTTATTATCAAATTAAAATAGGAATGTTCCTTTTCTAATGTATATAGAGACAACGACTTCAACACCATCATGACCGTTATTTGATATTTGGCTTTCTCTACAAGACTTAATGTTTTTTAAAGAAAAAAAATAAATTATTCACTTTTATTGGTATTTTGGTCTTTATTTTTTAAATAGAATTATTATTTCAAAATCAAGAAATTATTTCTCTTGAGTTTCAAGGAAACATTATGAGTGAAATGTTAAAAATTGAAATCATTAATATATTATGATTATATAATGGTACTTGTACATTTGATGAGTGGTTACATGATAAACCAAGGACATGTGGTTTTGTGATAAACTAAAGATCGATGGTTATTTTATAACCTCCAATACATTGTTTAATGAAGTCTGTAGGATGCCTATTCTATTTATAATGGCGAAATGTATGGAAGTTTACCGCATGGATATTCCATTTAAGTATGATTATATCCCAAGAAACCTTTACACAAGCTATCTGATTTATATTATTTTATTGGAATATTTTTATTAAAAAACAGTAAGCAATGAGGTTATTTTCAAAGAAAATTATTTACTACTTCTTAAGGGTGGAATGTATTACTTTGTGATAAAGTATCCATGGGTTTTCATATTTTTACAAGACTAAAAAATTTCATTCCTTATGTATCCCTTGCAGAGATTTTTGTGATCATCCAAAGTTTTAAAACGTGTTTCCTTTGTATTGACACTGGAAAGGACAAATAGTATTTCTGGAATAATGTATTGAAGATATATTGCGAAAATATGTCACTTTTTATTTTAAAAATGGTTTCCATCGGTGAAAAAAATGTATATTGAGTATAAGTGTATGCTTATAATATATTGGTCTATATTGTAATAATTTTTCCTAATTCTATAAAAAAATTATACCTAAAAGAGATTTGGGAAAATAATGTGAATTTTAATATTAAAATAACTAGAATATGTAACGTTTATGGTCGGGCCCTTATATGTGATGAACCTAAGCTACCATCCTCTCGACTACTGTGATTCCCCCAGTGTCTTTGGGTAAATACTTCAATGATAGCCTACTTTTGGAAAGAAGGTAACAAATCATCATGGACATAGGAAAAATTAGATGTTTTAGGTTCTCAAAATAATCCTCATTATAAACCACCTGAATGTGGATGAGAAACAATAGTGGAAGATCGATGCGAAAAATCATGAAACCACGTTAAACCACCCACAATTAACTATCAGATATCCTTATTCTCATCCGGAAATTGTCACATTCTACCCATATTATAAATTTTCATCCTTAAAAATGATAGATACTTCTAAAAAAATGTTGTTAGTGAGCTCACATTTGGGTATCCCACACATAAGTTTTATCTTATAGATTAAGGTTCTAGAAGTGGAAACTCACCAAGGGAATAGATCATCCATAGACAATATTCTCATATTGATACAAAATCTCTATTGTGTACTCCACAAAATTATCTCCACCATAAATTTTGAGTTCACCCTAGTAGATAACTTGTGATGAGTCTTGCACATACATCCTTAGATGTTACATGTAGAATATAGCTTGTATAATATCTAACCATGGTTATAGGTCAGTGTGGTTTGAAAACTCACCGAAATAGCACAATATCTATAAGGGGCCAATGAACCTCATTGAAAACTTGTCATTCTAGAAAAACCACTATAATAAATGTGAAGGTGAGACCTTTATGAACACATAGTCTCCCTATTTAGACACCAATGTCCTCTATAGTCAGTCTAGAAATGACTTTTGATAACTATGTGCAATCCTCATCCCCTCTAGATGATATTTACCTTCTCTTTAATAGACTACACCAACTATAGTTTCATGAGTGTTTAACCACCTTGATCATTCCAATATAGTGGTGACCTATAGGGTCACTCATACAAAGCCTCTAATGGTTTTATAATGATGGATGACTAGTCGTATTTTTTAATAAAACTCTATGAATTGATGGCGATTCTCCCAACTATAGCTAAATTTCAACATGTAAGATCACACTGTTTCCTCTATAACCTGAATGGTCTACTTAGTCAATCTATCACTATAATGGTGAAACACCATGAAAAAACATAGTTGAGTCCGAAAAGGGTCATATAATCCTCTCCATAATCCCGATTTGAAGTAAGTATCATGCTATAAAATTATTTTAAAGGGAACTTAGTGGAGCTAGACTATCACCTGTACATAAAATGTGTTCCAAGCTATATATTTAACACTAATTTATGATAGTTAGGTTGTGGGTTAACTTCGTGAGTCGGTTAATGATCATCCGAATGGAATCATTTCCACTAGAAATACATAGTAACCCCATTATAAATTACATTGATGTAAAATCCAACTCCAACTCTAAAAGATTAATGGATTTATCTAAACCCATTGGAAACTGGTGCTCAGCCTTCACATGCAGACAAGTGAGGCAGAAAAAGACAAATTCTTCTACACACTTTTTTTACCTAGCCACTAAAACTGAAAGTATAGGTCTTTATACTTCTTTTCCACATAAGGATGTACTTCTAAAGTGTATGTACGACACTAAATCAACACCTCCACATCAAAAATCATGGGTACCATCATCTATCCTCTAAAAAGATATTTTTCTCTCTACTAAAAAAAATACATCACAAGAACATCCATTGGATATCTGTGTATGCAAGGACTCACTTTCTATATCCCCATGTTGAGACTCCCTAACATGCCAATGAATTGAGTGGGTGAAAACTATCAACTATAGGGAAGTTGCACCATCCTCATCCACAACAGATAACTACCAAGTGGCTAGTTTCTCTGATGCATCGGTCAAAAACTGTGAACTATATCTCCTATAAAGATAATCATTTTCCAAATTCCCCTTCATATGATTATAGACTATCTTGAATTAATAATCATATAGTAACTCTAGCCATTTTTTATATCTCAAGTAAAAATCCTTACAATATAATCTATACTTGAGACTCTTTTGGTTAGAATAGACGAGACACCGCTCAACCATAAGGTAGTTTCACCTCAACATTAGGGATAGGACTCCCACTACCACCCCAAAATCAGGGGTTTTATTTTTCTTCTCATGTAATATCATCTTCCATGACCCATAGTAAATCAATTCGACCTTCTAAATATAATAAAACCATTTTATGGTCCCAAATTCATCACAGAACACCACATACTAGACACCCTCTAGAAATATCAATATGAAAGAACTAATCAACCTTTTCCTCAACTAATGTAAATCTTGCTGGAACATATTTATCCACATTAAAGGTTTCCCATTCATCATCTAATAATTCAAGGGAGATAATATCCTAGAAAAATCAGGTAAAAATGTCATGTAACAACTAGGAAATAGAAGGATGCTTTCAAAACTATCATGTTCTTAGGTTGTTTGTAAGATAACAATGCCTCAACAATCTACAGTTAAACAAAAACATTGTATAATAAGATTACATGTCCCAAAAAGTGGACCGTCGGAGTATAGAGCTGTCACTTCTAGATCTTCCCATAATGTTGGTTCTCCTAGAGTAAGTCTAGGACCATCCACAAGTGTCTCATGTTCAACTCCTTAGATGCCATGTACGTGAATATTTCATCAAAGAAGACTACCATGAAGGGGTATATGAAATGATGAAATATCTGATGCATGAGTCTCATGAACACTATTAGAGTGTTCATCATGCAAAAAATTCATCAACAAGTATGCATAATGACCATAGACACATCTGAATGTTGGCTTTGGTATATCCTTATCTCATACTAAATGTTTATGATAGTCTGATATGAGGTCAATATTAAAGATCCATTTTGACCCACTCAATAGATCAAAGAGGTATTCAATCATTCATAGTTTTTTTTATGGTCACATTTTTAGGTTATGGTAATCCACACATAACCTCAAACTCATGTCCTCTCTTTTGGTGAAACAAAATTGGGGCTAACGAAGGTGACACAGTCCATCTAACAAAGATCATCCTCTATAGTTCCTCCATAACAACATGATCTCATGATTATCTATAGGATCCTTCCTATATTATTGTGAAGATATTGGGATTGTCCAGGGGTGTATTTCTTTGAAGAAGTATATCTCTTGATGGGGAGGTAAGCCTAGAGTGTCCCTAGGAAAGATAACATCATACTCTACCACTATTACATGGTACTGAAATATCATATAATAGACTACTCTAAGGGTCAAGCTACCCAAATAGTGATTAATCATATGTAATATTCTATATATGTTTCCATCCTACTCCGTATGGGTTTACTTGTCACCCATAAAAGAAAACCTATTCCTATCTAAGAAAACACACAACATCCTCCAACAAAAATAGTCAATATTTGAATGATTTGTGTATAGAAAATACGTGTCTAGGATAATGTTTTAAGGCCTAATAATTTATAAAAAGATATCCCACAACATAATCTCTTCCAAGTTTAAAATATCAATGCCAGCTGATGTGTGTGATCATTGAGCCACATCTGATAAGAGTCTCCATGTGTAAAGATCGATCTAAGGGGTCAACTAGAATTTCATGGTATCAATCTAGGGATATAGAAAGAAAAGAGTGTATTATTCATATATAGATCATAACTATATATTAGGAAGAAAAAACTCTGATCATACCACTAATCATCCAAGGATCTTCAAGGTCATAGCCATCAACTGCATGTTATTATCCTCGTCCCTAACCACCAATTCCCTGAGTCGGCGCGTAACACCTGGGGATGTTATGGAAATAAGTTAAACCGTATACCACCTCTAACTAATCTCCATCCATATTTTTCATGTTGAATAACGCTCGTACCTTCCTACACCTACCATTATCTCTATCTTGGTGGTCAATACACTACATCTCGGCCAGCTGTATGGCGAGTCACACAATATTAGGAAAGATATCCCCAATAACTGCAAGAGTAGTGCTACTTCTCCATAAGATTATTATAAAAATAATGTGATACTTAAATGGTAGACCCTATTTCTTATAATCAACTCTTGATACATCTCGCACAACCATATCTTAATTTCTTTCATCAACTACCTACAACCGAAGTCTCAACTCATTTGTGCCATCTTCTGACACCAGGCACCGACATCAACTCAGGCAGAAATATATCCAATACCAATGCATGATACACTACCACAAAAAAGGTAATATTCCTAGGGGTATCACAATAGATCAAATCTGTTTTTTTAGTTCTCATTTTTTCCCCAAGACCAAATGAATTTGTCATGTACCGCGTCTATCAAGCAACATCAGAGGTTTGTTAACCTTGATGAATACTAATCCATAGTCGTGCTGCTCTGCTAAAGTTGTACAAGCTACGAGATGTGCACATCTCACAACATAGCTGGCGTATAATACTCTTTGAAAAACTATTCAACTCTTCCCATGAAGGAGACACCTCATCATTTGATAAATTCACTGGATCCACCATTTCCCAGTAGATCCATGAAAGAGGATGATGTCCATGACTACCATTTGGTCTATAGGTAATGTAATGAGAATAAAGGACCATGTAATAGCCTTAAGGGAATCCTTATCCACATTGGGTCTAGATCACCCTAAAACTTGAGGGTTAAAGGACACTAAAACTCATGTATTGTTCTTGACCTGTATGCCACATTTTTTGGCACAGTCGACACAATCCATTTATCGATGGGTGAAGGTATGGATGAGAACCCACCCTGAAATACCACCTCTTAAATAGGTCCCTATATCTAAGCATCACCTATATGGGGATCTTCCTCATGATCCTTTTGTTGAATACTAGTTGGAAATCATCATGAATGAAGCCTAAAATAGGAAATCTATACCACTGTCAAAAAGCATATTTAATGAGTTGAATAAATAAGGATATGGAAACCAAGCTCATTCATATGTGATGTATATATGAATTTTTTCTCTAAAACATGTTCCTACAAATACCAAGTCAACAAGAATGTTAATATAGTCATCAATAATTTATATATCGGTCACCAAACCAACATTGGGTTCCCCATACTGAAAGACAAACTCAAAACACTTAATACTGCTTCCATAAAACCCAATCTAATCATACATTTTGAAAACATTCCAAACTCCAGTCCTACGATAAACATCTTTGATACCACACTATCATGACCAATCCATTAGGTCCTTTCTGACTAGTGGAAATCTAATTGTGACAACCCCAATCCTGCCTCTAATAGTCTAGTGGATGGTGATCAGTGCAATGTAGGCATAACGCTCACATGGGAGGACCTATCCTAAGGTACTTGTACACAATAACATATATCCAAACCCATAAAATTTTGAAAATAACGTACAACTGATACAAATTCATGTATACATATAAAAACCACATTTAGAGAACAATAATTAAAACTAGAAAGTGTAAAATGCTAAATACACTCCCATAAAAATGGAAAATATTTTCAACTTGAT
This sequence comes from Viscum album, assembly GCA_963277665.1. NCBI lineage: Eukaryota > Viridiplantae > Streptophyta > Magnoliopsida > Santalales > Viscaceae > Viscum > Viscum album. The sequence goes on from OY728125.1 coordinate 2,050,901,071, forward strand.
AGAATGAGGGGAGAAAAAGAAAATTTTACTCAGAGTATGAACCAAATTCTGTCTAGTCTAATAAAATCTTTGTATTCTTGAGATCCACCAAGAACCCCATCGAATAGGCTATCATCTGTGTAAGAAATGACATGTGTAGAAAGATCCAATGAAAGGATGAGTATAATAATAACATGTAGGAAACTAATAAATAACAAAAAAAACTGTATCAAGATAGTAGACATATCATCATAAGGGTTTGTAAATCAAAAATTGATACAAACAAAAAACTCTCAAATATACTTTTGATTGACACTAAGTCTCAAGGTATGATCATAACTACATTTACAACCTAAAATCCAACTCAAGGGTTTTTAGAAACAATATTTATATGGAAATTAATCCATGAATTGGATATCACTAATGGAATCCATCTAAGTTATTTTTCATGCAAGTCTCACCTCAAGAAAGTACGTGCTAGATTGTTGAATATATCTATAAATAGATGGGTGAATACAACCAGAGACATAGAATATACTAAAAACGTAATCTAGAATAACCTATTGTGTATCATATCAACAACCTTGTTTCTTGGTCACACTGATTCCTTAAACTTCATATTGGGGAGAAAATGATAGATGAATCAACTAAGGCCTCATAAAGGAATTATAGTAACTCTATCTATTATTAATCCCTTAGAGGGGATCAAAATACTATGTTTAGGAGGTAATGGATTGCTATAACCTCATAAGGATGAATCGTGGGAACACACGCTAATAACACTAGGCCACATTGAAGGGAAATGGGGCCTTATACTATCATAGAGAATGTATAAAACCTATACTTGGGGGTACACATTGTGCATTTCCTCACCATGGTATGTTTATGTATTTTCGCGTCACAAGGAATGTTCCTCCATATACATTGAGTGTCTGTAGAGGGTACATGGAATGAAGAGATCCACCAGCATGTACCCATTCACAATTGGTTATGCCCGTGTACATGGGGTCATTCCCATGTATTCCAACCATGTTAGTGCCTAAACACCCATGGGGTACATGTCAAGCCACTAGAATCAGGTCATACGACATGTGAAACATGTCTCATGGTGTGCGACATGTGTCATATAGAATGTGATTCTTAAAATTCCATAGAAAATATAATGGTTCATATGGGGTTAAATATAATGTGTTCTTAGGATTGAATTCAATGTAATGCAGGATTCTCTAGATCTTGCGAGACATGAAGCATTTGTCAATTCTCATACTATCTCCCCACTTCTTACATCACTAATTGGTGTGAATCTATGATCTAAAAACTCCTCCCTTATTTTTTACCTGACTATAGATTCCAATTCACTTAGAAAATTTAAATTATATCACCAACCTACTACCACATGTCCTAATGCACATGAGGTATGTCAATCCACTCTCGATCTTTCATACTTACCATTGTATCATGATTCAATTAATAAAATGTGAACCTTATTTTCTGGTATAAAACAATTTTTCTGAAGAAATATTACAAAATGATTTTTTGGGTTTTTATCAAACCAATAGCCAAAAGAGACAACATATGTGAATGCATGAAGAATGGGGATAGAAATGCACAATAAATAAGTTGAAAAACGAACATCAACAATTGTTCATATTGGCCCTGATCTATTTTTTTAAATGAAGAATGATTATACCAATAATAAAAAATATGAACAAATTTTCAAATCCCAGAAATAAACCTAAAAGTGTTACACAATCAATCCAAAAATCAGTATATTTGTATATTTTATTTTAATTAATCATGGTACAATTAATGGGGTAAGTATATCATTGAAATAAAACTCCCAAACCTAGGTAGAATCAATAAATAATGAATAATTATCGCATGTCAACATCGTTCATAAGATACACAACATCCATTGGTAAATTATCCTTGATCACAGACTTGATCTATTGATATTCTCTAGGCTCTCTTCCAAGTGATCTTCTCATAATATCATGTTTATGTGGGTGACCATTTGACTTGGTTATAACTATATATTTATAGTGGATTTTAGGTTTATGTATAAAAGCATAATAAAATAAATTAATAAATAAAATTAATTATTTTTTACCCGTGATGCATTTTTAAAAAATTCATGATGTTGGAAAACATTATGCTACATCTGTGGTCAAGACCACATTTTGGGATCAACAAAAGTCTTATATTTCCAATCTATGCCTTTGTGTTGGAGGAATGATTATATTTCAGAAAAACCATGCATGAATAATATTAATATACGAATTTTTTATAATATCAATATTGTGCTCTCCCATTCTCAGAATAATGATACATCTCTTCCCATGGGTCCAAAAATGTTGCTATATATTTATTCTTATGTGTATCATGGAAAAACTAGGAATGTTACAGAATATCCTTGGTTCGATAATCATCAATCCACAAATATTCATGAAATCCAATGACATCATAATCCTACTATAATCTTATAGGGTTTTGTAGATAACATTGTGAATTTTCTATAATGATAAATATATAAATGGATTTTTTGTTTTTACAGAAAAAATAATAATTTACTCAACAAACCCACCAACTACCATCTTAAATGGAGTATCCAATGCTGAACAACTTTATGATTCTCCTTGGATAAACCTATCATTTTGAAATCTACAACGGTATTTGATATTCTATATGAGGTCACAAATAATGATAAAACCACATGTTATGAAAAGACGGTTTTTTGTGATATAATATATTTAAGTTTTTATTATATCAATTCCAAGCTTCTCCAAGCCCTAGAGTTTTTCACTGACTCGTCACCTAGATATGAAAATATTCCTTAAGACATTTAAATTATTATAAAGAAAAAAATTAGTCCTTAGATATTCATATGAAAAAAGGATGGCTATTTTTATAAATATATATTTTTAATACCAATTAAAATATTATTTTTGAAAAAAAAAATTCACATATTATAGTTCGAAGTAACTAAAAAATATTTCCCCCCAATTCTCAAATTTCTTCCCAAAGACAAATATTAGTAATTAGTGGTATAAAAATGATATAAGTCATAATGGATGATTTTCCTATGAAATATGATCTTTTTGGGGTTTCAAACAATGCCCATTTTTGGTCCCCTCAATGAATTAATTCAGAATTATCATATTAAGAGATTTTTTTCCTATGAAGTTACTATTATTATCATTTAATTATCTCATAATTGGAGAAAATAATAACTATGAAGATTAATTTTGTACCAAGAAAGTTTTAATTTTTACAAATATTGCTCATTTTGTATGATTTACTTTATAGGCTTTTTATATCCCCACCACATTCCATTGAACGAATAAAACTTTTGAAATTATGCTATTTTAACTTATTTTTATAAAATAATTTATCTTACATGTTAATTTCAAATTATAATTATGTCTTTCAAAATTAATACACATTAATATTTAAGACAACTAATATAATGATGAAAAAGAAATTCAAATAGAATTGTGATCACAAGTCTACACAAGAACACTTTACTAAATTTAAATAATATATTTCATTTAGTTTAAATATAATGATTAAATATCCCTAATCAAATGTATTAATCCATGAATATTTAATATTAAACGATAACTCCACTAATGGAAATTTTTTTAGGAAAATAAGACCCAAACTAAGTAGTAAATATAAGGAAACATGAAATTAGTTTCCTCCAAAATTTAACCATATAAAATTAATTATGATACAAGAATTAATAAAAATTATGACCCTAAATCTCCACATTTATGATTGTGATAAACATTTATTTTTTTTATTTTTTCACTCTATTTAAAATAAACCATTCATTTCATACATAAATATTACATCATATTAGATTAATATTAAATATGTTTTACAGTAATAAATTCCTTTGGATCATAGGGGTTTAGTGTCTTTGGAAACATGGATATGTAAAAAACTTTTAAATAAAATATCTACATTTTTACCCATTTAGTTCTTCACAACTAGAACTCTTATCAGAAAAAACATACATAAAACCTTTCTCCATAACCCAATAATGGGAAAAATAATAAATGGTGAGCTCATATACTCAGAAAGGGAAAACATAAGAGATATCAATAAATGTTCATATGTGAGCATATGGAATGAATAACATCATGTGAACATGATATAATCAATAGATAATCATACAAGTGATTTATTATATCATAATCATGAAACATGGAATAAATATTTATTAATTGAATTATATAATACATATTATTTTGGGTTCATCAATAATCAATCATGTTCTATAATATCATGCCATTAGAATAAGACATGTTTTTTCCATTAAAATAAGTATAAAAATAAAGTTCTCAGTCAAAGATCACTATAAAGGCTATCATAGTGGACTGAGTTCACTATATATTCCATCATTTCCTTTGTCAAGGTTCACTCCCATGTCTCTATTATTAGAAAAAGTAACTTGTTGAACTGGGTTCAGTCCCCAATTATAGTCCTTATTATCTCTAGAGATTTCCTTCTCTACCTAGTGAATTGGAGGGCTACATAATTTTTGGACCACCTACTACATAGTGAAAACCAAACATATGTCTTCTGAGGGATCTTAAATCATTCATTATATAGTCAAATCATGAAGGTATATGGGTTTTAGAAACATTTTTTCATCATAATCATAAACCACTTAATGAAAGAGTAAATATGGTAATAATGGATCCTACCGTAATTGAACCAAATTAGGAATCAATGAATGTTGTTAAAGATAAAAATACCTTTAAAACATCTATAGAAATTTTTTTATAAGAATTAAAATTTAATTAGAAATCACTTATTCAAAATCAATAAATTACCAAAAATATTAAAGAAAGAATTTTATTTTCAAAGGAAAAAAGGAATCATATTGTAAAAACCAAAGTATTTATAGAATAATATTTATTAGTATTCTTGATTTAAATAGAAATTGTTAATATAAATAATAAATTATATGGTTTTTTATTTTGAATAATTAAAATTTCAATTATAGAATTTTTACTTTACAAAAATAATTTCATTTTTAAATTAATAATGTTTAAATTAACATAGTAAGAATTTTTGATAATTTTCTAAAAAAATTATTTTTTGGTGGATAGTAAAAAAATATAGTTTTTATAAAATACAATATTTTTTTGACATCATGAGGAAATAATTTTGACGTAAAATTTATTAAATTATTTTATAACTAAATTACTATTTTATAAGTTTAATATTTTGTAGAAATAATTTTGGGAATGAATATTATATTTTATACAGGATAAGTATAAAAATTATTTTTAGTGCAGATGCAGAGCCTACGTAGGATTGGAAATGTCAAATTTTCTTCATTATAAATAATTGGGTGCTGAAAAATATTTTTGGGACTTATTTTTGAATTATTATGTATAATTTATGATTTGAGAAGTTAATTTATATGTTTAGATTCATGTAACATTAATCTTATCCAAATTCATGTGCAATAATTATACAGGAAAAAAAGATAAAATAACTAATTTAAGAAGTTACTTTGACATATATATTAGTGATTATACATAATAAATGAATATAGAATACTATTTTGAACCTAATCAACTTATTTTTATGATTATAATTTTTTTAAATTTTTAATTCACAAATAATTAACATTAGAGTCTTTGAAATGCTGAAGCAATTCTTGTTCAAGTATAAGAAAAATAAATATAATGTTTTATAAAATAAATATAAGAACTGTTGAATGACCAATATTTTGGCTAAATAAATTTCTATAAGAACTTTTCTACCATTATCTTAATTTTATTGGTATTTTGGACATTTATTCCCTCATGAATCACACTAAATCCAATATAATATTTTATTTCAGATGGAAATAAAGTAGTCACATTATAGTTTTCAATTTGTATATTATGTTAATATGAGATTTTACAAAAAATTTATTAAAAAAATATTATTTTCAATTCAAATAAAAATATATTTGTCATAGCTTTTTTTAATTTTTAGCCAAAAAAATACACCATAATGGCTTTGAAAAAGATGATGCATTATTTATTTAATTAATGAAAAATAAAATTAATGACATTAAAAATAATAAAATAAATAAAATTTGATATTTTTAGGAAAAATAATTAATTCCTTAGATGAATATGATATGTATATGATATAAAGAAAAAATTTATTCGAATTTGAATCATTTTTTTTGTGATTAATGTCATATTTATGAATATTTTTTACTTTTGAAGAAATTATTTTTCCAGAATAAAATATATTACTAAATTATAAAAAATTCCAAATTTTTTAAATAATGAAAATTATTATAATATAATGTCGAAAATGTAATCTCATTTATTTTTAGTCCTTTTGTATGTCTTAATCACCACAATATATTTATTATATTTCAATAATTTTTTATTGTAATTTCTAAGTTACCCCTCTTATCAATTGTAAAATATGTATCCTTCCTTCACAAATATTCATCACCATGAGCCTTCATGCTCAATAATGAACTGCCAAATTATATTCTCCACTTCTACCTACTCACTCTAGAGGTCTTAATTTAGGAATAACACCATATTTTTTTGATCTTAAGGTGTTAAGAAAAATTATTTTCTAAAGAATATGATAATAAATAAACATATGTGGCGAGTTGAATTCAAGGTATGGGTATTGTTTTGAAGGAGTTATTTTTTTTATATAATCTTACATTTTAATGGAAAATTGGTTATTTTCATTCATTATTGTAGATATGGACATAATATATAATTGTTAGTGATATATTTTGAACTTTTATGCAATCATCTATTCTAATATTTATATCTTCTTAAAAGGGAATATTTCCTCTTGAAATGTGTATTTCTCCAAAATATAACGAATTTTAAAAAAACTGGGATTTATTTATGATTAAAATATTAAAAATTATTTTTTTCTATGATAATTATTTAAGAAATATTATAAACTATTCTTAGAGGGTTATGAATGAGAAATCCAGGTATTCTAAAATGTTTTCTCAAAATTTATCATTAGGGTATCATAAAAGATGATAAGATATTTGGAGTGAATCCATGACCCTAAGTGCATGATTTCCTACAAGTGATAATCCTTGTGGCCACATGGTTTTCATCAGACCTATCAAGAACCATTTTAATCTACAAAATATTTATTATTTTCAAATAATTTTTAAGGGAAACTCCTATCATTTTCCAAACATAATTTTAAAATGGGTTTTCAAAATGGTACATATTTTAATGGTTTTGAAATGTGTTCTCTTATGAAATTTTTATGAAAATATATGTCTATAAAATATATCAAATGTTTTTTGTCACATGTAAATTTTTTAATTAAAGAATTTTTCAATGTCTTTTAAAAGGATTTTATCATTGTTTTTAAAACCCCTTATTAGGCCAAATAATTACTCACCCTTTGTTTTAAAATTTATTTTCCACATGTTTAATAGAAAGTATCCGAATGAATTCCCTTCATCCACAGATGAAGCACACCGGTACGATTTTAGTTGATTTCTTATTTATTTATATAGTTTTGGTAATTTGAAATTTAATTGTCTATTCTCCCAAACCTAGATAAGAAAATTTCCTCGATTTTATAATGTACTGTGTATTTTTCTATTCTATTTTATAAAAAATAAGCATCATGTTTTATTACTAAATATGGAAGTTATATTTCAGAGTGTCACAATTGGTATCAGAGGTATGGTCTAAGAAACCTTTTAGATTAGACGTTGTCGTTTTCTTTTTATAAAAATTTAGCATTATAATTTAATTAAAAATTATTATTAATTAAGTATACAAATGAAAATATTTTTTTAACTCTTTATATGTAAATTCAGAATTATATGTTCAATAAAAGAATTGTGAGGGTACAATTTATTTAAGGGGAATAATATAACAACCCAAGTATTCTGAGAATAATATTTATAAGTAATCTTTATTTAAATTGTAATTCTTAAAATAAATAATTTATTCTATGGTTATTTATTTTAAAATTTTAATTTTTCAACTATATAATTTTAATTTGAAAAAAAAATTACATTTTTTATTACAAAATATGGAAATTATATTAGAATTAATTATTTTAATACTTTTCTAAAAATGTTTAATTTCTCGTAAATAGTAAAAAATATATTGAATAAAAAAACTGCATTTCTTGTATGACATCATGATGAAATAATAATGATATAAAATTTATTATATTGATGAATAATTAAATTATGATAATATATGAGTAATATTGCCTAGAAATATATTATATCAGGAAAAATATATTCTATTCGGGATAAGTATAAAAATTATTGTCTGTGCAGAGGCAGTGCATGCACAACATTGGTAATGTTAAATTAGTTTCTTCATAAGTAATAATTAGATGCTAAAAGAAATTTTCAAGATTTTTTTATTAATTATTATGCATAATATATTATATTGGATGTTAATTTATAAATTTACAGTAATATAAAATTAATCTTATCCACATTCCTATACAATAATTGTGTAGGGAATGAAAGGACAAAGATAAAGAATTTAGAAGTTCCATTAACATATATATTAGTGATTATATATAATAAATGAATATTTAATTTTATTTTGAACAAAATTAACTTATTTTAATGAATGATATTTATTTTTAATTTTTCTATTTTAAAAAATTAACATTAATGTTATTTCAACGTGGATTCACTTATTGTGAATTTATAGAAAAAATAAATAAAATGTTTTTAAATAAATTTATAAGAACTATTAAATGACCCATTTTTGGATAAAACATTTTAAATAAGAAATTTTATACCATTATATTGATTTTATTTATATTTATACAATTTTGGACCCACATAATTCACATTAACATTTTTATAATATTTAATTTCAAAAGGAACACAAGTTTTCACATTATAGATTTTAGTTAGTGTAATATTTTAATATGGGGTTTTCCATAACTTTTTATTTCAAAAAATAACAGTATTTTCAATTAGAAAAAATTTATTTCTCAAATAATTTTATTTTTAATTTTTAGAAAAAAACAAACCCAATAATGTATTTTTCAAAAATAAAGCAATATTAATTCATTTAATTAATAAATAAAATAAACGAAATTAAAAAAAATAAATACAATTTGATATTTTTTAAGATAATTAATGACTTCCATATATGAATATGAAATTTATATGATCTAATGAAAAACATTTACTCGAATTTGAATCTTTTTTTGATATCTTTAAAGTCAGAGTTATGAATAGTTTTTATTTTGAAAGAAATATTTTTTTATGAAAAAAATATATTGTTAAATTATTTAGAAATCTAAAAATTACTGAATAAAAAACATGATATGATTGTGTTTAAAGTTGAGTAATATTTATTTTTTATGACTTTTGGAAGTCTTAAACACTATAATATATTTATTATATTTTAATAATTTGAGTAATTCCTATTTTACCCCTCACGTCAATTATAAATGAACGATCCTTCCTTCACAAATATTCATCACCATGAGCCCTAAAACTCAACCATAGATTAAACAAATTATCATTTCCACTTTTACCACCTCATTCTAGAGGTCTTAGTTTCGGAAGAACACCATATTTGTTTTTTGTTTTAAGGCGTTAAGAAAAATGATTTTCTGAAGAAGACGAAGGTAAAGAAACATATGTGGTGAGTCGAACTCAAGTTGAGGTGATTGCTTTAAAAAAATTATTTTTATTATATAATATAATATTTTCAATGAAAATACATTATTTTAATTCTTTATTATATATATGGTCATAATTTATAATTTTAACTAACGTATCATGAAATTTTATGGAATCATCTATTATATTGTTTAGGTCTTCTAAAATATTCATATTTAATATTGAAAGCTTTATTTCTCACAAATATCTTCAGTTTTAAAAAAATTGTGATTTCTTCATGATGAGAAGTATTGAAATTTTATTCTTATATGAAAATAATTTATGTAATATTATGAAATTTTTTCTGTGGGTTATGAATGAGAAAGGCATGTCTTCCAAAAAATTTTCATAAAATTTATTAATATGGTATCGTATGAGATGATAAGATATGGGTAGTAAACCCATGAACCTAAGGGAATTATTTCCAACCCGTTATGCTCCAATTAGGCACATATTTTTTATAGGACCTTTCAAATATCATTTTAATTAACCAAAGAGTTGTTATTTTCCAATTATTTTTAAAGATAAATCCATGCATTCTTCAAAGATGATTTTAATATGGGTTTTCAAAATGATTATTATTTTAAATGTTTTGATTAGTGTTATCTTATAATTTTTTGTATGAACAATAATTGTTAAAAAACTGCATCAATTGTTTTTTGTTTGATATAATATATTATTGTAAATTATTTTTTAAATTATTTTCAAATGATTTTATTGTTGTTTTTAAAACCCCTTATCTGCCAAGTAATTGCTCACCCTATATTTCAAAAATTATATTATATAGGTTTAATAAGAATTATCTGAAGGAATTAACTTCACTTATAGAGTTAGTAAACCATTATTATTTTTAATTTTTTTCTTATATTTGTATATAGTTTTGATAAATTTTAAAGTTATTACATATTCTCAAAAAACTAGACCGTAAAAGGTCCTGAATTTTATAATGTATTGAGTATTTTTATGTTATCTTCTATAAAAAAAATTACACATCATGTTTTAATAATGTATTGAAATCTTAGGTTCTGGGCATTACACATATAATGTATGCTTTAAAGAAATGAGTATTTCTGATTATGGGGGTATCCAGTCATACAGTTTCTATTTAAAGAAAAATTGGTTTCAAAATTTTTATAAAATAAAAAAATATTCTTGTTTAAAAAATGATAAGAAGATTTGATCTAAAACAATTTAAGAATAATGAAATATATTAAAAATAATAATAAATAACATATTGTAATAGTAAAAACATTCTTGAAAATTTTTTATGAAAAAATGTGGTCTTGGAAGGAAATATTCATTACTAAAGTGTAAAAGATGGCGATTTACATTAAAAACATTGTTTCAACCTCTTGAGTACATAAAGTGAGGAAAATTAATATAAAATAGTAAATATCTAAAAATTGCCATATTTTAAGAAAATTCTCAAAACTTGGAGATATAAATCATATAATTCTATCATAATAAAATTTAATCATAATGAATCCAACTAAAATTACATTGTAACATAAAACCCTAACATCAAGTATGCCTTTCTTCATAATCACTATAAATTCGTATATAATAAATTTAAATTTATTTTAATTATATACTGAAACCATGATCATTCATATAAAAACTATTTATTATTTACTTATAACATCATATCACCCGTTCTTTAACAATCTTTCATTGTCATCATCTTTATGAGTTTATCTACATCATTTTTCAAGTATGTTTTTATTCAAAGGATATAGTCCATAAACATTGATCATGATTACCTCATATAAAAAAAATTAATCTTCATATAAATATAATTATATTTATTATTTAAATTTTTATAAACATTCATAAAAATCATTGATGAAAAAATAATTATGTCACTATGTCGATAGAGCAGTTCATACATAGGAACTGCATTATAAAAACCAATAAATTAAATAAATTTTTTCATTAGAAACATTTTTGAATAGAGATAATTAATTCAATTTTTTTGGGAAAGATCGGTAAATAGAACCTCATTTACCAACTTTTCTAACAAAACAACTTATTTTTTTAGAAATTCATAATTTTTTTAAAAATGAATTTCTTTTTTTATTCTATATTATCTCCCTCCCTACCCTCTTGGCCTCCTTCCCTGCATGCCTTGGCACAATAATTATTTCCTACCATACTCCGCCCAATATTTCCCACTACCCTACCTCCCCACTCCCCAATGCCTGCCTCACTCCCTGCCACTTTCCTCACTCCCTTTCTACTGCCTACATCACTCCCTCCCAACCCTACCCCCCAGCAATTTGTTACTATATGTCTCCTACTTCGCAACCTACTTCACTACCAACCACCCTTTCCCCCTCCATCCCCACCCTCCTCCTCACTCCCTCATTTCTATCTTCCTTACTCCCTCTACAACCCTGCCTCATGTGCGCGCATCGTTGCTTCCTCTTTGGTCCCTTGCGAAAAATTAAAGCCAACCAAATTTGAAACCTGCACCTGGACACTCCCAGATTAGCACCAGACAACTTATCAACACCCATTTATCTTTATTATTTCACATTAATATATATATATATATATAGTAATATATTTCCATATTTAAAAATTAATAATATATATAGATAATTATATATATTAATATACATATATTAAATATATATATATATTATTATATCTTCTATATATGTTTATTTTTAAATGTTTATATATATACGATTATATGTGTGTGTGTGTGATTATAAATATATATATATTAATATATTATAAAATTTATATATTTGATAATTTATTTGAATATAAATATAAATTTATATATAAAAATATAAACATATATTTATAAAATTATATAAATATTGTTTTATTAGTATATATGTTTATATATAAATTTTTATATATATTATATTTTATAGAATTATATATATATATATATATATATGTGTGTGTCTCTATGTTTGTATATATATATATATATATAACTATAATTATAATTTTTTTATTTATATGCATATTAAAACTAATGTAATTATAATTAAATAAATAATTAGCCATATTTTAGAACACTGGAAAAAATGTCCATAAAGTAGCCACATTTTCTTAAAAACATATCTATATTTAAAATATATTCATGTTTTCACACATATATATGTATACTTTAATTTGAGTTTATATATATATATTTTGTTTGTGTGTGTTTATATATATTAATACAAACACACACACATATATATATATATATTTTCATTGAAGTGTGGAAATGAGATATATTACCAATAAAAAATTCAACTCACAAATGAAGGGTGGAGATCAATGAGGATTGAACTCAAGACCCCCTTAAGATCCGTAGGGGTAGCTACCATTGAGATGTGCTCTATGGAATATATATATATATATATATATATATATATCTGTGTGTGTGTGTGTGTGTTTATATATATATATGATATTTAAATATATGTTAATGTATTTTTATACAAATCTAAATATATATATATATAATATAAATATATATATTTTATTTAAATGTCTCATATAAATATAAATATATATATATATATTATATAAATAAATTTAATTATGCAAATATATTATTAACAAAATTAAAAAATAATGGTAAAAATGTCACTAATTTTTCTATGTTTAGAAATTTTTCTATTTTTAAATTTATCAATAATTTTTTAAAAACATAGCTAAATTATAAAATATCTGCATTTTCTGAAAAACATCACTAAATACTAACTTTTTGTAGAGCTAGTCATGCTTCCATTTCTTTTGGATGGAAATAAAGATTGGTAAATATTAATTCTTCTTTATAGAATCATTATTATAATTTAAATATCATATATAAAATTTAAATATATCATAATAACCATCCATGAAAGATATTGTTGGAAAATGATTTGTATTGCTACGTGAAGTCGGTAGTCCACACGTACGCCCGACTGATCCATTCATCATCTATTGGACTCATAATAGGTGGTAAGTGTTTTTAAATAATAATAATAAAGTATAGGTATACTTAAGTTACTATAGAAAACATTTTTATGGATAAAATAGATTTAGTGTAATTATATGAAGAAATGAAATTGAAGTAGCTTGGTTATGATTTATACAGCTTCCTTAAGAGGCCTCATTTAGCTGAAACTGTGGACCCTAATGGATTTTCAATAAGAAAAGAGCATAAGATATAAGATTATGATAATGACTCTTGGAATGATATTTAGTATGTATTTCTTGAGATTTAGGTCTAAAATTGTTTGAATATGGGTGGAGTATAGGTTCCCATTTATAAGTGACAGTAGAGACATAAAATTTCATAAAAGATTTCAATGATTTAAGGTCACTTTCATTTGAATGTGTATTCAAATGGTTTGTAATTTGAGGTTTGAATATGATATGTTTTAAATATATTTAAAAATAATTTTAAAATTATGGATTTCTATCTTTCCCTTATCTCATGCTTCAACCCCCTAGTAAACTCGTTTTAACATTAACCATTGAAATATAATTTTACTATTTAAACCATTCACTATGAGAAAATATTAAGTAAAACCTATTAAAATATATTAATTATTATATTTCATAATATTAAATTCATTCTACCATATTAAATCATGATAAGTGGAGGGTTTAAATTTTAATTTAGTTCACAATCTACACTGAAAACCCGTTTTTGAAAAATTATTTTTGTAAGAATAAAACATAATTTAAATCCATTCTTTATCTTATAAAAATAATATAATGAATGTTAAAGTATTTTATTGAATATCTATTCTAAAAATCTCATTAAAATTATTTTAAAATAGATTATAAAATAATTTATATAGGTAAAATACATTCTTCACAGAATTTTATTTTTAGAAAAAAGTGTTTTTAATCCCAAAAATTAACTTATACCAAAATATATAATAATGATAATTTATATGTAATTAATTAAATAATTTTTAATTAAATTAGGCTTATTTTATATTATTATTAAATTAAAAACACAGTATTATATTTACTTGAAAGTAAATGACAATTTTAACAAGAAACATTATTTTTTACTATTCTTTAAAAGTAATTTTTTATAGAGAAATACTAAAAATTCTCTCTAATATAATATTGGCATGATTAATTTAAAAAATATTTTAATTTACTGAATTTGTTTTTTAAATAGTATAGATTAATCATAATTTTCATGATAAATATTGTAAAAAATTATCTTTGGGGAAAACATATTTTTTAAGTGTAAAATGACATTACTGAAAATTGAGTACTTATTTATTATGAATTAATCAATAAATTTGAATTTATAAAAACATTTGTGTATATTTATAATAAATTTATAATTAAACTTCGGGTCATATAATTTATCTTTTATGTTATAATGGATTACTATATCATAGTTCATATGGACTCCAGGTTTTGTGTTAGGTAAATTTTTGAATGCATCAATCCTTATTTAAAAAGAAATACATATAGACAGTTTAGTTGTTACACTATTTTTTAAGTACATATTGGTTTAAATTTTATTATTAATAAGTTTTTTTCCAGATAACACATTAATAATCATAATAAATAAAGACTAATGTTAAATATAATAGTGTTCCAAGAAGTCAAAACATAACGCATCGAATTATAAGTTCTCTTATGTTTTGTGTTTAACATCTCAGACCTTCCCAGACCATTAATTTTTATTATGGATGTCGGAACTATCATGGAATAAATTGGGTAACAAAGCTATATATTTAATGATTATGATTATGTATGAATGGTAGAATTGGTTCATGGACATAGGTGTTCTTCTAACGAATATTGGCTAAAAGAGGGTTGTCACACAGTTTGGTGTGATGTTCCACCATGTCCATATTTTTAAATAAAAGTAAGTATTTACCTTTACTTATCGAGTAACCCTTACATATGATTTTATATTTTATAATTAACCTTATGTAACCCTATATATCATAGTGTAACCCTTATAGATCCTTATATAAAATACAGTTACTTATACATATTGTAATTTACTTTATGAACCAATGTTTTCATATGTAATAAAACAATTTACGAGGTCATCATATGTAATGAAAAATTGTTATAGTAGTTGAACCCTTGATTTGTAAGAAATTTTACCATAATTAAATAGTGACAATCCTAATACATAAGAGTAATATTGTGGAATAAATGTGTGAATAAGGTGTGTTCATCTTGAAACCTTGATAAACAAGATTAATCTATTTGACACTACAATCTCATGATAATACAGATCTAGAATTGAAGATGCGTTACAATAATTTTGAGACCATATTCAATAAAAATTCATTCTAAATTTATTTTTTTGTGTGGAGGACCCAAAGTAATTATTATAAGATCTACTAGTTGATCTCATGGAATTCAAGGCATTCATTTGTGGTTACAATAATTTAAATATAATGTTCATATCTGTTACATTCATAATTCATCCCTTTTTATTATCATTATATAGTATTTATTTGGATAAATGTTGTTCTTACTTAAAAGTATTGATCTACGGGGGATTTAACAGTCACATTGTGGTAATGATATTGGATATATTTTAATTATTTCTAAATGTGAGTTTGATTTAGACCCACTATGGAATGAACATGACTATTCACACTGTGCCTCCATTAAATTCCAGTTTTTTAATAAATATTGTAACTCAATTTAATTATTATAAACCCTTCGACTTCCAACAATCCTTATGTGACCAATTAGTTATCTGTCAATACCCTTTTCTCCATTTGTTTTTATTTGGACATTGTCTCTAAGATATCAACCAATTTCAAACCTAGGGTGAGTTTCTCTTCTCATTACATATATTCAATCTTTTCCTTATTTCTTGTATAGGATGTGATAGTAGTTCATCTTATTTGTTGTTTTCATTTAGTCACATTTTTGTAATGGTTTTTGTAATTTTTGTGGTTGAGTTTCCTTACGTTTACATGGATTTGTGATATTCTCATACTGTTTATTCTTGCATATAAAATGTTAAAGATTTTGTTGAGGTTGGGTATTTGTGCCTTTTAATTCCTTTTTCTATGTTTAATTATACAACTACCTTGCTTAATATTTTATTAGATTGGAAGAATAAACCTTTGAAATATAATAGCCTTATAAATGGAATTTAATGGGGAATGGTGGTTCATATGAGATATCTATTAATTCATTTTATTTTCAAATTTTAATGAATCAAGATTAATGAGGCTATCATATATATACTATGTTATCTAAAATTGACATGAACAAATAACATCCATAAAAAGACAATAATTTAAATAAGGTAATGAAATGGTTTAATGGAAATCAATAACTTTTGAAATAATATTTTAGCTACCAATAGATAATTTCTATAAAAAAGATTATTAAAGAATAAATTTTTGTTTTTATTTTCATCGGTTTTATGTGGTTTACTTCTCTAGATTTGTGCTTACCTTATTTAGTATATAGAATCCTCAGATAGGGTACACTATATATGGTTTGAATGTATTTTACTTATTTTTTAGTGGAAGTTGAATATGGTTTTCAATTTTTGGAATAAGTAAATGTGGTCACTGATGAGTTTGTGGTTGAATGGTCTTATACTAGTTAGTTTGGGATGGTGTTGTGGGCATTTTATTGTGAATTATTTTTTGGTTAAATTCCATATGACTTAAGTATAATGTGGTTTGTGTGATATTTTTTTGATAAAATATAATTTGGTTGGTAATAATGGATATTATAATGTCTAGTTGGATGGAATGTAATAAACATTTAGTTATTAATAGACTTGTTATTAGTTAAAATGATTTTTTATGGTTATGATATACAAGGTTAGTGACTGATAGGTTTTAGGTATAAAATATGGATAAATTAATGGAATAGTGAATTTTAATAGGATAGTAAATGGTAATTAAATTATTATTAATGATGATTTTACTAAGTGGAATTTTTTTGATGATTTATTATTTTTCTTTCTTAGAAAGGTGAGGTAATATTGTGGTTTAGTGTTGGATGCTATTGTAAATTGTGTTAGTTGTAGTGAAAAAAATATAATTTGGAATATTACTATTTTTTTGTATAAACCCTTGGGATGGAATTTAATGTTCCAATTCTACATATTTTATTTTCTAATCAAATATTAAGCACCCCCACATGATTCAATTAACCTTTATAACAAAAAAATGGTCATTATTTTGGATGTTTTTTTCCAAAAAGCATGATAGTGGGTGAAAATATGGTGGATTACTCCCTCTTCCCCACTCTCCCTTCCTGGTGTAGTGTGGGATGTGATGGCCCATGATAGATAAATTTATATTAGTTCTAATGGTGATATATTCAATAATGTAATCTACAAAAGACATAGTTATATGGTTATGATGATTATACTTGGTGGGGGGTGTGTGTGGTAGCATTAGGGAAAAAGGTTTATATATGTCACATTATCATTTCACTATAATTTCAAGTATATGATTTGTAGCTGTGTTGTTATTGGTCGAGATTATGAAGTTGAGGTTGTGTGGCGGTATGTGGTGGAAGATATGCGACAGTGATAACGATGTTGTTTTTATAGGTGGTTTATTGATGTGATATGAAATATGAAATTAAAGGAAATGGATACATAAGTTATTGAAGGTATAAGATGTCTGTTTTTTGGTGTGTGAGAGGTAAATAAATGGGAATAATGTAAAAATGAAAATTTTAGACATATTCATTGGGTAATATGTTATTATATGTAGATGAGATATTGATAGAGTGTTACTTGGTGACATTGGGTGATAGTTCACCTATTATGGGTGTGTGTTGGTTGTGTTTTTTATTCACTAAGGCTTTAGTATGCTTCATTTTCATTATATTAGTGTATTGAGGTGGATCCAAATGATTATATTTTTATGATTATATATATATATGAATATATATTATTCTAGTTTCTAATATGAATTTAGTGACCGAATGGGGCATTACTAGCTTAAGGCCTAGTGTTTTTTTAAATATGTGTTCATTGGAGGTTTCATTTTGTACATTGTTTTTGGATATTGTGTTTTAGTAATAAATTTCCATAAATTATTGGACATTGGTATTTATTTTATATTTTGGAGGTTATTGGTGAATTTCCAGATGATACTAGGATTATGAGGGTAATTCTATCCATTTTTTTATTCTATACCCTTAGTTCTAGTCTTCAACCCCTGACCTATTATAAGTAGGATTTGGGGTTATACCGGTCTTCATTGATAGCCCATGTAGGGTTTCTAGTGGGGAATTTTTTTGAAAAGGTGTTTCTTTATTAATATATATATATATGGTATATAATTGAAGAATATCAACTATGAATTTATTGGTCAATACAAGTTCACATGGTCATGTTCATAACATAACTTGGAAATATGTTGATCCATATATAGAGTTTGTGATATGAGTTTTTTTTTGTTCTCCCCTAACTCTGGTGTGAATATATTTGGAGGTCGAAACACTTTTTGAAACACAGATACAACAAAAAAAACAAATTTTCCAAAATATACACCCATAAGTTTAAACTAAATAATGTAAATAAATAATGTACACCTTTTGATTGATGATATGATATCACATAGATTCTATCAGTTGATAATTTTTGGGATCACAGTGATACCATTAGTACAATATTTTCACTTATGGTATAAATTCTCTATATGAATCGCCAAATTTTTTTGGAGGAATTCAATTGTTGCATGGACTAATAGATCTATTAGTGAAAAAAGTAAATAAAAACATTACAGAGAGCATTAGTTTAGAGAATTTTCATATCATGATCTTAATTGTCAAATGAAATAAATCATAGATGGATTAAACCGATATTTATCATCTTGTAAAGAACTCAAATAATTTAAAATGTGTTACCAATTGATGAGATGTTTCATAAATTCTTCTAATGTTATAAATCCTTGTGACACTTAGTTCAATTACTCCTATTTATTGTTTTAAATTTATATATTCATTTGTTTATTCAAATTTCATTGAATTTCATAAAATGAAATAAAAATTTTAATATGATATTAGTGGTGGAAGTATGATCAAATAACATGAATTATTACATAACAAATTTACTATATGGCACAAAACCATGTCGTAGTGGCCTTCAATACATCATGGATTATAATAACAAAATCCAATCCATTTTTTATAACACCACATCCTAGTTTAGATTTTTTGAATTTATTTACATCAACATAATTTATGTAGAAAATATTTTTTCCATTATATTGATACCTAAATAATCTATGAAAAATGATAAAACCTATTGTTTACTCTTTAAAAATTATTTTTAAATAAATTGAACATTTTATATATGATAAAGATTAAAATTAAATTAATAGAATATAGAGGTAACCTTATCAGTGTTATTTAAAAATATAACAACCTGTAGTTTTTCATATATACGAATTATATAATAAAAAATAAAAAAATAGTAAAGTATAATGAATAATTATGTTTTAAACATTCCTTTTTTAAATAGACTTAAAATCATTTCCAACTATACTAATGAGATTATTTCAAAATTTGATTCACATATAGATTTTGTAATATTATTTTTTAATTTTTACATTAGAAATGAAATTCCCATTTTATGGTAGGGGTTAAGAGGTTCTTTTCAACCTTTTATATTATCCATGATTAAGTGAATAAAATTGAGTTTTAGTTGTTGAAAAATATTTCCAGTGTTCCAGAATTTGTTTAAATATCCCTTTCCAATTGTAGAAATATAATGGTGGATAATTAATTCAAATAAATAAAGTTTAGGAATTCGAATATGCTGATTTTTCTTCATATATATATTCCTTTAACTTATATTTAGTTCAACTTTATACTTCTCATGAACTAAAAAAAGGGTGTGTTATATTATTAAATTAAATTAACCATTTTTATAATATAATTAATACAACATGTAACATATATATAAATTATATATAATGTTACAATTTATTAAATTATAATATTTAAATTTAAAAATATTATAAATAGTTAATGTTTAAGAAGGACATTCATTAATAGAGTAGTTGATCTTTATATTTTTTATTTTCAAAAAAAAATATAAATAATTAAATTTTATTAAATTTGATTAAATAAAATTAAATAATTTTTTCTTATTTAGAATTTTATAATTTAAATGATCTGATTATTTGATCGCTTTCTAGAAATATTGATTTCGTAGTTGAAAATACATGTTTTAAAAAAAAATAACTTTTAAAAAATTATCAATATATAATAATTAAATTAATTGTTATAGAACTATTTATGTGATCAATATGAAGGAAAGGAATAATATTGTACATTTTAAAACTTTATCTGACTGTAGGAAACACATTCTTGATGTTTTAAGAACAAAATAAAAGTGATTCTTTTAAAAAGAAAAATATTATATATCATTTAATTAAGAATTTTTAAAAAATTTCTCCTTGTGTTGATTTTAATTTATTAAAAAATTCATTTATAACGAAAAATTAGTAACCATCACAATTTTATCTTTTATATATGTTTAAATTTTAAAATCACTATTTTATTTTATAAAAATATTTATGTGGGAACTGTGTTTCATTTAAAATCATATTTTATCATAATTGTGAAATTAATTAAGATAAATGGGTATAAACTTATGAATCATCATGTCAATGATTTGTAATATGGATCGAATTAAGTTTTTTTAATAATTTATTGACATGATTAAGTTTAATTCATGGTGATAATTACAAAATAGACTAATCTAAGGTGGCTTAGATTTTTCTAATTTATCTTGACCTTCAAGAATTAAAGAAATATTTTATCAATTTTAAAGTCCAACCTCTATTTCATAACAACCTCTCCCTTCCTCAATCCCCTAACATTCATGCCTTTCCATTATTACTCATTACGTATCATTATTTTCCTAGGAAATGAACCTCTTCATCAATTATTAAAGGGGTCTCACATTAACCCTTTTAGTAATCCACTCCTATATTGAGTATTCCTTGAAACCCTACCCATATTTACTCTCAATAAATTCCTTTACGCACCCCAATTCCGTTGTTTAGTAAATGTTATCATAACTCCATAAACTAAGGTGTTATTTAAAAGGAAGATCATTGTCTAAATGTTGATAACATAGATTTCTTAACATTTCATTATTTTTTATCCTTTATAAATTACTAATAACCATATTATAATAATAAAATTGTAATAAATAGTCTATTGGGATGTTATATTAATTATACAATAACCATTATTTATCATCTTTCATCTACTTAGAAAAATAATAATTTTTTTAGTTCTTATGTGAGGATTACCACCTCCACGAAGCAATGCTTTATGTTTTTCATCACCATAATTGATGGACATTATTAGAGATAGCATTGAATAATAAAAACAATACATAAAATATATTTTAAATAATATGTCATCACTTAATATCCACCATAACCCCTATCATTTTTTGTGCAACAGAAATTCTAATCATGCATGGTGCAGACTACACATCCAAAAATAATTGTTTTTCCTTTTCCTTCTAGTTTTTCATTATTTATCAACAATTATCCTAATATGGTTATGAATCATAAAAATATCTAATAATATCATTATGATTCTTCTATAATTATTTTATATCAAAATGAACATCTTATTAACCATACATACGAATCATGTTAAAGTGTGTTCATATTTAGGTCAGTTTGACAACCTACATGAACAATGCTGTGAAATTATTTTATGGATAATTTTGAAAACCTAATTGAATGGTTAATAATATATAAATATTTAAATAATTTTTTAATCTTTGTTTAGGATAGGATAAAACAATATTTATCCCATTAATTATGAAAACAACCTTCATATGTTGAAAATCGGTAAAAAAATGTTCATTGTCGATTTCATCTTTAAGGATAAAGATTAAATTATTCATGTAAAGAAATTAAACAAAATAAATAATTATAATTAATAAATTAGAACATGTGTAATGAAATTTTAATTATGAAAATTTTAAGAGGAACTAATATATACATCCCTCCAATTAAACTACTGTAAATAGTCTAAACTATGAACACCCCATGAAATCTAGATGATTGGGGAGCAATTGGATATATGAGTAGAAAATAAACCATGATCATGTAGATAAGAGTTTATTATATAAAATTAAATTTAAAAATATTTTAACCTTATACACTCATATCATCTTATCGACAAAGTGGGTATTCAATTTCGCATTCAAGATAAACAAACTGTGAAGAAGCTCTATCTTTCTGAAACAACTGAATTGAAGAACAATTTGGTGGAGGTGGCCAAATTTTCAATTAAAATTTATTTATATAATTTTGATATTACTTACCTTTTAAAATTTACCAATAAGGGTTGTATTTCACATTTTTTACTAACAATGATTTTAGTGATGAAAGAATATCTACAAATATTCTATATTTGTATCGGTCATAACTCTAAAATGGGAGAAAAATTAGAAGTAAAACGACCTAAAAAGATGATTCTTGGAGATATGTGGGGTTTGAGAATTGGAATATTATCATCATGGGGAGATTTTATTATCGTATATACTTCCTCTATTAGTATTATTAAATAAGGTATTGGTGTTTCAAATCTATTTCATTGATGATTGGATTTCATAGAATATAAGAACCATAACCTTAAACATGGAAACATTAAAAAAATATGACATATGGTTTGATATAAATTTAAAATATCTACAATCTGTAATGGAATTTATAAATCTTTTTCAAAATTGCCTCATTGGTTAGTAATCTAATCCTATTAAGATGAAATATCAATAACCCATGGTTTGGGAACTATGCCGATGTTTTTGTGGAAGTTGACATTTCCCATATAATGGTTATAAGGGATGTTATAATAATGAGAGATGATATCATCATCCCTAAAATGAAATATGAACACAAATCCAAATTATATATTTACAATAGCTTCTTTATTCATTAATCCTTCCAGTGGAATAAGGAAAAAATTCTCAATTTTATAAAGAATACAGACATGAATAATCCTCTAATATAAGTTCATTAGGGAACTATATGGTCCTATAACCTAGAACATCTAAATTTTCATCCCCTAAACCATTCTCCACCGTTTCTATGTGTAAGGAACCTAATAAAAAATATTTTACGTTGTCCCATGGACCTCTAAATGCTACCGAGACATCTTCCACCATTGGATTGGTAGAGATGGATTTGGATAAGAACATAATAGCATTGATTGGAATTGTTCAAATGGAGGAGGATTTTGAAACACTCCACTCTAAACATTTGGACATCCCCTTACATGATAAATTCATATTGGACTACATCATGTATAAGATACCTGAGCATTGGGAGATCAATTTAGCTCATGCATTTGAAAACAAAACAATCATAGACTTGGTAAAAGATCATAGGTTTGATAGAATAGTTGATCCCCTAACCCTGGAGCTAACCCCTATAAATAAATCACAAAAATGAACACATGATAGTACTTTCTCTTTTGAGTAGGTGGAAACTATCAAGAACAACTTTTCTATGAGGTTGGACCCTCATTATGAAGGGGAGGAATGTATCATTAAAATTTCCTTATCATAATCTATTAAAAAACAAATCCTTATGTCTTCCCCTATTGGGTGAATTCCAACAATATGTACACTCTTCTTGATGGTATATTCTATATTAATGGCATCAAGGGCTTATAAATTCCTAAATATATCAAGAATGATATTTAACTCCTTGTAGAAATTAATTCATAACAGAGACTACAACCTTCTTGAAAAGGAATAAGAAAGGTAAGTGCAAATGAAAAAAAATCATACGTATATGACATGGAAAGGAGGGCCTCCGAAAAGAGGTGGTTATCCTAAGAAATGAATCATTTATACTATAACTGTCAAGGTCTTTGTAATTCACCCATGATAGAAACCCGTATAAATTATCTTGTGACCTAAAACCCCCTTAATTTGACATACAGAATAGAAATTAATTAACAGAAAATTGTTATCCATCAAATGTTCTTCCCTCAACAACACGTTTTTCTCCAAGAATTCATATGGCACTGACCTAAACCACCTCTGCATTTTGAATCCCAATAGAATCCATATCCTTAAATGGAACTAAAACTCTCATTTCAATTCAGGTTCCTTATCTAATCACTATTGCACACTATATATCCATTTTTTTCATGCATCAACCTCTAAAATCAAGAAAAATGATCTATGAAAAAATATGTAAATGAAACCATATAACATGAATCACCAATAGATTATTATCAGTTTTTTGAATAATAATTTAATTTTAGATTGAAAAAAAATTAACTAACATCAATAGTATTACTTCCTATGAGTTTTATACTTGTATTCACAATTAAAACCTCACTGAAGTACCAACTATTACAGATTATTTAACATATAGTTGATACAAATTTAATGGATGATAGGAAAGGAATCTAGATAGATTATTTCTCATAGTTGATGCAGAGGTGATTTTATGGGGATATCTATATTCACCCTTTCCAAATACCACTTAGATCATAATCTTCTTAATGTTTATATATCATACCACTTGTTAAGGTCATCCCCTCTTCCATTTAAATTTAACCATGTATGAATTTTTACTCTCAGTTTCTATGAAGTTGATATGGATTATTGGAAGTTAGACTACCAAGGGAACCCCCTAACCAATGATTACTATAAAACTGAATCATATCAAATGACTCTAAAGTGAGGGGTTTGAAAATTATTATATAAGATGGACCATGATATTAATGATCTTGAGGATCACCTTTTCAAATATCAAAACTAGAACCAAAATAAAATTACCCCCTCAGGGGAGGAAATATTATCCCTCTAAAATCTAGATAATATTTTTGATACTAGAGAGGTTTCAGACCAAAAAAACTCAATATAATATGATTTCAAGATGGGTATAGGAAGCCAAATTTTTTATACAAGAAGCACATAGATAAAATAGTGAAAAGAGGGAAAATTCCCTCAACATTAAGGTTGTCTCTTCACCACTGAATGTAAAATTTCTGATGATGTGTTGGAACATATTCAAGGGCCCTATTCTGATGATGGTGTTAAAAAACCCCCCATAATGACTTACAATATTCCTCCTTGTATTTTGGACCAACAAAAATGAGGTGTCACTGAGAACCCTTATGACGAGGGATTTAATACAAATTTTTTATCCCACATCATTGATTGTTCTATTGAACCTAATTGATTCACACAAAAAAATCATTTTCAATTTGGACATTTTTAGGATGAGATGATTACTTCTATTAGAGATTTTTTTAGTTATGATTCTATGCTACATTAAATTAACTTCAACTTCATTTACTGAAGAAGGATAATTCCATTGATATCTAAGACTTCATTCTGTTTTCAATTGGAAATGATATCCCTAAAATCATTAGACAATTCATTATGACAAGGATATGTGGCATTACTAGGGACACCATCACCTTAAATGATTTGGGTTTCCTCTATCATAAAAGAATCCAAAACTCTCTATTTACAAATTCATAAAGTTTTTACTTAATAATGATTAAATTTATGGATGGTGTCTTTTATAAAAAAGAACTAAAATATCTTTAGAATTTGACAAATAATAGTGAATCATTATTAATTATTGTTTCAGGAATTATAGCTTATAGAATTTTTTTACTAGATTCATTAGCACCATCCCCAACTATGAAAGTATTTCTATTCTAATTAATGGATCACCATTTCAGTTTTCCACCATAATATGGGTGTTATATGATTCCCCAAGAATATTTATATTTATCATAATAATATTTTTTTAGTTATTAGTATTATTATTATTTTTGTTTTATTTAATTTTTGTGCCATCCAAAACAAATGTCTGCAGAATATAATAAGAACAATTTTATTCAATAGAAAAACTGATATATTTAATTTATACAAGAGATTACAATATCTCTAGGAAACTCAATGAAAGACCTAACACAAATGGAAGGCTACCCAACATCACAACGAGACTGATTAAGTATCCCTCTCCCCAAGAGTCCACTAAAACAAAGAAAAAAATATTGAGAAGAATTGAAACAATACAAATGGTTATAGAAATGTAGAGCACCATCCTCTTAGAACTATAAATGACCATGATCCTTAGAATACCTTGAATAGGTATTTATATGGCTAAGTCATAGTTTGTGTTTTATAGTTACGATTTTTTTAATATGACTGTTGGGTTTGGTAAAAGTCATAAAATTTTATAACTGTCATTTATTTTTTTCATTTTTACAATTTTAAGTATTCTATGTATTTATGTATTTAATAAATTTTAATTCTTTTAAGTACCTTAAATACTTTAAGGGTTTTAAATGCTTTAAAGTAAATTTTTTAGTTAAAAAATTTGTGTTTTTAAGTAAATTTAAAATTTCAAAATAATATCCCCTCATGTTTTAAAAGAATATTATTCTTAATAGAAATAAAATGTTATCAATTATTTTATATAAAAATATATATATTTAATGCGTTTAAAAATTTATGGGCATGTCTTAACTGGGTTGGAGTACCCTCAAGGGGTCAACCCTAACAATAAGAGACATCTACTTGAGTTCCTAGGCTCTTAAAGGTCTCTCGAGTGGCGCTGGGGTGAAATCCCAAGTTGGCAGGGTGTGAGGCAAGCCTCACAAAAAAGGAAAATGTATTGGGACTAGTCAGGTGCGAGTAGGGGGTGATCCAGGTCATGCACCGGTGCAGGTGTGGGTGGTATAACACCCGCGGGTGGAGTCCCATGTATAAGGACTCCAATGTGTGTGCTTGTGTCATCAGAAGATGGAAAAAACACACTAAGACTTATAAGGAGGTCCTGAAACTCTCCATGTTTTGATGTGGGATGTAGATTTTTCTACGGAATGCGATCCAAGCCGTCCGATCTCTCCACCTGAGTTCTTAGGTATCTGCAACAGTTCGGCCTTCCAACTCCACCACCACATCTTATTGTTGCTAATTTATTCAACCGTCTAATCCAGATGAATTAGATCTCAACCATTAAACCTATTTAAAAATCGTATATCCAACGTGGCTGTCTGATTGAAAACCATATCTAATCTTGACTGTTTTTTCCTTTTAAAATGTGTCGAGTCATCGTAGTCATCTGATCGGACCCATGGATTATCATATCCCTCAATTTCTTTTCCCTTCTTATTCTTCCACTTCCTTGCACCACACCAGCCGATATTTCACTCTCCTCTACTGTTCCTCTTTAACCCATGAGTCTTCCCATCACTCTCCATAGACCCAACCACTTTATTTTTTCATGATTCCACCATAGAATGTAATATTTTATTTCTAACCCCATTGGATTCCCATGTATGTTTCCCATGAAATACATATACTATCAAACAACTGAATCATTTTAGATCTACGTTGATTATGGTTTTTTCTTGTCTGAAATATTTATATTCGGGTTTCTTAAATTAGATTTTATGTTTGGGCCACATGATATAAAATATAGATATATTTAGTCTATATTAACCCATCTTACACACACAACCCGACCCATTTTCTTCTCCGCAAACTTCTATCATCCTCTACTCAACTCAACCTCACCATTGAAGTCTAGTAAGGGTTTATTTAGCTTTGTTTTTGATACTTAAAACACGTATATAAACTAATGTGTATATATGGATTTTCATAGCTTCTAATCCTAATATCTTTTAGATTTTTGAATTTGTGATTGTTAGTATTTAACTGATGCTTGGATTCATATAATACTTATAAAGGTTTACTTATATTTTTTTGAGTTTTCTAAACACACACACACACACACATATATATATATGATTATATATATATTTTTTTTAATCCTAATCTGATTTATGTTTTCATATAATTTATAATAGTGATTAACTAATTTTTTTAAGTATATAAATATTTTAAGTATTTGTTAAATTTTGTTTAGTTAATAATATCCCATATATTTACTTTGTGTATATATAGTTTTTTAAAACACTCAATCCTAAACTATTTATAGTTTTTTTTGAAAAGGGTTTCTAAGTAATTTTCTTTTCAATTTTGTAAACTCATATATTTAAATTTGTATATACAGTTTTATATAAATGGAACACTCATCCTATTTTATGATTCTTTTAAAGGACGAAAAATTATTTTACAAAGGGTGTTTCCCTACCGACATATTTTACATAAGGATTATTTTTATTCACTATTTAATCATGAAAAACCAATATATACATATATATGTATATAAATAATATAAAAAATAAAATTTATTTTTGTGGCATAAATATATATGTATAAACATATTTATGATCACTTTTTTACATGTTTTACATTTGTAAGTTAGTCTATGAATATAAATTTTTCTATTACATGAACTAATTATATGAGTGATCTTGAATACTAATTTATTATTGAAAATAATGATAGTACCATATTTTTTACTGTGTGTCCAAAATTTTCAAACAGATCATAACCTTATTGTCATTTCATGCATACATCCCAATTTATAATTTAGGATAGAAGGGTTGGAATTATATTTATTTTAATACATATACATATACATGGATAGGCATATATAGTGAAGTGTGTTAAATTATTTTCTTATGAAACAATATCTAACATGAAATGAATGTTTTAGATTTGTAAATATTATATTTTAATTCAGGATGAATCTACCACAATGAATACTATTAATTATTAAAGTTTATGATTTAATTTTATTGACACTCCAATCTATCAGGGTATGGTTTAAAAAGGAATGATAAGTATCTTAAATTCAAAAACATGGGTTTCTGTATAAATTTTTTTTACTTTCATAAAAACGGTTTTTAATTTACGAGTCATTATTTTATGAGACATACCTAAACAATCTATTAATTTATGTGCAATAGTTATAATCACATGTGAAAAAGTGTATCTATTTTTTCATACATGTCATTGATAAACTTGATATAGGCATAACCTAAAGTATAAATAACAAACCATGTAATTTTTAGATTGAAGATTACATTATTTCCTGAATCACTTTATTTATGAATGTAGAAATTCATTTCAAGTTCAAGATATATCTTCTATGATAATATATGGATTAAGAATGAAACTTTACGAGGTGTTATGTTACAATTTAGATAGTGTAATGAACTTATTTCATCTATGAATAAGATTTAAATGAATGAATGTGGTATGGGTTAGTTTGGTTTGTTTAATGAATTTATTGACCTGTGATAAAGATTAAAATAAATCAAATTGGTGTGGGGCACATTGATTTAAAGACATTTTTAAACATATGAGGACTGTATAGGGCTTATTATGTGAAGGGTGAGGCCCACTATAGCCTCTCGATGAATCAGTATGTCTTAGAAGGAAAAATAACTCTTGGAATGAGGCCTTGACAGAATGATTATGTATGGTCTTGGTTTTAGGGCTTGATAGATTGTTTGTGATTGTCCTGCATTATGCATTCTTTCATTATGTGATCGGTACATAACCAAACATGTGATTATTATACTAGTAGAATATCCTTGGTTAAGAATCTTGTACTTATGATTATGGTAATAAATTCACATGGCATAATGATGTAAGAACTTTACAAATCATTTTTAAAGGAAGCTTAGCATCTATTTTTAGAACTTCAATAAAAATGTTTGAAATTCATCTGTCATTTCATGAATTTCATTTACTGTGATAATTGATTTATGATATTGTATTTTGTGTAAATCATATAAAGAATTATTTTATGTTATAATTTGTACTTTCACCCTTTCAAGTTACCCTTAAATTAGTTTGATCAACCCCTGATTTATATGTATCATACCATGCATTAATGTACAAGTATGTATAATTTGAAATGTGTTTTATTTTTGGCCATTAAATAAAAATGTAAAATCTTGTGTTTGAGATTTCTCAAAAAATTATTTTTAGTAACCTATAAAATAGATGATGAAGTAATATAATAAATGTTATTATCTTTGAAGATAATGTTTTTTGTATAATTATTTAAAAGTGTTGTTTTAAAAAAGGATTTTTTTAATTATTTTTAAAACCCCTTACTCAGAATTTCTAATGTGCGTCCTATGTTTTTGATTTGTTTTAACAAGCTTAAAAGATTTTTTATCTTTGAGTTATTCTATGTGGTGGTAGCACTATAGATTTTATCTCTTATAGGTTTAAAGAAAAGTATCAATGTTATCTAGTTTTCCAGAACCTAGACCAGGAAGATGCTCTGTGATGGGATGTGATGTGTAATTTTATCAACATATTATATCAAAAAAATATTGCACTCCATGTTTTAGGCATGATCTCTAGGATTTAGTGGTTGGGTCATTGGAGTTGGTAATAGAAGAATAGTCTAGAAAATATTAGAAAATTAGAACAAAACTAAAAAAATGACTTTTCTTTACCGATTAGTACTTTTTATTACAATTTTCAGATGGAAGGCCAGGTTTTACCAACAAACCTTTTGTCTTTCCCTAATTAATTACTTTATAAAATACTTGTCAAGTCGTGTTCATATTCATACCATCCTTTCGCGAACCTACATTTGTCCTGCAAACACCAATAACAGGTGTCAAACAACCCAAATTATCTTAGACTTCACCAAAGACCGAGTCATGTCTACTAATTTATGTCACATGCACAACATTCACATTATGCACATAAGGGAATGTACTATGAAGGGTTATTTATATGTTTCAACCTATCTAAAACTTATCCACAGTTTTAGAGATTCTGAGAATCTATAGTGGTGGGTGACCCCCATACAATATATCTGTTTTAGAATCTGGTTTTTAGCATGTATTGAAGAATTTATGATATCCTATTTTTGGAAAACAAAGTTGTTCGACTACTCTATCAGAACCAAGTTTATTCCGATATCTCTGAACATAACAACACCCATGCCACTCTCTCAAGGAAATACTGCTGTCCACATGAGTTCAGCCCTAGACGTTTGAGTTGAATTTTGGACCATGAAATTGAAGAATTTAAAAATGTTTTTGGGATCAACATGAAATAAAACTTAACAAGAAAGTCTCTGACGGTGGTGGACCTGGAGAAGGTATAAATTAAATATTGTTTTTCACTCAAATTTTGTTAGTTAATAATTATGGAAAAACATTTTGTAGGGACATCAAGGGTGTTTTCTGTGTGCTAGTGTTGTGGAAGCATAAGAGTAAAATATAATTGCGAGGGCACAATTCTTTTATGGGAGGGATATTGTGATTCCCCAAACATATTTATATTTTTAATAATAATTATTTGTTAGTCCTTAGTATTATTATTTTTGTGTTTTGTTTAATATTTTATCCATCCAAAAAAAATGTGTGAAAAATAAAATAATAAACATTTTATTCAATAGAAAAACTAGTACATTAAATTGATACAAGAGATTAGAATTACTCAAGGAAATACATTGAATGACATAATAGCACAAATGGAAGGCCACCCAACATCACAAGGAGACCGGTTTAGTAGACCTTATCCCTGGAGTCCACCAAAACAATGAAATAAAAAATGATAAGAATAGCAATAATACAGATGGTCAAAGGAATATAAAACACCATTCTTTAAGAAGAATAGATGACTAGGATCCTTATAATACCTTGAATGTGTAATTATACTGTTATGTAGTCATTGGGTTTTTAAGGTAAAAATTGTTTTAATGTGACCATTGGTTTGGGTAATGGTCATAAAATTTTACAATTGTTATGTATTTTATGTATTTTGAATATTTTAAGTATTCTATGTATTTATGTTTTTAAAGTATTTTAATTTTTATAAGTACCTTAAGTATTTCAATGGTTTTGAATACTTGAAAGTAAAATGTTTAGTTAATAAATATGTGTATTTAAGCAAATGTAATATTTTAAAAAATACATGTTCATGTTTTAAAAGAATATTATTCTTAATAGAAATAAAATCATATCAATTATTTTATATAAAAATATATATATTTCATGTGTTTAAAAAAATTATGGGGATACCTCAACTAGGCGAGTTAAACCTAAAGGGGTCAACATCAGCCATAACAGATATCTAATTGAGTGCCTAGGATCTTAAGGGTGTCCCAAGACGTTCTGGGGATAACCCCCAGAATACAATCACAAAATGGTCTTTGTATATGGTTTTGTCTAGTGAAAGAAGAGGGCGAGCCAAGTCACGCACCGACACAGGTGAGGGCGCCTAGTGCCCACAGGTAGAGTCTTGTGTATAAGGATTCCGGTGTGAGTGTGCTTGTTCCATAGAAAGATGGAACAACACACCGAGAATTATAAGGCGGTCCTGAAACCCTCCCTTTTTCAATGTGGGATGCAGATTTTTCCGAGGGATGAAATCCAAGCTGCCTGATCTCACCACGTGAGATCTCGACCATCCACACCAATATAGAATTCGAAATCCACTGTCCAATCTTATTGCCACTGATTTCCTCAAACATTTGATCCAAATGTGTTAAATCTCGACTGTTAAACATTTTTAAAAACTATATATCCACTATGACCGTCTAATCAAAACCCAGATCTAACCTTGACTGCTTGTCCCATTTTAAACTCACCGAAGTCACCACAGCTATCCGAACTGATCCAAGAATGATAAAAACCCTCCATTTTATCCTTATTATTTTTCTTATTCCTCCTCACACTGCAACAGCTGATGTCGCGCGATCCTCCACTACTCCTCCTTAACCTGTGATTCCTCCCATAAATCTCCTTAGACCCAACCTATTCATTTTTCCATGATTCCACCATGGAACAAAATATTTTATTTCCAACCCCATTGGATTCCAATGTATGTTTCCTATAAAATATATATTTTATCAAACAACCAATTCATTAAATATATATATTTATTATGGTTTTTGTTCTTATCTGAAATCAATAGATTCAGGTTTCTCAAATTAGACTTTATGTTTGGGACATAGGATATAAAATATACACATTTTCAGTTTATATTAACTCAACATGCACACAGAATCCTACCCATTTTCTTCTACCCAACCTTCCATCATCCTCTTCTCTGTTAAAACATTCCATTGAAGTCAATTAACGGTTTATTTAACTCCAATTTTGATATGAAAAACCAATATATACACTTATGTGTATATGAAAATTTTCAAAGCATTCAAAACCAATCTGTTTTAGATTTTTCAAATAGTGATTATCAGTATTTAACTAATTCTTTGATGCATATAATACTTGTAAAGGCTTACTAAGAGTTTTTTTTGAGTTTTATAAACTCGTATATATATATATACATATACATACATACATATATATATGGTTATATATATATAGTTTTTAATCCTAATCTGATTTAAATTTTCAGATAATTGATATTAGGGATTAACTAATGTTCTTAAGAATATAAAGCCTGTAAGCATTTATTAATTTTTGTTTTAGTTATGCAAATCCCATATATACACTATGTGTATATACGGTTTTATACAAATTTCAATCTGAAATTGTTTTAGGTTTTCTTAATGTTTATTAACTGAATTTAATTGACTATTATGTTACTAATAACACTTGAAAAGGTTTTCTAAGTGATGTTTTTGGAAATTTCTAAACTCATTTATTTATATTTGTATATACATTTTTGCATAAACGAGACAGTCAAACTATTTTTAGTTTCTTTTAAAGGATGAACATTTACTTTACAAAGGATGTTTCCCTAATGGCATATTTTACAAAAGGGTCTTTTGATTCTATATTTATTCATAGAAAACCAATATATATGTATATATATAAGATTAAAAATATTATTTTCAAGTCCTAAATATATATTTATAATATATATATCCACACATTTTTACAAATTTTATATTTGTAAGTCAATCCATGAATTTAATGTTTTCAATTATATGGCCTAATTGTATGGGTGATCATGAATATTAATTTATAATGGAAAACAATAACAAAAACTTATTTTTTTATTCTGTGCCCAAAATTTTCAAAGGGATCATAACCATGTTATCATCACATACATACAACCCAATTTATAATTTTAGGATAGAAGTGTTGGAATTATCTTTTGTTCAACACATATACTTATACAATAATACACACATATAGTGAAGTGTGTTTAATTATTTTCTTAGGCATCAATATCTCACGTGAAATAAATGTTTCAAATTTATAAATATTCTATTGTAATTCCTGATGAATCTTTCACAATGAATACTATTAATTATTAAAGTGTATTAATTAATTTTATTGACACTCATATCTATCAGTGTATGGTTTAAACATAAATGATAAGTATCTTAAATTCAAAAGAAAGGGTTTTTGTATATAAAGTGTTTACTTTGATGAAACTATGGTTTTGAATTTAAGAGTAATTTTTTTATGTGACATACCTAAACAATCTATTATTTTATGTGCACCAGTTATCCTCACATGTGTAAAAACATGTCTGTTTTTCCATTCATGTCATTAATAAACATGATATAGACATAACCTAAAGTATAACTTACAAATCATGATATTTTTAGATTGAAGATTACATTATTACATTATTCACATTATTTTTGAATGTAGACAATCATTTCATGTTTGAGATATATCTTCTAGGATAATATATGGATTAAGAACTAACCCATATAAGGTCGTATGTGACATTTTGGATTATTTAATGAACTTATTTTATATATGAATAATATTTAAATGAATCAAAGTTGTATGGGACACTTTGGTTTGATTAATGAATTTATTCATCTATGAGAAAGATTAAAATAAATCAAAGTGGTATGTGACACTTTTATTTAATGACATATTTAAACATATGAGGAATGCATAAGACTTATTATGTAATTGGCGATGCCTTATATAGCCTCTTAATGCATCATTAAGTCTCATTAGACAAACTAGGTCTTGGAATGAGGCCTTGATATAATGATTATGTATGGTTTTGTAACTAGTCCTTGATAAAATTTTTATGATTTTCATACATTATGAATTCCCTCATTATGTGATCAATATTTGACAAAAAAATTTGTTATTATAATAGTAGAATACCCTTGGTTAAGAATATTTTACTTTTTATTAAGGTAATTAATTCACATGGAATAATGATGTAAGTACATAGAAAATCACTTATAAAGGAATCTTAGCATCTATTTTCATAACTTTAATAAAAATGTTTAAAATCCATCTATCGTTTCATGAATTGAATTTTATGTGATAAGTGATTTATGATATTTTTATTTTGTTGAAAATATAATCATGTATTATTTTAGGTGCTAATTTGTACCTACACCCTTTCATGTCACCCATAAATTAGTTTGATCAACTCCAGATTTATATGCAGTAGACCATGCGGTTTTTGTAAAATTATGGATAATTTGAAATGTGTTTTATCTATAGAAATTAAATAAAAATGTAAATTCTAGTGTATGAGATTTCATTAAAATTTATTTTTAGTATCCTTTGAAAATGATGATGATGTACTACAAGAAATTTTGTTTTTTTTTAAGATAATGATTTTTGTATAATTATTTAAAAGGGATGTTTTAAAATTTTTATTTTATTAATTATTTTTAAAACCCCTTACTGTGTGTTTTAAATTCTCACCCTACATTTTTAATTTATTTTTACAGGAATATTAGTTTCTTCAACTTTTAGTTATTCTTTGTGGTGGTAGAACTATGGAGTTTATATCGTACTGTTTTGAAGAAAAGTATCAGTGGTATATAGTTTTCAATAACCTAGACTTCGAAGATACTATTTTATGAGGTGTTATGTTTAATTTTATCGGCATATTTTATAAAAATAATTTCACACCATATTTTGGGCATTGGCTCTGGGCTTCTAGGGTCGGGGTCATTGCATGTTAGGAAAGGATATCCTCTCCCATGTATTGGATTTTCCATTGTTCAAGATTATATAAGTAGATGCATCATTGAGTTGGTTCATGATGGAATATTAAAAAATATCAAGGCTAGTAAATAGATATTTACCCCCTCACACCTCTTGTATACTGATGATATCCTCCATATTTTATGATTCATATAGAAAATATCTTTCATAAATGCTATATTTTAATATTATGAGGATGTGGAATGATAATATATTATCTAGAATAAATATTTGATTGTATTTTGGGATTGAGTAAATTTTATTGAGAAAAACGATAACCATAACTCAGAGAGTGGAAA
This sequence comes from Viscum album, assembly GCA_963277665.1. Classification (NCBI taxonomy): domain Eukaryota; kingdom Viridiplantae; phylum Streptophyta; class Magnoliopsida; order Santalales; family Viscaceae; genus Viscum; species Viscum album. The sequence continues at coordinate 2,050,937,794 of OY728125.1, forward strand.
GGGGATCCCTTCCCTTTTTCTAATATTTATGACCCCTAGTTATGTAGTAAGGTCAGAATATTGTATCTTGAGAAAATATATTCTATAATAAAAGATTAGTAGGATAGGTAGAAATTAATTATAATATTCAAAGATATAAGAATATCCATTTTCAAATCATTGATCACCTCCAAATTGTTCTACTACTTCTCTCTTCAGAAATGGCACACAATTATTACAAGGGATCTTGAGAATACTAAAAAGAACATTAAATAGACAATATAGGTACATAAAAGGAAAATAATAATTGTTTCAATTAAGGAATGCATCAAACCTATTTAAATCTGGTTGTTAGACATCAAGGATCTTAATATTTTTAATTAATCCATTCTCATCAATCAACTTGAAAGAGTTTGATGTTTAAAGATTTTTCTCTTGAATTTCTGTCAAACAGATTCACTAAAGAGATACTCGATAGATATACTTTCTATCTTCACTTATTTTTATGGTCTTACATCAGATACTCATTTAATGATCTCATTTTTAACATCAATTGTATTTTATATATATATATACTAACATTAAAATAATGAATACTCCCTGGCTTGATAAGACCGTTAAACACATCATGCGTGTCTATCCAAAGAGACACCAAATTTAAATTGAAGATTTTTCATCTAAATAAATGGAAATGATGAAAATTTTTCCCATTATATTTTTCATTAACATTAAATTAACACATTTTTTGATAGGGAACCCCTCATGCATAAGCCAAACATAAATGTTTACATTAATGATAAGGAAAACCACATGAAGAAATGTGATGGAACCAACATTATCCCATCATGGTTTCTCAAATTTAAGACATCGTTCATCCATCCTACATGGATTATACTTATCTTGAAGATATGTAAAATAAATTTTTCTTCCCATGACCAACTATATAAAACTATCCTATGTATGTTATCGGCCATTCATCTAGGCCTGAGAGTTGTGGAGAACACATAACAAATATTAATGAGTTGCAAATTTTTCAACAAACTCTATAACAACATATAGGACATGCTCATGATTAAAATATGCATAAAAAGATAGCTAAAAATTATTATGCAATCTATCCTTGGGGGTGTATTTGGTGAACACGCTCTTAATATCTTCCTTGCATCCACTTTCCCAGCAAATTATTCCATTTAAAACACTATAAATGTGCTTTTTATTTGGAATTTAGGACCGTAAACTTCTTTTGGGAATCCTCATAATTCATAGATATGGTTTTTATTCATCCAAATTACAAAAATGTGTGTTGAGTACCACTATTTTTTATCCTAAATTATTACGGATATTGGGTGTACAAGGACTCCCCAAAAGGCCCCCAGTTCAAAAAAAAATTTGTTGGACCCCCATGATCCCTTAATGGATCAAGGTAAATGTTAACAATGCAACCTATGGAATTCATTGGACTGTAGGTTGTGGAGGTGTCTTCCACCACCAACTTAGCTTAATAAAAGGATACTTCTAACATTATATTTGGATTAAAATTATATATAAGACCAAATTATGGGCCATGATGCATACTATAAACCATTATTTCCATCGAGATTGGGAATCCCTGAGGATTAAGTCTAATTATGACCTTTTTTGTTGAACCGCTAATGACTAGAACTATGAATTTACATTATAATGTGTACCTTATTACATTGAATATCATTATACCACTAGTCTTATCAATATGATTGTCTCACATTCTTAAAGGGAAGATAATCAAGTTGTGGATGCCCAATAATAGATAGAAACTATGGAAACTAGCACATTTAGGTCTTTCTTATAACACACCAATATTTTGAGAAATATTTTTTAAAATGAAATTAGTATTTTTGATATTTTGGGTTACACATAACACTGATTTTATATTGCCTTATGCAAAACATATGTGTAAAAAATATGCGACATTCTATTAAAATATTCTGATAGTTTTTAGATTATAGAGAGAATAAAAGGTATGATTAGAAATAACTAAATAATTAAATTATTTGTCTTGAACATGTATATAAAATTAATTCTTTGGTGACCATTTAATTAAAAATGTAAGTAATGAATTTTTTTTTTGAAAACTGTTTTTTTGCAAACAAACACCTTTAACCTTAATAAATTAAACAAACCACTTTTAATGAATTATTTTTATTAAATGTATATATAACATTCAATAGAATATTTAACATTAATCTTATGTATTTTCTAGAAAATAAATAATAATAAATCAAATTTTAAGCTTAAAAATGTATTTTTCTAAAAACAAATTTTGTCACCCTTTTTGTGCACTTATTTTATAAACTAATTTTTGAAAATTTTTTAAAATTTTTTTGAAAAAAAAAATTTAATTTTTTAATAATTTTATAAAAAATATATTATATTTCTCTTTTTATAATTTATATAAAATATTATTTTTTTAAAAAAATAGAAAAAAATATAAAATTTTAATTCAAAACGTCATTTTCATTTAAATTATTTGTAAAGATAACATATATTTTAAACAAGTTTAAAAGATACATTAGTAATATTATATGTAATGCCAAGAATCCAAAATCTTGGATCTGGTGTATTATTTTAATACATTAGAATGATTACAAGGAATCATGTCTTGATGGACCGATCAGTTTAGCGGTCTTGGAAAATAGATTATATACATGAACATTACAGTACAATTTCTAACGTAAAACAAATCATAGACAATCCTTCATGAATGCCATTATTCCCCTATATTAACCCTAAATATCAAGAATAAAACACTTCTTCACATCATAGGAAAATAAACCATAATAAAGGGGTGAGCTCATATGATCAGTAAGGATAAACAATATAGAGAAACACTAATTGAAATTGGATCTATCCCCACGGTTTCCCCAAAACCGTGCGGATAGGTACCCCTATACCCACGGTTTTTGGAAAAACATGGGTATAGGCCATGTTTCAAGACCTATACCCACGGTTTTTCAAAACCGTGGGTATAGTTGGGGTTTATCCCCATGGTTTTCCAAAACCGTGGGTATAGGGGTACCTATCCCCACGATTTTCCAAAACCGTGGGTATAGGGGTACCTATCCCCACGGTTTTGGGGGAAACTATGGGGATAGGTCTGGGATAAAATACCTATACCCACGGTTATGAAAAACTGTAGGTATTGGTTTCCCGTGTGTGCGCGGGAAAAAAAAATTCCACGGGAAGGAAATTTTTTTGGCGGGAGTCCTATACCCAGGGTTCTTCCCTCTATACCCACGGTTTATATAACTATATTTAACTAAATATAAATATATATACATAAAATCGGTGTTGGGGTAGTGGTTAGGTGCTTCGTCTACAGCGGAGAGGTTGCGGTTCGAAACCCGTCGACCGCATTATTTTAGGACATATACCCACAATTTTGAACCCGTGGGGAAAAGCCTTTGACACTGTGGCAATTGTGTATGTTTCATTGACACGGTGGCAGAACACCTATACCCACAGTTTTGGAAAACCGTAGGTATAGGTTGGGGACCTATACTGATGCCGTTCCATCCCATGGTTCCCAAAACCGTGGGTATAGGCTGATTTTACAGTAGTGAAAGCTATCAAAAATAACCATAAACTTTTAAGGAAAGGTAAAAAATTAAAACACAAGCCATTTAAAATTATATATTCAGAATAATATGGTAAGAATAAATCAAATAATCCCACTTAGTTATTCACATGTATATTCTACTTGTCAAATAATCACATGTAATATGAATAACTAATCTCATAACAAGGGAATTCATAATGCGGGACATCTTCAACATACGAAGATGGTTTCAACCAATACACCATACTTAATTGTGTAAGACATTATCCGAACCCAAATCATAATTGTCTCACGAGACTACTGATGCATTGAGGAGCTATAACAGGCCTCGCCAGATACTTACAAAGTCTAATTCATTCCTATTATGAAATTGGTAAAACACAAATGACATAAACATTCATATTAAAACTGGTATATGAATGTCAATACTTAAAACAAAAGCTGCAAATGATATCAAAATAGAACACCCACAATCAAAAATATCATAAAAAGTTCAATAAAATATGAAAGATTGTATCATAATATATTAATCGTAATTAATGAGAAGATCCAATAAAAGATGTTGACATAGATGAAAGTGATCCAACAAAATCATTAAAACTCTTTTAGAAGTATCCTTTTTTACTTTGAAATCATTTTAAAGTCTATGCAATTATAAAAGAAAAAATTTCCTTTACAAATAATCTATTAAGAATTTAATGGATGATTCAAAATGTTAAGCCATCATTATGGAAGAAAATAGCCACTTGCACCTTATATATTAAAAAAACATTAGTTCTTTAATTTGTCAAAAAGGTCATATAGTACCTCATTTGGGAAACGACATAAGATATTCCTTTCAAAATGTTTTATAAAAAGACAAAAATGGGTACAAATGACTTTCAACAATAGTCCAATAATATAAATATTATTTTTATTTCCATGAATAATAAACATTTATGTGGATAATAAATATATCCCAATAGATACTTATAAATAAACAATCTCTGATAATAACGAGACTGTGAAATTATCCCTCACCATAAGTCTAATACACTCTGTACATGTATAAAACACCTATATAATGTTTTTAAACATATTATTAACTTATATATGAATTATAATAATATTTATTATATCATATATGATTATTTTATGACTTTATATTACCCATTTACTAATAATTCCAATTTAATGCAACATTTCGGGTAATAATAACTGTGTTTATCATACGGGTTTTGACTTGTTATTCTAGATCATATTACTTAGATAATTATATACGTACTTTTAGAATATATAATATGATTTATATATGATATATATTTATAATATTAATGATGGATAAATATATGAAATGGAATACACCATTCATGGAGACGGTAGACCGTACGTATGCATGATCATTGTTTCTATTTTATAATAGTATGGAAGTACGTGAATGAAATATATGTTCATATATATATATATTAATCTAGTAGCCTTACTATGTCATATATTTCGTAATTATTCATAATATATATATATATATAATCATTCTTGAATGGTTAATGTGGAGAATGAATCTCATCACGTCATGGAGATGGTAGACCGTACGTACGAACAAGTGATGATATCATTCATTTAATGGTTAAATGATATTGAAATGGATCATATTTTAATTTTACAAAACCATAATCAAGTAATATTTATTATTTATTTCTATTATATTATTCATTACACACATACTAATAAAGTAACATGGAATAAAAAATTACAACACGACGTGGAGATAGTAAGTCGTATGTACACGTGCATGGTGATATTATTATTCATAGGATGGATAAAATGATGAATATAGTTTTCCAATGATTATAATAATAGGTCAGTATATGTATGATACTATATTTATAACTTTGGTATTGAAACAACATAGAAAGAGGAAGTAGAAGAAGAACTTTGAAACAATGGATAAAACGATTACCTCTTCTCTTGGTGTCTCTTTTTGATTTGTACAAAAGGACTATATAAGTTGGTTTTATGCATAACAGATGGAATCTAGGATAAATATAAAGAATTTTATAGGATATTTTGGCAAGTTTAATATGATTCAAAGTGTTATAGAGGTGTGAATAAAAGAGAAGTTGAAGTCTCCTTTTATAGGAGAGGTGAGGGGCACTTTTGGAAAGTCTTGAAATATTAATTTATTATAAATTAATTTTCGGTATATAATGGCTCGAAATTGAATTATTTTTTGTGTATGATGAGTATGGGTAGAAATAATCTCAACCAATAGGTTTTTGAAATTTTTAGTTCATGAAATTATACTTATAATTTGGCTTTAACACTTGGTTAAATAAGTTAACACTTACAATGTCTTCTTGTATTTGTATACAGTATAGTTACTATAGTTTCAATAAAATGTTGAGAGATCCTAAAGTGGTTAATTAATTACATTTATAATATTATATAATTCATTTTTCCAAATATTATATTTTTAGGTCTATTATATCATTTAATAAAATAGTATTTTTTATAAAAAAGTCATTTATGTCAATTTTGGAAATTTTTAATAAATAATTTTTATTATAGTCATAAAAAATTGATTAATTTAAAAAAAAAATTAAATCACACCTACTATGTCAATTTAATACAAAAAAATCATGTAAGGAATCAAAATGTGCAAATTAAATTTATTCTAGTATTTATAAATTAATTTATTTGAATATTTCATTAATAAGGTAACCACTGTATCATCATTCTGACATAAATAAATATATTTATATAATGTATAAAAATTATAAATAAAATACCACATTTTTGTAAATATTTTTATATTTATAATTACTATTTAAAGTCATAGATATCAATTACATAACCCTATATTAAAATTTATTTAGAAAAAGATACATGTTTAAGTTATATTTCCCCTTTCTTTAAATTAAATATGATAAAATGTCATTTTCACACCCAAGTGGTTCCCAAATGCCAAAAGTTGGACATAAGGATTATAATGGTTGGAAATATCTCATACAATTGGTTCAGGACATGTTTATGGTAGTTTTATATTATTATAATATTATTTTTTTATCCTTATTTACCAGATTTCTCCTTTAACCATGGAAAATAAAAATAACTACTACAGTTACTATTCACATTGTCAAAAAAATAAAAGGTGTCTATTTACATAAATTTGACCTTATGATTTCAAATATAGAATAATTTTTTCAAAATGGAAAACAAATAATTGGAAAAAATATATTTAAAATTAATTCCCATTGTCCAAACTAGAAAGCGGGTTTCTAAGAAGTAAAACTACCAAAAGATTAAAATTATTTTATGTTTAATTTAAATATGAAATTACATTAAATTACCTAAATTATATTAAATTATGAAAACATAATATAATTACACATTAAAACCAACTATAATGTTAATCTAATAATATAAATGAATTAGATGAAAAAGAAGTTTTGAATTAAAATGTACTATTTTCAGAATTCATTAAATTATTAATGTTATCAGAAAAATACTAAATATTTATCCAAACTAAATTTTTATTCCCCTATTCTAAATAAGAATATAATTTCTTCAAATTTGATATATAAGAGTGTCAAATATTTGATTTAAAAATTGTTGACTATTTATTGGCAGAAAACTACATTTTTTGAAAAATACTTCTTTTACCTGAGAAATTGAATTTTTTCCTTATATTATGTCTGTGAAACACATAATATGAATGTTAAAATTTCATTTCATATATATAATTCAAAATTTGGTTAATATTATTCATAATTTATTTTTAAATGTGTATTCTAATAGGACATGGTGTGCTCGAACTCAGTGTTGCGTGTAGAGAAAACTATTGAATTATTAAGAAGAAGCATACCATGGAAGCTTGGGGTGTTACATTATATATCTATTTAACCAGTTTAGTTAATTGGAATCATTTTTAATTGTAATATTTTAAATAATAACTTTTTAAAAAAAATTAACATTTTCTCTTTGGAACCTCTCTTTCTCGACATGTCAACAGGATAAATTTTAAATTATATTATTCCAATTTGGTGAATTTAATTTATAGGAATGGATTATATATTTTTAATAATATTAATGTATATTATATAAAATTTTCAACTTAATATTTTACCAAAAAGTTCATTTAATGTACTAAAACATAATTACCCTAGTTAAGGTAAAAATGGGTTTATCAGTTGTTAAACTAAAAAGACAAGTGTTAAAATGACCTAAATAATTGTCTAAAATATATTCCATGGAATTACGTTAAACCAGTAATTCCTAATTCTATATAATACTCCATTTTTTTAATGTAAAAATCATGATTACACGATTTTTGGTTTCAAAAAATTATATGTGTGTCACTCACCTCATTTATATAACCCACACACTATCCTTACTTATTCACACCATTAAAAAATTTTGGTACATCTAATACCTAAAATATTCAATTCCCAAATTCTATTATATCATATTATAATCCATATTTTGAGCATAAATCCAATCTAGGAAGGATATTGGTGAAAACCTATGAAAGTTACCTGATTAGAATGTAGTTTTATTCAATATGTGTATTTATTTTATTACTTCATTCACCTCCTTAAATTATATTTATTTTGTTGTGATATTATAACCTATTTATATTCAATATAATTATTTTTTTTATGTCATTTCTTTCACTACAACCATATCAACTTCCATCAAATTGGTTTCAAAATTGTCATTCATATGTACGGAGCAGTACCACCTCATGAAAAATTTGTCATTCATTTTTCCATTACATCCTATCATGGTAGGGTATGAAGATATATAAAAATTATATATATATATAATATTTATAAAATAATTATACCTATATATTAAATATATCATATATACCTTTTTTTCATTCCATTCTATATGGGAAATGATAACGTCATTCATGTGTACAACAAACTACCACCTCACGAAATGATGCAATTCGTTATCAATAAATCTTCACATAAAAAGTAATAATTATAATGATAATAAATATATGTGATATACATGAAATAATTATGATATTCATGAAATATTCATAAATATCAAAATATAATATATCATTTTATTTCATACCATTTTACTCACTGAAAGATGAAGATGTTGTTCATGTATATGTTGACTGCCACCTTCATAAAGCGATGTGACTCTCTCTTGTCATAACCAAACCCCATGGTTGATATTTATAAGTATATTTAATAAATAATATTTTATTTATAATATTATGATCATTATTTCTGGATAATATATTACCGACCTCATTTTCATAATAATTATTGAAAATTTGATACAATACTCATGTGTACAGACCTCCTACCGTCTCCATGATAGTTACAACATTCGTTTCTCAAAACCATATTTCATTATTTCTTTTAAAATTATGATTTATGTAAAAATATAAATATTATGAAATGATTATTATTATGTATATTTTTTATCCATGATCAATTTAAGAGGACTAGAAATAACAAATTTGAACATATATGAAAAAAGAAGGACTTGTTAACTGAAAAATAATTTATACAAAGAATTATAAATAAACAGGTAATAAATGATCATAATTAAATAATATATGGTATAATATATATAATTATTATCCTATAATAAATATATAATAAAATTATATTTATTATATTGGAGGATTGAATGTGTATAAAAGAAGTTGAGACTTAATATAGGGGATTTCTAGTCACTCTTTTATTTCAGGGAGACATATGCAATTTCATTAGTCCTTTAATTTTTATGGTGTATATAATTCCATTTAAAATTTTATATAAATAATCTACTCTTTTCATTAATATTTAATGTTTAATTTCATGTTATTCTTTATTTGGGATTACGATTCAAAAAATTTATAATGTGGTAAGAGAAATACGTATCACTTTTTTACTTCTATGACACACTTGTCTTTTTCACCACTTACTTTTAAGTGGTTTTTATAATTAACCTGAATTTATTTTTTGTTTATTCTTGTGATAATTATAAATATTTACATATCAATTTTTGGATCTATCTTTCATTAGGCTTATGTTTCTAAATGTGCCAAATCGATAGTGGTTTTATTCCATTTATCAAGAAACTTAGTAATTTTATTCTCTTTTCTATGGAATGATAAAATGTTTTTTATTATAATTTCCCTCTATTCATATACTCAAGTGCTAAAAAAATTAAGAAAAATAATCTTTATTTACCTATTTGGGAGAATTCCCAATTTCTACCAAAACCATGATTTTAAAAAATGTTTTCCATTTTTAAATTTTTAAAATTATTTATTAAATACATTTTTACCAAATTTTTAGGTTTTAAAAATATATTTGAATGGAATATTCATGTAATTTTTTATGCGATTCCAATTTAGATGTTACCAAAAAATGTGAATGGAATATTTTCTTTGACATGTTAATAATAAATGGAAATTTCCACCTTCATAAGCATTATTTTCATAGAATATTCATTTATATGTTATCAATTTTATTTTTGAAGAAAATGATTTTGAAAAAAAAAATTCTAATGTGTTTTTTTTTTCAAAAATGAAAAGATATTTTCCTTCATAAATGTTTTAAATAATTTATAAAATATTCTTTTATATGTCTTAGAACTAATTTTCAAAGAAAATAATTTCCATAATATTTTATTAATTTTTTTATAAAATTTATTTTCAATGAAAAGTTATTTTCCTCAAAAAATGATCTATGAAATATTCCAAAATCATTTTCCTTCTAGGATAAATCATTTGATATAACTTTTTATTTATTGGGGATATGATCAAATGATACCATTTTATTCTTCTTCTAGATAGTTTACCAAACAAGATGTTGATTAGACCCATTTCTCTTCCATTAGTTATAAATGGGGAAAATTATTATGAAACTAGGTTTATTTTAAATGGGATATGTTATGATCAAATAATGAAATGATTACGAAACTTGCCTATTTTCCACAGGATATGATATATTGTAATGTTTATGAAACCCATTCCATTTCAAAGGTTATGATATGATTAATTATTTAATACATTGTGGTACACATATGTATGACTTTCATTATTTGATGGGAGGTACCTATATCACCCTCTAGTGCATTGGGTAATGATTTACATCTTATTAGATATAAAAGACTGGAATACAGAGTCAAACCATTTCAGTTAGAGTATTTTTATACTATGATGTTATTCAGAGTGATTTTTGACTTCTATAGTGGGTTGGGGAGTAAACCAATTCCACTATGATATCATTTGAAGTGAGCCTTGACAAATATGGAAATTATTTTCTATGCCTATGTGTATGCCACAATTCCCCACCTTATTCAAATATTATTTTCCCATGGATCAAGTTATTTGATTTCCCAAATATTCATGTCTTATGAACTAAAAATATTTATTCCATGAATAAATATTATAATCTTCTATATCCAGGTTATGTTGTTCAAATTACATTATCATATTCTCATACCCACATGTTACGGTTATGATTATGTCTCTCCCTTGTTTAACAATACTTGTCATTTGAGCCCATCATCTATTATGTTTCCTTTTCCCCAAGTTACAGGGAAAGGTTTTAACTAGGATATGTTTGTGAAGATTACTAAAGGTGAAGATACATAAGGGATATTTTAAAGATTATTCCTCAAATTATAGGATTGTGTACCTAGAATCCAAAGACACTAATGTATTACGGTCCTCATGTGTGTTTTTTGTAATGTATTGAATATTCATCTAAAAAGATGTAATATTTGTTTATGAAAGTAGTGGGAATATATAGTTTCTATCAAATGGTAGGATTTATTGACCTTTAGAAACTGTGATGAGAAAACTTTTGTGAGATAACTAGGGATATTTATAAGGGCATGTCTATGGTTATATCTATAGATAATCTAATAATGATTCAAATAATAAGAAAACGTCCTGGAATCATGGAAAAGGATAGAGAAAGCAGTTGCAAAGAAAGTAAATCCATGTATAGGTATTATAAGTGGATTTGGCTCTAGATCAAAGGTACATATGGTTAATAACTACAAAAGGGTTCTTTGTTCTGTACTTTATCCTCATGTCGTGTGTGAAAAATGTCCTTACTGCATTCTTGGTATGAATCTACCTGGGTATTTTCTTTGTAATTTCCCAAACTCTTTTCATACTATTATAAATGATTTAAATAAATGATGATTATGAAAGACCTAAGATAAACATATGGTTTCGTAAATTAGAAAAAATATGTCATGATTTAGATAATATATGTGATTTTCATAATTATTTTGTTTCCCATTATGATTAGTATTTTTCACACTATGATTTTTGGTTTTATTAAATCTTGAGAACATAAATTAACTAGGTTATAATTGAATGTGACTTACATTTTTATAATGAATAGCCAAATGAGATGATGAATATTTTGAAGGATATTGTGATTATAACTTATTAGTTATCACAGAACATGATTATCATCATAAAACATAACCAACTATTAGAATTACCAAAGAAGAGTATGATAATTTTCGCTGATAGTTCCAGAAGTGGAGACAATGGAGGAAAGAAGATTATGTTTCTTATATTTCAATAATGTTTAAAGAATCACTTAGTGGATTGTCTTGGTGGGAATATATGATTTTTTAAGTGTCAAAAATAAGGACATAAAGAATTGAAGTGCCCAGATCAGTGTGAATCACTGAGAGGGGGAGGGGGTGAATCAGTGATCCCTTAAAACTTTTTACTAATTGATTCCTTATCAATTAAACCTCTATGGCTGGTTAAAGCCTCGATCCACTCTTCTTGTATCTCTCAACCTTTCCCGGATAATGCAGTAATGAAAAGGCACAGGACACAAGGATTTACAAGGTTCGGCACCAAAGGCCTACATCCTTGCCATGCTTTCTCAGCATGGATTCTCCCATTATAACTTGTTAGAATTACAATGGTCGATACAACTTCCCACCGTATCTCTCCTGAGTCCCACAGGAGGGTCTTTATACTGCGTCCCACAGTGTTACCAGAGTCCCACTGGCCTGCTCCAGAATCCCACTGAAGACTTCTTCTCCCTGAGTCCCACAGGGTCTTCTCTTGGCTCCTCGAGTCACACGAGTAGCTCTTCTTCACTTCAAGGTCTTCAAGTATCTTCAGCAGTCTGGGATAAAGACTGCTGGCCTTGCTCTGTACCTCTGATCACTTGTGATGATCAGGATCTTCTCAATCTACTGAAAACTCAGACAACCAATCTCTTTAACTTCAGTCTGGCTCAGTCTCAGTTGCACACCACTGATTTAGCACTGTTCACGTGTGCACGTGCATGCATGCATGCATGCACTCCCCTTTCCTGCTTCTTGGTGTGATAAACCCTCAGAGGGTGTAGTCAACTATAGCACACACCTTCTCACCAATCTTCACACACTATATTCAAATTGTTCACACACTTAGAAGTGTGTTTTACTTTAGTGTGGAACTTCTTCTTCTTCTTCTAATGTGTATACACTTTTTAGTGCACACACATAGTTTCGGCCACTTCCTCTTCTTGTTGCACACACACACTTTAGTGTTCTTTTAGTTTGTTCTTCAAGGTATGCACACACAAGGTCACAACCCTCGGCCTCTTCAAATGCACACACTTAATGTGTGTTCCTCTTTGTTCAAATGCACAACCAAGACTATGGATTATACAATTCCTACACACACACAAAGTGTGGTCTTCCACTTCACTTGGCACACACCACTTGATGTTGTTCTTTGTGCACACACATGGCCTCGGGTTCTTCTTCTCCACTTGGCACACACTTGGCCCGTAGGTGATCTTGTCCACTTTGCACACACACAAATAGTGTGGTCTTCACTTGATGCACACACAAGGAAGGCTACGGCTTGGGTTCTCCACTTTGCACACACACTGCCCAAATTCAATCATCCCATAGGGTGTTCTCCCACTTTGCACACACACACCAAGGTGTGGTCTCGGCCTCTTTGTTTTCTTTTTGCACACCCCAAAGGCTACGGCCTCTTCTTCAAATGCACACACAAGAGGTGGCCTTCTTAGCACATGGCACACACATAAGTGGTCTCCCACTTCACTTGGAACACACACGAGGCAAGGCCTCGGCCTTCTTCCTTGCCAAGCACCCACAACCAAGGGTGTGGTATACTGCCTCAGGTCTTCTTCTCCAACACTGCCAAGTAGGTGCACTTGGTGCAACCAGGCGCGCAAGGGTGTGGCTTCTCTTCTTCAACACTGCCGCGAGGTGCACAAGCACTCGGGTGTGCAGCATGCAGCACCACGAGGCGCGCAATCCACAAGGGTGCAAAGACACCTTGGGCGCGCAAGCTACTCCTGCCGCGCAAGTATGCGGGCAGGGAGATCTCTTCCTGTCGCGCAAATAATGCGCGCAGGGGACCTTCGAAGCCTCGGGTGGCTCCGGAACCTTCAGCCGCGCAAGTTCTTTGCGCGGGGATTTTACTTCGCGAGGCAGAGCACATGCGGGTCTTCTGATTTTCAAGAAAGGATCAGCAGCATTCTTTAGAGCCTCGGCCTCGTTTATATAGGCGAGGAGAGCCTTCACCTCTTCCGCGGGATTCAAATCCAAACTCCCGAAATATTCGGATCTTCAAGATTTTTTCAAATCTTGAACTTTCTTTCCTCTGTTTCAACGCGGCTTCCCTTATTTTTCGGCCTTCTTCTCATGCATGCATTTTCAAACGTTTTCATGGCCTCCTTTAAGTCGATACATGCAAACCATAAACCAACATGGCCTCGCACCTTCGGGTTTCTTCGGCCGAACACGAAATTCTTCATTTGTTACATGCAAACCCATATTTATGCATGGATAGGTTCAGTAGGGCCAGATGTACCGAATGGAGTCTTCATCTTCGTCGGAGGTGGCCGGACACTCCATTTCTATCCTCGGGGAGGTCTCTGGTTTGAAGGAAGCTCGCGGGTGGCAGTGGCTCATCGCGGGGTTGAAGACAATGCCCAGTGCCGTTGGATCCATGTTTTAATGACCTCGGACGGCTGTGATTAAATCATCGTCGCGCAGATGGTTCGTGCGGTGGAGATTAGACGCGCGATGAGATGTGCGGCTCAGATTCAATCCCGGCGAAAAAACTCGTTCCCACATCGAAACGGCACGGCATTTTGCCGCGGCTTATTACCCAGCCGCTGCCACAACTCAGCAATTGAATCTCCTCCCCTCTCGGTGCCGCCCCGCACCGAGTTCTCCCTGCGGGCGCGCTCTGCGCCCACTCTTGCTCCTGCGGGCGCGCTTCTGGCGCCCACTATGCTCTCCGGGTGCGCGGGTTTCACCACCGCGTGCCCTCGGGGGCTTACACACGGCCCCCGGCCTCTCTTGGGCTGGCCCCATGGGATCCCCTTGGGCGTGGTGACTGGTTCCCACATGTGCCTTGGGTTGAACCCTTAAGGCTGGCCCTTGAGGTTGGCTTATTTTTTGCTTGAATATACACTAAGTATACAAAGTACTTAAGTGTAAAATGCCAAATGCCCTTTCTCTTCTTCTTCATTTCTTCCCTTCTCTTCTTCATTAGAATTCCTCAAATCTCCTCAACATTTATTCTTCACTTAGGAGTGAAATTCCTGAAGGGTCTTCATCTTCAACTGAGCTCCTGAATCAAATATTTCTTCAATAAACTTTGTTGATCTAATCAGAGATCAAATTGGGACTTCTTCAGATTCACATGCACTAAGTGTTAGTGCATGGATTTTATTAAACCACTTCATCCACTTAGAACATGTGAATGGATCATCTTCAACTCCTCATGCATTGTCACTACAATGCATGGTCTTCAAACATTGTTGTGACTTTGTATCATCATGATACAAGTTCTTTGAACTTAAAATCAGCTCAACAATCGTCAGATGTCCATGGAGAATGTTTCAACCACAATTTCCAATACCACTTAGTGAATCTCCTAAGTGACATGCATCTTAGTACCATGGCCATTCTCCTTTACCACCATCACCATCAAAACCTTTGGCATTCACATCTTGACAATTCTTGACATCCATTCATTCTGAGACAACTTCATGCCTCATTGACAACAAATGCAACACAATGCACTTCAATCTCCCCCTTTGTATTTGTTGTCAATACACCACTTCATCACATATGAATGGGTCAGTATGTGTGCCAATATTTCTCCCCCTTATTGGCAAACAAATGCAAAGGTGTGGTGTGGTTCTCTTTCAAAAATATCTTCCTCCCTTTGAATAGCATCTTCTTGAAAATCACTAAGAGAGGGATGATGCCACATGTTCTTCTTTAGCAAAGAACCTTTAGTAAATCAACTCTAAGTCTACTTGGGCTAACCCGGTGTAGAAAACAAGAGTGATGTAACCAAGGAACTCAATGATGTCCACAATTCTCTACACATGTGAGATCATGCTTAGGGGCTTGAAATTTTTCAGATATAACAATGAATTGCTAAATCCTGCACATACTTCACAAAACTCATTAGAAAGTTCAGTGCTAAGATAAAGCTCCCCCTTTCATCTATTTGCCTTCAATCCATACTCCCCCTTAATTGACAAGATAAACTCAATTAAGAAACAAGGGATGAAAGTATGATTGGATTACCTTCACTTTTCTCAAGATGATATTAAATCCCAAAATATCATCTTCTCCAGATTGGCTCCCCCTCAAGGGGTGCACAAGATTCTTTCCAAACCATCCTCCAGTTGAGAATGATCATCATCTTCAATTCCCTGCATTGTTAGCACATGTAAATACCAATGTATAAGGGAATAAGATGGAACCTGTTTGGTTAATCAATGTGAACAACAAGGTTGAGAAGATTCTCTCAACCGAGATGTCCCATTTTCACCATTCTTCACACTTGCACATTTGATCTTCAATGATGTTTGTGCTGGTGTGGATCTCAATACATCTTCATGTGAAATCTTCTTCTTCCTTTTTGCCTTAGCAATTGCCATAATTTCATCTTCAGCTCTCTGGAGTTCTCTGGCAAGTTGCAACTGATGTGGCCATATGACAAGTAAGTCATTTGGAAGAGTGGCCCCAGTTCTGGAAGTTCCACATGGTTCTTTGGATGCTGTTAAGCTACCTCTCTTAGGCAACTTATTTTCAATCAATTCCTTCTTCTTCTGGATTGATTGTCTTTTGGAGTTCAGTATGCTTCTATTTAGTTTCATGGCTTCTTTACAAAGGTCCATGATGTGTCCTTTCTTTCCACAGTAGAAGAATGTTTTCTTGGTGGCTCTTCTTGATGCATCACGCTTCTTGGATTCAGACTCCAAGGACTTCTCTTCATTTCTCAAAATCTTCTTGGGAGCATCTTCCACTTTCTTCTGCTTGCTTCCCAAGGAATCTTTCTGAGCCAGGTTCTGTGATCTTTTCTTCCTTTGAGCTCTGGATACAGTTGGAGACTGACATGTATCTTTTTGACCACTTTTGCACACATCCCAGATGTTATCAAGTAATCCAAATCTATTTGCAGTAAACAGATGTCTCTGGACCTGTGGATGCTGCTTCTTTTCTTCTGGCTTGCTCCCCCTTGGCATGAGCTTCCTTTGTGCTTTGACATTTAGTGAATTGTACCAACAATCCTTTGCACAGTGCCCATACCTGTTACAACACCAGCATTGTCCCACGAATCTTGACCTCTTCAGTCCTTCTGATTGTAGGGTACTTTTCTTGACCTGTTGTGCTGTTTCAGGAGAGCTATGCTTCTTTACTGTCTTCATCCATATTTGTTTGGAATTATTCTTCCATCCTGCACTTTTAGTAGAAACACTTTTAGAAGCATGAGTACAAGATGGTATGGATGGTACCTTCTTTCTAGAAGATGTTGCACTTTTATTGGAGGATGTCTTTCTCTTAGAATCATCCTGCTCAAAGCATACTTGAGTAGCAACATGTCTTCTTTCAGCTGACTGGGAGGATTCAGCTTTAGGTGATTGCTGATTTTTCAATATCACCTCCAATTCTAAGCATTTCATATTGAGGGAGTTCTTCTCATCCTCAACAGTTCTTAGCTTTCCTTCCCAATTCTCCACCAGTTGTTTCATCTGGTCTTTATGCACCTTCTTCAATTCTTGCAATGAATTGTCCAGCTCCTTCACCCTTTTGACTTTGTCTTCTAGTTGAGCATCTTTGACAACCATTGACACTTTGTGCCTCTTTTCCAGTGCATGGAAAACTTCTTTGACCAATACTTTAAAGAATTCTTTCTCAGAAAGGCTTCTCTGCAATTCTTCAGCAGTGTCTTCATATCTTTCATTGCAAAGAGAAACAGTTTCATCTTTTTCCTTCACCAGCTTTCTGAGAGTGTTGGTTATGCCAACCCTTTTTGCCAATTGGACTTCTAGAGAATTGGCTTCATCTTCTAGCTGTAATTTTTCTTCTTGAAGATCAAGGAGGCCTGTAGCTATACACATTGCAATTTCCTTGGGGACTCTCTTCTGAAGATATTTGATTGCATTTAGAAGATCATTGTTCCTTCCATCTTCATCACAGCTAGAGCAGGCTTCATCAGAAGAATGATAAAAGGAATTGTCATCTGATGTGACTTTCACATTTGTTTCCATAGAAGGAGTTTCTCTGATTGCAGCAACCTTCTTCCTCATCTTCTTTGCCTGTTTCTTCTTTCTATTTTTCTGAGTCTTGGCAGATATCTCCATTTGAGGCTGGTCACTCATTTCCTCAAATCTGCACTCCATAAAGACTCGCTTGGATCTTTTAGAGGTAACCTCCCTCTGATACCAATTGAAGTGCCCAGATCAGTGTGAATCACTGAGAGGGGGAGGGGGTGAATCAGTGATCCCTTAAAACTTTTTACTAATTGATTCCTTATCAATTAAACCTCTATGGCTGGTTAAAGCCTCGATCCACTCTTCTTGTATATCTCAACCTTTCCCGGATAATGCAGTAATGAAAAGGCACAGGAAACAAGGATTTACAAGGTTCGGCACCAAAGGCCTACATCCTTGCCATGCTTTCTCAGCATGGATTCTCCCATTATAACTTGTTAGAATTACAATGGTCGATACAGCTTCCCACCGTATCTCTCCTGAGTCCCACAGGAGGGTCTTTATACTGCGTCTCACAGTGTTACCAGAGTCCCACTGGCCTGCTCCAGAATCCCACTGAAGACTTCTTCTCCCTGAGTCCCACAGGGTCTTCTCTTGGCTCCTCGAGTCACACGAGTAGCTCTTCTTCACTTTAAGGTCTTCAAGTATCTTCAGCAGTCTGGGATAAAGACTGCTGGCCTTGCTCTGTACCTCTGATCACTTGTGATGATCAGGATCTTCTCAATCTACTGAAAACTCAGACAACCAATCTCTTTAACTTCAGTCTGGCTCAGTCTCAGTTGCACACCACTGATTTAGCACTGTTCACGTGTGCACGTGCATGCATGCATGCATGCACTCCCCTTTCCTGCTTCTTGGTGTGATAAACCCTCAGAGGGTGTAGTCAACTATAGCACACACCTTCTCACCAATCTTCACACACTATATTCAAATTGTTCACACACTTAGAATTGTGTTTTACTTTAGTGTGGAACTTCTTCTTCTTCTTCTAATGTGTATACACTTTTTAGTGCACACACATAGGTTCGGCCACTTCCTCTTCTTGTTGCACACACACACTTTAGTGTTCTTTTAGTTTGTTCTTCAAGGTATGAACACACAAGGTCACAACCCTCGGCCTCTTCAAATGCACACACTTAAAGTGTGTTCCTCTTTGTTCAAATGCACAACCAAGACTATGGATTATACAATTCCTACACACACACAAAGTGTGGTCTTCCACTTCACTTGGCACACACCACTTGATGTTGTTCTTTGTGCACACACATGGCCTCGGGTTCTTCTTCTCCACTTGGCACACACTTGGCCCGTAGGTGATCTTGTCCACTTTGCACACACACAAATAGTGTGGTCTTCACTTGATGCACACACAAGGAAGGCTACGGCTTGGGTTCTCCACTTTGCACACACACTACCCAAATTCAATCATCCCATAGGGTGTTCTCCCACTTTGCACACACACACCAAGGTGTGGTCTCGGCCTCTTTGTTTTCTTTTTGCACACCCCAAAGGCTACGGCCTCTTCTTCAAATGCACACACAAGAGGTGGCCTTCTTAGCACATGGCACACACATAAGTGGTCTTCCACTTCACTTGGCACACACACGAGGCAAGGCCTCGGCCTTCTTCCTTGCCAAGAACCCACAACCAAGGGTGTGGTATACTGCCTCGGGTCTTCTTCTCCAACACTGCCAAGTAGGTGCACTTGGTGCAACCAGGCGCGCAAGGGTGCGGCTTCTCTTCTTCAACACTGCCGCGAGGTGCACAAGCACTCGGGTGTGCAGCATGCAGCACCAC
Organism: Viscum album; assembly: GCA_963277665.1. Taxonomy (NCBI): domain Eukaryota; kingdom Viridiplantae; phylum Streptophyta; class Magnoliopsida; order Santalales; family Viscaceae; genus Viscum; species Viscum album. The sequence continues at coordinate 2,050,957,693 of OY728125.1, forward strand.
GAGGCGCGCAATCCACAAGGGTGCAAAGACACCTTGGGCGCGCAAGCTACTCCTGCCGCGCAAGTATGCGGGCAGGGAGAGCTCTTCCTGTCGCGCAAATAATGCGCGCAGGGGACCTTCTAAGCCTCGGGTGGCTCCGGAACCTTCAGCCGCGCAAGTTCTTTGCGCGGGGCTTTTACTTCGCGAGGCAGAGCACACGCGGGTCTTCTGATTTTCAAGAAAGGATCAGCAGCATTCTTTAGAGCCTCGGCCTCGTTTATATAGGCGAGGAGAGCCTTCACCTCTTCCGCGGGATTCAAATCCAAACTCCCGAAATATTCGGATCTTCAAGATTTTTTCAAATCTTGAACTTTCTTTCCTCTGTTTCAACGCGGCATCCCTTATTTTTCGGCCTTCTTCTCATGCATGCATTTTCGAACGTTTGCATGGCCTCCTTTAAGTCGATACATGCAAAGCATAAACCAACATGGCCTCGCACCTTCGGGTTGCTTCGGCCGAACACGAAATTCTTCATTTGTTACATGCAAACCCATATTTATGCATGGATAGGTTCAGTAGGGCCAGATGAACCGAATGGAGTCTTCATCTTCGTCGGAGGTGGCCGGACACTCCATTTCTATCCTCGGGGAGGTCTCTGGTTTGAAGGAAGCTCGCTGGTGGAAGTGGCTCATCGCGGGGTTGAAGACAATGCCCAGTGCCGTTGGATCCATGTTTTAATGACCTCGGACGGCTGTGATTAAATCATCGTCGTGGAGATGGTTCGTGCGGTGGAGATTAGACGCGCGATGAGATGTGCGGCTCAGATTCAATCCCAGCGAAAAAACTCGTTCCCACATCGAAACGGCACGGCATTTTGCCGCGGCTTATTACCCAGCCGCTGCCACAACTCGGCAATTGAATCTCCTCCCCTCTCGGTGCCGCCCCGCACCGAGTTCTCCCTGCGGGCGCGCTCTGCGCCCACTCTTGCTCCTGCGGGCGCGCTTCTGGCGCCCACTATGCTCTCCGGGTGCGCGGGTTTCACCACCGCGTGCCCTCGGGGGCTTACACACGGCCCCCGGCCTCTCTTGGGCTGGCCCCATGGGATCCCCTTGGGCATGGTGACTGGTTCCCACATGTGCCTTGGGTTGAACCCTTAAGGCTGGCCCTTGAGGTTGGCTTATTTTTTGCTTGAATATACACTAAGTATACAAAGTACTTAAGTGTAAAATGCCAAATGCCCTTTCTCTTCTTCTTCATTTCTTCCCTTCTCTTCTTCATTAGAATTCCTCAAATCTCCTCAACATTTATTCTTCACTTAGGAGTGAAATTCCTGAAGGGTCTTCATCTTCAACCGAGCTCCTGAATCAAATATTTCTTCAATAAACTTTGTTGATCTAATCAGAGATCAAATTGGGACTTCTTCATATTCACATGCACTAAGTGTTAGTGCATGGATTTTATTAAACCACTTCATCCACTTAGAACATGTGAATGGATCATCTTCAACTCCTCATGCATTGTCACTACAATGCATGGTCTTCAAACATTGTTGTGACTTTGTATCATCATGATACAAGTTCATTGAACTTAAAATCAGCTCAACAATCGTCAGATGTCCATGGAGAATGTTTCAACCACAATTTCCAATACAACTTAGTGAATCTCTTAAGTGACATGCATCTTAGTACCATGGCCATTCTCCTTTACCACCATCACCATCACAACCTTTGGCATTCACATCTTGACAATTCTTGACATCCATTCATTCCGAGACAACTTCATGCCTCATTGACAACAAATGCAACACAATGCACTTCAAGAATGTAACTTCAAATGAAAAATAAAATGTTTTATTAACACAATGGATGAGAATAATGGTCTACAAATGGTATCAAATATCGTTGAAGGTTTTTTAATTTGGAAGGTATGGTAATTATGAAAATTAATATCCTAAGGGGAAATCATATTAAGAGAGTCAAAAATGTTTTATATGTAATGGTTATATTTCTAATGATGTAGAGACTATAAATTTCATGTGAAAATAATTAAGTATTGAGGAATAAGACAATGAAGCCTACATAATTATATGAGAAGGAAGTGAGATAATTTAAGTGATTATGTATTGGAATTCAATAATTATGTTATATAAATAATTAAATATACAAGGATTTTTCAGTATATGTTTTTCATTATGTATATTGAAGAATATTTGGAATCGCACTAAAAAACTAGAAACTTCACTTAATAGAAATGTAATATTTTTTGGAAAACAAATGATTACGGGAAGATAACACTTAATATGCTCCTAAGGTCAAGAAAATGGTGTTTATTTTGGATAATGAGATTATTGATATGAATAAAATAATTTGGAAAATATTGATGACCTTAGAACTGATAATTGATATGATAAAATAGTGTTTTATGCCATCATTAGTGGACTTTACTACCTTATTAGATCTATGGAATATGTTTAATAGTTTATATTTTTTTCAAGAAATGAGGCATCTTGATTGTGTTTTTAAGGTCTTATAGAAGTTATGTTTATTACCAAGAATCAAAATAATATACAGATAAGGTATTCATATATTTTGAGGATTAATGTTAATTTGAGTATGGAAAATTTTGTGACCTTCTTTATAAATTTTTAATTTTACACATTCATAAGGTTAAAAGTTTTGGTAATGGTTTAATTTTAACTTTGGAGGATGATTTAGAGATTAATTTATTACATCAAAATATGAATATTTATATATATTGGATAAAAAGTGCTAAACTTTTTAAACTATAGATATATGAAATTAATTATCATTCTTTTATGGATTTTATTCAGTTCTTTAGACATTAAAATCACTCTTCTCTTACAGTATGATATGAAGTGGAAATTGTAAAAGGAATAACCAAAGGAGGAAAATTTTCATATGAAATAAAAATATGTCAATTATATTTTCAAATGTCGTCATTTTAGATGGAAAATAAATTCTCCAAAATTAGGAAAAGGATCATGGACTTAAATGTTGTCTTTTTATCAGCATTTTTATTATATAAATGACCTTTTTCTTGCCTATTTGGTCTATTTCTTTGTGTTTGTTAACATTCCACTGACCATGTTCTCTATCACTCTCTATAAGTATTTGGGTGTTAGTTTTTCCTTCTATGTCAAGGTTTTAACTTCCCACTTATGTTATCCTATCTTGAAAATATTATTTGTTATTCTAGATGACTATTTCACATCCCTTTATCTTTTCTGAGATGTTTCTTTATTATACCTTTTTATGATGTGGGTTTTAATGAAGCAATTTTCAAATATTAAAACTGTGATGACCATGATGAATTTCAATAGTGAAATTGATTTTAATGGGGGTATAATGTAACAACGTAATATTTTATGAATTATATTATTCATTTGAATTTAGTATTTTTTATATTTTACATTACCCATAACCATGATTTTATATTGTACAACATGCAACACTAAGTTGAAACGAAACATGACATATTATTAAAAATATTATGAGAGTCAACACATAAGCATTACAATGGAGGGGATGAAAATGATTAATTAAATTATAAAAAAAATATCCCATACACAAGTATCTAAAATAATTTTTTTGGTTTCCATTTAATTAAACAAAAAATGAATAAATATTTTCTGGAAAAACTATTTTTGTGCAAACAAAAAAATTTAAACTCAATAAATTAAAAAAAAATTGGTTAAAGATTTTCATTAAATGTATATATTATATATTAATTAATCTATTTAAAATTCATCATATGTGTTTTTTAGGAAATGGATATGAGTAAATATAATTTTATGTTTAAAATGGTGTTTTTCTGGACAAAAACATTTCCACCTTATTTGCACACATATATTTAAAAATTGTAATCACCCAGCCCCAGAAGTCAAGAGGTGGTTCATTATTTTATTACATTGGAATGATTACAAAGAATCAAATCCAAAAGGAGTTACCAGTTTAGTGGTATTGAAAATATATATTACATACAATATACCAATAATCATTTGGGAAAACAAAATAAAACATGATACCCAATAAATTGAAATAAACTACATCCTTGAAAACTAATTCAATGTTATCTTCTTCATAACCTGGGGAAATAAACATAATAAGGGTGATATCAAAATCTCAGTAAGGGTAATTAATGATGAAGTAATAATGAATCAATATAATTAATTTAACAAGTAATGGAAAATAAAAGACAACACATTCCATTCAAATAACTAGATAAGGAAAATTCAATAAGACAAGGTATGAAACTAATACAAATGACATTTAATCAATGTTAAGAAATAAAATATATACATAGATATGTCGATGAAAAATCTAATTGATGAATAATAACTAAAATATACATGAATTAAATTCTTAATTATTGGATGTCATGTATTAGGAAAATGAGGATATATACTATCAAGATCCAACCTTCAGATTGTTTAAAACTACTGGTAAAAACCTATTTAATTTGGCTAAATTAGTCATCATGTGAGAAACTTTCGATGCATAGAGAAGATATATATAGTCTGGGATCCACTCTTCATTAAATTTTAAAAGAATTAATTATATTTAATAACCATGTTTATCAATAGACAATATTAATTAACAAATATCCATATTTAATAACCATTATAGAGTAATCAATATCAAATAACTGTCAAAGTAGATATAATATGTAAAATTGAATGAGATTTAGAAAATTATAATATCCATTGCATGATAATATGGATATTAAAATGAAAAATGATTAAAATGAAGTTATTTTTTCAATATAAGGTTAAAAATCACAAAATGAAGTGATATTTCAAAGATAATCTGTAAAAACAATATCAATGAGAATAATTATTAAACATTCTAAAGTGTCCAATACCAATTTTGAAACATTTGAATCATAATCTCCAGAAAAATATATTAGTGGATAAATCTTATAATTTCATGTTAATAAGGGTATTAATTATATAATAATAAAAATTTAGTATATGCACAAAATAACATTCAATTTGTGCATAATATAAAAAAAGTCTTAAATGAGTGTAAATTGGGATGAAATAGCCTTACCTTATCCTTCCTTTTGTGGTATTAAACCTAATTTATAGTGGTTTAATATATTTTACTAACTAATATTATAACCATACTCATGTTTATAATATTATATACTAACTTCCTATAATAAAATATTACCCTTTATTAACACTCTTTCATTAATTTAACTATTTCGGGTGTTTATTGCATAGTTTTCTCAAGTATGTTTGACTTGTCACATGTTGTTCCTATTTATTATATCATGGTTTAATCATATCAATAATGTAAAACATGATTTAATTATATTATATATTCAGTATATATGTATTTAGAATAGTCCATAAAATTTTTAGATTAGAAATAGAGTGCAATGTTCATAGAGACGGTTGGTCGTATGTACGAATGAATGCTACTTCCATATATTTATTGTATTAATAGAATGAAAAATAAATGAAAAACATTTATATTATAATACTAGTATCTTATATATTCTATATGGTTTGCATAGTCTTATTAAAAACATCTGTTATACATTCCATTTTTTGCATGAACAAGTTATATCGCTTTGAGGGGGTGGTAGATCACACTACCTCAAACAAAATGATCATATTTACACAAGATGGAAAGCATAAAATAATTTTATAAATAAACATTATACAATCATAAAGAAATAATAAATATTATATATATCATATATAAATTAACCTTCCATCATAATGGACACCATGATAGGTGGTAAGGGGAGAATGAACAATCATTTCGTGAGGCAGTAGTTTGTCGTACACAGAAATGATATATTAGTTAGTCATTAAATGGATAGGTGTGCATGTGTTGGTTAAAATATAAAAAAACATCTTATTATATCTAGGATAATGGTTTTTTTATTAATAGAATAAGATGAGTATAGGGAGTGGAGAATGGAAATCAAACTAAAAAGATTCAGATAAGAACTTACCTATTAATGAGGTAACTTCTTTTGGTTTATACCAAAAGACTTCATTGGAAATATTTATACCCAAAGGTAGGATTAAAAATCTAGGATAGAGATATTTGGAAATCATTTGGGAAGATATTTTCCAAATATAAGTGGTTTGATAGGTGTGAGTACATGGGAGAGCTGGTGGCCTTTTATAAGGAATGAAAATGACTCACTTGAAATTTTTGGAAACAAGTTAGGTGTACACATGTTTCTACGTAAAACAAAGTAATATAAAACCACAAAACTCTTTAATTTTAGGTTTATGGGAAATATATGGATATAAAATAGGTTTTGGAAAAGTTTCTAGGTCATTTCAGACATCAAGTTAATGGTTAAGACATTTATTAAGCTTAATTTTTCCTTAATAATTATAAATAATTTTAACTAATTTCACTAATATTTTAAGTAAAAAACTAATTTGATCAAATTATAAATTAAGAATTTTTTTTTTCAAAAATAGAATCCATTTTTTCAAATTACAATCACATAAGTGGAATAAATTACTTTAAAATTCATATAGAAGGTGGGACGACAATGCGGGTTTTTCAAGTAAAAATATCCAAAAGTTTAAAAAACATTGCATTCAATTTCAAAGATAAATTTATCCCAAAAACATAAATTCTATTAATTTTTAAAAATATAATCTAATTAAACATTACAAATATTTAAAATAATAATTTAACCCTTTAAACAAGTTAGATGAAAAAGAGGTTTTGAACTAAAATGCAACATTTTTCACTATTCATTAAAAATGATATGTTTCCAAAAAACATAAAAAAATAAAAATATCCTAATTATTATGTTTCTATTAAAAGTATTATGTTTCTCTTTATATATTAAATCGATTAAAGTTTCAAAATTAATATTTAAAATGGTTTCTCAATTAAAATTAGGTAAAATTTCCTTTATAAAAATATTGATTTTTATGTGTAAAATAGGGTTTCATCTTATATTATACATATATAAATAATGGATGAATATAAAAAATATTTTATTTAATATATAAAATATATATTTATATATATATGTCATTAAAATCATTCACCAATTGTAATCAACTTTTTTTGTTAATACAAATCTCTTTTGTAAGCATATAAATAATACTATTTCTTTTTATATCCAATTGGTTCTTATTTTAATTTATCATTTGTTGGTAACAAATGAATTAATTTTATATTTATAAAAATCATAAATTTTCATAAATAAGAAAATAATATTCATAACCATTAACATAATGTATAGGGTATATCATATTATATTAAATAATAATGTTTTTATAATACATTGATATATTGTGAAACTCGTTCTTATGTGTAACGCAAGCAATCAAGGAAGGTAACTCTTGCATGAAACATAAGATAACTCATTGTTTCATTCATTAAAAGCTATATCATGTATTTAATATATTTTAAATATTAAATATATAGTAGAGTATCAAGATATTATATTCCCTTTTGTTCTTGGTTATTCCTGTTATCCACGCTATTGAATCCAAAGTTGTAGATTAGAATTTTAGGGGGTAAAATTCTCCCCACCTTAATTAAATTGTTTCCTCGCAATTTAAACATAACCTCAGTAATATAGGGATTTAAAATATTCTATTTCTGAAATACCTACATCATAAATAGGGTTAATATCCCATATTCTTAATAAGAGAGAAAGGAATGTACAATTATCATGTAACTGGGTTCCATTGTAGGTTAACATAGGTGGGAAATGGAAACATGAATATTGAAGAAAAATTCCAACAATCACGTTCTGAGGGAGAGTTTTAGATAAAATTTTTAGATGAATGTTTTTTACCATAAAACCATAAACCATAGGTGTGAATAAATGTCATTGATATCATCAAACATGATGATAAAAGGATAATATTTTTGTTTCAAACCCATTTTTCCTATAGTTATGGAATCATTTCACTCTATAAGAATATAAGTAAATATATGTTTCTATAAACATGATATTTTTATTTGATTATGACTTGAACTATTTTTACTTAATCTCATAGCATGTGATGCACCATATGGTGAAGCAATACACTGACCTCTAAAATATCATCCATTGATCATCTTAAACAATTTTATAATAGGTTAACTTTTCCAATAGATTATGATCCAATCACTTCTGAATTAAAGTCACTGAATCTCCAAAATAAACTTGTCATTTTACTTTAATTAACTCAAAGTAGATCTAAATTTTGACATTCCAAACATGTGAAGAACTTCTTCATGTAACCTCTTAAAATACGGTTATAGATCTAATGAACATATAAAATTATTAGAAACTTGCATTCGTACCTATTCTTTAAGTAAGAATCATGTTATTAGATATAATCATTAAAGACAAAGATGTTGTAAACTCCATCATCGATGGAATATACCACTTGTTTACAAGTCATTAATCAATTTCAAGTTAGTTATCACTTGTTTAAATCAATAATTTCATTATCATTATCTCATCATCTGGATCATATTAAAGGTTTGCATTCCACCAATTTTTTGTTTTATGAAAATTTTAACATTATAATGAATGAATTTTCTTGGTTCCCTTCCACATCTGATCTTCCAAATTATTTCAAAAGTATTGTAGTAAAATCCTTATATATTTCATAAATAATATTATGAAAACAAAATATTTAAAAAATATATTTTTTAGATCAAAATACATCATTACATTAATCATTCCTATTCTTTTGTGTCAATAACATATGCTTGAACTTGATCCCTTAGCTTATTCGTAAGTATATTATCTTGATTCTAGGGTAATTCTTTTGTGCAGTGCCCTACCTCCTTATAGTAGTAATAATAAATAGAAGTATTTTCCTTCATTCATTTCCATTATTTTTCCTGGTGACCCTTTTCTCCACACTTATAACAAACTCTCAATCCCTTAAAGCATTTACTAGGGTGATTCTTTTCATAGCTATCACATGTTTGAAAATCCTTTTTTACCTTCATATTATTTGAATAATTATAGTTTTCATGGTGCTCAGAATACCTCCTCTTCTCTTAGTTTTCCTTAAATCCATAAGACTTGGAGAATTATTTCTCTTTCTTGATTGCATATACAAATATTTCATCATATGAAGAAATGTTTTGATACACTAGAACCCTTCAATGGCTTAGTTAATTCCTTCCAAGAAGTTATCGATCTTGCACTCGGTGTTGCATATATAATTCATATAATACATGGATATCCTTATAAAGGTAGATTCATAATCTGTAACACTCTCTTATTCCTTTTGTTTTAAGCCATGTAACTTTCTCTCCATCTTTATTTATTAATCATGAGGAAGGTATTTATCAAAGAATGCATCCTTCAAAGTTATTCATTCAGTGAATTCAATTTATTCTTCCTCTATTATTTTTTTGGATAATAGACAACCACTGGTCCACGTCACCCTAGAGACGATAGACAGAAATTGTAACCTTTTCCTTCTCACTTCATTCCAATTACATAAATGTATTATCTAGAGAAATAATTCATTTCTCAGCTACAATTATATTAGCAGTCCTACTAAATGATGGGAGAATCTGCTGCATAAAGTTATCTAACATGGTATATTCCCTCTTTGGAATATGTTTCTATATAAATGAAAGGTTATTTTTCATAACATGACTGAGCGACCCTAATATATCCATAACATGATCAGATCCAATACCAACTATTTTTATTAGAGCGTAGAAATTTATACATTTTCTAAGACTAATGATATAGGTAACCCTCTAGGAAGTACTCATAGCTTATCCCCTCTGGTCCTTCCTAACAAAAACAAGAAATCCTCTAGGAAGCACACACAGTCTCACCCCTCTTGTTCAGATTTTTCATAGACTCTATGAGGAAACACTCATCGTCAATTCCCCTATAGTCTCACATCGGTAACTAAAAGGTTCTCTAAGGAAGCACTTATGTCTCATTCCCCATGTGGCTCATGTTGAGTAACTACAGACACTATGAGAAAGCAAATAAATCCATTCCCCCTATGGTATCGCATCATACAACAAACAAACACTCTTGAGAAGCCCTTACGTCCATTCTCCCAATGGTCTACAACACCAGGTTCTCACAACCCTGTTTAGGTCAAACGAGCATAACAATTCAAAGTGGCCAAAGTAAACCACAAGAACTACTTGGAAAACCAGTCTACAAAATATCATTATGTTAAATAAAAAATCACTCCATTATAACAATACTAGTCAAGGGAAACAAACAACAGCCTGAAAGGCAATCAGGACCAAACGGTCATAAACAAAACATGCATGGTAAAACATATTCATATCATAACAATTATCCATATTCACATTCAATTAACCTCTACTCAAGAATAAAATTATAGCGGTCAATTAATAGGGCTAAAATCGTAACACGCAATACCACTTTCAAGGGTATTTGGAAACTTTTCACATATAACTCAAATAATTTCAACAAAAATGCACAAACCTCTTAGCTCAGTGTTGTAGGATCGTTATACGTTAACCTAAATCCATGAATCATCCATGAACACCGTATATCTACAAAAACACTCAAAACACTCAACTGAGGATAACTTGAGAAAGAGGAGGAATAAAGAAATAAAGTTCTAGAAGGTTAAAGAGCTTACCAAGGTGATCCCAATGCAATCAAAAGTGGTTGATTTGGATAATGGGTGCTCAATCATGGGCTTAAAGAAGAATCATTGTCGTATAGTCTCTCTCTGATGACACAAACAAATAAGGATATTTTTATGTCTATCAGATGCAACCCTAGTACATTTAATGAAAAAAATAAAGTGCACAATGTGTATTTTAGATGTACACGGTGTGTACTTTCACTTATTAGCCTCCACATTAGTCAGTCTCCAGGTCACCACACACGGCCGTGTGCATGGCCGTGACAGAGACAACACTCGGCTACCTGTGGTAACCAAGTACACAGTGTGTACTTATAAATTACACAACATTTTCTTATAAAGTACATGGTGTGTACTTATTAAGTACATGTATTTTACTTAAGAAATTATCAGTTAAACACCACTTTTTTATCAAAAACACAAGAAAAAGGAGAACATACCTAAAAAGAATATCGGTGTTCTGACAAACTTCCCCCTTGAAGAAATTTGTAATCAAATTTCCTTATCAAGGAGGAATAGAAGAAGAATCCTCGAATATCTCCGGCCACTGCGATCATATATTGGTCTCCTTGTCCCACGTCTCATCCCGTACTCGCCCGTGCTGCCATAGCACTTGTACTAGAGGAAAAAACCGGCTATAGAGAACTTTCGTACTTCGATCAACAATCTAGATAGGATTCTCCTCAAACAAGGAATCCACCTCAAACTAAAACTCCTTAGGTTGAAAAACATGAGATGGACCTGAGAAATAATGTCGAAGCTGAGAAACATGGAAGATGTCATGGAATTCCCGATACCTCTGAGGTAACTGGAACTGATACGAAACCAGTCCAACTCTCTCCCACACCTCAAATAGCCTGATGTTCCTTGGTGAAAGCTTACATTGTCTCATAATCCTCTTGTGTCCCAACCTCGGTGTGACACGCAGGAAAACCAGATCTCTGACATCAAACTCTAGAGGACATCTCCATGATCAGCATAAGACTTCTGTCGAGACTGTACAACATCCATCCTCTTCCAAATCAACTTTATCTACTTTGTGGTCTCCTAGACAAGATGAGGTCCCAACATAGCTGCCTCTCCTACCTCCAGCTAGCATAAGGGTGATTGTCATGTCCTACCATACATGGCCTTATAAGTATCCATCTAAATAGTTGCTTGAAAACTATTATTGTAGGAAAACTCCACAAGAGGTATATTCTTCTCCCAAGAACCTCCAAAATCAAGGATGCATGCTCGCAGCATGTACTCAAGAACCTGAATCATACGCTCGGACTAGGCATCTGTCTGAGGGTGGTCAGTTGTACTTGAAATTACATGTGTACCCAAAACCTTCTGTATCCCCCACCAGACCGAAAAAGTGAAATGGGAGTCCCGATATGAAAAATGGAGTGTGGAACTCCATGTAAACGTACAATCTCACGGATGTACAGTCATCCCAACTCATCAACACTAAAGGACTCCTTGATCGGAAAGAAGTGAGAAACCTTTGTGAGTCTGTCAATCGACACCCATACTGCATCATTCCCTCGATGTGACCTCAAGAAACTCGTCACGAACTCCATCATGACATCATTCAATTTCCACTAGGGAATGGGTAACTGTGGAAAAATCCCTACAGGTCACTGATGCTCTACCTTCACCTGATAACGTGTGGAACATCTCATGACAAACCCGAAAACATCACTCTTCGTACCTCGCCACCAATACTGTAGGTATAGATCACGATACATCTTAGTGATTCCTGGAAGAATTGCCCAAACTGAGGGGGGAACATCCCACATCAGCTCCTCTCGTATGTCTGCTGACACCTATATGTGCCCATGAAAACACACGATCTCATCCTTGCCTATGGCTTGTCTAGAAATAGGGTCATATCCTAACACATTTTCCCCTAGGACTAGGCCTTCAGAATCTAATAGATGCCTCATTCATACTCAATAAAGAAGAGTAGAGGTAATAACTACAGAAGAAAGAAATGCCTGCCCATGTCTCTCATGCACCTCCAAATGCATATCATAGAACATAGCCTTAAGTTGTTACTCACTGATGGCCTCCTACACTTCCTGTATCTGAGTCCTCCTGCTCAATGCAACAGCCACTATGCTTTTCTTCCCATATATATAGGCAAGATAAAAGTCAAAAGACTGAAGGTACTAAACCCACCTTTACTGTGTCAAATTTAGATCACGCTGTGTGGAAGATATATTTGAGACTTTTTTGGTCGGTGAAAACCACAAAATGCTCTACCAATAGGTAGTGTCTCTAATAGTGTAAAGCATGAACTAATGCAGCCAACTCAAGATCATTCATCGGGTATTTCCTATCTTGTGGCCTCAACTACTGAGACCCATACACAACACCCCATTCTCCCTGCATAAGCACTGCTCCCATTCCGATACCTGAAGCACCATAGTAAACAGTGTATCTATTTCCTGGATCTGACAATACTATTATCGGTGCTAAAGTCAGTCTCCCTTTCATCTCCTGAAAAGATGACTCACAAGAATTTGTCCACTATTACTTGACACCCTTCTTAGTTAGGCCTGTCAGTGGTGATTCTAAGCATGAAAAGTCTTGTATGAAATGTATGTAGTAACCAACCAGCCCTAGAAAACTCTATACATCAAATACATTCTTCAGCTACTCCCAGTAAAATACTGCTCTCAATTTCTCTAGGTCTACTGATACTCCTTCCTCTGAGATAACATGGCCCAAGAAGTGAATTTGGTCCATCCAAAAGTGAAATTTTTAGAGCTTAGCATATAATTGATTCTCTCTCAGTGTACTCAAAACAATCTCAATATGGGTATCATGGTTGTGTCGAGTTTGAGAGTACACCATGATATTTTCCACGAAGACCACAATGAAAGAATCCAAGTATGGATGGAACACTCGGTTCATCAGTGTCATGAAAATTGATGGTGAATTCATGAGACTGAACTGAATAACCACATACTTATACAGACTATACCTGCTCTGAAAGGCTATCAGAGGAATATTAGATGGTCTAACCCACAACTGATGATAACCAGATCTCAAGTCAATCTTTGAGAGCACACATGCTCCTCGAAACTGATCAAAGAGATCATCAATCCTTGACAGAGGATATCAGTTCTTGACTATCAGATGGTTCAGCTTCTGATAATTCACACAAAGTCTGAGGGTACCTTATGCCTTCTTCACAAACAGGACATGTGAATCCCAAGGAGAATTAGTTGGTCAGATGAAACCCTTTGCCTACAAATCCACTAACTACCTCTTGTTCTCTTTTAACTCTGTTCTAGCAATCCTATAAGGAGGTATGGACACCGATGCCACTCCTAGAAAAAGCTCGATAGAAAAGTCTACCTCTCGCTCGAGAGGAAAACATGAAAATTTCTCTAGAAAGACATCTTTAAAATGATCCACCAGTAGTGGAAAGTTTATATGTGAACTTCCTTGGTCATCTAGATATAGACTAGAAATATGGGTTGTAACTCCTCCCAACCCATGACGCTCGACTCCCGCTATGCTCGCATGGACATCCCATTCACCCTTATAAAGAAACGATCTCTCGGCTGGTGATGAGAAACTCATTATACGATGATAATAGTCAACAACAACCTATATGGGAACTATCCAGTCCATTCTAAGAATTACGTCAAAGCCTATCATCTCTAAGACATCGAGGTCCCAAAATAAGTGACACCCAACAACATCAAGAGGGCACTTCTTGCATTGACGTACACCAGCTGTTATTGTCCAAAATGGAGTGTCCAACACCAAGACAATAGCAGAAGAAAAGATACAGAGCCAAAGGATATCCACAACAACAACATATATAAAGCTATGGGATGCCCCCATATAAAAAATAGTAGAAGATAAAGCTGAGGCAACAAGGATCGTACCTAGAATAGTAGAGGCTCCGGGATCCTGCTCATCCTAGGTATACTCCACTACAAAAAACTGACCTACACTGCGAACCTGTGACCCTTCCTGACCACTCTGAGTGAATATAACCTGTTTTTTCTGAAAGCCTGGTGACTGACCACCACGGTTGTGACCTTCACCTCTGCCTGAATGGATGGAAGAACTCCAGTTCCAAGACTGATGAGAAACTGCTGGTGCTGCTCCTATATGAGGAGTCATAGAAGAACCCATGTAACCTACTGCTGGTGAGAAGATCTAACAAAAACACTAAAGATGACCCATTTTTTCGCAAGATCGTCACACCACTAGGTCTCTCAGGTAATGTGACCTCGTATGCATGCCCTTCACGTACTGGTAGCACACAACATGGCTACTAAAATAAGTGTCTCACCTCCTTGGATCACAATGTGAAGACCCCCTGTGGTGCTTCCTGCTATCAGTAGGAGGGATACTAAATCCATTTGTCAAACCGCCCAGGCTACCAACTCCAGAATCCCACAAATTTTGCTCCATGATCAGTTCCTGGTTGACTATAGAAGTGATGGAATTCAACCTAGAGATGTTCACCTTTGATCGGATGTCATGCTTCAGACCATCCTCAAACTTACTTGATAAGAATAACTCAACACCTCATGAAATTGGTATGAAGCACTGTAAATCATTAAAATGAGAAGAGTAATCCATAACTAAAAGAGTACCCTACTCCAAACTCATAAACTCTCAAGCTTGATCGGCCCTCTAGGTATCCAGATAGAATTAATTGTAGAAGGAATGCTGGAACTCACCCTAGTATATAACCTGCTGGCGTCCCGCCTGCGAGATCACATCCCACCATCTCTTGGTATAATTCTTATAGAATGTAGGTAGAGAGCTTGACCCTCCTCTCTGGAGGCGTCTCTAGAGGCTCGGATATGGAAAGCAGGACTTCTAACCATGACTCTACAGCCTGAGGTCCTCCTTCCCCAGTGAAAGTGGGAGGATGTTGCTGCTGAAAGACCCATGTCAACTCTGCCATAGAATGGGTAGGATGAATTACTCATCATAAGGCCTGAAAGGACCTCATAAATCCCTCTCGAAACTGTGGAATAACACATGTTTTTAAAATGACGGTTCGGGCCAAGACTGGCACAACTGAAGGATCTGCTGGAAATCCCGGATCATCCATGTCTGATGTCTGATCATTGCCCTATAACTGGCATACAGCCGGATGATGTTTTGGAGGCATGACTCTGCAAAGTCAAGTACACACCTTAGATCAATATTTACAAAGACTGGAAACTTGGATCGTAAGGAGGGAACAAGAGAAAGAAAACATTATTGTTTTTGAAAACATGGATGCACGAAGTGTTTACCTAACTACACGGCGTGTTCCCTTAATCCTTTCACATGGATGTGTATTCCAGCAAAACTGGCCATGTAACTTCCCAAACACAAGGCATGTTATAATAACACATGATGTGTACTTGAATCCTCTTCCCCTACCCAAGTTTTTCTACATGGATAATCCAAACGGTTCTTCTAGAGTGAGACTACACGTTGTGTTAGTGCTAGACATGATGTGTAATAGACAAACTTCACCAACCCGTGTTGTTAGTTACACGGCCGGTTACACGGCTCGCACTACACGGTGTGTTCCAGACAGACATGGCATGTACTACATGATTTCTCCAACCCGTTTTGTTTGTTATACGACCGGATTCAGGGGTTTCACTATAAATCATGTTCAAGACTGACACATCATGTATAACATAAGTTTTTATCCATCTGTGTTATAAGTCACATTGGTGGACACATGGTCTTCACAACACGGTGTGTATAACTAGTACGTAGTGTGTTCCCCCAAGGATTTCCCAACCGCGTGTCTCTGCACACACATCTAGTGGGATGGTTAGAGTGTACATGGCGTGTACATACAGTACACAATGTTTACTAAAGAAAAATAGTTTCTTCATGAACAGACAAACACATGGCATGTATTCATCACTACACGGTGTGTATTTTCGGTTTTTGAGACAGTAAGCCTCAAAAACTACTCTAGAGCCCAAAAAAACACTGAAATGATCATTTACGTTCCAAATTATGATCTGTTAGGGCACATACATCCCGCGATTCAAATCATGACATCTTATACATGTCATATACAATCAAAATAGATTAATGATCAGAAAATTCCAATCCATGAGGGACCATAACACCTAAAGAACAAAAGTTTGGTGTTCATTAAAACAATAACTTACACAAACCAAAACCCTATAAAAAAGTAGGTATTTTTATCAAGTCATATATCACAACATCATGCATATCTAGCACAACACCTATCACAAAAACATGTAATCTCTAATGAACCCTAAATGGAATGGAAAGAATGCATGAAATGTGATTCCTATAAAGTGCCTATATGATGAATGAGATAGAATGCCCTCATATCATTGGATTTTAATAGAAATAGAACCATAATAATATCAATGATAATAGAACAAAACATGTGAATCACCCAATGATGAAATCAAATCAACTGTAAAATTACAAAACCAAAAAAATCAGAATAACGGGGTAAATTGGATTTTCCCTATACACGGGTTAGCTACTCTCTAGCACGACTTATTAACAAGTACCTATTTCTTCCTATCCCTACATATAGGCTCCAAATCATAAATCCAGATGGAAAGAATTAATATGATACAACTTTGTAACATCCCGGTTCTGGAAGACACCTAGAGGCGCCCCGTAACCGGTTGGTCACATGGCCTCAAGAGCATTTACCCTAACTCCAGAGGCTACAGACTAGCAGCGAGGGCATTGGATGTGATAATGGGGGAACTATTTCCTCATTTACAGAGTAACACAGTGGCAGTAAAATAGATATACAATAGCAGAAGCAGTAAAAATTCCAAACAACATTAAATAGAAGAAGACTGATGAAGAAACAACAAGAGCACACATATATATATATATATATATATGATGAAGGATACATATGTCAAGGAAAGTGTCCAAACAAGTCACAATGATGTAGTACATAAATAAACCAGTGTACAAGAAAAAAAGTAACCAGCTCATCAGCATCGCAAGCCTCAGCTTGGTCCCATGCTCCCCAGCTCCAATGAAGTCATGTACCTAAAGTAGAAGGGTGCTTGCCCTTATCTATACTTGAAATAATATAATTTTTTTGGCCCAAAATCATGGCACAAACAAGGAGTAAGACTAATCCCAATAGGAAACTACCAAGAGATCTATTCCTAACAGTCAGTGAATATATATGGTGGGAAATCAGCAAATAAAAGCAGTAAACATAAAAAGTACTCAATGGTAGACATTCATACTGTTTCAGAGAATTCAAATACCACATATCAAGAAGGAAGGTAAACACAAATAGGTAACCCATTGGGATGTACTCACTACCTATCCCCTCTAGTCCTACCTAGAAACACAAGAAACCCTATGGGAAGAACACACAATCTCACCCCTCTAGTTTAGCTTTAGCATAGACTCTCTGAGGAAGCACTCACTGTCAATTCCCCCAATAGTCTCATATCAGTAACTAAAAGGAACTCTGGGGAAGAAATTACTTCTCATTCCACTTGTGGCCCATGTCGAGGAACTACAAGAACTCCGAGGAAGAACATGCGTCAATTCCCCCCTATGGTCTTGCATCGTACAATGAACAGACACTCTGGAGAATTCCTTTCATCCCTTCTCCCTATGGTCTACTACACCAGGTTCTCACGACCCTTTGTAAGCCAAACGAGCATAGAAAATTCAAAGCGGCCAAAGAAAACCTCAAGAACTACTTGGATAACAAGTCTATAGAATAACATCATGTCAGATAAACAATCCCTCTATCCTAAAAATACTAGGCATGGGAAACAAATACCAGCCTAACATGCAAGAATGACCAAATAGTGATAAACCATACATTCATGGGAAAATACATCCAATGAATAGAAATTAACCCTATTCACATTCAATTAACATGTACAGAAGCATAAAATCATGTCATGCAATTAACATGGTCAAAATCATAACACGCAATACCCAGTTCGAGGGTATTGGGAGATTTTGCACATATAACTCAAAGCCTTTCAACGGAAAGTCACAAACCACCTACCTCGGGGTTGTAGGATCTTTATAAGTGAACCTCAAGCCATGAATCATCCAAGAACACCGTATATCTACAAAACACTCAAAATTATCAAATGATGATAACTTGAGAAAGAGGAAGAATTAGGAAAACATGTTCTAGAAAAAGGAAGAGCTTACCGAGGTGATCCCAACACAATCGACGACAGTTGTTTAAGAGAACAGGTTCTCGATTGGTGGCTCTGTGAATAATCACAATCGTACAATCTCTCTCGGATGAGACATACCTAGAATGATACGGTTCTGTCAGTAATACACGACCCTTGTACGTTTAATGAAAAAAAAACTACATGACCTGTACATTAGAAGTACAGGACCTGTACTATCCCATAACGGCCCTCGAATTATGAAGTCTCCAGGTTACCACACACAGTCGTGTGCATGGTCGTGAAATGGAAAACACTCGACTACCAATGGTAACCAAGTACACGGTGTGTACATAAGAAATTTCCAAAAAACTTCTCTTTTTCCTCAAAAACACCAGAAAAAGGAAAACATACCTGAAAAGAAGATCTGAGTTCTTACAAATATCATACACTGGATTATTTCATAATTTTTTGATCATTGTTTAACTCTACATATAGTATGTCACATAACATAAATTTTTGAATCATTAATCCTACAATCATAAAGTTTGTTTACTTTGGGATAATATTTAATATAAAATCCTTTATAGTGGCAGGTAAAGAAAATGTGAACTATCCTATGTGTATCTACCATGAGTGTCAAACTCAGTGTATAGTAAGGTTTGATTCCATGTACTAGGTTACCCTGAGTTAGGCCCAAAACACTTTTTTAGATTTATTACTCCTAGTTACATCTTCTCCAGAACCACATCCACTTGTAGTATCCATACAAGGATGTATTACTAGGAATACACCCATAATCACTACATTACCAAAATTAAAGTATGTCCCTATATACTTATCCTAAATGTCTATATTAGGGTTATTCTACCCAATTAAAGGTTACTAATAATATTTCTCTAATACAAATTGTAACATCCTGATCTTAGAAGCCCACAACTGGTGATTTATTTCAATACATTAGCATGACTAAAAGGAATCAAATCTAGAATAACCTGTTAGTTTAGAAATATTAGAATGTTATATTACCTATATTATACCTATAATAAATTGGTAAAACAAAATCAAACTTTCTACACAATATAATAAAATAAATTGCATCTTAAAAGTCTTATTCAATGTTATCTTCTTTATAACATGGGGAAAGATAAATAATAAGGGTGATCTCAAATGCTCATTAAGGGTAAATAAATTGGAATAAATAATGAATTAATATGACTAAATTAACATGTAATGTAAAATAAATGATAACACATTCCATTTAGATAACTATATAAGGAAAATTCAATATGGAAAGGTTAAAAACAAATATACAATCCATTTAATCTATAAAGAGAAATGAAATATATCCATAGATATGTCAACAATAAATCTAATGGATGAATAATAACTGAAATATCAATGAAGAAAATGATTAATTATTATGTTTCATGTCTTAGTCATTTGAGGCCCTATACATTCCAGATCCATCCTCCAAAAAGTTTAAAACTATATGTAGTAACTTATTTAATTTGTAAAACTTAGGCATCTCATGGGAACCTATTGATTCATTAAGGATCTATATAAATTTCGGGATCCACCCATCATTTAATTTCTAAATCATTTTTCATTTTTAATAACTAATTTTATCAATATACAGTATTCCTTATCAAATATATGTATAGAATAAATAATACATAATTATCAATATCAAATAACTATCAAAGTAGACACCGTATGTAAAATGGTATATGGTTTAGGAAATACTAATAATCCTTGTATGATAATGTGGATATTAATATGAAAAATTATTATAATAAATTTATTTTTTTCAATAGAATGTGAACAATCACAAAAGTAAGTAAGATTACCATGATAATCAGTAAGAAAAATCTTGAGGAGAATAATCTTTAAACCCGAAGAGTCTAATACCACTTTGAAATATCTGATTCATAATATATATAAAATTATGAAATTAAATGAAATATATAATATCATGAGAATATGTTTATTACGATATAATAGGAAAAATATTTATATACACCAAATAAAAGTTAATTGGCACATAATAACAAATAAGCCTCGATAGAATGTAAATTGAGAAGAGATTCCCTTATGTTAACCATCATTTTGATTTAGTGGTATTTATCATACCATAGAGTGGTCTAAAATATGTTACTAAATAAAATAATAACCGTACTCATGTTTATAATATAATATATTTACTTATTACAATATTTTACTATCTTTTTGTTAACACTCATTCATTATTTTAACTATTTCAGGTGTTAATTGCCCAGTTTTCTCAAGTGGGTTTTGACTAGTTACTAGTTGTTCCTATTTAATAAATCAATATTTCATCATCTTTATAATGAAAAATAGGAAACAATTATCTCATATATTCAGTATAAGTGTATTTAGAGTATTTCATGATATTCATATATTAGAAATGAAGTGCACTAATCATGAAAATGGTAGGCCGTATGTACACATGCACGCTACTTTCATTTATTTGTTGTATTTAAAGAATGAAAAATAAAGGATAAATATATATATTATAATTCAAATATCATATATATGTCAGAGATGTTCCATAGTTTTATTAAAAATATCCTTTATACATTCCATTTATGGAATTAACGAGTCATATCTCTTTGAGGGGGGGGGGGTAGTCCAGACTTCCTCAAACGAAATTATATTATTTACAAAAAGGTATTAACCATAGAATAATGGTATAAATAAAAAATTGAGACGCATAAAGGAATTTTAAATATAATATAAATCATATATGATCATATTTTCCACCATAATTTCCACCATAATATGTGGTAATGGAATAATGATCAATCATCATTTATGGGGATATAGTTCATTGTACACTTAAAACAATATATTCATTACCCATTAGATTGAGGGGTGTATAGGTGTGGGTATAAATATTAACATAACATAACAAAAACCTAGTATATTTAAGATAATATTTTTTATTTAATCATATAATAAGAATATTATTTGGAGTGGATGATGGAAAAGAAACTAAAAAATGAGAGAACACGTTACCTCTTAATTGGGTAACTTATTTTGGTTTTAACAAAAAGACTTCCATGGAATCCTTTTTTATAAAAGGGAGGATTAATGGTATAGCGGGGATTTTAGGAATCTATTTTGGTGGATCTTGGATGAAACTATGTAGTTTGATATGTGTGAAGAAATGGGATAGTTAGTGGCCTTTTATACGGAAGTAAAAGGGCTCACATGGAATTATTAGAAACATGTTAGGTGTACACATTTTGTTACCAAAAAGGAAATAAAAAACTAAAAAATAATTTAATGAAAGTTATATGGCCGATATAAGTCCATAAAATAGTATTTTGATAAGCAGATAGATTATTTGGTCACATAATATAATGGTTTAGCCCTTTATTAAGCATAATTTTTCCTTAATAATTGTAATTAATTTCAATTACATTTAATAATAGTTTTTCTAAAACTATTTTGAAATTATTATAAATAAGAAATTATTCTTATTTAAAATATTTAATCATTTTTCTCAAATTTAAATTATAGAAGTGGTAGAAATTAATTTAATTTTCATCCCACAGGATGGACGATAATGCAGGTTTTTAATGTAAAAACCTTGAAATGTTTGATAAGTTTTTACATTCAATTTCAAGGTGTAATTGATAAAAATCACCTATATTGTATTAATTATTTTAAATATAATCTAATTATATGTTAAATACAATTAAAATTATAATTTACCCTTATAAATAAATTAGACGAAAAGCATCTTTGAACTAAAATGCAATATTTTTTACTATTTATTAAAAATGATTTGTATCCAAAATTTGTTTAAAAACATCAAAACGTAATTATTGTGTTTATATTTAAAATAAAATGTTTATTTTCACATATAAATTAGTTAAAGTGTTAAAATTCATATTTAAAAGGGACATGCCTTTAAATGGTGGTCAAATTTCCTTTATGAAAAATATAAGTTTTTATGTGAACATTGGCTTTATTATTTTCTTATACATATAAAATATAATGGAAGAATACAAATAATATTTTATTGATTATTTAAAATAAATATTTCATTAAAATCATTCACTAAATATAATTAACTATGTTTATTAATACAAAACTTCTTTGGAAGCGTATAAATAATAATATTTATTTTTATATCAAATTGGTTCTTATTTTCGCTTTTCAATAATTGGTAACTAATGAATGAATTTTATTTTTATATAATTCATAATACAGTTAATAATATTCATAATCTCAAACATAATAGCTAGGATATATCATATTATATTAAATAACAATTTTTTAACTATAAATGATTATTTGGTGAAACTTGGTCTTACGTGTAACACAAGTTATCGAAGTTGGTCACCATTTCATGCAATGAAAGATAAACTAGTGTTGCACTCATTACAAGATATATAATGTATTTAATATATTTAAAATATTAAATATTTATTGGAGTCTTGAGATATTTTTTTCCCTTACGTTCTTGTAATCCATGGCATCTATGCTATCAAATAAAATGTAGTCCATTTGAATTTCAGGGTGTTACAAAATTAATTTGTGAAAATTTTAAAAAAATTATTTTAAAAAATAAAATCTAATTTTTAATTCATCATTTAAAAATTATCTTAGGATTATTTCTTTTGAATTCTCTAAAAATGTTAATTTTTTTTAACGAATAGTGTAAAAATACCAAAAATTTAATTGAGAAGTGTATTTCCATTTAAATTATTTATATTGTTAAATTATATTTTAAATTAGTGTTAAAGTAAAATTAGTTCAATTTTTTTTATATTAATACCATTTATTTCTTTTTATTCATTTTAATATTTATTTTTTATATGAAAACATTTTACACTTTGAAACATTTTGTCTTAGAAAACCCGTTTTTCTGTCACGCCTCTAAGATTAACTTTAACATATATTTTGGAACTCAAATGAATTTAATTTGGAAAAATAGATTCCATATTCTTAATTAAAATAATTTATATTATATTAAATTGATTGATTGATTTTTTGACTAAAAAAATATTGAATATAGGAAAAAAGTAATTATCACAGTTAGGGTAAAAATTTGTTTACTAGTGGGTAAACTAAAACGAAATTAGATAAAATATGCTACAAATTTTTGAATAAATTTTATTATATGGTACTATATAGACCCTATAATTTATAATTCTTGTGAATAGTAATTTCAGGAGCCTTATGACATGAAAAAATGTGGTTACAACATTGTTTCAAATAATTATAAATGTTCCAGTCACATTAAATATAAATTGACACCCACTCTCCTCACTTATTCACAAATTCAACCCCTTTTCATTCAAACAATACCACTAAGAATCACTTACCAACATCCATCCTCTCATCCTTGATGTTGTTTTGGGCATAAATCATATCTAAGAATGATTTTGTTGCAAACCTAAAGAGGTTTCCCAAAGATGAGGTTCTGTTCTTCAGTGATATTTTTTATTTTCTTACATATATCACCTCATTAAATTATTATTAAATCAAGATGATATAATAACCTCAATATCATACATATGCTATTTTTTATTATGGGAATTACCTACATGCATATCAAGTTTTATAAAATGAGTTAATAAATCATCATTTGTGTGTATGATGAACTAATGCCTCAAAAACCGATGTCATTCAGTTTTCCATTACCACCTCTCATAGATAGATATGATGAGAAATCCTATAAAAAAAATAAAAAAATAAAATAAAAAAATTATTTTATATAATATTTCACATGAATCCCTTACCTTAAACAACCCATCAAATATAATACTTTAAATTTAATCTCTTCGATTTCTTGTGGAACATGAAACCCAGAGTCCATATAAACCACAATATAGTATACTGTTATAACCTAGACATTATATTTTTTGGTTTGAATTATAATAACCAAATTATAATATTTCTGTATAACTATTTTTTATAAATAATTTTAGAATCATTTAAAATAAATGAAATTTTTTAACAAAAAACTATATTTCTTCTGAAAGATAGTTTAGTTACTCTTTACAGAGATAATTTAAAATAAATTTTAACCAATATTATAAAATATATTTGAAAAAATAAACTTCATTTTTTAAATATTCATATAAAAATATCTTATGTTGATTATTTGATATTTTTATGATATATTTAATTTTTGGATTAATAATTTAAAATACTGAATATAAATTAAACTGGAATTTCATTTAAATTATTTACAAAGTAAAATTTTATTTTGAATTCATTTTATAGATAAATTGGTTTAATTATATATCTATTAATACATTTTAATTCATTTTCATCATTTTCATGTTGAATATTATTATAAAATAAATTGTAAAGTTTTTAAAATTTTCTTTTTGGAAACCCGATTGGTCAACACAACTATGGGATTATTTTTAAATTGAATTTTCTGCATCTATTAATGTAATTATTTAAAATAGATTCCAAATTTTGAGTTATAATAATTTATATTATCTAATACAATTAAATTACCATTTTTAAAAATAAATATTGAAAAAATAAAAATTATTTAATGCATTAATGGTAAAAATTAAATTGTCGGCTGGTTAAACTAAAAACATAAGGGTTTCAATGGCCAATTTACAATACAAGAATCTATTATACTGAAATTTTTATACCCTATAATGTATAATTATTTATAAAATTCCATTTTTCCACTTTTTCATGTGAAACCTCAAGATACACCATTTTGTTTTCAAAAATTACAAGTGTGACACTCACCTCACTTATAAAAGGCCACCCCACTCTTACTATTTACACCTTAAAACTATATTGTTTCAGAAACCACCTTCCTAAATAACATCCTAAATTCAATAACCTATTACTTGAATTCTTATTTTTTTCAAAATAAATCCTATTAAGGCTTTTAGAGATATTAATAGGAGGCTTCCTGAGGAGGATGTAATTTTCTTCAACAAAGCTTTTTATTTTATTTCCTCATACACATCCTTCAATTATTATTAAACCGTGATGATATAAAAACCTCAGTATAATTTATAGACTGATATTTTTTTCAATTAACTTTTTTGATATAAATCATTCTCCACATCTATCAAATTGGGTAGGAAATCAATATTTGTGCCTTTGGTGGATTGTCGCCTTACAAAATGATGTCTTAAATTTTTCCATAACCACCTCTCACAGTTGGGTATTACAATGGATATGATGTATATATATGAAATTTATAACATAATTATACATATATATTAATTATATTATATATATATATACCTTTTTTAAATTCCATTATGTAGGTGATATGATAATGCTTCTTGTGTATACGACAATCTACAGTCTCACGAAGCGATGTGATTCATTTTTCACTAGTGCTTTACATGGAAGTTAATAAGGATAATTTTAACCAATATATGTGATAAAAATGAAATAATTATAATACTTAGGACATATATATATTTATAAAATGATAATATATAATTTTATTTCTTATAGTTTCACTCACTTAATGACAATAACATCGTTCATGTACTTATGGACTACCACCTTCACAAAGAGATGTGTCTTTATTTTCACAACCAAACCTCATTGATGATATATATGAGTATTCTTAATGAAATTATATATTATATATTATATTTTTATCATTATGGAAATATAAAATATTACTTAACCTTATTCATATGGAACATTGATAAATGGAAACCTTAATCACACTACGAACTACCTACCGTCTCTGTGATTATAATATAACTCATTTCTTAATAACATGTGTCATAATTGGTATTAAATGTATAATTAATATATAAATATAAAAATTATTTTAAATTTTTTATTTTGGAGATGATGAACATAAATAAAATTCCCAAGAACCAAAAGATTGATGATAAAACAGACATGAGAAAACAATGCAATTAACACTCGAATTAATGAAACTAATGTAATATTATTGAAAAACAGATGGTACGATGATATAAAAGGATTTTATATGATATTATAAATATTAATATTGTTATATTATAAGTTAATAAAAAGTGTTAAAACCACTATACAAGAATATAAATCATCTTCACCCAAAAGGAAGCATTATGTAAGGGATGTTTTTACTCAATTTCTATTCATTGTGTTAAACTTATACGCCATTGATTATATAATGATAAGATTATGTGTGTAATTACCATTTATTATTTTATTTCAAATTTAAACCTTAATTATGTGTTGTTACATTTTATAGAAATAATAAATTCATTGATTAATCCCTGCTTCAATGATATGATCTTTGAAAGGAACTTTGCCTAAATTTCCCTTCATTGAGGACTATTGTAATGATATGAAACTAATTTATTTTATATAGTGTATAAAACTCCACATAAACATATAATACTACGAATAAATCATTATTCATGGTATTTTAACTTCCAATGTGAATTCTTCCATCCAATGTGATTTTACATGAAAATTAACATGTTGTAATGAACTTCGTAACTTTATTTCGTTTATTGGGTTATATTAATTATTCATAGTCTTTAATATAATATGATCATTTGTGTATTTAATTTTTAATAAATTAATATTTATATATTATTTTTATTTTTATTTTTATTTGATAATAATAATCTATTCATTGGTTAATTCTTACTTCAACTCTATAATTTTTTCATGGGTTTATTTCACAATTTCATTTTAATCGAGATTGTTCATAAATGAATTTCCATTGAAGAAAATAATTTGATAATTATTTAATCAACACTTTAATTTTTATCTCTAATGCTAGTTATTGAACTTTTATGTAATAATACCATTTTCCCATTGTTTGATAATTAAAATTATTGGGAAAATATTTTTTGTAACATCCAACTTCATTTCTCTTTTCAGTCGGAATTTTTTTTTCTTCCAAAACATTATTTTCAAAAAAGTATTTTAAATTAATGAAAATTATTTATTAAATATATTTTTCCCACTTTAGAATTTTTATAATATATTATTAAAGAAATTTTCATGTCATTTTCAAAATAAGTAATGTTTTTATTTTATCAAAAATATTACAGGAATATTTATTTTAACGTACATGGAATGTACATAATTTACTACCATAATGATCACTTGGTGTTTTATAGCTTCCATTATATGTTTCAAATAATATTTTTTAAGAAAAGTATATTCAATTTATTTCACTTTTTATTAAAACAATTATTTAAAAATGGAAAGAATATTTTCCTCAAAAATGTTTTCATTTATATTATAATTATATATCTCTTTATCAACAACAACAAATATTTATTATTTATACAATGGGTATATTCTTTATTGATACTGTCATTATTGTTTCTATGGATCTTTTAGGATTATATTTACTTAGGAATCTATTTACATTAACTTACTTGTTTCATTTTATTTATTTATTAACATTACCTAGAAATATTAACTTACATTTGATCATTAGACATTAAATTTCCCCTAAATATCCATATTAATTAACATACATATGTTTCTTTCTTAAAACATATATCACACCAACAAATAGTGTTCTACATTAAATGATATTTTATAATTTGGTGAAATATTTATAAATACGTATTCTTTTTTCAGAACAAATATTTTATGATAAGGGACATTATTCATTAATTAAATCTGTAATTTGATATGGAAATTTTGATAAAGATGGGGACATATTATAGACAACCTCTCAATGAATCATCATTCTCCTGAGGAAATAAGTAAAATGGACTTCAATGGGTCTCTATATATAGTTTGAAACTGTCTTGTGAAAGCCTTGACGGTAGAGGTATCATATTGTCTGAGATCATGAAATACACTAATTAAGTGTTCCCATCATTACGAATTGATTTATTATAATCCATGAGACTTACACAATGATATTACCTTTGGATTCATTCCATTCTTAGTATATTAGTTAAATGTAAGGTGTTTTCTATTATTTACCTTGTCATATTTTTTGTGCTATCTAATTATGATAGCCAAGTTATTGATTAAATGGAATGCGTGTTCAGTTATTTACCTAGCCATATTTATTATTTTTATTAATTTATAAAATCTTCCACTATACTTAACCATTATTGAGCATTTTAGCTTACCCGTATTTTTTTTCTTTCCTCGAGATTCTATCAAGTGTACTATGATTGGTGTGCGGGGATATACAACAGAGAATAATGTTATTAAAACATGTTATATTTTTAATTTTCAAATGTAATTCAAGACACAATAATGTATCAAGTTAAACACAAATTATTAACTATTTGGTTCTTTGGGATGTGATTCGTTGTATCTTATGAAAATGTAATAATGCTGAAACTGGATATAGGCTGATGGGGTATGAGTTTCTCCATATGGTATCATAGGAAATTTAGTAGAATCTATGTTTATTATATTAAGGAAAAAATAGAATCGATAATATATCCTACGATAAAATTTATGATATGTATAAAAGAGTATCATAAAGGTTTGATAAGGTAGTTATTTTATTGTTTTTCATAGAAGTAAATATCTATCGGGATAAAAAAAAGTGGGTGTTTTTCAATCATAGTATTACCTAGAGGTAAAAACAATGAAAAGGGAACATTGGGCATGGCCCAATCACCACATAGTGTAGGATGATGAGACTTACTGCACACTTGGTTTTCTATATCTAAGGGATATTCTTTGGATAATTAAAATTTTATTGACATACTTTTTAAAGAATTTGAATAGATAGTGATAATTAATGATCAAATATAAACCTAAATTTTATTATATTGAAAAGAATTTGTATCAAAGGAACACAAAAATATTTTATGTGTGAAAAAGAGGTCCTTAAAGTAATTAATATTCAATGAAAAATGAAGACTGTGGTGGATGGAAATAAATCTAATACTAGGGATCTATTCAGGGTTCATTGTCTAAAATGTGTCGAACTGAGGCATTATCTGAGTTAATTCCCTTTTATAAATGTTTGATACATGATCAAAAAATTACATATTTAGAAATAAAATGGATAAAGTATTTATGTGTTGGGATTAGGTAATTAACATATAGAATTATTTTACTAATGGTATTTTGGTTAAAGGAATCGATAAAAATATGAGTATTTTTTTAATATTTACAATAATATTTTTCTTCAGTGACATAATTATTTTTTATATCATTACGTGATTATAAGTTTAATGTTGATCGTAATTTCATAGTCTTAAACTCGCCTGTTTAGGTTTTATGTTATGGTATTATACCAAGATTTAGGATATTTTGGGATAACTTTTTGGAAATTATATGTTTTAGTGGAAAATTTATAAGAGAAATAACGCCTTTACAATTTCAAGATATAATTTTAAAATTACATATATACTTTATGTTTAATATTATCAATAATAAAATGTAATATTAGTCCCATAATATCATTAGGATTAATGAAAAAAATAAAATAAACAAAAATAATTTGTATTGAAAACATTAGTAAATTGATATTTAATGATTAATTTTATTATTAGAATTTCTATCATATTTTTTTTGAATATTATTGGAATTATATTAATATAGTATTATAAAAAGGAAACACACTTGTTGGGTGACAACCCAATGCATTTTAAAAGGCCATAGAGCATGATCCCCCAATTTAAGGATGATAAGAGTTTAACACATTCCACCGGCCTACCTGATATCCTTGTTAATATGACTTTAGTTAAAATATTTCATAAAAAATATTAATGACAAACAACTACTGTTGATTTTGAGGTTTATAGATTAATATATTATATTTGATATCTTGGGATAAAAATATTTGTTTTGGAAAAATATTTAGAAAGATATAAAATGGATTTTCATTATTATATGGATCATACGGTCCACTTTATTTCTTCTATAATTACAAAATTCATTTTTATATATTCTTAGTGTAGGCGATGAATTTTAAATTGATCAAATCACAATAGAGATATGATATTTTTCTTATAAAATAGAAACATTTCAAGTAATTAAATTTCCTATCATTCATAGATAGTAAAGGAATTCCTTGAATTTAGGAGAAGGATCTTGAAAAAGTATTTCATTCTAATAAATTCATATATAGTGAACCAAATGGTCTTTTATATCATCACATATTTCTAGGTTTTAGGTCCATAACATTCCATTGATTTTTCGCATTCTTTTATCAATTCTGTATATCATTCTCTATACTTATTTATGATTATCTTTTATGTCCATATCATCAGATACTAGTAATTTTATCTTATATGGAATCTAAGGGATGTTTTATTCCAAATGATTGTTTTATATCCCTTTATCTCTTATTTTGAGGGAGTTTTATTAAATCTAATTATGATGTGGGTTTTCAATAAAATAACTTTCAAATATTAGACCCCTGATTATCCAGATCTTGTTTAAATCACACATACACAATTTATTTATGGTAGTGAGAATGAACACCACAAAATTATAATAAAATAACATTGTATTTTATATCATATGAAACACACAATTGCAAGCTAAAACAACCCATGTAATATATTTTTTTTCATTTAATCTCTTTGATAGATTAAGGAACATGCAACCGAGAGTCTAAATGTATTGTACTATAGTATACCATTGTAACATGGTAATTTAATTGTTGGGTATGAACAATACTAAATAAATTATGAAAATAATGGTGATATATTTATTATAAATAAAATAACGATCATTTAAATAAAAATTAAATGTTTTTTAAAAAATATTGTTTTTATGAAAGATATGTTTGTTTCTCTTTGAAAACATAATTTAATATTAATTTTTAAATAATTTAAAATTTATAAATTTTCTTTTTGAAATCATTATATACTATTTTTCTTGTGGGGGAGGTTGTAATTTTCTTAAAATATTTCATTTTTGACGAATACTAAAAAATACTGAATTATAATTGAAAAATACATTGCCATTTAAATTAGTTATAAATTTATATTATATTTAAAATTGGATTCAAATTAAAATTATATAAATTATATATCTATTAATCCATTTTAGGTAATTTTATGATTTTTTATATTTAATTTTGATATAAAAACATTGTAGACTTTTGATCATCTTCTCTTTAAAAACTGACATTCTTATAACATCTTCATGATTAATTTTAAATAAACAATTTTAAAATATATGAATGGAATTAGAATAAATGGATTCCATATTATGAATAATAATTATTTATATTTTCCACTATGTTTAACATAATATTTCAGAAAAATGTATAGTGAAAATCGTAAAAGTGATTTATAGCGGTTAAGGTAAAAATATATTTATCAGGGGTTAAACTAAAAGGATATACCATAAAAGGATGAAAAAACATGTTAAAAATCTATTAGATGGGAACATTTTGAAACTATAATTTATAATGAAAAATAATACCCAATTTCAGAACCTTTTTTAAGTGAAATACATGGGGATAATATTTTATTTTAAAAAATTATAATTGTGCCACTCACCTCACTTATAAATTTCCACCCTACTCTTATATTTTTCACTGTTTAAAACACCATTTGTTCAGAAAATTCCTTACAAAATAATATCTCATGTTCCATATCCACATCCTAAAACCTTATTTGTTCATAAATCCAACCTAGATGTATTTTGGTGAAAACGTATGGTGTTTACCCCTTAAAGAGGTAACATTCTTCATCAAGTGTTGGTATATTATTTCTCATTTTACCTATTTCAATTATAATAGACCCATGATGTTATAATAACATTGCTATAATCTATATAATGAGATTTTTTATTTTAATTTCATGAACTACAATCATCCAAATTTCATAAAATGGGTAATTAAATCATCATTCGTGTGTACAACGGACTAACACCTTGCGAACTGATGTCATTCGTTTTTTCTTTGCCACTTCCCACGGTTGGGTATAATTATAGATATAAAGTATATATATGATATTTAAAACATAATGATACATCTAGAGTTATTATATTTTATATATCATTTTACTTTTAATTTTGTATGTGATACGATAATTTCACTTGTCTGTACGGTGCACTTCCCCCTCGTGAAATGATGTGATTTGTTTTTTCCAAATGCATTACATATAAGGAAATAAGGATAAATTTAATGTATAGATTTATATAAATGACATAATTTTTAAATTCATCACATATATATCATTCATAAATGATAATATATCATTTTTCATATCTTTTCACTCACCTAAAATGATTACATCATTCAGGTACGTCTGGACTACTACCTTCACGAAGCGATGTGAGCCTCTCTTCATCGCCACACAGCAGGGATGACGTATATATAAGTATATTAAAAAAATAGGGTATTTATGGTATTATTATCAATCTGGGGAGATAATATATTTCTTACCTCTTTCATTTAATGATCATTGAAAAATGGAAATTTTACATATGCATACATTCAAACTATCTTCTCCATGACGGTAAAGTACATCATTTTTCAAAAACCTATTTCATGATAGGTATTAAAATTATAATTAATATATAAATTTTTCAATTATTTCATGATTATTGTTCTAGATATTATAAAAAATTTTAATATGAATAATAATTGGAGATTTCAGGACTAAACATGCTTGAAAAAACTAGGCAATTAACACCTGAATCAATAACAATATTAAACTATAATTAAAAAAGGGTGATAAAATGTAAAAATGTAAAATATGTAATATTATAAATATTAATATTGTTCTATTCTAAGTCTATAACATTATTTAAATCCACTATACTAGTTGTTAAATCACATTCACTAAAAAGGAAGTGTGAGGTAAGGGATTTTTTTAACTAAATTTCCATTCATTAGGTTAAACTTATACATAATTAATTACATCATGTTAATTTTATGTGTGAAATTACATTTAATTATTATTATTTATTTACACATTATATATTTGGATTTACACATTGTACAAATAATAAATTCACTGATTAATCCTCACTTCAATGACATGATCTTTGTATGGGACTTAGTCTCAATTTATGTTCCTTAAGGAATATTATAATGTTTTAAACCTAATTTATTTTATATGGTGTATATGTTAACCCTTTGAAATTTAATATAATTAATAATTCATTCTTTGATGTATTTTATGTTTCAATTTTAATTTTTTCATCCAAGGGTATTTTCCAAGAAAATTGACAAGTAGTGTTGAATTTTATAAATCAGCTTATTCTGTTGTGATATATTACATAATAATTGTATTTGATGTTCTATGATTATGTGTGTATTTAATTTTGAATAAATTATTTTGTGTATCCAATTATTTCATTTAGAGTCACACTTTATACACATAATTGATTCATTGGTTAATTCTAACATCAATGTTATGATCTTTGCAGGGGTTTATTTTGTAATCTCATTTTAATCCGGATTGTTTATACATCAATTTCAATTGAAGGAAATTATTTGATCATTATTTAATAAAAAAATTAATTTTATTCTACTATGGTATTTCATGAAATGTTTCAAGTAATATTATCCTTTTAAACTCTTTAGTACATAAAATGGTAGAGAATATGGTTTTATGAAAATATGACTTCATTTCTCACTTCAACGAGAAATAATTTATCTTCATAAACCATGTTTTCCAAAAACAATATTTTTATACACATTTTCTACTTCCTTAAATTTGATTTTTGATAGAAATTTTTTCCTGTTATTAATTTTTATAAAACATTTCAGAAAGAATTTTAATGTCAATATCCAAATAATATATATTTTAATTTTAATGAAAACATAAAAGGAAACTTATTTTCACATACTCGAAATTAATGAAATTTACCATCTTGTTGAGCAGTCAAGTTTTTTTAAATATTCCTTTATATGTTTCAAATATTATTTACAGTGAAAATTATTTTCAAATTGTTTTTGTGAACTTTTAGTTTCAAAACGATATCTTTAGAATGAAAAATATATTTTTCTCTATAATGTTTTTAAAGATATATTTATCGTATTTATATTAATCAATGACAATAACACATAATTAATTCTCCAATGGGTATATACTATACTGATACTATTCTTGTTCATTATATGGATGGTTTGTGATCATTTTGACAAAGCAAAGTCTGGAAATTCACTTTCATGATTCATTTTTTTAGTTATTAGATTCCCTTGAAATATTAACTTACACTTATTCAATAGATATTTCATTTCCACTAAATATCCATATTATTTATTATGGACATTATTTTTATCAATCTAGATATCACTTCATAATATGGTGTTCTATATTTAATGTAATTTTTCATCTAGGTAAATATTTATAAATTTGTATTATCTACTCAATAAATATATTTGATGATATGGCACATTGTTTATAAATAAAATAAATTATTTGATATAGGATATATAATTTGGACATGAATATATAGGGGTATAATATATTAATACCCCCTGATACATCAGTACTCTAATTT
Source organism: Viscum album (assembly GCA_963277665.1). Taxonomy (NCBI): domain Eukaryota; kingdom Viridiplantae; phylum Streptophyta; class Magnoliopsida; order Santalales; family Viscaceae; genus Viscum; species Viscum album. Next base: position 2,050,992,823 of record OY728125.1, read on the forward strand.
TAGGAATTGGTGTGATAGCATTAAACATGTTTCTGCCTATAGTTTTAAACCATCTTGTGAAAGGTCTTAATGATGGAGGTATCATGATGCCTGAAATCATGACATCAAATAATTAAGTAATTACATTATTAAATATTCACTTATTCTTATCCATGAGCTTTTCACAATGATATTACATTAGGGTGCATTTCATTCATAGTTTATTGATTAAGTGTTATGTGTTTTCAATTATTTTACATTCCATATTGATTAAGCCTTATCTAATTATGATATAAAAGATATTGATTAAATGGTATTTTTGTTCGGTTTCACACCATTATATGTTGGTTATACATACTTATCTATGATAAAATGTATTATTCTTATCATTTGAAAAAAAATTGGAGCTCTCTCTTATTTTATTTACCTTATCTTATAATACATGAAGTGAAATATGATTGATTTTCATGGATATTCTAGAGAAAATAATGTTATTCTCAAAAAAATACGTTTCAATTATTATTTTTAAATATAATTAATGACTCATGTATGTATCTACTTTAAAAAGACTACTAAATTTTTTGGTCCTCCAGGTTGTGATTCCTTGTATCACATGATAATGTAATAAATAATACATCATCTCTGGGATCCTATGGTCATAGTCTCTATAGATATAATATATATACATATATATATATATGATATTTATTACATAAATAATATTTTGGAGTCATCATATCATATATATATATATACCATTTTTTTACTTTCCACTTTGTATGGGGTACGAAAACATAATTCATTTGTACGATAGACAACCACCTCATAGAGCAACATGATTCATTTTCACTAACACTTTACATGTAAAATAATATGGATAAATTTAACTAATATATGTGATATAAATTATATAATAATGATATTAAGGACATATTTATCTGTCTAAAAATATATTATATCATTTTCGTTCTTATCCTTGCACTCACTAAAAGAAAATAGTGTTGTTCATGTATCTATGGACTACCGCCTTTAGGAAGTGATGTGACTCCCTCCCTTTCCATCACCACACCACATTGATTATATGAATAAATATATTTAAATAAATAATATTTCATTTCTGATATTATGATCATTGTGGAAATACAATTTTTTTACCTTATTTCCATAATGATCATTGAAAAACTAAAATGTTACTCATGCATATGTACGATGGACCATCTCTATGCTCGCGATATACTTTATTTCTCAAAATAATATATCACAATTTGTATTAAAAGTTTAATTTTTGTATAAATATTATAATTATTTAATTATTATTATTATATATAAGAAGTAACCATGATCAAAGTAAGAAGATTGAAAACAAAAAATCATATTTTATATGAAAAATAAAGCGGTTATTACTAGAAAACTGATTTTGACAAGGAATTTTCAATAAATGGGAAAATAAATGGTTATAATTAAATCATATATGGTATAATATATATAATTATGGTACTATAATATAGATATATTAAACATATATGTAATATATAGGAGGTTTTTATGTATACATTGGATGTTGAGATGTAAGGTAGTGGATCTCTAGTCTCTCTTTTATTTCTGGGAAACATATTGAAATTCAACAATCGTTTCATTTTTGTGTTGTATATACTTCCCCATTGAAAATTTATTTCATGAATCCAACCATTTTAATTTTATTTAATTTTTCATTTGATGTTACGATTTCTTTGGGCTTACAATTTAATAGATTACTAAAGTGGAAAGTGATTCTGGTCTCACTTTTTACTTCTCTGATACACATCCAAAACACACCACTTATTTATTTTATTTTTTGTGTAAAATTAAAATGAATTTACTTATTGAAACATATTATGACAATAATTTTTATTTAAAAATACATTTTTGGATATATATTTCATGGTTTTATGTTTCAAATGTTACCGAATCGATAAGGGATTTTTTGTATCAATTTCTATTCCTTGAGACATTTATTGTGTTATGACCATATATTCTTTTATGAGGTGTATATAAAGCCCATTTTACGAGTAATAACTTGAATTTATTTATTCTCAAGATATTTAATGTTTCATTTTAATGTTATTTCTGTAACATCCCAAGGTTTTCTAAAAATAAATTGAAAATGCTTGAAATTTTGTTTAAGGTATATATTTATAAGTATCCTTTAAACATAATTTTATTTCTTCTATGTTTTGAATTTCAAGAAACTGTCATCTACAATTGTGTTCAGTATGTTATTTAGAGTCTGATAGAACAAACTTGTTTTTTTGGTGAATAGTAACATGCCCTTATGAATAGTAATATGAATAGTAATATGACCTCATGAATAGTAAATAATATTATTATTTTATTTTCCCATGGAAATAGGATAATGGGATCTTAATTAATTTTCCAATGTTACGTGAAACTAGTTGCACTTAGATATTGTTATTTTTAGAATTAACTGTGACCTTATTTAAAAATTAAATTAATAATATTTAGAAAATTATTTTTGAAAAATGGAGTTCATTTTTGAAATATACACATCGAAAAATGGTTGGGGTAAATTTTTGGTATTTTTCTGAAACTCTTGAATTTTCGGTGAATAGTGAAATACAGTAAAATACCGTATAATCCATTTATCAGTAAAAATGCACTATTTTTGACATCATAGGTGATGAAAGGCGACTTGCTTCGAACTCAATTGATATTTTCACTAATTAAGGCCACTTGATTTGAGATTATTCATAGTCTTGATAAAAATATTATAATAATGATTAAAATAATCTAAAATACCTCCCCTCCTCCACTATAAATACCACCCTCACTCCCCTCTTCCTCCCACACCTCTCAAGCCTTGAGCATTGTCTAATTTCTGCCAAATTCCCTCCCTAATCTTCTTCCCCACGTCCTAGAGCTGCTGGTATCACCAAAAGACCAAAATCAAAGCCCTTAAGAAGGATCTCAAGGAGAAGAGATCAAGAGGTAAACATCCTCTTTCATTTTCATTCTTTCCTTCCATTTTATGTTATTATCTTCTTTTCCCTTTGTCTTTTGTTGGGATATTTCATTAAATATTTCCCCTTACTTTCCAAATTTTTTATGATTGATGAGATATTCCATTCCTCTCATCAATCTTGTTTTTATGAAATTTTAAGAGACGACGTTAGGCTGCCGAATTTTTGTAAGAAATTTCTCATGTTTTCTTCATTTCAAGATTCCCTTCTCTTCGTTCTTCACCCCTCTTATCCAAGAGGCATGAAATCTCCAGAATCATGTATATTCTGGATGTTTTCATGTTTATGGAAAATTACAAATCATTATTCCTCTCCTCTCTCACTTATTTAAAGAATCAAAAAACATTGTCCATTTGTGTCAAATTACCGATATCGTGGACGATGTATTTTCAATATCCATTAATTCTTTCAAGTCTGGTCATGAAACCATTTATATGGTTGAACCAGGTTATAATATATGTTTTATGACTCATATAAGGTTCTGGAATTTTTTTGTACTCATGATTCAAATTTATTAGACTAAATGAGGTTGTAATTATCAAGGAACCACTTAAATGATCTAAATGAACATAATTAATGTTTTAACTTATAAATCATCATCATATAAAGAATCAAAGTGATAAATGGTATCATTTATGGTACTTTAAATATGTAAATACTACTCCATTCCAATTCTGGAGTTTGACTTCCGATCAACAAGAACGATTCATCATGAACCGATTGTAAAAATCATAAAAGAACTCACCCAAAATAATGCAAGGAACAAAATACTAACAAAAAAGGGGTGAAATGAGGTTATTAAATGACCATATAAGATGTTATAAACATGAAAATTTTTCTGTAAAATACTAATAACACTCTTTTAACCATTATATAGGATGTTTAAACAATTTTGATGTAAGACAAGCCCAAGGTAAGGGAATTCTTAACCCGATTTCCATTCTTTGGGTTAACATTCTACTTTATAATTTATGTTTTATTTACATTGTTTGTGTTATGGATTTTTTTATATTATGTTTCACTATGTGTATTTACAGAGTATATACATATTCCATCCACTCAATTACGTCTCAATTCAAGTATATGATGTTTATAAGGGACTTTTCTTCTAAAAATCCTCTTTTAAAATTCTGTTTTATAAGATTCAAAGGCAATGTTTTTATGCTATTGTTTATGTTGTATGATTATGTTTTTGTTATTGGGCATTGTTTATGATGAAGGTTGGGACCTATATTTCCCTCCAATTCATTGGGTATGAGTAAGTTGGAGGTCGGCCGTATGGTTACTCCAAGTGTAACTGTGATCGTTACACAAAGTAAGGTAGCCGTGAGGGTTACAAATTTTAATGTAGCCAAGATGGTTACAAGATTATGCATGTAATGCCCCAGTATACCTCTATGATTATAATTATGTTTGTGTGGATCTTGTGTAAATCTCATGTTACGCTAAGTAAGATTTTATGGGTGGAAATCATGTCTTTTGAAAATGTTTTCATACGTCATGCGTATTCATGGACTAATGTGATTTTTCCTTCTTTTTCATACCTTACTGAGCTTTTGTGCTCATCCCAAGTTTTTAAATGATTTTTCACAGGTTAATGATGAGTAATAAAAGGAAGGAAGACATGTTAAATGTTGAAGAATTGTCAAGGAGTCTTGTTTTGTGTTTTAATGTTTTATATTCTGAGGAAAATGGAAACTGATTTTATGGTACCCACTATGTAACAATGTGTAATGTTATGAATATTTTGTCTTAATTCACTAAAGCTCTAAACATCAAAAGATCCTCAATGTAAAATGAAGTTTTTCCTTGATTAAATTCAAGATTATGTATGAAATAAGTGCGGGTCCTTATAGTTGGTATCAGAGGTCGGTTTAGACAACTTTAGGGATTAGGAGTTCTTGTGAGACACGTGATTAGTCCCTATATCTATTATTTCAGTTAAATTCTTGTTTTATAACTTTTGTTTCAGGTCAAGTAAAGTCGGGTACGAATGGAAGGAGAAGGATCTCAAACGACATTCCTATCTCTTCCTGATGGCATGCTTTCAATAATTATTGCAAAGTCATATTCGGATGATTGTGAAACTTTTTCTACCATACAACTCACATGCAAGAAGTGTTTTGAGATATCAAACAACTCCTCTATACCTCGTTATCATCGTGGATCATGGGTTGTTTTTAGACAAATACTATTTTCAAAATATTCACATAATTTCAAGAAAGGTAAATATTATCAAGGTATTTTCAAATATTTTACCTTATCACAAGAATTTGATGCATATTATGATTTTAAAAATGGTGCTGAGGAAGGAGACCCTTGTGAAACCTATTTATATTTTCTTTTAAATTATAGTCTCACATCACATACTTATGGTATTTTAAAAGGACCAATAATAGAAAGTTTCAACTCAATTTCGGTCCGACTATTTTATAGAAATCATGTTTTATCAGATGTTTTTGAATTATATGTCATACATGATTATTTTCCAAAACTGTTTTTCTATGAACACCCATATGACCCATGTTGTACGAGGTGTATTTGGATGGAGGAAGCAAATGATTTTGAAGGATCTCTAAATCATTGTTGTAATGCATGGGACTTCTACCTACGTGAACAAGATGACGATGAAACCGAGTGGACACCTTGATCAAGGTACCCTCAGTTGTTTAATAAGTAAATAAAATTGCGAGGACGCAATTTCAAGAAGGTGGGGATAATGTAACATCCCAAGGTTTTCTAAATATAAATTGAAAATGCTTGAAATTTTGTTTAAGGTATATATTTATAAGTATCCTTTAAACATAATTTTATTTCTTCTATGTTTTGAATTTCAAGAAACTGTCATCTACAATTGTGTTCAGTATGTTATTTAGAGTCTGATGGAACAAACTTGTTTTTTTGGTGAATAGTAACATGACCTTATGAATAGTAATATGAATAGTAATATGACCTCATGAATAGTAAATAATATTATTATTTTATTTTCCCATGGCAATAGGATAATGGTATCTTAATTAATTTTCCAATGTTACGTGAAACTAGTTGCACTTAGATATTGTTATTTTTCGAATTAACTGTGACCTTATTTAAAAATTAAATTTATAATATTTAGAAAATTATTTTTGAAAATGGAGTTCATTTTTGAATTCTACACATTGAAAAATGGTTGGGGTAAATTTTTGGTATTTTTCTGAAACTCTTGAATTTTCGGTGAATAGTGAAATACGGTAAAATACCGTATAATCCATTTATCAGTAAAAATGCACTATTTTTGACATCATAAGTGATGCAAGGCCACTTGCTTCGAACTCAGTTGATATTTTCACTAATTAAGGCCACTTGATTTTAGATTATTCATAGTCTTGATAAAAATATTATAATAATGATTAAAATAATCTAAAATACCTCCCCTCCTCCACTATAAATACCACCCTCACTCCCCTCTTCCTCCCACACCTCTCAAGCCTTGAGAATTGTCTAATTTCTGCAAAATTTCATCCCCAATATTCTTCCCCACGTCCTAGAGTTGCTGGTATCACCAAAAGACCAAAATCAAAGCCCTTAAGAAGGATCTCAAGGAGAAGAGATCAAGAGGTAAACATCCTCTTTCATTTTCATGCTTTCCTTCCATTTTATGTTATTCTCTTCCTTTCCCTTTGTCTTTTGTTGGGATATTTCATTAAATATTTCCACTTACTGTCCAAATTTTGTATGATTGATGAGATATTCCATTCCTCTCATCAATCTTGTTTTTATGAAATTTTAAGAGACGCCGTTAGGCTGCTGAATTTTTGTAAGAAAATTCTCATGTTTTCTTCATTTCAAGATTCCCTTCTCTTCGTTATTCACCCCCTCTTATCCAAGAGGCATGAAATATCCAGAATCATGTATATTCTGGATGTTTTCATGTTTATGGAAAATTACAAATCATTATTCCTCTCCTCTCTCGCTTATTTAAAGAATCAAAAAACATTGTCCATTTGTGTCAAATTACCGATATCGTGGACGATGTATTTTCAATATCCATTAATTCTTTCAAGTCTGGTCATGAAACCATTTATATGGTTGAACCAGGTTATAATATATGTTTTATGACTCATATAAGGTTCTGGAATTATTTTGTACTAATGATTCAAATTTATTAGACTAAATGAGGTTGTAATTATCAAGGAACAACTTAAATGATCTAAATGAACATAATTAATGTTTTAACTTATAAATCATCATCATATAAAGCATCAAAGTGATAAATGGTATCATTTATGGCTCTGTAAATATGTAAATACTACTCCATTCCAATTCTGGAGTTTCACTTCCGATCAGCAAGAACGATTCATCATGAACCGATTGTAAAAATCACAAAAGAACTCACCCAAAATAATTCATGGAACAAAATACTAACAAAAAAGGGGTGAAATGAGGTTATGAAATGACCATATAAGATGTTATAAACATGAAAATTTTTCTGTAAAATACTAATAACACTCTTTTAACCATTATACAGGAGTTTTAAACAATTTTGAAGTAAGACAAGCCCAAGGTAAGGGAATTCTTAACCCGATTTCCATTCTTTGGGTTAACATTCTACTTTATAATTTATGTGTTATTTAAATTGTTTATGTGATGGGTTTTTTTTATATTATGTTTCACTATGTGTATTTACAGAGTATATATATATTCCATCCACTCAATTAAGTCTCACTTCAAGTATATGATGTTTATAAGGGACTATTCTTCTAAAAATCCTCTTTTAAAATTCTGTTTTATAAGATTCAAAGGCAATGTTTTTATGCTATTGATTATGTTGTATGATTATGTTTTTGTTATTGGGAATTTTTTATGATGAAGGGTGGGACCTATATTTCCCTCCAATGCATTGGGTATGAGTAAGTTGGAGGTCGGCTGTATGGTTACTCCAAGTGTAACTGTGATGGTTACACAAAGTAAGGTAGGCGTGAGGGTTACAAATTTTAAGGTAGCCAAGATGGTTACAAGATTATGCAAGTAATGCCCCAATATACCTCTATGATTATAATTATGTTTGTGTGGATCTTGTGTAAATCTCATGTTACGCTAAGTAAGATTTTATGGGTGGAAAGCATGTCTTTTGAAAATGTTTTCATACGTCATGCGTATTCATGGACTAATGTGATTTTTCCTTCTTTTTCATACCTTACTGAGATTTTGTGCTCATCCCAGGTTTTTAAATGTTTTTTCACAGGTTAATGATGAGTAATACAAGGAAGGAAGACATGTTAAATGTTGAAGAATTGTCAAGGAGTCTTGTTTTGTGTTTTAATGTTTTATATTCTGAGGAAAATGGAAACTGATTTTATGGTACCCACTATGTAACAATGTGTAATGTTATGAATATTTTGTCTTAATTCACTAAAGCTCTAAACTTGAAAAGATACTAAATGTAAAATGAAGTGTTTCCTTGATTAAATTCAAGATTATGTATGAAATAAGTGCGGGTCCTTATAATTTCTTCTTTGGAATAACAATTCATAATTACTAAAATGGTAAATATTTTATGTTACAATTATATCATTTATTAAGATTTTATATGATTATGGTTCTGATGATGAAATTGTATAATTAATTTCACAATAAACTCATTAATATTATTCTCCTTTGGTTTTTTTATGACAATATATTTTTTCCATTAATTTTAATATATTTATGTAATCATGATTTAAAAATAATATTTTTATGAAAAATAATATTTATTTATATCTTTTTCTGAAAACCAATTTTCATCCAAAACTATTTTTTCGAAAAATGATTTCCAAAATATCACTATAATTTTCCAAAGGATTTATTAAAGTAAATTTCACACATGTTTTAATTGTTAGAAAATAATTTTTTTAGGTCCACAAGGCTGAATACCTTGAGAGGGGGGGGGGGTGGATCAGGGTATGACTAATTAAAATTTATAGCCTGTTCTGATCTTGTTTCGCTGTTAAAAAACACTCTTCCCTCTCTTTCCCACTACACAATATAAATAGAATTTAAATCATGCATAGGACACAACAATTTTTACTTGGTTCACCCTCACTGGGCTATGTCTAAGGAGCATACAATGACGATGAGCCGATGTACCAAATTCACTAAAGCACACTGTTGTTTATAAGGTTCGGGCTAGATCACTTCTATGCCCAGGATCACTACCTTTACATGATTTAGGGTCAGCTCACTACTTTTCCAATGGTCACTTCCAGTCTCACTCTCTCTGGCTCACTGTCGGTGGAGAGGATCACCTTTTCCTATTCATTTTCTCACTACTCCATAAAGGATCCACTCACAGTTTATAGACCTGTAGGTCTCTTCATTATCACAAATAAATACATCATCTCCTGTATGTAGATTCTCTATTGAAGGTCAAACTTCACACATAGATGATTTTCTCTTTGCATCGAAGGTATCAGGAATCCCCTAGCTTCCACGCAGCCCTGAATCACTACCGGAAATCAACCATACTTTACGCCCTTCTCTAAGGCGGCATGTAATTCAACACTGGTGTGCAAGTATTTCTTAACACTTGCACGACTCAAGATTAAGCTTCTCCAAACTTGTGTGACACACTTCTTTTGCTGCCCATACCACCTTAGGCGCATAACAAATAGATGGCGTGCAACTTCAACACTGGCACGCAAGTCCCTACTTGCGCGACCACACACGACTTGTGCGACTTCCACACCTGCACAACGGGAGCTCTGATTTTTCTATGTATTGAACTGCATAAGAAATGAGGAAGGTTGGTCCAGTATTTATAGGCATTTGAACTACCTGCGCGACGACGCGCAAGTCCCCCTCCGGCGCGCAAGTCTCGGCATGCACCTCAACCTCCCTGGCCTCTATCGCACTACTCACTTGCACGACCAACTCAATACTTGCGCGACCCACCTTCCTTTTCCCTATTTTGAAGTTCTGATCCGGAAAAACAACAGGCGTGCATGTTCCCAAGCCTCCTAAGCATCAGCGTGTAAGTCTCATCACGGCGCGCAAGTCACTTGCGTGACAAACTCAATACTTGCGCGACCCTTGTCCCCTTTCCATATTTTTATGATCTGATCTTGAAAAAAATATGGAGCCCAAGTTTCCAAGTCTTCAAGTGCACGGTGCGCAAGTCCTTTTTCCAAAACCACTTTTCTTATTTTGTCGATTTTTAGGCACAAAAATTTGGAAAACACTGGAAAATGATGCCACCTTGTATCTGTTCTTTTTATGCCACCTCTAGATCATCCATTCCTTTGTCTACGTTATTGAATCAAACATGGGTCGTTGATCACATCTCTTGAACTCAACATTCCACCATGAAATCACCTTTGTCAACAAATTTGTATGTCATGGTTTTCTTTGTCAACAATCACAGCACAATTGTCCACTTTTTCAACAAACACAATCACCTAAAAAATGATTCAATGATACTTGAGGGATTTTTTTCCAACAGTCTCCCCCTTCGGGTTTGTTGAAAACTATTCCATAAAAAGAAACATCATTAATTCATCAGCCGCCATTCTCCTATTGCAATTCTGAAAGAGATCAAGGATTTATTAAACACATACTCTAAGCCCACATGAGTAAAGATCGGCGTGAGAAACAAGAGTAAATGAAAAGTTCATCAATGCATCACTATATCTTTGATACCCACTGTTGACACCAAACTGATACCAATTTTTTTATACCAAGCCGAAACCAATCGTTGGAAATACTCTTACCACATTCCAACACCACTCTTCTGCTTTTATCACGATCCTCAGCTTTCGTGATATCTATTCTTTGATAGATAACTTCTAGAATCATCAGATTTAAAACGCTCCCCCTTTCTCAATGCTCCCCCTGTCTCGCGGCTCCACCTGTCAGCTTCTCCCCATAGAATCCATGATTTATCAAACAACCACATTGTCTCCCCCTTGAAGAATCTCTATCCCCCCCCTTTGTCAATGAACCCAAAGGGCACTCCTTCGTGGTCTGTAACTGAGTAGATAAAACATATGAGTATGTTTAGAGAAAAACCCATCATACCTTGGGGAGAGGGGGTTTCTGCATCAACTCTATTTCAAGTGCGGGGAGTCGACTGAACTCCCAGAGCCAGTAGATGTCTCTCAAAAGCATCTTTGGGTAAGGACTTTGTCATATTGTCTGTAACCTGTATCTTTTTTGGCACATACTCGAACTTCACAATGCCTTGCTCCACCTTCTCCTTGATGAAATGATATTTGATCTCAATGTTCTTTTTCCTTGAGTGATGACTTGGATTTTTTCTAATATTGATAGCACTTGAGTTATCACACTGGATTCCAATCGGAGACTTCACTTCAACTCCCATATCTTCAAGCTGTTGTTTCATCCACAATAAATGTGTGCATGCTTGAGTGGCTATAATATACTTAGCTTCTGCGGTGCATATTGAAATGAAATCCTGATTCTTTCTTAACCAAGAAATACATAGTCCACCAAGATAGAATGCACCTCCAGATGTTGATTTCCGGTCATCCACTGAACCGGCCCAATCGGCATCAGTATATCCCAATAACTCTGTCTGAGATTTGACATTATATGTCACGCCAAAGTCCATCGTGCCCTTGATATACCAAATTATTCTTTTCACTACAAGCACGTGGATTTACTTGGGATTACTCTGATATCTTTCTACTTGGCCTATGGTGAAAACAATGTTAGGCCTTGTCGCGGTCAAGTACAACAAGCTTCCAATAATTTTCATGTATTCTGTGATATTAACAACTTTTCAATCCCCATCTTTTTATAATTTTATCCGGGTAGCAACCGGAGTCTTAATCTCCTTGGAATTATCCATTCAAACCTTCTTATAACCTACTTGGCATATTTTTATTGAGAAATGAATGTTCCATTCCTTCCTTGAGTCACCTGTAGACCAAGGAAAAACATTATCCCTCCAATCATTGACATCTCATACTCATTTTTCATGAATTCAAAAAACTGTCTGCACTGAGCTTCATCTGATCCGCCAGAAATTATGTCGTCGGAATAAACCAAAACCATCATCCTTTGATTACTGTCATTACTGAAATAGAGATTGTAATCAACTCCACCACGCTAGAAACCAAGCTTCTTCAAATACTGGTCAAGCCTTGAGTACCATGCTCTTGGTGCTTGTTTCCGCACATACAACACCTTCGTCAGCCGATAATCTATACTCTCATCTTCATGAATGAGAAAACCATATAGCTGCTCAATATATACTTCTTCTTCTAGAACCCCATTCATGAATGAAGATTTTATGTCCATCTGGAAGACTTTGAACTTTAATTGCACTGTTATGTCCAAAAATAATCTGATTGTCTCCAGCCTTGCAACCGGTGAAAATGACTCATCAACATAAATTCCCTATATCTGGGAGTACCCTATCCACAATAGATGTTCATTGTTTTGAACTACTACACCATATTTATTCATCTTGTTGTGATAAACCCATTTAGTTCCGATGACATTCTTATCTGCAGGTCTCAAAACAATATCCCACGTCTGGTTCTTCTAAATCTGATCAAGCTCTTCACTCATAGCCTCAACCCAGTGATCATCATCAGCTACATCGGAAAAACATTTCAGCTCCACCTGAGATAAAAATGATGTTTTCTGTAATTATTTCATTCTTCGAGTTTGAATAGGAGTCGTCTGATAACCAATGATATTTTTCCTGTCAATCTCAGCTCAACTCTTTGGCTTCTTAGCAGATTCAGATTTTGTTTCCTCTTGTTCATCATTAGTATCTTCTTTTAAGTCATCCTCTACCACTTCTACTCCCCCGGTGTTGCTGATCTCCTCATCTTTTTCATCCATAAACTAGTCACTAGATCGTTGAATATTCAGTTCATTTTCAACAATAGTGACATAATTTCTCTCAATAATTTTTCCCATCCTTTTGTTGAAGCATTTATATGCTTTTCTCTTCCCTGAGTAGCTGAGGAATATTCCCTCATCTCCTCATTACTCAAACTTCCTGTGATTTTATTTGTTGAGAATGAAACACTTACTTCTAAAGATATAAAAGTATTTCAATGTTGGATTCTTTCGATACCTCATTTCATAAAGAGACTTCCCTTGCTTCGAACACAACAAATGCCTGTTCAAAACATATACTGATGTCAAAACTGCTTCCTTCCAAAATTTCTCTGGTAGGTCTTTATCAATTAGCATTGTTCTGGCCATGTTTTTGATGATCCAATTTATCCTTTCACCCACTCCATTATGTTGGGGATTTCTCATTGATGAAACTTGATGTCTTATCCTGTGTTTCTCGAGATAGCTTTCAACTTGAATGTTTGTGAATTCTGTACCATTATCAGTATGGAACTTCTGAATCTTCTTCCCAAGCATCCTTTCTAACTCCCGCCTATACTGCTTTATGCAACTAAACACCTTTGTCTTATAGGTAATGACAAATACCCAGGCCATTCTCCTATAATCATCAATGAAAAGGAAATAGTACCTTTATCTGTTTATGGATCGTGGGGAGATTTTTCCACAAACATCTACATGTACCAGTTCGAGTACTCTGGTTGATTTCTGTTCCTTTGGCATGTATTTCTTCCTGATGATCATCTCTTGTTGACATGCATCACATGTGTGAGTAAGATCATATGATTGTTTGGTAAGGTCTCTATCAGCATCACACTTTACCAGATCTTCCATGGATGGTTGGCATAGATGTCCAGGTCGCTTATGCCACAACTGGTTTTCCTCCTCTCTGGATAAAATGAACATATCTTCTTCCCCGCTTACAAGGTAAAGATTTCACTTTGTCCTTTTTCCTTGTAGAACAACTTCTCCATCTTTTCCTTTCACAGCACACATTTTCTTGGTAAATCGGATAGAGTTCCATGAGTCACATAATTGACTGACACTTTGTAAGTTATGACTGAGACCCTCTACTACTAAGGCATCAACATGTCTCATTTCTTTTCCCCCAAATTTGGCCATTCCAGAACCAACAATCTTCAGCACTTCATCGTTCCCAAACTTGACAACTCCTTCTTTGTCATATTTAATGTCTGTAATGAGAACCTTGTTCCAGGTCACATGGGATGTGCAACCACTATCATGGATCCATACTCCTAAACAATCTGAAGCTTTAAGGGCAATTTCTGCAACAACTACCTTCTCATCCTTTTTCATTTTGATCCATGTCCTCGACTTCACACTTAGTGTGGTTTGGGGATCTTGATCTTCCTTAGAGTGTGATGGACCAGCTTCATCTTGAAACGCTGCAAATATATTTTTCACTTTTAACTCACTTGTTGGTTTAATGATCTACTACTTGCGAACATTTTGACTTTCCTTTGGCACATTCCTCTGTATGGTTGATGTGCAATATCTAGCCATGTGCCCAAATCCTCCACACCAGAAGCAGTGTCCTTTGCTATATGTTCTGGAGAACCGTTCTCTATTTGACTTCCACCACTTTTCTTGTTCCTTTTGATATCTCATGGATATAGAATACAAATACTATGAAGGTCCCATCTTTCCACAACAATAACACCTGATAATGGGTGCATTCCTCCGTGGTACTTCAGTACAATGAGTTTCCCCTTGAGATCACTGAATATACTGATTCTGCCTTGTGCCCAAATCAACCTTCAATATTGGGACTAGTGCTTTCGGTCTAACTTCAACTGTCATAGATTTTTGTTTTTGATTAAGCCCCGAAGTAGCCTCAATGTCTAAGCTCAATTGCTGCTTCTTTCCTGCTGAACTTCTAGGCTCCTCTTTCATCTTTTCAGTATTCATAATGACCTTCTTTCCCACGAATGTGTTTGGAATCAATGTTTTCTCCTAGTTTTTTACATTTCTCTGTAGACCAACAACTTCTTCTTCCAGTTCTTTGATACGCTTGACATGGTCTTTCACTTTTCCATGCAGGCCATTGATATCCCTTTTTTTTCTTCTATCTTGATTTTATACTCATTAAAGGATTCTGAGTTCTCTGGTGTTGATGACTTGAGATTCTCAATTTCATCCATCATCACAAACTTCTCTTCTTCCTGTTGCCTCATATAGAGTTTGGCATCATGAATATCTTTGTTAGCTTTCTTTGTTTTGTCTATCCAAACATCTATCTCCTCAACAGCTGCTTCTAATTCAGCTTCCATGTCAACTCTCCCTTCAATTTCTTCTTCTTCTTCATCAGCGTCGGTTTCTCCCTTTTCTTGTGCACTATAGACAAAAGTCATCATTGAATTTTGTCCATGATCTTTACAATTTCCAAACTCCTAAACATCTTCATCCTCATACTCATCTGAGCTGTCTATTTCTTGTGATAGAAGATTCTTCTTCTTGAAGAAATTCTTATTGAACTGCTTCATCCCTTTCACATAGGCTGATGATTTATTCTTGGGATTTTCAACTTCATCTTCATCATTTTCTTCTTGAAACTTTTTGGGGAATCTTTTAGCAAGATCACCAACTTTTCCACATCTAAAGCAAGCGTGTGGAAGTTTCCCTTTGAACTTTACTTTTCCTATTTGATTATTTGAGGAAAGGAATGACATAACCTCATATGTCTCTTCTTCTTCCAGAGAATCCTCAATGGTGAGATTTTTCATGGCCTTAAATGCCATCTCTTTGGATTTTCCATTTTCCACATCCACGTTGTCATCATTCCTCATCTCATATGCAACCAAGGTACTGTGCAAGTTGTCTAGTGTGAGCTCTTTGGGATCTTTATCTTCTAGTGTAGAAACTTTCGGATTGAACCGAGGTTGAAGCTTCCTCAAGAATCTCTTTACAATATTTATATCTTTAATGACTTCACCAAGTCCTCGCATATCTTCCACAACAATATTAACCCTGTCAAAGAATGTATCAATAGACTCATTCAGGTTCATCTACAGATATTCATACTTATTCCACAACACTTGCAGCTTTGCCTCTATGACCTTTGAATCTCCTTCATATATATTCAATAGCTTTTCCCAAATGGAATGTGACATTTTACATGACATCACCTTTGTATATATGGGGTTGGATAGGGCTCCCCCCTAAGGCATTAATTTCTTTGGCATCTGCATCCAACTCTCTACGTTCAGCTTCTAATAATGTGCCACTGTTAATATCAGCTGTTATGCCCGGGATTACTACTATGAACACATCCTTTCCCAAAGATTGTAAGTAGTGTCGCATCCGATTATTCCATCGCTAAAAGTTCTTTCCATTGAAGATCACAATCCCTTTATGATTGATGACCTCCATTGAGAGAAGAACTAATATCAACCTTTCCCTAAGATACCAATTGTTAGGTCCACAAGGCTGAATACCCTGAGAGGGTGGGGCGTGAATCAGGGTATGACAAATTAAAAATTATAGCCCGTTATGATCTTGTTCCACTATTAAGAAAAACACTATTCTCTCTCTTTACCGCTGAAAAATGTAAATAGAAAGTAAAGAATACCCAGGACACAACAATTTTTACTTGGTTCACCGTCACTGGGCTACATCAAAAGAGCATACATCAGCAATGAGACAATGTACCGAATTCACTAAAGCAGACTGTTGTTTACAATATTCGGGCTAGATCACTTCTATGCCTAGGCTCACTGTCTTTACAAGATTTAGGGTCAACTCACTACTTTCCCAAGGGTCACTCACTGTCTCACTCTCTCTGACTCACTACTGATGGAGAGGATCACCTTCTTCCTCTTCCTATGCTCACTGCCCCTGAAAATATCCACTCACAGTTTATAGACCTCTAGGTCTCTTCATTATCACAAATGAATACATCCTCTCATGTATGTAGATGCCCTGTTGAAGCTCAAACATCTCATGTAGATGAGTTTCTCTTTGCACTGAAGGTATCGGGAATCCCCTAGCTTCCACGCAGCCCAAAATCACTACCGGAAATCAACCTTACTTGGCGCCCTTCTCTAAGGCGGCACAAAATTCAACACTAGCGTGCAAGTCTTTCTTAACACTTGTGCGACTCAAGCTTAATCTTCTTCAAACATGCACGATGCACTTCTTTTGCTGCCCAAACCACCATAGGCGCACAACAAATAGATGGCGCGCAACTTCAACACTAGAGCACAAGCCCCTACTTGTGCGACCACACGCCACTTGCACGACTTCCACACCTGCACGACAGGATCCCTTATTTTTATAACTATTGATCTATGTAAGAAATGAGGAAGGGTGGTCCAGTATTTATAGGAATTGGAACTACCTGCGCGATGACGTGTAAGTCCCCCTCCGGCGCGCATGTCTCGGCGTGCAGCTCAACCGCCTTGGCCTCTATTGTGCTATTCACTTGCATGACCAACTCAATAATTGTGTGACCCACATTCCTATGCCCTATTTTGATGTTCTTATCCGAAAAAACAAAGGGCGTGCAAGTTCCCAATCCTCCCAAGCATCGGCGTGTAAGTCTCTTCACAGCGTGCAAGTCACTTGCGCGACCAACTCAATACTTGCGTGACCCTTATTCCTTTTACGTATTTTGATGATCTGATCTTGAAAAACATATGGAGCGCAAGTTTCCAAGTCTTAAAGTACACTGTGCACAAGTCCTTTTTCCAAAACCACTTTTTTTCTTTTGTCGATTTTTTGGCCCAAAAATTTGGAAAACACTGAAAAACGACCCCACCTTGCATCTGTTCATTTTATGCCACCTCCAGATCATCCATTCCTTTTTTGACGTTCTTGAATCAAATATGGATCATTGATCATAGCTCTTGAACTCAACATTCCGCCATGAAATCCCCTTTGTTAGCAAATTTGTATGTCATGGTTTTCATTGTCAACAATCACAGCACATTTGTCTACTTTGTCAACAAACACAATCACCTCACAAATGCTTCAATGATACCTTGAGGGATTTTTTCCCAACAAATTGAATGGAATCTTCATTTATTTTTCCAAACAATCCCTATTTTTATTTTACTAAAAATGTGAAATTAATCTTTATTTTAACATGTATAACAAGAATGAAATTTTCCACATTCAGGACCATTGTTAACTTTTATGTTTTATTTTCATATTTTCATAGTTATTTTCCATGAAATGTATTTTCTAAATGTTTTATGTTTTAGGAAGAGTTTTTTATAATTAGAAAAGAAATTTTCCAAAAGAAATTTTTTAAATAATTTTGAAAACATTAAATTATATGATTTAAAATTTATTTTAAAAGAAACGTATTTCTATAATATTTTTAACATTTTTTAAAAAAATTGTTTTAAAAATTTATTTTCTCCAGGAAATGTTCCAAGTGATATTTTAAAATTATTTTCCTTCTAGGATTGAAACCATTTATATATCATATGATTTACTGGTGACATGAACCAAGGATAATATTCTTTTGATCTCTAATAATCATTTATGAAGAAAAATGTTGATGAAACAAGTTTCTATTCCATATGTAAAATCCAGAAAAAATTCTTATGAAATTGGATTCATGTTCCATGGGTAATGCAATGTTTAAATGAAGAAATGATAATGAATCCTATCTATATTCCACATGTTATGAAAAGATTAATTTTTTTTGAAACATATTTAATTTCATGGGTTGTGATATGATGAATGTTTTATTATCTTGTGATATACTTATGTATTATATTAATTATTTAATTGGTGGGACCTATATCTCTATCCAATGAATTGGGTATATATTAATATCTCATGAGATAGATAGGACAAGAGTGGGGAGTGAACCTAATTTAATAGAGGTGTTCGTCTGCTTTTTTGGTATTGGGAGTGAACTATGACTATTATTATTGTTTGGGGAGTGAAATCATTAAACTATGATAGCCTTGACAGTGAGCCTTTAATACTATCGAAATTATTTTCTATTTTTATATATTCAATAATTACATGTATTATTCTTATGTTATGCTCTCCTGGATAATGCTCTTTTATTTCCTTGTGATTCATGTCTTATAACCTAACAATCCTTATACCATGACACAAATTTATGACCTTTGACAAACATGGTAAGGTTTCCAATTGTTATTATCATGTTCTAATATACTTTTTTTAATTTAGTTCTTATTTATCTCACTTTTTTACAATTTTTGATAATCAAAGCTCACCTATTCTTATGTTTCATTTTCCCAAGGTTATGAAGAATGGTTTTAAGTTGTGTATTTTTGTGAAGATTAAAAAAGGTTAATACCTCCATAGGATATGTTAATGATCCTTCAGTAAATTAGAATATTGTGTACCAATCTTACAAAAAAACTAAACTATTACAGTTCTCATGCACATTTTTCTGTAATATATAGAATATTTATCTAAAATATGTAGTATCCATTTATGAAAAGCATGGGTCATTGTTATTTTGAATATATAACTATTGTGATCCTATTTTGGACCTGCATATGTTGGTTGATATCCCCACACATATATTTAAATCTCCTTATAATTCATGAACTTATTTTATATGTATTTATTAATTAAATTTAGTACCAGGTTCACCCGGATACTGAAAGTTTTTTGTCAATAAACACACTATGTGGAAAAGTATGAACAAACTAACTAATATAAATGTAGATAAGGATTATAAATATAAATTATAAATGTTGTTTGGTATAAATATGGTTTTTAAATTGTTTACAATGGTATTTATGTTTTTAAATATGATCATAGAGTGTATCCTTCTATGAAGGTAAATACGTTATGGTTTTGATCACAAAAAACTTCTTTATTTGATAAAAATGATCTTTTATGAACCAACATTCATTCAAATGGTACATATAATAACAATTAGATATTTAATATCTTTTATTTTCCTTATTCGACATATTTTAACTTTATCTTAAGGATATAATTCATTCAAGTGGATCTTATTAGAATGTTCTTAAAAATTAATAGAGTTATTTCTCAAACTCCATTTGTTGAGACACATTTTACTTTATGTGTTAATTTAATTTTATAAGGTGTATATGATTCCAAAATTTTTGTTTTCACAAAATATAATTTTTTAATTTCTTTATAGTTACATTTTCATGGCCTCCCTCTTTCATGGGTTATTACTAAAATATTAGTGAACTAGTTATTATATTCTCAACTCGAGTTATTTTTCCCTAGAGTCATGAAATCTATTCATTATTTTGATCATCCAATTCCCTCTTTCCTATAATTATATATTCAATTATATATTTCATTCATTATTTGAGTATAATATTTCAATTCATTAATCCCTCCCATTTTGAGTAAATGATTATAAAAAATCATGATTTTGATAAGAATAAATCTTATAATTTCAAACATATATTTTCCTTCCATGTCTATGTTTTATATATAGAAATTGTGATCTATAAATCGAAATATGTCTCACATCATTTGAACTTCATGTTTCCCTTAACTTATTTTCAAATTAAATATTTTGTTATCCTTTTTACGATGTGTTCTTCATAAAATGTTTTTAATGTACATTTAAAGTTTTCTATATGGGAAGTATTTATAAAGGGTTTCCTTCCATATAATATTAAAAAAGTTTTAAAAAGTCTTCCCTAAAAAATGATATAAATTTATATTAAAAAAATTTAATTTATTTAAAAATGGTTTAGAATAAAATATTATTTAAATTTTTTACATGGGTCGTGAACAATCGATGAAATTTCTTTTACTCCTTCCCGTGTGAATGTATATTTCCTACACCATTATCATTTTCTATGAGACCTATTATCTAATATTTAATGTATTAAAAGAGGAAATTATTATTATAATGGTTTAATAAAATTTTATTTTATGATTTTTTTAAAGGATAATGTAATTTCTTATTTTCAATGTAATTTTCCAAATTCTTCCAAAATTTTTATTTGATAATGTTGTATTCTTGATCAATAGTATTATTAAAATAATATAATCTATCTTATTTAAATATATGTAATATGAAATTTTCATTCATATCTATTGTATAATCCTTCATTGCTTATTTCATTCATAATCATCCATTTGTATCTGCATGATTTACTTCCAATTCATTCATGTTTGAATTCACTACATTATAGTACATGATTGAAGGGTCTTCACATAGATTTACAATACATCTATTTATTGGGTTAATTTTTTCTAAATAATATATCTATTCCATTTATAGTGAAAATGCCATATTTGTAAACATATTTATAGAGTGGTATTTACCAAGAATAATCCTTAAAGAAATTAAATACCTAGAATTTTTTAATAGTTTTATCATGTAATGTTTATTGATTAAATCATGAATGATTCCTTTGGTAAAAACATAAAAAAATGTAAAACCCATTTTATATATGATGGTTTTATGAAATAAATCACATGTAACACATATTTATTATTTATCATTATTATGTGCATTCCTAAATAGTGTTACAATGCATTAGGTTATGTTAATGTATAATGAGAAACTATATATAGGATTATGGAGTAAACAACCTCTTTTTTATGTCCTAGGGAGTAATCCTTGTAATATGATAATTTAATTTAAAGTAATCCTTAACATGTGATAATTTCATAGTGCGTGATCCTTTAAATTTTAAAATGATTTCCAAGGGAGTAATCCTTGGAATATTCTCACGATATCATATTTATGTTGCTACCACATTACAATGATTCTATGCTATTATTTTATAGTCATTTTTTTATCCATGTATTTTTTATAACATCTCATTATTCGGTGATCGTAATATTATGATCATTCTCATATTTCATATTTTTTGTGGATCATGATTCTCAAGTTATTCTAAGTTACTATGTGTAACCTTATTGAGCGGTTAATCTGATCACTACTTATATTTCCATTTCCCTTGATTATGAAATAATGTATTCAGTTTGATGAGGAAATAAGATTATCACGCATGGAGATGTTTTTAGAGATGCTGAAGACCTATTTTTGATTTAATTGTTTCTTATATAGTGAAAAAATACTCATGTATTGAGAAGACGTGAGAATTAGTATTTTATACTTTTTATAAATCTTTAACTATAAATATGAATGAAATTGGTTTGTAAATGTAAAAAATATGATGTAATCATATATGTGTATCAAATAATTTTTTTTAATTTAAATGTTTTTAGTACCAGAATTGGGAGCATGGGTCTGGAGGGACTATATTTGGTATCATAATAGTTTTTGGATATCATTAGGGGTTATGATGATATTAATTAAGGATAATTTAATATCATGTAATTAAGAAAGGGTTAATGAGTATAGATGATCATGGTTTTAATGGTTTTTATAAACCATTAGATCATAAGTGTTTAATATTTTATTATTTTAAGGTAATTAAGAAATGGGATCTTTATTTAGAACTCGATGTATAAAATTTAGAATAGGAGAACCTCTGAAGTTTTTGTATGGTATATGGTGTGTGGTTTTCTAAGAAATGCATTTATCTCTACATACTATTAGTGGATGTGTTTTCATCATGAATTCATCTAGTTTTAATAACCCTAAAAAGAGTTAGTCAAGTATATCTCAACCATCATTATGATTCATGGTGAATAGGCACATACCATGAACCTAGATTGACACTCCTAGAGGATATGCATGGATAAATTCACGTTGTCTTTAAAAAACATTATGAATGATTTTTAAAATATTCTATTATGGAAGTTAACTAGATTTGATAATCTAAAAGAAAAACAACAATGGATAACCCAAATTGAATAAAAAACACATAAGTTATGGTATTCGCAATATTTATGAATTATTTCATCTTAGATAAATATTTCCCATTTTTAAATTTTCTAATTTATGTATTATCATCCATGAAATTTCTTTTAAAATAACATCTAGAGAAAATAGGAATCAAGGTTACAATGGATGTAATGGACCATGTACTGATTGTCCTAACTGAAAATCTATTGGGACAAGAACTGGAATTAAAAATATTATTATTTTTTATAATCACCTATCATAAAATCTGATTAAAAAAGTGAATATAGTTAAATTCCCTATAAAACCAATGAATTTAGGGATAGAGTCTCATGAGAATTAGATTGAAAAAGATAATGAGGGGAAAAAG
Organism: Viscum album; assembly: GCA_963277665.1. Lineage (NCBI taxonomy): Eukaryota > Viridiplantae > Streptophyta > Magnoliopsida > Santalales > Viscaceae > Viscum > Viscum album. The sequence continues at coordinate 2,051,015,801 of OY728125.1, forward strand.
ATATAATTTCATTGATGTAAAAAATGTGGAAAAAATATACAGGGAAATGTCTCAAATGTACTTGAAAATGTTTTATGTGTGGAAAATGGGGGAATAATGCATCTTTATAATGAGGGAAAGTTAAACACTCAGTTAACACGATAGTGGAGAAATATTTTCTTTCATGTTTTACATTGGATATTAATGTTGACTTGTAATTTGAAAATTTATCATAAATAATGCCTATAGATTTACCATCCTTAGTAAACAAAACTATAAAACATTTCCAGGTTGAAATTTTTTAAGGGGTAGATGATGTGACATCTTGATATATATTTATATAAGTATATATATATATATTCGATTAAATTTTTTTAGTTTTAAATTATTTTTTATACGTAATAAGATAAAGGATGCAATACATAATTAAATTAAATTAATCATCGTTAAAACAACATTATGATAACATATAATATATTTATTTATAAAAATAAATATTAAAATTCAATAAATTAAAAAATTGGTAAGAAATAAGAAGATAATCTAACAACATTTAAAAAGGTAATTTTTAAATAAAAGAAGTTGATCTTTATATTTTTTATATTCTATTAAAATATAAATATATAATTTCTTAGAAATAGAAATAGATAAAACTAAATTCTTTTTTGATGTTAAAATATCATAATTTATATAAATAAAATATTTGATCATTTTATGAAAATATTTCTTTTTAGTAGAATATAAGATATTCTATAAAAATTATAATTTTCATTATTTTATAAATATATAAAATAATATATAAGGGTATAAAATCATTTATGGTATCAAATTTGAATGTGATTAATACCAATATACATTTTAAAATAAAATTTAAACTTACAAAATTCATGCCCAACATTTTCAATACTAAAGAAAAATGTTAATTTATTAAAGAAAATGGATTTATAAATTTTATTTTAATTAGATGATATTTTTTAAAAAAATGTGGATAAATTTTATTGGAAAATATCCATAATTTGTTTTATAATAAATATTATACTATCTTGAAAGACCAGTAACAATCAAAATTAATCTTACATTTAATTTTAATGTTTAAAATATTCTTTAAAAAAATCTGGGTTATGTGGGTTTATTTGAAATCATATTTCATCATATTCATGAAACTAATTAGGCTACATTTACCCAAAATTCAGAATCATAATGTAGAAATTTGATAATAAGGTTTTACTAATTTTTTAGTAATAAAATAATTGACATGATTTTCATTTATTTATGAATTGTAAGTGTTTAAATGACTAATCTATGGTGGGTCGATTTTTTCCTAATTTAATATTACATTTAGACCTTATTGAAAACTTATTTTCTTTTAAAAGTATTACTTACATATCTTCACAACCTTCCCTCACCATGATCACCAAAGTTTAATTCCCTTCTATTATAGTATGTAACCATTCATATCCACGGAAATGTCCACCCCCTCACTTACAAAAGAGGGATCACTTCTACCCTATCAATATTCCACTCAAATTTCAAATTTTCTTTCAAACCCTACCTAGATTTATCTCCTTAAACATTATTACACACACTAATTCCCCTATCCAGAACACACGATCCTAGATTCATAAATTATAAGGTCTTCTATAATAGGATGTTAAAGCTTTCAATATAGATAACACATCTTTCTTAACGTTTCTTTGATATTTTTTCCCATGTAAACCATCCCAAATCATAACATGATAATAAAATCATCACAATTATTTCATTGATATGTAATTATTATAATCATACAAATATTATTTATTTTATTCCATCTACTAAAAAGATTATGAATTGTTGTTAGTTTTTGTGTGCATACTACCTCCTCCACAAAGAAACACTATCAGTTTTTCTTCACCGACTCTCTTAGATGGACTTTAAGAGGATATTGAATAATAAATATGATTTATATGTTATATTTATGTTTCTGAAATAATCTATTATTATCCACCTTCACCCCTCTAATTTTTTAGATCATAAAAACATTAATCATTTGTTGTATGGACTACTGCCTCCATGAATAATCATTTTTTAATTTTTCTTCAAATTTACCACTTTATATTCAAACATACTCAATCATAGTTAACTATAATAAAATAAAGAAAATAATGAAGATATATAAAAATGTGATAATAATATGTTTTTTAAAATAAACACCTCATGAACCATATTCACCCATAGTTTTAAAGCATATTCATGTGTAGGTTAGTTCAACAACATACTTGAATAATTCTTTTAAATTATGTCATGGATGACTGTGAAAACATAATTATAGATATAATATTATACCAATATGTAAATAAAAATTTGTTTAATGGAAGAAATATGAGAATTTTTAAATCATTATTTAAGAAAACCTCCTTTTGAGGTTAAAACTCATCAAAAACAATTGTTCTACATTTCATCTTCTGTGTTAAATATTAGTGTACTCATCGAATGAAATTTAAACATCATAAATAATTATATATGTGTATAAAATTAAATTTATCAACATGGAATGATAAAACTTAAAAGGGGAATGAATAAAATCATTGGTGTAACACCTCTAGTTTTTATGGACTGTTTTTTGAATATATTAATTTTCATTGATGTTTTTTAATACACTATGTCAAACATTCATTTCACACAACACCGACTTGGCGTACATTACACACAACACCAGCGTTTACGAAACATAAATATTATTAAAATATTATATATTAAGACATAACCCAATCATTAAGTTAGTAGATACAAATTTTATGATATTACTTATGAAATCATATGGTTTACACAAAAATAAAATTAATTCATTTGTTACAATGAACCAATTCAATGTTAAATGAAATATTTTTATAAAAAAACTATTTTTATGATCATAATATTGTTTTATCCTAATAAATTAAATTAATCCCAATTAGTGAGTGATATTAATGTAATATATATATATATATATTATAATATATTTTTTATATTCATCCAATTGATTTGATAGGCATAAGATACGAATTAACCCAATCTTACACATAAAACCCTATATATTTATTAAGATACTTTTAACACCTTTTAATGGTGAACCTATTTTACATGTAAATTTTGATGATTTTATAAATTTTATATGTAACAAATAAAATAAATTTTTGAATGAAAAACATAAAATTTAGGTTAGGGTGAATTTTTGGAATTTTTCTATAAACATTCATTTTTTAATGAATAGTGAAGATTACATAAATTTAACTCAAAAATGATTTCTAATCTAATTTATTTATATATTTATTTATTTCCTAAAATTTATTTAGATTTAATTTTTATCAATAAATCCAATTTAGGTTATTTTAATCAATTTCCGTTTCTAATTGAATATAAAAACAAAGAAAACTTTTGAAAGTTGTTAGTTTAAAAACCTGCAGTGTCGTCTTGTCTATGAGATTCTAACTAAATTAATTTCTGCACTTATGTGTTTATAATTTAGAATAATGGATTCTATACTTGGAATCCGCATAATTTATAATTTTCAATAAGTTCAACATATTTTTGACCATAATATTATAGAATGTAATTCAAATTAATTACAATGATTAAGGTTACATTAAGATTAATAAAGGAATAAACCACAACCTTAATGCCCAAAAGGATCTATTCACTTGTCCAAAATCGATTTTTTCTAGATTTAGACCCTATAAACCCTTATATTGACTTTTAAAAATTATTGGATGCACATGTAATAAAAAAAGTGGGCAGTGTTTCCCATTTCCAAAATATTACAAGAGTACCACTCCTCCTCCATTATAAAAGGCCCCCTATCCTCCCACATCCTCAAACCTATCAAGAAAAGTTTTATAGACAAAAATCTACCCAAAAATATCCCAAAAATCCCTTTCTTTCTCCTTGAATCTTCCCATGAGTAGAAAAGCAATTCCAAGGAAGTCCTTCAGTGAAAACCAAAATAAGTTACCCAAAGAAGCGAGAATATACTCCCTCAAACTCATTTATCTTTTTTTTCATTATTCATAATCTCCACTTTAATTATTCTATTATTATAAAAATACATACTTGTCCTTAAAATAATTAGATGTTTTTATTCTAAGAGTCGACTTACATATACACCCACTACCATCTAATGGGTGACAAACATACTATTTATGTCTGCGGTGAACTACGGCCTCACAAAATGATGATTGTTCATTTTTCAATTACTAAATATAATGGTGGAAATTATGATGGAAACTATATTTTTATATAATATTTATAATATTAATAATTTATTTATTCTTCTGTAATTATTTTACAACAGATATCATCATACTTTCCATCTAGTGTAAAAATGATAATTTCGTTTATGGAAGTGTGGACTACCCCCTTAAAGCTGTGTGATTCCTTCACACACTACATGGAATGTATTAAGGATGTGTTTGGGTAAAATTTATAATATATATTATATAATAATTATACTATAATAATTATATATATATAATTATTTTTCAGTTATTCTCTTTCCTCCAATATGACAATAAAAGAGAAACAATGTTGATGCACACGTATGACCTACCATTTTCAAAGCAATTTATTGTATTTCATACTTTTATATTATATAGGTTTTTACAAAAAACATATAAGTAATATAAATTATATTTAAATCTTTGTTTACATTTTATAAATCATGATATAAATATAAGGACAAATGTTATAAAAAAAATTAAGACACTTACAAAAAAAAAGATATGACCCAAAGTGAATCCATAACAAAGAATTGTTAACAATCGGGTAATATAAATCCATAACCAAACCATATATTTTATTATAAGTAATAATATAGTACTTTTATGTATTTATAAAAAATTTATGTTTATTATACTATAGTTTTGAATGAGATTGATGAGAGTCAACACACAAGGCATGGGAATTTCATCTCACTTTTTATATATGTGAGATACATGATATGTTTACCGCTCTTTTTATTTTATGTGGTGTATATAAAACTCATTAATGTATTCTATGATTCTTATTATTAAATTTATGAGAATTTACATATCTCTACTATTATATTTCATTAATGGGGTTTCTGTTTTAAAAGGTTTTAAAATGTCTTTTATAATTTCTCAAGTTAAATGGGATTGAAATAGATTTCAAGATTCTTAATAAGTTTAAAGGGAAATGTTTTAAAATTTATCGAATTGTACATTATATTTTATCATGTTCATTTTGAAAGAAAATATTTTCAGTGGTTTTATGTTTTAGAAATAAATTTTCAATGAAGAAATATATTTTCCTTAAGAATTTTTTTAAATGATCATTCAAAATTCTTTTTCATGTAAGATAAAAAATATTGATGTTACTCATTCCATATAAGGAAATGATTCAATTTTTACGTACGTATTATATCTTTAAATGGATTGTGTTTTAATGTTTTCATGTTTGTGACACATGTTTCTCTTTCACGGGTTATATGCTTTTAAGATTCGCATCTTTTCATAGGTGATGTTTATGATGAAATGGTTATGAAACCTGTCTTTTTACAATTTTTATGATATGATTACTTGTTTATAATAACCATTAAATTTCATGAGTTACAATATAATTATTTATGATCTTTTGTCACATTCATGTATTATTTAATTATGAGATCATTGGGACCTATATCTCCCCCCAATGCATTGGGTAATGATTTATATCTCATGAGATAGACAATGCCGGAATGAGGAGTAAAATCGGTTCAGTATTGTAGGGATGGAAGGAGGAGAGAATTTGATTTGTTAATACAGTCCTAGAACGGGGGTGGGGGTGGGTGTGAACCCATTTCAGTAAAGTTCTTTGTTCACTAAGATTTCCTCAGAAACAAAATCTTAACTACTTTAGAAATCATTATATATGCATAGGTTTTTTCCACAATTCCATGATTTATTCCTATATTATACTTTCTAGGATTATGTTCTTTATTTTCATATGATTCATGTCTTACGAACTTAAATTGTTTATGACATGATCTTTGATATGCCTGGTATAATCTTCTATTTTTGAAATCATGGTCTCATACCCTTATGATCATGATTATTCATACATATATACCTTATTTACCCTTAGTGGGAATTTGAGCTCACCCCTTTTTATATTTCTTTCCCCATGTTATGGATATAAGTATTATGTTTGATGTGTATAATAAATATTTTATTCAAGAAGAACCTATTGGGTGATGATGTAGAACATTTATGTATCGATGTATATGTTTTCATGTTTCCAAGGTCACTAGACTGATATGGTCTTTGGGCATGTATTTTTGTAAGGTTTTATGTGTTCCGATAAATTTATGTAATGTTGTTGGATGAAAAGTGAGGGTCTCTATAGTTGGTATCATAGTAATGATTTAGTTATCCTTCAGAATCTAGGATGAGAAAACCATAGTGAGATCCCTAAGGACATGTATAAAGATAAGCCTTAAGATAGTGAAAATTATAGAAAAATTTCCTTGAATTTTGGAAAAGGATATAGTGAGGGGTTTCCTAGAAATACATCTCATTCTGGATACTACAAGTGGATGTGTCTCTAGAACAAATGTACATAGGGGTAACAAATCTGACAAGTTGTTTTGGGCCTAACTCAGGTTTATCTGGTAAATGATAATGGGCCTTGGTGTATTACTATTTTAACACTCTTGGGGGATATGCTTTGGGAATTCACAAAATCTTTACAATCCTTCCAAAAGGTTTTAAAAATGATTTGTCTATGAATAAGCTAGGATAATACTAAGTGGTCATAGATTAAATAATGTGTCATAATTTTGACATCCTATAATTGAATTTTCATGACTATGTGGCTCTTAAATATAATAAATTTTTCTTACTCTATGTTTTTTTTGGTTTTTCTCAATGTCTGGAAAAAAAGGAACCACATTAATTGTGATTGTGATAGATAATTCAATTATTTTCCACGTGATTAAATTAATTATGTAGGAGATGGAATGAAAAAACTCATTGCAATTATTACACATCTTTACCATGTGACGAATCATGGTGGAATTCCAAATAAGAAAAATAGGGAACAAGATTCCATAGATTCTTTCATGAGGCAACATACACATTACTTCAAAGGGTCTCCTGATCTACTTTTTTTGAGCACTGGATCATTACAACTAAAAATATATTATAAATTATCTAGTATTTGTAGAATGAGAAATTCATTTTGGTGGTTTATCTATTATAAGTTAAAGAAGATCGGTGGTGGAATCTAATCTAGAATATGGGGTTAAAAGAAGAGATTAAATCCATGGATTAGGATGAGTTCAAGAACATATTTTTTTAATAAGTACTTCCCTATGATTCTTCGTACCAAGATAGATAAATAGTTACTCTAGTTGATTGTTTCCCTCTGGAATTGGGGATGATCTCATTGATTTAAGATTTAAACATTGAAAGTGGTTTCTAATTGCGCAAGTACCCATGCACGATTTTCAGCCCTTAGGGTAATACTTGGGTGATCCTTGACCAAAGCCTTTATAATTATCCAGAGGTACTTCCAAAAGAGTGGCACACAAGTTTCAATGAGTAGGTAAAGAGGTGCGCAAGTGTTTCCATTTCCCTTAAGGGTAAAACACTTAGGTGTGCAAGTGTTAGTGAATTATAACACTTAGCCATTATTCCTCTTGTTTAGACCTTCTATTCTAGGTAAATAATTACCTTAGAAGTGTTTGGAAGACCTGAAGAAGAGACTTGGGCGTTCAGAACTCTGTATGTGAATTCTGGAAAAAAATTCCTCCTCAAATGGGGGGGCCCACCGGGGGTATTTATAGGCTAGAGATGACCATGGGCGGTTTTCAAAGAGGGCGTGCAAGTCACTTTTTGTGACCATTAGGCGGTGCACAAGTGTACTTGCGCGACAGTAAGGGAACTTCTGCGACCCAAGGTCTTTTGAATCCTTTTTCATTCCTTTGTAGATTTTTTATGTTTTCTTAAAAGGATGAATCAATTTGTGCTATGTCATTTCCCTTTCCATTCCTTTAAACAATGTGACGAAAAGGAGCGTCAACAAAAGTCCCCCCTCAGAGTTGGATCTGAAAGAATAAGGATGTGACTCTGAGGAAAAAAAATGAAAACCACATGGAATGAGGTGCGCAGGTGTTCACCACACAGCTGTCAGTGCACATGTGTGAGTCGCGTAGGGCTGGAGCACACTGTCTGTAGGTGCGTAGGTGGCTGGCATGTCCTATATATATGCACTCATTTGTCATGTATTGCACAGAACTTTGGATTTTTGAGCTCTCGCCATGCAAGTTGCTCTATTTTCCACTTTTTCTCACTGTCGCGATGCTGTCAAGGTATCTGGACCTCCGTGGTGATACTTGCGCACCAAATACTTGCGCAGCACATTATACTTGTGTGACACATCGACACATTCGAGACAAGTTTAGACTTGCGTGCCTTAATGCCTTTTCCATTTTTACGAATTCTTTCACAAATTTTATGAAAAATTATCTTAATTAAGAGTTAATTATTCAACTTTTGTGCAGAATCAATGACTCATTGGAGAATCAGAATAGCTGATGAACTGATAAGCAAGTGACTTGATGATATGTTTTGTATCATTGGCTCTGATTATTATACTGTCTGTGATAGTACTCTTACGGATTTGGCCATGTATCTGAAGAAATATCATCACAACTTCCCCCAAAGAATTTATTTTCCTTTGTATGGCTTTGGTCATCTGCGAGAAGTTACTATTCCTGAAGCAAATATCTATTTGCACATGGGTACTTGTGAGATTTTCATCCCTTAGGGTAATACTTGGGTGATCCTTGACCAAAGCCTTTAGAATTATCCTGAGGTCCTTCCAGAAGAGTTGCGCGCAAGTCTCAATGACTAGGTAAGGAGGTGCGCAAGTGTGTCCATTTACCTTATGGGTAAAACACTTAGGCGTGCAAGTGTTAGTGATTTCTAAAACATAGACCTTATTCATCTTGTTTAGACCTTCCATTATAGGTATAGAATTACCTTATAAGTGTTTGGAAGACCTGAAGAAGAGACATGGGCGTTCAGAGCTCTATATGTGAATTCTGGAAGAAATCCTCCTCAAATTGGGGGCCCGCCGAGGGTATTTATAGGCTGGAGAATACCATGGGCGGTTTTCAAAGAGGAAGCGCAAGTCACTTGCGCAACCATTAGGCAGTGCACAAGTGTACTTGCACGACAGTAAGGGAACTTGCACGACCCAAGGTCATTTGACTCCTTTTTCATTCCCTTGTCGATTTTTTATGTTTTCTTCAAAGGATGAATCAATTTGTGCTAAGTCAGTTCCCTTTCCATTCCATTAAAAAATGTGACAAAAAAGAGCATCAACAAAAGTCCCCCCTCAGAGTTGGATCTAAAAGAATAAGGATGTCACTCTGAGGAAAATAAGAAAACCAAAGGGAAAGAGGCGCGCAGGTGTTCACCACGCAACTGTCAGCGCGCAGGTGCGAGTTGCGTAGGGCTGGAGTGCGCTAGCTGTCGGCGCACAGGTGGCTGGCCTGGCCTACATATATGCGCTCATTTGTCACGCATTTCATAGAACTTCGGATTTTTGTGCTCTCATTGCGCAGGTCATCTCCGCCGCCCAAGTTGATCTATTTTCTGCTATTACTTTGTTGTCGCGCTGCTATCAAGCTTTCTGGACCTACGCGGTGATACTTGCACGCCAAATCTGTGCACAACATATTATACTTGTGCGACACATCCACACTTGCGCAACAAGTTTAGACTTGCGTGCCTTAATGCCTTTTCTATTTTTTCGAATTCTTTCTAAAATTTTATGAAAAATCAACTTACTTAAGAGTTAATTATTCAACTTTTGTGCAGAATCAATGGCTCCCAGGAGAATCATAATATGTGATGAACTGGAAAGAATGTGACTTGATGATATGATAAGTATCATTCGCCATGATAATTATACCGTCTGTGACAATACTCTTCCGGATTTGGCCAAGTATCTGAAGAAATGTCATCGCGACTTCCCCCAAAGCATTTATTAACCTTTATATGGCTTTGGTCATCTGCAAGCAGTTATTATTTCAGAAGCAAAGAACTATCTACCATTTTCGTGGTTTCAAAATTACACCAACATTTCATCAAAAAATATCTCATGTGGAGGAGGATTTATAAATGCTAGAATAGTGGAGAAGGACCACACGATGCATCATAGCCCTTGTACGCCAGATATGAAACATCATAAGCCTGAGCTGCAACCACATTGTCATCTTTCAATCTTTCGAAATGCTCAGATAGATTAATCCAAATGCTGGAAGAAAATTTTGGACTTCTGTCCTGGGGGAGGTGTGAAGCCAACATGGATGTGGGAATACTGGGTGCGAAAAACCTATGCAGAGTCTGTCGAAGATCTGAAAGGAGTTGCGATATACGAAGCTGTCTGGGTTGGGAAAACATATGTTTACAGACATTATAGCTTTGTACAGGAGATACATAGCCACTGGATCTCAGAAACCAATTCATTCCATATAACTCATGGAGAAGTAGGCATCAGTCTGTGGGATGTCCACAGGATCTCAGGGGATCCAATTTTGGGAAACATGTATGATGAATTCATTCCACCAAAGGTGACTTGGAATGATTCAGAGAAGAATCATGCTTTGGTTCTGGAATTATTTAAAATCTTCCACAGGCTCAAGAGTTCAGAGACCTTTTTAACTCATTCTAGAAAGGATATTCATCTGGAGGAGTGGATGAATATATTTCTTATTGAGAAGAAAGAGAAGGAGCCAACGGAGAAAGATCTGAAGGATAAAGGATCTATGAAAAAGAAATCCAAGGATAAGAGGCCCACCCGTCCTACCACTTGCCCAAAACCTGAGAAGAGGGGTTCTCCTGGAACATTCTGGCCAACTCTAGAAGCAAGAGAGTTTGAGAAATGGGGATATGAGGTGAATCAAAGGATCCCAAAGAGGACTCGTCTGGAGGGCTTCTTGTCTTTGTGGCTCAGCGTTAATCTCTTGTCGGTCAGGGACTCGAAGGGAGGCGTCAGGCCAGGGACCTTCGTTATTGCGGCAAAGTTGGGTGAGGGAAAAATGGTTGGGTTGGATACCCCCATTTTAGAAAAGATTCGCAAGAGTTTACTTCATGTCTTCATGGGTAAATCTCCTTTGAGAATAGTGGAACCATTCCATGTTTTATGGGGATAGATCGCCATTCACTTCAGGACTTATAATGTATAGAATGGAGTACAAATTCCTTGATGTTCTTTCAGGCCATCAGTGCAAGCATTCTCTAGAGTTGCTCCATTAGATCTTAATGCATATGACATGAATGTGATACTGATCATGTTTAAGGAATTCAAATTCTTTCCCTATTGAAATCCTCCTACTAGGTGGTTTGTTGATGATGGAACATCCCACTTAGATTTGAGGGAATACATGCTAGCTTCCAGAGATGGTGTGCTAGTTTCCAAGATTGACGGAGAAATTATATGTGAGGCCTATGTTACATATAGATTTTCACATCAATTCAAGTGTTTGTAACATATTTTTGTATCTCCCCCTGTACATGTTAGGTTAGAGTAACATCTGATGGTTCCTCGGCAACTGTGGTTGCTGACGTCTAGGGAGAATACCGGGGCGGTGTTTGATCTACCTGTTGAAAAAGCGGTACATAACTTGACTATATGGTATACCGAGCACTGGATAGAATCATACCCTAAAGGGGTGATGAATCACCCAGTTTATCAGGCGGGGAAAAGGAAGCGGACTGTAGAGAATGAAACCCTCCCTCATGAAGGTGATGCTTCCCCACCTGAAGTTGATTTGCCAGATTCCTCCTCTAGGACTGGTTCACCAGATTCCCAAGATGGGGATGATGAGGCGCAACAAGTTGCAGAGCGGCCTCGTGCCCAATATAATCCTCCAGTTATAATCAAAAGACCCACTCCATCAACTCCTGGTCAGTTACTTCATTGGGGTACTTTAATCACTACTACTTTATAAAGCAATAAGTCTTATTTTCTTATTCTCTATCTGTAGTTGCAGGAGCTGGGATGAAACTGAAATCAAAGATTGTAGGACCTTCCTCGCAGCCTTCATATCTTAGACCAGAGGTTGTCCAGACATGGCAGAGTTTATACTGTGGTGTTTAAACTACCTGGATGGATTTATGTGAGGGGCTACACCTCCCTGGAATAGAGAATCTTCTGGCTTCTACGGACATCAGTTTTGAGAATAACCCCGATGAAGTGCAGATTTATATCAGAGAGCTGGAAATGCTCATATATTCCACTGATGATTCCATTTCTATCCTAAGCGGGTGAAGGAATTGATAGATCGTGACGCCGCTGAAGGGACTGATGAGGAGTGGCACGATTACGTGGCTTTTGAAGATGTAAGTTTTCTTTTTTTTATTTTCTTTGCACCTTGATTTCAGTCGAAGCATTTTTACTTAAGGAATTTATTTTCTTCACCTCTCAGCTTTCAAAGAAAGGAACTACTGAGGTTCCTTCTCCACAACATAGCCTTGGTGGTACTGCCATTGGGGCTGCTGATGAATCTCCTCGTGAATCAGGAAAGATATCTCCCGGCCAGCAGGCCATGAATGAGGAGTTGGAAATGGCCTTCCATTCTCCAATTCCAGTGCCTATAAGGGAGACTGCTGATACTCCTAAAAAGAGAAAATGACAAAGGTGATAAAGGAGGAAGTCCATTGCTAAACACTTTATCAGTAGTGGTATGTTCTTCAGATAATCATGAATTTTAAACCATGAAAAAGATTTCTCATTTTCCTTAGGATTGCAGTGGATTCTTCAAATTCCCCTCTGAGGGAGAGGACTGACCCTCCTATGAGGACCACGGAGGATGCTGCGGAACAATCACAAGTTCAGGCTGACTTAGCTGCTTCTAGAGAAGATCCAGCATATGTTCCCAGCATCCCTCCTACAACTGATTCAAGAAGGGAAAAACCTTCTTCTGGTAAGTTAACAATGCTTCATAAAATGTTGAATGAAACATTGAATGACTTCTATTCTGTATTATTTTTTGTTCAATTCATGCATTAGATCTCTTGGCGGCCATTGAAACTGATGCTTCCATTTTAACTAAAGAATATGTCTAGGGTTAGGGACCACAGGATGAAGGTCTCCGAGAAGATACATCAAATGCTCCCACTGGTGAGACTAACCAGGATTCTGAGATGAAATTAGATGAAATGATGGAACTTGGCACATCTTTCGAAGATTTTATAAATCATGTTAAATTACCATGTAATTTAGATGATTATGGATGTGAGTGGTATCCTTAGTCCTATTAAGAATAAATTCTTATTACATGTCTAATCATGATTGGTTAAAAATGTGTAGTTCTATATGAACAAGGTGCCGAACTACCAATTCCTGAAGGGGTAACAAAAAACCCTACTATTGCAGAAGTGCTGGTGCAAGTGGAGCTGAACCCAGCAGAGCTTCCTCAAAATCATCCTAAAGATCATGTCGAAGCTAGGAAGGCCAAGGAAGATCCTTCTCAGGTTGCTGATTTATAGTTGGGTAAGGAATAACACATTTTTCTTGCAACTGTACTTAATTTGCAAGAAAACCAATTAACGTTTCTTATCCTTTGAAACTAACCAAGACTTTAAATTGATTATGCAGGGTCATCAATTTCAATGGTTAGATCTAGAGGTGATGCTTCAGCCTCATCCCCAACAGGAATTGAAAGAGAAGAAATTCGGGTCAGGGGGAAGTAGCAGAATAGGGAACTTCTCTTAGTTTGTTAATCCCAGATTATATGCCCCCATGTGATGATGATGTCGAATCAAACCCAAAGGTGCTTAAGGATCTGTCCTTTTCAGGATGCGAGGCATGGAACAACATATGGAAAATCATATCTGAAGTGCCTCTTGAGAGCCGTCATCAAATATTTCCTGATTGTCGTCCCAGTTCGTCATGCTAGGACTTGGTAGTTTTGGATACCAAGAGATCCATACCGTGGTGAAACAGGTCATCTTAAGAAGGGAGAAGGAGCAAAAGTGTCGTAAAGATCTGACCGGGGTGAAGCTGTCTGTCAATATCAGCGAATTTGAGGCTGCGGTATCCCAAGCTGAGGCTGATTATGCTACCAAGATGAAGGAGCTGAAGCACAAGATCAAAGATAAAGTCGTCCAGTGGATGCACCACCAGCAGCAGTTAGATGTTGTTACTGGGGAACATGACCAACTCAATAATTCACTGGAGGGATCTCAAATGAATAGTATGAAAGCCATTTCTAATTCCAATAAATCTCTCCATCAGGCTAAAAAGAGTGAGGTTGGTTGGGTTCCTGGGCTTCAAGTAGCTGCTGATGAAGCTCAGGATGTTGTTCATCAAGTGAATACATATGTTGACAGCCTCTTGTAATTTTTTTTAGAAAAGAGAAGATAATCCAATCTATGGATGTCCTTCTAATTCTAGTGTAACAAATGAAAAGAATTCTTTCTCTTCAATCACTTTTGCACGTATTTTCCTGCTACCTGCTTTAAATTTTACATAAGACAATGGGCCTAGCAAGCATAGTTTGATTTTTACTAGGATTATTATAAATAATCCTACAAACATTGAATCTTTTAATTGCTCAATATTACCTAAATCATATAAAATGTATGTTTAGTGAGCTGGAACTTGACTTTTATTCAAATTTCCCTTGTCTTTTGTGGGAAGTTTAAATTCATGCACGTCAGACATAAAAAAGGCTAATGTTTAAGGTTGAAATATCTTTGACTGAATGAATTAGAATTGACTCAATTCCTAGACAATTTATCTGAAAATATATTACCATACTCAAGTATGAGGGAAAATATGTAAACTATGACTTAAGAAAATTTGAATATGACGAATGATATGAAAACGATATAAAAAGGAATTAGAAGAAGTAGTTCTCAAGAATGAAGTTACCATTATTTAAAAAACCTGTTAAGGGGTTGAATTATGTAGGTCCGCCTAAGGGAATTGGCTACATAGTCAAATAATAACATCTTTTGGCTGACATGTCTGTTATGTAGACTACTTATGCAAGGCCGCCTAAGGGCACGTGCTGCATAGTCAGGAAAAAGAACTCTCAGAAATTTACTTTTCTAGTGCTAAGAAGCTAGTGAAAGTTTATGGGGATTAAACTTTTCAAAAGTATAGAGTCTTTTGTATGGAAAGAGGTACTTGAATATGAAGAAGATATTTTCAATCAAGACTGTCTAAGAATTGGATGAATGTTACTCATACGAAGGTCTTACCCAAGCGCAGGGAAGGAAAATATAAACCATAGACTTCAATACTTTCATATCATGAAAAAGAACATGAAATAAATATGTTAAGGATTTCTATTTTTTTATAGACCCTTACATATTTTTGATAAGACCAATAAGGAAAAAAGAGGCTTTCTTCCAAAAAATGAGGTTAACAGTATCTGAAAAACCCATTAGGGGGTTGAATTATGTAGGTCCACCTAAGGGAATTGGCTGCATAGTCAAATAATAGTATCTTTTGGCTGAAAAATATGTTATGGAGACTGTTTATGCAAGGCCTCCTAAGGGAATGTGCTGTATAGTCAGGAAAAATAACTCGTCGAAATTTGATATTTTTGTGACTTGAAGTCAAGAATAGGGTTATGAAGATCAGAACATATTTAAGTATAGGATTATGACACACAAATATGGGTATTTTTCAATGTATGTAAAGATACATAGATCAACGCTAACCATAATCATGTTGTGGCTGAGTCCTGAATTGAAATGTTGGACTTCACTACGTATCCCATAAGGATGGGAATCAAGACGTACATAGTTATTGAATTATATTTTAACATCATGTGTGATGAAAGGATTGTAAATCTTAGTTTAGGGTCATAGGGCTCGGACCATTATAAGAAATACACAGTGTGTGTTTTCATGGGGATTTTTGAGTCAAGGGACTGAAAGTGGAATTTGGGGTTAGGCTCAAAAGACTTGGGGCTGGATTCGAGGGACACTCGAACGTTCCAATGTATCCGATAAGGATGGGAATCAAGCCCACGTAGTTCTAGAAATACCCTCTATACAGATTTGGTTTGTACATGTAAAGGGTGAAGGGGGACTTTAGTGCAATAATGGTTTGACCCAAAATAAAAGGTTCGAGCATTTCCATGTTTGCACGTAGTCTTTAGAATGAAATGTGATTTAAAATCAATATAAATAATTATTCCCTCTCAGGTGAGGGTACCAAAGAATATTATTGTTTATTGTCATACAGGACAAAAGCTTTGTATAATTTAACGTCGTATAGTAAGGACGGAGGTGAACCAATGTAAAGATAATGATTCTGGGGGCGGTTTCACAAATCAACATCGTGTGAGATGGAGGTGACCCAATGTGAAGAGATTGGTTTTGGGATTGAATCTCGGGAGGTTTCCTACGTACCCAGCCTAGAAGGCAAGGATCAAAGTCTGTGTTGTTGAATTAAAGAATGAATTAGTGATCAAGTTGTTCTTGGGGACAACGACCTAAAAAATGGAGTTGGGACTTACGCATGGTTAGCAGCCCAGAGAGGGTGTTATGGTTAAAGTTTTCTCTAAGCTCATGTGATTCATACTCGATGTGAGAAACAAAAGATAGTAACAACCCTAAAGATGCAAAGTTTAATGTCATATAGGACATATGAAGGGATTATGCAGTTTAAAGTCTTGCATTTAGGACTATTGGTGCTGCACAGTTTAATGTCATGTAGCGAGGACAAAATACAGTATAATGTCATGTAGGACGTATTAAATGACTTCAGTACAGTTTAGCATCATATAGCTATGACGATGGGAAAAATATAGTTTAACGTCATGTTGGATGAAAGGGTGCACCGTTAAAAGTCATGTTGAACGTATTATGGACTTTTTCACAGTTTAACGTCATGTTGGATGAAAAAAAAGGACGATATAGTTTAGTGTCATGTTGGATGAAAAAAATGAAAATAGATTAAAGTCGTATGCATGTACCATTATTTATGCAGTTTAACGTCTGGCTAGACGTAAGGGACTTATTTACAGTTTAGCATCATGTAGCTAGGACGTTACAGTTAAACGTCATGTGGGACGAAAGATATGTAAATAGTTCAAAGTCATATGTGTTGACTCTGGATGGTGCAGTTTAACATCTTGCTGGATGTAATAGACTTCTGTAGAGTTTAGCGACATGTATTTAGGACATCACAGTTTAATGTCATGTGGTATGAAAGTAATAAAAATAGTTTACGGTCATATGTATGGACGGTAACAATGTATTTTGTGTTTATACAAAATACTTCTTCAGAAATCTAGCATTGGTTGGAGTAGTGAGGAGAACTCCCTCCATTGAGATTAATGAATAAGCTGCATTGGAGTATACCTTATATACTGAATATGGTATTTTCCATTTTGGCTCAATCTTGGGAGGTTTCTTTCCTAGTATCATTGGAGTTCTGAGAACCAATACCAGTTCTCCCTGAATGAATGAAGGAAGACAAACATTTTTGTTGAAATCTCGTGCTATTCGATTCTGATAAACTTCCAAGCGGTGCAAGGTGCACAGTCTTTTCTCATATAATCGTTCCAATTAATTCAATCGATTTTGAGATTGTTCATATGTAGATGATTGATCACAAATGGATACTCTGAGCAAGGTTAGTTGAACTTCAATAGGAAATACTTCTTCCGTTCCATATACCAATGAATATGGAGTTGATCGCGTTGTAGTGCGAGAGGTTGTCTGATAAGCCCATAAAGCAGGAAAGAGTTTATCAGGCCATGAATTGTTATCTTTATCCACCATCTTTGGTAGTATGTTTAAAAGATTCTTTTTGAAGGATTCTATCTGGCCATTGGCCGCTACATGATACTGAGATGAATGATTGGATTTAATGTTGTATTCTTGATACAACTTCTTCATCTCAGATGAACATAAGTCAGTGCCATTGTCCATCAATATGGTATGAGGGACACCAAATCTGGTAATGATGTTAGACTTGATGAAGCTAACAATGATTTTAGAACTAACTTCTTTGAGAGGTGTTGCCCTTACCCATTTTGAAAAGAAATCAGTAGCAATAAGAATATACTTAAACTGCATGGCCATAGTTGAAGGGTATGGTCCCACCACATCCATTCCCCATGTGGAAAATGGCGACGAGTATTTAGCTATATGAAGAAAATATGGAGGTTGATGAATGAAATTGGAATGTACTTGACATGAATGAAACTTATTTGTGAAATCAACAAAATCTTGAATCATTGAAGGCTAAAATTATCCAAGCCTTCGAATCTGATCAGACATTCTATGTCTAGATTGGTGGGCACCACAGACTCCTTCATGC
The DNA here is from genome assembly GCA_963277665.1 of Viscum album. Classification (NCBI taxonomy): domain Eukaryota; kingdom Viridiplantae; phylum Streptophyta; class Magnoliopsida; order Santalales; family Viscaceae; genus Viscum; species Viscum album. The sequence continues at coordinate 2,051,034,092 of OY728125.1, forward strand.
ACTTATTTCATGACAGAAATTGTCTCTTCACCATCAATGCATCTGAAGAGAACGTCATCGAAACCACGCTTGTAGAGAATTTTCTCTAGGTGATCTGGGCTATCATAAAGAGTAAAATTGACCACACATCGCCGAATTTGTTCTTTCCCAGCTCTATCAGGTGGAAGTGTTCCATTTTGAAGGTATTCTCTGATAGGTGTCATCCATCCTGTAGTATTACCATACAGTTCAAGAATGGGACTAATTTCATTGATCTCCTCTGTTCTGGTTTGAACGTAAGATGAAATTTTATGATGATGGGCAATACTGATGGTTGTTTTGTCCTGATTTGGGTCTTCCAGAGTTATGGCTATATTAGCCAGTGCATCAGCTAGATCATTTTGTGATCATGGGACATAAGAAAATGTCGATTTCATAGGAAATTCCGCCATTAAATCTCTGAAATAATCATAAAAAGGGATCAATTATTCTTTTTTGATTGCATAATCACCATTGACTTGTTTGATTACCGGGTCTGAATCACCTTTCACCCTTATGTGATTCACTTGTAATTGAAGCACCAACTCCAAGCCTGCAATGAGAACTTGGTATTCTGCTTCATTATTGGTACCAACATCCCACAATAAGAAGGAATAAGGTAACACTGATTTTTATGGGGAAATAAGAATAACTCCTAATTCAACATTGTAGAATTTAGGATCTTCCATTTTCTTCCCTGTTGGACTTCTGGAAGCACCATAAAAATACATTTCCCATATCTGAGGACTATCCTGAATGGAGAAGATTTCCTCATCAGGGTGTTCAATATCTGATGATGTATCTTCTACTGAAGGATGTTCAGAAAGGAAATCAGCTAGAGCTTGGCCCTTTATTGCCTTTGGAGACACATACTGAATGTCGAATTGCTTCAAAATAACTGCCCACCTTGCTAGACGTCCTGTAATCATTGGACAACTTAGGATGAATTTGAGCGGTTTATTGCGAGATACCAATTAGACCTCGTGATGTTGAAGGTAGTGTCTCAATTTCTAAACTGCAATGATTAATGACAGGCAACACTTCTCAATATTTGAATACCGGGTTTCTGCTTCAAGCATAGTCCAACTGAGATAGTAGAGCCTATTTTCATTCCCATCATCATTCTTCTGAGCAAGAAAGGCACCCAATGATCGCTCTAAGGCTGTCATGTAGAGGATAAGTGGTCTTCCTTCGACAGGTGGAATAAGTATCGGTGGACTTAAGATGTATTTCTTGAGAATATCGAATGCTTCTTGGAATTCTTCAGTCCACTGGTAAGTGACTCCCTTCTTCATCAGTTTGGTGAAGGGTAAACTTTTTTCTTGCCAAATTGGCGATAAAACGCCGAATATAGGCTATGTTTCCTTGAAGTCCCTTTAATTATTTAAAATTTTGAGGAGGTGACATGCCAAGGATTGACTTGGTCTTCTTATAATCGACTTCAATACCATGATGACGTACAAAAAAGCAAAGAAATTTTCCTGAGGTTACCCCAAAAGCACATTTGAGGGGGTTCATCTTCAAATTATGTTGTCAAATATTGCGGAATATGACTTCTAAATCATCCAAGTGATTATAAATTTTTTTGGATTTGACCACCAAATCATCCACATAACATTCAAAAAATATCCCTAAAAAGGGTTTGAAGATATGATGCATGGCACGCTGATATGTTGTGCCTGCATTCTTTAGGAAATAGGGTATTACCCGATACCAAAACACACCCTGAGGGGCCCTTAAGGATGTGGATTCCTCATCTTCTGGAGCCATTCAGCTTTGATTATATCCGGAATATCCATCCATGATGGAAAGTGATTCATAATCAACCGTTGCATCGATTAAAAATTCTGTTATCGGAACTGGAAAATCATCCTTAGGAAAATGCCGATTAAGATCTCTAAAATAAATGAAAACTATAATTTTCCCATTCTTCTTCTTCACAGGGAAAATATTAGAAAACCAATTGAGATATTGAACTTCTATGATGAAGTTATCTTTGATAATATTATCCACTTCAGCTTCAATTTTGGAAGCATAAGTTGGGTGTGTTCTTCTTGTGGCTTGCTTAAATCCTTGATTCTCTTTTGGTACACCCAAATGATGAGTAGAAACATCAGGATCAAGCCCGGGCATCTCTGTATAGTTACAAGAAAATATGTCTCTATTTTTCTTTAAAAAAGAAAATATACATCTCTTGTTCTTCAAGAGTCATGGCCGCACTGATTAAAGTGGGGCGTGGATCTTATTTTGTACCCAGATTTATATCTCTAAGTTCATCCATGGTGGTAGAGATAACCTCTTCAAATTTTGGAGGAGCATCTATGAGATCTTCCTCTTCTTCTTCAACATGTGTTATTTCTTCTGTTTCTACTTGCATAGTAGATAATGGAGAAAAATTTCCATGATCAGATGAGATGTTAAAACGTGAACATCTTGAAGAAGAGGCTTCCATTTCTGACCCAATTGATGATGAAGGGTCTTCCTTGGGTAATAAAGAGGATATGATGAATTGAGAATTGACATCATTGTTCACCTCTGACATTGCTATCACTTCTTCTGGCCTAGTTGGTAAAGTATAGACAGTCTGGATTTCAGGATATGAAATAAAGACGTCGCCATTTGGGCTTTCATCACTGCTTGGTGGGTCACCAATTTCTCCCATGTTGTCTAGATTGATTTCTGTAATTGACATAATGGATCTTTCCATAAGAGTATTTTGATTTGGTTCTATCTTTTCAATTTGACTAATAGACAACACATAATCTCCAAACCATATGGAGCATTAACTTTGGTAATCTCCCTTGTTGTGTATTTCTCCTTTCCCTTCATGTGATAGTATTCTGCCTCAATGTATTGAGACTCACATGTCTTGAATGAGGCCTTATCACCCTAAAATGTCCCAACTGGACCATCAAAACAATACTTGAGACATTGATGGTATGATGAAGGGATAACCGCATGTTGATGTAGCCAGGGTCTTCCAAGTAAGATGTTAAAGGCTGAGTCTTGATCAACAACCATGAAATATGAATTGGATACAAGATCTTCAATCTATGTTCTGAGTGTAACTTCACCCAGTGATTCTTGTTCATTTTTATCATATCCTTGTAACATCATAGTAGAAGGAGATAAATCTGATTCTGTGAGGCCCAATCAATGAAGTGTACGAATCGGCATGAGGTTGACTCATGAACCATTATCAATGAAAGCTCTTCGGATGTCTACGCCATTTACCTTTCCAGATAATTACAAAGGTCTAATATGTCCATGCACGACATCATCTTCATCTTCATATGTGAAAGATATCACTGCATGGCATTCCGCAGGATTATTCTCTATGTGATAGGCTTCAGCTGCATCAATTTCAGTTTCAAACTCTTGAGGACATGACAAAGCCTTGATGAGTGCCTCCTGAAGATCTTTTGATAGATTCAAGGCATCTAGAATTGATAACTTGGCCGTTACATGGGCCAGGTCTTTCAACACAACATACTTTTGATCCAGACGTCTGCGTTTCCCAACAAGAACATGTGGTTTAGAAGGTTCTTTGGAAATTGATGCTCTGGAAGTTGATGCATCTTGTATCAGGATAGGAGTTGGCAATATTCATGGCCTTGGAAGATCAGACCGATTATGTCTATTTATTTGTTGAGAGGATGAAGATGGAACCCCCAACCGATCCTCCAGAATAACTGTTCCAGGACAGAACTTGCTATTGGTGGAAGAACTTTCTTGTTCTTGTTGAGCTCGATGAAGGACTCTGCCACTAGTTTATGCTGCATACACAGTTCTAGCAGGGGTAGAATTGGAATAGTGGCTTCTAGGATATCCACATCTTCCTCTGTATCCCAGACCCCTGTAATTACCTCTAATTCCTCTATTTGATATAGGGAATTCAGGCTCATCGAAATTGAAACTACGACTGGCATAAGGATCTATTCAGCAAATCATGTTAACAGAACCAAATATTAACTCTTCATCTAATGAAGACTCTGCCTGATTAGCCAATATAGGTTGTGCCATTTGGTGGGATGGTGCCCGTGGCTTTGAAGTAGATGGCATGAAATCTGCTAGAGTCAAACATAGCTTATGCTTTGACACATACTCATCTTCTTCTAATTGTTCCTCTTTCTTGGAATTATGTCGTTTCTTTAGGGATTTTCCCTCTGATGAGGAGGGTTTTGCTGCGACATTCATGTAAGAAGGCACAATTGGTTTCTTCAATTGTGTTCACAAAATAGAATGTGTTTGGTTGATCGTCTTTCTGACCATCCAATCATCATATTTTTGTGCATTTTTTCTTTTTTACTTCTTCCCATTTGCTTTCATCTTCTAGAACTGTAGCAGTAACACATGCTAACTGGGCTGAAGAGCATTTTAGTTTGACTTGTCCCGAGTCGACCATCTTTTAAAAGAGTTCTTTGAAGACAAAAAACTCCTAGATGGGATGCCCCAACATCTGATTAAATGGGAAATAATTGGGATGGTCTTCATCTCCTTCCTTGTTTAGTCTCTTGGGCATCGACAAAAAAACCAAATTATTCTCCAGGGCCGAAATGAAGTAACTAGGATCTTGTTCATTTCGGAAAGAATAAAATTTAATCTTCAACTCATCAAACTGTTTCTGTCTCTGATCTCTTTGATCGTCTTGACGAAACAGCCTCTGTTTTTGACACTCAGGAGGTGGAGCCCTTCGAGAAGATGAAGTTTTTGAGGTAGAAGTAGGTACGGATGCTTGTTTAAGCATAACTGTAGCAGTTTCTGGTTTACCCATTATCCTTCTTGGAGCTGATGGAATTACACTAGCTTTATCCTTAGTCTTTATAATTGAATCTTTAATCTGCTGAGTGATTGAAGTATGGTCTCGAAACTCTCCTGTGTATTTCACAGGGATCAACGGCGTGCGTAATTCGTCACACAGATTTGCCACACAGATTGGAAACAGTTCTTCCTGAGGGAGTGATAAGCTTACGGTATATGTTAATCCCTTCCAACGAGCAATGAAATCCGAAACCCTTTCATTCTCCATTTTCTTACAATTTGTATGATAAAAAACTGTTGTCTTTGGAAAAATTGAACTGAACTGAAGAAGAAATTGTTGATGGAGATCTTCATATCTGGTATGTGACCGGGATTTCAAGCTTGTATACCAAAAAAATGCTGGTCCTTGTAAGGTTTGCGCGAAGAATCTGAGTTTCACTGCTTCTTGCAGCTTCAGAGTTCCCATCATAGGATCGCAACAAGATATGTAATGCGTCAAATGCTGTTCAGGATCGCCTGATCCATTGAAAACAATGAATACAGGGTTACCAAAACATAATAGGGGATAAATTGAATCTACCCATTCAGGGTAAGCTTTCTTTTCTGGTTGAACCAGTGCACGCTTTCCCTCCATAGCTTCCAACCGATCTGTTAATGACTCAATAGTAGTTATTAACTTTTGAGAAACATGTGGTTGAGCTAGGACCTGGGCAGGTACAATAATTGGAGTCTAGAAAAGTATGGTGGCTGGTGCTGTACCTAATGGTAGAACCACAAACTGTTGATGCACTTGACCCGTAGTATTAGACCTGTGAGGGTGTACTAATAGAGGAGGATATTCTTGATCCATCTCAGTAGCTGCAACAAACTCCCTTGGCTGACAAACTCCAGTACGTTTAGGAAGAAGACTACCCTAAAGTAGTTCTACATTCATCTTCCTCAATTCCTTCATTTCTTCCTCTTGTTGCACAAATCTTTGATCTAGTGAGAGAGATTGGCCTTCTACAGAAAAAGGATATGTAACCTGATTCGTTTCCTTTCCTTTGTTTGATCCCTTTCGGAGAGGGGGAAGTGGGTTATTTGAAAGAACACCCAGATTTTGGGTAAATCTTTGATTTCCTGTACGCACACCTTCTTCATTTGTGTCCGTGCGTAAAACTTCTTGAGTAAGAACCCCTTCATCTGAGTCCCCTGAGTGAGCCTCATGTTCTGTAGGACCGGTAACAATGGCATTAATGAAATTAATTGATGCATAACGCATCGCATCCCTTCTATCATCATTTCTGTGATATTTTCTTCTGCCATGTCTTTGATTAGACATTGCCTTTTGTTGATTCGATCTCTCAAGAACTTCTTGGAGAACCATAATTTGGAAATAATATCCTGATAATTTGGATCTTCATTCCTCTTGTGTCTTCTTCCCCAATCGAGATAAGACCAAATTTCTCTGAGGAGGTGATTGATGATTTGAAAAAGTCCCAGTCTAGTGGATAAGGGCTGTTCCTGCTGTTCTTTCTCAACTCCTCGAATGCTATTTGTTGATTATGAGGGTTGGGTTAAAAGAGTCTGTAGTCTGGAAAGCTAGGGTGCCTCTTGACTTGCTATATCTGAGGCTTTTTAAAAGCTCTCCTGATCTTGTGGACCTTGGTCCGAAAATTAACTGGATGCATCAATCGATATCCACTTTTATCACCCGGCTCAAAAGACCGTTGGATGATTTCTGACACTTATGTCACTTGATGATGTGCTTGCTCCATATGAGAGGCATGTTCAATATTCTCGTTCACTTGATGTAGAAGTAATTCAAAAAATTGTTCTCTGTATTCTTGATTTTGAGAGGAACTAGTTGAAGTCGGTTCTTGGGCAAGCCTTTGATTACAAACAAAACTCAATGACATTGGCTAGCCCTGGGCGATAACATTTCATGAAACCATTTTCGGTGGGCTTTGATGACTGGAGAGAACAATGAAATGTAGTTCTCTATGAACACCCCATCCCCTGATATTAATACTAGATGGGGCATTGGAAATTAACTGGTGCAATCTTCTTAGTGTGCCAAGGCATGAACACTGAAGGGATCTGTGCTACTTTTCATCCTTCAGATATCGAGAGACTGAGAGAGATTCCAAATCAATCTGGCGTTGTAACTCATCTATTATATTGATATGATTTTAATATTCATCATAAGATAATATTTTATTTTTCAACTGACAAATATTTTTCCATATATTGAGACGAATGACTTGAATACAATCTTCCGTCAATACTTTTGGAATGTCATTCTGAGAGTCAGCCAAAGGCCAAAACATGACTGGCACTTCACCTTTCTCCAGTTGTTTTCTCATATTCAATACATACTCTTTGTAATTCAATGAATATTATTCTGCCTGATTTGATGAGTGCTGCTGCTTCCTTGTTTCTTCCTCGGATTAAATAGGATTGTTAGAGAATTCACTGATCAAACTAGAAGATGAACGACCCGGGGGTGGTTCGAAGAATGACCTACACCCCGGGCTATCTTCTGATCGAGAAGGTATTTCACTTGCTATAGATGAAGCATCAGACATGACTGGTTTCTCATTTTCAAGTGCCTCAAGATAAGAGAGCTTTATTGGTAATACATTGTGCACTAGATCATTTTCTGGGAAATGTGCATCACTACTACGAAGAGGACATTCGTAGAGAAATTCATCATCATTGGGAGGACCACCATGGTGGGTTACAACAAAACATGAGCTATCTTGCTCCTTGGCCTTCTGGCCACACTGAGGGTTATTTTAGCTCTCATCTGAAGATGAAACTTCAAGATCGACCGAACTGTCATGAAGCAATCCTTCATGAGGAAGTTTCTTTTGAAGACCATCAGAATTAATGTTCCCACAATTGGGAAATGAGGGAGTAGAATCATGGATTCCAATAGATAACAGTCTGAGGGCTTTAAGAACTCCAACATCGAGCAAGGCCTTGTTACAGATTGTCTCTTGATTTCTTGACTGCGTTGGGCAGGTCTTCTTCTTAGACACCTTCTTACTTACCTTGGAAACCACATGTTGACGAAAGTGGAAACTCTAAGTAGGTGTATGTGCCTGATCAGGAGAGATGGCCAGGTTAGGCTGACGATCTCCACTCAAATCAGGTGTATGTTTCTGACTTGGTTGTCCATATGATATTGGGGAGTACGCCCCACAACCCTCATGGACTGGAACCGAGGTGTATATTTGCTTCAGAGTGAACTATTGATGTGTCACTCCACTGGTAGGGATAGATTTTCATATCTTTCTCTGTGATGCTGCTGAAGCTGTTATAATATCCTGTAAAGCATCCAGAATATGAGCAGGGATTTTCTTCTGCTCTTTCACCATTGAAAGAATGTGCTTGGTGACTTAAGCTGCCAGAACAGGGATATACATCCATTCTATGCTTGGATTAGGTGTGTGTTCCTGCTCCTTTCCTCCTTTTCCTGTTAGTGAATCCTGATAGTACTCAAGTGTGTGGGTATAGAATTGAGTCTGCATCCTGTTTGTCGCCGGAGCATTCCATCTGACGTCACCTGGTGCTACCAAACGAGACTATTGGTAGGCTTGATCAATACTAGAAGGTGTATGTGCCTTCTTATTGTACTTCTCCGACCGTGGTTGACGAGATCCATCATATGTAGTCATACGAGCCTGCTGACTAGATGATGATGTATAAACAGGTGTATGTTCCTGCCTATAGTACTCCGCTGGAATTTCCTGGCGGGATTGGCGTGCTGTTTCCATATGAGTCTGCTGGATAGGGGTATTAAAACGGATGGGTGTGTGTACCCACTCATTTCTTGCCACCAAGTTAGGTTAGTGTACTTCTCTGGAAACGACAGAGATAAGAACCTTCTCACTATTAACCAGTTGTCGCCTTTGTTGATTCGTCTTGGCTGCTCGGGTTCGAGGAACCTGAGCCAAAATCATGGAGTCTATGCCCTCATCATGTTGAGGGCGCACTACCGCACGAGTCTAGCAACGATTGTTGATAGGATCCCTTGTGTCAAACTCATGTTTCTGTGAATTAAGGCCCTGAGGGGCCTTCTCATTCACCTCTTCAGAATATGGGAGTGCATGGTGATTGCGTTCTGGGGATAACGACCTGAGACCGTTGGAGATGGTGGTTAGCACCGCCTGCTTCTTGATCACTAGTCGTCGTTGTCTGGATGAACGGTGTGAGTTGTTCACTTGGAGGTCTTGTCGAGAAGCCTCTAGAGTTAGAATCGTACCGTGTTGACGGTACTCCTTAACCAGCGCGTTTGATACCCAGCGTTGAAGATGTTGAGTAGGTGATGTCGTCCTCAATGTAGACGACGATTCAGCAGGAGTAGTAGCAGTGGCATTCGCAGTAGTGGTTTTCATAGTAGACGAATTCACAGGTTTGAATTTAAGAGAAGCCATTTTTTAAATGCAGAAGATCTTGGAAAAGAGTGCATGTTTGATATAACAGACATAATCACGATAAGCCCAGCCACTATATCTTTTGGATAAACACATATGTTATTGATGTCTTGTTGGCCCTCTCTTTGAGTTTTAAATAGGGGCCTAACAAGTAGGTAAAATATCATTTTAACTTGGTTAAGGATTCGCATCGGGTTCACCATTTTTTGTTTCACTCTGGAATTGGGGATGATCTCATTGATTTAAGATTCAAAAATTCCAGGCGGTTTCTAACGGGTTTGTTCGTAGAACCTGAAACATCCAATGATTCCATATCCATTTGAACCTAATTTCCAAAGGTAGGTGCTCATTAGTTGTGGACTGATGAGGCTTAGTAATTTGCATTGGTTGAGAGGATGGGAGGTCGGACTCATCACATCTTTTTTAGGGGAGTTATTGTCTACTCTGGGACTCTCTTTATAGATTTATGTTATGTTTGTGAGTCCTTATTACATTACCAAGTGTAAAATGATCTTTCCTTTAGATTTTACAGTCAATGATTGATATGTAGGAAATTTAGTGAATCGTTTATATTAATTCGAGGTTTTTCATCGATAGAGAATCATCTGTATTTGTTAGAGATTCTATGTCAATGGTATCCTTTGATACATAAAAGTCTCTTGGTAATTATGATGACTATACAGGTTTTAAATCCACTCAGTGGGGCACTTGAAGTTTATTTTCATTCATAAGGACATGGATTATTTCAATGTTGGGATCATACCTGCAGATGGGATACCTACGTATCATTTGTTTTGGAAAAGGAACCAGAACCCACGTAGTTCGAGTAAGAGAGAATGATGTTTATGCATGATTGATGGCTCAAAGAAAGATGTCATGATTACTTTTACACTCTAAGCTCACTTGAGTCATGCTCAGTGTGAGAAACAAGAGGTATTGGTAAAACATGACAATTGTTCCACGAAAGATGCAATGATGTGGGGCTTATGTGTGTATGACTGCCCAAATAGAAGAGAATTAAGATTTACATCAGAGAAGAAATCTAGGAACATGGTCTATAAAGGTATATGTGCTTCATGAAGATTTGGATACTCTAATCTTGGGGCTTACTCCTAAAGAAGATTCCCAAGTTAAGAGGGGACTTATGATTGGGTTTTACTCATGAAAAGGAATCCCATATCAAAAGGAAATTAAGAATGGTTAAGAGAGATTAAGGATGGGGATTACTCTTGATAAGAAGGCCAAAGTTAAGGGACATGAAAAATTAAGGGACTTGGGGCTTAATCCCAAGGATGATGCCAATATTTGTATATTTGAAACTGTAGTTTATTCCTCAAAAGGAAGCCCAGGTTAAGAGAACCATGGTTGGGGCTTACTCCTTAGGAGGATGCCTATATTTGGGGACATTAAGACTAGGGATTATTCCGGAAAAGGGAGCCTAGGTTAAAGAAATTATGGTTGGGGCTTACTCGTGAGGAGGATGCACAAATTAGGGGACTGGGGTTTACTCCTGAAATGGAGGCCCAATTAAGAGGATTTGAAACTGGGGTTTACTCATGAAAAGGAGGCCCAAATTAATGGAAATTATGATTGGGGATTACTCCTGAGAAGGAGGTCTATTTTAATGGGGACTTGGTGCTTACTCCTAAAGAGGATACCCAATTAAGTGGATTTGAAACTGGGGCTTACTCCTGAAAAGGAGGCCTAGATTAATGTAAAATATGACTGGGGATTACTCTTGAAAATTAGGCCCAGATTAATGAGGACATGGGGCTTACTCATAAGGAGGATGCCCATATATAGTGTTCTCTCATCTTAAAGGATGAGGTTTAATGAATGAAATATCTAATTTTAGTGGCATAAAGATGTGTAAATCACTAGGTTTTGAGAGATGTTTCACGGAATTCTTTTTGGATAAGGATGTCAATCAAGAAAAAATGCCATAAATGGATTTGAAGAGTGTCTTGAAGACTAAATCTTGAATATGAGAGGTGGAATGGAATAATAGGGGTTAAATGGGCAGGAAGGGCACCCAATAATAGAGGGGCGGACAAGTCCTGGTAGGCACGTAGGTACTGCGCGGGCACTCAAGTCCCTGTCGCGCAGGTATAACTACGCGACAAATGGGTACATGCATGATTTTCAGCCCTTAGGGTAATACTTGGGTGATCCTTGACCAAAGCCTTTAGAATTATCCTGAGGTACGTCCAGAAGAGTGGTGCGCAAGTTTCAATGAGTAGGTAAAGAGGCGTGCAAGTGTGTCCATTTCCCTTAAGGGTAAAACACTTAGGCACGCAAGTGTTAGTGAATTCTAAAACATAGACCTAATTCCTCTTATTTAGACCTTCCATTCTAGGTAAAAAGTTACCTTGGAAGTGTTCGGAAGACTTGAAGAAGAGACTTGGGCGTTCAGAGCTCTGTATGTGAATTCTGGAAAAAATCCTCCTCAAATGGGGGGCCCACTGGAGGTATTTATAGGCTAGACAAGACCCTGGGCAGTTTTCAAAGAGGGTTTGCAAGTCACTTGAGTGACCATTAGGCGGTGCACAAGTGTACTTGCGCAACAGTATGGGAACTAGCGTGACCCAATGTCCCTTGACTCCTTTTTCATTCCTTTGTCGATTTTTGGTGTTTTCTTCAAAGGATGAATCAATTTGTGATAAGTCATTTCCCTTTCCATCCCTTTAATCAATACGATGAAAAGGATCGTCAAAATTGATGAAAAGAGATGATGAATCTATTTGTACCTACAAGTCTAATTTCATGAGACTTTTGAGGTAAACATTAGGAATTATCATCCATCCTAAAAAACATTTTTAGGTTCTTTAGTGGAATAAAGCCAATTCTGAAAACGAAACTGGATATAAGTGACTTTAGTAGATAGGAATAGATTGTGTGATATATACTCAAGGTTGAAATGGAGGTTTGATTCATATATTAATCTCAAATTTTTGACAAGAAAAGGAAGATGGAGTTCAAATGAACTCAAAAAGTCAAGTAAAAAAGAAGATGGGTTTTCCATTATACTCTAAATACAGGATGAAGCATAGAGGAATTTTTATTAAGGGTTCTAGGAAATCTTTAATATTTGAAATGGATGGTCATTAGACAATTTATTGTTAAAATAATGGGATGAAGTTAGCTCAAAATGATAATGGATAGAATGATGTAGATAATAAACCCCACTCCCACCCCTACTTCTGTGCTACATGTATAAAGAGAATTCGAATTATTTTAACCAGTTCCCAAACCTAAGGGATGGTGATTATGATCGATTAAAGAAACCACTTAAGCCAAGGTACAAGGATAAATGTCAGGAAATCACTATATATTATTTTGATTAAAAAGTTTTTTAAAATTAAAATTTAGTATTTTTTACTATTCATCAAAATATAAAAGTTATCAAAAAAGCACCAAAAAATGTCCAAACTAAATTTTTATGTTCCACTTCTAAAGAAGAAGTTTAATTTGTAAAATTGAAAATATAGAAGTGTCAAATACTGTATTTTAAAAAGGTTGTCCATTAAAAGGCAGTAAAATTGAATTTTTTTAAAAATACTTATTTTATTTGAAAATTTTAATTTATTCTTATTCTATGACTAAGAAACATATAATATGGATGTAAATATTTTATAGAGTATCTAAAATTAAAAATTCATTTAATACTATTCATAACCTCTTTCTGAACGTCTAGTTTGGTAAGTCGTGGTGCACTTGATCTTGGTGTTGCGTGTAGCACAGGCTATTGAATTACATTAAAGAAAATATCTTACTTTGAAATCATGACGTGTTACATTATTCCAAAATTTTAGAAATTTGATCCTCGTAATTTAAAAATTGGGCTTGGGAACTTCATTTAAAGTCCCACATATGAAAAATAGTCAATGAAACTATCACTATAAAGGAAAGAAAGAGAAGTATAAAGGTCACCAGAGATAACAACTACTAGGATACCATGTAAGAAACCATGGATATGGAAGAAAAAAAGTGTCATGTTCTGATGGAGAGTGATTGAAAACATGATCATGAGAAATTTAACAACATGAAAACAACAAACATGTGATGGATAAAATGGTTATTAGTTTCCCACTAGGAAAAGTAAACAAACAATGTTTTTGTTTTATGTTCCATTTTATAAAGTTGAGGAATTTATTTATGATATTGGATGATAACCTAAAGAGATATACTTAATTTTCAAGTAGAGTTTCATTCATTAATAAATTTCTAACACTAACTAATATTTTATCCAAATGATGAGTATTCAAGATGACTTGGTAACACCTGAAGGACTAGAATCAACTTCTAGATAAACACATAATCCAAAAAGGATGAACTATGTATTTCTATTATCTTTAGAGATTAACCAAAACCAAAATAGTTAGTACAAGATCAGATGATCCCCAAAATGGATAATTCTTTATTGACAAAAATAAAAATCTTAATTTCCAAAATTAAACAAACAACACCTAAAGTTAAATAATGACCATTCAATAAAAAATTGTCCTTAAAATCCTTCAATATAATCCAAACTAATACTTAAACCCAAAACTCAGAAGAATATAATCACATAGTCTTTCATAGTAAATATTAACATTCTCTCCAAATAACATCAACTACTCTTAAAGTCTCATACTGAAATGTAATTAACCAAATCACATATTCTCTATGATAGGTTAATCCTTTCCATTAATAACCTAAATCTTTATAAAAAACAAAGATTCTTACAAAATAAAAATCCACCATTACTTCTCAAATGAAATCCCATAGTATTCTACGTTCCTTAGGCATATTGTGTTCGCAACAGAGAGAACCTCTTTCAAAATAACATTTATCACTTAATCACCCAAGCATTTTACTATAATTAGGATATCCATATGATAAAACATAATATACCAAATTAAATTATTATTGATCAATAGAATCATTTAACTAAAAATAATTAGTCACACTAACTAGGGACTTCACGTAGTCTAGTGGTAGGTGATAAATCCATGTCGCACTTAGGTTGTGAGTTAGATCCCTACAGCTTTTTCTGATGCGATGGGATGTAACATGGTCTGCGTGTTGTCCTTTTTGAGAAAAAGTATTTTATAACAGTCAAAAAATGAAATAAATTCATAAAAATAACCATAATATAATTTAACCACAAATTTTATATCATACCTCACATTTTCACCCCCAAAATAGTAACCTATAATTGCCTCAAATTCAAGGATCATATAAACCCAAATGGTTCTTTATAACTATATCCCAAAAAAATTATAATTCATCCTCAAATATAATTTTTTCATAACATACTGCAGGGTTACAGATACAAGAGAAAAGTCTTCCAAAGTAATCTAATCAACAAAGAGCATTAATATGTTTAAACATTTCTTCATCCATTTATTTACACATAGGTTCTTCCTTGACCGAGTGGTTAGCTTATAGAACAGGGCATTGACTCAGGTAATTACCAGGTCCTCCATATTTACTGAAAATGACTATAAATGGATTCATAGGATTATTTTTATTTTCTTCTATAGTACTCTTCATTTTTTCTCGGCAATTTTTTACTTAAGTCTTTATTTCCCACACATAAATCATTTCATTGTTCCACTGCGACACTTTTTTGGGTGTCTCCTTCCATATTTCTTATATGATGAAAATTGAGCTTTCTTTTCTCCATGGTATCAAATGCCAGATATCTTATAAATCTCCACATTTATCTTATTTATTGAGTTTGAGAGTTTGTTAATGTATATGTTTTTTATCATATTTTTGGAAACCTACTTCTTCATGAACACGGTATCATTTATGCCTATCCACATTCAAATTAGTTTCTCATTTCCACCATCGTGCCCACCTTGTACATCATTTTCAATGTTATTATGACTTCCATGGAATCTAGTCATTGATTAAAACCAAAAAGGATAGTGTGAGTAACAATAGTCATAAAATCACATAGAGAATATCACGAAACCTTATTTTCAATCTAAAACAACTTAGGATTAGACAAGGTTATTTATTCCCATATTATATTAAAATCTTTAAAATATTTTGGTAAAGAAAATGAAAATTATCCTATGTATATCCTCAGGGAGTGTCGTAACCAAGAGTGAAGAAAGGTCTTTTGTTGTGCATGAGTTCTCTTTCGATTCCATCTCAAAGTGGTGTTTTATGGTTTTACACCAAGATACATATGTGCTAGATGCGCTTCTACCTACTGATATCTAGACATGGATGTGTTTCTTGGAAAATTCGCTAAATCTCTACATTACAAAAAATGTAGGAGGTTCTTCTATATTAATCCTCAAAGTCAATATTAAGATAATTTTAACTAATCAGATCTTTTCTAAATATAGATTCCAAGGTTCGTACTAATCTAACTCTGATACCAACTATAATTCCCTGTCTCTATTTATCCAGAGTCAGTGCATTATGACATAACGGTGACATGATCACAATAAGTCATTTCTCGAATGACTGATTATTTTAGTATCCTTGGAAGTAAAATATAAATATATAAGTTTTAAATCACATTATGAAATGAAAAACAACAACATTGTGTCCCCTTTGATCACACTCATATCCTTTATCATATTCCTGCAGGTTTATCATAATATAATTTTATGCATCCAAGAAAAATAAAACATAAAATGGTGTGAGCTCAGATTCTCATTAACTATAAAAATATAGAAAAAACTATCATAAATAAGCATAAATATTTTAGAAAATTTATAAGAATAAAACACTATCCTTTTAAACTTAATCATCTGCATAATATGGAAAAGATAAATCAAATAATTCCATTTACTTATTTACATGGATATTCTACTTGTCGAATAATCACATGTAAAATCAATAGCGAATTTTATAATTATGTAATTCAAAATTTCGAACATCATAACCACATTATCAAGGCCTCATTCCAAGACTACAAATAATAATTTTGTGAATGCCTTGTGCCAAGAAACTAGTTTGCCTCATGAGACCTACCAATGCATCAGGGGGCTATAGTAGGCCCCTCCCATCACATAATAAGTCCAACTCATTCCTCATATGAAAATGGTGAAACATAATCTAATCATTCTTATTAAACCTAGCATACGAAATGTCAATAATTTATCCAAAACTCAAGAATGATATAAAAATATCACACCCACAGTCAAACATAACTCATTAAATACAATATGGAAGATTTTATTATAATAAATCAACCTAAATCCATAAAAAAATTCAATGAAAGGTATTGAAATAGACGAAAATAATCAGTAACAATATTTTATAGAAATATCATCTTTCCTTAAAAACATTTAGATGTCCCACTATTTATCAAAAAAGTCATTTAAAAGAGATTTTTGAATCAAATTGTCACATAAAAATTTTAAACTTTTGAAAGAAATATTAATTTTAAAACATTCATGTTCATATAAGTGAATCCCTAAAATCCGTTTTTAAAAAGTGGGCATTAATGAGAAAGATTTAGAAGATTAGATCTTTAAAACATGTAAAACATTATTTTAGTTAAAGAGTTCCTAAAAAATGAAAGATGTTTAAATAAAAACAATTGAGGAATAAAATTAATCAAAACATTATAATATCTTGATAATAAAGGGATTTATGATATAATATGTCAATGTATAGTATATACACCATGTAAAAGTGAATTAGTGCATAACAACAAAGAAGTTTCAATGGAATGTAAATTGAGATGAAATATCTTATAAAGATCGTATCCTTAGATTAAAGATAAATAAATGACATAATTATGTGTGAAAAATATAAATACACTCAATATTATTGAATATTCCGTGTAAAAAATCATAGGGCATTCATAGATATTCTTGTAAAAACAAAACCAATGACTAGGATGTTTCACTCAATGAATGGAAGTTGAGTTAAGATTACCCTTATCAATTTCATATCAATGACTTGATAATGTATCAATGGAGTGATTATGTGTATAAAAATTATATCCACATAAAGGGTATTGGAAATTACTACATTAATAAAAAAATAGTTATTTCGCACATAATCATGGATTCAAATGATCAATCAAATGTGCGTAAAACCTAATGAGTGAAAATTGAAATTTGAAATTACCTTACCGATTTGGTAACATACAGAACACACACACCATGATAAAAGGATCATAAAATGACGATTTAAATACCAATAAATTAATTTTTATTACAAGAATAATACAATCATGAGTACTACATACACTGCACAATAGGAAATTATGGAAAGTATTACTTGAATCTCACGAGAATAAAAGTGAGACGAAAACCCCTTACCTTGTACTTTTCCTTAGTCAAGGGTAGGTTAAACTCCTTTATAATGGTCAAATAATTATTTTTAAATTATAAAAGAACCACATACATAAATATGATATCATATACGATCTTCAAATATTGCTTTTTAATGATATTACAGTAGTATCATTGTTTTGCGTGTTAACTGATTCATTTTCCTATATATGTTTTGTTACATAATTAATGTTATTTATGGATAATATGTATTTGATTCATATCTACAATTATATTTAGTTATTAAACATTACTTTTAATCATCAAATTAAAATTATTCTTGAATGGTTACGATGGGAAACAAAATCTCATCGCGTCGTGGAGACGGTAAGCCGTAAGTACGCATGAGCAACAATATCATTCTTTTAGTGGTAAAATCATATGTAATTGGATGGTATATTATATATAAAGAATCCTTAAACTTTTATATTAATTATTTACCTCAGTTATACTCATTTTTATAACCATCTATATAATTAAGTGTTGAATAACAAACTACACCACGACGTGGAGATGGTAAGCCGTACGTACGCACGTATGGTGACTTTTTCATTAATAGGATGGATAGAATAATGAATTTGGTTGTAAAATATTTATAATAAAATCTATTTATGTATAATGTACTTGATTTATTATTTTATTATGTAAAAAACAAAGAAATAGGAAGTGGAAGAAGACAATTACTCTGAAAGACGTGATGAATTAATTACCTCTTCTTCGGGTTCTTTCTATTTATTTGAACAAAAGAGCTCCATATATTGTATTTATGATCAATGTAATGCCTCTAGGGTTAAGTGAGGATTTTTTAGAGGATATTTGAGAAGGTTTTATCTGATCCAAATGGCTTTGGAGTTGTAATTTTGAGAGAAGGGGTAATACCCTTTTATAAGAGAGGTGAGGTTCATTTTAGGAAAACATGAAATATTATTTTATTATAAAATCATTTTCGGTTTATAATAGCTCCAAATTGATTTATTTAGAAGATAAGGTGGGAATGGGTCGAAAAGCTCTCAAAAAATAGGTTTTATACATGTTTAGGTCACCATATTAACCTTATCTTTAAGATTTAACTTTTTGTTGAATAGTTTAACAAATAACATTTATTCTTGTATTTTTATATTACATGGTTAATAAAATTACTGTAAAATTACAAGATAACCTCAAGTGGTTAATTAATTACATATATATCATTATATAAGTCCATTGGATGAACCTTAAATTTTTAATACTATTATATAATTTAATAAAATAATTTATTTTAAAAAAACTCATTTATGAAAATATTGACACTATTTAGTATTTGGTTTTTTTGAAAGTAATTACAAAATTATTTCATCAATAAAATACATTTAATCAACCCTAACATGTCATATTAACCTATAAGATTAGTGGATGGAACTAAAAGTTTCAATTCACATTTATTTTAATATTTATAACATCCATTATTTTAGTCTTTCATTGATAAGGTAATTACTACATCATTATTGTGTCATAAATAAATTTAAATATTTAATGTATAAAATTTATAAATAAAATACCATGATTTATTAAATATCATTATATTTATAATGAATATTTATATTCAAATTTATCTTATGTGCAACCCCATATTAAAAATTATTTGGTTATTAAACTTTGAATTTGAAACTTTTAACTCTTTTCAAATAAAATATAATAAATGCCCTAATCTAATCCAAGTGGATAAAAAAGGATAATATTTTTTCCTAAGGTTTATTTTCGTTGAAATCCACTTACTCAATAGAATTATTACATGTGTTATGGAAATTATAATATCGTTTTTACCTTTAATTACCCAAATTACTTTTTACCATGGTAAATAAAATTCAAAAGATACTATTCACCAAAATTATTTTTCGTCCTATTGAACCCCCATTTACATAATGATATCAATTGTGTCTCTTGGATTTCTTAAATTTA
This sequence comes from Viscum album, assembly GCA_963277665.1. Lineage (NCBI taxonomy): Eukaryota > Viridiplantae > Streptophyta > Magnoliopsida > Santalales > Viscaceae > Viscum > Viscum album. The sequence goes on from OY728125.1 coordinate 2,051,053,521, forward strand.
ATAGATAGAAGTGGTAAAATTATGCTTTATGCAAATTAGCAAATGTGCCAAGAAGGTGGGTAAACGACAGTAAAAGTTCAATAACATTTCATATATCTAATTTTATTATAAAATGAAATCAATGAATTAAATTGGACTAATATAGGTATTATAAATCTATTTTTTCTTTAAAATAGATTTAAATTAAAAATAATTATTTAAAAAAATGGCTTTAAACAATAACGCAATGTTTTTTACTATTCATCAAAAATTGAAGGTTTTTAGAAAAATACCCAAAATTCACCCAAAGATAATACTGATATTACAAATTAAAAAATGATTTCTATTTTACCAAATTCAAAACAAATAAGTTGTATTAATTAACTTAAAAAATATTTCTGTTGTCAAAATCAGAAAGCTGGTTTTCGAGAAATAAAAATTATCAAAAGATTGATATGTGTTTATGTCTAATTTAAATTTAAAATTATTTCCAATGACCAATATTGGATTAGATGATAAAAATATGATCTAATTATACTTCAGAACCATTCAATTTTATAATTTAACACTAAAAATTTTTTTGATTGAAAAATTTGTTTTCAATTAAAATTTAGTATTTTTTACTATTCATCAAAATATAAAAGTTATCAAAAAAGCACCAAAAATTTATCCAAACTAAATTTTTATGTCCTTATAGTATGAAGAAGATTATTTTGTCAAATTGAATATATAAAAGGGTCAAATATGGGATTTAAAAATGGTTCACCATAAAAAAAGTAATAAAATTGCATTTTTTTTGGAAAATACTTCTTTTATTTGAAAAATTGAATTGGTTCTTAAATTATGTCTAAGAAAAACATAATATGAATTTTAAATTATATAGAGTATATAAATTTCAAAATTCAGGTAATACAATTCAAAACCTCTTTTTGAATAGCATGATTGGTATGTCGTGGTGTGCTCAGATTCGGTGTTGCGTGTTGCGCAAGCTATTGAATTACATTAAAGAAAATAACTTACTATGAAATCATGGTGTGTTATATAGGTTTTTTCATTATCCCCATCAAAATAAAATCATGTCATTTCAACTAGAATTTGATCTTCATAATCTAGGGTTTGATATTTGAAAATTCTATTGTTGAAATCCCATGTCATTAGATGAGTTAATAAAATATTCTATTAATAATTGGTTATGAGAAGTAAACGGGTCACATGGAATAACATATAACATGTTATATGTGTAGAAAAATATTAGTGGAAATTAGATATACGTACATGGTGGAAAATAATAAATATTTATAGGGAGTGATTGAGATCATTAATAAAAAACAAGTGAATGGTCAATAGAAATTTGAAGGCCTCAAAGGAATAAATATATGATCATTTAAAATACCAATGGTTCAATAAAACTTAATCTGTTAGGATTTTCTTGTTTTTATATCATTTTCCTATTATTTTAGTGAATTTTTATAATAATTTAATGAAATATAATTCTTTGATACATTTCAATTTCATAAACACATTCTTATCCTTTTTTTTCCATAAAATATTTCTACTTCATCTCTTAGCTTAAGGTGCTTCATATAGTGATGTAATATATCAATATCTAAAACTACATAGAAGTTAAACGTAAACCATTCCATAAATGGTTAACTTTTCAAAAATATTTTGATCGAACACATGAGAAATAAGGTCACTGAATTTCTAAAATGAATGCATAATTATCCTTTAATCAATATGGTGTATATTTAAATTTTCACATTCCAAACATGTGAATACCTTCATCATGTATTCTCTCAATATATGGTAATAACATGGATTTCCAAAAAAATATCATTAAGGACCTTGAATATTCCATATTCATTGAGTAAAACACATGCCATCAGATATATTCCATAAATCTAAAAGTGTTTTAATCCCAGTCAATGATAGCGTAAACAACTTTTTCGACAAACTGTTAATCAATTACACTGTAGTCATCAAATATCAAAATCAATCAGTTATTTATCCGAACAATATTATCGCAATATTAAGAATACAATAAGGATTATCTTTTCCCTGAAAATTTATTTTTTTTAAAAAAAATTAACTTTTTATTGAATCACTTTTCTTGGATATCGGTACCGATCAAAACACGCATTTAAATCCATGATGGAAAAGTAATATAGTACAATACATATATATTATTTAATTATTATAATCAGTAAAACATTGATAAAATAATAAAATGACCTAATTATTTAATATAAACATAATGACATTAATCATTCCTCTTTATCCATGGTATTGACATAATCTTGAAAATGACCCATTAGCCTCTTTTATGGTATATTACTTTGACGTATGAGACATTGATTTATGTAGTATCCCATATCCTTGTAGTGTAATAATTTTTCATTTTAATCTTCTATATTTACCTTTCCTTCTCAATATTTGTGGCTTTTTTGTCCACACTTATAACAAACTCTCATTCCCATTAAGCATGTATCAGGATGTTTCATGCCACAATTATCACATGTGGGAAAATACTTCTTTCCCTTATTATATTTATATATAATTTGACATGTCTTCCTATTATATTATTTCTTTTTTCTTGAATAAATAGGACTTGGAGAATATTTTACCCATATCATTATCACATGACATTATGTCCCCATACGATGAGAATGTTTCTGAGACTATTTCCCTTCTAAATATTAGCTTAAGTATATAAAAGATTTGATACTCCTTACTATTTAGATCACAAGAATCGGTGAGGTTCACATTCCAATAGTGAACCATTTTTAAATGATCTCATACACTAAGTGAGATTATATCATATTGTATAATCTAAAAACTAGAAAAATATTTAACAAATATTGAAAAATTCATGTGAATCTAATCTCATAATCAAAAACATGGTTTATTTGGGGAAATTATTACTTTTAAATCCTTCAGAATGGTTTATAAAGACAATGTGAATTATCCTATGTTTTTTCATTTGGAGTTTCAAACTAGGTGCATAGTAAGTCCAATTTTTATTTATATGGTTACACCAAGTCAGGCCTGACAGACCTTGTTTGAGTTGTTATTACTATGATCATCTGTACCAGAACCAAATCCCCTTTTAGTATCCATACAATGATATACTTCATGGAATTCCCAAATAATTTATTCCTAAACAAAATTATAGGATCTTCTTCTTTAATTATCCTCAATGTCTATCTTATTGTTATTTTCTATAATCAAATTTTTCAAAATATGGTTTCTAAGGATACAACTAAACTTCATCTGATTCTAATTGTAATGACCCAACCTAAGAAACCCAGAGCATGTGCATTATTTTATTTCATTGGCATGACTACAAGGAATTAAATCCTAAAGAACCGATCAGTTTAGCAGTTTTTGAAATCCATATTACATACATACAACCCATTTTACACTGGGAAATAGTAAATAAGACATGATACATAATAAAATAAAATTAACTGCTTCTTTGAAATATTATTCAATGATTTATTCTTCAAAACCTAGGAAAAGGAAACATAATAAGAGTGAAATCAGATTATTAGTAAGGGTAAATAAAGATGGATAAATAATCAATTAAATATAATAAACCAATATGGTAAGGTAAAAAACTGAAACATGTTCCATTTAATCTACAAACTGATAATAAAATACATACATAGATACATCTATGAAAAATATAATGGATAAATAACATCTGAGTATAAATAGGGGAAATTATTAATAATTATACATAATGTTTCCTAGGTACAAGATACCATTACCATCAAGACCATTCACAAGATGATTTATAACATACTTTGTACAAACCGATATAGTTTATCCAACATTGTCTCTATTATTTATACATTTCACAAGATAGTTTAAAATATATTAGTAAAAAAATTTAATGGTTTGTCTGAATTAATTTCATCCCACAAGAATATCGATGCATCGATGGGATTACTTTAATTGATCAACATCTTGTTTATACAGGTCCAAAGTATTCTTCATATATCTTACAATCGATTTAAGAAATAAATTATGTGTTCTATCATCAACTCTTTATATTGAATAAAATATACATAATTATAAAAAATTATTATGCTGAGAATAAATAACAACAAAATTTGTTGATATTGATGAAGTAAATTGTATTTAAATATCATTAAAACATTCTTGAGTGAAATAATATTTAAACATTCCAATGTGACCCATGAAACTTTGAAACATATGAATTATAACACCCCAATAAAGGAATAAAATTAAATGAAACTTATAATATATTTATAATAAGGATGTTCATGATATAACTTGTCAAAGGGCAGTATATACACCTTACAAAAGTAAAATAGTGCATAAAAATAAATAAGTCTCAATGGAATTTAAATTGAGACAAAATCTCTTACCATGAATCTGACATGTCATGCATGTCTTTATATTCATGAATATTAAAATTATTTAATTATTTACTTTATTTAGAACCATTTTATTTTTTATAATGAAGTTTCTTTCACTTATTACGACGTCGAATACTACTACTAAAACAGTTAAATTTACATCGATTGTTTCAATGAAACTCGATTTATTTGTCATAACAACTTTGGTGGGTCAAATATGGTCAAAGGGGACTTAATATGACATATATAGAATAATAATCATGAAATAATTATAAAATTTATATTTAAATTATACTTTAAAACCAATCATTAAATTTGGTTATGAAAATTGAAGCAACATTACAATCATGGAGATGGTAGGTCGTTTGTATGCATGAGTAACATTCCTATTTTTCATTGATGGTTTTGGTAAGAAGGATGGAAAAATTATATAATTAAATAATAATAATTATATAATTAATATATTATTATTTAATCATGTACACTTATAGATATAATTATTGTAATGTAAAAGGAATCACATCATGTCGAGGACGTCGTAGTCCACTCATCCACGAACGACGTTATCAATTTTTATATTTGTGAAAGGGTAATAAATAGAATGTCATATATTATATTTCTAGAAAATTAATTATGTAATTATTATAATATATATGTTCTCTATGCCAAATATTTTTTATTAAAACCATCATATATACATTCCATGTGTCGTGTGATCGAATCACATCGCTTTTAGGTGGTGGTAATCTATACTTACAAAAAAAGGTTATCATATTTTAACAAAATGAAAAGAATAAGGGTATTTTATGTATAAAATTTATATAGAATATATAAATTAATAATATTAGGGACATCATATATAAATTTATTTTCTATCATAATTACCAACTGTGAAAGGTGGTAAATGAGGAATGGAGGATTTCGTTTCGTGGGGCGATAGTTTCTCAGTCACATAAACAGTAAGTTCATTACACTTTAAATGAAAGTGTGTGTAAGTGTAGGTATTGACCTTAAAATAACAAATTCTTAGTATATTTAGGATACTTATGTTTTTAATATTCATGCAATAATAAGAATTTAAAGAGTGTAAAAATAAATAATTATAACACTACAGGAAAACAGTCGTTTCGCTGCGGTTTTTTCGCAACGGTTTAAAAACCAGCACCAAATTTCATAAATGTTTTTGATTTTTTTTTAAATTTTTTTCGTGGATTAGCGGCGTTTTTTAAAAAAACCGCTTCGAAATAGCGGAGGTTTGGGTAAAACTGCCGCAAAATGAAAGGAAAAAAATAAAAAAACATAAGAAACCCCCAAAATACTATTATGACCTAAAATTTTGATCAGGGCGTCCATTGGAGCACCAAATCCTGTCAAATAGAAGCTAATGAAGAGACCTAGAGGCATGTATAATCAAAACCGTGAGACGGTCTATGGTCAGAAAGATATGAGAGTTATAAGAAAGTTGAAAAAAGTTCTCCAACTTCAAAAGGCCATAACTTTTGATCCGGGTGTCCGTTTGGGCTCTACCACATATCAAATCGAAGCCAGTGAAGAGAGCTATGCACCATTTCAACAAAATCAAGCTTCTATAATGCGTATTTTCCCAAAACCCCACAGAAGGCCGCAAAAACACTATTTCTATCACCGGTGTCCCGTCGAACATGTCTTCAAACGGACCAAACCTTTGATCTACGTGTCTGTTCGGACCCCTCCGCCTTCCAGATCATAGTTCATTCTAGGATCTTCAGTTTGACTGCTCCCAGCACCCACATGGACTCTTGGATCATAAGTTATGGTCTTTTAGTAGGTATTGGGTTTGTTATGTTTTTCGCTGCTTCATTTCTAGCACCCGTTCCACGTCAGTTTTTTTTAAATGGTCGTAACTTCTGATCCGCCGGTCTATTCAGTCCCTTTCACCTATCAACTTGAAGATCATTTTAGGATCTTTGATTTTACTAGTCGCGGATCTAGAACGGACTCTCAGATCATAAGATATCTTTGTTACTGTGAGTCCAATGTCACTTTATGACCGTTTTAACGGGTTTTAACGGTTACTCCATTTATAACGGTTTATTTGGGTTTCCATGACTTGTTAACTTTATCAATGGTATTTTGTGGGTTATTATGAAGATTATGTTGAATTCCTAAGGGGTTTTCCAAAGTTTTCATGTGTTTTCATGCGTTCTCATACTTTCTAATGCTTCATTTTTCATGATTCTCTATCTGTTTTCATGCGTTTTAATAATTTTTCATCCCTTATCACGCTTTTTCGTACTTTTTCATGTGTTTCATTTATAATTTATAATTTATTATTTATTATTTATAATATACTTTAATTTATTTATTATCTATTATTTATTACTGGTTATTTATTATTTATTATTTATTATCTATATTTATTTGTTATTTATATTTATTTATTATTTATTATTTATTATTTATTATTTATTATTTATTATTTATTATTTATCATTTATTATTATTGCTGATAATATTTTATTTATTATATATTATATATTATGTATTATGTATTATATATTATATATTATATATTACATATTACATATTATTATATATTTATTATTATTTATTGTTTATTGATTCTTATTTATTATTTATTATTTATTATTTATTATTTATTATTTATTATTTATTGTATATTATTGTTATTTATTTTTTATTTTTTATTTTTTATTTTTATTATTTATTATTTATTATTTTTATTATTATTTATTATTATTTATTGTTATTTATTTATTATTATTTATTATATATTATTTATTATTTATTATTTATTATTTATTATTTATTAGTTATTATTTATTATTAATTTATTATTATCTATTATTTATTTTTCTTTATTATTTATTATTTATTATTTATTATTTATTTAATTATAATGATTAATTATGTGTTATTTATTATTATTCTTATTTATTGTTTATTGTTTATTATTTATTATTTATTATTTATTATTTATTATTTATTATTTATTATTTATTATAATAATATTTGTTACTCGATATTTATTATTTATTATATATTATATATTATATCTTATTTATTATTATTATTATTATTATTTTATTTATAATATATTATATATTATTTATTATTTATTATTTATTATATATAATATATTATGTATTATTTATTATTTATTATATATTTTATGTTATATATTATATATTATTTATTATTTATTATTTATTATTTATTATTTATTATTTATTATTTATTATTATTTATTATTTATTATTTATTATTTATTGTTTATTATTTATTGTTTATTATTTATTATTTATTGTTTATTATTTATTATTTATTATTTATTATTTATTTATTTATAATTATTAATTATGTGTTATTTATTATTTTTATTTTTATTATTATTTATTATTATTTATTATTTATTGTTTATTGTTTATTATTATTATTATTTATTCTTATTTATTCTTATTATTTATTATTTATTTTTTATTTTTTATTTTTTATTGATTATTATTATTATTATTAATTATTATTATTATAAATTATTTATTATTTATAATTTATAATTTATAATTTATTATTTATTTTTTATTATTTATTAATTATTAATTATTAATTATTAATTGTTTGTTATTATTTATTATTTATTATTATTTATTATTTATTATTTATCATTTACTGTTTTCTATTTAATGTTTTTTATTTTTTATTTTTTATTTATTCTTTATTCTTTATTTTTTTAATTTCGTACATTTAGTATTTTATTATTTTATTTTAACAGTTTTATAATTTATGTAAATATTATTATAATTAATTTTTTATTTATTATAATAAATAGTAAATAATAATAAATAACACAATAAATAACTAATAAATCAATAATTATTCATTATTATTTATTATTTATTAATTATTGATTATTAATAATTGTTTAATTATTATTGAGTTTATAACTATTAGTTATGTATTATTTGTTTTTTCAATTAATATATATAAGTATATTAAATTCTGTTTATTAACCACATGACGAGCTTGCTTGAGTGGAAAAGTTTTTGGAAAATATTCAAGAGGTTAGGGGTTCAAATCCCATCTAACACAGTATTTCTTTATATTGCATGGGCATGTGCATGGGCATGGGCATGAGCATGAATGCATGGATAAATTAAATAAGGTAATGTGAATTAAATGAAATAATTAAAATAAATAAGAAATAAATAAATAAAATACGAAATAAATAAATAAAATAAATACGAATAAATAAATAAAATACGAAATAAATAAATACAATATAATACGAACTAAATAAAATAAATAAAACAAATAAAATATCTAAAATAAGTAAAATAAATAAAATAAATAAAACAAATTAAATAAATAAATAAAATAAAATAAATACGAAACAAAAAAAAATAAAAAAAAATATGAAATAAATACGAAATAAATAAAATAAATAACTAAAATAAATGAAATAAATAAAATAAAAAAATAAATACGAAATAAATAAATTAAATAAAAATTAAAAAATTCCAAAAACCATCACGAAACGTTCTACGATGGTTTTGAAAACCGCTGTTACATCCGCATTTTGTCGTAGTGTATTGAGCTTAAGGAAGTTACATTTTAATCAGGTAACTCTATTTAGTTTGCACTAGAGGGATTTCTTGTATGGTTTTATGACCAATGTGAGGCTTATAAAACGAGGGAAGGTATGATAGGTATATATTGGGTGAGATAATTTCTAATAAAAATTGGCTTGATAGGTCTGAGGTAGGGGAAAAGTGCTTTCATTTTTATAGTGTAGGAGGGGTGAAATTCTTGTAAATACCAAAATGTAAGCACTAATGGGAGGTCTATCAAAACTAATGTGCCTAGAAAATGGTAAAATAACGTATTAAAGGAAAATAATATTTGATAAGAACTTCCACCACATAAAAATAAGGGCATTTTAATGATTTAGTTCCTTAAAATCTATTATTCCCCAATTTTATAATTTTTTTATTAAAGTATCTAGTTTTCTAACCAATGTAAGTTAAAAATTAATAATAAATTTAAGTGAGGCTTGTAATAAAATATAGTCCCACTATATAATAAATTGTGTATCTAATTTACATCACAAAAATATCATGTTGGTTGGAAAATAATTTTAAAACAAGTGCATGTAACACGCAAGAACACTACTTTAATTCGGATAATTCAAATAATGACTTACTATCTATGGGGCGATAATTTAACTATAAAATTTTAATTGGAAAATTAATATAGATTGATTAATATTTAATGACACTTAAAAATATATTTTTAGAATATAATATTTTAATTAATCTTAAATCATTTAATGAAATATCTTTTATTGTAAAATAACATTAATGTCTATTTTGACATTATTTATTTAATTTTAATTTAAAAGTATCAAAACAACATTAGAATTAAAATAAATAAATTGAAAATATTATTACCAATATATATTCATCATGAAAAATTAATAAATTTTATAATTTAATCAAATTACTTTAATTTTCATACTTTAGTAACATTTAATTTAGTTAATTATTAACTAAATAATCATTGCCTTGACATTTCATAAGCATTTTAAGAAAATAATTCATCTATAGAAATTAATTATAAATTATTATGATAAAAATAACTCATTTATATTTTAAGATGATATGTATAACGGAATATATTTTATTTTTTCCATACCTTAGTGTTTTATCAATGTTAAAGGTAGAGAAGGTTCCTTTTTTGTTTTTTTCCTCACATATGATATCCTATATGAAACATTCATTTAATATTTTTCCAATAACCAATATAATTTGAAATAATATGGGATATTTCCAAATATTTTCTACCAATGTGGTCTATAAATTTTTTCTGGTCATTTTAGCCCTTAAATTTATAGTTTAGTCCCTTGTTAAGCTTAATTTTACCTTAATCGCTATAATTAATTTTAATCACATTAACTAATATTTTTGTTCAGAAACTAAGTTCATCTAATTATAATAATATTATATTACGAATTTGAAACATATATTTAATTTTTTTGAAATTTAATTCAAATAAGTAGCTAAATTATGTTTAATGCTAATCCCGCAAATATAGTGTGAAAGTGTGTAAAAGCATTCATAAGTTCAATAAATATTTCTATATTTTTTCAATATATAAATTATTCTTATGACCTAAATTCGATTAATATATGTATGAATGTGATATTAGAACTTTAATAACCAATTAAAAAAATAATGTCAATAATAGTTTAACTAAAAAGATATTTTTTAATTAAAATGTAGTATTTTTAACTATTCATCAAAAAATAAAATTTCTCTAAAAAATTCCATAAATTCACCCTAAGATAAGTTGAAATTAATAATTATACAATTATGTTTATGTCTAAAAATAATATTTATAAAATATTCAGGATTTATTTTAAAATTAGGTGCACCATTAAAAGGTGGTAAAACTCTGTTTTGCATGTAAGAAAAACTAACACAATGTTTTGTGTAGCATAAGATTGACATGGTGTTGTATATAATCATGGTAGAAACAATATTAAATTTATTTTAAAATGAAAATATTGTAATGCCTTGCTCTGTTACACACATGTTAGGTATTTGGGAAAATTACAAAGAGTTTTTGTGGAAAACAATACATTCTTATGAAATTCAAGGAAAACTACACGTAAGTTAGGTTTTCATGGAAGTTAGAATTCATGAACCATTATAGATTCTCAAATCAAGGAATTAATTTATAGACATGAGAAATTTTCTATAATAGGAGAGATATTCCTATAAATAGGTCTTAAACTCTTCATAGATAAGAGATGATAATTGAAGAAGCCTAAATTGATTTATTTCCACGAAAATATTATGTCAACATATTCATTGCATGAATGAACTATTGATACTATATTTTTTATACTTTTTATGAAATAAAACTCAAATGACATAACATTTAAATAAGGTGGTTAATACAACTAATAGTTAGTGAAAATAGGGAATTCCACATGTAAATCCCAAATATTATTTGTCCTAACAAACATTACCATAACATTAGATTATGAAGTATAGTATTGAGGACACCTGAGACGTTAGGACTCTATATTTTAATTTTTGAAGTATCAAATGTTATAAAAATAAATTTCACAAAGAAATGATAATTATCTATTTCCCATATAATGTATTAAAATTAAGAATATTGAGAAAGATGCTATAGTTTTGGAGTTTTATATTTGAATATCGGAACATTGTTGAATAACATAAATTCAGAAATATTATGTATTATTAAGACGAAACTCATTAAGATTAAGGTTATCAAAAATGCATACAATTAGATTCCTAAATTCCATCATATTTTGTGATTTTTTTTATGGAACAAGATATTATAGTATGTTGTAGATAAATGAAGAATACTACCAAAGATCCAATTTAAGAGAATTATGACCACTGATGAGTATAGGATAACAATATAATTTAGGCCCAACCACTTGGGATACTAAATAATATCGAGATATAGTGTAAGGATAAAATAAAGATATATATTTTGGGTGATGGGTTATGAATTAATATGGTTTAGGATAACTACTACATCATTGAAACCACTTATTAAATAGTTTAAAAAACTATGTATCGGACTCAACCAAAACACAACATAGAGTATATTATAACATTGCGGCTAATCATTGGGAATATACCATGTTTTGAATTCCATTTTATTTTAATATTTCATGTGTTTTTTTTAAATGAATAAAAATAATCTAAATATATTAACCATGAAAAGTATAAATACTAATTTTTTTAAAAGTTATACTAAAAAAATTAGGGAAAAGTTGTCTACACTGGTTCACCCCCATATCAAGTTGATTACATTGTCCAATAACAATTTTTATTGGTATCAAAGTATACAGTTACCCAACTATTGTATTTATATTTATTTTCCAAATTACTGTTACCTATTTTTTATGATTTACATATTTGAGGAAGTAATTATGATACCATATTCAGCGAATAAGAACAATATCCCTATGAATACCAACATTGATTTTTCATCTAGAAATTTATGACTAAGGTGATGGAGTAAGCTAGTACATTAATGAAGTTAAATTCTAAAAAAACGTCAATATTTTTATTCACTACAACATGAATGGTATATATGTTTTAAATAATCTAATATATATTTTTAACATAACACTCTAGAAGAATAAAATTCAAGTTGTGGAGTGTAGGAAGAGTATGTTCATATGAAATCACATAGTGTTTCTTCTTCTAAAATAAAGAATTATTATAAGATGAAAAATTTTAAGGTTTTCATATATATATATATATATATATATATATTAGAGTGTGTAGAATGTCTACAAGATGATAAATCAATGGTAAAAATGAAATAATATTATGTGGATAAGGTAATGGTTGAGAAGTTACAGATGTGAATGAATCTCATTAAAGATATAGACATTAATGAATAATTTTTAGGTCTGTACCAATTAAAACACACCATATATAGAGAATATTTTCACAAAGCAATATATGTGAGAGATGAGGGTATTAAATTTACTAAATGAAAGATAATTTATTTCCAATGGACTTATAAAGATACTATTTCTATCAAGTATTACTAATTTCAGATAATTCTTAAAAGAATTAAGGATCTGTAAAATATTGGTATGAGTGTAGAAATATTCATGGGGATCAGTTTAAAAATATTTAAAATAAATGGGAAGTAATAAAAAAATGAGTTTAGGATAATAATATTACCCTTAATATCAAGTTCAGCGAATTAGATGTTAAAATGAGTAATTTAGAAGACACTGGTTGAAACTTCTAGAGATTCTATGAAAAGATATTCTATAATGAAATATTGTGAAAAAATTATTATCTCTATAAATTCCCACATTATTGTAAATAATAACTTGAAATAATCCATACATTCATGAACTATATAATCCTGAAAAAATATATCCCATGTCTTAAAATATTCAAGTTATAATAATACTGGTTTATTTTCTAGTACATGGTATAATTCAAAATTCTAGAAAAATAAAATTGGAGAAAATTAATAATAATACAAAAAATAAATTAATTGTTGATGTGAGAAAGAGATGTATATTTTTCTCTTAAAATAATCACAAAATCAAGTTATTATCTATCTAAAAACATAATTACAAATATCTCCTAATTTAAAAAATGATAAAATAAATAAAAAACATCTTTAGTCACAGATAACATTGTGGATAATTTTCACACCAGGACAATAAATATTGGAATAGAATATCAATTCTCAAAGTATATAGAAGCATTTAATAAAGTGAAGGGAAATAAGAGGAGTATATAAATACTCTTGTGAAAATAAATTTTTTTAAAAATAATGTAATTATGTAAATCAACAATATATTTGGGTACTTGGATAATTGGAATTAAAATTGACACATAGGTGTTCATTGTCATAATTATTGTAACAATAAACCAAAAAATAATAACTCATTTCACTATAATTAGATATGAAAATAAAAAATAATGAAACATAGATATAGAGATGAGACATCCTTGGGGTGTAAGTTGGTGACTAAATTTTTTAAAAAACACTCCAATGAAGACTATTGGAAAGCATTTTACCCGAATAAAGAAATTTCTATCCTAAGGTAGAAAATTACACATTATGAACCATTCACAACAATCCATTATTACAAAATATCATGAAAAAATGGAGAATCAAAAAATAAAAAAAATATGAAATAAATAAATGGATTTGTTTGGATGAATATATCCCCATAAAGAACTTGAGAAATCACTGAATAAGGATAACTCAAAGATTAAATGAAAACTATATGGATGATATTAAAATAAGGGAAATACTCATTAATATTTTTGGAAATGGATACTAGTATATATGGAATCATTAATAAATAATGAAAATTATCCATTGACTCCGTGTTTCAAGATTAATTTTGTGAAAAAATGATCCCACTCCCATGGAGAAAGCTGGGAGTACTCATAGAGTGTGTATGATATTCATATTTATACTGTTAAAAATTAATTAGAGTGGAAAATGACCACATAGAAAAATTATGTCAGGAAGAATCAAAATAGAAAAAATAATAAGTTATTTATATTTAAAAAAATGTTATGAAAATCAAGAAAACTATACTACCTAAAAATTCAATTGTTCGTAAATCCAAAGGAGGGGATAGTATGAATAATTCTCATTGAACTAAAGTTGAGAGGAAAATATTTTCTATTTTGAGAATAATTACAAATCCATGTTTCTATAACTAGAATACATAAAGTGTACCTCACTCCCATATCATCTATTTTTTGTTCAATAAAATGATAATTAAATTTGATTCATTTTCCTATGGGTCTTAAGAAAAGAAATATAAGAATATATTATATCTATAAAAGATATCATTTGTAGAGGATGTTAATTGGTATCATGTTTCCTACTTGAAATACTTCATGTGGTATCAAAAGGTTATGTTGAGATTTCACTTTGATGAAGACCAACCATGATAATAAATGGTGTAGTGCAGCACTTATCCAAGATTTGAGTCAAAAAAATTCCCTAACATGATTTTTTAATGTTGATATAGATAAATCTGAAAATAAAATAAGATAATAAAACTATCATATTCATGTTTTTATTTTTTAATGTCTAATTTTTTAAAGGTAAATTGTTTTTATCTGGAAATGTGGGGATAAATTTTACACATGAATGTTTTTAATCTAACTTTTGAAAATGGTTGGGTTTTTTCTATAAAATTATTAGAATAACCTCTATAAAGAGTTATCAGATTTTTCATCCCATGATAAATAGTTTAGAGAGGGGAATAGTGTTTTAATTAATATAGAGTGGATTCTAAATAAACCACTTCTCATATAGGCTTAAATCTAATTAATATATGACTTATTAGATTGAAAAGTGTATTTATGTTCTTCTCTCGTGGGGTTCGTATCTTACTTGGGGAGAAGATTAAATTTTATAATTATATGAGATGAGTGTGATATTCTTATTTTTAAAGAATATAAAAAAGAGGAGATAAAAGTTACCTTATCATTATTATAAATAAGGTGGATATAAAAGTATGACTACAAATTATATGTATAAGTGATTGATGTGTAGAGGTTATGTGAATTCATGAAAAATCCAATGGGGGAGATTCAAAATATTAATTTATTGTGACGGTTATATTTTTTAACGAGTAAATTTGTTATCATTATGTGTTAGTTGATATAGTAAGAGCCCTATAAGGACCCAAGATTTTCATACATAGATATAACATATTTAAAGTTGAATATTTATTTCATTATAAAAAACACACCTGAAGACCATAATGGTCCATTGTATTTGGAAACAAGGATATATATAAATAGCCAACTCTTAGTGGATAGTTTGGACCATTTCCAAGGAAAAGGCCCCCAGAGCCCAAGGCGGAATAAGGGGTAAAAAGGAAAGCATGACTCAGGGAAATGCATTGTGACTCAAGGGAAAAAACCCAAGGGACTCAAAGGATATTCTTACTTACCTAAACTAATGGAAACAAGGTCATCCAAGAAAGGTGGGTGCAAGGAAACCAAAGTCCCTAAAGTCGCGGAAAGGGGTGATCCAAGCAGAGAACCAATAGTGATGGAAAAATAGGTAGAGGAGTGTCTAATGCTCATATTCCACTCCAAGGAAGAAATGACAGAGGAAGTTCTTCGGCCTAACACATTAAATGAGGATATTTTAAGAATCTATGAAAGAAGGTTGCAAGTTGAGGCCTCTAAAGAGCAAGAATCTTGGATATAAAAGTAAGATCGTATCATCCCCTGACGCTTTAATCAAGGGAAAATCACCTTAGAGGAATTCATTCAGACAATAGAAAGAATGGTTACCCACCTTAAAGAACATATCCAGTAGGATCCATACATCCAGGTTAGTACTGTAAACTGAGAATTATATAGAGTTTCTGACTCAAATAATCTTAGTATGGTGTTTAATAATTTTTTGAGCTTTTTAGAACATAGAGGTTCTTGTTTGGTGGACTATGGTTTCCCACATTCCCGTACACGGTCTTTTTAATAAAAACTTTATATTTGGTGGTATAAATAGGTTGTTCGTATGTGAAAGAAATTATCAATCACTATATTCTTCATGAATACAACTCTTCATATAAACATTATACATATAACCTTTATTCATAACTAAGGAAAATAAAACATAATAAAGGGTGAGCTCAAATGGTCAATAAGGGTAAACATGGGATATATCAATTGACTATCATAAAAATACCTAACATAAGAATTAGGGTATGATATCATGAACATAAATTAAAATATTCATACATAAACTATCAATTATCATAAACATGATTCATAGAATAAAACATTATCATTTTAAATACATACATCATTGAAGTAAGAAATGATTAACAATGAGTTTATGTTATATATGTGTGGTGCCATCATAAGTTTAGAAAACATTTCCTATATCAATTTTAATTTCCAATTCCTTTAAATCATAGTGGATCAAGAATTCCAATTTTTTCTGGTACCATAATAGATCATCCATCACAACTTGTTTCCCCTTGTAGATCAAGAATAATTAATTTCTTCCCATAGTGGATCAAACACATTTTCCTATTTCCCAAAGCAGATCAAACACATCAACATGGTTCCTATAATTATCTCAAGAGATATAAACAATTACCCAATGAATTAGAGGGATATATAGGTCCCACCCATCACATAATCCATACTTTTTGATTCAATAATATCATAAAATATTCCTTATAACATAACCCAAGTAAAAGAAACAAGCATCATAAACATTTCCTCCTAGTAAAGTATATGGAAAATAAAGTTATTTCATAATAATACCTTTATCATAACCATAAACTTAAACCATATTCCTAAAAAATAATTTTCGTACCATTATATCTTATCCAAAGTAAAAAATAATTAATGGAAAAGATTATTATCATTGATGAATATAAATTATATAAGGAAAAATTAAAACATTCTTGATGAAAATATCCATTTATTTTTTAAATAACTTAAAAATCTAAATATTTACCTAATATAAAATAAAGGATTTTATTTGAAAAGGAAATTTAAAATTTTTATATGAATATTCAAATAAATAAGTGTTTGTGATGGTGAAAAATTATATTTAGGTCAAAAATGTTAAAAAAATATTCCTCTATACTTTTTTAAAAACATTAAAAACTAACTTATTTGGAAAATAATAATAAGATTCTTTTTGAACCATTTTTTAAAAATCATAACATGGGTAAAAATTCTATCAAACAGTAATTTTAAAATATTAAGAAATTTATTTAAAACATTTTTATAAAACATGGATATAGAATATAATGATTTTCGATCGAACTGATAAATATATTCTATTTTCATAAAAACATTCTTCTGGTATATTTATTTTTTGAAAGAGATGAAAATGAAATGAAAACTTATATTATATTGAAATTTAAATACTAGAATAAAATTAATGAGTTTCTTTATAGGTATACTATCACATTTCATCATAAAAAACAAAATAATAATCATTATTAATAAATAATTGGATTGTAATATAAGAAATATAAAACTTTAGTAACTTCTGATTCGTAAATCCCACGAAATAAATAGCATTATATAGATACTTAACTACATTTAATTATAAAAATAATATTCATAAAATATATTTTTTTTAATTATATATTATATATAAAATATTTTTTTTAAAATGTCAAGTGTCACACATAAAAAAATGTGGGGCGAAAATCCCATATCACTTTTGTAATATTTTGAATTTTAAGCCCCATTAAAGGATAACATTAAATAAAACACTAAATATCATGACATTAATAATATTAATAAAATAATGTTTCAAATGGGTGGTATATACACTATATAAAATAAATGAGCTGTGAATATTACATATGTTTACCAGAAATAAAATTGAGGCTAAAAAACTCTTTCCTAAAGTTTCATAATTCTTTATAGATGTTGAGACTTATTGAATAATAAATAAAATTTTATTATAGATATATTAAAGAACCATAATCACATATATATATATATATTCATATGTTATTTACATTTCACCTTTTATTAACATTTTATTCACAAATTCTTGTTAAAATCACATTTCAGTTAATAATGGGTTTGTTTTTCAAGTATATATTTTTTTGGTTTTATTTCATCCTTTTAATTTGATCACTATTCCATAATATACATAATGTTAACCATGATATTATTATTATATATATTCAATATATATTTATTTATTGAAATCCATTAAATTTAAATATTTGAAATGAATTACATGATTCACGGAGAATTCATGTTGTGTTGTAAGGACCTAACCGTAAGTATTACATAATCATTAGTTTTAAGTCAAAAATTCATTCTACAAAAATTGAATATATTTTAAAATTTATATTTTTATATAATTAGGTACTAACTCATTCATAAAAAAACCATATAATACAAAGTTTATTGTTTTGATCAATATATATTTTTCCTACCATATAAAACTTTTAAAACAAAACCTAATTTATTTTCATGAAAATTTTCACAACATTCATATTGAACTATTCTATTCCCATATCCATCCTTAAAGCCTATGAAAATTAATTTTTATACTAGTTATGTAAATAGAAGTATTAGTTATGGATATAAAAAATGAAATAAATAAAATTTCTGCCCATTATACTTATAAAAATATATCGTCTAAAAATAAACATTGTGCTCAAAATAAACATTTACTTACTCTAGAAAACATATTTTCTAGAAAAAATCATTCATAAAAATTTTTATATGAAATTTTATAGTCAAAATAAAACACATAATTATTTAATTTAAAGATAAAAAACTCATTAAAATATTTTCCTAATGTTATACTTTTCATCCTTAAAAAGTAACATGTAATTTATTATAAACATAAACTCAACAATATTCCTTGTGAAACCTTCAGTGTATAGAAATAATAACAAAATAATACTTGAAACTTATGGGGATAATTTTCATAGTAGAAATAATTATGAATTAAACCTCATGGCCACAAAGAAAAACTTACATAGTTATACTTAAAATAACCCTCATTGTTATACTTGGATTAACCATCACAAATACATTTGGAATAACCATTATGGTTAACACCTAATATAAACATATACAATGAATTAGATGGTTATAACACACCCATAAAAATTTTATATATTTGGAAGAAAAATTCATCATAAAAAATGTCCATGAAACATAACATAATCATAAAACATGAAAGCGTGCATCACAAAAACATTCCTTGAGGAAAGTAACATATTTTAAAAAATGCACTTACAGATGAAATCTTTTTATAAAATAAACATATAATATTTTAAAACAATCTCCAATAATTATTTAATCATGGTGGATGGAATATATGACCATGTTTTATAAGTTAAAAAACATTTATTTTTGAATTTTATAAAAAAAATTAAAAAGTAACTTTAAAAGAGGATTATTAAAAAAAATGTTTCTTACCTCTTGTTTGACACATCACATATGTGAATTTTGTTCCTAAATAATAAAATCATGTTCATTTTATACTTTTTAATAACTTTTTTACATTTTATTATTCTTTTTATATTACTTATTACCATGTTTTATAAAATTACTTAAACATTTAAGTTCACGTTGGATGTTTATATGATATTTGGTACTTATGTCCAAAATGACTTTGGTCAATTGACAATGGTAAAAACGGAAATTTTTCCATAATATACAGAATAATAATAATGAAGTAAATATTATTTTTATATATAAATTATATTTTTATATTTAACCATTACATATGTTTATGATAAATTATCAATGTTCAAATCATGGAGTCGGTAGACCGTACGTACGCCAAAGTAACATTTCCATTTTTTAGAGATCATTATAGAGAGTAAGTATAATTTTACCTTAAAATTATTATAATAATATCATAAATATCATATTAATTCAATAAATATACTTATATATATCATCCATGTGATGTGGTGATGAAAAATGAATCACATCGCTTTTTGAAGGTGGTAGTTCACACGTATGAACAAATGACATTACCATTTTTTTGCATGGAAAATTTATATTTTAAGTGGTATATTATATTTTGATAATGATAAATATTTCATGAATATAATATATATACATTATATACAGCATTATAACTTCTATTAAGAGACTGTGATGGAAAATATATTACGTTAGTTCATGAGGTACTAATCTGCCAAACATAGAGGTGATGAAATATTTTTCCATTTGATAAAAGAGGATATAGATATGGGTCATTCCATAAAAAATAAAATCTAAATACATTTATAATATTTAATTTATTATTTTATCAAGTTTTAATAATATATTATATTGGTGGAATAAGAAAAAAAACATAATCATGTAGTTGAAAAATACCACTCTTATTTAGAAAATCACATTTTCATAACCCCTTAAACCCTATATGTTTGATATTATGCCTACAAAATAATCTAAAATTTTGGTATGAGTTCTAATAATTTATTAGGTTAGGTTTTGGTGGAATCATAATGTTTTTGAATTTTGAATAATTGAGAAGAATATGCGACCTTATATAAGAGCGGTGAAGGGAACTCTTTGGATTTCTCAAAATATGAATTTCATATAAATTAATTTTAAATAAAAAATATATCCAAAGTGATCTATTTTGATGATAATATTATTATTGGGAGGAATAAATTCACCCAATAAAATTAATATATGTTTCTACAATATTTAAACCCTTATATGTTGGTGCTAACCATTATTTGGCCCATTTAACTCTTATAGTGACAACATGGATTTTTATGCATTGAGAGTTAATATAGTTACTATAAAATAAAAAAATATATATAAATTGAACATGGTTGATGTATGAAACATTATCCTAATGATTTAGAATAATTTGGGGGGGGGGGTTAGAAATTTTTAACCATTAAATAAAATAATATTTATTATAAAATATCAATAATGTTAATTTTTTGAAATATTCATTACTTTTTCATTAATAATTTCATAAAAAAGATTATAATTAATAATAATTATCATTATATTTATAAAAAGTGATGTTAATTTATAAAATTTACTTATCATTTAATTTTTCTCAAATTATGTTTATTTTATAATTTGTTATATCATTTCATTCATTATTTCAATAGTTTAATAAATATTGTATCAGTGTTATGTAAACATTTATGGTAATTATTTTTTCAGAAAATTTTAACAATAAATTACCATGATAGAGATAAATATCTTATATTTAAAAATAATATTTATTATAAAACATATCCTCTATATGAAATTATATTAAAAAATTATACTTATTTAAAACCAGAGCGTCACATGCTTCACGTTTCTTTAAATACAATATTATAAATGTAATAACCTCTTCTGAGTGTCCCTGAAAGGTCATAAATTCATCATTTAGATGATTATTTATGAGATATAAATATTAAAAAAATTAACTTTACAGGTAATTTTATAGTCCTTATTGTTTTACTTTTAACCATTAATTACCAGAAATACCCTTTACCATGTTAACAAAAACTACAACATTTACTATTCATATTAACCAAAAATAAAAGTAAAATATTTAATAACATTTGCCTCTCTAATTAAAAATATTGAATCCATTGTTTTGAAATTAAAACTAAATAATTTTCATAATTTAATTTAAAATTTTACTGAAAAATGCTTGGAAAACAGGTTTTAAGAAAAATACCCTTCTAAAATATAAAATCTTATTATACTAAATTTATGTTTAAAGTACATTTAAATAACAATGATTACATTAATTAAAATCCAATTTAACTATTTAAAATTTAAAATTAATTCAAAACAATAATTTACCATATAAATAATATAATGGTTTTAATAAAAATAAGTATTTTTAACTATTCTTTGAAAAATTAATATTTTCAAAAAAATATCAAAAATTTATTCTAAGATTATTTTTAATTTATGAATTAAAAATTGAAATGTATTTTCTAATTTAAAATTAAATAATTTAGAAATTAATCATTTAAGTATAACCTTCTAATAAATGAGCTTAATAAAACTATTCCCATTTTGATTTTAAAAAATTAATTAATATATTTAAAATGAATATAACCATTTAATTAAAAATACTAAAAAATAAAAAAATTATTCATTCTATACATAGGTTTTTACATTCTTCCACATTTTTGAAATTGAATCCTTGTAATTTTATTCACTTATTAAAAAGTAGGTGTACCTCTTTCTTATATCATTTTCGGATTCTCATATTTATTCTTCCACCATATGATTTCTCTAGAAACCATAACCTGATGAATTACATTATCGGGAAATAAATTATATCGATGGTCAAGAATATTAATAGAATTTTCCTCATTGTAAATGTTATCTTCCAATAGAACATCCTTAGGGCTCAAAACATGAGAATAATTTGGAACATATTTCATTAATATTAAATGATGAAGACATTATGTTCCTAGTATAACCTCAGAGGCTTGGCCATGTAGTAGGAAAATGGTCCAACATTATACAAGATTTCATATGGTCCAATAAACCTTGTACTTAATATTCCATGTTTTATAAAACTCATGACACATTTCCATGGAGGTAGTTTTGTGAATTACATGATCGTCTACCTTAAAGGTATGGTATTCTCTCCTATTGCCTACATAACTTTTCATGATGCTCTATTCTACATGCATTTGTTACCGAATAATTTTCACCTTCTCATTCACCTACTCTACCAATTAAGGTTCCATTAATTACCTTTAACCTATTTTATCCTAGGATGTTGAAGGTCAAAACCAATTTTCATATAATGCCATAAAAGGTTTCATCTGTATACTAGAATTTGAACTTTTATTATATGAAAACTAAATTTAAAAAAATGTGGATCCCAAAATCACTAGTAATACATTGAACAATTACAAATCATTTCATCCAATATATGAATTTTTCATTTGGACTATCCATCATACTGAGGAAGAAAGGCTTTTCCAAAATTTAATTCAGTGTAGAACAAATTTTGAAGGCCTTACCAAAAATTAGAAGTGATCCTGAGATCATGATAGTATACAATAGAGAGAGGAATTCCATATAACCTAACTATATAGTTAATATCAATCTAAGAAATATGATCTAATTAATGTGTATCTAAAATGAAAAATAAATGATAGTATTTAGTCATTCCATAAACAATAACTCAAATTAAATAATTACATCAACATACATTTGTTTGTACCAAAATGAAATACAGTGATATATCTCCCCCCTTCGACCATCGCACTGGAAATAGTTGAAGCATCCCCATAGTTAATTTTTGTTCTATATTAACCTGTTGACATGTTAAATATTTCATGGTAAAGTCAGAAATATTTCTTTTTATTATATCTCTCCAGTAATAATCTTGAAGTTCTCCATTCTTATTGGTGCTTCTTAGATAAATGGAAAATATGGAACTTTGAGATTAATTGAACTAATCCATCTAAAACTAGGAATCACAAGAATAAATAACCTTTATTAAATTCTAAAAACACATTTTTTATTATCAAATTTGTTTTATTTTTCATCATAGAAATAAATTATTCAATCATAATCCATAATCAGTTTCATCCATCTTCTTGAAATTATGATTAACTCCTTCTGAGTAAAGATGTACATAAAACATTTATGATCAGTATATATTTCACATTTGGATTCATATAAATGAGGTATCTAAAATGTTAAAGGAATAAACACAATATCTAATTCAAAATAATGTTTAAGATAATTTAAATCATGAGGATTTAGTTTCCATGAAGTAGAATCAATTACTTTATAATTCTCCATCAAAACACAACCATATATCTTAAATGAAGCATCACTATAAATGAAAAACTAACCATTTTTAAGGGAAGGGAAAATTGGAGAATTCACCAATAATCTATTTAATTCTAGAAAACAATCATCACATTATTTTTTTAGATAAATATAATTAATTTTCAAAGTAAATTAGTTAGTGTTCTAGATAACTATAAATGTTTTCTACAAACTTAGAATAATGGAAATCTAATCAAAGAAAGATATGAATCTCTTTATCATTTTTTGGGATTTTTTATTCATCGCCACTTTTTTGAATGGATAAACTATTATTCGACATTTATTTAAAATTTAGCCAAGGAAAGAAATATGTTGAAATCAGAAGTCTCATTTTATAAATTTTATGTATACATTATTCTAATTGAGGAAATAAAGAAAAATATATAGATGTTTTCATGATCCTCAAAACTGATTGAATAAAATATTATATCATCAATAGAAAGAAAAAAAATATCAAGAAATTCATATAATAATCTATTCATAAAGTTCATAAATATAGAGGGAGAAATTTTCAACCCAATGGGTGTTACTACAGACTCATAATAACCATATCTAGCCTAGAATGCTATTTTAAAATTTCATCACCCTTCACAATCCAATGGTGGAACCTAGATCTCAAGTCAACATTTTGAAAACACTTATCTCCTAGGAGTTGATCAAAAAATTCATTGATATGAGGAAACCAATATTTATTCGTAACATTAATGTTATTCAAAGAACAATATTTAATATAATCCTTATTGAACAATCTTCATTTTCAGAAAATAAAACAATATCACCCAATGGTTATGTTCTACAATGAATGAAATCATTATCTACCAACTAATATAACTAATTTTTTTAATTTTGAAAGTTCAATTTGAGGTATTTAATAAGGGGGTTTTTAATCATATTATAATTAAAAACAAAGTAAATAATAAATTCAACTTCTCATGTAGGTATAACACTAATAACTCATTATAAAAAACATTCGGGTACTCATTTACCACTAACACTTCATTAATCAGATCAGTTCCCTTTTTTCACTACTTTTTGAAAGATTAATTTCATTTACATAGTTTAACATTTTATCAAATTCACAAAATTTTATAAATGCTTTAGGTACATTTTTAAATAAAAACTGAAAATTTTCATGGAAAAAATATTATTTATATTTAAAAGTTATCCTGGAAAGGTAAATAGAAATTATAAACATACCCATAATAACATAAAACTTTCATATGGGAATGACAATATGGATTGCTGGTAAAATACTTACATAGATACTGATATGAACCTTGTAATAATTTATTTTTTAATTAATATGTCTCCCAAGTGTTTTCACCATAGTTTATAGTTCTATTTCTTCAGGTGGAATTTGAAATTTTCCAGAAGATTTATTATATATGAAATAATGTCCATAATATGAATCAAAAATTAAATTAGAATAATTTTTATAAAAGATGTACTTGATACCACATTGTTGGTTAGACCAATAATAGTTGAAGTAGTTTAGAATGATTTCACCACACCTTTCTATATATATTTTATCTTCTTCCCGTAATTTGGGTCCTTCTTGGGGAAAGTATATACATAATTCCCTATCATACCACATTTAAAACACATTATAGTCCAAATATTAGAATTAAACATATAACTTACAAGATCTATTTCATTACAATTAGGATCCATATGTCCAGAAATTCCACATAGAAATCAATTCCCATATTGGATAAAAAAATTCCCAATCTACTTTTTACCAATCTTTTCACAAACAAGATACTTGATTTTATTACTTTCATATTTATTTGATTTTTTAACCATTTTATGACAATTTAACCTTTTCATATGCTTGTTTTAATGAAATAAAATATCATCAGCAAACTGAATTTCTACCCTCACTGCACATTGAACAAGATTCTTATAACTTTTGAATTCACAAGAATCTAATTCACTTCAATATAATGGATTAAATCATAATTAAAAACTATTTATTTTACTATCAAGTATATTTATAAGATTCATATGTTATCTTTCTAATTGAGTGAAGTTTTATTCATATGCGGCTACTGAGTATTCCTCCATTTTTTTCAATTCCAAGAGTTAATTTTCTATACTGAGTTGAACCACCTATAGAAAAAATATCTCAAGGAAAATATTGTTTAATTAATCCCATTTTAAGGCATTAATATCTTCCCTTTCCATAATATTCATAAAAATTGACCACCACTAGATGACTTCACCTTCAATATAATAAATTAAAAAATTATCCATTTGATGATATGAACACCCCAAACCCCAAAAATATATTTTAGGTATTTAATTCAACCCTCATTTACCCCTAGGTCAAAAGATAAACTAAATGAATGAGGGAGATGACTCAAACAAGGTTCAACTGTTAATACATTCCTTTGTGGTAGATCTAGTTTACCTCTCCCATGGATGTCGTTTCTATTTATAGATTTCATTAACATAGCCATTACTACCATTAACTACCCAGTTCCAACTCAAACCATTTTGGGCTTCTAATTTGGAAGGATATTATCCTCTCAGAGCCTTTTAACTTCAACTTCAAAATTTCCTCTATGGAAAACCACTCTGAATAGAAATAGTTATGATGAAACAACATGGTAATCTAAAAATCCTATATCATTACATAAATAAAATGCTTTTGAGGGTATTTTATTAACATTATCCAAAACTATAATGTTATATAATCCACCATATGATACCAACTACAAATACTCGACATTAATCATTATATATCATTTAAGTCAGTATTTCATTATTTGGAAATTTTGGATATTTTAAGGATCATAGTTTTATATAATTTTTTCAAAACTCATGCATAAAAAATCCATATAATTGAAATTGGATGTCTATGATTAGTATCCATTTACTTCACCATATAAATATTTTCAAATAAAACATTATTTATTTTTGTAAAAGATCATCACAACATTCATCAGGACGTCTTCCTTTACCTTACACATTATTAAACCCTATAACAAAATTTAAATCATTGAATGAAAAAAACAACCTCATTAAGGTACATAAAAATAAATAAATAAACTATTATTAGTTTAAACATATAAAGATATTGCTTTTTCAAAATAATATTTGGCTCAAATTAAACATTTTCGTACTCAAGAAGTAACTTTTTTTACCAAAATATTCTATAAATAATTCATAAGAAATATTAATAGTAAAATAAATCCCATAGATATTTCTTCAAAAACATGAAAACTCATGAAATTATTTTCAAAAATTCATACTTTTCATCCTTTAAATGTAATGTATACTTTCCTTTAAACATAAACTTAGTAAAAAATGATGTAAAAATATGAGTTTACAGAAAAAATAAATAACAAATTTTTGTAAATTTGGTTATAATGTTATTATCAGACTTTATCATCAGTTAAACCTCATTTATACACCATAAAATACCCTCACAATTATACTTATAATAAATTTCACTGTTATACTTGAAGTAACCATCACAGTTACATTTGGAATAACCACCACTGTTAACTTCCAACATAAACATACCCAATGAATTTGAGGGATATATTGGACTCTCCAATTTTTATTTTATAATGGAACCACCATTCAAAATTAACGATTCTCAATAACCATACTATAATCATAAAATATGAATTTTTTCATAACAAAAAAATTCCTTGAGAAAAATATATTATTTAGAAAATAATGCACACATACAAAAGAATAATATTTCATTAAAAGAACCATATATGATTAAAATGAAGATTAAAATAATTTGTCTATCAAAATGGTGGTAATTTTTTCTCCCATCGAATATATTAAAAGAACATTCATTTTTTAATTTTATAAAAAAATTAATGAAGAATGATAAAAAGTATTTGGAAAAAAGTCCCTTACCTAAATTGTGACACATCATGCATGTACTTTTTGTTCTTAAATATTATGAATATATTATTTATATACTTTTTTATGATAAATTTTACCGTTTTTTTATTTGATATCATTTATTTATATGTTATATACAATTAAATAATCACTTTAGATCACAACAGATGTTTTTTAATATATTTGTTACGTGAGTCAAAAATGACATCGGTTGGATGAATATGATCAATGTGGAAATTATTAAATTATATTGAGAATAAAAATAATTATATAATTATCATTTTTATATTTAAATTTTTTATTTAAATTCAAACATTACATATGGTTATGATATATGAGATGTGTTAAAATCATTTTGAGGTAGGTTGCACAAACACATAAGTAATGTTTACATTTTTCAATAATCGTTATGGAAAGATGGAAAGTAATATTTTATATTTATATAATGATAATAATAAAATATATATCATATCAATTCTTCAAATATATTTATATATATCATCTATGTGATTTGGTGATGAAAATTAAAACGCATCACTTCGTATAAGTGGTTGTCCACACGTACGCCTGAACGATGTTATCATTTTTATGTAAAAGGGAATGTTATAATGTAAGTGATATATTGTCTTTTATGATTTATAAATTTGACATGAATATTATATATAATCATTAATTCCGTAATTATAACAAACCCAGAGATAAGTTGATGAAAAATGAATTACATCAGTTCATGAGGTGTTAGTCTGTTAAACACACAAACGATGAATTTGTTTCCATTTTATAGAAGATGAGATGGAAATTCATCATGTCACAAAAATATTAACATCTCAGTATACGTATTATACTAAATTTATGATTTTATTTTGGTTTAATAATATTTTAATGATGTGTATAAAGAAAAAAAACTAAAACATGCAATAGAAAACTATACCTATTATTTGGAAAACCACATTTTCTTAACACCTTAAACCATATAAAATTTTTATTTAACCTAA
Organism: Viscum album; assembly: GCA_963277665.1. Classification (NCBI taxonomy): domain Eukaryota; kingdom Viridiplantae; phylum Streptophyta; class Magnoliopsida; order Santalales; family Viscaceae; genus Viscum; species Viscum album. Next base: position 2,051,082,597 of record OY728125.1, read on the forward strand.
AAAGTACTATATAATGTGTTTGGGGATTATAGGATATAATTTTGTATTTTTTTCGGAATAATAATGTTTTAATGTGTGAAGATATGAGAATAATAGGTTCTCTTATATAAAAGAGGGGATGGGCACTCATTTCATTTCTCAAAATATTAAATTATAATAAAGTAACTCTTTTAAAAAAATGGATGAAAAGTTAGTTTTTAGAATATAATATGTTTATTATTTGATAAAAGCTAATTAAATTAAAATAATATTTGTTTTTACAATATTTATACCATTATCTTTTGGTTTTGACACTTATTTACTCCATTTAACTATTATAATGACAACATGGATTTTTACTCATTGAGGGTTAATATAGTTTCTATAAAATACAAAAAATATAAATAAATGAATTTTTTTTATATTTTAAACCTCATACTAGTAACTTGGTTGAATATTATATTTTTAATAAATTTAAATCATTAAATAAAACAACATTTATTATAAAATATCAATAATATCACTTTTTAGAACTTTACATCACTTTAAATTTAATAATATCTAGATAAAACTGATAATTCAACCTGAAATTTTTATTATATCCTTATTGATTAAATTTAATCTATAATAATATTTTATCACATTATTTATCTAAAATTATTTAATTATAATATTTTTAATATCATTTTTTTTTCATTTTCTTAATAATTGAATAATTACTACATCAGCTTTGTGTACACATTTAAGGAAATAATTTATTCACTAAAAGTTAAAAACTAATTACCATGATGAGTAAATATATTTTATATTTGAAAATAATATTTATAATCTAAGATATCTCATTTATAATACCATATTAAAATATTGAACTTATTAGAAACTAGCATGTGAAATATAATAAATTTCTTTAATTAAATTATTATAAATGTAATAATCTCTTTAAAGATACCCCAAAAGATATTAAATTCATCCTTTGGATGATTATGGATTATATTTAATATTAAAATAAAATTTATGAATTTTTTTTGGAAATTTTTTAGTTATAATCATTTTTTAACCTTTAATTACCCAAATTCTGCTTTTCCCACTATAGAAAAAAGACAATTTCTTGGTGTGTTTTTTTGGGAATGGCAGCAGTTTAAACTGCCACCATATGGTTCTATGGATATTTTTTAAAACATCATCTAATGTGTGTGTCGACATACATTAGGTATTAGTTTCCCAGATTTAGTGGCAGTTTATGGGAACCATCGAAGTGGGTGCATTTTGCGGTAGTTTTTTATGGTTTCAGCGGCTGTATTAATGGTTTTGGTGGCGGTTAAAACCGCCACGATATAATAAAGAAATAAAAAAAGTGATTAATATAGTTTTAACCCCCGATAAAAAATATCAGATTCTCTAGGGAAAATCACCACTAAAACCATTAAAACCGCCGCAATATAATAAAGGAATACAAAAACTATTCAGCGCCGCTTTAAACCGCTACAAAATTATTATCCTTAGTGGCGGTGTTAACCGCCATGAATAGTAAGATACCATAATTGTAGTGGTGTTTAATATTTCCACTAAATATATTATATTTATTCTGCGGTGGTTAAAACCACCGCTAAAGACATATTTACAAAAAAATGTAGCTGATACAGCAGCACCATTACCAATTCCCTAAAAAAACATTCTAATAGATATAACACATTAAAAATCATAACCATAACACATAAAAACTACTAATCTAAAGTGAATCCCTATTGATTCCAATGAATAATAAGACTCCATCAAAAACCATGCAAAAAAGGCAAGAATTACCCCCATATTTAACTCTCAAATATAATAGAAATATAATAAAAGAGTAATGGGGAAAGAGAGGGCTACCATGAATCAAATATCTTCAATATAAATGACCCAATATGGTCCAAGTGGTTTGGAACCCCAAGAGAGGTTACTGTGGAAGAGGAGGATGAGTAAGGATCATTTAAGAATTGATTGAAAGCCTAGAATTCAAAACAAGGAGGTAATAAAACTCTAATTTATAAATAAATCACACTGGACTCTACCAAAACATAGTTAATTTCTAAAACTCATGTGGTGGGTTTGGTAAAGGTGTGATCTAGAACCCTTATTGTCATTTTATCTTTTTCCCCATTTTAAAATGGAAGTTGGCCTCCTAAAAATCATAGAACATGGAGTGGTCTAAGACATTGTGGTTCTTCTATATTCTTCCATGTATAGAATCCAAGACCTAGTTCCCATTTCCCAATCATTTTACCCTCACCATGCCCAAGGTAATAATGTGGTAAACTTGGGTTTCCTATTTTTTACAGGTGGTCCTCCGATATTCCATGCCCACCCAAGGGAATTTCAAGATTCTAATTATGCATAGTAAAACCACTTGGAAAACATGCATAACACCATGTCATCTCCAAGACATTACTATATATTCCATTTTAAATAAGGGAATTCCCAACATAAAACTACCTCCTTCATATCCAGACAAATCGTTGCACAAGCCATGGTGGCCTTCATAAGGCTAAAACACCACCTCAAACCACAAAATCACCACAAAACTCTTCCTAAACATCCCCAAGACTTTATAATTCATAAAGGGAAGTTCATAAAGGGTATGTACCATTACATTCAATATATTTATTTTGGTTTCCCTATTATTTCTCAATTCTAAGTCAAGGTGATCATATTTTCCCCAGAATTATAAGAACAATGTGTGGATTGATTCCTATTTTCATGGGATACATAGTGATTCCTATATCTCCTTTCTCAAACCCAACCAAAATACCGATATCAAATCCCACATTATCTTAGTGACTGGGTTTCTTCATTCACATAGGATCTCCATCTATATGGTTGGCATCAAGACATGTTCATTTCATATTAAACATTAGTTTAGACTACATAAATCTTTATATAATAAGGTATTTTTCATATGAGCTTAAACTATAGATTATTTTCGTTATTTTCACAAGATGTTAAACTATGTGATGCATGTTCCATATTTTAAGACTTAAAAGTTCTTATATTAGTCTACCTAGTAAGGCATGTCTTCCTCTATATATTATCCAAATCTATATAAGGGACCTTAGAATGTGGTTCTTTATCCATAAACCAATGTTATGAAAAAATGACTCTTACCCTTAGAAAGAGTCTAATATGCATAAGGGTATTATATAAAAACTATATGTGGAATGATTCATGATGTTTCAATATATGTATCGATGTTGGTATCTCCTACAATAGGCCTTGGTAAAAATTATAATCACACTGGTTATACCCTAAAGGCGAGACCCTGCCTCATTTACATCAAGAAATCAAGACCTAAAATGAATCATTAGAAATAAATAAAATACATAAAATGAAACATGAGAAATCAAGAATGTGTTAGGTCATGAAAATGTTTGGTCAAAACTATGCCCCACCCATGATACATATACAAACTAAATATTACCATATTTTTCCAACATATCAACAAAACAATTAATCACGGATAGATGTTGAACAAAGCTCGTCACCCACTCCACTTCCATCTCTACTTCCTACTACCACCTAAAATAATATTATATTGAAAATTAAAAACTGTTATATATTTGTATTTAAACTTAAAACCAATAAAAGTTTGAAAACTAAATGATTTTTAATTTTTTTTGATTAACTTGCTCACCACCAGTTGATGCAATACCTTGGGGTGAAGATCTGGTCATCTTCTGATATAAATGAATCAATGTTTTCCACAAAGAGGATACCTAATCCCCCTGGTCATGAACTATGTCTCATAGAGAAACAATCTCTCTCAATGTCTCTCGGGATATATACTGACTACAACTAGGAGTAGAAGCAGCTGCAATCCCTGGTGGACTGCCAAAGGCCTCATATGGTATGGGTCCCAAACCCATCATGTGCACTCTACCAGGATGCTCCTTTCCAAGGACTTTAGAAACCCGGTCATCCTGGGAGACTGAGTATGACTGCACAAGATTTCATCCCACAATTCTTTAATTTTTACCTATAAATCAAATATAAGTCAAATTAGAAGCAATATATATTAACATTATTAAAACTGATAAAAAGTTATTATAATAAAAAATGAGTTCATACTCCTACTTCTTTAGAATGTTCATTAACAAAACTTCCATCATATTTTTGGTGACCATTCAACCACAATTCTATTTGGGATGCTTCGTTCCCTAAAATATGTTACTCCATTAAAAAAACATAAATTAACAATTTAATATATTAAACAAATATTATTTTCTTATAAATATTTTAACTACTGAAATGATTACTAGAGCAGATCGGCTTCTAGAAAAACAATTTGACCCCGCGGTGCGAAGGATGACCTTCTTAGCCCGGATTGATGCATTCTTTCTTGAAGGATCCTGAAATAAATAAAATGTAATTTAATAGTAATGTATTCAATGTCAAATTCTCTTCCTATACATGTGTAAAGGTAAAATGAGATTATTATAATAATATATATTTAAATACCATCTACTTCTCATCACAATGTTTTTCAAAAAAAAAACGGTCCACTGATCTTGGGGTATCCCATCAGGGATCTTGACATAATTCTGGTGGGTGTTCAGCAATGTATTGTTGACATCACCCCACAATCTCCATTTAATGTATTTAAAATTTTTTCCAAGATTTTTCAATGTCCACATTCATGCTATCACATCAACAACTTTTAAGTGGAAAAAATCTATACACAGAAATTCATTTTGAAAATATTAATATAATGAAATTCAATTACACCATAATGTATTAAAATTACATTTATTTTGGAATCAAAAACTTAATTTTTCTAACGTTCAGTCATATGTCTCCAATAAACATATTAAATAGGAAGGGAAACGGGCTCTGTGACCACCTGCTATAAAATCTGCCAATGTAATCGTACGACGTCATCCGTAGAGACCCCATATGAATCAAATGGGACAACTATCTTATCTCTGGTCAGATTCCATACATCCTAAAATTTTATATTTCTCTCCACAGCTGCATTATTTCATTCTTTAATGAAAAAAATGGGTTGTATAAAAATGTGCAATAATTTTATTCATATTAAAATTTTTACTTATAATAGTCACCCTCTAGTATCCCTGTGAAGAACTAGAAGTGGAACACCTCTCTCCCACTAATAAGGCTCCTGTAGTAGGAGGTGATGACTAAGCTGCTCAAGGGCTACTCACAGAGGGTTTGAGAGATGGTGGATGGGGAGATGGTGGAGGGGGTAGGCGGATGGTGGCTCAGATGTTGTAACGAGGTAGAGAGATAGATCTTCATCAGTCGTAGTGGTTGATGAAACATTACATCGCTTCTTCCATGGGATTCCTATCATTTAATCAAATAAAATTAATTTTAGAACATATATTAGAAAATATTTATGCAAAATAATAATTAAAAAAGATAACAGATCCATGGTATTAACAAACAAAATATTCATTAAAATGATAATGAATATTAAAAAAAATCACATAACTATTAAAAAATAGGGAAAGAGATTCATATATACTAGTTAAAAAAATATAAAAATATGTTAAATATTTGGAAACAGTCAAATATTAGATCAAAAAAATCCTCAAAGAATATTTTTCCCAATATCCCATGGTGGTTGTTAGAAAGGGAGTTGGTCAAGGTCGGGTAAGGGATCCTATCCGTTTCACATACCTGTAAAAGAAGAATAAGGGGTAGTATTTGTCTATTAGGCTGTGAGTAACTACCAAGGGGAAGTTTTATAAATAGTCATGTTAGTTATCTTAGTCTATTAGTCTATTATTTTATGTTCAATCTATAAATAAATCGTGTGGGGCTAGGGTAAAGGTGGATCGGGACATTGGAAGAAGTACTGGTAGTAGCCTAGGACAGGGAAGAATACAGTTTTCCAGGAGGAGAAAATGTAGCTCTAGTTTGTTTAACTAAAAATTATTATAGAACTGAACAAAGGTAGTTCATCTATGTGAATCTTTCCACTAAATTCTGAAACCACCTATCAATTTTGGGGATTTCATTGAGAGGTAATGATACTGATTTCCTGGGATAGAGTGATTTTAGAGAGGGAAAATTTTCTAGAAGAGAGATAAGTAAGAAAAATGAACTATTTTTCGGGATGTCTACTCGAATGGAGAACTGAGTAGCATAATTAGAGGAAACTTCTGAAGATCTGAGGACTGGAATAAAATGCTAGGATGATAGAATTATGCGGTTGGAAGATGCATTTCAACATTGGTAAGAATAATATCAGCGATAAAGACTCCAGCTACAAGAATTGATCCCAACAATATCACAACTTAAGTCGAGACAAACTGAGAGTTCAATGTAGGGAGTTGACATAGGCAAGGATGTAAAAAAGGAGGATGGAAAAAGTAGAATGGAGATAGAAATTTAAGAAGGGAGTCAGAAAAATAAGGTTATAGAAGAGCCTGGTCTTTGAACAACTGAGTAGGGAGTGATCTGTAACATGTCAAGGAAATCAGATGTGCCTCTGTTTTTTTGGAGAGGATCAAGTTGCTATGATCACAAGAGCAGAGATTTTATTTACAATTCAGCATACATGAGAGGAACTTAAGGTGCCTCTTGCACAGCTCAGCATGGAAGGTATGGTATAGTATTGGATCATATCGCTGAGATCAATAAAACCAGAATTAACATGGTAATAGTTAAAACTGGAGTTAATTGGACGGTATAGAAATGATAGGGAGGAAGATCCTATGGAATTTTTGAAAGGAATACATCAAACAGGGATAGTTCATGCCTATCTAGATAAATTTGAATGGGTAGCATTATGGATTCATGATTTGAGTAAGGGATGGTACATGAGTATGTTTATTGGGGGATTAAAACCAAAAATTAGTAGTACTATAATGACACATGAGCCCATGACAAAGGTGTGATTGTTAATGCTAGCAAGGTATGTGGATCAAGATTTTTTAGTCAAGGGAATAATCAAAACTAATGAACCACAAGGCAGGAAATCTGTTTCAGGTGTACTAAATAAAGAATAAAATCTGAGTCTTGCAAAGGCCATGTCTTCTATTGAGTTTAATAAGGCACAAAGGAAATGAGAAACTACAAAAAAATTCTTGGGAATTAAAAATTTATCCAAGGAAGAATTTTAAAACTAGAATTCAAAGGGATTGTGCTATTCTTGAAAAAAAAAGTATTTTCTGGTACATCAATTTTCAGAAAAGGGGTATAAACTTATGGTGTGGGAATTAATAGAGCCTCAAGGATATGTTCAAGAGGAAGCATAAAATAAATCCCCAAAGGAAGAAGAAACTGGGAAATTATCGAAGCTGGAATTGGGAACCACAACGAGTGACTTGGAAAAAAATTTATCAACCATGTTGATGATGAATGGAGGAAAAGTGGAAGGAATACCTTTATTGGTTTTGATTGATAGTGGAGAAAGTCATAATTTTCTATCAGGGAAGCTTACAAGGCAGTTTGAGACTCAAGTAGGTGATATAGAGATTTTTTATATCCAGTTGGGTGATGGAAACTATGTGGCTTCTAGTGGGTTGTGTGTAACCTTAAAATTAAACATGGAATTAAAAAAATTTGGTAGATACATACATATTTTATACCATGGGGCCATTTTAGTTTTGGAAATTTCTTGGCTGGAGACCTTGGGATGTGTGATAATTAATTGGATGGAAATTACTATGAAATTTGATTGGGAAGGAAAACAAGTGGCTTTTTAGGGGGTTCTTTCATTGAAGGAAATTCTAGGATCTCTGCATGAATATTTTGGAAATAAGAAAATGAAGATTCTGGGAATTCTGAAGGAAATAACAGAAAAATATTATGTAGAAAAATAGTTGGATGCAACACAACAATGATAGTTATAAAAGATTCAGGAGTGTTTCAGTTTTGTGTTTGAAGAACCTAGTAGACTACCCCCATCAAGATAAACTAACCATTCCAATAGATTGATGTCAGGAGATGGGCCTATGAATATTATTCTTTAAATGCATGCAAACCACATTAAAAATTGGATATATATTCTGGTACAAGAACTGTTCAAAATTGAATGTATCAGACATTTCCATTGTCTATATTCAAGTACAATAATAATGGTTAAAAAGAAGGATGAAGGGTGGTGTATGTGTGTTGACTATCGATCTTTAAATAACATAATAGTGCTGGATAGGTATCAAATTCCAATGATTGAGGAATTAATGGAGGAATTTCATGGAGAAAATTATTTTACAAAGTTGGACCTCAAATCAAGATTTCCTTAGGTATAGATGAATAGTGGGGATGTTGGTAAGACATCATTTAAAACTCATGAAGGGCACTATAAATATCTAGTTATTCCCTTCAGGTTGATGAATGCACTAAAGAATTTTCAAGCAACTATGAACAATATTTTATGACTGATGCTAGGAAATGGAGTTTTGGTATTTTTTTGTTGATATTCTGCTCTACAATAGTGAATGGGTAGAACATTTAGTAATGTTACAACAACTATTATATCTGATGTAAAATAATCCACTGTGAGCCAATAGAAAAAAAATTCTCATTTGGGTGGAGGATGGTAGAGTACTTAGAAAATATAATTTCTGTTGAAGGTTCTTCCATGGATCCTAAGAGGTTAGGAGCAGTGAATGAATGGAAAGTTGTACAGAATGTTAAAGAAGTATAGGGGTTCCTCGTACTTGCTGGTTACAATCAGAAATTTATTAGAGATTATCGAAAAATTACAAGACCCTTGTCGACATTAACCAAGAAGGTGGAATTTAAGTGGACTGAGGAAGCACAATTGGATTTTGAGGAGATAAAAAAAGAATGAAAATTGTGCTAGTTTTGAGATAAGGCTTTTTGACAGTTACATCATTTCCATGTAGGATTAAATGGAGAAAAAATGAGATGGGGTATATCCTGGGAGGGAATGGAAACATTTTTCCACTTTTTCATTATCGAATGGGCTCCCTGAAATGAGATTTATAGGTGATAAATTTTCTTTTTTTAATAATATGATGGGATGATAATTTTTAAACCATTATCTAGACATGTTCTTCATTAACATCATAGAAACTTCCACTTTTCTCAATCCTAGAGTTAACCACCACATTTTGGAAAATTCATAACACTACAAAATCTCATTTGTCTTCCTCAAAGTTGAGTGGGTAGTGGGAATTTCTTCTACTCTAGTTGGTGGTTGGCAGTCCCCATGTATCATCTAATGGAGGATTCATCATAGAAAATAATTATTTATGTGTTAGCATGTGTTATATTCCATAAAAAGTTAATAAAAGTAAAATTGGACCTCCAAAAATAGAATATATGTTATATATCCTTCTCCTCATAACTTGATTGCATCATTATGGATATGGAGAAGAAAGAAATGTATCATAAAGCTAGGTGATATGATGAGTACTCTAGTAACTATATCCTCTAAAAAACATCATGAAAAACCTTCTCCTAGGCATAGTGAGAGGACGAGGGTTTTAGGGGTCACCTGGGGGGGGTATAGCGGGGGTTGGGGAGAGAAGGGCGACCGAAGGGGGGGAGTGTAGAGGTTGAAGAAAATGGTTTTACCGGCGGTTTTTAAAAAACCTCCCCTAAATCATTAATAAAAAATTTAGCAGTGGTTTAGTAAACCGCCGGAAAAAGCTAATAATGTTGTAGTGGCCATGGGAAAAAATTTACTAATATTACAATTCATATTGATAAAAAATAAAAGTGATATATTTTTTAAATTTAGACCCATTGATTCCAAATATAGACACTATTTTTTTCAAAAATCAAAACACATATTTTGAATACTATAATTTAAAATTAAACTAAAAAAACACAATGAAAAACAGGTTTTCAGAAAAACTACAATTTATATATAAAATGTTTTTATACTAAATTCAAGTATAAAATACACTTAAAATCCATAATTGTATTAATTTAATTAAAAATGTGATAATTTAAATTTAAAACTAATTAAAAACAATGGTTGACCTTCTAAATAAAAACTTGTTATAAGATTTTTTGGAAATGTTGAATTCAAAAAATTTATAAATTTTTTCATATTAAAACTCTATAATTTGATAATTAATCTTTTAAATACAGCCTTATAAGAAATGATCTTAATAAATATAATTTCATTTTAATTTTAAATAATTACATAATATTTTAATAATGAATATATGAACATAATTTAAGAATAAAAATAAATATGAAAAAAAGGTTATTCTACTAGTTCCTAGGTTTTTACGCGTATGTACACATTTAAATTATTTTAATTTTTTAGTCGATATAGAAAAAGAAATTTAAATATTAATTAAAATTTCTGGGTTATTTTTATATCATATAAATTCATTAACTATACACTTGTTTCCATCCATGTAAAAATAAAATTAAAAACATACCACATCGCTTCATGGAGGTGAGAGTCCACACACACACACAAGCGACATTATCATTTTCCAGTGGATTGGACGGTAAAAAGGTATATATGATAATTTAATTCTATAATTATAATAATTTCATAAATATATTAAATTTATACTTTCACTCCATCATTATTTCTACCAAATACAGGCATTGATGGAAAATGATGTACGTTCGTAAGCAAGGTGATAGTCTGACATTCACATAGTTATGGGTTTTATTTCCAATTTTATGAAATATGGGACGGATATTGGTTATTCTATTAATATATTAGCATATTGATGTTTTGTAGATACCTATGTGTAATGACCCAAAATTTTATCAATGGATTCCCATTCTTATAATTATGCCTTATAGTATATTCTCATTAGGAAGAACAATGACATATTATGATACTAAATACAATGTGATCAATAAAAATAATTTTTCCACTTCTATGTTTTGAATTTTGAAAATATGACACACATGGTTGTGATCAATAAGATGTTTGGAGTCTGATAGGAAAAATTTAATTTTTGGTGAATAGTAACATACCCTTATGAATAGTAACCTATGCTTATGAATAGTAATATTACCATTATGAATAGAAAATATTCTAAAACAAGAGTAACCTTATCCATGAATAATTAAATAAAATTTAGGCATCTTATAAGTGACAATTTAACCATAGTAGAAGTATTGGTATTTTTTATGTAATAAATAAATAATTATAATTAATTAATTAATTTAAAATAAAATGTATTTTACTAAAAAAATTTCATAAATTAATAAATATATGTCCTATAATTTTAATATAATTTTTTAAGGCCTTACAAAAAATTTTAAAACATTATAAAATCAGTTTAAATTTTAAAAACAGTATTTTTCATGTAAATTATGATTTTAATTAAATATTAAATTAATCAGATTTAGAAAATTATTTTTGGAAAATGGTCTTCATTTTTGGATTCTACACGTCGAAAAATGGTATGGATTAATTTTTCGAATTTTTCTAAATTACTTGAATTTTTATGAATAGTTAAATACCGTAATTTACCAAATAAGCTAAGTATGCTAATTATAGAGTCATGCATGATGTTATGATGATGTAAGCACAATTAGTTCGGGTTCACATGACACAATTACTATTCTTGGACATGGTAGACTCACTATTCCTGGTCTTGTGGGTAAAGAATAAACTAATGGATTATATATTGAGAAAACCCCTCTCCCCTCCACTCTAAATACCACCCTTCACACCATCATTTCCTCACCCCTCTAAAGCTTAAAATATTTTCTAAACTCATCCCAAACATCTTCCCTGGACCCTCACCCATGTCCAAGAGCATCTGGTCTTATCAAAATACCAAGATTAGGTCCCTTAAAGAGGATCTCAAGATGAGGATTCAAGAGGTAATTTCTCTATGTCTTTCCTTTAAATTCCTTTCAATTTCTAGTTCATTTCTTATTATCTCCCCATATATATTCATCAAAATGGTATATTAACTCCAGTATCATACATATAATATAATTCTATGATACTAATGGGATATTATACCATCCAACCCCATTCTCATCTTCCTTTTATTTTATAAAAAACGTTGTTTGTGAGGTGTTAATCTCTCACCTTTAAGAACGACATGTTTTATTTTCCCATTTCTACCTTCATATTTGGTCATGAAACCATTATAATGGTTGAAGCAGAATATATATTATTTATAATGTCCAATTTAATGTTTTTGAACTATCTTCTATACATATTAAAAAAATATTAAACAAAACATGTTCGTTGTGGTCGAAAAACCGCCCAAATTAACCAAAAAAAATCATCATTTGATTATTATCTAATGATTCATCCACAAGGTATATAATATAATTCATTATAATATCATTTTAACTTCGTTAATATCATTAATACTATGAAATAATTGTTCTGGATGTTTATCCATGTTCTACAAGAACTTCCATTTATGAATACATTTGAACCGCTCAAGAAAACCATAAAAATTAACATTCCCGAACAATGTTTTTAAACTATATAACTCATCAAAAGCCCCATAAAATAACTTAATGAAACCATAATTAATCATATTAATTTACAAAAGGTTTTTTATTTTTCAATTAATGAATTTAATGTGGTTATATAGGACCTCAAAGTCAAGAAAGCGTTTGGATACATGGTAAGGGGAAAATCTCGAACCCAAATTTCTTTCTTCGGGTTCTCCCTCTTTCACTCCATGTTTGGTATGGTCACTCCTTAAAAATAATTTGTTCATCATTATATTACTTTTTCTGGGATATACATGTTTTCTACTAAATTTTATGTCAAACAAATTTTTTCCAAAATAACTCTTATTTCAAAAATACACCTTTTACTTCTCACTCAATCTTGATGGTTATCATATCGAGTATTTTACTCCTACTTAATTTTGGGAACCAAATGATTATGAATGTGTTCGTATGAGTTGTAAAAAATTTCTTTAAATGGGTTAGTTATTTTCATTTTTAATATATGTTAATTTTTTAATTCATGCTAAATTATAATGTTTTGATGTGACGGGTGTGCCCATAATAATACAGATCTCCAATGCATTGGGTAATGTTATGAATATCATGAGTTAATGTGAAATGATGTGTGAAAAAGATGATATAATTGTTCACAAGTATGTGTGGTATTTGACTACTAAGATATGATGTTTCATTTTTATGAATTTACACAATTCAAGTCTTTTATTGATGCTTCATCTCTTGTTCATAATCCTTTTCCATTGTTATGGCTATGCTCACCCATTGTTATATTGTTCTTATCTATCCTTTTACTGGGATTCTATCTCACCCCCTTTTACTATATATCCTCATGTGACTACATGTTTTAATGAGATTTAAAGTTCCAATAAAAAGTTGGAGAAGAAGAAATTAAATACATTTTTATTGTAGAAGTTGTAATTGATATGTATGGTCCTAGTTTTCCCAAGACACTATACCATTGGATCCTCTACATATAATACTAATATGTTGTTTATCTTTAAAATGATGTAATACTAATGTATGAAATGGCTGGTTTTCTATATTATATCATTATAAAATCATATTTTTAGAATATTTTAAGTTGGTGTAAGAAGAAATAAAATGAAAATTCAAGGTTAAGAGATATATCCCTTCTTTAAAGAACCTCATTAGGTTTAAACAGAAATCCCTCTTAAGGGGGGTTTCCTAATCAAAATAGGTATGATAATATGTGGGTATGGAAGAAAGGATATTATATGAGTAGGTATTGGCTAAATAAAATGGATTTCTATCTATTAAGAGGAGAGAAGAGGGGATGTACTTTTATATGTTGGGAAAGTTACCCACGGGAAAACTACTGGGAAATTTCCAAAGACACTAAAATGAGAAAGTTATTCCAAAGAAAAATATATCCATATTTTCTTATAGCAGAATTTAGGATAAGATAAGGACTTAAATTTGGCCATACAATAGGATTTAGACAAGTTTTACTAGAAAACTTACCCAAATAATTTGGGTCAACCCCTATGTAACCTCATTTTTAACCTTATAAATAATAATCAATTTTTTCTGCGTTTTATTATTCATTTTTACCAACATATTAAGTTTAAAATATTATATATTATTATTTATGTTGATTCAAAATATGAAATACATTTTTTTCAAATTCAATTCACATAATATGAAAATGTTAATTTAAAATTAAAGCTGTAGACATGATGAAAAAGTTGTTTTCTAAAGAGAACATTTTTCATAACTGTATATAGTTATAATATAAAAAAACAAAATAAATTTGAATATAATGAAATAATTGGATTAATAATTACATAATTGAAATGTTTTTTCTTTTAAAATCATATTGAAACTAAATGTAACTGGTAAATTCTTTTCAATTAAAGGTGATATTTAATAAAAAACACTATTTTTCACTATTCATCACAAAATTATTCTATCAGAACATCATAAAAAAATACTAAATATATGTTTTACTAGTTGATTTTAGAAATTTTGTTATGTTTATCAAATATATTTCTAAAAAAATAAAATATTAATTTTATTATTTGTTAAAGACCATTTTTTTTGAAAATGTATTTTTGAAGCATATAATGGATTTAGAAAGAATTGTACACTTTTTTTATCAATTTGTTATATTTATATAATTTTTTTAAAAAAATGTGGCTCTTTTTATTCATACACTCAAGTTTAACTTCTAGGTTATAATCTTTTGGAATAAACAGTAATACTCATAGTATATCGCGGTACATTGAAACATGGTGTTGTGTGTAATGCATGATATTAGTGAATTTAATATTTTTATTAAATATATTTTATTAAATATTTGAACATTAAATTATACCCCATAAAATTAATTTCATCCTCACAATTTATTAATCTGATAAAAATAATAGGATACATTTTTCTCATTATATCCTGAAGTTCCCTCATAACTTCTTTAAATTAGTGGTTTCACCCAAAAAAACATTAACCAGCTGAGTGGTCTTGTTTACAAGAAATCTATATATCCAATACAAAATATCCATATTTTTTTATTGATATAAAAGATCATGATTCATCTATATTCCCACTATGTTATGAAAATTTGAAGTGTTAGGGATGTAATTCCTAAAAAGAAATATATTGAACATATCATGAACTTGAGATAGGTTTGGTATAAATACTTGGAGATATGAAACTATCCCTACTTGAAAAATAATCTCAAAAGGAAATACAAAAAAATGGACTAGATTTTATTTCTTATAAAATATAATAACATTGTTCAATTGATAAATTCATAGGAAAACATTATTTCCAAACTCATACTCCAGATCACATTGATGATTGTCAGAATATCGTCAAACCTAATATGGGTTAATGTTTTTTTTAAATTGATCTAACTTTATCTTCCATTTTATCTTCTAGACCAAGTCAAAAATTATATATCTATCTTAATCACAGTATGTTGGAGTTCTACAACTATTTCCTTAGAGGCATGCATAAGGATCCATCTGAATGCATAAGTCGACGATATTATTGAAAGAAAACCTGACTGGATGAAGGTTTTGACCCCAACCCCTTCTGAAATCCCTAAACCAAGATCTAAGAATATCCTTTTGGATTTGAACTATTATATCAGAATGAATATATTTATTAGGATGATATGATTTTATGAAAGTTATCTATGTATTTAGAGAAAACTGAATACTTCACCAAAACATTTTGATAAACCTTGTATCCTAATCAATCACAATAGAATGTATTACTTTAAAAAACTGAATAACATCCTCAATATATATCCCTATTAGTTGATGAAAATAGAAATTTTCTTTAATAAGGATGAGGTGTTCTCTCTTTTTTAGGAAATCGACTGTAACCTAGATTTCATTATTCCCTTTACATGTTTTGGACAGTCATGTGAAAAAAATCAATGGTGAGGTTTTCCCGTATAATATTTAGTATGGGTAATGGTTGTAACATCCCTTAGGAAATTTTCTCTCAGACTTAACTTATTGAAATACCAAGCATCAATATATAAACTCTGCAATATCTCTCTTTATTAAATACCACAATATATACCTTTTCAAATCTCTATCCTCTATTGTACATCTAGGATTAACAGAGAATAATGATATATGAGATTCCTCTAAAATATCTTTCTTCAAATGTGGTATAGACCGAACATATACATTGTTCCTATAATTTATCATTCTGTCATGATCAAGGTTAGACAAAGAATTATTTTTATAACAAAAAAATCATTTTACATCAAATTTTTACATGATTATATGTATAATTATACATAAAATATAATATGAGGATCGTAAAGTCTATTCTCTATGGAATATTAGGTAAACAAAACTGAAAACATGAAAACATAAAAATATAATAAATATAATTATATCAATCATCAATAATGATCTCATAAATTCTATTGATCCCCTATATCAACAATAGGATTACATGGGGAATATCGAAAAAAATGTGATGAGCTAAAAATCTTAATAAGAGAATAAACATAGAATTAAATCATAGAACAAGGGATAGAAGGAATTACATGATGACATAAAAAATAATGGAACATGAATAAATACAAGGAAGAATAATATATAGGGAATGGGATCGTGTAATCATGTCATCAATGGATTTGTAAACAACCTACAACATGACATAATCCTTAGTCAAGGATAACTATTAAGACCATTGCACATGTAGAAAAAAGTCTCATAAAGGAATAAGGTTGACTCCATATCCCAACATGTCATATCATTAGGATAAACAATACTAAATGCTTTTGATCACTATCTAGGTGAAAACATCAATAAATTTTAGTCCATATGTGTTAAATATTAATAATCAATCATTATGTATAAACATAAGGGTATCCCATGAAATGAAATGAGTATCATACTCATGTCACGAGGCATAAAAAACAGGTGTATCATAATGATGTCCATGGAAGAATTGATATAAAAAATCCATGTAAATTAATAAGGTATATTAGGAATATATAATTATAACTTATGTCTAACTAAATTGTAAACATGTGAAAACAGAGTTTAAGAATCATTATAAATGAGTAACAATGGTGTGATTTAAGAGAAAATGATAATGAATATTTTAAAGGGAAAAAGGAAAATTGTTTAATTTAACCAGAAATGAACAAATATATTTTCCTATTATGAAATGTGATATTTTAGAAAAATAATAGTTTCTTAAAACATATTATGGATTAAAGTTTGAAATGGGTAAGAAACTAGGAAGTTTCCTTTAATCGGGCTTTCTTATCTGGAGAAATAGAGAAGGGGATCATATAAAACATGTCTTTCCCCATCAAAGAAAGAAGAATCTATAGAGGTTAATATGATTCATACATACACATAGGTTTATGTGGAGTTAATAATAATTAAGAATTATATTGGGGTAAAGAGAGCTAATTCATAACCCAAAAGAAAAATGGGGGTTCGGAGAGGATCCCTTACTTTATATTTGAAACAATTATGAACTTATACATAATATCCTAGATAATGAAGTGAAATTAATTAATTAATTAGTTAAGAACCACTTCTATGTGAATTTGATTAATTATAATTTTATTAGGTTAACATATTTCTTTTTTATGGGTTATAAGATTCAATTTCATTATTCTGGGAGTGTTCATTTCATGACTTTATGATTGGTTCCCTTCAGTTTAATTTTGGGAGATCATGTACAATAGAAGAAAAACTCTAGAATAGAAATTATATCATATTTATGATAAACTATAATATTAAATGGTTAAATATATCATTTTTTCTATAAATGAGAATTATTCATTACAAAAAATGTTTACAATGAGAAGTAGATTATATTATTGAATTTCCAAACATCACAAACTAGTTTTATTTTGTTATTTAGTATTATTCATATAAACAATTTCCAAATCATTGAATAATCTGTAATACATATATTATATTATTTTTAACCAAATAATGGTTATATTACTAACTTTATTTGTGGTAATCAAAAATGAAATTTAATGTCCATGAGAGCGGTAAATCGACACATCCTAGAGGATCTTTTCGATTTTAGAATAAAAGGAAGTGAGAAGATAATTGATTATAGATTATTCCATAAAAAATTAAATTCCACTATATAAAATATACTAGTTTTATCATTCCACTCTAAGATAGTTAGGTGAGGAGTAGATAATAATATAAAATAAAATGAAAATAAATTAAAAGAAAATAAAAGAGTATTTTACCACTTGAACACCTTCTCTTTGAGAACCCCTTTAAGGAAATTTGGGTTGGATCTTTTTTGAGACCAAAGGCTCATGAAGTGGGTAAGGTACTTGGGAGAGAAATTTGGTAGAATGTAATTACCCTCCAAGTAATAGAAGGTTTTAGGAGAATATGTTGTTATCAGTGGTATTTATAATGGGAAGAGAGGGGTGTTTTTTATTATTTTATTTGTTATCTTTTTATATTGAATCAAGAATATAAATAGTGAGGATTATTGCTACTTAATATAGTTACTAGTGTATTGAATATTTAACCAATGTTTGATTACATCATTCATGACCAAATAATTTATATATTTGGCTTAAAATGTTAATTTCTATAAATTATCGTATTTCACTATTCACAAAAAATTCACCTATTTTAGAAAAAAACCCAAATATTTACCCCAATAATATCAAAACATATAGATTTAAAAAGACTGAATTTTATGAAAATAATTTTCTAAATTGGAGAAAAATATATTTAAATAACATCATCATTTATTTGAAGAATAACAATTTTGAAATTATATTCGATTTTATAACAATATGAAAAATTAGTTAAAGTCTAATAAAATTATCTTATAATGATAATAGAATAAAATATAATTTATGATTTTATTTTATGGAAATTAATTTTATTTTAAATCATTATAATATTTATAAAATTGTAAACAATATTTTATTATCACAAAATACCTATACTTAAATTATTATTTTTTAAATATATATTTAATTATACAATGATATAATTAAATCATTTTATCATTTATAAAATAACTAAATTTTATTTAAACTTGAATAGGTGTGGTTACTATTCTATTAGATGTTTTCTATTCACAAGGGTCACATTACTAATCTAATGGTCATGTTACTATACCATTGGTATAGGTTTATTAATATCTAGAAATACCCCTTATTTCTTAAATTCATCTTTTATAAATTTTTTATTATATTCCCCATGTGATTTTAGGTGATTTATACTATATTCAATAATTATTTTATGGATAATTTCATTGATAATTTTTTTTTGTTATAATTTTTAAACATTTTCTATAGCACTACAACTTCCTTTAATTCTTATTTAATCATTACATAGGTAGTTGTTTGAACACTCATTTGATAAAGATAATATTTCCCTCCTGCCTTTAAGATTTCAAGATGAATAATCTATATATATATATATATGATCTTTTTTATCCTCATCTTGAATAAGACAGTGTGATCATATCCATTCAAAGCATCATCCACCTCATTCAACTTCATAAGGTGGTAATGTATTTATCAGTCATAATTTTTATTCTGATCCAACTACCTTCTCCGATGAATATTCAACTACTTCTATGTGAATATATACTTCAAAAATTTATGACCAATATATATATAAATATATATATATCAGACATCTATCTGTAATGATAATTCCTCCATATATTTAATGAAAAAATCATCACAGTTAACCCCAAGTCATAAGTAGGGTAAAATTCTCATGGAATATAAATTTTCATGAGGCACAAGTTATCACCATATCATTTAGAATGATAAATCATCCAAATACCATATTTTATAAATCCCTATCTATTACAAATGATTCTCCATTGTAGGTTAATGTAAACATTGGTGCATAGACAATCCTTCCCTTCAGGTCAATGAAATTTTCATCACATTCATCTATCAAATGGAGCTTGGCTCACTTCCGAGTTAACATGGTATGTGGATTGGACTGCCATTATAAAAATATTCCAAAGTTTATATCATATTTATCTAGACCAATAAAACATCAGATCTCAGCTAATATGGTTATTTTGGGCCAATTTTTAATATCATTTATTATTGATGGATCCATTGACATACCCCCACATGAAATTATATAACCCAAAAATTAAACATTAGTCTACCAAAATTTACTCTTTGTGAATTTATAATATTGATTATACTTCATTATGGTCTTCAGTACAATACTCAGGTAACCATTTTTCTCCTCCTTTCACTTTTAATATATACTAATATCATCAATAAAGACAACCAAAAATTGGCCATGGTAATATATAAAGACACTATTTATCAATTCTATGAAGATTGTGGGGGAATCAAAAAGACTAAATGGAATAACAATATATTCATAGTGTTTATACTATTTATATAATGTTTTCCAGGGTACACCATATTTTATAACCCTGAATTAATGATATCCATAATAAAGTTCAATCTGAGAAAAGTATTAAGATATATATTTGATCATGAAAGTCATCAGTACAGGGTAGAGGATACTTGTACTTGATTGTGATCTTGTCCAGTTCTTGATAATCAATATAGAGATTCATCGATCCATATTTATTCACAAAAAATGAGTGAACACTCCCCATGGTTACATGCTTGTCTAAATGAATCCCCTATCACGTTTCTCTATGAGTTTCTTCTATTACTATTGTAACTCATTTGAGTCCACTATATAGGTATTTTTTATATTAGTGTTGCACCATACAGGATTTTTATAGAAAAAATAAACTTCCAATTTAGTGCAATATTAGGAAAAAAATTCGAATATACATAAAAACATCTAAATAATATCCAAGTCATCAATGATGAATTTATCCCCAACTATATGAGATTAATACCAATTTAAATAGAAATAAAGACCCATACAATGAATGTTATCTCCATCAGAAGTTTATATCTATCGTTGCACTGATAGATTATCGTTGGTTTGTTTGGAATATAAAACATGACTTTTCTTCCTTAACAAATGATGTGGGATTCATGTAGAGAAAGTCAATTCATGCCTAAGATAATATCAAATTCAACCAGAGAGAGATTAAAAATATTTCAAGGAAGAAAATTTCAATAAAAACCAACCGGAGAAAAATCATATATGTGATATGTTATCATTATACCATTAGGGTGTTTAAACAATACTATTTATTTTCAATCTATAAAACCATAGGGTGTTTTACCAGTGTTTTAAATCAAGAAACAAAATTCATAGGGTGTTTAAACAATACTATTTATTTTCAATCTATAAAACCATAGGTTTTAACTATTTAATTTGTGGTAATTATTTATTTCAATAATTAATGATGGTTCATAAAGAGTTTATCAATTCTAAAACATATCCCCTAATATTGTCATAATAGGCGTTCAATAAGGCCAGTTGTCAAAACCAAGTGATGATCGTGTCAAATCCAAATGAGCCTTTTTTGGAGTTATTAACCATAAGTAAAATTATGCTAAATCCATATCTAATTTTTGTATCTCGATAGGGATATAATTTCATGGAAACAAATCATTCTATCATTTATCATAATTATATGATATTTTTCTATAATTAGACTTATCCTTAGACATGTCCTTAAGGCTCCCACATATGTCTTCCCATTCTAGTTAAAAATAATAACTAAACCCTTCCACTAAAACCAACTGTAATGACCCAGTAATCTCATACATGGATACTAAATCTTAAAATATGAATTTTCATTTCATAACACAAAAACACATCTGAGGACCATAATGTTTTAGTGAGTTTAGAAACTAGGATACATAAACAACTAGTTCATATGTGAACTACATCATCTCCAATTATGTTATTCATAATGATTACCTTTATTAGATAGATCAAAAATAATAAATTTCACCAAAACCTATGGAACATAATATAATAATGTTTGAGCACATATACTTATTAAGGGTAAATAAGAGATATCAATCAAGGATTATAAGAACATGTAATACAAGTATAAGGCCATAAGATCATGAATGTAACATATATGATAAATAAGGAATCTATAAATGAATATAAATGTGATTAATGTCCTAAAAATTATCATTTCGAAGAAATCCACAATAAGAGTGAGAAATCGTGAATCATAAGTTAATTTTATATAAATATGGCACCATCATAAGTATAGAAACTCTATCTTATGTCAAGGTTAACTACTGATACCATTAAATCATAGTAGAATACGCATCCCTTCCTATTTCCCAAGACATAACAGATCTGGAATCAATGCATGTTTACCATAGTGGATCAAGACCACTGAATTTTTTCTAATTATAGATAAAGCACATCAGTATGTTTCCCATATTAGATCAGGATCATCAACTTGTTTCCAATAATTATGTCCTCAGATATGAACATTTACCAAATTCAATAAAGGTATTTATCCGTCACACCCATATTATAATTTTTACATTTTTATACCGCAATATATCAAATATTCCTCATATCATAACATGTATAAAGAAAAGGTGTTTCATAAAAAATTAATCATATTATAACCCATGAAAAATGAATTGGTTTAATAATCCTCATCTTTTCATACTCCGAAAAATAAAAAATCTAGATAAATAATGGTACTTTTGGATTACACCCCAACAAAACATACGAAATGCCAAAAAATCATTGAAGAAAATAAAATTCCATAAAAATATCATGAAGACATTCTTAAGGGAAATAAACTTTTTAATCTATAATAACTTAATAAAAATCTATAAATTTACGAATAATAATAATTTAACATTATTTAAAAATAAAAATAAAAATTGGTAAGGAAAACATCAAATAATATAGTTTTCATGAGAGGAAAAACTCCTTTCATGTTTTATATATTAATAAAAGATAACTCTCACAATTTTTGAAAAATATCAGAACTACCTCATTCATAAAAACATAAGTGGAATACTTTTAAATTTTTATATATAAATTCAAAAATGTAAAAAAATCATTAAATATAATTTTATAATAGTAAAATTTTTATAATTTCATTTACAAAATATGTACATGGAAAAGAAAGATTTTTGATCGAAGAGAGAAATAATGTCGATTTTTTCATAAAAAATTTATATTAATAAATTTAGTTTATTAATGAGAGGAAAATTATATAAAAATAGTTTTTCTCTAGAAATAACCATATCAAAAGAAAAAAATACGATTTTATTGGGGGGTAGACCATAATATTTCATCATCATAAAATTAATCATAAAAAATCTCAATAAACAATGAAATTGTAACATAAAACTTTTACCACATTGGTAACTTTTGATTCATAAGCCCCCAAAAATAAAAATTCATAGATAGATATGTAAATCCTTATAATTTATACTATATGAATCATAAATTACATACAAGGGACGAATATATACAATATAAAATAAAAAAGTGGTGAATATGGCATCTAAATAATGAAAATAAAAGTGATATGAAAATCCCTTACCGCTTTGAAAATATTTTGAATGATAAGTCCCATTAAAGGATAAAATTAAATAAAACATTAAATGTATGAAAAAAAGTATCTTAATTAAATAACATTTAAAATGGTTAGTACATACACCACGAAAAATAAATAGGTTGGGAATATGGAATTTGTCTCCCAAAAATAAAAGGGAGACTAAAAACACCTAACCCCAATTATCAACTCTCTTCACAAACATTTAGACCTCTACAATAATATTTATAGGTTTATAATACATATATTAAAAAAATATTATATATAACACTATATATGATATAAATATGACCTTTTATTAACTTTTCATTAATAATTACTTGTCAAAATTCACATTTTGTGTAATAACCACTACATTTTTCATGTATGTTTTGTTTTTTTATATTCATTCATTATACTTTTATTAGAGTTCAATCATCTCTTGAATGTCAACCAAGATATAAATATAAAATATATTCATTATATATATATTTCTTGTAATCCTTTAAATATAGAAATACAAATTAAATTACATAATTCATATAGAAAGTAAGTTTTACGTATGTATGAACACTGTTTTTATTTTTTTACAACGAATAAAATAAATAAATGTAAATATTAATCCATTGTTTTATGATATATTTTTTCATATATATCATATATATTCATTAAATATTCCCACATTACCATACATTTTAAAATAAAATGAAAAATTTATCCCATCACTTCGTGTAGCTTTTATTCCACACGTACGCTTGAGCGATGTTATCGTTTTACTATGGATTAAAAGGTAGAAGGTAGATATGATATTATAATAATGGAAGTATAATTAAACCATAAATAATATATATATATATATAACACGTCATTATATCTACTAATTAAATTAGGTGATGGAAGAGGATGTACATCAATTTGTGAGGCGATAGTCCATCATACACATGATCGTTGATTTCATTTCCCATTTTATGATACATGAGATGGATATTGGTTATGAAATTAATATAATAAACTATCATTAGATGGGATATGATTATTTTTATTATATCATGAAATTTTAAGAGTATTTTAATGATTTTTAATAATAAATAAAGATATAGGACAATTAAGTCTTATACATCTTCGTCAGAGAGACTCAATAGGTTTATAACTAAAGAATTTTTAGAAGTGTTTCTTAATAAAACTAAGGTATGTATAATGTGGGAGTGGATGTGAGGAACTTATTTGGGTATATATTTTCTTATCCAAAAGGACTTAGGAGTTTTAAGGGGAGAGGATATGGGATGTCCTTTTATAAGTGGGGAAGGACCACATGGAAAATACCAGGAAATTTACCAAAAGAATCCAAAATGGTAGTCATTCTAAGCAAAATCATTCAAATTAAATTATATTAGAAGTTAGAATATTATTAGTTTTAAATATTGAAATAAAATATTATTTATAAAAGTATTTTTTTTTGGAAAAATAACCCATATATTTTGGCTTAAACCTTGGTAAACCTATTCTAACCTTAACCCCATTAATTAATTTTGTCTGCGTTTACTATTAATTTTGAACGAAAATTATGTTGAAATATTTAAATAATATTATTTATTTATATTTAAAATATGAAATCCATTTTTCCAATTTCCATTCACATAATTTCAAATATTTATTTAATATTAAAGCTATATATGTGACAAAAAAGTTGTTTCTTGAAGATAAAATGTTCTTAAGTATTGAAAGTTTTAATATCAAAATTTAGCAGAAATTTTATTCGACTGACCGAAATTGGATTAATAATAAAATAATTAAAATATTTTTTCTTTTATAAACATATTAAAAAAATTAAACATGTAAATTATTTAAAATAAATGATCGTTTTAATAAAAATATGTAATTTTACACTATTCATAGAAAAATTATTCTAGTCAAAAAATACTCAAAAAATCTTTACAATATAATTTTGAGTTTTAGGTTTCATTAATGAATTTAATCTCATATAATAAATTTCCTAACAGTGGTAGATAAATAATTTTATTTTTTTTCACAATAATTTTTAAAAATATCTTTTTAGAGAAAAAGTATTATTTTGAATAATACAAAGTATTTATTAAGAATTAAGTACTTTTTATTCAATATGTTATATATATATATATAACACCATTATAATTGATTTTTAGTATTTTGTTATTATTATTCATACCACCAAGTGTAGTGGCTATATTATAATAATCAGGTTTAAATAATAATATTAATACAATATCGCGGTTTGTTAAAACCCGATGTTTTGTGTATTATAAGATATCAATGATATAAAATCATTTCTTATAAAATATTTCATAAAATCTTGTGGTTTTATAATCCAAATGAATAAATAAATTCATTATTGAGATATGACTTTACTTATTATTGATTTACATATAGTGTATATATCTTCCATTGTAATTGTGAAAGAAGATACCTTCACATATTCGCCCTCTGGAAGAAGAAGAAGATACCCATGGAAATTAGAAATGATCAATGTTTCTTCACCCAAGGTATCACAATAATATGATTATTTAGGTTTTAGACTTAATATTAATTAATGATTAGTTTTTGAGAGAATTTTTTAAAATACAATGTATTTTGGAATGTTGGCCTGGAAATACTTACTAATTCATTTTCATAACATGTATTTTGGATATATATTAAAGATAAATATTGAAATACATTATATATAAATAATAGGAGAATTTTTTTTTAATGTTACATATATAATATATGATCCACATATATTTCACATTTTAAGGCATAAAAGTTATTTATTTATAAAATTGGAGGAAGAAGTAACTAAATTTTAAAATTATACATGAAAAAGTTTCTTTTACAATTATTTAGATGCTTATCAGATCCGAAGATGATGTTTGGAAGTACTATTTACCTAGTATATACACATTTAATTTAATATAGATTTTTTCTAATAAGATAATTTATTAATTTATCGGTTGTGTTAGACATTTTAATCAATATTTAATCCATAACATAACAGATATAGTAATATATACATTACAGTGATATACTGATACACGAATAGAAGATAATTTATTTATGTAGATAATTTTAATCTTGATGATTAATCTCTAAGAATGATTTAAAGAGATTATTATACATATCTCCTATAATTATGAAAGTAAATAATTGAAAATGTAAGATTATTATGATAAATGGTGAAGTATATGGATAAATTAAAAAATTAAAATATCCCATATTGATATGTGATATATTATATAGAGTTCATAATAAAATTTAGAAATGTAAAGAATCATATATGTTACCAAATACATTTAAAAGTATCCATAATATATAAAACAATAGAATCTGAATATGAAATTCGAATGATAAAATTGAAAGTTAAGTCAGACGATTCTATGGTAATATTTCAAGGTTACATGTATCAAGGTAGTTTTAAGATATTGTTTCAAACTGAGTCAAGAAGATTAAATGTTTAAAAGTAGTTATTCAATATGATATAGAAAAATATATTAATAGATACTCTAAAATGATAGATTACTTAACAAAACTATGAAAATGGAAGTGGTATTTGTGAAATTTGATGGGGAAGAGTTAAAGAATAAGATATCATGAAATAGAATCAATCTAAAATATTAATAACTAGGTTTCATGATAATCTATAATTATTAATCTGTTCTTTGTATGATTTGATGATCTATATTCTAAATTATTTCTTGAGGATATGTGATGTTCAAGTGATTCTATTATGCATAATACAAATTATACAAGGTATTTCAAAATAAAAAATTTACCTAGGTGCTTAAGAATAGAAGTTTCATGGTCTGTATGAGTGATAAGTGTGAAGAGAATTTCATTTCCAAAAGTTGAGTCCATTGAAATTCACAAATTATAGAAAATTGTATTTATTTACACTAATAGAAATATGGGCTTTAACGACCACATAAATCCATTTTTAAATCCCTTTAGTGTCCTCCTAGTGTCCTCCAAGTGGCGGATGTTTTTAGCTTGTCGCTAAAACATTTAGCATCCTTATTTTGGAAGACACTAAAGATCAACCCCAAAATCCAGCGATTTTCGGTCTTGGATGTAGTGGGAAACTAGGGTGACACAATGATGACATGGGAGGTTTTATAAAATCTTGGTTTACCGGCCATGGTAGATTAAAAGTGGTGGGGAGTGTTCGGGTAGGTTAGGGGCGGTCGGGGTATGGTGAGGTGATGTTAGGGGATGAACAGAGGTCTATAGAAAGTGTTCTAGAGGTCATTGGGTTGACCGTGGGTGACAAGGGCAGGGGCGGAGGTGGTGAGTGGGGGGGGGGGGTGTAGCAGGGAGGTGTTGCAGAGGTGTGACGAAGAAGACAAGTAGAAGGAAGGAAAAATCCCGCTAGTTTTTTTCAGTATTAATGTTTTCAATTTGGCAGTCGCTAATACACCCTATAGAGACCGCTAAATGGTAGCAGCGGCGGAAGGTGTGAAAAACCCCATTGTTTTTTTTGCAGTATTAGACTCCACCATTTAGCAGTCACCAATACACCCATTAGCGACCGCTAAATAAAGGTCACAAATACTCACCTGTTCCTACATGCACAAATTCTTATAATTCTGGTAGTGTTATTATAAAAAAGAAAACTTTTAAATGTAAGTATGTAATAACTATATTCAAGTCATGTTGTTTAAAAATCTAACTTTCATTAAAGGGTGAAATTTATGAAAGCATGAAATTTGGTGCACAAGGACAGTGATTCCTATAAATAAGATGTAACTTCATAATTATAGGATATATAATAATTGAAGAATATTTAGGTGATCTTTTGTAGTATATGGATTACAATAATGTATTCCTTGGGGTAACATGTTATAGACAAATAAAATTTTCAACATATTTATATGGATTGACTTATTTGAACGAGTATTATACAAAATTGTTTAATCAAAAGTACTTTGACATAAATTGCGATTCCAACAAATAAGTTTCAAATATTATTTTTTCTGAGGAACATGAAGGATTGTAACTAAATATTCCAAGTATTTCATTGATAAGACTTTATAATTTTTGAATGAGGAAGATAAAAGGCTTCATAATCATTAAGATATAAAGCTTGATATTACTATGAAAGGATAAATATCTTTATCCTTTATAATGTTTGAAATTTATAACACTTTTTAAATCTTATTATAATTTATATGTTACATCCATATAATATAATAACAATATAAAATAAAAGAAATTAAAGAAAATTATAGATTATTATGTTGATAATTCAAAAAATAAAGAGTACATGGTTGATGTGCATATATATAATTTTATACATTCATTGGAATCCAATGAACTGAGAAAATATTAAATTTTTATGTAGACACATCCAATAGAATATTGAAGATCTTATTTTGGAGATTGTGGACCACTAAAATCTATAGGCTACTAGTATTATCCAATCACAACTACTCAAGATAAGAAAGATTAACAAGGGTAAATATAATGATCTAGTAAACATATTGTTTTTTGGTGGTTATTCATTCAACCCTAGGGGTAAGGATAACAACTGACTCATTGTAATCACATACAAATCTAGTGGAATCTATGTATTAGACTCAACCATAACACAACTTGTTGTATATTCAAACATTAGGGTCAAACCTCATAAAAATATTATGTGTTCTTCTCCATTTACATTATTTGTTCCATGTGGTAGTGTATGTTGGGAGTGGATAAATAGTTCCATAAATATTAACCATGATTGAAAATTGAATATTAAAAAGGGTGTAAAATATATTTTAGAAAATCAATTAAACTATTCTACACTAATTCACCAATGTTAGTGCGATGGAAAGATCCACTTGAATCTTAACTTAATTAATTTATTCCAACTACATTGGTACATTCCCTAATGAATATTTAATATAGGGATATTACCATGTATGATTTCATATAAACACTCATCCTCATGTTTTGTGGAAATTCCATGAACCCCAACAAGAATTAGATCGATACACTATAAAAAAATTGGCATATCACCAATGTGATGTTTCTATAAAATTATTTAATCTACGTATCCTTCATTATTGGGTATGTCAACCCATATTAAAGAATTTGTTTCTAATAATAATTCTCAATAATTCAAGAATTTATATTTAATAATGGTATTATTTTTGATATGAAATCATATTTCAAACATCTAAAATTTAAACAGTCTCTATATAGAGAATGTAAATCCATTCTAAATGCCATGTAAAATTATACAATGGGAATAGTAAATATAATTTTACCTATTATTTTACCAAAAACCTAAATAAAAAAAATATACTTAAATTCAACAGAATCCCCACACTATGGATTGTTTTCATTAATAAATAAATATCCAATTCCCGATATGATGAATTAAGATTATTTTAAATTTATAGAATAAGAAGGAATTAGAAACACCAAATTAAAATAATAAATTTGTAGTTTTTGATTGGATAATTTATGTACATTATCCACTTTGTTATGAAGATCTAATTTAGTGGTTGTAAATGCATGATCCCTTCCATGATCAATTGGTTTTAGAGTTTGTTGGTTGTGACTCTCTCAATTAGCCGATGAATTTTTTCATTGATTTTTATATGACCAAATTCATTTCATTTGAATCATTGATGTATGTGAGGTTTATTAGTTGGGACCTTCTCTACCTCTATTGTGTTAACTATCCTATTCACATTTCTTCGTCAATTGTGTAGTTAATGTCCAACTCTAACACATATAATACATATTGTTGTTCTTTTTTAAGCTATTTACAAGATTATTTCATCCATAATTTAGGAATGTATGTTATTGAGATTTCTTTTTATTCATTCATGTTTTAATTAACCAACATCATTATTATATTATATCAAAATCCATGAGAATATTCATAGTATCGAATTTCAATTTCTGTATTTAGTGAATATCAAAAAATTCCCTCATATCCACTACATTCACCTATAGATAATATTTTTGAAGAATCTATTTTAATTCACTAAGGTAATGTCAATTTTAATTTCATGATCAATAATAATATCGAATCAATAGCTTGATATTCTTGTGAAATTTTCCAATACATAACAATCAATTCATAATAATTTTTTTTATCTTAACAAATTATCATTCTATTTTCATTATTTGTATTTGAGGGAAAATATTTAGTGAACAATATTTTGTTAAACTACTACAATTCCATTGATCCAATTTATCCCTTTTTATTATGTTCTTACACAAATTACAACATTTTTATGATTCACCTTATGAGAGATAAATAAAAAAAAATTCAGGCTCTATTCATTGAAGAATATAAATAATAATTTTTATTATCTTAATCCATTCATTGGAAAATATTAAACCATATGATACACTAAATGATGTTGTTCATTTTCACATTAAGGACTCGATAATAATTTTCTCATTTTTTATATGTTTTGGAGACTAACCTCGTTCATTTTATTACACATAACCTATGATTTAATACTGAATAATTTTTTCACACTATCTCCCTTCACATTTTCTAGTTCTTTAGATCAATTGATGAAGTATCCACCGCACTCATTATTAACATAGATCCTTCATGTTTTAGCTATTTAATAAAATAAAAAAATGTTATATCATGTTATAAGAAAATGTTATGAATATTTGAGAAAAGTGGCATGTGAATATGAAATATTATATCTAGGATTCCTTACTCTGGGCCACATTAAATTCAACTGATATCACTTTCACTTCTATAATGGATTATTTATATTCTGTTCACTTATTCTTCCTAATGAAATACCTAAAAATAACATAACAATGATTTGATACCAACTGAGGAGATTCACACATGAATTTTATATATATTACAGTGTTTTTCATTATTATAATGTATATCTCCCAAGTAAAAAAACCCATGATCCAAAAGGTTTACTATCATTGTATATTATCTAGATTAGCATTTTATTATAAAATAGTTCTTAAAAATTTCCCATAAAATTCTCCACATAAGATTCTCATTTAATCGTATCACATATACTACTTATATTCATTACCTAGACTAACGTATCACATAGGCAAAAAGGGTGATCTCAAATTCTTAGTTAAAAAAATAATATCAACTAGTAATTTAGGAGTAGATAATAAGCATGTGAGAAAAAATAAACATAGTTGAAATGATGAAGTAAGTGAATAATAAAATAGAATACTAGAAAATGCCCATAAAACCTAAAGATAACGTCATAGGTAATAGAATATGATTATCTAATCATAAGAATACCCTTACAAAAGTATGACATATACTATGGAATTAGAATGAGAAATCAATAAGTAATCATAAACCATATGAATATGGCACAAAAATAAGCACAAAACATCATAACATATGTCAAAGTTGTCTACTATGACCATCATAGTAATGTTTATGTGGATTAACAACCAATATACCATAATATAACGGATCAAGAATCACTACACATATCTTATAGTGGATCCAACACCAATACTCATGTCCTATAATAGCATCATGAAATATAATGCTTTCCACGAGGAATTGTAGTTATATATATTTATGAACCAACTTGTCACATAATGATAAACCATAAATCTATGTGATTTATGAAAATATTCATATATCATATTTTAAAAAACAAATAAAAAAATGGCTTGTACAACATTTTCATAGTGTTCCACTTAATAAGTGAACACGATTTAGATAGAAGGATACCCAAAATTCAATCAACCAAAAGAATCATTTCATGAGATAATTTAGAGGCTAACACATGGATACAAAACTCATATATGATATATATATACTAGAGGTATATAGGAAACTATAAGTGAATATATGTAAATATATTTCTTTATTTTTTATTAATATTGTTATAAAATCAAAGAAAAATGTCACATTCAAAATCATTTTTAAAATGATATAAGAAGAATTTTAAAATGATATTTTCAAATAATAAATAAAAATATTGGAACCTCACCATGAAAAAAATGAAAATTATAAGAAACATGTATTACAAGTAACAATTTGGCATAAAATGGAATGAGATACAATTTAGTCATTTTACTAGTTTTAAAATAACCCAAATCAATGAAAGAGATAAAAAATCATACAATTAATATAATTATAGAAAAATAATTAATTTAAAATATTTATTATGTATATATATATATATTTCAAAATAATGAAACAAAAAATTTGATGTAAGAAATAACATGGATATGGGGGAGAAATAACAAACATCAAAGATGTGAATTATTTTTAACAATGTTTTATTTTTCAAGAAGTAAGAAATAAATTAAAGAAATAGATCTTAGAATGAAAAAGTAATTTTCTAAAAAATAGATGAGATTTCATATGATATAGAGTAGTGGTAGGATATATCTAACATAGAATAACAGATTTAAATAACCAATATCATGACTCAAGGAAGTGAGATTACAACCTAAAACATTACATGTCACTGATTCATTCATTATTAAGCACCCTCTAATATCTTATATAATCAGTATAGATTAATTATTCATATATAAAAGAAACTTATTTATATTTAATTAAATCATTAAATTTCATTTTTAATTTCTTATTAACCACATATTAATAATAAATTTCTAAAATTAATATTCAACTGTTACCTATTTCGTTAATAACATCATTCGTGTTTGTTGTAAAACCAAACCAAAATAATTGTGTGATAATGAAAAAATGAGTAATAAGATTTTATTTTAATATTATAACATAATTTTTTCAAGATATGTAATGAGTTAAATTATAATTTTTTTACGTTTTGAATTTGATGAAAGAATTGGATGATGACAAAGATAAAGAAAAAATATTATGGAGAAGATAACACTTACATAGAAAGGTTTGATATTTTTTTAGATATACTCATAGAAACAAAGGAATAAGGACTCCTTATGACCAAAAGGAACCTAATAAGGGATTGTATTAATAGATAGCTAATTAAGGAATGGATTCTAGGGAAAAATAAACGAATTTTATGGATTGTGATTGGAGGAAGGTATTTATATGAGTGGTGAGTGAAATCCCATGGAATTAATTATTCAATATTGTATAATTATATTATATAAAGTGATCTAATACAAAAATAGAGACTCATTGTCTCTTTTAATTCTTCATTATAAATAATAGAAAAAAATCGGTCCTAGATCACTAATATGGTCTAATTTGGCCAAGATTACATATTTCTATTGTCATATTCACCATGTTCTACAATTTTTCGAAAATTTACTATTTTACCAAAAAAATACAATGATTCAAACCTTCTATAATTTTAAAATCCAAAATATAAATATGGAATCAAATATTATAAATTCAACCACTAAATGAAATGTCAATTTTGAAATAAAAATAAAAAAGGCTTAAATTTGGTTTTGAAAATGTATTTTTTTACCATTGAGTGATTTATTCTAATTATTTAACACATTAATAGTAATTAAGTGGGTTCTATATTAAATTTGAATCCTACTATATCATCAATCCATTTAGTTAATTAATATAAACTACATAACAAGTAGAAAACATTTTGTCATAAAATACTTTTTTTAAACATGAAATGATTTAATTCCAATTTCATAGTTATTTTTCTACTTTCCATTCATTTCATTTTATCAACCAATTTTTATTAACATAATTATTTTAATTTAGTAAATATGTTTAAATCATTTTTTAATTAATAAATTTAATAAAAAATAAAAAATTGTAAAAAGATAATAAATACTACTAATAATAAAATTATTTATTTATTTATTAAAATATCATCTAATATATAAAAAATTACATGTTTATATCTTCCTAAAATTTATATAAAAAAATTTATGAACTATATATTAGTACTAATGGTGAGACGAGATATAGTTTTAGTACTAGGTGGTGATTTAGTTAGCTTGGATCAATTTTTGATTTACATAAACTTGAACTTCTCTCGTAGACCTTTCGATCAGGCCATATATGTAAACAATTATCTTGAAATTGGTCAAAGTAAAACCCTAGTTATGATACTTCCTTCTGATGCTATGATAAATTAACCAAATATAGAAGACTTTTACTACCTGATATCATGATTTATTTTATTCTAAATTAAATATATAATATTATTACTTCTATTTATACACAGGATATCAAGGAATATATTATAATTTATATATTTTAACTTAGTATCAAATTTTATTTCTACTAGACATAAAATTTAATTCAATTATTATTCTTATATAAATTAATGATATATATCAATTGGATATATAATACCAACAACATATATGCACAACGAGAATATTACACCATCCATATTACCAATGATCATGTAAAAAATTATTATATCATATTCACATATATAACCATATATACATCAAAAAAAATAATTCATCCAATTCTATAATGTTTTTATTAAGTTTTTTTATTATATTGATAATGTTTTATATTTTTTATATAGTTATAATTATAGAAAAAATATCTATTGATGATTTAAGGGATGATAATTAAAACCTTTTAGTTTATTATTAACCTGTGCATTTCATCATTTTTAACTTTTCTTAATTATGGTTCTTTCGTTATACTATGGTTTATTTTATTTTATATAGTAATATTATTCCTAATAAAGTAAGTCAATGTTCATTTTTTCTGTATTCCATGTAAAAATACATATCCAGAAAATAGGGATTATTAAAAAAATCAAAATAAAAACATGGAGTCTTATAGGAAATTAGAGGGATATAGATATTTTTTTGGTCAAAATGAAATAAATCATGGAACAATGGACATTTAAACATGTTGTTATAAAATGGATTAGCATAGTCTCATTTTGTTTTATGAGTTAAACTATTATTAGAGAAGGTAATGTTTTAATTTCTATAGAAAAATAAAATATTGGGGAATTGTGGATTATTATAAAAGTTTTACGAAAGGTGTCTTGTTATAGTATTAGATGTCGGGTCAAGAAGGAAAATTTTTGACCATAACGAGAAGGATGTGGAAAATTTATATATCTCTATAACTTGTTATTAACACCCTGAGGATTTAGGTTGTGCAGTAGTTTTATAATTGTAGATATTTTCAAAGGAGATTTCATGATATTATTTGAAGAGTTTTTATTGAGATATTTCTATTATTTTTATAGGAAAAAATTAATTACACAATGATTATTAATGACATTACATATTTATTTTGAGTCAGAATATATTTTATTTTTGAATTTAATTTTAAAATAAAAAAATCATTAAATTAAAATATGGAACTATTAAAATAGATTTAGTGAAAAATAATTCAATGATTTTTCTAAAAATATTTGAGGAAATTTGAAATATTTTGGATAGATAAACATGGATATTTTTAATTGAATCTAGAGAAATAATTTATCATATGAAAAAAATAAGGGATAGATTCTAGAATTGAATTTCTTGGATAGAGAGAAAGTGTTAATATAGAATTATAAGAGTTATTTACAGGAAACATGTGTAGTGAATCATGTTCATGGTGTAAATTCTTGTTCTAAATTTTTAGATGATCAAGGTATTAACATTGAGGAACAGTGATTTTTTTAGGTTAGGAGAGTGATTCATTCCCTATCATTGTGAGTGTTAGAAACCTAAATCAATAATAAGTTTCATATTATTACTAATTATTTAAAATGTTCTTATGTATATTATTTTTATTGTATATTGTATTTAATTTTTGTAAAATTATCCAAAAAACAACATAAATCATTGGGTGATATCCAGGTTAAAATAAAACACAATCTACCATAATAGGTTAATATTCGTGCATTCGTGGAATATCATTCGATGTGTTCATGAAAAAACGTGGATTAAAAAAATTCTAATCATCATGCTTAGTGTATTGCATCATATACAATCTCAATACTCATAACACCACACTAAAAATTATATGGACCATATTTATTTCCATAAAATTATATCTTAGAGCTATAATCCATTGAAAATGACTATATTTCATATTGGTTCTTGAATATATGGAAGGGACCAAGGAATAAAAAAATAAGGCTAACCCAAGAAGTATTTCATATAATAAACTTTACTTAGAAAATATTCAAGCCCAAATAATGACATAACATTAAGTCAACCCCAGTAGTATCTCATAATTAATTTCAAGACATCAAATTTTTTTCAGGAAATCATCAAAACAGTTTATTTTATAGGCATTCCTTTTAAAGTATATTTAAAAATATTTATTAATATATGATAATTAATTAATATTAATAATACATTTTCAATATATAAACTCATTATATAATATCCTTTTATTTACCTAGAAAATAAACATTTTCACATAACAATTTCATAATACATTATATAATCTCAAACACATTCTATTGCATGTATAATAGAATGTTTTCAATAATAATTACAACCCATTTAATTCCATTAAAATATCAAAATTATTATTCCACCTTTTCAAAAAGTTTAACTATCAATAAGTTCTCTAGTTAACAATTTATCCTCCACTAAAATAATTATAAAATTTAATAATCCATTCATAACATGTAAGATATGTTTATATCCTTCCATTAAATAATCAATTTCATAAATAAATAATTTAAATAGAAAAATATTTACTAGAATGTAGATAAATTTTAAAAAAATCATTAATGGAAACTACGAGAAAAGATTCTCTTTTAAAAGATAATTTTTAATAGTCTTTACATTATTAGGAAATAATTTATCCAAGCCATGAAATTTTATCTGTATTATGTCATTTTATCCAAAAGGTTGGTGTACTATTTAGAAAATAGTTTTTGAGAGAACATGTGGGTTACTAATATTTTATTTAATGTTTTAAATAACGCTTTAACTCATGCAATTTAAAATCTGAAAAAATTTATTTTCACATCCAATTTATCCACTGACCTTGACATGCCACAGGATATCCTATTTATCCTTACCACTTTAATTTGGATACCCTCAATGTTAATTTTGAGTGAGATTCTCTAATATAGGCACTCTCTTAGTCTTAATATTATTTATTCATATCTTATTATTCCATTTATTCAATGACTGGACTTCTCCCATGAAACGTAATGGGATTTTCATCAATTAGAATAGTTTATGGTGGGTTCTAATAAAATGTTTTTTCTTGGGATTATAAATCATGGGTTCAATCAGGGTTGAGAAAGCTTCATCATTGGTGATTCAGTTTAGAATTACTTCATAATAGTTACCTCATATTTGAGTTAGGTTTTTTCTGCATCTCCTTTAAATTGTATTCCATTGAATGAATAAATGTTTTTCGAGACTTATTTTGTTACATGAAATACATATGTGATAACATGAATGTTTTTTATATATGTTTTGAGGGTTTTCCAATAATGAATATTGGGTTTGAATGGTTTTCTTGGGTTTTAAGGTGTTGTTTGTAAAGACCTGAAATTTTTAATAAATCTTGTTTCCTAATTTTATGTGTTATTTCTATACTCAACAAAAATGTTTCATTTGATAACATGATTATAATTAAAACGAGACTGTTGGGTTTAGACGGTTATATGACCATTGGTTAATATGACTATTGGAAACTAAATGTTTTGATTATTGTCTCTAAATACAAGTAATCTTGGTTAATTATTATAGAAAGAAGATTCGATGGCCTCACCCAGTAGTATTGGACCAATCGAATCCCATCTAACAGAAGTTGGGATGGAGGTAGCACCACTGGGCTTTGATCTGGACCAAACCCAAGCTGAACTTCATCATGTGAAGCTAGAACGGAATCTCCTTTGCGAGAAGTTCAAACTAATAGAAATTACTACTCGTGCGATGTTAGCCAAGCCTCCCCCAGATTCTCTCACCTTAGCACACCTTACACTTAGGTCCTATGCTGGTATGATAAGGGGCTATGTAAGGAGACTGTAACTGCCTTGTGTAATCCTTTGTTTTAAATAAAAATTGGGATTTCTTCTTATGATGAAGTTTATGAATTTTTAAATGACCGGATAAATATAGTATCCATATTTTTGAAGAATTTTAGAAAAATGATATTTTAAAAATGTTTATGTAAACCTTAAATAATTAAAAATATGTAATGATTTTCGAAAAATGGACTTCTAAAATTATGTTAAGTATGAAATTTAGAGTCTAATAAGATCAATTTGATTTTTGATGAACAGTAAATTATGAATAGTGATTTTATGATTAGGATTAGTTATTTGTCCAAATGGATTAGTAATCTCACTTAAAAAAGTATTAATATAATCTAGGCACCTTGATTAAGTAATGTGATTCAATAAAATAGTTAAATAACGGTTTCATAAATTATTATTCAAGTATTATTTTTTTCAGGTGAATAGTGTTTTCTAATTAAAAATTAAATTAAAAATATATAGAAAATTATTTTTATAAAATGGATTTCATTTTTGAACTCGGAGCATCGATATTATGTTAAGGTAATTTTTGGGGTTTTTTCTGAAAAAATTAAATTTTCGGGGAATAGTGTTTTTATTTAAAAATTAAATTAACATTATATAGAAAATTATTTTTATAAAATGGAGTTCATTTTTGAAATCATAGCATTGATATTTGGTTAATGTGAAATTTTGGGATTATTCTGAGAAAGTTGAATTTTCGATTAATCGTGAAAATACAGTTTTTAAGTTATGGGTGTTTAATGACATCATTAAATGATGTATTAAGTATTTAATCAATATGGTCGACTTATGAGTAGTAAGATAATGTATGAGGTGTCTCAAGTGGCCAATACCATGGGCAAATACCATGGGCATGCCCATGGTTTTTCCAAAACCACTAATGTGGTGTCCCTTGGCCATTAATGCCTTGTCCCCTCACTTTCCCTATAAATACCAAGCCATCCTCTCATCCATTCGACTCCCCACTCTTCCCCAATGAAGTTCCGGTCTCATTACCTCCCAAGGATTCCTCCCAAGGTGCCCCCTGTCCCTCAAGGGCCCAACCATTGAGTTTTAAGAGTTGCGTTTTAAGGTAAGGGATCTGATCTGTCTCTTTCTTTTCAAGAAATCTCTTTTATGTAATTTCTTTTATGCTCCATGTTCTTATGTTAGAGGGTGTTATTTTATACTCCTCTTACTGGACTTTTCATGTTCACATAATGAGAGATCCCCTCTTACTCTCATTATTTAGTTTTATGATGTTTTAAGTGGCGTCGTTAGGTTGCCAAAATCTTAGTAACAGATTCTTTCTCCCTTTTCATTTTTCAAGATCTATTTTCATGTAATGTATTTCAAGTTCATTTTTATTATGTTGGGGTATGATCTATAAATTTATCATACTGATCAATTATGATCATATGATGAGATACCCCATTTGATCTCTTCAATTCAGTATTTTGATGTTTTAAGTGGCGCCGTTAGGCTGCTGAATGTTTAAGGGATTCTTTCACCCTTCTCATCTTCAAGTTCTATTTTCTTGTCAAGTATTTCAAGTTCCTTTTTATTATGTTGGGGTATGATCTCTATATATATCATACTGATCTTTTATGATAATTTGATGGGAGACCCTATTTGATCTCTTCAATTCAGTATTTTGATGTTTTGAGTGGCGCTGTTAGGCTGCCGAATTTCTAAGGGGTTCTTTCACCCTTCTCATTTTCAAGATCTATTTTCATGCCAAGTCTTTCAGGTTCATTTTTATTATGTTGGGGTATGATCTCTACATCTATCATACTGATCATTTATGTTCATATGATGAGAGACCCTATTTGATCTCATCAATCCATTTTTGGACGTTTTAAGTGACGTCGTTAGGCTGCCGAATTCTCATAAGAGAAATCTTATTTTTGTCTTCCTTTCAAGATCTTCATTTAATAAGGTATATCATTCTTATTTCATTAACATGTTCTTAAATCCTTTATATTTTATTTATCTACTGTTTTATGGGTCATTTATGAATGTTTTACCCATGTCCCCTCTCTTTTCAATGTTTTCTAAAACCCCGAAACATAGTCGTTATGCTGCAGAATTACCGTCTCAAAATGTATCTCTTTTTTCTAAAGTTATTTTATTTTAATAAGTGAATACTAAAAGCTCTATATTATATAGGGGTATTCACATATATACCAATTTGTTATATTTTATATTCTGGGATTTACATACATGAGACCCGCTCTCCCTTTTAATTGGTTTAAAGTGACATAAAGATCATGTCTTTAAAGCAGTTTTTAAAACGTTATGATTATTAAATGAAACCCATTTATTTTATGCTATATGGGTTGTTTATGAAATTATTTATGATGATATATGTGGCTCACATGATAATAAAGACATTTCAAGGGTGTGCCCAGATAGCACTCCAATGCATTGGGTAAAGACTTAATCTCTAGAGATGACTTTTTAGACTGATACCTTGGTGAATAACCTTGGTAATTTTTAATGACACCTTGGGGATGGACCTTGGTGAAATGAAATGATTGTCAATATTAAATGTTCCAGCCACATCTTCAAATTATGAAAATGTTATTTTTATTATGATACGCCTCATAATTTCTTTATCATGCCTTAAAGTTATTTTCATGACTTTATTGATGTATCTCATGTTCATATGTAAAATTTTTTTCTTGTTTCCCTTACTGGGCTTTCTGCTCACCCATTCTTTTGATGTATGTCCCCAGGTTATGAGATGCAGTAATGAACCTTGGATGAACTTAAGGATAAGCCTTTCAAGTGTTTAAGAAGAATGTTATATGTTGTTTTCATGTATTATGTTCCTGGTTTCCAAGACACTAAACTTTAAAGATCCTCAGTTTTGAGTAATGTAATAAAAGTTTATGTTATAAAAAGGCGGGATGCTATAGTTGGTATCAAAGGATGGTTTAGTTATTTGTGGAAATTAGGACATTAAAAATTTAAGAAGAAGCCTATAGAAAAGTTAAAATATACGAAATCTTCCTGGTATTTTGGTGAGTA
This sequence comes from Viscum album, assembly GCA_963277665.1. Taxonomy (NCBI): domain Eukaryota; kingdom Viridiplantae; phylum Streptophyta; class Magnoliopsida; order Santalales; family Viscaceae; genus Viscum; species Viscum album. The sequence goes on from OY728125.1 coordinate 2,051,123,792, forward strand.
TTGAGTAAGGGGTTTCCAAGCAAATACATCCCTATCTGGATATGAGCAGGTAGAGGTGGATTTGGCACATATGTACATAGGGGTAAAACCTGAAAACCCCGCTTTGAGCTAGACTCGAACGGGAACTGGTACACGACAACGGGCCTTGCTGCACTCTTGGTTACGACACTCCCGGGGGATATGCTTTGGTAAATTCATAAGCTTAGTATGAACCATTGTTAAAGGAACAAATATAAAATAAAATAAGTTTCACATAAGAATATATGATCATGGATAACCTATATGCGAATCTAGGGCATCACAATCTAGGGTATACTTTTCTTCTACAAGTTATCCTTATATTCTTTCAGTTCCTTTTCATGATTATTGGCTAAGTATTCAATCCCCTAATTATACTTTATTTTCGTAGTTAATGGCGGGAAATGGAAGAACATGTCCCAACAACCAATGTGATCTGAAATGCGACGATTGTCGTATTAATATGACATGGATGATTAGGGGATTAAAATATGATTATTATTTTGGAAGACGTTCACTATTTTGGGGACCCTATATGATCGAGGTAAAGAGATTACTATGGTATTTTCATTGAGGAGTAAGTTTGACTTATATTTTGAAGAATCGATGAATTTAAGGTGGACTTATAGTAATTTAGGTTACATATGGGAATGATTAACCTATCTTGGGTAAATTATGTTTAGGTTATCTACTTTTGTTATAAGATGTTAGGAGTGGTTGATGTTATTTGGAGATAAACAATGAAGTTTATTTTGAAAGACTATTTTATCAAGTCCTTCTTGTATTTGGGTTCTAATATTAGTTTGGTTTATTTTGAGGAATTTTAATGACCGTTATTTATGGAATGGTCAATGATGAACTATGGGTAATACCATGGAACTTTGAAAATTTAAAAGTAGTTTCCATTCCTATGGGGTTCTTTCTTTTTGAAGAATTTTTTTACCTTACCCTTTCTATTTTTGGGATAATGTTTAAAGATAGAAGAAATAGATACCTAACCTTTTGTGGATTATGTGATTCTCTAGAAGATGATTCTTGTGTTTTGATGAGACCATGTAGTTTTGAATGCTCATAGTTTGGAGAAAAGATTAGATTTAGGTAAAAACTTATTAAAGGGTGAAACTCTACATGAAGATAGGTATATTTTCTTCGGTTTTTTGTTTTATGTTGTAAATGAATTCCTCAAAATTATGAAAAGGAACGTAAAACAAAAACGTTTTTGGTTTACGTTTCTTACTAGGTAATCAAAGACCGTTTTCACACATCATGATTTTGGGATTTTCTTATGGTTAACTTTCTCCTAATCATGTTCTCTATCACCCTCCCCCAGAACTTGACCCTTTGTTTTTCTTCCATGTCCATGTTTTCATACATGGAATCCTAGTGTGGGTTAACTCGAGTGACCTTTGTACTTCCCTTTATTTACTTTAAAGTAATAATTTTTCTGACTCCGTTTCCGATGTGGGACTTTCAATGAAATTTCAAAACCCAATTTTTAAAAATTGTGAGGACGCCATTTCTTAATGGGGGAAGAATGTAACGACCAGAAATTTTGAATAAATCTTGTTTCCTAATTTTATGTGTCATTTTTATACTCAACAAAAATGTTTCATTTGATAACATGATTATAATTAAAATGAGACCGTTGGGTTTAGACGGTTATATGACCATTGGTCAATATGACCGCTGGAAACTAAAAGTTTTGATTATTGTCTCTAAAAACAAGTAATCATGGTTAATTATTATAGAAAGAAGATTTTATGGCCTCACCCAGTAGTCTTGGACTGATCGAAGACCATATAACAGAACTTGGGAAGGAGGTACCACCACTAGGCTTTGCTCTGGACCAAACCCAAGCTGAACTTCATCGTGTGAAGCTATAACAGAATCACCATTGCGAGAAGTTCAAACTGATAGAAATTACTTCTCGTGCGATGTTAGCCGAGCCTCCCCCAGATTTTCTCACCTTAGCACACCTTACACTTAGGTCCTATGCTGGTGTGATAAGGGGCTATGTAAGGAGACCGTAACTGCCTTGTGTAATCCTTTGTTTTAAATAAAAATTCGGATTTCTTCTTATGATGAATTTTATGAATTTTTAAATGACCGGATAAATATAGTTTGCATATTTTTGATGAATTTTAGAAAAAGGATATTTTAAAAATGTTTATTTAAACCTTAAATAATTAAAAATGTGTAATTATTTTCAAAAAATGGTCTTCTACAATTGTGTTCAGTACGAAATTTAGAGTCTAATAAGATCAACTTGATTTTTTGATGATTATTATTTTATGAATAGGGATTTTATTATTAGGAGTATTAATGTGTCCAAATGGATTAGTAATCTCACTTAAAGAACGTATTAATATAATCTAGGCACCTTGATTAAGTAATGTGATTCAATAAAATGGTTAAATAACGGTTTCATAAATTATTATTCAAGTATTAGTTTTTTCAGGTGAATAATGTTTTTTAATTAAAAACTAACTTAAAAATATTTAGAAAATTATTTTTATAAAATGGATTTCATTTTTGAACTCAGAGAATCGATATTATGTTAACGTAATTTTTTGGGTTTTTTCTGAAAAAATTAATTTTCAGTGAATAGTGTTTTTATTTAAAAATTAAATTAAAAATATTTAGAAAATAATTTTTATAAAATGGAGTTAATTTTTTAAATCAGAGCATTGATATTTGGTTAATGTGAAATTTTGGGATTATTCTGAGAAAGTTGAATTTTCGATGAATAGTGAAAATACAGTTTTTAAGTTACGGGTGTTTAATGACATCATTAAATGATTTATTAAGTATGTAATCAATATGGTCGACTTATTAATAGTAAGATAAGGTATGAGGTGTCCCAAGTGGCCAATACCATGGGAAAATACCATGGGCAAGCCCATGGTTTTGCCAAAACCACTAATGAGGTGTCCCTTGGCCATTAATGCCTTGTCCCCTCACTTTCCCTATAAATACCAAGCCATCCTCTCATCCATTCGACTCTCCACTCTTCCCCAACGATGTTCCAGTCTCATTACCTCTCAAGGAGTCCTCCCAAGGTTCCCCCAGGCCCTCAAGGACCCAACCATTGAGTTTTAATAGTTATGTTTTAAGGTAAGGGATCTGATCTCTCTCTTTCCTTTCAAGAAATCTCTTTTATGTAATTTCTTTTATGCTCAATGTTCTTATGTTAAAAAGTGTTCTTTTATACTCCTATTACTACCCTTTTCATGTTAACATAATGAGAGATCCCCTATTACTCTCATTATTTCGTTTTATGAAGTTTTAAGTGGCACCGTTAGGCTGCCGAAAGTTTTGTAACGGATTCTTTCTCCCTTTTCATTTTTCAAGATCTATTTTCATGTAAAGTATTTCAAGTTACTTTTTATTATGTTGGGGTATGATCTCTAAATTTATCATAATGCTCATTTATGATAATATGATGAGATACCCCATTTGATCTCATCAATTTAGTATTTTGATGTTTTAAGTGGTGTTGTTATGCTGGTGAATGTTTAAGGGATTCTTTAACCCTTCTCATTTTCAAGTTCTATTTTCTTGTCAAGTATTTCAAGTTCATTTTTATTATGTTGGGGTATGATCTCTATATCTATCATACTGATCTTTTATGATCATGTGATGAGAGACCCTATTTGATCTCTTCAATTCAGTATTTTGAAGTTTTGAGTGGCGCCGTTAGGCTGCCGAATTTCTAAGGGGTTCTTTCACCCTTCTCATTTTCAAGATCTATTTTCATGTCAAGTCTTTAAAGTTCCTTTTTATAATGTTGGGGTATGATCTATACATCTATCATACTGATAATTTATTTTCATATGATTAGATACCCTATTTTATCTCATCAATCCATTTTTGGACGATTTAAGTGATGCCGTTAGGCTGCCGAATTCTCATAAGAGAAATCTTATTTTTATCTTCCTTTCATGTTCTTCGTTTCATATGGTATATCATTCAAATTTCATTACCATGTTCTTAAATGCTATTATATTCTGTTTCTATACTGTTTTATGGGTTATTTATGAATGTTTGACCCATGTCCCCTCTCTTTTCAATGTTTTCTAAAACCCCGAAACATAGCCGTTATGCTGCAGAATTTCCATCTCAAAATGTATCTCTTTTATCTAATGTTCTTTTATTTTATTAAGTGAATACTCAATGATTTATCTTATATAGGGGTATTCACATATATACCAAGTTTTTATATTTTAAATTCTGGGATTTACATACATGAGACCCGCTCTCCCTTTTAGTGGGTTTAAAGTGACATAAAGATCATGTCTTTAAAACAGTTTTTAAAACGTTATGATTATGAAATGAAACCCATTTATTTTATGCTATATGGGTTGTTAATGAAATGATTGATGATTATATATGTGGCTCACGTGATAATAAAGACATGTCAAGGGTGCGCCCAGATAGCGCTCCAATGCATTGGGTAAAGACTTGATCTCTAGAGATGACTTTTTAGACTGATACCATGGTGAATAACCTTGGTAATTTTTAATAACACCTTGGGGATGGACCTTCGTGAAATGAAATGATTGTCAATATTAAATGTTGCAGCCACATATTCAAGTTATGAAAATGTTATTTTTGTTATTATATGCCTCATAATTTCTTTCTCATTCCTTAAAGTTCTTTTCATGACTTTATTGATGTATCTCAAGTTCATATGTAAAATGTTTCGCTTGTTTCCCTTACTAGGCTTTCTGCTAACCCTTTCTTTTGATATATGTCCCCTGGTAATGAGATGCAGTAATGAACCTAGGATGAACTTAAGGATAATTCTTTCAAGTGTTTAAGAAGAATGTTATATGTTGTTTTCATGTATTATGTTCCTGGTTTCCAAGACACTAGACATTAAAGATCCTCAGTTTTGTGTAATGTAATAAAATTTTATGTTATAAAAAGGCGGGATGCTATATTGTTGGAGTTAAAAGTTTCTTCAAATTTCTAAGAGGAGTTCTTTAAAAAAATTTAACCCTATTTGGGTCCATGTAAATGGAGAGAGTGTTCTCTTAATGATTTTTTGAAATGAAATTGTTGGTATTAGGATTTGAAAGGGTATTTTAGTAAAATAGAGACCAGTTTTTGATTAGTTTTCAAATGTTGGTTTACATGTGTTAAGTGTTAAATGTAATTGTAATTATATTTTAAATTATTTATAAATAATTTCGACTAGCTTGACATCCTATAATTATAGTCTCCAATCCATGATTGGAACTTTCATGGTTTCTTATTTAAATTTGTGAGCCCATTGATTGATCCCTTGAATTTATTTCTAGTTATAAGTTTATTCCCCCTAGGGAAAATTTTTATATAAATATTTTCTTAATACTTATCATTTATTGGATGAGAAGAAGTTTATTTCATGAAATGGGGTGTAGTGTTATATTTGGGATTTTAAATATTTTGATTATTTATTAATCATATAACAATTTTGTTGATTATTAGTTTCTCACCTCTACTTTGACTTGTCATGGGAACCTGGGTTGCTAATATAAGTCTTAGATACAAGTTGCAATAGTGTGGTATTACCCATTAGGTATTTTCATATGAGGATCCTTCCCTCTAAGGGGTTTCATTATTCTTGGTGACCCTCATGTGGATGCAATATAAATATTTCCCAGTTTCAGTTGGAATCCCAATATAGAGTTTACCAAATGATACCAAATATAATGTCATTCTAGTTAGAGATAAATTTTTTTCCAAGATACTTGATCATTTTTAGGAATTCATTACAAGATTGTGTGATACCCTTAAATTTTATCCCTTAACTGTTGATTGTTTATTGGATCCATTAATTCATATGGATATATAGAAATGTTTTATGAATATATGGGTGCATTTTTTATTTTTTACCTTATAGTTATGGTTTTTATTTTAATTATAAAATTGGATTTTTTAAATGATTTTGTAGGTGTTTTTTCAAATAAATAGATATTCATTTTAACTGAAAGGGTATTTGAGGATGGTTTCCATGTGATTTTATTCATTTAATAAAAAGGGAAAAAAATTTAATAAATGATAATGGGTTTTAGTTTTATGTACTTATATATGAAAAACATATTTTCTATTTATGTTCAAAATATAATTAAGGAAATTATAATTTGAAATGAAATGACACAAAATATGTATTGATATACTACTGGGTTTGTTTTTGTTACACCCTACAAACACCACTCGATGTACACAGTTCTTAATTAATTCTTTCATGTATAATGGCCATTGTCAGGTCTTCCATGATTTTTATTCTTGTTGACTTTGGTGGTTTGATTAGATCATGGTGTGTAACCATAGGTCATAAAGATACTCTTGGGTATAAAATTGATTTCTTTTGTTTTTTTGATCATAAGTTATATCCCTTCTTGGATATGTTTTTATTTGAGTTTGATTTTTATTTTTATTCATACTTTACAATAATTTTTCCCTTTTAACATGAATTATACTTTATTATTATTTTCAAATGTTTGAGTTACTCTGATTTATTTTTTTTACATTGAATCTATTAACTATTATTGCACGGATGTGAACATTATGTAAGGGGAATGATGATTTATTAGGTGGATCCATGGGAGGATCAAATTATTGAGAGGGTGAAACCTATCCTAATGTTTCGTTCTTGATTCCCACGAATTGGTTTTATCCCATTAGGGTCGAGAATTCCCTCCATACATAGTTCCAGTTTGGGAAGAATACTAGTTTTAGGGGTTGCTTGGGTTGATTCATTACTAATTGTGTTGGAGATTAGGTTTCATAAAATCATTCATCTCAAAAATAACACTTTTAAAATGGGATTTCAGGTAGTATGGAAATGGATTATTGAGACTTTAGATGTAGGTGTGAGGAGTTTTTTTAGTTAATTTTTATATCATTCCTTGATTCATAAGGCAAATTTATGTTAATATCTTAAAATTCATGTTTTCTATGATTATAATCAATTTTTTTCATGTCTGATTGTATGATTTGATCCCCAATGAATATATTAATGAATTTTGGGGGTTTTGTGGAGATTTTGGGGTGAAAATGGTTAGAGAACTTGATATTTCTGATGACATCACACAGTCTTGAATTTTTTTTAGAGATTATGTGTATGATTATACACTATAATAGTGGATTATACATAGTTGGAACTCAGTTCACCCGACCTTGTATCCAAACCATGCATAGTTAATCTTTTACCCCATGTTTAATATTTTGCATCACTAACTTTTAAAATTGACATTGGTGGTGCCTACTATTTTTTTAAATAAAATTAGACGGATAAAATGGTGGTTTAATTTTATTGGATGGTTTCCATAACCAATTTGTTGTGTCTTAAATTTTTTTAATGGGTTTTGAAAATTAGGTTCTGTGTTTGGAAAATTTATTTTTGAATGGAATACTGGGTTATATGGATTGATTGAAATTCAATACTAGTTTCATTATAGAATAAAATAACTTTTATACTTTTTAAATTTTTAAATGTGGTTTCCCTTATCGTTATGGTTTTTCTTTTAAAATTTTTAGATGAAATGAAATGATGATTTTACATAATATATTTGTATTTTAATTTTAGTGTTTTTGATTAATTTAAAGTTGAATTTTGAAAAAATAAAAAATGACTTATAATGGATTAATTTTAATTCAAGATGAAATTTATATTTCATTCTATATATGTTTTTTATTTAAAAGTTATTTGGGTGTTTTTGTGAATCCTTTATAGAAATGTAATTTTAAAGCAAATGTATTTATATATAATATTTATAATTTAAATATGTATTCAAAATAAGTCTGTTTTTATTTAATTTGTGTTTTTATTTGGAAAATAAATGTTAAAACCCTTCAAAATAGAGTTTAGTTTAAAGAAAATAATGATCTAAAAATATGTTTATTCTGGTGGCATGTATGTTTGGATTTATCCCTTAGTGTTTCTATTGACTATTATTTATTTTATTCTGGAAATGAGAATTAATTATATTCATGTTATATATTTTTTAGTTTTTCTTCCCATGATGGTTCTTAGTTGAAGTAAAAAAATCTATTTCCATGGATAAACCCTAGAGTGAATCCTTTGGTTTTTTGGTCTCTCTCTTTCAGTGGAATGCTTTTCCCAAAATCAAAAGGTAATGGTATTTCTAGAATCACCTCTTATTTAATTCTTATTTGGTATCCTTTCATTCATTTCATAGTGAGCAGGGTCCTCATGAGTTTATATATTTTTAGAAAATTTTAATGAAAATCTGATAGGTTGAGATTTCTATAGGGGTTTGGGTGATTATGGAATATTTTGGGATGATACTTGTGTAGTTGAAATGGATTACTAATTTTGTGATAATTTTTAAATCATTAATATTTTCATCATTTATTTGGTATTGTTAATGTTTTTTGGAATACCCTGTGGGTTTTTACCATATTTTAAGAGGTTTGAGTTTGATGCTTCCTCCAGTTAGATGTTCCTTAGGTTGGACATGGGTGACTTTTAGGACTATGTGATTTGAGTTACTATGATAGAATTTTGAACTAGTTGAGATCATCATTATTAATCTTTTTACTTGGATATGGTTGGGTACACTAATATATGATAACTTAGATATGAAATAATTTATTCCCCTTCCACTTAGCTATGACCCACGGTCTAGACCCATGTAGTTTCTTTTTTAAGCACATTTTGATGGATATTCATTCCCTGTTTTAGGTATATGAGAGGTGTTCGATTTGGGTGACCTTGTTTACCCATAATTTTCATGTTCTTTGGTTAGTCACATTTTTTTATTTGATTATGTCATATTATTTTTGGTTATAATTGATGTTGGTATGTGTTTTTGACCGATGATTCATGGAATTATTGTGGTTTTTGTGATGTTATCATTTTTTATTCTCATCTGATATTTTCAGTCATTTATGCCAAATTTAGATGAATTCTAAATGTAAGGGTAACCTAGTATAGGTTTCCACATTCAAAGAGTTATGTATAATTTTTATGGGTTAGTTAATTCTTGTACACGATCATTAATATTTTAGAAATAATCTCGTTGTCATGTAGAATTAATCTTGTGAGGTGTTTCCTAATTTGTAGGAACATTGTGAAATTTTCCTTAACCTAAACACCTCAAATACCTATGTTATTATTTTTTTCTTATAATTATTCAACTTTAATAAATAAAAATATGTTGGAAAAAAGAGGACTTTGGAGATAAATTTTGATATATATGTGTCATTTTTTATTATTTGATATTATTTTATCCTATCATGGGAAATTTTAGTTTTTTAGATATTTTCCAAAATAATTTCTTTTTCCAAATTCTCTATGTCTACAATTTTCCCACATGGTTTATGGAAAACTATGTGATTAATTTTATATATAGAGGTTATAAGTTCCTTTTCTTCAACACAATACTATTCTAATTTTCTAGAACATGTTTTAGCCATTACTATATGAGTCCAACATTGTGAATATGAATTTGAGAATGGCTTGAACACTGTTAGTATAAATTATGTTACATGTGTGTGAGAGGCACTATAATTTTCATAGAATGGGTTTTCACTATTGAAAAATAGTTATTTAATAGTGTGTCTAAACCATGAAAAGGTTATTTTTATTTATCATATCCCTCTACATATTTGGGGCATGACCTGTAATCCCAGGTGAACAAATTGTATGGGTTTCCTATATTTCAATTAAACTAGAAAATAACCCTTTTTTATTATGATTTTAAATTGTGAAACTCTTTTATTCTATTAATCTTTCTCATTTAACCAAGGAACTCCATGGGAGATCTTATCCCTCCTTAATCAATTTTTATCTCCCCCATATCGATTTCAACTTAGTTTCTCTAAGGTAATCCCACAATTGGTCTTAATCTTCTTTCACCTTCATTCTATAATAATCATTCTCATAGATTTACATTATATGGAGAACCTTAATGGTTTCTTTGGTTTTTGTTAGGGTTTTAGGGTTCTTTATAATCAAATGTTTTGGTTTTTTGTATAATTTATTGTGGGATATTTCTTAGGTTAGCATTCTCCATAATAGGTGAAAAGTTTCATATTAGATTCGGAATTATTCCACCAAATTTTAGGTAGGTGTTTCTAGGTTTTTCCTTTAAATTACATGTAATTGAATTCTTGAATGTTTTTAATTCCTGATTCTTCTTCATAAAATGTATATATGACAGCTAGTGTGATTTTAAGAAATTTTGTATTAGTTCTCCAATTTTTCAAATTTGTGGTGAGTGGGTTTTCTTGTTTTCAAGGAATGTTTTTAATTTTAAGTGACTTAAATTGCATAATAGGAGTGCTTACATAGGTGTTTAAACCTATTTGGTCTAATTTAAAGAGATTGTGAGTCATTTAAATGGTTTTTTCGAATTATATATGTGTTTCTGATATATAAAATGGAATACAAGAGAAAAGGGTATTGGTTATTGAATTGAATTTTATGTGGGATCTCACCGAGATTGTGTGCTAAATTTATTTGAAATGGGGTTTAAAATGATTTTTAAATATGGGTAAATTATCTTTCCATCACTATATTATATTTTTGTAGGAATTTTTGTAATATTTAAGGATTATTTCACAAACTGTTGAGTCCCTCATTCGATCCCCATGAAATTTATATTGTATGTGGATTAAGACCCCATTGGGACATTTTCAATATAATTACATAATAATTAAACATGTAAGCCCTTTAGTTGATCCCCATTAGTTATATATTTTATGTTTTTAATACCTCTAAGGAATATTTCTATATTATTTTAGTCTCATTGTTTTTTATGTATTGTATGTAAAAGTGATTTCCTCATGTGACGGTGTTCGAGGTGATATGTGGCACTTTATTTATCATGTTTTGTAGTAGTTAATTTTATTAACACTATAAGGTTCTGTTTCTCACCTCCATATTAACCTAAAATGGGAACCTCAATAGAAAATAAAATTCTTAAACCCCTATAAAACCCTTGTCATGAAAATCACTAGGTAGTTTACAATGGGAGTTTCACCCTATTAGAGTTTTCTTTATTCTAAATTACCCTCAAGATGTTTTCAAATGGTTACATTCTTAGATTCACTAAGGGACCCTTGACCGAGTGTTTATAATGATATAACTCCAACTCCATTCTAGTTAGATCCATAAGTTTTTTCCATCATAATAGATCTTTTTTTCATAAGGGTTATAGGATTAAATGATAGTCTTCAATCGAATCCTCCAATCTTTGACTTTTTTTGGAATTATTACTCTATTCGGTTACATTGACCTTTTTTACAAGTATGTGGGTTCCTCATTTGATTTTTTTTCCAATTTATTTATCGTTTATTTTATATATAAAATTTTTTTCGATAAATTTTTTGAAAAATGTGTTTTCAAATGAATGTGGTATGTATTTTACTAAAATTGGTATTTGAGGAATGTTTTAATGGGATTTAATTCATTTTAAGAAAAGTTAAAAAAAATATTTATAAAATGGTCATGAATGTAGTTTTTTATTTTAATTAATTATGTATGAAAAACCTATTTTGTTTTTATTTTTTAAATAGAATTAATGAAATGGTATTTTTAAAGTAAATGCTATGAACACTTTGGTGAAATCCAACTGGGTGTCTTTTTCTCACACTCTCCATCACCACATGGGTTATGAAGCTCTTATGCCTTTTATTTAGGCACCCTAGATATGGTCTTGTCTTATAAGAATTTGGTTAAAGTAGGACTATGATGGCCTATCAGGACACGTCCCAATGCAGCCTGAGATGCAACTACCCAAATCCCAACCCCAATAGGCTAGGGTCTGACAAACACAATGGAGTAGGCATATCACTCGCATGGTCTGCATTTTCATAATTTACATTTATACACACACAGATCATCAATCTAATAAAATGATGAAATTTAAAATACCAAATAACTGTGAATTCATACATCTAAAATACCACCAACAGAGCATGAAAACAACGTACTGGAAAACAATGGTCCAAATAAAAGGCCACAAAAAGGAACAGAAAACATGTCCAGCCTGTTAAGTATAAAGGGACTGATATCAATGTAATCACCTGGACACACCTTGTTCTATCAGTCTCACTAAGCACCACTTGGATCTGGTCCCTCTAGTACTTCTTCAAAATGGTCGGTTGTCTGCATAAGACATGAAACATGGGGATAAAATCCTATGCAGTCGTGACTATAAAAATACCAAGTAGGACACCCTGAAATGACTAAGCGTATAACATAAAGAATAATAGTTAGATCACAAAATGTATATATTAATGGAATATATAACATGAACATCCATATATAATCATATGGGACACATAGTCTCATATTAATGTCACACACATAGTTATAGCCAAGGATTCCTTCCCAAAGGTTTTATAAACACTCATCTAGGATAACACACTCCATACGTTAGATAGCACTGAGGGAATCTATCTGAGATGTCATGCTCATTGGGTTTTGTCATAAGATGTACTCACTGGATTTCTTGAGAAATATATACATATATAGGGGATCACACCCATGTTCATGGGGTATACTAACAACCCAATATGGATTAACCCACTAAGTATAAGATTGATGCTCATGTAGTTTTGGTAACGTTGACACTGAAAACCCCACCTACAAAAAGTGATGATGATAGAGGTTCTCACTCCGAGACTCACAAAAGGATTACAACTACTCTATTTAATTCTAATGTTCCTCAGAGGGTATCCCAATCCTATACATTAGAAGTGATTATATAAAACCACACAAGGAAAGGATCAAAGAAATGTACCCTAACATAACTTGTTGAAGATGAAAAGGAATGGGGATCAAGCCTTCTTTATACAATTACATGACATGTAATGGAAGTATATGGTGTGTCGTCTCGACAGCAGGTTCTACCAGTGTATCACAGACCATTACTGTGTTTATTTCCATGTCCAAGTACATGGTATGTGGCCTTATTCACATGAAATGTGGGACCACATGGTCTTTTTTTTGTTCACTCTAGTACACATTGAGTTGTTCTCTAGGGTGTACCTCACATGTGGCATGGACCACATGGCATGTAATGCCACCCAACCACTAGGGAATATACACCCTTTACACACTAAGACACCCAGCATGGGTCTACGTGACATGTGGTAGGGACCATGTGGAATATGATCCTTATATCTATGCATAAACCCCATATAATGCTTTGGGGTCCAACAAGGCATGCAATTTTAGATTACATGTCGTATAAGCCATTATTTTTTAGAATCCCAAACATGTTCATGAATTATCACCTATGACTTCTGATCTCCATAGATCTAATAAAATCATTTCCGAATCACACAAATCTTGATATGTGTGAGTTTTTTTCATCTTTATCCAGATTCCATCCAATTTTCTTAGCCGTGAAATGGACTCCATCATGTCTAGTATCCACAACATGCTCCGATCGAACTGGGGGATCTAATCCAATCATGGTCAATCATCCATCATTGTAGCATGATATTATCACCAATATTGACCTAGATCTATAGTATCAATCCCTTGTACCAATAAATGTGTTTGAAATCATTGTTTTATGTATACTCATTAAACCCCATGACAAAGTAAATTCATGATATGAATGAATAATAAGGGAATAAGTTTACAACACACAAATGTGTGGAATGGACCTCATCCAATGTTCGTGTTGGCCTCAATTTTTTTTTGTTAGGTCGATAATGAAATAGATAATAATATATGAAACTTATAAATAACCAATATCTGATAATCCCATAACCACAATAAGCATGATCCATGAATGAATTTTTTTAGTTAATTGATTTATGTGCACTGTAATAATAAATAAATGGGGTTAAATCCAAATAAAAACACTTCCTACCTCGATAAATATTGATCACTAATGATGAAATAATCTCCATCATTTTCATTTGAAAGATCCATTAATTTTTTTATCACATTCATCATCGATCCATGTTTTGGTTGTTGTTCACCTAATAACAATCATCCAATTCTCTCTAAAATAGCTCCACGGTTTTATAGTTAACCATGATATTTCTTTATAGTTACATATTTATAGAAAAATTCATGTCTTGTAAATTTATTTAAATTAATTACATTAATCAATTTATTTTTATTAAATATTATCTCACAATCATATCAAAACTAAATGTCTAATGTCATCCAAGGTAAAGTCATTCCTAGGGTAAAACTCAAGCTCTAAACTCAATGATGACTTCAAATTTAATACTTGAGCCTTCATTAAATAGTTATTACACTTATTATTAAAACTTTTCATGGCTGATATTATTTATATTTAATATTTTTAAAAAAATTATTTCAGACTAACTAGGCCTCGGAATCTCAAGTTGCCTCATCACCTAACTCCAAACATAATTCATATAATATTCGAAATTAAAACATAGAAAACTTAAAGTCATTACATTCTCCCTATCTTCAGGATTTTCATTTCGAAAATCCTAGAAAAAGGTCTACAGAAAGAGATGTTGGTACTGATCATGCATCTTGGTCTCTTGTTCCCAAGTACTCTCCTAATGACTCTCATGCTACCATGAGACATGCACAAAAGAAATCACTCTCCCACATAAGATCCCCTCCAACCAATCCTCGATATGTACCTGATACTCTATAAAATCTTCTCCATCCTTGATATCCATCTCTCCGTAGGGAATAAAAAGGGATAGGTCATGCACGTACCTCCTTTACTAACACTCATGGAAGATGTCATCTACCTCATCTTACAACGGTGATATATACATGGTGTACACCACCTCGTCATATCTACCTAGTATCTAAAAAGTCCCAATGAATCTTGGATATAAATTTCCACCACAAACCAATATCCATATCTCACATCATGGTGAGACTCATCGTAACATGTGGTCTACCTTCCTGAGTTCCAATGGCCCTTGTCATTGGTCTGTATTGGACTTCTATTGGCTTTGTGGAGTCCTCACCCTCTCCTATATGATATTCACCTTCTCTATCATAGATCACAACAAATCTATTCCCATAAGTGTTGACTATCCCAAGTTGATCCAGCATTATAGTGACATGTTGGGTTTTCCATACAAAGCATCAAATGGTGTCATACCAATGGTGGAATGGAAGAAGTTTTTGTTCGCAAAATATACCGTTTTTATTTTATTCCAACAACTATAGCCATTGTATAACATGAAATCACATAGAAATTCTTCTAGAAACTGAATGATCCTCTTAGTCTAGCCCTCAGTCCCAGTTTAAATTCTCTTCTCAAATGCAATTGAGCCCCAAATACCTCCAATAATCCCTTCCATAAAAATTAAGAGAAGTGAGTGTAATGGTATAAAATGATCATCTAGGTAACTCCATATAACCCAAAAATATCTTTAATGTAGTGTAACCCAAGATATCTATTGAACTATTCTCTTGAATATCTAGGAAGTTGGCCAACTCGGTGATTCGTTCTATGATCACCCATATAGAATCATTTCCCATGGATGTACATGTAACTTCTATCATGAAGTCCACGGAAATCTCATCCCACTTCCACTCTATCACCTCATGGAGATAATCTAAACCCATAGGAACCTAGTGTTTATCCTTCACTTTTCGAAATGTGAGGCCTCAAGAGACAAACACCGTAACACACCTCTTATTTTATGGCCACCATAACTACTGCCAATGGTTCTGGTGCATCTTTTTCACACCTGGATATAGTGTTATGTGTAAAATTCTAAACTCCCTTATCATGTCCTCTGTCAGAATAACTGGTACTGTATTCCATCATCTAAAATTAATAACATGTTCTCCATGTTTATAAAATCTTTCAAGAACAAATCTAATTGATATCTAAGTACATAGAGTCTCAGATTCGGTATCACCATGTTGTGAATTCTTGGATCATTAAAAATTAGAGGGGTAACAACCATGCACTAAAGGTAATTCACTCCATCTCAATCTATAAGGAATAACTATAATGAGGCCAGCTGCTATGACACCTCAGTTAGTAGCCCTCCAAATCATTTTTTTGTATTTTCATAAAATCCACATTAAGGGTAGAGTGGGAACCAACCGAATTTCACCATAACATGGGAGGTAAGGACATTCAAACATCAAATTTCATGGGCACAGTGACCCAAAAACCAAAACAACAGGTAGATCGCAAAACACCGCATCAATAGCAGATCACATGATTTGCCCGAGAAACCTTCATCGAGGCATCACGTCGAGTCCACTGCATCGTCGCTGCCATCATCAAGTCACATTAATCATCACGTCATCGCCATCCACTAAAAACTTCTCCGTTGTTACCGTCGGCTTCCCGTGAGCAGAGCCGTCAAAGGTCATTGCATAGCACATATCACTCTTTGAGCCATGTAGCTACCATCGAACCCTTCATCTACTACCACATTCCCCTTCGTAGGGGTATAGACAATCTTGAATTCAAAATCCAATAGAAACACTTTACATCACCATTGTGTCAAGATATGCTCATTCTAGGAGAATATATACTTGAGACTCTTGTCATCAGAAAAGATTATAACTCTCTCACCCAAAAGGATGTGTTGACAAAAAATCAGTGTAAAACAACCAATGATAGCTTAAGATCATGGGATGCATAGTCTTACTCATTTGGTTCCCACTATCATGAACCATAGTCAACCACCACTTTCCTCAATATCATAACACAATCAAGCATGGGCCCTGATCTATTTTATAACACTACTATAACGACCCAATTTTTTTTGGGAAATTTATTTCTTATAAATATGTCATAATCACATTAAATCACAAAATAATTAACTACTTAGTGCTATGTTTCCCTTAAAACATACGTTTGTCACTTCTGTGATGTGAATTTCAAAAATATTACATACACAATTATGATCAGTAAGATATTTGGAGTCCAATAAGAAAAACATAATTTTTTGTGAATAGTAACATACCCTTATTAATAGTGACATACCCTTATGAATAGTGATATGACCTAATGAATAGTAACCTTACCTATGGTAATATATAAATAATATTCAATTTTAAAGTACGATATACCTATATTTTAGAATAAGTTAATGAATGTTTTAAAACTGGTTCTTGATAACAAATTATTATTTTAATTAAATATTAAAATGATCATATTTAGAAAATTATTTTTGAAAAATGGGTTTCATTTTTTGATTCTACACATTGAAAAAATTTTGGGGTAAATTTTTTGTATTTTTTTGAAATACTTGAATTTTTTATTAATAGTGAAATACGGTAAAGTACCGTATAGGAAAATTATCAGTTAAATAAACTATTCATGACATAAAAATTGATATAATCCCACTTGGTTCGAACACACAAGATAAAATTACTATTATTGGTCATGGAATACTCAATATTTATTTTCTTGAAGACATATATTAAATTAATGAATTTTATATTAAGAAATATCCTCTCTCCTCCACTATAAAAACCACCTCTCACTTCCTCTTCTATTCACTCCTCTCAATCCTTGTTCCTTATTCAAATTCTGTCCAAATAGCCTCCCAACCTACTCTACCACGTCTAGAAAGCATTGGTCTCATAAAAAACCAAAACCTCTCCCTTAATGAGGCTCTCCAGGAAGTTTGGTTCAAGAGGTAATTTCCTCTTTCCCGTTCCTTGTCTTTCCTTCCAAGTTCATTTGTTTCCTTTTTCTATTACCCATCCTTATCCAAATTTTGTGATAACTCTATTACCTTATATGTAATATAATTTTTTCATGAATTTAGAATAAGTTATCATAATATCCCCCCTTTACCCTCTTTTAAACTAGTAGCAAGAACCCCATCCGAGAAGTGTCAATTTTCCACATTCAAGGACGATGGGCTTTCAATTTCTATTATCATTATCAATTCTGGTCATGAAACCATCATTGTTGTGGTGTAACCTGATAATTATGTATTTAATATAACTTATTCAAGATTTTTTAATCCATTTTAACAAATGGTATTAAGTTATAATGAAAAATGAGTTCATTGTAATCAAAACCCATAAAGTAACTGAAACAATTATCATAAAGGTTCTATATAATAATCCATCCTCTTTCTATGTAACCAAGTTATATAAATAACCAATAATACCTATTTATGTTCATAAATAATATATAATTTCAATTCTGTAGATTTACATCTATTCCACATAATTAAAAACAAGTGAACCAAAGATGAAAATAAAGAGAATGAACACTCCGGAACGACAGACTTCAATACAATAACTTATCAATAAATACATAAATGAACTAACCAGAATTATGATAAACTAAATAAATGTCCAATAGGTTCTTAAATAAGTTATTAATAAGTATAATATCATATTCTCAGAGCTTATGTTCGAGATAGGTACACGTTCGGAGTTAATGTAAGGGTTTTTCATCCGAATTCCCATTTTTCATTCAGGTTACTTTCATTGTCTAATTACCTTAATGAAATTCTTATTTATTGTTGTGTACTCCTCATAAATTATATTTTAGTATTATATATATGATTACAAACCATAACCATTCATTATTTTATGGATAGTTACATGTTTTAAAAGGAACTTTCAAAATTAATTTCAAAATACATGCTCGATTCAAGTGAAGATCTCAATTTCTTGCCTATTTTAAATGAAAATAGATAATATCTTTATTGAAAACATTATATTTATAAAATCACTCATTTTATTATGAAAATAATATCTTACTTCACATCTGGTTTTATACAAAGATTTTTTCCAAAAGAACTCTTCTTTTCAAAATAAAAGAGTATTTATCTCAATATTACTTAATGATTTTATTAGAGTGTTTTCGTTTCGTTCAACAATCTGGTTATTTATTATGTATTATTGGGTTTAATAATTTATTAAATCATCTACCATATTTGATTTAATGTTTTATTACTAACTCTATTGTGGATTATATGTCCTTAAACCATTCACCATATTACTCGAAATGGTTAGTGTTTTTTGTTTAATGAATGTGGAAAGACAGTTACATTTCATATGATAGTTTCAATATGAATGTATATTTTATTTATGTTAATCCCTACTAATATGAGGAATGCATTGGACTTCTTATGTGATGTTTGGGTCCTATTATAGCCCCTCTATGCATCAGTGGGTCTCATGAGACAAACTACGGTCTTGGCATGATGCCTTGACAAAATGATTATTTATGGTCCTAGCATGAGACCTGGACGGTATGGTTATGATGTCTGGCATATGAACTTCCCTCATTTTGATTCTAGTATTTGAATTCCATGTGGTTATTCAACTATTAGAATACCCATTATTATGTTTTATTATGGCATTATTTACACAGCTCATATTTCTTCCATAATGTGTTCAAGTTCATTATTAAAGGTATGTGTTTTCAATTATCCACAATGTCTTATGTTTATGTTATCTTCTACTGTGTTTATTACTTATACTGAGCCTAGGAGATAAACCCATTATTATGTAACATTTTTCTCAGGACAGGAAGAAGTAAATTATGAATGACATTCAAGCATAATCTAAGAGACTTGATGTTGCTAGTGGAATAATTTAGTGTTGTTTTTCCTTTCCATATGTAAAGTTGAACTTAGGTATGTATCTTGTTTCCAATAATAATAAAATACTTGTTCCTTTGGGATTATTATTCCTTTTATGTATGCCAACATAATCAAATATGGCACCGGCTCTGGGAAACTGGGTTCAGGTCCTTACAGTTGGTATCAGAGAATGTTTTGTAAAAAACTAGGAAACTAGATTTAGAAAACGTAGATTAGGGAAGAGTCCCTAAGATATTCATTGGGTATAAAAATACAAGAACATCCTGGTATTTTAGTAAGGAATATATTATGTGGATCATTCAATCAATACATCCCTATCTGGATATGAGCAGGTAGAGGTGGCTCTGGCACAGATATACCTAAAAGTGAAAGCTCCGTCAAGGAGTTTCAGGCTTGACCCGGGCTATCCTGGTATACGACAAAGGGCCTTGCTACACTCTTGTTTATGACACTCCCATGGGATATGCTTAGGATAATTCACGTTTTCTTTATTAGTCATTATGAATGATTTAAATGTAATTTTTTCCTCAAAGATACCATGTTTGTGATTAAGAGGTTATCTAGGAGAAGAATTCCAATTTATGCTTAGTATTTTTCTACATTGATATTATAAATCAAGATTCATACCCGAATCTAGTGTATTACATTATTTAGAAATGGCGTCTAGTGGAAGGAATGGAAACCACACGAATGCATGTGTCCCCTATAGGGATTTTTCCCTGACGAAAGATATTGATGTCGGCTCTGGTTATGTGACTCGTGCTGAGAAACTCATAACAATACTGGGACAACTGACTCTGGTTATGAATAATAGCCTTACTGTATAGAGCATCTAGATCCACCACGTGGAGGAGCTATGCTTGATAACTTTATGAAACAATATCCTCTACCATTCAACGGGACTACAAACCCGTTTTTAGTAGAGGAGTGGATATTTTCCCTTGAGAAGATATTTCACGCATTGGGATGTAATGAAAGATATAAGGTTTTCATGTCAGTACGTAATCTATCATGAGATGTGGATCAGTGGTGGACATAAATCAAATACACAAAGGAGGAGGAAGAGATAGAAGAGATGGAATTGATGGATTTTAAAGAAATCTTATTTGAAAAATATTTCCCTCATGAGGAACGAGCAGATATGGAGAGACAATTCATGAATCTATGGAAAAAGAAGGATGAGAATGTTTCCAAGTATGAATCCAACATCACAAGGTTAGCAATACAAGTTGTGGACTATATATGAAATCCAAGGAGAAAAATCGATCGATTATTTGATGGCCTAAACCCATTCCTCCGGTGGGCACTCGTATCCCAATGTTTTTCCTCATATGAGGATATAGTTTCATGTGCTATCAAGAAAGAAATAGAATTCTCCATGTCTTATGACTTTAAGAGAAATCAAGAGAATAATAGAGTTACCGAAACCTCTGGGAAAGGAACCAAGGAAACAGGGAAGAAGTGATGAGTTGAATTTCTACCCTGTGATAATTTTGGAATAAAACACCACGGTTCCTGCTTAAAGGGAAAAGGAGTATGCTATAAGAGTGGATTAAAAGTCCATCTTACTGTTTATTGTGTGGCAAAGAAGGAGGCTAACAATGTTCAATGCTATAATTGTCGGGATATGGGACTCTATGTTAACGATTTTCCAAAACGTCAATGAAACATGCCACAGAAAAGGCCAAGGGAGCATGTCTGAGATTATGCTATCACAACTGCAGAGGTTGAAGTTCTACATGACATGGTGGCCGATACTTTGATTGTTTCATCAAACATAGCCAATACTTTATTTGATTTTGGATCATCTCATTGATTTATATCTGCTCATTTTTCTAAAAAAATTATATATTTCCACTTTGATTTAGCAAGGGAGTTGTCAGTAAAAACTATTAAGGGACATATCGTTGCAAAAACGTATTGTTAATCAGTTCCCATTAGAGAATATAAATGTTATTTATCTATTGATCTCATTGTCATACCCATGTTTGAATTTTAAATAATACTTGGTATGGATTGGCTTTCGGGCCGTGATACTAAAATTTATTGTAAGAAGAAGGAGGATAAAATTTCCGATGATGATAAAGAGTACCTTATCTTAAGAGAAAAAATGTCACCACCTGATTCTTATCTAGATCCACCCCCAGTAGCTCAACTAAATAAAATTATCAGGGAGGAAGAGAATGAAATAACTATGGGTGAAGAAAATAATGTTTTAATAGAAGATGTAAGTATTGTGCAAGAATATATTGAAGTCTTTCCAAAGGATTTACCTGGACATCCTCTAGAGCAGGAGGTTGAGCTTTCCATTGAATTAATTATGGTTCAAGGCCCATATCAAAGACCCCTTATAAAATGGCCACTGTGGAGTTAGTGGAGATAAAGAAACAACTAGAGGAATTGAGTGATAAAGGATTTATTCGCACTAGCGTTTCCCCATGGGGATCCCCTATTCTTTTTGTAAAGAAGAATGATGGGTCTATGAGGTTGTGCATTGATTACCGGGAAATCAATGCTGTTACAATAAATAAAAAGTATCCTCTACACTAATTGATGATTTATTTGATAAAATTTTTAGAGCCCAATATTTTTCAAAGATTGATCTTTGATATGGATATCATCAGTTACTTATGAGGAAGGAAGACATTCCAAAAACATCATTCCGAACTAGGTACAGGGATTATGAGTTTACATTAATTCCATTTGGACTAACTAATGATCCATCTATTTTTATGGATCTAATGAATGGAGTTTTCAAGGAATATCTTGATTAAATTGTGGTGGTGTTTATTGATGATATCATGGTGTACTCTAATAGCTATGAAGAACATGGAAATCACTTTCTCACTATTCTAAAGACTCTGATAAGAAATGAATTATATGGTAAGATTAGAAAGTGTGAATTTTGTCTCCAATCATTTTCCTTTCTGGGCCACATTGTCTCTAAGGATGGAATATCTATAGATCCTCTGAAAATAAAGGCTATGAAAGAATGGACAACTCCAATGAAGGTAACTGTGGTATGTAGTTTTATTGGTTTATCAGGTTATTACCCGCATTTCATTCATAACTTCTCCCATTTAGACAACCCAATTACCAAGATCACACAAAAAGGAGTTTTGTTTTTATGTAAAAAGGAATGTGAATACTATTTTGAAGAATTTGAGAGGAGTTTAGTGAATGCTCTAATCCTAACCCTACCATCAGGTAATGATGGGTTTGTGATCTATAGTGATGCATCAAAGAAAGGAATTGGTTGTGTCCTCATGCAAAATGATCGAGCGATTGCCTATGCGTCTAGGCAGATAAAAATTCCGGAACAAAACTATCAAACTCATGATCTTGAGTTAGCAGTAGTAATATTTTCTCTAAAAAGTTGGAGATATTACCTTTATAGAGAAAATGTGAGATATATATAGATCGTATGAGTTTGAAGTATATATTCTCACAGAAAGAACTCAACATGACAAAAAGGGGGTGTATTGAGCTACTCAAAGATTATGATTGTACAATACACTACCACCCAAGGAAGGAAAATAAGGTGTCAGATGCTTTGAGTAGAAATGACCATGGAACTATGAACAAGATGAGAGTTGAAAGGGATCCTATGTTCATGGATATATTAAAGATGGATATGGGAATTATCAAGGAAGCAAGCATGCCACTAATTTTTCAAATTGTTGGCCGACCTTATTTACTAGAGAGGATAAAGGTTTCTCAGGCTAATGATGAGGAATTTTAAAATAAAATTAAAGCTATAAATGATAGGAAGTTGACTGACTTCGCATATGAAGATGGAATTTTGATATTCGGGAAGAGGCTTTGTGTTCAAGCTATTCTTGGGCTAAAGAGAGAACTGTTAGATGATAATCATAGCTCTAATTTCCCTATACATCCTGGTAACACAAAGATGTATCGAGATCTCCAAGAAAACTTTTGGTGGGACAATATGAAATGGGAGATTGCTGAATATACATCAAAGTGCCTGGTATGTCAACATGAAAAGGCTGAGAGTAAAAAGTCTAAGGGGATGATGCAACCACTACCCATACCATCATGGAAGGGGGAAAACATTACCATGGACTTCGTCACTAGACTTCCAAGGAAATATAGAGGAAACAATGCTATATGGGTCGTTGTGGATTGTCTTACAAAGAAATCTCACTTTATCATGATTTGAGAGGACTTTTGATTAGAGAAACTTGCACGGATTTATATCAAATAAGTGTTAAGGCCACATGGAGTACCAATCTCTATTGTATTAGACCGTGATACTAGATTCACCTCGAAGTACTGGAAAAGTCTCCAACATGCTTTAAGCACTAAACTGAACTTCTGTACGGCCTATTATCCTCAAACTGATGGCCAATCTATGTGGAATATTTAGACACTAGAATACATGTCGAGAGCATGTTCTATGTAATTCAAAGGAGGAAGGGACCAAAATTTTCCCCTGGTTCAATTCTCCTACAAAAAAAGTTTTCAGTCGAGCATCTGTATGGCACCATATAAAGACCTTTATGGGAAAAGGTGTAGAAAACCGGTGTGTTGGGATGAAGTCAGTGAGTGAAAGTTTCTAGGACCTGAATTGGTTGAAGAAATGGCGGAGAAGGTGAAAACCCTTCAGTAGCATATCAACGCAGCCCAAAGTCGACACAAGAGTTATGCGGATAATCATAAATGAGACCATGAGTTCGAAGTTGGAGACCCTGTATTTCTATGCATATCTCCATTGAATAAGGTCATTTGGTTTGGGAAGAAAGGAAAGCAAAGTCTTAGGTATATCGGCCCCTTCAAGATTCTTGATCGAGTCAGAGCTGTGGCCTATCGACTAGAAATTCCATCTACCATGTCAAAGGTACATGATGTCTTTTACGTATCCCTCTTAAGGAAGTACATACCAGACCCTTCACATGTAATCTCTTCAGTTGTGGTATAGTTGGAGGATGATTTTTCCTATGAGGAGCAGTTATTGAAAATCTTGGATCATAGAGAAAAAGTTCTATGAAACAAGACTACTGATCTGTTCAAGGTACTATGGTGAAACCATAAGTACGAAGAGGCAACTTGGGAACTGGAGGAATCAATGAAGTAAAATTACCACCACATGTTCATGTCCTAGATTGTAAAATGAAATTTCGAGGGTGAAATATTTGTAAGGAGGGGAGAATGTAACGACCCAATATTTTTTTTGGAAATTTCATCCTTATAAATATGTCATAATCACATGAAATCACAACATAATTAACTACTAAGAGCAATGTGACCCTTAAAATATAATTTTGTCACTTCTATGATGTGAATTTACAAAATCTGACAAACACGGTTGTGATCAGTAGGTTATTTGGAGTCCAATAAGAAGAACATATTTTTTGCTGAATAGTAACATACACTTATGAATAGTAACATACCATTATGAGTAGTGATATACCCTAATGAATAGTAAAATTACCTATGATAATATAGAAATAATATTCATGTTGAAATTATGATATACCTATATTTTTTAATAAGTTAATGAATGTTTTAAAACTGGTTTTTGATAATAAATTATGATTTTAATTTAATATTAATGTAATCATATTTAGAAAATTATTTTTGAAAAATGAACTTTAGTTTTGGATTCTACATGTTGAAAAATGGTTGGGGTAAATTTTTGGAATTTTTCTGAAATACTTGAATTTTTATGAATAGTGAAATACGGTATAATACCGTATATGAAAATTATCACGTAAATACACTATTCATGACATCACAAGTGATGTAAGCCCACTTGGTTTGAACTCACAAAATAAAATTACTATTCGTGTTCATTGAATACTCACTATTCCTTGTCTTGAGGAGATATAGTAAATTTATGAATTTTATATTAAGAAATCCCCTCTCTCCTCTACTATAAAAACCACCTCTAACTCTCTCTTCTCTTCACTCCTCTCAAGCCTTGTGCCTTCTCCGAATTCGGTTCAAATAGCATCCCAACCTCATCTCCCACGTCTAGAAAGCCTTGTTCTCATTAAAATACCAAATCCTCTCCCTCAAGGAGGCTCTCAAGGAAGTTTGGTTCAAGAGGTAATTTCCTCTTTTCAATTCTTTGTCTTTCCTTTCAGCTTCATTTGTTTCCTTTTTATATTACCTATCCTTATACAATTTTTGTAATGACTTGAGTAACATATATGTACTAGAATTTTGTCATGATAGTGGAATAATTTATCATTATCACCCCCTTTTAACCTTTTTTATACTAGTATCAAGAACACCATCCGAGAAGTGTCAATTTTCCACATTCAAGGATGATGGGCTTTCGATTTCTATTATCGTTCTCAATTATGGTCATGAAACCATTATTTTTATGGTTGAACAAGATTATTATTTATGTAATATAACCTATCTTAGATTATTTAATCCCTTTTTACAAAATTTTATTAAGTTATAATGAAAAATGAGTTCTTTGTAATCAAAACCCTCAAATAAACTGAAATAATTATCAGAAAGGTTCTATATAATAATTCATCCAATTTCCATGTAACCAAGTTATATAAATTACCAATAAAACCTATTTATCTTCATAAATAATATATAATTTCAATTCTGGATATTTACATCTATTCTACGTACTTAAGAACAGGTGAACCAAATATGAAAATAAAGAGAATGAACACTCCGGAACGACTGAATTCAATACAATAACTTATAAATAAAGACATAAATGAAATAACCAGAATTATGATAAAATAAATACATGACCAATAGTTTCTTAAATTATTTATTAATAAGTATAATGTCATATTCCAGGATCTTAAGTCTGAGAGAGGAACACGTTCGGAGTTAAGGTATGGGTTTTTTCACCTGAATTCCCATTTTCATTCATGTTACTTTCATTGTCTAATTACCTCAATGAAATTCTTATTTATTGTTGGGTAATCCTCATAAATTCTATATGAGTATTATATATATTATTATAAACCAGAACCTCTCCTTATTTTATGGATAGCTACATGTTTTTTTAAACCATTATATTTATAAAATCACTCATTTTATTATGAAAATAATATCTTACTTCAATTCTGGTTTTATACAAATATTTTTTTAAAAGAACTCTTCTTTTCAAAGTAAAAGAGTATTTATCTCAAAATTGATTAATGATTTTATACGAGTGTTTTCGTTTCATTGAACACTATTGTTATTTATTATGTATTATTGGATTTAATCATTTATGAAGTCATCTACAATATTTTATTTAATGTTTTATGAATAACTCTATTGTGGATTATCTATCCTAAAACCATTCACCATATTACTCAGAATGGTTAGTGTTTTTTGTTTAATAACTGGGGAAAGATAGTTACATTTCATATGATAGTTTCAATATTAATGTATATTTTGTTTATGTTGATCCCTTTTCATATGAAGAATGCATTGGACTTATTATGTGATGGGTGGGGCCCGCTGTAGCCCCTCGATGCATCGGTGGGACTCATGAGACAAACAATGTTCTTGGCATGAGGCCTTGACAAAATGATTATTTATAGTCCTAGCACGAGGCCTGGACAGAATGGTTATGATGTCCGGCATATGCACTTCCCTCATTATGATGATAGTATTTGAAGTTCATGTGGTTATTAGACTAGTAGAATACCCATTATTATGTTTTATTATGGAATTATTTACTCAGTTCATATTTCATCCACAATGTGTTCAACTTCATTATTAAAGGCATGTGTTTTCAATTATTCACCATGTCTTAGGTATTTTCTATATTCTGCTGTATTGATTACTCTTACTAAGAATTTAATCTCACCCCTTTCTTATGTTTCATTTTTTTCAAAAAATGAAGAAGTAAATTATGAATGACATGCAAGCATAATCTAGGAGACATGATGTTTCTAGTGGAATAATTTAGTGTTGTTTTTCCTTTCCATATGTAAAGATAAACTTATATATGTATCTTGTTTCTAATAATACTAAACTACTTGGTCCTTTAGGATTCCAATTCCTTGTATGTATTCCAATGTAATCAAATAAGGAACTGGCGCTAGGCAACTAGGGTCAGGTCCTTACAACTATATACTTGAATACGTACATTGGAAATCTCAGAATGTGATCAGTCATAAATTTCAGCCTCATCTCCTAGAAATTCTGATGACACCTCTCTTTACACATGAAAGGATTCACATTTAGGGTCAAATTTATCATGGAAGATGATATTATATTATTTAGAAAAAATATGCGGCTTTCTGGGGTGAAAAATAGGGCCTAACAAAGACCTTTCATTGTGAGTCCACTAGTAGCACCCTATTCTCATCAAGCTCTTTAAGAGACATATAATATGATAATGTAGATATATGGTTCTTACAAATGTGTAGATCAATGCTGATTTTTTTCTATTTATGGTGCAGTAATCCTAGAATATTTTATCAAAGACGTACTTACACTCCACCACCATAGGAAACTAAAAACTCAAAGCATCCACAACACCAAGCGTCGTGTTATCCAACTTCTGTCTAAACAACTATACCATCCTACATGTGAGTCAAAACATCTCTTCCTGTGTTTCTTTTTCACCCACAATATAACCACATCCAATCAATGTGGACACACTACATCCTCTACTTATAAATTCTTGATCTGGGAATGAACTGTAGATAAATAGTTTTTTCCTATGATGAAAACATAGGGACCCATTGTTGTTACAAAGAAATTCCAACAGAAACTCTCACTATAAAGAGTAAGGTCACACCATTGGAAATTAGTTTTTGATTTCAAAGTTTCCTCCTGTAAGAGTCCTCATTTGAAAGGGTATAGCAAAGAGGTTAATCAAAATCTCTAGGTCCCAGACCAGATAAGTGGAAATAATGGAGTGGATCACACCCATGTCTATCAATATTGTTGGTAATGTAGAGAAGACACATATCATATATTGTATCTGCTATGAAGCATATGGGTTATAAACCATGAAATCCTGTATATTCCCTTCCCATATTCCCCATCACCTTGAGTAATGTGTAGACTATGTGGGAGTAGTGGAGGTAACAAGTAATAAATTTTCCCAGCTCTAACTGGTCTCTCAGTTCCTCTTAAATACTCATCGTCATGTGGACCTACCTGCTCCTACTGCTACATTTTATTAGTTGGCCTATACACTTTCTCTCTATAGTTCACACATTGGGTTGTAAAATCTCATGCAAGATTCCCTTTATCATCATAATAGTAGCACCACCTCACTCTATGATGACTAAATCCATCATGTGAAATATGAGTCATGGAACCTCTATCATTGGATCTCCTCTTGAAACATCATGCAAGTATCGGTCCATGAGTTGGTCATAAAATTAGTTATACTGAAGTCTTATCTCTTATTTTCCAACTTCCTACACCAAATGTATGCATCTAATTTTCTAGGAAAATATCGAGCACCAAAGAAGTATCTACCACCTACCCATAGGTAGGAATCACGCAGGAACATATGTCTTTACGTAGTCCTTTCATGAAGTTTAGTTCCTGAAAAAACTAATCAAACCCTATATACTTCAATTATAAATAGAGTTTATTGAACATAAATGAATACTCATCCACATTCATACCGCCCATGTGAATTTTTTGAAGAACTCGGATGTGCACAAACCTAAATATAGGTGGTGGAAACTCCTCACTAAAAAGGACCTCAAACTCTGACCATGTAAGTTTCTCCTCATTATTTGAATGGGTCACTAAGCCCCAATATCATCCCATAGTACCATGAAGAAGGCTCACTACTAGGACCACCATCTTTTTTATAGGTTTCATTATGTGATGGATGACTTTTATCAAGGATGGAAGAAAGTCATTGGCCATCTAGGGGTCGAGAGAGCCTCATAACCTAAGGGGTCATTCACAGTAAAACTCATGAAGTGTTATCATATTGATAACTTATTATACTAGAACTAATGGTACCGTATACTACATAAAGTGTGTCTATAATATTGGTGAACCACCTAGATGTAACACCCACCGAACAAGTCCCTATATCAAAGCCCCATCATGGAGTGGAGCATCCTTGTGATCATACTACTGAATACAAGCTAGAAAATATCCTGGAGGAATACTAAAAATTGAAAACATATACCATTGTCAATTATTATATCTAGATATATGACTCAATAAGTACATAGAAACCAAAACCCCTTCCAATATGATGCATGTGCCAATACTTTTCTTGAAAATAGTGTCTTCAAGTACAATGTCAACAAGCTGGTTGTTAGGGTCCTGGTGTATGGAAACATTTTCCGCTATTCCAATATAGAACTATCTAACCTGGGAGCCAAACATAAAACACTTAAAAATGAATCTATAAAACCCAAGAAAATCTCAATGGTCTCTAGTCTAGTTTCATGACCAGGGCCAATGAGGCCCGAGCCGTGACTACCACAATCCCACCTCTAATATGCTAGGGGATAGAGACCATCATTGTGTAGGCGTATCCCTCACATGGAAGGCATTTCCCTAATATACATGTACACATATGTATCCAAGCACATTCAATAATGGTATTTAAAACAACCAATTACCATGCATGTATAGATCTAAAATCTCACCATCAAAGTTCGACTAAAAAGTACTATAAATAAAAGGGGAAAATACATGCCGACAAAAAGAAAATGAAAAAAAGTATAATGTAGGGAGTATGAATTTATTTTTTCAATGCATCCTTTGGAAAAAAACCTCTATAATTTTGTCCCACTAAGCTCTACCGAGTGCATGTTCCAGTATGACTCTATCAGCAGGATCGATCATCTCCATCATAAATGACACGTTTTATCAAAGACCATGCAATGGTGAGTATAAAATAACCACTAGGAAACCTCAAAATCAGTAATCATATATCATCAAGAATACTAGTTTTCTCATCAATGATATATTTCAATGACATATATAATAAGAAAATCTTGATATACTCATAATAGACCCATAATCGCAATGTATGGTGACAACTATTATGATATCTTGTAATTCTTACTTAAGGGTTCTATAGAACACTCATCCATGGGAACACACTCCATGATTGAAATAGGATTGATTCCATTCATCTTAGAGGGTGTTCTAATTAGGTCTTTCCAAATTTACACATTGGAAGTTGGAAGAGATTGATACCCTAATGGAGATCACACCCATTGGGATTGGCTATACTAATAACAAAATCTTGATTAATCTTCTTTATAGGGAATTGATTCCCACATAGTATTGGTAACGAAGATTCTAAAAACCCTGTATAGGGAAAATGATGATGATATGGGATCTCACTTCGAGCCTCTTGGAAGGATTCCAAAAATTCAATCAGATTCTTAAGGTCCTCAGAGGGGTTCACCATCCTATTCATAGGAAGAAGTTCTATAAAAACACTTAGATAAAATATTAAGGTAATATAACCTAACAAAACTTTTCTTATGTGAAGATTAAAATGGCTCTATGAATTCTTTAGAGAAGTACATGGTGTGTACTAGAAGTAATGATGGTGTCCCTTTAGAACTAGATTCTTCTCATGTATCACAGACCATGCATGTCTCTGTGTTTGAATTAAAGTACAAAACATGTGTCCTGCCTCACATGGAATGTGGGGCCACAAAATCTCCTAGGTGTGTACTATATCGGAATTTATTCAATTCACCAGGGTGTACGTATTGCATGACATGAACAACACGCCATGTAATTTCACTCGATCTCCAAGGAATTTACACTCTATACACACCGAGCCACCTATCTAGGGTCCACATAATGTATGGTAGGGACCACATGATGTCTGATTCTTATCTTTGCATGTAAACCCTATATAATTTTCATTTGGTCCCTCATGGCATGGTGTTCTAGATTACATGTCATGTAACATTGGATTTTCCAACATCCCATATTTGTTCCTACTTCATCACTCGTGACTCCTTATGTTTGTGGATCTATCAAAAACCTCACCAAATAACATGGATCACAATCTGTGTTAGTATGTCATCATCATTTCTTGTGATGCCATATATTTAAAGATCTATCGCAAACCTCACAAAAGAACATGTGTCTCAGTTCTAATGAGTCCTCCATCTTCATCTTCTAGATTCCATCAAATTTCACAACACAGGAAATGTTCACCACCATATATCATCTAAGTTGTACCCCCCCCACTTGAACCATGGGTTTCCAATCATTATCCAACTAAGCATCCATCATCACATCTCAAACCTATCGTCAATCTAAATTGGTATTTGCATTATCAATCCATTTTACCAAGAAATAAGTGCACAATGATTGATTTTTTGGTATCCATCGAACCGTGGTCCAAAGGAATTGCTCATGATGAACTAAGAATGAGGTATGAAATGCACAAAAAATAAACACGAGGAACAAATATCATCAAATATTCATGTTTTCCTTTATTCACCTCTATTATAATGGTGAATGAAATGATAATAATATAAAAAACAATGAAATCAACGATCAAAAATAATGTCTATCTCAACAATACACACAATCCATGAATCAATTTGTTAGTTAAATGATTCAAATTAATTTTTGTATTAAAAAATGGGGATAAATACACATAAAACAAAGTCTTTACTCATGATAGATCGATCAATGATGAAAAATGAATCTATGTCGTTTTCATTTGTGATATCTTTTAATTTTATTGAATGCCAATCGTCATTCCATGATATTGTTATAGTTCACCTGAGAATGGCCCTTCAAAACTCTCTCCAATTGCACTAGGGTCATACAGCTAAACTTAATATTTTCTTATAGAAATATATTTATCGTAAAATTCAGGCCATGGAAATTTATTTAAATAAATTATTTTAATCGATTAATTTTTTTAAAAAATCCCACAATCACGACCTACCTGAATGTCCAACATACTCTATGTTCAAGTCAATCATAGGGTAAAAAAACACACTAAACTCAAAAAAGTTATTAGATTTTTTTATCTAAGCCTTTATTGAAGAGTACTTAAACTTTTTAAGGAAAATGGTTCCCTTTTGATATTTAATATATCTAATATATTTTGAATATTAATTCTGGGCTCTCCTTGAATTAGAATCCCACATTTTTTTAGCTTCTATCTCCAAAAATAATTCATTTAATATTCAAATGTAAAACATTGAAAAATCAGAGTCATTACACAGTTAGTTTGGATCATGGTGAGTGAACATAGTTCATGAGGACACACTTTTTTAATGAAATGTTTCTATTATTTGGGATATTCATGTATCATCCATGTACACCAGATCATTATCTTTATCAATTATTTATGTGGATGTCATCTTTACATTAAACTTTCCTTATTTGCATGTATTAGTTTTTGTTATTATACGCTGCTACTACAATTTATATTGATTTATAGTCTCTTCTATATTCAATATATTTATGTTGATGGTGAGGATTCCCAGGTTATGGATGGTTCACTATATATTTACATGTGGAACTCTACATGGTTAATATTATTAAGAATATGAAATTGTTCCCTATGTGTTATTCTTGAAATAAAGTCATTGGTATCCAATATGCGTGGATCAATAAAGACATCGAGCATTGTGATGAGTCAAGAGGAGTGATGATTCATGTTTTCAAAAGGTCCGGTTCAATAAAAATAATATTCTCCATATTGAGTCCAATATTTTATGGACCTATACTTTGTGGTTTCAACATGATAGAGGTAGAAGAAATTATTATAGAAGTGTTTTGGGAAAGAAGATACGAGTATTTAGAGACTAAAGGGTTCTTTGACCAGGTCATGGATTCATTAAAGTATATTTGTTCTATGATTTTTTAATGGTTGGGGCCAAAGCTTCATTTTATTATTAAATCAAATAAAAGACGTCTTTTAACTGGGTAGAGAGAGACCCATTACATAACCCGATGGGCCAGTGGGATTTTAGCCCATTACATAGCCCGTAAGTCTAATTTTTTGGAACAATTGCCATTCTGTGAATATTAACCCAGCTGCTATAGTACCCGCACAGTATCACTGCTCCTACAGTGCCCTATCGCCGCTATAGTACCGCCGCTGCTATAGTAACCTGTGCCCAATGGGTTTTGAAGAAGTTTATACCTTGGTTGAAAACTAAAACATAGTGGTGACCATTTTTTTCCATATTTTGGATTGATTTTAAGAAAAACTGCTATATATTTTGAGGAATTTTGAAATTATAACACCCAAATCTTCCATGGTATGCTTCTTCTTAATAATTCAACATCTTGAGAAACACACAACACCAAGTTCTATCACATTACAACTTATCAAACTATCCATTAAAAAAGTAGTTATGAATATTATTAACTAAATTTTTAATTTTATATATCCCATATAATTTTATCATTTCTCTTATGTGTCTCATATACATAATATATAGAAAAATTCAATTTTTCTGATAAAAGAAGAATTTTACATAAAAATGCAGTTTTCTGCCTTTTAATGGAGAACCCTTTTAAATATAATATTTGAAACTTTTACATATTCAATTTGAAAAAATTCAGTGTTTCTTGGTGGAATTCAGTGTGGAATACTTCTCGAGATGGTTCTTCTCATCCTTGATTCTGATTCCTACTATCCAGTTTCCAGTTGGGATTTTTTTGAACAGATTTGACTCTATTTGCTTTCACTGTTTTGATGGCATGAATTGTATTGAAAGAGAAGTGTCAATGGTGATGCATGGTGTTGAAGATATCGCAAAGATTGCTACTACTATTCTTCATCAGTTCATGGTGTTGATGGCTTATTTTGTGGAGTTTCTGTACATAGATGCAGCCCAATTTTATGGCTGTTGTCTTTGATGTTAGGCAGCTGGGTGATGATTGGTAATGCTTGATATGAGGATTGTGTTGAGGGACTTTCTGGAATTTTCAATGAAGTGCGGATTTGCTTGAAGATGTTTTGAAGATCCAGTGCTGTTCATTCTTGATAAAGATCAAGACTGTGGTGTCGTCTACTATAGCTGAGTATCTTTTTGCTGTAGTGTAATCTGCTGGATGCCTGCTAGTATTGGACTACATCTTCACTACTTAACCTTATGGAGATCATGGGCTGATTGCTGACAAGGATTTTTTATCTTTTTTTGCTTCTTGAGCTGCTTGTTTTTCTTCTTGGTAACTCGGCTTGTACTCCCCTCAATCCCTGCTGGTGTAAGTTATTTACACCTCATGCTTGTACTGATTTTTTTTTATTTTAATAAATTTTTGGGGCATGAATTGGGTGACCAATTCATGTCACTGCCTTTTAAAAAAAAAAAATTTGACAAAATTTAGTTGTTATTTATAATAGGGAGATAAAATCTTAGTTTGGATAAATATTTAGAATTGTTCTGATAGCATTCATATTTTAAGGAATAGTGAGAAATACTACATTTAAATTCTAAACTTCTTTTTCATCTAATTTATTTATATTGTTAAGTTATTCATTTAGTTGGTTTTAAAGTATAATTAGATTAATTTTTTTTATCATTTGATATATCTTAAGTCATTTTATAACATACAATATTTAAATTGAACATAAACGCATGTCAATATTTTGATGGTTTTTAATTTATAATACCCCACTTTCTGGTTTTGACAACAGAAATTAATTTTAAATTAATTTCTAACGATTATGTGTTCTGAACATAGATAAATGGATTCCATATTTGGAATCATAAGTTACAATTATTTTTAATAGTTACATTTTATTTTTGGAAATTATGAATAGTAACTTCATTAATTATTTTTATTTATCATGGTTCAAGGGTATATCTGGTAAATAAGGGTAAAACAATAATATTATAATAATATAAAACTACAATAAAATGTGTTATAATCATATTTTATGAGATAAGACCGACCATGAGAATCCTTAGGCAGAATTGTTGGCATTTGGGATCCACTTGGGTGTGAAAATGACATTTTATAATATTTAATTTAATGAAAAGTGAAATATAATGTAAACATGTATCTTTTTCTAAATAAAATTTAATATAGTGTTATATAAATGATCTATATTACTCTAAATATTAATTAAAAACATTAAAAAACTTACTATATCTTGTTATGTCATCTATAATATTTAGACATTAAATAAATATATTAATTTGTGACACAATAGTGATGCAGTGATTACCTTATTAATGAAAGATTCAAATAAAAAAATTTATAAATATTAAAATAAATGTAATTTGAAAATTTTGATGTCATCCGTGAATTTTATGGATTACATTGACATATGAGTGATGATTTAATTCCTTTGGTTTTAAAGAATCAATTTATTATGACTTTAACAAAAATTAATTACTAAATGGTGTCAAAATTGACATAAATATGTTTTTAAAACAAGCACTATTTTATGAAATAATATAATAGTCCTAAAAATATATGATTGGGCCATATTAATTAGATAATTTTATAAATTTGATTAATGATCCACTTGATGTTCTCTTGACATTTTATAGTAACGATAGTAACCATATAGTATAAAAATACAAGAAGACATGGTAAGAGTTAACTTATTTGACTAAGGGTTAAAACCAAAAGATAAAGTTAATTTAATGACATAAACACGAATAAAACCTATTGGTTAAAAGGATGTCAACCCATACTAATCTTACCTTAGAAATAATACACTTTGGATCCATTATGAATGGAAAAAAAATTTATAGTAAATTAATATTTCAATACTTTCTTAAAGGTCACCTCACTCTCCTATAATAGGGAACATGTCCTTATGTTTTATTCAAACCTAAAAATCCATTTTTCTCCGAAAATACCGGAGAAAATATCATCCCAAAATTCCTCAATTCATCCTATATTCCAACATTTTGGCAGAAATCCATCTTAAGGAGTTCATTTGTGTATATCAAAATGTGACACCTGAAGAAGACGAAATCGTTTTAACCCTTATTTCAAAGTTCTTCTTATACATCCTATTTCTATGTTGATTCCATAAAAAAGTAATGAATCTAGTATCATACATATAATATTATATTATTAAAATCATGGGACAAATTGATTCATCATTTTATCCATCCTACGAATAATAATGTCACCATCCATGTGTACGTATTGCTTACCGTCTCCACGTCGTGGTGTAATTTGTTATTCCACATGACATTATTTGGATGGTTATAATGAAGAAAATAATAGACATAAAAAACTAATATTACAGTATTGGGATTCTTTACAATAAGTATACCATCCAGTTTCGTATCATTTAACCATTAAAAAAATGATATCGTCGCTCGTTCGTACGTATGACCTACCGTCTCCACAACACGATGAAATTCATTCTCCACATTAACCATTCAAGAATGAATATATATATATATATATATATTATGAATACTTATTTAATAGATGATATATTAATTCTATTGGATTAATATATATTACCATATTTTCCATTCACTTACTTATATATAATAAGAAAATGAAAACAACCATCATGCGTACGTACGGCCTGCCGTCTCCATAAATGGTGTATTCCATTTCATATATCTATCTATAAAATTTATTATGAATATTATATATATATATATATATCATATTTTAAATTCAAAAAGTAATCCTTGATCTAAGAAATACGATCAAGAATAACAAGTCAAAACACTAAGATAAACAAAGCGATTATTACCTGAAATGTTTCATTAACATGGAATTGTTAATAAACGGGTAATATAATGTCAAAAAAGAACAATATATGATATCATAAATATTAATATGATTATGATATAAGTGAATAATATGTTTTAAAAAATTATACAGGAGATTCTGACATGAACGAAGAGTAATAGACTTAAGGTAAGGGTTAATTTTGTAATCTCATTTTTATCCACGATCTTTTATATGTAAGTATCTAATAGGACATATTTATCTTCTACTTAAATGTTTCTTACACATGTATATAAAAATAATATTAATATTCCTATACTAATGTTGAAATTCATTTATACCCATGTTTCACTTTTTATAAAATGTTTTGAATGAAATCTTTCTGTCGTTTTCCAATTGAGATACTATATGAACTTTTCGACAAATTAAGGAAAGAATGTTTTTTAACTTATATAGTGCGAGAGGATATTGTCCACCATTAGGATGAATTAAAATTTTGAAGATTTCATTACAATATTACTAGATTATTTTTAAAGGACATGTTTTCTTTTATAATTACGTAGACTTTTAAATGATTTCAAAGTAAAAACGGATACTTTTAAAAGAGTATTAATGATTTTTTGATCACTTTCATCTATGTCAACATCCATTGTTTGATTTAATGATTAATTAAGGTTAATATATTATGATACAATCTCACATATTTTATTTAAGGTTTTATGATATGTTTAATTGTGGATGTTCTATTTCGATATCATTTATAGTTTTTAGTTTAAGTATTGGCATTCATGTGGTAGTTTTAATATGAATGTTTATGTTTGTTATATTTTACCACTTTATTAAGAGGAATGCACTGGACTTTGTAAGTATCAGGAGAGGCACTCTATAGGCCCCTGATGAATCGGTAGTATCATGATACAATTATGTTTGGGTTTTGGAATGTCTTACACAATTAGGTATGGTGTCCTTTCTGAAGCCTTGATGGTATGTTTAAGATGTCCAACATTATGTATTACCTTATTATGAGATTAGTTATTGATTTGACATGTGATTATTTGACTAGTAGAGTATACATGTAAATTTTTAACTGGAATTATGGGATTTATTCATTCCATATTATGCTAAAAATAATGTTTTGGAAGGCTTGTGTTTTAATTTTGTACCTTGACTTAAAAGATTACAGGTTTTTGTGATAGATTCTACTATACTATTTATCCTTACTGAGCATCTGAGATCATCCCTTTCTTATGTTTTATTTTCCAAGGAATACAAGATGTGTTTTATGATTGACTTAAAGGGTTAATCTAGGGGAATAATGGAATTCTCAAAGTATTATCTATTTTGTGTTTTATGTTAGAAAATTTAATGTAAATTTAATGTATTTAATCTATTTTCCCAGACTGCTTAACTAATCGATCATTCAAGACATGATTCCTTATAATCATGCCAATATATTAAAATAATGTACTGTATTGGGGATTCAAGGGTTGGGTAATTATATTGGGTATCACAGTAATTTTAGAAACATCCTTAAAAATAGGTTTAGAAAACTTATATAAGAAATAATAACCCTAAGATAGACTTTTTGGATATGTATAGAAGGACCGCCCTAGAATTTTGGGGATGTAGAGATTGCACAGATATTAAAAGCAATACATCCATGTCTAGATACTACTAGTGGATCTGGTTCTGTAAATGATGTATCTAGGGGTGAAAACTCAGAGACAAGGTGTTTTGAGCTTGAATTATGGTAACCTGGTACACAATAATGGATCTTACTACGCACCTAGTTTGAAACTCATGGGGGATATGCTTACGATAATTTATATTTTCTTTAAAAACCATTATGATGAATTTATGAGTAAATATTTCCTTAAGGGAACCATATTTATTATTATAGATTATATATTAATAATGTTTTCAATTTATGTTATGTATTTTACTAGTTTAGAATTATGAATTCTGATTCGTAACCCAATATAGTGTATTCCATTGTTTTGAATGGCAATTAGTGGAAGGAATTGAAAACGTATCAATGCACGCACCATGTACAGATTTCCCTCCAATGTATGATAATTATAGTGGAACTAGTGATGCAACTAGTTCTGAGAAACTTATAACCATGCTGGGATAGATGAATCGGGTTATGAATAACAACCTTACCTGAATGGAGCACCCTGATCAACAACACAATGGATTAATTTTATACCACATCAGGAGACAACAACCTCCAACATTCAATGGGAATAAAAATCTATTTTTGGATGAGCAATCGATAAGTTCCTTAGATAAAATATTTCTTTCTTTAGGAAGTAATTAAAGGGATAAAGTTATCATGGAAGTTTACTGTCTCTCATGAGTTTCTGATCAATAGTGGTCAATAATTTTAGACTCTAATGAAAATGAAGAAGTATAAAATATGGAATAGAGAGAGTTTAAAGAAGCTTTCCTTGAGAAATACTTTCCTCATGAAAAACGGGAAAATATGGGAAGGAAATATATAAGTCTCATAAAAATGGAGGATAAGAATGCCGTAAAGTATAAGGCTAACATCACAAGGCTATCAAGATATACTACCAACTAAATATGTAACCCAAGAAGTAATATTGATTGATTATTTGATGGGTCAAAACCATTTCTTCAAAGGTAACTAGTCTCCCAAACATTCTTATCATATAAAGATATAGTATCATGTTCGATCAAGATAGAGAATGAATTCTCTATGTCTTATGAAATTAAAGGTAACAAAGAGAATAACAGGGTCGTTGAGAATTATGAGAAATGAATAGAAGTAAATACAAAGAAGGGAATGATAAATTCTCTATCCTACAATAAATTTGGAAAGAAACATCACATAAAATGATTATTTGGAACAAGATCCTATTAAAAGTGTAGATAAAAAGGACACCATGCTTGTGATTACATGGGAAAGAAAAAAGTTGGTAGTGTTTAGTGCTTCAATTTCTAGGTGATTGGACACTATGCACATGAATGTTCAAAGAATAATGGAAATATAGCTCAGAAGAAGAAAATGGATCAAGGTCAATCTTATGATGTTAATACGATCAAAGTGAAATAATTAATGTATTTTTGTTGGGATTTAAGAATTATATTCTGGTTATAAGAAGAATGTGATACATATAGGGATTGTACTATAATAATTTTTGTTTTCATTAAAGTTTTAATATAATGAAGTAACTCATATATTCAGTATGTGACAACATGAGAAAAGTTATGTAGTTTTCTGAATCTAATGTTACAATTGATTTTGTAAATTTAGAGACCTTTTAGATAGAGTTTAGAAAGATGTATTTTTGACCACTCTAAGGATTGGAGTGGATTCGGTTGATATTTGAGTTGTATTGTTTAATGTTTGAACATTTCTTAAGGTTACTTATGGAATGTTATAATAATATAGTTTGAGAAAAAGGATAACACACAGGGAGGGCATCAATCTATCGCATTGGACAAGGCTGGAGGAATCGAACCCACAACTGAAGTGCGATAGGGCTTTATCAACTACCATTGGCCTACATGAATTCCCTGGTTTGTATAACATGTTTTTTTATTTAAATGGTATATGATTATATTTGGAACCTTATATGATTAAGATAAATAGAAATTTTTTTAGTTTTATTATAACATACCAAGTAAGTAATGAATAATATATTTTCATATCTATGTCTATTTATGAATTAGATAGTTTTTTTAGAGGCTTCAAATAAGAAGAAATACAATCTTAAGCATAGAATACTCTAATATATTTAAAAGATTGTTTTACCACCTTTTGATGTTAAACCATTTTTAAATCTAGCTTTTGACAATTTTATAATCAATATTTGTAAAAATAATCTTATTATTTATAATTGGGACATTTAAATTGAATTTGGATAAATTTTTGGTATTTTTCTAACAATGTTCAATTTTTTAATGAATAGTGAAAAATACTGCATTTTACTTCAAAACTGCTTTTTCATGTAATTTAATTATATAGTTTGATTATCTTTTTAATTGGTTTAAAATAGTAATTAGAATATATTTTTACCATTTAATCCAATGGTGGCCATTTTAATTAATATCACTTTGATATTGGACATAAACAATTGTCATTCTTTTGATAGATATTGTTTCATAAAAAGACGCTATTTGTTTTGACAACTGGAATTATTTTTAATTTAATTACTGCAATTTCTATGTTTGGAATTTGGTAAACTAGAGTCCATATTTGGAATCAGAAGGTAAAATAATGTAATTAATACTCTTTTGTTTTTAGACATTATGAATAGTAATGGCGGAAATTATCATTAATTATCGTGATTAAGTAGTAATTGGGTAGTTAAGGGTAATAAAATAATATCATAATAATATAAAATGACCCCAAAATATGTATTAATGATATTTTATGAGTCAAGGCAGACCATGGTATGCATTTTTCCAACTTTTGGACCCCATGGAATCACTTTTGTGTGATAGTGACCTTTTATCATATTATTTTTAATGAAAGGGAAATATAACCAAAGTATGT
Source organism: Viscum album (assembly GCA_963277665.1). NCBI lineage: Eukaryota > Viridiplantae > Streptophyta > Magnoliopsida > Santalales > Viscaceae > Viscum > Viscum album. Next base: position 2,051,165,442 of record OY728125.1, read on the forward strand.
ATCACCTAAGTAAATCAATTTTAATTTTTTTAAATAAATGTTATCTTAGAATATAAATAGTAATTGGAAATCTAAAAATATTTCCTAAATAATGGTATTTTTTATATAATTTTTAGGCATTAAATAAATAAATTTATTTATGACACCATGATGATGCAGTGATTACCTCATTAATGAATGATTTAAATAAAATGAAAATATAAGGTAACGTCTAAGACTTACACTTTTAAAAAACCAATTGGATAGGTGTATTTAAAACTCTTATCACCTTATCTTAGAAATATATCATTTTGGGACCTTTAAAACTTGAAAAACAATTCATAATAAAATAACATTTCATGACTTTCAAAGAGTGCCCCTCCTCCCTCCTATAAAAGGTCCCCCACCTCTACCCACATACCCACACTTCTCAAGCCCTTTGGATCGTCCAAAAACGACTCTAATAATCTCCCAATATCCCTCTCTTCATCCTAGAAGCCTTACCTTAGGCAGAAATCTCTTCAAAAAACCCATTTGGTTCAAACCAAGGGGAGTTACCCGATTTAAAGGTAATGTCTTCTCTTATGTTCTTTTGTTTTATTTTTCTTATCCAACCCCCTAAACTCGTTTAATTCGGTTATTTTGTAACAAAACTAGTATATTAAATATACTAGGATGTTTTTATGATAATTATTTGATTTAAACTTACACACAACTCCATCTAATGGTTAAAGAACATACTATTTCTATGGGTGGTGAATTACTGCCTCACGAAATGATGATTGTTCAATATTCTTTTAACACCATTCATGGTGTCCATTAAGATATCACTATATTTATATATGATATATATTATGTTTATTGTTTCATTATGCTCTTGTATTTTTCATTTATGGAATACCAATATGGTTTCCATTATGGGTAAACTTGAAAATTTTCATTTTAGGAGGTGCGGACTACCACCCCATCAAAGTGATTCGTATCGTTAATGCCATATGTGGGATGTATAAAGGATGTAGTTAATGATATTATATATGATATTATACTCGAATTATAATATAACATTATATCATTATGATTTCATTCCATTAAATACAAAATATAAATGAAAGTAGCATTCCTGTGTATGTACGGCTTACCGTCTCCATGAACGATGCATTTCTTTTCTTACCTATAAATGTTGTGTAATATAATAAATGCATGTATATACTGGATATATATGATATATATGATATCTAAATCATGAATATAATTCTGGATATAATGGATATTTCACCACATGAACAACATGTAATTATAAGAAGTTTATTTTGGACTCAAGTACCAAATATCGACAAAATGACCGTTATTAACTTAAATGATTACATAATGTTCATAACATGGTAATAAGTGATATAACATGATTAATGAACTAGAAAAAGGTTCTTAAGAAAGTATAAATTAACTATAGTTTATTATTCAGGAGATTAAATAATGATCGAGTCATGTCGGACACGAGGTAAGGGACTTCGTCTCAATCTCCTTTCGTTGAGGCATTCTTCAATTTATATACGACCTTATTTTATTAGTTTTATAATAAACACTTTTGACTTTTAATTTCATTCAAATGGAATTTTTTACACTAAGAGTTTTACTAAATTAAAAAAAGAAATTTTTTGTCTTACGTATGCGGTGACAATGACTTCTCCATCATCGTGACCATTATTTGAGTTTCAGCTTCCTCTACAAGCCATAAACGTTTTTTAAATGAAAAATAAATAAAATGTTTTACTTTTCTTTTAATTTGGTATTGAAAATGGTTTTGATAATTTTTTGATCATATCAATGTGTTGTATTGATATCTTGTGATTGAAATGTGGAAATGTTATGTTTTCATTATGTATGTTTTATGTGATACAATTATGTTATGGTTCTTGGGCATTGTTTATGATGACAGGTGGTTCTGTGATAAATTAAGGGCGTGTGAGCACTAGATAGCTCTCCAAAACATTGGTTAATGTGAAGGAGTTAAATGCTAAGGTTTTTCCAAATAGATTTATGGAATATACTGTGATGGGTATTCCAAACGTAACCATGACAGTTACTCCCTATGTAAGAAAGTTATGAATAACTAAAGTTACCTTTATGTATTATGATTTCTATGAGTTATTGAAAAATATTATGATTTCATGAGGTATGTTAAAGTGATTATGTTTTATGAGTAAAGTATTATTTCATTGATTTTTATGTATACATGGACTAATTTTCTCTTTCCAATTTTTTATATCCCTTACTAAGCTTTTTTTGCTCATCCCATGTTTTTGAAATTTTTTTTAGAGGTCAAGGGAAAGGTAAATGATGTGATGATAGTGTCGAGGAAGTTTAAAGAAAGAAACCATGTTTTATTTTAAGTATGTTTCCTTTGATGAGAAAAAATGAATATTGTCTTTGTTGTAACTACCTTGTTTAAATGTGGAATTTAATGCATGATTTATGATCTAATTCTCTAAAACTATAAACCTGAAAAGATCCTCATTGTGTATTCTTGAAATAACTCAACATTAAGTAATTCTTAAGGCTAGGGCCTTAGATTTATTATCTTTTGAAGAGAAATATGAGTTTGGGGTAGGAATTTGGTAGCATATGAAACATTACATGTAAATTAACTATACTTACTTGTGTTCTCAGTCTATTAAGTAATTCCTCATCTCTAGGGAAAATATCATAAAACCAAAAAATGTTTTCCTAGTACATATTCTGTGATGAATCAAATGGTCCCTTGGATATTGTTGATTTATGGATTTCAGGTTGTCAAATTTCTCCTAATAATTAATATATCACTATCTACCAGAACTGTTTGGTTAGTTTTTTCTTTCATGTCAATGTTTTCCAAAATGGAACCCTAGTATGTATTATTTCTGGTAACCTTCATACTTACCTTTATTAATTTTAAAATAGATGTCTTATTAATCCATTTTTAGATGTGGTATTTCAACTAAGATATTTAGAAATTCCAAAACACTAGTTTTTAATAATGATTTTAATTTGTGAGGATGCAATTTATTGAATTTTGGGATAATGTAACACCCCAATCTTCCATGGTACGCTTCTTCATAAAAATTCAATAGCTTATGTTACACGCAACACTGAGTTCAAGTGTATCACGAACTATCAAAATAGAAGTTTAAAAAGAGGTTATTAATTTTATTAACCACATTATAAAATTTATAAATCCAATATAATTTTAAATTCATGTTTTCTATTTCTTAGATAAAATATATGGAAAAATTCAACTTTTCAGATAAACCAAGTATTTTTCATAAAATGTAATTTTCCACCTTTTAATGTAGAACCATTTTAGAACCCATATATTGAGACTTTTATATATTAAATTTATTAAAATTACATTCTTATCTATAATAGATAAATAAAAATTTATTTTTTATTATTATTTTTGTATTTTTCAGATAACATTCATATTTCAAAGAATACTAAAAAATACTGCATTTTAATTCAAACTGCCTTTTCATCTAATTTATTTATATTATTAGATTATTTTTAGTTGGTCTTAAAATATAATTAGATTAATTTTTAATAATTTAATATAATGTAGTTCATTGGAATTAATTTCACATTTAAATTGAACATATATTTATGTCAATATTTTGATAGTTTTTAATTCTCAAAAGCCTGCATTCTGGTTTTGACAACGAAAATTAATCTTAAAATAATTTCTGCCATTTTTGTGTTTCGAATTTGTAAGAAATATTACTTATTTGGAATCATAAGGTCCAATTTTTTAAAATAGTTACCTTTTATTTTTGGACAATATGAATATGAACTTCATTAATTTGATTTATTTACCATGGTTAAAAGGTAAATAAAGTAAATAAAGGTAAAATATAATATTATAATAATATAAAACTACCCTAAATTTTTTAGGAATAATATTGAATGATATATTTACAACCCTGATCATCCATAGGATGAACTTTTGATATTTGGGAGCCACTTGGGAGTGAAAATGACATTTTGTAGTATTTAATTTAATGAAAAATGGAAATATAACATAAACATGTATCTTTTTCTAAATAAATTTTAATATAGGGTTATGTAACTAATATCTATGACTATAAATAGTAATTAGAAATATATAATGATTTCCTAAATTATATTATTTTATTTAAAAAAATTATACATTAAATAAATATATTTATTTTTGACACAATGATGATGCAATGATTACCTTATTAATGAATGATTCAAATAAATAAATTAATAAATATTAAGATAAAGGTAATTTGAACATTTTTATTCCACATAAAAATTTTATAAATTACATTGACATATTAGGGAGTATTTAATTCATTTATTTCTAAATAATAGTGTTTCTATGAGTTTTAAATAATTAATTACTAAATAGTGTCAAATTTGATATAAATGAGTTTATAAAACAAATACTATTTTATTAAATTAAATAAAAGTATTACAAATATCATATTCTTCCAAATGACTTATATAATGTTAAAAATTAAATTAGTTATCCACTAGAGGTTCTATTGGAATTTTATAGTAACTATAGTAACCATATAATATGAAAATACTAGAAGACATTGTAAGATTTAACTTATTTAACTAAGGTTGAAATCCAAAAGATAAGGTTACATTCATGAGATAAAGTTGTCTAAGACATATTTTTTGAAATTATTTTGACCCATAATAAAATTACCCTTGAAAGATTTCACATTTGTGCCATTATAAAATGAAAAAAATTTATAATAAATTAATATTTCAAGACTTTCCTAAAGTTCCCCTCACCTCTCCTATAAAAGGGAACTTGTCCTTCTATTTTATTACGACATCCAAATCCATTTTTTAAAAGCATAAAAATTTAAAATTATCTTCCCAACTTCCCTAAATTCATCCTAGTTTCCACCATTTTGGTAGAAAACCAACTTAAGGAGTCCTTTTTTTGAAATCAAAAGTAGGCAGCCAATGAAGAGGTAATCATTTTATCCCTTCTTTAAAAGTTCTTCTTCATCTTCCACATTATATTTTATTTCCATACCAAAGCAACAAATATAGTATGATACATATAATAATATTTTATTATAATCCTGGGACAACTATATTCATAGTTTTATCTGTCCTATGAATAATAATATCACCATACATGCGTACATACGACATACTGTCTCCACGTTGTGGTATAATTTGTTGTTCTAAATTATTTTATTTTGATATGTATAATGATGAATAAAATAGATATAAATAATGAATATAAAATTATTATGATTCTGTTTAATTAATATAAAATATAGTTCTATATCATTTAACCAATAATGGAATGATGTCGCCACCCGTGCTTACATTAAGCCTACCATCTCCACGACGTGATGAGATTCATTCTCCACATTAACCATTCAAGAATGACTATAACATATATATATATATATTATAAATAATTTTGAAATATATGACATAATAAGGATTTTTTAATATATATATATATATATATATGAACATTTGTGTCCTTCACTTACTTCCATACAATAAGAAAATGAAAACAGCGTTCATGTGTATGTATGGCCTACCGTCTCCATGAACTATGTTTTCCATTTCATATATCTATATATGATATATATTATGAATTTATATTATATATAAATCATATTATACATTCTGTAAGTATGTCTTGATCTATGTTATATGATCAAGTGTAACAAGTCAAAACACGTACGATAAACAAAACAATTATTTCACAAAATATTAAATTAACTTGGAATTGTTAATAAATGGGTAATATAAAGTCATAAAGGAATCATATATGATATCATAAATAATATTATGATCCTGATATAATTTAATAATATGTTTAGGACCATTATAAAGGAGTTTCAGACACGTAACGATAGTAGCATACCTTAGGTAATGGTTAATTTCACAATCTCATTATTATCTGATATTGTTTATATGTTAGTATATACTAGGAAATATTTATCATCAACATACATGTTTCTTTATACATGAATTTAAAAATAATATTTATATTCCTAGAAAATTTTTGAATTTAATTTATACCCGTGTTTTAATTTTTATAAATTTTTTTGAAACGAATCTTTCTGTCATTTTCCAAACGAGGAGTTATATGCCCTTTTTGACAAATTAAGGAAACAATGTTTTCTAACTTATATGGAATGAGTGTCTATTTTACACAATTATGATGAATTAAAATTTTGAAGCTTCCCTAACAAGATTACTTGATTATTTTAAAGGAATTTTTTTTCTTTTATAATTAAACAGACATTCAAATGATTTCAAAGTAAAAAAACGGATATTTATAAAAGAGTTTTAATGATTTTTATAGATCACTTTCAGAAATGTCAACATAATTTGTTGCATTTTATGATTAATTATGGTTAATATATTATTATACAATATTCAATATTTTATTTAAGGTGTTAGGATACGTTTGACTATGGATGTGTTATTTTGATATTATTCATAGCTTATGGTTTATGTATTGACCTTCATATAATAGTTTTAATATAAATGTTTATGTTGGTTATATTTTACCCCTTTTATAATAGAAATGAATTGGACTTTGTAAGTGTCGGGTGTGGCCCAATATAGCTCCTCATTTCATTAGTAGTTTCGTGAGAAAATTATGTTTGTGTGTTGGCTGATGTCTTACCCAATTAGGTATGGTGTCTTGGACGAAGCTTTAACAGTATGCTTAAGATATCTCACATTAGTCAATACCTCATTATGAGATTAGTTATTGATTTTACATGTGATTATTCAAGTTGTTGAATATTCATGTGAATGTTTAAGGGGAACTATTTGATTTAATATTGCCATATTTTTCTAAAGATAATGTTTCAAAAGGCTTCTTTTTCAATTTTTTACCTTTCCTTAAAAGTTTATGTTTATTTATTATAGCTTCCGCTATAATGTTTATCCTTAATGAGAATATGAGCTCACCCCTTTCTTATGTTTTATTTTCCTAGGATTTCAAGAAGTTTTTTATGATTGATTTGTAGGGTTAAGTTAGGGGGATAATGTCTTTCTCAAAAGATAATATATGCTATATTTTATTCTAGAAATTGTAATGTAAAGTTCATGTTCGTAATCTATTTTCCAAGACTGCTGAACTGATCAGTACTTTAGGACATGATTCCTTGTAATCATACCAATGTATTAAAATAATGCACCTTATCCAGGATTCTGGGGGCAGGGCGTTACATAACTTCTCTTTTTAACCATGGTTGATTATCATGTAGTTTATGGAGAACCGTGCAATAATATTTTCTTGGGTATTTATAGATATAAGAAGAAAACTCGTGGTAATTAGATTCTATTTTTGTTATGTTTTATAGTTTCAGAATAATATTTTTGTCATTTCCCCATTTCATATATATAACTTTCAATAAATGTATGAAATATATTTACAAAAAATGAAACTACTTATGTGATTTTTGGAAGGTTATAGATTTTTAAGGTCATAGTTATCAGATCCTTGTTGATAAAAATACACCATGGGATAGGGTATCCATGTAACATTACAATTAAATCTCATAGAATGGAATTATTACATAAAATTCTAACACTATATTAGTTTAATTCCTTTTATTCTACTCAAACCATAGGTTGTGTTTTGGCATCAGTTTGTTTTTCTTTAACACCATTGGTGGATCCTAATCACTCGTACCACGTGATTGATTTATTATTATCCATTTCAATTATCCTTTATTATTACATCATTAATCAATATTTCAACTTTCATGTGTAGGATATATCATGTTTTTTTCTTAGTTTTAATGGGGTTTGTATAGTTTATTTATAGAAAATTTATGCACTACATCTCATTGAAGATTTCATTTGAGATTCTTGATGTTGGATCTGAGTTTGCTTCTCTTATGTTGTTGGTGTATTGTTGAATCTTATTTCAAAGTAGGTGAACTAGTTTGTCTGCATTAATATTCTATGTTTCTGTTGAACAATCATGCTATTAATTTTATTTGGGTAGGAGTTGGGATTGACTTATCAAAGATAATAAACTAAAAACAAATAAAGAACATGAAGGGTCTTAAATTTACTTCTACATGATTACAATGTTTTTGTTGTTGTTTTATTTTTTTGTTAAGTTTTTGTTTTCCATTTTATTTGGAATAATTTTTTAAAATTTTTTTTAATTGGAATAAATTATTTGAATTTGATCTTGAAATAAAGATGTCAAATTTAGAATTTTTTCCTAAATTTTTTTCCTTAGCATGGCCCAATAATGTGAAAACTAGAGATTAGGAACTATATTATTGTTTTAATTTTATTACTTTATGTTGAATATATGTTATTAAATTTGTTGTTGAGGAAATAGTGGTATGCATGATGTGTCTAGTTTAATATGGTCATGGAATAGGAAATGGTTCTATTGTTGTCATTCTATTAGTGTAATGAGGAGGACATAGACATTTGTGGTAGTTTCCCATTAATATGGAAGTGTATTAGAACGACTAAATGAATAGATTGAATGGAAGGGTAATGATTTGATAATGTTATGAAATTAATGAACTATTATAATATTATAATGTAAGAGGTAGCAAAATTAATATGTGAAAAAGGGATAGTGACTAGAATTATATAGTGGTGGATTCAAAATATTGTGTGAAAATTTAATTGATGTAGTTTTTGTTTTTAGAATAGTGAATTTTTAGAAATTAGTAAATGGTTTCGATTCTCTTTATCATGAGGTAGTGTTGATCCCTTGATATAGAAATGTTTTGAAATTTTTTGGATTAAATTGATATTAGTGGAGGTTTTTGTGTCGATGATGTTGTAGGGATTCATTGCAGTTTTTTGATAAGAAGTTAATCCTTAGGATGACATTGTGTGCTATTATGTCTCCATTATAGTTTTTATTTATTACACACCACTACCTGAGTAGGGTAATTTTGTTTATTCACATATTTATCTTGGGGTTTTTTCGAGTATCGCCAATATCTATGATATGGGTGATATGGATGGAAAATGACCCCCGTTCTCACACTACCTCTTACAAATATAGTCTTATTGTACGAATTTGTGGAAGTAATGTGATGATATTCCAATTATGTAGTGATGTGATATGTGGAAATGGATTGTGGTATGTTGTATATGATGGTCGTATTTTTTTTGTTCTTATGGAAAGGATTTGTAAGGTATGGTTGTGTCATAATATATTTCATTAGGATTTTTGGGTGTACATATTAATGGGTATAAAGTATTGTTAATATTTCATTATATATGTTTTGCAAGAATATTATGATGCTATATATTTTAATGATTTAGGATGAGATTCATAGTGAATGTGGGCTGTATTTGATCTAGGTATTGGTGATGTGTTAGTTTTACTATTTATTTATTGAGGCTTCAGTATGTTTTATCCACAATTTCAAGAGACAATGTGGGGAGAAACCTACAGTGTGTAAATTTAAAATCCCTCATATCATTAATATAATGTTTTTTTCCAAATTTTTTATATTGATTTACTAACTATACTATACATTACTAGATCATGGTATGTTGTTTCTTTAGAGTTATAGTATCTATTGTAGTAACTATTTACTTTTGGTATAGTCTATAGTTTGTGTTTTCCATTACATGCATTTTTGGATAATGGGTTATATATTTACCTTCAGTTAGATTTGATTGATTAATTTATTTAAATTTATTAGGATTTAAAGTGTAATACTTCTCACGTGGTGTGATTTATACCCTCGGTGTTAGTCACCAACCTAAGGCCCTTGGGAGTTGGGATTTAAGTGTGACATTAGGCTTCACTACCAGCACAAAATGGGTTTAAAAGGGGGAAATTTATGATAGAGAGATATCATTTCATTAGTTAAAATTTTTAATGTTGCATGCAGTTAGTCACTGATGACGAATTCCAATCATTTATAAAGGTAATAGTACCATTTATGATCAGTATGATAAGTTTCCAATAAATATTTCCTATGACATTGACCAGGCCCCTCTAATATGAAGCAAGGACATTAATCATATTTAACATAATAAATATGGATTATTCCAATTAGGGGTAAAGCCATATATATTTTACATGTAACAATATTCAATGAAACCATGTTTCAATTTGGTTTGATTTTATAGGACATAAAATAATATGATAGAAATAACTTAAATAAATTACATATCATGGGTTAGGGTATATTATTTAATTTTTTATGGATGGTTATTTGATGGTCCCCCATGTGATTTAAGTTATAAAAGTGAAATGTGATTCTTTGGTTGACCACATGTGATTTGATTTTAAGGATAAGTATGTATCCAAATTCTCATGCCTACCCATACATTGGATGAATGAACCTTCCAAACGCTGAATAGTAAAACTTCCATTCCTAATCTTCCTAATATAACACCCATCACATAACTGACTAATGCTAATAAGGTTGTAATTAAGGCCTATATTAAACAACAAATTATAAATTGAAGTGTTTTTTTAAAAGAAACACCATCCATTGTGATGATTTCACTTTTTTCACTTACTCCAAAAATTACATGCCATTCATTTAATTTTTGTTAAATTCTACAAGTTAGATTTATCCCCGGTCAAATATCCTACATAACCACTTTCCTTTTAAAAATTATTTTGGTTTATAGTAATCATCCACTTTTCTTGAAATTAATAAAACTATGTTACTAGTACCCAAAATTTAAAATATCCAATTACATTAGAAAATAAAATGTTATGAACCCACATCTATGAAAAAAAATCATATTTAGGATCTTATTGTAATTAAAAACTAAAATCACTATGGAAATTAAATATTTGAACTTGGTTTAAAGAAAATTGTTTTTCCTAGTGGCATGCCTATTAACATTTAAGGTGGAATGGGTCTCTTCTAAGTAAAACTCAATTCATTCAAAAATATAATTTATAAAAATTAAATTTGAATTTGTTACAAGATCTATGATTCTTTAGTTGTTTGAAAAATAAATTTCAAAAAAATATTTACCAAAAGTAAAGTTTTACAAGATTTTCATTAAATTGATAGCTTTATATTTAATATTTAAATTATTTTAAAATAATTAAAAAGATTTACCTCTATATAATAATAGTTAATTTTAAATTTTTTATTTTACTTCCCCATAAGACTTACATGTATAACCATTTCTATAAAGTATGAATATCATTATTATCTTATAATGAATTAAAATTTTCATCATCTAATAATGTTGAAAACAATCATCAAAACCGTAAGTAAATTTAGAAAATATTTTTTTTAATATTCTATTGTTACCCTAGACAAGAAGCATTTTTCATCATTTAGAATACCTATATATAAAAAGATCTTCTAACTGTAACTTTAAGTATATTTTTATGGTCTATCATAAGTATTATCACCTTCCTTAGTAATCTATATTTTTAAATATCTTAAACTCTTTTTACCGCTTCATTTAGATTATTTTTTCATTTTGATATTTCTTATTTAATTTCATAAAATCTATTATTATATCACTTGACTTCTTAAATTTATAAGAAATAAAGTATGAACATTCCTTTCATTCATTCATATCATTTCATTCTGATTATTATACCTAAAATTACGATTCCAAAAATTATTATTAACTCTAATAATAAGTTGATTAAATTCATTCTCAATTTCTTTTGAACAACATCAATCTGAATTCTTATATATATTCATTAAAACATGAAATTTTAATGCATTAACACATGAATTAAATACACTCAAAGTATTATTCATATAAATAAATGAAAAGGGTAATCCATTAATCATTTTCCCTTTATAAAAAATATATTTAATACTTCTTTAAATTTAATTAATGTACTAATAAAGTATTTAAGAATTACCCTAGTTAGATATTTTGTATCCTCAAATTTTTTCTACTTATATTTTAATAAATTCATTGAAATAGTAATAAAAGTTTCAATAAGAAGATTTTTTATTCATTCATTATCACCCAAAGTTTATAAACTATTTCAAATTGTCATCAAACTCAGTTGAATTTGAGATAATGCATCACTAGGTAAGAAGTTAGAATCTTGAAACTTTGCATTGAAATTATCTATTTGAGTTTCCAGTACAATAGAAGTTCTCAAATGAGTAACCCCTAACTACTTAAAAATTTCATTCACCATTTCAAAATATTATATGTGATTATAATTATGTTTTGTCACGACCCAACCCTACCCAGGATCGAGCCGCAACTACCCCAAGCCCGCCTCCATAGTCCAGGGGCTGGCGACTAGCGCTGAAGGCACAACAACTCGGAGAGGCCTTTGCCTATGTACCTGTACACGCACACACGCAGCACACTCAATGCTAAAGTTCAAAGTAGAAGAAAAGACAAGTAAAGAAAATGTAAACTTCTATATATAAACCACAATGTGCATCGACCTCTACATGTAAAAAAGAAAGATGAAGGTACACTAAAAATTAAAGGGGAAAAACATGTGCCCAATAAAAAAAGTGCCACAACCTGACAATAGGTAAACAAAATAAAAACAGCTCGAAGGGGCCCCCCTAGAGCTCGACTCCGACCACCACAAGCGATCCAAGCTCCCAAGCTCCTAAGCTCCTCTGACGTCACGACCAACCTGTCTGTCGTCTGCAAGGGCACACCAAGTGCGGGCAAAGCCCAAGTAGGGGGGAGTATAAAAATACTCGGTACGATAACCCGAAGGCTCAAGGGAGCAACAAAGGAGGTACCGAAGGGTAAGCAGTAGAGCGAACAGTAAAAGTAAAAGAGTACAAAAAGAGGTGCAGTGGAGTAATAGTAAAGATTCCAGATCAACCCAATAAGAGGAAAGGAGGTAGAATCGTCCAGGCACAAGGAGCTGTAAATGGTGAGAAGATGAACTTCCCGTCGAGTCTTCGCTACCTATAGCAGGAGAGTCGACTCATCTAACCACGAGAAGCTAGACACGGAAACCACGTGGCATACCCCGCGCGTCTTCTCCTCTCCTCGAGGGAGGGTAACCAATCCCAGTAAGTGGGTACTCGAACAAAGTATATACATATATATATGCTCTACAAGAAGCCCAAAAAAGCTCATAAGGGGATATCCATCTCGTAGCTCAGCCCAAGAAAAGAGTACCCAACAATCCCAGAAATAACACCATTGATGCCCAGCATCCCGCACGTCTGCCCCTAAATACAAGTCAAGGGGCTCAAACCTCCACACCTCAACACTATCCGCTTTGGGCAGCACTGACTCGCCCACACAGTTTTAGGTCGTGTCACAAGGACGCGTCTCAGTGGGGGAAAAGCGCCCCTTGTACTTGAGAGTTCTAGGGAATGTCAAACCACACAGTGTCACTGCCCTACAGTCGAGAGGTCTTCTCAAAGTCAAAGACGTCAGAACACTGACCCGTATAACCAAGGGTCCCGCTCCGGTAATCACGAATGAAAGCCATAGACTAGCCTAATAGAAATGACTGAGCCTGGAATGAAGACAGGTGTCCAACTGCCCAGCCCTGCTGGAGGGTAATTCATAACCAGATATCGGGTGTCCCACTGCCCAGCCCTGCTGGAGGGTAAACCCTAATACATCATCAGGTGACCCACTGCCCAGCCCCGCTGGAGGGTAGACCTTGATAAATCATCAGGCGACCCACTGCCCAGCCCCGCTGGAGGGTGGACCTGGAATAAGTTGACAGGCGACCCACTGCCCAGCCTTCCTAGAGGATAGACCTGGAACTAGATGATGGGCAACCCACTACCCACTCTCTATTGGAGGGTAGACCCTAAGTGGTCGTCGGGTGACCCACTACCCAGTCTCTGCTGGAGGGTAGACCCTAAGTGCGTCGGGTGACCCACTGCCCAGCCTCTACTGGAGGGTAACCCCTAGAAGTCGATGAGTAACCCACTGCCCAGCCCCGCTGGAGGGTAAAACTCAGTATTGCTCTGGCCATCTCTACTGAAGGGTAAAACACTGGCCAACCGAACACGGAGTGGGTATCACGCAACCACCCAACTCCAGAACAACTCACCCAAAAGAGGTTCAGTGCATGTCCATTATTTGGTTTCACTAGCACCGCTACCGACCGATCCATCAAGAACGAAACCAGGGGGAGACCACTCAACCCTGCTGGTCAAAAAAATGAGCACAGAGGGACCCTCTATGTCGCGAGACGTCAAATGTATGCAAAGCAGAACACGACACGCACATGGGGCCCACACGACGTGTGGCCCCAAGTCAAACCCCAACCAAGCGCACAAATAGTCTCAGGTACAAACCACATGTACCTCCAAGCGCTCCTATATACACCCAGAGTATACCTCATTTTCAGCACAAGGGATATCATGCACACAGCACCCAACGTCAACGCGAATGCATGGCGTAACATCTCCATCTTGCCGCCTCAACGACTAGGGCACAACCAACCACATCTCTTTAACCACCAACATTACTCTCCCAGGAGTGCACGTTATCACATGGCATGGGTCCACTACAACCACGGTAGAGGAACCATCATTGGGGCACCTTTCACACTTCTACATTTAATTAGATTGCGTAAGACGCTGCGAACATCCAAACGAATCACACCGTTGTAATACTCGTGGAAAAACACGCGAGATAGACTATTTACTCGCCTCAAAGGTTCAACTGGTGAAAAATGAACTATTCACCGTACCAACCCACATGGGGCCCACCCCTAGATCCCGAACAAGGTTGGGTGAACTGCGCCATCGCAATGCTCTTGGAAAAACACGCCAAAAGCACTACTCACTTGTGCAGAACAGATATCCAGAGAAAAATATATGTTCCAGCTCCACAGACACGAGTGGTACCACGCGGGACCCGCACCCCGGTCCCGAAGCGCTGCCAAAAAATTGCACCATTACGATCCTCTCGAAAAAGCACATGAGATGGACTAATCACTTGTCCAAAACGGACACCTATTCATAAAGATGGAAAATCACCGCCGACGCTCAAATGCCCTTCACGGGGCCCGCACCATCGTGCGGAATTACAACGGGAAAACTGCACCAACACGATGCCCTCAGAATAACACCCAACACCGACTGCTCACACGCCCTGAACAGACATCCGATGAAAAAAATACAAAATGATGCACACAACTCAAAAGAAGGCTCGTGGGTCCCGCACCTCAATTCTGGCTTCAACGCCCGAAACCACCCTGGAAAGGTCCGCCTCGGTGCCAGAATCCCAACGCCAATGACGGCGCTCAAAACGGACGTCGGATGCGTCAGTGCCATCCAAAACAACCCCCCCCCATGAAAAACACACATCCTCTTAAAGGCGTGTCATGCTACCGAGGCCCCCATTTTGGGGACCAAAAACCCCTGAAACCATCTCAAAATATTCGTCGTAATTTATGGAGCCTGTCGTCGTAGACGGCGGCCAAATCCGATGCCCGATCTATGATTTATAAATAATAAATCATTTCCCCTAATAATAATAATAATATTATTATTATTATTTTAAACTTAAATTATATTTTTATTTATATATTTTTTTTTCTTTAACCACTGTCGCGGCCGCCACCCTATTTCTTTTTCCAATTTAATTTTCTTTTTTTATATAAAACCAGACCGGCCGTCCGGCCTGTCTTCTTCTTCTCCCAACAGGACCCGCATAAGGCGGGTCCTCGTTTCCTCCCGCAGCCCCCGAGGTCAGCGCCTCGGGGCGACATCCTCCGACCGCGACTGGCAACCCGGTGTCTCCGACTCCCACATCCGATGCTGCCTCACCATCCCGGCCTTGCACCGCCTCGCCGTCCCGGCCTCACGCCAACTCCCCTGTGCCGCCTGCACTCGACCGCGAGCCGCCTCGCCCAGGAGACCGCTGCCGCCTGGCCTTAGGAGCCCCGCCACGTCACCGTGTCGTCGTACCAGCCTGCTGTCACCGCACGACCGTGACGTCAACCCCGCTCGGCCTCACCCTCACCGATGCCTGCCGAAGCCGGCCCGGACCACCGCTAAGTCGGGTCAGCTGAACCCTCGCTGGACCGCCTTGGTCCACCTGAAAACACCAAACCCGCAAAGTTCGACGAATGACCGTGACACCATCCTAACCCGGATTTGAACTCCGAAAAGAGCATCGAAAAGAGTAGAATTTATAATATACGACCATGGAATTTTTTTTAAGATTTATCAGAAAATCATCGTATAAAATTGAATCCAATGGAAGGTATGGAAATAAAAACGCAACAAAAACCTCCTACCTCTTGGGCATT
Organism: Viscum album; assembly: GCA_963277665.1. NCBI lineage: Eukaryota > Viridiplantae > Streptophyta > Magnoliopsida > Santalales > Viscaceae > Viscum > Viscum album. Next base: position 2,051,181,622 of record OY728125.1, read on the forward strand.
GCCCGGGGCTTCACGGAGGATCCGCCGCCGCACCGTCGCCTTATCGGAGCTGCCTCGCCTGAGAGGAGGAGGAGAGGGAGCTCGAGGGGATTCCTTGAGGGGGGTTTTCTCTAGGGGAGAACAAGCGAGGGGATGGGAAGAAGGAGGGTTTAAATAAAATATAAAGAAATTTTAATTAATTTAAACCGATAATTCCCTCGCATCCGAAACCTTTGGCGAGATCAAAATTAAACCTCCCCTGGAATAAAAACCACCACCCTAGCACAACGGTGGTCTCATAATTTGATTCCGAGATTCCATTTGAATTTAATAAAGATGAACGCCCAAAGTCTCCAAATTACGAAAACGCCCCTGGGGCTGTTTTTCACAGACGGGTCACTCCCGCAAAACTTACACCCCTCCTAGGGTAAACGGCACACTCCGAACTCAATGGTGCCCTCGGTTTTCCAATCCGAGTCACCGTTTAAGAGATACAAGAGATTCTCCCTTAAACTAATAAATTTATTATTTAATTTATCCGTTTCTCGTTCCGGAAGTGAGCGAGGGGTCTAAACGGCCTGCGCCGACATACCTTATGTCGTTCCTAGAGTAAACATCCCATTCTGGACCCATACGTACACTCGTATCTGTGATTCTGATCATCGTTTAGGAGTTATCCATTTTATTTGGTGTTCCCATTGTACACGACACGCACATGGGGCCCACACGACGTGTGCCTCCAAGTCAAACCCCAACCAAGCACACAAACAGTCTCAGGTACAGACCGCACATACCTCCAAGAGTTCCTGTGTACTCCCAGAGTATACCTCATTTTCAGCCCAAGGGCTATCGTGCACACGACACCCAATATCAACGTGAAGGCGTGACATAACATCTCCAACTTGCTGCCTCAACGACTGGGGCACAACCAACCACTTCTCTTTAACCACCAACATCACTCTCCCAGGAGTGCACGCGACCACATGCCATGGGTCCGCTACAACCACGGTAGAAGAACCACCATTAGGGCACCTTTCACACCTCCACATTTAATAAGATCACGTAAGAGGCTCCACACATCCAAACGAATCATACCGTTGTAATCCTTGCGAAAAAACACGAATGATAGACTATTTACTAGCCTCAAACGGTCAACAGGTAAAAATGTATTATTCACCGTACCTACCCATGTGGTCCCCCCCCCCACTAGATCCCGAAAAAGGTCGGGCGAACTACGCAATCGCAATGCCCTCGGAAAAACACGCCAAAAGAACTACTCACTTGGGCAGAACAAATATCCAGAGAAAAAGATACATTCCAACTCCCCGCACAAGAGCGGTACTATGCGGGACCTGCACCCCGGTCCCAAAGCACTGCTAATGGATTGCACCATTGCGAGCCTCTCAAAAAAGCACACGAGATGGTCTAATCACTTGTCCAAAACGGACACCCGGTGATGAAGATGAAAAATCACCGTCAATGCTCAAACGGCCCTCGTGGGGCCCGCACCATCATTTAGAATTACAGTGGGCAGACTGCGCTAATGCGTTTCCCTCAAATAAACACACAACATCGACTGCTCGCACGCCCTGAACGGGCGCCCGATGAAAAAGTTACAAAATGCTGCACGCAGCTCAAAAGAAAGGTCGTGGGGCACGCACCTCAACTCCAGCATCAACACACGAAACCACATTGGAAATCTCTAACTCGGTGCCAGGGTCCCAACGCCACTAACAGTGCTCAAAACGGACGTCAGACGCGTCCATGCCGTCCAAAACAAACCCCCCCCCCCTAAGAAAAAACACACATCCGCATAAAGGCTTGTCGCACTACCAAGGCCCCTGTTTCGGGGACCAAAAACTCCCAAAACCATCTCAAAATATTCATCATAATTTAAGGAGAACGTCATCATAGACGGCGCCCAAATCCGACACCCGGTCTATGATTTATAAATAATAAATCATTTCCTGCCAATAATAATAATAATAATATTATTATTATTTTAAACTTAAATTATATTTTTATTTTTATTTTTATTTTTTTTCTTTAACCATTGCCACGGCCACCACCATGTTTTTTTTTCAATTTTATTTTGTTTTTTTATATAAAACCAAACCGGCCGTCTGGCCAGTTTTCTTCTTCTCCCAACAGGAACCGCATAAGGCGGGTCCCGGTTTCCTCCCACTGCCCCCGAGGTCAGCGCGTCGGGGCGACCTCCCCCGACCATGACAGGCACGTCGGAGCCTTCGCCTCCCACAGCCGATGCCGCCTCGTCGTCCCGGCCCTACATCGCCTCTCCGTCCTGGCCTCACGCCGGCTCTGTTGCGCCACCTCCACTCGACCGCAAGCCGCCTCGCCCGGGAGACCGCCGCCGCCTGGCCTTAGGAGCCCCGCTGCATCACTGTGCCATCGTGTCGGCCTGCTGCCACCGCCCGACCATGATGTCAACCCCCAGTCTACCTCACCCTCATCGACGCCTGCCGAAGCCACCCCGGACCACCGCTAATCCGGGTCGCCTAAACCCTCGCCGGACCGCCTTGGTCCACTGGAAAACACCAAACCAGCAAAGGTCGACGAACGACCGCAACACTATCCGAACCCGGATTTCAAATCTGAAATGAGCGTCGGAAAGAGTAGAACTTATACTATATAACCATGGAATTTTTTTGAATATTTAATAGAAAATCTTCGTATAAAATTGAATCCAAAGGAAGGTTTGGAAATAAAAATGCAACAAAAACCTCCTACCTCTTGGGCGTTGCCCGGAGCTTCACAGAGGATCTGCGGCCGCGTCGTCGCCTTGTCGGAGCTACATCGCCAGAGAGGAGGAGGAGAGGGAGCTCGAGGGGTGTCCTTGAGGGGGGTTTCACCAGGGGAGAACAAGGGAGGGGAGGGGAGAAGGAGGGTTTAAATAAAATAAAATGAAATTTTAATTAATTTAAACCCATAATTCCCTCGCATCCAAAACCTTTGGCGAGATCAAAATTAAAACTTCCATAGGGTAAAAACCACCATTCGAGCACAAAGGTGGTCTCAGAATTTGATTCCGAGCATCCGTTTGAATGTTATAAAGTTGAATGCCCAAAGCCGCCAAATTACGAAAACGCCCCTGGGGTCATTTTTTACAGACGTGTTGCACCCGCAAAACTTAAACCTCTCATAGGGTAAAAGACACGCTCTGAACTCAACTGTGCCCTCGATTTTCCAATCCAAGCCACCGTTTAAGAGATACTTGAGCTTCACCGTTAAACGAATAAATTAATTATTTAATTTATCTGTTTCTCGTTCTGGAAGCGAGCGAGAGGTCCAAACGTCCCGCGCCGACATACCTTATGCCGTTCCTAGGGTAAACACCCCATTCCAGACCCATACGAACACTTGGATCTCTGATCCTGATCACCTTTTAGGAGTTATACCTTTTATTTGGTGTTCCCATAGTGAACGCACTGAAAATTTAATTCCGGCCACTCCGGGGCTCGGAATCGCACGCCGTGAGAAGGCGCTGCTCTGGAATAACATCAAGAATTTTCCAAATTCCTTTGTAGACAAAAACAGGTTCCTTACATCATTCCCTCCTTCAATATTTTCATCCCCAAAAAGCAAAATCAGGGAACAACTCAGGGTACTAAGCCCACACCTGGCTCTCCCGTACCTAAAAGAAATCTTGCACAGCTCTACGCCACTGCACACAGACCAAAGGACTGATCGATTCACGCGAGGTCTACCCTTGCCGATGTCGTGCACCCACTCTAGACTTTGGGGTTGGGGCAAGGCGGTATAGAACTTCAACATCCCTTCGCAAGGTCTCAAACGGACTGATGGCTCTCGAGGGTAGCTCACCTCCCCGACCAAACCTCCACGTCGCACGCCGTGACTGGAATCACCACCCGCACATGGATCAAGGACCAGTGATTCCCTCCTTCAGAATATCCATATGGTGAAACACCCAAGGATATCTGGTCATGGAAGATTTCACATTCTATGTCTCACAACCAAAAATCTCTTACACGCTCGGAAACCAATGGAGTCGACACTATCGACTAAAGAAAAAGGTCCCACGCCTTTTACTTTACCAACACAGGGTTACACCCGACGCCCTGCGTCACCCTGGTATCAACTCAAGCAAGGATCTGGGAGAAAATAACTTCACACACAGAGTATAACAATTCTACTGCAAGAAGTAGAAGAGTCTCAAGGGGTACCTCTCATCATCCCATGCTCTGCAGGATCGTAGACATCCAAGCTCACAGCAGTCTGCGGTCCCAACTATCATGTCTCGGAGCCTGACGTGGACCACCTAGTGGTGATGGAAAGACCATGTAAAGTCATCCCCAACTACCAGCTCCTCCTGCTCCTCTGCTAGAACCACCTCTTTGGGTACTACACTGATCACGGCGCTGCCTCTGTCGTGGTGGTGCACCTGCTGCCTACCCGAAGCTCTCCGCATGCCAGGTCAGGCAGTCCCGTGCCAGGTGACCTCGCACATTGCAAGGATAGAACCAACTCTCACTGGCTGCACTGGTGCCCTCCGACGCCACTGTGGTTTATGACCACGCCCCTGAGTCTGGTTTTTAGAAAGCCACATGTGTCGAGGTTCTGCTTGCTGATGCCCGCTAGCTACGGCAGACGTCTTGGCTCCGACGTGCCTGCTCCCACCACCAACTCTAGAACGTGACAGGAATCCCTCTATCACCAGCGCCTGCTCTAGCACCCCGACATATGTGGAAATTCCCAAGGGTACTATGACGGCACGAATCTCTCGGCGGAGACCCAGCTAAAACATCCACACTCTGAGGTTGTCGTCATTGACCAAGTCTGGGTAAAAGCGTGCACGATCTGTGAAACTAGCCATGTACTCGGCCACCGTCATCCCTCCCTGCTGAAACTGTAGGAGCTCTTAAATCCAAACGGAGTGCAAGCTGGAGGCAAAAACTCCTCATGGAACAACAACTGAATGTCTCCCCACGAAAGCGATGACTCATTGAGAAACTGAGTCACCAGCCTCCACCAACGCCAAGCTGCTCCACGAAAAAGGATGGCTTCCAAAGCCATTCTCTGATCTGTCGGCATCTGCACAAGCCTGAAAAGGCAAACCACTTCCTCGAGCCAAACCTCTGCTACTTGAGGGTCTGGCTCACCAGTGAACCTCAATGGTCTCTACCACTGGAACTCACGGAGCGCGCTCAACCTACGCTCAAACTCACCCTACTCTACCGAAGATTTCTACTGCTCAACAGGTGGGGGTGCTACTACCGACCCACTTGGAGAAAAGGGCTCGCATGATGGGTCCTGGACTGAGGCCTCGTAGCTCACAAGGTCATCTTCAAGAACCAAGGCTGGTATATTGGCTGGATGTCTTCATGGAGACATCTTGAATGTTATCAAGGAGTGTCGTAGTCAGAGGAGCATATATGTATATACCAATAACAACAACAACGATGGGGAGCTGACTCAAGAAGGATAGTCAAAGACTCAATCCTATTTGATGCACAAACCAATTTTTCCCTGCAACAAGTGTCTCAGCATTCCGAGTCCAAAATCAGGTTATCAAGGTCCTGGTGAATGGATACGTCGGTTGTCGCACCATCACTGGACTCCCTGGCCTGAGAGCTGCTCTCGAGACACGTTAACACTGCTTCCCTAGATCCTAACCAATTCCTCATTTATGGAAGTCCGCGCAACGTCCCAAGGAATGAACCACCTCTGATACCACTTTTTCATGACCCGACCTTACCTAGGCTCAAGCCGAAACTACCCCAAGCCCGCCTCCATAGGCCAGGGGCTGGCGACTAGCGTCAAAGGCGCAACAACTCAGGGAGGCATTTGCCTAAGTACCTGTACATGCACACACGCATCACACTCAATGAGAAAGTGAAAAGTAAAAAAAATACAAGTAATGAAAAAGGGAAACTTCTATATATAAACCACAAAGTGAATCGACCTCTCCAAGTACAAAGAAAGCTGATGGAACACTGAAAAGTAATTGGGAAAAACACATGCCCAATCAGAAAAGTGCCCCAACCCGGAAACAGGTAAACAAAAGAAAAATAGCTAGAAGGGTCCCCCTGGAACCCGACTCCAACCATCGCACGCGATCCAAGCTCCCAAGATCCTATGCTCTTCTGACGTCACGACCAACCTGTCCATCGCCTTCAAGGGCACACCAAGTGCGGTAAAAGCCCAAGCAGGGGTGAGTATAAAAATATTTCGTAGGATGCCCTGAAAGATTGAGGGAGCAACAAAGGAGGTACCGAAGGGTGAGCAGTAGAGCCAACAAGAAAAGTAACTGAGTAAAACAAGGGGTGCAGTGGAGTAATAATAAAGAGTCCAGCTCAACCCAACAAGAGGAAAGGAGGTAGACTCATCCAGGCACAAGGAGCTAGAAACAGTGAGAAGATGAACTTCCTATCGAGTCTTCGCTACCTATAGCAGGATTGTAGACTCATCCAACAACGAGAAGCTAGACACGGAAAGCACGTGGCATACCCCGCGCGTCTTGGCCTCTCCTTGAGGGAGAGTAACCAAGCCCAAGAAGTGGGTACTCGAACAAGGTATATAAATATATATATTCTCTACAAGATGGACGAACATGCTTGTAAGGGGATATTGTCACGACCCCTCCCACTAAAGATGCCCCTCCTGAGCTGGCAATGGTGAAAGGGAGATAATGACCCCCGAGTCCCGCCTCCAGTAGGCCCCGGGTTGGCGACTAGCACCAAGGGTATGAGTTTTCACAAATATGGGAGGCATTACCCTTTTATTATTTTGGATCGGGAAATAGGAAAAGTCAACCACCAAAAAGGGAAAAGAACAAGTGTATATAAATAAACCCAAACCAAGCCCACATGAATGTTTAAACAATTTTTATAACAAGGTACAAGTACAAGGAAGCTCAAAAGTACAATGCCAAAGAAAACAAGAGAACAACAACTGCAACAACTCTAACTGCCCGACTAGTGGGGTCCTGCACGGCCCTGGTAGTCCTCCTGGAAACCTGAAAGTAAAAGTAGGGTGAGCATACAAGTATACTCAGTAGGGAAACCTAAAGCTCTCGTGCACAAGTGGGGAGACACCCTAAGGTCCCGTGAAAAAAAAAACAGAAGAACCAGAAACTAACAAGGAAAAACTATCCACCCAACCTCACTGGTCACACTCACCAAGTAACACAAACAAGTTTAGTATATATATAGAACAAAAGTATTGGGCACCCCGCACCATTTCCCACTTAATTAGATGCTGCTATTCCTAACGGCAAACGTCCTGACGCTACAACACTCTTCCCGCCCGCACACACCTGGGCCAAACCACGCATCCTGCCCGCACACACCTGGGCCTCACAACCACGCATCTCGCCCGCACACACCTGGTCCACAACCACTATCCCGCCCGCAGACACCTGGGCCTCATCCCGAAGGTTCTTGGGAACGGTAAGCATGCCCGAAGAGTCTTGGGCTAAAGGTCTCCTCAAGCCATCACAGCCTCCGAGACCTACTCGAAGAGTCTTGGGTGTAAGGTCACCTCAAGCCATCATAGCCTATGGAAGAAGGAGTAGGAAGGAGCTAGTAACCAAGGGGGAACACCCTCTCCCATAAAATGGGAGTGTTTGGCACTAGGTGCTTGACATGGCTGTGGTGCGACAAAACACAAAGATACAATTATATATATACATATACCAAACACACAGCCCAACCTATTGCTTCTTAAAAAGAGAAACTGAGCATGTGCCTCGGCACTGCTACCACGAAGCATGCATCAACAAACAAACAATCATCCCCCAACCCCATTTAGGTTTTCATGTTTCATGCAATGGTTTAACAAATTATTACTACTGGGCAACTATCATCCAGACAAAACCTTTCACAAACATATCCCTGCCGTCCACAACCAAGGTTAGGTAAAACGCAAGCAACCACATTCCATTTCCTTTACAAAAGATTATCACAACCATACAACATTCCATCATTCATTTATTTCAAAGTTCCACACATAAAACCCCTTCCACACACAAAACATTTCCGCATTTGAAAACACCTTTTTACTTCAAAACACTTTTCATAATCAAAAAAATTTTCATAAATAAAGGCATTTTCCACAACCAACCACTTCCCATTTCAACACCATCGTTTACAAAACATTTCACACCTCCATGTTTCCACCATCAACCATTCCAATAAGATCACCACCCAAACGTCGCAGCCCCGCTGCTCACCCAAACCACAACAGCCCACAAAACACCCCCAACACATGCCACGTAACCAAGACAACACCCACATGTTCATTATTCCATTTTGGTTTAACCGGGGTGATCACACAAGGGTTCTAGATTTTCATTTAAAAATTCAACTTTACGTGATTAACCAATTTCCACATTTCATGAAGTTTCCATCCATATGAAAATACAGAAGGAGATGGAAACATTTAATTGCGTAAGCAAAGGCCCCCAACGACTGTGATTTTTAGTAGGTAGAAGCTCATTCAATTCACAAATATAATATCACAGGATATAAAAAGTAAGGTAACAACAATCACTAACTTCCCAACCCCATTCTTTAACCAGTTATTATCTTTATTTAAAGGTTCGACCATTTCTCATGAAAACAAAAGGATACCCTCCACACATGATACACAAATTAGAGAGACAAAGGTGAGATCCCTACCTCAAAAGGTCCCGATCACGTCGCTTCCGACGACGTCCTTCGGTGTCCTCTGCCTTCGCCAAACCCGAAAAACGCCTCATAGGATGGAAGCTGGAGAAGGAAGGCCAGAAGGAAAGGTGACAAGTCCGGGCTTAGAAGCTTCGTCTCGTCGCTACGATCCTGTGGCCGCTGACGGATCGTAATTCAAAGCTCGGACAAAGAAGTTAGAGGAGGAATACTTCTCGATTGTCCAAGAGCTTCGTCGTGCGACAAAGAAGCGATCGATATCGAAGATAAAACATGACCTCGTTCTTATATAGGAAACGAATAGGTAAATCCATAATCAGCGTGCATTAATGAATATACGATGTGACCGTACATACGTTGCATGTTTTGATTGGTTAACACGTCACGCGGTTTCCACGCGTTTTAATAAGAATGATAATTCTGTCAATATGTGGTGCTTCGTTGACCCGAGGCATGAGTCATAAAATTAGATCATTAATGGTCTTAAAGTGACCGTCATAATTTCAGGGTTACGCTGTCGCTGACGGATCATCAATCCGATACCATATGAGGGAGATACGTTGGATACAAGATCCTGTAATAATAACAATATTTATTTTTATTGGGCATCTCGTGGACCCGAGACACGAACCATAATTTAATATTAAAAATTAGACTGAATTGACTGTATTTATTATTGGATCACATCGCCACTGATGAGAAGCCAATCGGACGTCGCACATGGAAGTTATGACGAGCCAAAGATTTAATAATAATATTAAATCTATTATTTACCGACCGCTTCGGGTACCCAATCCGAAACCCCAAAAAAGTCCTCCAATATGGGACTCATAATATTCGTCTTGATGTCAGGGTCATACTACCACAGACGGTTCTTGAAACCGAGGTCACACGAATAAGTTATGGTCGGAAAAGTGTTTTACCTACAAAAACATTAACATGATTATTATATTATTATTTTTAATTTAATTTAATTCATTAAATTATCTGATCCAATCTTCCACGCACAACCAATATTTGCGCCTCCTTGACTCCATGTCAATCACGCATGGCCATTCCTTCTCTCTTTTATTTCTCTTTTAATTTTATTCCCATTTAATATCTTATAATCATTATTATAATATCTAATAATAATGACTAAAAAAAACTCCTCAATCCCATGCCACCACCAAAAGTGGAGCCTCCTTCCATGATTGATTTCTTTATTTTTTATTTTATTCATCAAAACTCATCTCTCTCCAATTTATTTCATATCATTATTAATATATTGTTAATATTCTCTCTCCAATCTCATTGCATTTAATTCAAAACATAATTCTCATTAAATTAGATTACCATGGTTATTCTCATATTAAATTAAAACCATTCCATTTAATTAAAACCATATCCACGACAAAACAAAAAATAATATAACTAAATATTCAACCCCTTTTTAATACCTTTAATTTCATTAACCTCTCGCACATAGTTTTACTCCATCATTGTCATTTATTGTTTTTTAATAATAAAAAACAATTCATCAACTTATTTTATTAACTCATCACCATCATTATTTTTAATAATGATAATATTTATGCTCAACTCATTGACCATGTTAAACAACCCCATTGGATATCTGAATCTGACCATGCCACGTAGATGTCGCATAACGTCCATTAATTTAATTATTTAATTCTATTTATTTCTATTTCACACTGATTACGTTGAACCACTTTTATTAAATTAAAACCATTCATTTTAATAAACCCAACATATTTTTACGTTATCATCAGTATTAAAATTTATCATTATAACGCACGTCGTGTTGACCTCATCGATTTCAACAAGGAATGGACCGGAGGGGTCCGGGCCATTACATCAGATACCTCTCAAAACATTCTCGTCCTCGAGAATTAAAAACCAACCCAGAAAAGAATGGATCCGAACAACCACCCCGCAAGATACCTCTCAGGGCTCTTGTAATAACAGGAAACAACCGACAACCCTAATTATATGAATTAGGAATTCCTTCTCCCATACCGATATATTATCCGCTTTAGGCGGCACTGACTCGCCTTCACGGGTTTAATCGCATCCACATTAATGCGTCTCGATTAGGAATTAGGTCTTCCGACTTCCATATAAAAGGATTTTCCAAACTTACACTACCCCCAACACCATACACAACAACAATAAATTGCCCGAACACATGGCTTGAGGAATTCCTTCTCCCATGTCGAGATATTATCCGCTTTAGGCGGCACTGACTCTCCTGCACGGGTTTAATCGCATCCACATTAATGCGTCTCGATTAGGGATCAGGTCCTCCTCTCCCCACATGTAAGGACTCTTCACACACATTTAAAGGAAAGAGGGAAATAACATAGCATTATAGACTCATGGAAAACAAGGTCCAGGCCCAAAGCATGGGCAAGAATGAGGTTCAAAAAAAGGATTGTGATGCTCTTGAATTTAAACAAAACATAAACAAGAGCATTTAGGTAAAACCAAAAACATCTCTCTCGATCTATGACCATGCTAGGGTTTCCACTTCTATTGCATAAAACTGTCTGTGTCCCACTCCTCTGTCGTTCTGTTGATGTCCAGGTGCCATAGTTGTTTGGTAAACAGGGAACGCCTAAGCCCAAGTAGTAATGAAAAACTCAAAGTTTTAATTTATCATTTTATTTCAATTTCTTTCCCAGAACACCCAAATCAAGTAAAACACAAACATTATGATGCATGTACCTTCCCTAGGGTCTCTACCCTGAAATCAATATAGTCTCACTGAAATCAATATAGTCTCACTTGGTCGTTCGGTAGGCTCAGAGTCCTTGCATCGGATCACGGGGGGCCCTAAAATCCCGTGTCCTAGCCGGTCATCCGTGGCCTATGTCACGCACCAAGATTAACGAACAATGTTTCCCTACCATCCCATGCAATCCTCACTGTTCCTAACTCCAGACTCCATCCTATCTCTCAACCATCAGCCTCTGATACCATTCGGTCACGACCCCCTCCCACCAAAGATGCCCCTCCTGAGCTGGCAATGGTGAAAGGGAGATAATGACCCCCGAGTCCCGCCTCCAGTAGGCCCCGGGTTGGCGACTAGCACCAAGGGTATGAGTTTTCACAAAAATGGGAGGCATTACCCTTTTTATTATTTTGGATCGGGAAATAGGACAAGTCCACCACCAAAAAGGGAAAAGAACAAGTGTATATAAATAAACCCAAACCAATCCCACATGCATGTTTAAACAATTTTTATAACAAGGTACAAGTACAAGGAAGCTCAAAAGTACAATGCCAAAGAAAAAAAGAGAACAAAAACTGCAACAACTCCAACTGCCCGACTAGTGGGTCCCGCACGGCCTTGGAAGTCCTCCTGGAAACCTGAAAGTAAACATAGGGTGAGCATACTAGTATACTCAGTAGGGAAACCTAAAGCTCTCGTGCACAAGTGGGGAGACAACCTAATGTCCCGTGAAAAAAACAGAAGAACCAGAAACTAACAAGGAAAAACTATCCACCCAACCTCACTGGTCACACTCACCAAGTAACACAAACAAGTTTAGTATATATATAGAACGAAAGTATTGGGCACCCCGCACCATTTCCCACATAATTAGATGCTGCTCTTCGTAACGGAAAACGTCCTGACGCTACCACACTCTTCCCGCCCGCACACACCTGGGCCAAACCACGCATCCCGCCCGCACACACCTGGGCCTCAAAACCACGCATCTCGCCCGCACACACCTGGGCCACAACCATTATCCCGCCCGCACACACCTGGGCCACAACCACTATCCCGCCCGCAGACACCTGGGCCTCATCCCGAAGGTTCTTGGGAACGGTAAGCCTGCCCGAAGAGTCTTGGGCTAAAGGTCGCCTCAAGCCATCACAACCTCTGAGACCTACCCGAAGAGTCTTGGGTGTAAGGTCACCTCAAGCCATCATAGCCTATGGAAGAAGGAGCAGGAAGGAGCTAGTAACCAAGGGGGAACACCCTCTCCCATAAAATGGGAGTGTTCGGCACTACGTGCTTGACATGGGTGTGGTGCGACAAAATACAAAGATACAATTATATATATACATATACCAAACACACAGCCCAACCTATGGCTTCTTAAAAAGAGAAACTGAGCATGTGCCTCGGCACTGCTACCACGAAGCATGCATCTACAACCAAACAATCATCCCCCAACCCCATTTAGGTTTTCATGTTTCATGCAATGGTTTAACAAATTATTACTACTGGGCAACTATCATCCAGACAAAACCTTTCACAAACATATCCCTGCCATCCACAACCAAGGTTAGGTAAAACGCAAGCAACCACATACCATTTCATTTACAAAAGATTATCACAACCATACAACATTCCATCATTCATTTATTTCAAAGTTCCACACATAAAACCCTTTCCACACAGAAAACATTTCTGCATTTGAGAACACCTTTTTACTTCAAAACACTTTTCATAATCAAAACTCTTTTCATAAATAAAGGCATTTTCCACAACCAACCACTTCCCATTTCAACCCCATCGTTTACAAAACATTTCACACCTCCACATTTCCACCATCAACCATTCCAATAAGATCACCACCCAAACATCGCAGCCCCGCTGCTCACCCAAACCACAACATCCCACAAAACACCCCCAACACATGCCACATAACCAAGCCAACACCCACATGTTCATTATTCCATTTTGGTTCAACCGGGGTGATCACACAAGGGTTCTTGATTTTCATTTAAAAAGTCAACTTTACGTGATTAACCAATTTCCACATTTCATGAAGTTTCCATCCATAAGAAAATACAGAAGGAGAGGGCAACATTTAATTGCGTAAGAAAAGGCCCCCAACGACTATGATTTTCAGTAGGTAGAAGCTCATTCAATTCACAAATATAATATAACAGGATATAAAAAGTAAGGTAACAACAATCACTAACTTCCCAACCCCATTCTTTAACCAGTTATTATCTTTATTTAAAGGTTCAACCATTTCTCATGAAAACAAAAGGATACCCGCCACACATGATACACAAATTAGAGAGACAAAGGTGAGATCCCTACCTCAAAAGGTCCCGATCACGTCGCTTCCGACGACGTCCTTCGGTGTCATCCGCCTTCGCCAAACCCGAAAAACGCCTCCTAGGATGAAAGCTGGAGAAGGAAGGCCAGAAGGAAAGGTGACAAGTCCGGGCTTAGAAGCTTCGTCTCGTCGCTACGATCCTGTGGCCGCTGACGGATCGTAATTCGGAGCTCGGACAAAGAAGTTAGGGGAGGAATACTTCTCGATTGTCCAAGAGCGTCGTCGTGCGACAAAGAAGCGATCGATATCGAAGATAAAACATGAACTCGTTCTTATATAGGCAGCGAATAGGTAAATCCGTATTCATCGTGCATTAATGAATATACGATGTGACCGTACAGACGTTGCATGTTTTGATTGGTTAACACGTCACGCGGTTTCCACGCGTTTTAATAATAATGATAATTCTATCAATATGTGGTGCTTCGTTGACCCGAGGCATGAGTCATAAAAGTAGCTCATTAATGGTCTTAAAATGACCGTCATAATTTCAGGGTTATGCTGTCGCTGACGGATCGTCAATCCGATACCGTATGAGGGAGATACGTTGGATACAAGATCCCGTAATAATAACAATATTATTTTTATTGGGAATCTCGTGGACCCGAGACACGAACCATAATTTAATATTAAACATTAGACTGAATTGACCGTATTTATTATTGGATCACATCGCCACTGATGAGAAGCCAATCGGACTTCACACATGGAAGTTATGACGAGCCAAAAATTTAATAATAATATTAAATCTATTATTTACCGACCGCTTCGGGTACCCAATCCGAAACCCCGAAAAAGTCCTCCAATATGGGACTCATAATTTTCGACTTGATGTCAGGGTCATACTACCGCAGAAGGTTCGTGAAACCGTGGTCACACGAATAAGTTATGGTCGGAAAAGTGTTTTACCTACAAAAAAATTAACATGATTATTATATTATTATTTTTAATTTAATTTAATTCATTAAATTATCTCATCCAATCTTCCACGCACAACCAATATTTGCGCCTCCTTGACTCCATGTCAATCACGCATGGCCATTCCTTCTCTCCTTTATTTCTCTTTTAATTTTATTCTCATTTAATATCTTATAATCATTATTATAATATCTAATAATAATGACTAAAAAACTCCTCAATCCCATGCCACCACCAAAAGTGGCGTCTCCTTCCATGATGGATTTCTTCATTTTTATTTTATTTTTCAAAACTCATCTCTCTCCAATTTATTTCATATCATTACTAATATATTGTTAATATTCTCTCTCCAATCTCATTGCATTTAATTCAAAACATAATTCTCATTAAATTAGTTTACCATGGTTATTCTCACATTAAATTAAAACCATTCCATTTAATTAAAACCATACCCACAACAAAACAAAAATAATATAACTAAATATTAAACCCCTTTTTAATACCATTAATTTCATTAACCTCTCGCACATAGTTTTACGCCATCATTGTCATTTATTGTTTTTTTATAATAAAAACAATTCATCAACTTATTTTATTAACTCATCACCATCATTATTTTTAATAATGATAATATTTATGCTCATCGCATTGACCACGTTAAACAACCCCGTTGGATATCTGAATCTGTCCATGCCACGTAGATGTTGCATAACGTCCATCAATTTAATTCTTTAATTCTATTTATTTCTATTTCACACTGATTAAATTGAACCACTTTTATTAAATTAAAACCATTCATTTTAATAAACCCAACATATTTTTACGTTATCATCAGTATTAAAATTTATCATTATAACGCACGTCGTGTTGACCACATCGATTTCAACAAGGAATGGACCGGAGGGGTCCGGGCCATTACAGATATCCATCCCGTAGCTCATCCCAAGAAAAGAGTAGCCAATATCCCCATAAATAACACCATCAATGCCCAGCATCCCGCATGTCTGCCCTGAACTACATGTCAAGGAAATCAAACCACCACACCTCGACACTATCCGCTTTGGGTGGCACTGACTCGCCCGCACGGTTTTAGGTCGCGTCACAAGGACGCGTCTCGGTGGGGGAAAAGCGCCCCTTGTACTTGAGAGTTCTAGGGAGAGTCAAATGACACCTCGTCACTGCCCTGCAGTCGAGAGGTCTTCTAAAAGTCAAAGTCGTCACAACACTGAACCGTATAACCAAGGGTCCCGCTTCGGTAATCACGGAGGAAAGCCACATAATAGCCTAGTAGAAAGGACTGAGCCTGGAATGCCGACAGGTGTCCCACTGCCCAGCCCTACTGGAGGGTAATTCATAACCAGATATTGGGTGACCCACTGCCCAGCCTTGCTAGAGGGTAAACCCTAATACATCCTCAGGCGACCCACTGCCCAACCACACTAGAGGGTAGAACTTGATACATCATCAGGCGACCCACAACCCAGCCCCACTAGAGGATAGACCTAGAATAAGTCTACAGGTGACCCACTGCCCAGCCTTGCTGGAGGGTAGACCTGTAACTAGACGACGGGTGACCCACTACCCAGTCTCTGCTAGAGGGTAGACCCTAAGAGGTCATCGGGTGACCCACTGCCCAGTCTCTGCTGGAGGGTAGACCCTAAGTGCGTTGGGTGACCCACTGCCCAGTCTTTGCGGGAGGGTAAACCCTAGAAGTCGATGAGTAACCCACTGCCCAGCCCCGCTGGAGGGTAAAAATCAGAATTGTTCTGGCCATCTCTACTGAAGGGTACAACACTTGCCAACCGAACACAGAGTGGGTATCATGCAACCACCCAACTCCAGAACAACTCAACCAAAAGAGGTTCAGTGCCTGTTCTATCACTGGGTTTCACTAGCACCGCCACCAGCCAATCCATTGAGAATGAAACCAGGGGGAGACCACTCAACCCTGCTGGTCAAACAAACGAGCACAGAGGGACCCTCTACGTCGCGGGAGGTCAACGGTACTCAAAGCAGAACACGGCACGCACATGGGGTCCACACGACCTGTGTCCCCAAGTCCAACCTCAACAAAGCGCACAAACAGTCTCAGGTATAAACCACACGTATCTCCAAGCTATCCCATATACTCCCAGAGTATACCTCATTTTCAGCCCATGGGCTATCGTGCACACGGCACCCAACATCAATGCGATGGCATGACGTAACATCTCCAATATGCTGCCTCAATGACTGGGGCACAACCAAACACTTCTCTTTAACCACCAACATCACTCTCCCAAGAGTGCACACGATCACATTCCATGGGTCCGCTACCACCATGGTAGAATAACAGCCACCAGGGTACCTTCCACACCTCCACATTTAATAAGATCGTGTAAGAGGCTCTACACATCCAAAAGAATCATACCGTTGTATTCCTCATGAAAAAACACGTGAGATAGACTATTTACTCACCTCAAATGGTCAACTGGTGAAAAAGGTACTATTCACTATACCAACCCATGTGGGTCCCACCCCTAGATCCCGAAATATTTTGGGTGAACTGCGCCATCGCAATGTTCACATAAAAACATGCCAAAACTACTACTCACTTGTGTGAAACGGATATCCAAAGAAAAGGATACGTTCTGGCACCCTGCTCACGAGTGGTACCACGCGGGACCCGCACCTCGTTCCCGAAGTGCTACGAACGGATCACACCATTGTGATCCTCTCGAAAAAGCACACGATATGGACTAATCACTTGTCCAAAACGGACACCCAGTGATAATGATAGAAAAATACCATCAACGCTCAAACGACCCTCGTGGGGCCCACACCATTGTGCGGATTTATAGCGGGTAGACTGCGACAATGCGATGCCCTCGAAAAAACACCCAACATTGACTACTCGCACGCCCCGAACGGACATCCGATGAAAAAGTAACAAAACGCTACAGGCAGCTCAAAAGACGGGCTGTGGGGCCTGCACCTCAACTCCGGCTTCAATGCCCGAAACTACCTCGGTGCCAGGGTCCCTACGCCACTGACGACGCTCAAAACAGACATCAGACGCGTCCGTGCCATCCAAAACAACCCCCCCCCCCTGAGAAAAACGCACATCTGCTTAAAGGCGTGTCGCACTACCGAGGCCCCCATTTCGGGGACCAAAAACCCCCACAACCATCTCAAAATATTCGTCGTAATTTAAGGATCGCGTCGTCGCAGACGACGCCCAAATCTAACGCCCGTTCTATGATTTATAAATAATAAATCATTTCCCCTAAAAAATTATATTATTATTATTATTATTATTTTAAACTTAAATTATATTTTTATTTATCTTTTTATTTTTTTTCTTTAACCACTGTCGCGGCCGCCACCCTGTTTTTTTCCAATTTTCTTTTCTTTTTTTTATATAAAACTAGATCGGTCATCCGACCGGTCTTCTTCTTCTCCCAACAGGACCCCCATAAGGCGGGTCCTGGTTTCCTCCCGTAGCCCCCGAGGTCAGCGCCTCGGGGCGACCTCCTCCGACCGCGACAGGCACGCCGGTGCCTCCTCCTCCCGCAGCCGATGCCGCCTCTCTGTCCCGGCCCTATAGCGCCATGCCGTCCTGGCCTCACGCCGGCTCCCCTGCGCCACCTGCGCTCGACTGCGAGCTACCTCGCCCGGGAGACGTCCGCCGCCTGGCCTTAGGAGCCCCGCCGCGTCACCGTGTCGCCGTGTCAGCCTGCTTCCACCGCCTGAACATGATGCCTACCCCCGCTCGGCCTCACCCTCACTGACGCATGCCGAAGCCACCTCGGACCACCACTGAGCCGGGTCGCCTGAACCCTCGCCAGACACCCCTGGTCCACCGGAAAACACCAAACCCGCAAAGTTTGACGAACGGCCGCGACACCATCCGAACCCGGTTTTCAAATCTGAAATGAGCGCCAGAAAGAGTAGAATTTATACTATATGACCATTGAATTTTTTTGAAGATTTAACAAAAAAGTTTCATATATAATTGAATCGAAAGGAATGTTCGGAAATAAAAACACAACAAAAACCTCCTACCTCTTGGGCTTTGCCCGGTGCTTCACGGAGGATCCGCCGCCGCGCCGTCACCTTGCCAGAGCTACCTCACTGGAGAGGAGGAGGAGAGGGAGCTCGAGGGGCTGCCTTGTGGGGGGTTTTCTAGGGGAGAACAAGGGAGGGGAGGGGAGAATGAGGGTTTAAATAAAATAAAAATAAATTTTAATTAATTTGAACCCATAATTCCCTCGCATCCGAAACCTTTGCCGAGATTAAAATTAAACCTCCCCTAGTGTAAAAACCACCTTCCGAGAACAATGGTGGTCTCAGAATTTGATTCCGAGCTTCCGTTTGAAAGTTATAAAGCTGAACGCCCAAAGCCGCCAAATTACTAAAACGCCCCTGGGGCTATTTTTCATAGACAGGTCGCGCCCGAAAAACTTACACCCCTACTATGGTAAACGGAACGCTTTGAACTCAACGGTGCCCTCATTTTTCTAATCTGAGCCACCCTTTAAGACATACTTGAGCTTCACCCTTAAACGAATAAATTAATTATTTAATTTATCCGTTTCTCATTCCGAAAGCGAGCGAGGAGTCCAACCGTTCCGCGCCGACATACCTTATGTCTTTCCTAGGGTAAACACCCCATTCCGAACCCATAAGTACACTCGGATCTCTGATCTGGATCACCATTTTGGATTTATCCCTTTTATTTTGTGTTCCCAGTGTGAACGCACTGAAAATTTATTTCTGGCCACTCTGGGGCTCGGAATCGCACGCCGTCTGAAGGCGCTGCTCTGGAATAACATCAAGAATATTATAATGTCCTTTGTAGCCAAAAACAGGGTTCTTACATGTTTTACACCAAATAAAATATATTATATAGTTATTTGTGATTTTATTGATATTTGATTGTTTATTTATGAGTGAAATGAATTAACTCTATCCCTGGATCAATGTACCCACCAATAATATTTATAAAGTTATAATCGTTGAATTTATGAAAAATATATTCTTCATATCCTAGAAATACTCATGACATTCTCCATAAAAAATAATTTTTTTTAAGGATTCAATTTTTCACGTCTTTTTATTGAAATCCTAGCATAAATACATCAAAATCATTCTCCCCCAATTGAGTTAGTGATAGAAGAAAAATTGAGAATGTTTTTAGTAAATCAATATAAAATTTAAATAATCAATGTCTAAATTAGAATTAACCATTGATACAGAGTTTTATCCCAGATATACTACAATGTTATAGTACAAGAGGGGGTAAACTATATTTCTAAATCATCATATAATTTTCCAATACCCACATGTTTTAAGATGATAAGAAATATGACCTTTCGATCAAGTTAAAAATTAGTATAGTATGACAATAAAATAAGAAGATAGTAATAATATCATAAGTACAATAACGTTTGATGAAAAATTAAGGTTTTAAATTAATGCACATAGTATATAAGAACCATTCGAACACTCCGAAAAATGATATTATAAAAATAAAATTTTAAAATAAAATGTAAGGTGGATATTTAAACCAAATCCAAGTTATCTATAAGTCATCCAATCCTTAGAGACCATGACACAAACTATCTGATCCCTATACATTCAATCATATTATCCCCCTAAAACCTCTATACAGATGATCAAATGTTATATCTTTATATCCACAAAATACCTATGACTTAAAGATCATATATAAGATTCACACACCAAGGACATTATCTTCATTAACAAAAGCTCTCAATAAAACGGATTAGAAAAAAATGATTAAAAGGGAACTCATAAATTTGTACTGAAATTCTTACACAGCATTAAATATTAGATAAAATTTTAAGAAAATAAAAAATTGAATTGATCAGAAGCACTCTCATAGAAAAAATAAATTTTACCACTTCAAATTGATCAATTATATTCAAATAATCATGTAATATCATTGTATTATTGAAAATTTGGTTCCATTTATGTAATACAATATAAAAAAATCTATAGTTTGAATGATTTTTTCATTAAGATCAATTGTAACTGAATCGAAAGATTCATCTTCATCTTTTGATAAACTTAGTGTGGCTCTTAATCTTCCAATGATGTTATTCTAAAAATTCTAATGTTCTTATTTATTCTATGAATATGACATTTTATGTGTCTTAAGATCACTTTTTTTTTATTTTTTAGTGGTCGATATTTTCATTTAATGGTAATTCAACTTTGTGTATAAATTATAACTAGAACAAGACAAAAATTTAAATAATATTCATATAAAGTGTATTTTGATTTATAAAAGGGAATAAAGTATATCATTGACTCAATAAATGATTCTTGGTGGAAGAAAATATGAGAGTTAAAGTTCTATTTCATTGAAATGTATATAGGGAATATTTCAAATCAGTATAAATATTTGTGGATTGGGGATCTTGATATTGATTTTTTGGGTATTAACATTTGGAAGGTGCATTATATTTCATTGGATATTTGTTTTTGGGGATTTGTAGAACATCCTTGCTAGATGTTATTTTATAATAATACCAAAGAGTCTGAGGTGTAATTGGAGAATTTACATAGTTCGTAAAAAGTTTTATTATGTCATTGAATTTGAATGAAGTGGAGCGGTGGTATTGATTCACCATTTTGTTGGATACCTATAGTATGAATGAATTAATAGTTTTATTCCTGAACCATTATTATTCTTCTACTGATATTATTCCTTATTATATGGCTAAGGAATTTTATTTTTAGGATTATTTGTGTAGAGAGCTTTAGTATCATTTAATCCCATTCATTTTGACTCCATATAATCATTTTTATGACTTTTGAGGTTATTAAAAAGATTATAATATACATGAGATCATAATGATATGGAAGTTGATAGATATTACCAAGGAGTGTGATTATGGATAGGGGAATCATTTATATTGGATTTCAAGATTATGGTCAGTAAGGATCTATTATTCTTATTCATTCTCTCATTTGAGTGGTGATATAAGTTCTTCATCCCTTTCTAATATATCTTTTGTTGATTAAAAAGTTTTTTGTGGGTGATATCATTGTAATTTCAATTGTACATTCATTTTAGTGGTCATTATTATAAAGGTTATCAATTTTTCATGCTAAAAAATAAATAGTTTCCTTAAATAACTAATCAGTCATAGTAGGGTTCTCATCCCGTTGGACGATAATGAGTTTAGGGGTCCGGTAGGTGAAATCCACAAAATATTCTCTATCCTTAAGGACCTCAGTCTGAGCATAGACACTATTATGAGTGTCCATATATACAGTATGGAAAAAGAAAATATTGTGTTTATTTTTATAGGATAATTTTTTCAGTATCAGATGGATTATATATCATCTAAGGTGCTATTTTTTTACCTTATTTATTGTGTGTTCTGATTAAGAAGTTTTTTACTCTTTCATAGAAAATACCGTAATCTTGTCATTGGGAATCAAGGGGGATTGTCTCCTAGTTCCCATAGATTTAAATACAATAGATAAGGGTCAGTCTATATTTCCATAGTTGTTTTAAAGATTTTAGCTAATGACTATGAAACATTACTTAGTTGGAGTGTTATTTTTATCATAGATACAACCATATGATATCATCAATTGTATAGATTTGTGGAATTATGTATAGGATGTTATTAATTGTAATTAGAGGTCACTTTTTAATTGGATTAAGATAAATAATTATAGGTTATTATCAGTAATAAATATCAACAGATATATCATAGATGTTGATAAAATCTATATGTATAGTTAGATGAGTTACTGTTGGGATCATTGGATGTTTTGGAAATGTAATTTTATAGAGTTGTAAAGGACTATCATGATGTTATTCTTAACGATATTTTAGAAATTTCCACTCAATTTGGTCATATTTTTTTATATAATTACAACTTCATGTATCTTTGACTTCTAGATCAACTTATAGGATAATACATTTACATTTTTGAGAATAATGGATTTTGATAGATAATATTTTATAGAAAATATTTATTCAACATATCATATCTCATTGTGGTGCTTCATTGTTTCTTGTAAAGAAGTTGGTGGTATTTTTTTTAAATGTATCAATTATTATTGATTTTACCATGTGCTCTTAAGAACCTATAATCCAAACCAATGGATTGATGATTTATTTTAATAGATGATATGAGTTAGATGAGTTTTAAATATTAATTTGATTAGATATCATTGTATGAGGGTGAAAGAGAAAGATATTTCAGGGACTACTTTTAGGATTCACATTAAACATTTAGTTCATGATGATGATCTTTGGAGTATAAAATTCTTGGGTACTCTAGGGATTAATGAAACATGGTGTTTCATAAGATCCCATATTAGTTTTTGGTAATATTTATCAACACTATACTAGTATATTTAAGGTAAAAGGAGGACCATGATGATTATTTGATGACTTTCATAAAGCCCTTCTATGAAATTAGTTGTATGGGATTATATCAATGTTTAGGATCTAAACATTTGAGGTTCATTTCCTTAGGATTTTTTTCTCAAGAGAGTGTTTTTATTGATCCTTAAAATATTGATATTGTTTTTTCCTAGGTAGAACCTAAGAATGTAACATAGTTTCATTGTTTCCATACTTTTGAACTAAATTATAAGGTATTCGGGTTTGATTCATTATAAATTTTACAACCCTTCCTAGAATTGAACAAAAAGGATTGGACCTTAATATAGTCATATTAGTGTAATAAGGTGGTTCACTCCATTAAGAAGAAGCTAATTTGTACACCAATTCTTCAAACTTAATGAGTATTAATTTTCAAATTATTTTATGAAACCTCATATCATAGACTTGGTTGTGTCATGATTTAGAAGAAAGACATAATTTTCTATAGTGTATGGTATTTATATCCCCTAAAATGCAATTTTTCCACCCATGAACGTGAATTAGTTGCCGTAATATTTTCTCTAATGTTGTGGTGGCATAATCTTATTTGAAATCACATTGTAGTCTTCCTAGAACATAAAATATTTATATATATATTCTCTCAAATGGATTTTAATTTAAACCAGTAATGGTGGATATATTTCTAGTAGGGTTATGATTTTTTAATCATCTATAATCTATGTAATGGGAATATAATAGATGATGTGTTGTGTATGATGTCATGTGGTGATGTTTCTATTGGGTATTTAGAGATGTGTGTAAAATTATGGAGAAGCATAAAAAATTCAATTTAGATATGGAAGAGGATATAAATAGTATTTTATTAATTATATGATAGTATATACTTTCTTATAGCATTAGGTGGAGGTGTTATATTTGATATCTTGATATATAGAGCTTTGCAGTATTCAAGTTATTTACCAAGATTCTGTAGAAGGATGATCAATGTTTAGTGTTTTGAAAATTAAATTTTTTATTCCACTAGGAATGTAAGCTGTGAATATGTGATTTTTATACCTCTATTTTGGTGGTATATACTAATATATAAAATATGTATCATTCCTTGAAGGATCCCTAATGTTGGAAAGGTATAAATAGCCCAATAGGGAAATTTATATCATAGTGTTTGGCCTAACAGTCGGTGAAATTCATTTATAGATTTCTTGAAAGTAAAAATAATCCCTTAATATCCCCTAGTGTAATTGTGTAACTACTGAATATTACAGGTCATTTATTTTGATGGAGATGATGGGTGTACTAGATACTTTAGAAATTATTTATGTATAAGAGGTGGTGAGGATTTTTTGGGTTTTGTGGATGATTGTTTTTGATTTAGACCCTGATTTACCACATGAAAGGGAATATCATGTAGTGTGACATTTTAATTCAGTTATAGCCAAGAATAAATTTCCTTCCCCAAAAGGATTATCCAATGAAATTGAAAATCCTAAATCTATACGAATTTTTTTTATCTTTTGTTATTTATTTTGGATATTCTTCGGTGAAACATTTTTCTTATGAGGTGTATACCAATAATAATAGCTACCACATATTCATTGGTATGGATCTATTCAAGGATTTTCCTATGATACATTAAAGAACATTATGACTCACCAATTCTGGAGAATCAATGTTTATTGGAATGGATTTTTTGTAGAGAGTAGCATAAAAATTATAGGTGTGTCATGAGAAGAAGTGGTATACATAGTACAATCAGACAATTTCATGGTGATCAAAGTATAATAACTCTAGAATTTAATTATAGAGATCATGCCTTATTAAAATATTCACTTTATGATGTTAAATTATTTTTTAAGGGAGGTAGTAATATAGCTACTCTATTTTTTCTAACATCCAAGGTGAAGGATATATTTGTCGAGGTTGTAAACCAATCATCACTCCCTCTATAGATCAATCATACTTAAGATATAAAATTTATTTTTAATATTTTTTATAATATATTAATTGAATATCCCATGTAACAAATTTTAGAGAGTAGGATATTAAAGTGCTTATAACATTTTAAAAGGTCGTGAATTGGCCTGGGCAGCCATCTGACTTCACACCCAACCCAGCCCATCACAAGGCCTGAAGGGTGTTCCAAATCCCTAGGGTCTGGTGATAAGAACACAGGCTTCAGAAGACATCCTTTTGGATAGGTTTTTTTAAAAAGAGTTAAACATTAGAAGACTAAATAATTAAAGTAACCAAAAGTAAAAAAATCCAATTTGGTCATAAACAACTACCATGATCTAGCCCATTTGTGTATACAACACCCACATTCACAAACAAAGAGATACATACAAGAAAGTAAGAGTTAACAAGAAAAAAAAAACTAAAACCCAACTGTAGGTAAGACCAGGCCATCCCTATGAGATCACTATTAACTCACCAACACGCAACTCACCCCACATCAGTCATGATGAACAAAGAAGGATCTTACTAAGAACCTAGAACCTGAAATGTATTTGTGTGAGCTAAAAATCCAATTTGGTCACCACTTATCACAATAAAAATGAAATAGGTTTCATAATTAATTTCATCAATTCCAGTTTGAATATCCACAAAAAAATATGCCTTCTAAATTTAGAATATAAGGAAAACCAAAAATGTCCACAATTACATACAAATGTTTCAACTTTTTTTTTTCAAAACCATACAAAAACGTTTTCAAAATAAATCCACTAGAATAATCCATATCCAAGACCAAACACATCATTTTAATCTTTCAAAACATTCAAATTTATTTTTAAATGATAATGGTCACATTAAGTTTCATACCGGCCAAGCCATATTTAAACCCAAACCCATATTAAATCTATATGAAAACACTCACAAAAGAGTCTTTAAATTCAAATCAACTTTTCTAAATGCCTTTGAAATTTATTTTAAAATGTAAAAACTCAACATACACAGGGGTTAAGGATAAAAAAACAAGCTGAAAGTGTCACATGACATGTATCAAATATAAACAAGTAATGATTCTATACTAATAGAATTAAGGGAAATGGAACAACCAATGACTAGATCAAACTACCCTTCATCACTAACCAAGAATCGGAAATTGATAATGTCATGGTATATACTAAAATTCACTAGGATGACAATAATCTAGCTGTATAATGATATTACCACCAATAACTAACTACTGGCATGTGCTGAAGTCCAGCCACTCATCCGGTTGGACCGCAAAAGCATCACAGTAATGAAAAATCCTTAATTTTCTCTTGTTCCTAGCATGACTAGTGGGAAAAGTGGGGAATGTTCACCCACTATAGGAACAATGTAGATCTTCAACTTAGTACCCCATCTCCTATTACCCAAAAGGGAAGTGATTCATAGAGTAAGCGGTCCATGTCTAACACACAATGCATGACCATTATAACACCCCAAGGTTTTGTTATAATTTTTTTCTCAAATGAATTTATTTTCAATGATATATTGCATTGCATAAAATAAAAATTTATTTCATAAGACACTAACTTGTCTTGAAATACATTCAATAAAGACTTGGAATATGTTACCTGAAAAACTGAGTTTCTATGAAACATCATTTTATTATTATAATTATTTAAATAAATTTGTTATAACAAAGCTGATAAAATTTTCATTATGAATATTAGTAAATAATTTTAAAACATATTTTATAATTATATTATATAAATAATACATATTGATAATGAAATACATAATTTTTGGTAAAATCATTATATGTTTGAAAATACTATCAACTTAAAGAAACTATTTTTTATCCCCTATTATAAGTAACAATAAAATAAATTTTAAATACTCATAGAAATTTAATTTGACAAAATAAACTTTATTTTTTAATTAATAATGTCAAAATTATTTTACGGTAAATTTTTGGTATTTTTCCAAAAAACGTTATTTTTGGGTGAATAGTAAAAATTACTGCAATTTAGATAAAAACTGCCTTTTCGTTTAAAAATGATTATTGTTAAATTTTATTTAAAATTTTATTTTAAAGACACAATAGATCAATTATACATATATTAATCCAATTTAGTTCATCAGAATCAATTTTTTTTAAATTAGATATAAACACTTCTTGAACTTTTAAATGTTTCTACTTTAAAAACCCACTTTCTTGTCACGTCTACAGGATTAGCATTAAAAAAAATTTACCACTTCTCTGATTTTAATTTTTAAATTTGTATATAATTTTTATTAATAATTATAATATTTTTAGTATAACAAGATTAACATAATTTTTGAGAAAAATATTAGTGAAAGTGATTAAAATTAATCACAACGATTAGGGTAAGATTGAGCTTAATTTGGGTCTAACACTTAAAATTAAGGGCCAAAATGACGGGGACACTTTTCCAAGATCAATTTTCCGCCATCAATTCGACCATATATAGTCATTTTTTATATTTTTTCGGTTATTGGGATATTATTAAAAGAAATTTCCATATATGAAAGGTCAAGTACGTAAGAATACAAAAAGGGAACTTTCCTTACCTTTAACATTTAAAAAACATTGAGATATGTAAAAAATATAATATTTTTAGCTATACGGATTCTTTTGAAAAAATGGGTTATTTTTATCATAATAATTTATCAATAATTTTTAGAGATTATTTATTTACATAAAATTCTTATGAAATTGCGATGTTATGATTATTTAGTAAATAATTAACTAAAATAAATAATACTAAAAATGTTAAAAGTGAAGATAATTAATTGAATTATCATCATTAATTATTTTTTAGGATTAATATATCATTTTAAACATATATAGATTTAATTTATTTAAATTCCAAAATTATTTTGTAATTATAAAATTAAAATTAAATAAAAAATATCCAAATTGACATTATTGTTATTTTATATTAAATGATATTTTATTAAATGATTTAAAATTTATAAAAATAGTATATTATTCGAATATATTTTTAAGAGATAAAAAATATTAAATATGGTATATTAATGAATAAATTAATCTTTTATAATTAACATATTGCCCGATATATTGTAAAAACATTATTAGGAGTGTCAATATTAAAGTATTGTTTTCCACGTAACATGTTGTTGTTTTGATAATTAATTTTTAAAACACATGAAATTTTTATTTGTTAAATTAGGTTACATATTTATAATTCATTGGATCTATATTTTATAAAAAATATCACTTTACATTAATCATAATGGTTAAATTACTTATGTTAGAAAACTAGATTCTTTAATAAAAACAAAATAATAAAGTTATGGAATCATAGAAGTTAATGATCCAAATTATTAAAATGAACATATTTATATGTGGTGTAGATTAGGTTAGATAATAATTTCAATTTCCTCTATTATTTTTACATTTTTTAGTAACATTAAGTAGAGGATACCTCCCCTTATTGAATACCTTTTGGCATTTACTAGAGTGACACTCCCCCTACGCTATAAAAAGGAAAGCACTCCACCCATTCTTCATACCTATCAAATAACATAGGTAAGGAAAATATTTGATAAAATATCCTCCCAAAAACCCAAAATTTCTCCTTTAATCCTCTCACTGGTCATAGATACTTCCATGGAATTTATTTGGTGCAAACAAAAAGGATTGACCCAATTAAAAGGTAACACCCTCCCTTAAACTCCTTTCTTTGGTTTTCTTTCTCCACAACCTAAAATAATCTTAATCAATTATTATAGACAAAATATATATAGAAAATATACTTAGATATGGTTTTGTGAATTTTTTTACCTACACAAACACACAAATCCATCTAATGGATAACGAAGATACAATTTACATGTACGACGAGCTACTACCACACTAAATGATGATTGTTCATTTTTACATTACCACATATCATGGAGGAAATTATGATAGAAAATATGTTTATATATGTTATATATTATCTTTATTACGTATTTAATATTATTTAATCACTTTTTCACACATATCATTATACTTTTTATTTAGTGGAAATATGATAATTTCGTTTGAGGAAGTGTTGACTACCGCCCCCTCAAAGCGATGTGATTCGTTCACAAACTACATGGAATGTTTTGAGAACGTGTTGAGTTAAAATATAGGATATATATTATATAATAACTATAATAGAATAATTATATATATTTACATATATTTCATTTTCTTACTTTCTTTCAAAATGACAATAAAAACGGTAACAACATTCATGCTTACAAAGGGTTTACCATCTCTATGAACGATATATTCCAACTCATACTTATATATTATATAATTTTTTAAAGAAAATATAATTAATATGAATATATCATGACTACAGTTTTTGAAATCATGATATATGTATAAAGACAAAATATATAACAAATTAATACACATAACTAATAAAGTGAATATTACATGAAGTGAAACCTTAAGATAGGATTGTTAACAAGAGTGTAATATAAGGTTATTATAAAACCATATAAGGTATTATAAATAAAAAATTTGTTTCTATGATAGATTTATAATAAACTTATATTTATTATACTTGAGGTTTTAACAAGAATGACGATGGTCAAGACACAAGGTTAAGGAATTTCATCTCAATATTTATTTCGACGAGATACATGATTTATTCACCACTCTTTCCTTTTCTGTGGTGTTTATACTATACATGGGTCTATTTTATGATTCTTATTCTTATATTTATGGGTATTTATATATCTATTTTATTATATTTCATTCATGTATTTTATGTTTCAAATGATACCAAACCAGTAAAGTAATTATGTCTCAATTTTCCTTCTTTAAGACACATGCCATGTTATGAACCAATATTTTTACAAGATATGTATATTACTCCATTGAAATGTTATATCATGATTACAATTATTTTCCTGATATATTAAAATTCATGTAATTTTATTTTCATACATGGGGAGTATGTTTCAATTTTACTAAGTGGTATGAGTTTATTGAAATAATTTCATTACCTTTCTAGATTGTTTAAGTTTATGCTTCGTTTGATGAAATATTCTGATCCATGTCCCAATAACATTAATGAATGTTCTAATTCTATAGTTACTCATGATTTATTCATGTATTGGCACCATTTTTTTCACTTTTTGTTACATACGATAGGTAGTTATGTTTTTTATGAAATCCTAACTTTACTCTCCCTTTGATCAGAAGTATTTGTTTTTTCCAAAACCATGTTTTATAAAAAAAAATCAATTTTTTTAATAATTTATACTATGATTTCAATGTATTTTAAAATAAATGGTTTCCAAAACTTTTTCATGATTTATTTATAATTTTTATAACTATGTAAAAAAATTGTTTTCAAAATGTTTTCAATCTTTCTTTATATGTTTTCATAGTACATTCAATGAAATGGTTTTATAATTGTTTTAAAGATTTAACTATAGGATTTATATGTATTT
Source organism: Viscum album (assembly GCA_963277665.1). Lineage (NCBI taxonomy): Eukaryota > Viridiplantae > Streptophyta > Magnoliopsida > Santalales > Viscaceae > Viscum > Viscum album. The sequence goes on from OY728125.1 coordinate 2,051,212,056, forward strand.
TTAAATAAATTATTTTCAAATAGTTTTCGATAAATTTTTATAAGTTTTAAATTTATTTTTAATGAAATGGATTTCAAAAAAGATTCAAGGTTTCTTTGAAAAGTGTTTTAAAAGAAAAATATTTTGAAAACTTTTTAAAGACTATTCTTTAATTTTTCATGGAAAATAGTTTTAAACTTTTTTTTCATGATTATTATTATAAAATCTCAAGGTAAATGGTTTCCAAATTTATTTTAAAGATTTATTTCTAAATTTTCACTGAACATTTAATGATTTTTTTGAAAAAAATTAGTTTTTAAAAATTCTTTTTTATAAAAAATAAAGGATACTTTCCCCAAGAAATTTATTTAAAAGGTAATTAAAAATTAGTTCCCATAGAAAATAACATATGTTAGTGTTACTCATTCCTTTATGGGAAATTATATAATATTTCAACTATTATTATTTCTTTCCATGGTTTACATTTTATGCCATGTTGTTTACAAAATCTATTTCTCTTTCTTGGGTTATATACTTGTGAAACCCACTTATTTTCATGGGTTTGGATTTGAATAAATGATTATTTGACATATATATTATCCACATTTTATAATATGATTCCATGTTTAGGAAAACCATTTCATTTCATGGGTTATTAAATTATTGCTTATGATTTTATTTAATATGTATGTATGATTTCATTATGATATTTGTGGGACCTATATCTCCCTATAATGAATTGGGTAAAGATTTATATCTCATTAGGTAGACATAGATTGAATGAGAAATAAACTTGGTTATGTATTACATGGATGGAATGATAAATGTCCCCGGTTCATTATTACAGGGCTAGAATGAGGATATAACATGATTCAATAATACTAGGCTGGAATAGGGTGTGAACACATTTAATAAATGAATATGTTACTAATATGGTCTTGTAAATAATGGTTTGATTACTTTGTAAATAATTTTATATGATTATATGTCTTCCAGAATACCATTCTTTATTCCAATGTTATGCTTTCATGGATTATGATTTTTATTTCCCCATGATTCGTATCTTATGAACTTCTAAGAATTATTCCATGATTCATGTATATAGTATTTTATATTTAGGGAATGCTCTTCTATTTTTATGGTTATTTTATAATACCTGAATGATCCTAATTATTCTTACATATCTCCCTTATTTACCCTTACTTAGAATTTGATCTCACCACTTTTTATGTTTCTTTCCTCATGTTATAAAGATATGTATTATTTTTTATGATTACAAGAAGGGTTCTAGTCAAGAAGAACCTAGTGGGAGATAATGTAGACCATTTTTTTTAACAATATTTATGTTTATTTGATTCCAAATGCACTAGACTGGTACGGTCTTTGGGAATATATGTATATAATTTTTTAGGTATTCCAAAAAAGTTATCTAATGAATATACATGAAAAGTGGGTGTTGTAATATATGATATCATATAAAAGGATTAGTTAACCATTGGAAACTATGATGATAAAACTTTAGTGTGATCCATCGGTATATTTATAAGGATATGTCTAGGGATTCCTCTAAAGATAAGTATAAAGTTGAGTATACCATTAGAAAAATGTCCTATAATTTTGGTAAAGGATAAAGTGAGCATTTTTATTGAAACACATCCATGTCTAGATACAATAAGTGGATGAGGATTGGGAACAGATGTACCTAGGGGTAACGAATTTGATAATATGTTTTAGGCTTGACATGGGTTAATATGGTACACAAAAGTAGGCATTTCTACACACTTGTTTTGACACTCCAAGGGGACATGATTTGGGAATTCAAAAACTCTTTATAAACCATCAAAAAGGATTTAAATAGAGTAAGACTATTGATAACCTAGGATAAACCTTTGGTTTCATATATTAAAGAAGTAGGTTCCATATCTAGTAATCCTATAAGTACTTGTGCTCGATTATATGGTATCATGTTATAGTAAATGTTTCTTGCACTATGCTTTCTTTTTTTAGTCAATTGCGAGAATAATAAAAAACATTGTTAAAATTTAATGTTCTGGATGTGGAATGTATGGTAATTTTTAGAACCTGTTAACCAAGTGAAAATATCATAAATAGAATCAAAAAGGTGGTACGATTATTGGTTATACTTATAAAGATACAGAGATCACAAAAAATGCGTGAAAGGTATGTGATGTTCTTTCACTATTGTTTACATCAAAAAAATAAGTATGATTAGATTGAGGTTGACGAACTATGAGAAATTATTCATATTTAATATTCAAGGAATGTGGTATTAAAGAATAATTTGATGAAGCTTGAGTAATGGTTTATGAATATGGTTGGATTAATGAAGTATTTATGTTTTGGAATTCATATATTTTGTTATATGAATCAAGAAATATATATGTATTTTTAGTATAATTTTAAATTAAGGGTTGAAAATGAAATGTTTAATGGTGATGAAGACATAGAAAAATGATTTCATAGAAATGTGATATTTTGATTAACAGAAGTTAAGGCATGATTAATTTTTGACATTGAGATAATCATATTTGGATTAAGATATACTGAATAAGAATAAGTAAATTGGACGGTACAAATTAACCTAGAAATAGTTATTGAAAAAGTGGTATATTTAATCAAGGATGAAGTTTAGAACAACTTGAATTTAAGGATTATATTTAATAGTATTTTCAATTAAGAAATATGCATGTTTTCCTAAACAATTTATCGTAATTCAGGTTATTACTATGATCCAAGGGAATATATAATGAGGGTGCTCATATGTTGGGAATTTCACTACCAAGAGATAATTTTTGATATATAGGGGATCAATGTTAAGCTAATTTCATGAATTTCTTTCTAACATTTCGGATTCTCATATTTCATAAGGGTTATAAGGTTAAACATTTATGGTGAGATTATGTTAAAATTAGGGCGATGTTTGTGAGATTATATCATTATCTCAACACATTATGATTTATGAATATTAGATAGTCAATTCAAACTAATTAATATTGATGATAACTAATAAAAATGGGATGGCATATCATTTATCTCATGATTTTTATGTAATTTAGGAATTAAAATGTCACATTCCATTTTAGAGAAAGAGTTTAAGTTAATTAATGAATAACAAAGGGCAACATTTTCCAGAAATCCAGAAAGCATATCTTGTCATGAAAATTCTTCAAATTTAGTAAAACGGATCTTTAAGCCCAAAATATTGTTATATTACCTTTATTTATGATTATTCAGAAGGTCCATTAAGTTATCAAAGATTTATTGATTTTTTATTATTAACTTTCTCCTAACCAAGTTCTCTATCACTCTCCTCTAGAACATCATAGTTAGATTTCTCTTCCATGTACATGTTTTCACTTTTCTCTTATGTTAGCCTATGTGAAACCCTTCCTATTATTTATAAGTGTAACCATTATGGTTCAAAATTTATTTTATTAAATAAAGTTTTGGTGTTCATTTATATGTGGTCTGTTTCTAATAATGAAACATTAATGTATTAAACATTTGATAACTTAGATGAATTTCGAGGGTGGAATTCATTTCACGGTTGGTAGAATATAACACCCTAAGATTTTGTGAATTTTTTTTCAAATGAATTAATATTCATTGATATATTTCATTTCACTAAGTCATATATTTTCTTTAAAAAACACCAACTTGTCTTGTGCTATACAAAACACTGACTTGGCATACATTACACACAACACCGAGTTTCTATGAAACATCATTTTATTATTAAATTATTTAAACGAAATAATTATAACCTTGATAATAATTATTGTAATATAAATAGTAATAACATATATTAAAATATTTTTTTAATGGATAAAATAAATAAACCATATTTATGATGAAATATATGATTTTTGTAAAGACTTAATGTGTTTAAAATTTCTATTTTCTTAAAGAAACTACTTTTTATTCCCTTTGTGAATAATAATAATATTAATTTTAAACACTTTTATAAATTGAATGTGATAAAAAAAATTGAATTCAGAATGTAAAAATTATACTTTGGTGAATTTTTGGTAATTTTATGAGAAACCTTATTTTTGGGTGAATAGTTAAAATTAGAACAATTTAGTTAAAAAAATTAAATTAAATAATTATTAGTGTTAAATTTTATTTTAAATTTTATTTTAATGTATAAATAAATAAATATACATATGTTAATACAATTTAGGTCCCTAGAATCCTTTTTATAATTAAATTATATTTAAACACTTATTAATATTTTGAAAGATTCTACTTTAAAAACCCACTTTCTCTCCACGTCTAACGGATTGGCATTAAACTTAATTTTCCCACTTATATGATTTGAAATTTGAAAAACAGACATACCCGGTTGTAATAAAAAATAATAGTTTAATAAGATAAATTTAATTTTTGAAAAAAATGAATTAGTGTATGTGATTAAAATCAATCACAATTATTAAGGTAAGATTTAGATTATTTTGCACTAAACCTTAATATTAACGGTAAATAACATAATAACATTTCAAAAATACATTGGATGAAATAATTAGACCATATACCCTCTTAGTTATAATATTATGGGTCATTGGGTTACTATTAAATGGTAGTTCCCTATATAAAAAGTTATGTGAGGAGAAAGAAAAAAAAGGGAAGTTTCCTTACCTTTAAAATTTATAAAACATTGGGGTATGTAAAAAACATCACATTATAGGTTATACATATCATTTTGAAATAAAAACATGTTATTTTTATCATAATAATTTATAAATAATTTTTGTAGATGATTTAGTTACTTAAAGTATATACAAAACGCCAACGTAGTGATTATTTAGTTAATAATTAACTAAAATAAATAATACTAAAAATATTAAAAGTGATGTAAATTGATTGAATTATTTATTAAAATTGTTTCTTCTAATTAATATATAATTTTAAAAATATTGAAACTAAATTTACTTGAATTAAAATATTATTTTGATATTTTAAAATTAAAATTAAATATATAATGTCAAAATTGACATTAATGTTATTTTCCAATAAATGATATTTCATTAAATGAATTAAAATTAATAAAAATACTGTATTATGACAAGTAAATTTTAAGGGTTAAAAAAAATTAACTATGGTATATTAATGAACCAATTTATCTTTTATAATTAACATATTTACCCATATATTGTAAAAACATTATTAGTGTGGTCCGGGATTAAGTAGTGTTCTGTATGTCACCTGTGCTTATTTTATAAATTAATTTCCAAAACACGTGATATTTATATTTAGTAAATTATGTAACATATTTATAATTCAGTATATATATATTTTTTAATTAATATCACTTTATTTTAATCTTAATTTTAAAATTACTTTGGTTAGAAAAATAGTTTATTTAATAAATACCAAAATAATAAAATTGGGGAATCTTAGAAGTTAAGGAACCAAATAAATAAAATGAACATATTTTTTTGTGTAATAGATATTTTTCAACCAAAATTTAACATTAATCCATTATTTTTTAACTATTAGGAACATTAGGTAAATTATACCTTCCATTATTTCATACCTTTCGCATTTATAAGAGTGTCACGCCCCCTCCACTATAAAAAGGAAAGCACACTACCCCTTCTTCACACCTATCAATCCTCTTAAGATCAGACAATATCTACTAAAATATCATACCAAAAAGCAAAAATTATTACTTTAATCTTTTCTTTGGGAATAAATCCTTCCATGTATGCCCATTGGTGCAAACTAAAATGATTTACCAGATTAACAGGTAACACCCTCCCTCCATCTCATTTCTTTTATTTTCATTCTCCACCACATCAACTCATCTTACTATATGATTATAAAAATAAATTAGTATCATTTATATAACAATATTATGTTATTTTAATTTATATACCTACACATACACAACCATCCATCTTATTGGTAATAAACAAACTTTTTATGTGTACGAAGAACTACTACCACACTAAACGATGATTGTTCATTTTCCCTTTACCACCTATCATGGTAAAAATTATGATGGAAAATATATTTATATATTTTATAAATTATATTTATTATGTATTTAAGATTCTTTACCCCTATTAAAATATATATCATATTACATTCCATTTGGGGTAAATATGATAATCGTGTTTGATGATGCGTGGACTACTGGCCCCTCAAAGTGATGTGATTCACTCACACACTACATATAATGTATTAAGGATGGGTTTATTGAACTTATATAATAAATGTGATATAATAATTCAACTTGAATAATTGTATATATACATATAAATACATATATTTTATTTACATACCTTATTTCAATAAAATAATAAAAACAATAACTTTGTTCATGCATACATACAGCTTATCATCTTCTTGAGCAGGGTATTTCATTTCATAATTAAATATTCTATAGAATATTATGACACAAATATTATTAGTATACATATATGTTGATGTAAATTATTTAAATCATGATATATGTATAAGGACCAAAGATATAACAAATTAAGACACATGCGACAAACAAAACGAATATTATCTGAAGGGAAACTTTAACATAGGATTGTTAACAATAGGGTAATATAAGGCCATAATAAAACCATATAAGTTATTAGATATAATAAAATAGTGGATTTATATATTTATAATGAACTTATATTTAATATATAGGGGGTTTTAAAGAGTACAACGAGAGTCAATACACAAGGTAAGGGAATTTCGTCTCAATTTTATTTCCATGAGATACATGCTTTATTCACCACCCATTGCTTTTGTGCGGTGTGTATACTCACAAGGGATGTATTCTATGATTATTATAATTAAATTTATGTATATTTATATATCTATTTATTTATTATTTTCATGGTATTGATGTTTCAAAAGTTACCATATTAGTAATGTAATTTTGTCTAAGTTTACCTTCTTTGAGACACATGTCATGATATGCACCTATATTTTTCTATGTGGTTTAGATACCTCCTTTAAAATTTTATATCATTATTATCCTTGTATTAATGATATATTAAGATTCATGCAATATCATTTTCTTACATGGGTATTATGGTTCAAATTTACCATGTGGTATGAGTTTACTGAAACAATCTCATTAACTTTCGAGATTATTTATGTTTATGTTTCCTTAAATGAAATATTATGACCCCCATCTCAAAAAAAATTCATTAATTTTGTTATCCTATATTTATTAATTCTTTATCCATGTGTTGGTAACATTTTTCTACTTTTTATTACATAATATAGTTTAGAAAGTGTTATTAAAAATCTCGAATAACCACTCCCTTCGATCAGAAATCTATGCTATTTACAAAACCATGTATTCTAAAAAGTTTTTAAAATTTTTCTCAAGAATTATTTATATGTCTCCAAGTCATTTTAAAATTAATTGTGTTAAAAATGATTTCAAAATATATTTATAATTTTTCAAATTAGTTTCAATGAAATTGTTTTGAAAACATTTTCAATCATTATTTTATAAGTTTTCAAAGTACATTCAATGAAATGGATTTAAAAAATTAGAGATTTATTAATATGTTTTCAATGTATTTTCCAAGAAATTATATTCAAACAATTTTCAATATTTATTTATATATTTTCAAAGTATTTTCATTGAAATGGATTTCAAAATGTTTCCAATATTTATTTTAAAATTGTTTTTAATGAAAACTGTTTTCAAAATGTTCTCAAGATTATTCTATAATTGTTCAAGGAAGAAGGTTTTCAAAATGTTTTAATGTGTATTTTTATAAATTTTTAACGAAAACATTTGAAAAAATATTTCCACACGTTCTTTATAAGTTTTCAAATATGTTTTAAAGAAAATTATTTTCAAAAGGTTTTATGCTTTAAAAATTCTTTATAAAAAATAAAGGATAATTTCCTTAAGAAATATTTTTAAAATATATTTCAAAATTATTTCCAATTAAAGATAACATCCATTGTGTTAATCATCCCTTTATATAAAATTATATAATTTTTCAAAAAAAATTATTTCTCTAAATGGTTTTCCATTTATAGAATGATGATCATAAAACCTTTTCTCTTTCACGAGTTATATGAATATGGACCTTGATTCTTTTAATAGGATATAGTTTGATTAAATTATTATAAAACATGTATCTTTTCCTAATGTTATAATATGATTACATGTTTGTTAAACCCATTTCATTTCATGAGAAATGAACTCAGCTTAGTATTATTGGGCTGGAATGAGGAGTGAACTTGGCTCAGTAACATAGGGTTGGAACTAGGTGTGAACCCATTTCAGTAAAGGACAATGTCCCATAAGATGGTCTCAACAGAAATTCTTTTAATACTATAGAAATAATTATATATTCTTATGTTTCATCTAAAATTCCATGTTTTATTGCAATTTTATTCTTTCATGAATTATTTTATTTATTTCTTTATCATTAATATGTTATGAATATCCAATCTTAGTGACATGATTCATGTATATCATACTTTATATATAGGGTAAGATATTCTATTGTCATGATGATGTTCTCATATCCTTATGCTCATGATTATTCTTACATATATCCCTTGTTAATCCTAAATGAGAATTTGATCTCCCCAAATTTTATTTCTCCTTCCCCAGGTTTGGAAGGAATATTTTATTTTTTTATGGCTATGAAGGGTTCTAGTCAATAAGAACCTATTTTGAGATAATGTAGCTATTTTTTGTACCAATGATAATGTTTTGATGTTTCCAAAGGAACTAAATTAGTATGGTCTTTAGGTGTATGTTTGTATATTGTTTTATGTATTCCGTACAAGTTATGTCATGTCTATGTATAAAAAGAGAGGGTCTCTATAACCATAGATACCATTACCCGAAAACCCAATGATATAAAACCCAACATCAACACATAACATGCACTCATTGAATAACAAAAAATTTCCCACATGAGGTGAGAAGAATGAATCACATAGTAATCAAGAACCCAGACAAGGGTTACAAAAGCCAGAGGAAATCAGGGGGAGTCTCTATTATTTAAATATAAAATTTACAACATAACCTTTAACAAAAAAACATGGATTATAATATAATCCCTTTTCTCATTTCATCAAAAAATTCCAAACACCATTTGGAAGATGATGGAAAACACAAAAACATTTAAAATCATTTCAATGTCACCATTTTATTTGGTATATCTTCTTTTACAATTTGAAACATGGACAAGGTCCTTAATTTCGATCACCCCTTTCATAAAACACCACACAAGAAATTCCATAATTTTCAATTAAATCTATTAAATTTTTTAAAATGTTTTAAATTTACACTTCAAAATGGATCATTCAACTTTGGAAACTAAAACATGACCAAATGGTCCACCCATATTACATTAAAGGATTTAAAAACCCACTATGGAATTTCAAAAGGGGTATACAAAATACACATTTTATATCACCATTTGAAACCCATATGTAAACCCACTATTCAAAACATTTTTGTACACAACACCTCGATTAAAAACCAAATTCCCTTTAAAAACCTTTTTAAATCATTAAGAACCAAAAATCGGTCAAAACTAATTTTATAACATGGAAACCATTACAATAAGTATTAATTCATTTCACAAGAATATTATAATAAAATAACATTCTATTTCAGGCATGAAAACTAGAAATTTACATTGAAAATCTTTTATTCCATGATCAAAACACATCTAAACAGATTCAAATCACCAAGGAGATATCACATGTGTTTAAAATTTCATAAAAATTCTATTTAGAGAGAATAAGCACGTTATACTTCCAAAATAAAATAATTTCATATCCACACCAACTCTAAGAGACAATAACCAAGATTATGTTCCCTAAAAATAATCGCCTTTAATGGTGACCACAGTTACATGACAAGGATTGGTGTCTATAATACCTAAACACAAAAACCACTTTGATTATATCAACCATGATCCTATAAATTAATCCACATGATAACTAGGGTTCATGGGGGAAAATAAATGATAGAAAGTAGGGTTGAATAACAACGAGTTAAGGAGAGGAATAACTTGCCTCAAATATCTTGGAGATAAATAGTAAAGGGAAAGAATCCAATGTGAATGGGGTAGAACAACTCCAAGATCTCCCAAGAGGGTTGTCTAGTGTTTATAGTAATAATAGGTGTGAAACCCATTAAAATCGAAAGGGGTATTATGATAAATCAAAATATTTAAACACTATGATTGGTAACATGGTTTTGATGTATGGTTTTCTAAACTATGTGAAAACCATACATTTTTCATTTCCTATGGTAGGTACCCCCTAAAATGGTAACCCCTGAGAGGATTCATGGTTTGGAAAAACCATGCACCTCATTCAAGAATCACCCCAAGACATTATGTCCCTTATGGGTTACCCTTCATATTTTGATAAACTTTTTAGAATATATGAAAAATAGATCTGTCAAAATTATTGATCCAACCACACAACTACCATAAGGTTATTCAAAACCATCTAGGCAAACAATGATCTGACCAAGAAGGTCACAAAAACGTTTTTTTTTCTTCCAGCAACTAAAAATCCATTCCACTCTAGTAGGGGAAAAATCACATAAAAACAATAACATAGTAACATGTGGTGTCTCACAAACTCCCCACCATGCCACTTTCTACACCCAAAATGTCATATTAAAATTAGTAGGAAAATGAAATGAATGTTTCAAAGAGTACCTAACCCACAAGAACCACTAACAACCAAACAACCTCAAATCCTACAATTTTGATTCTCAAAATGGAAAACCTATCAATCATAGGTTCCCAAACATCGCCAATCATAGTCATAATGATAACCTCAAAAAATACCCTACGAAGCATGGGAGACCTAACACAGTCTCCAACAAATTTATAATTCCTCTAATATATTCTCCATAAAATTTATATTTCATCTTACATGGTCACACAAAATAACCACTATTGAGAATGCATCCTCAAACAACTGATTAACCATGATAGGAACACACTCTGAACCACAAGCACTTCCTAAGCAAGAAAAAGGAACAACAAAAAAGAATATCCAAATAAAATAAAAAGAGTAATCATCTCAGGTCATAATATGAATGGGTAACCAAGGGTCAGCAACTGGATCACTCTAATGTGTTGTATACCCAAAAAGGAAAACATTTAAACAATAGTTGTTATACCACACTCAACTAGTGTGTAAAATTCCATATTTACCCAATTATTCACCCAAAGTTCTCTCTCATGTCCAAATAATTATCACCACTAATATCAAGATAACAAATGGGTATAACCAACATTCACTATGAAATTTCTTCACAAACAATGAGGATCAATGAAATGGAACTAAAAAACAAAAAAAGAGGGTGGGTGAGGAGAATGAATTCCATAACATAACGTGAAATTACAAACTCTAGTTTTAAAAACATCCATAAAAACAACCCAAAAGGGTTTTATCCACAAGATAGCATCCCAAGAAGGATAAGATATCGAAAAAATCCAATAGCAATATCCAAATATCTAACCCAAGGCAATATGAAATAAAAGGTGGCCCCAAAGCCATACATCGAACCATTTAAAAAGATCCACCACACGTCCTTTTCCCAAAAAATGATCACACAAAACATTTGAATGTGAATAAAAGATATAAAGAAAGAAAAAATCAAGGAAACCAAACAAATTCCTTTATTTCACACTCATAGCGAAGAACCACTAGGTGAAAATATCCTTAAAAACTTCAAATAAACCCTCACATAACAGAGTAAGGACTGTCAAATCCCAAAAACAATCACTAAAATAGACCATTAATCCCTTAAACAATCCCATCTGGGAAGTTAAAGGAGTATCAAGAGAATTTAGGATCACATGAATATCATCCAACCAACAATTTAATTCTAATCTTGATGAACTCACCATTCCCTCAACTCCACATGGAGTCTTGGAGGGAACCATAACAAGACTTTAATTTTAGGCCATTCTGAGGGAAAACAACCACAAGTGAATGAAATATGGCAAGTCATGCCCCCAAAATAGGAAATAAATTATTCTACTCTTGGGTAGGAATCAAGGACACAACAACAAGACCATAAATGAGGCACACCAAATCACATCAAAAGGAACTGTTAAATCACTATCCACCAAGGTTCATATATGAAAACCAAGACAGTGTAGGTATTTAAACAAAAATACATCGGTGAAACACACCCATTTCCCAAAGAAGGGAATCCCCATGATTCATTTCAAAACCCCATTTCACGTTGGAAACCAATAATAAAAAATTCATATCAAATCATGAATTCCTTTTCAATAATTTCCAAACCTATTTCAAAAAAGAATATTCCTCTTGAAATATCACCTTTTTTGAAACACAATAGATGAAACTAACAGTTAATAATAAATTTCATAAAAATTGAAATTCTCTCTTTCAATTAATCCATAACAATTTTAGCAAATAAATGTTTTTATAAAATGGGTTTATTTTATAAAAACAGTGTTTTAAAACCCAAGAGCACATAATCGACAAGAATGGATCTCAAGAACCCAATCCTAAAAATATAAACAAACAAATACCTATTCCACATCCAAGAAGTTAAATCCACTTTTGGAGTAAACCAAAATCAATAAGATTCAAAGAAGGGTAATTAGGGATCAATAGTATTATACATACCTTTACCACCATGATTGGGTAGACCAAGTGGAAACAGTTCAACACACTTTTCAAATAAGGCTAACTCAACCACATGAGCACCACATGGATTCGAAGACTATGGGGCCAACTATGTTGACCAAGATCCCTTCAACTTCACCCCAAAATGAAAGTGTGGTCCCCAATATCACTTGTAATATCAAATTGAATTTTAAAAACATCAAAAGTTATAAAATACACTAGAAACAACTAAAAGAAACTTGAATTTATAAATCAATTCCGAACAACCCCTGGAAGCTAGAGGTTCATGATAAGTTATTGCTAGATTTACTCTAACCAACCATGCATCATTAGCTCAAAAAAAATATTTCTACTAAAGAATCCCTAAATGACAGGGGATACATAATATTTTTAGTCTTATACTAAGAAATTATTTCCCAGATTCCATTTTTTCACAGACTAGACCAAGAATCCATCAAACATAGAACCTGGACTAGCCCATCAAAAGGCCCGAGGAACATTCCCAATTACCATAATACGGAGAAAAGTTCATACGAGTCATAGGAACTCCTATTGGACAGGTTTTGTTTCAAAAATAGAAATAAAAATAATGGAATAAATAAATATAAGAACCAAAACTAATAAACATTTCAAACAAGACATAACTATCTACCACGATCCAACCAATTTTCATATACAAGATAATCCTTCACAAACAAAGAGATATAGATATGTGTCATAGAGATAAAAAATAATATAAAAATGGAAAATAATAGAAAACCAACTCAAACTGAGATTGGGATGTCCCCATTCCACCTTTAATTTCTCTCCACCTCCAAAATCATGCCACATCAATCACAATGAACAATGAATGATCCAACTAAGAACCCGAATCCTGAAATTTGTAGGTATGATCTAAAAATTACAGTAGGTCACCACTTCCCATCTAAAGTATTCAGTATGTTTCATAAGCTAATTAATCAATGTTATTTTAAAGATCAACTAAAAAAATACAGTACCTGTATATAACATATAAATAAATACAACATGTCCAAAAAAAATTAATTTCTTTTCCAAAACTAAAGACACACATTATGAAACAAAGCCATTGGCCTTAAAAATTTCCAAATCCACACACACCATTAATTTTTTTTAAAACAATCAAGTTCTTTGTAATTTAAACGGTCACATTATGTAATTTTATATGCAATACATATTTAATCCAAAACCCATAATTAAATCAATTTTGATGTACTTATGGAAGAGTTATTAAATTCAAAATGGTATTTTCAATCCTATTTGAAACTCATTTTCCAATGTAATAAAAAAACACATGTGGGACCAGAATAAAAATGAAGGAATGTAACAACCCGACCCTTATTACCCAGAGTCGGTGTATTATTACATAACATTGGCATGATCACAAGTGATCAAGTCTTGAAAGAATGATCAGTTCAGTAGCCTTGGAAGTACTAGATAAATACATAAGTTTTACATTACATTATGAAATGTAAAAACTATAACATTGTGTCTCCTTTGAACACACTCATATCCTTTAGCCCATTCCTATAGTTTTATCATAATATACTTCTTCACATCCTGGTAAAAATAAAACATAAGAAAGGGGTGATCTTAAATGCTCAGTAAGGATAAAAATATAGTTGAAACTATCATAAGAAAACATAAAAATTTAAGGAAATGTATAAGACTAAAACACATGACTTATAAAATTAAACATCAGAATAATATGGCAAAGATAAATAAAATAATACCATTTACTTATTCACATGGATATTATACTAGTTGAATAATCACATGTAATATCAATATCAAATTTCATAATAATGGAATGAAAAATGCCGTACATCGTAACCACATAGTAAAGGCCTCACGCCAAGACTAAGAATACTATTTTTTCATGTCCTTGTGCCAAGACACTAGTTTGTCTCATGAGACCTACCAATGAATCGAGGGGCTATAGTGGGCCTCACCCATTACCTACTATGTCCAATACATTCTTCATATGAAAATGTTGAAATATAATATAAACATTCGTAGTAAAACTAACATACGAAGTTTCAATACTTGAACAATAAACTAGGAATGGTATAAAAATATCACATACACAATAAAACATATAACAAAAACTTTAATAAAATATGGAAGATTTTATCATAATAAATAAACTTAAAACATAAATCTGACAAAGGATGTTGACATAGATGAAATAAAAACTATTTGAGAGAAATATCTCTTTCTATTTTGAAATCATTAAAAATTCACGTAATTATAAAAGAAAACATTTATTTTGAAAATATTCTTATAAGATAGTAAGGGAACCTTCCAAGGTGTTATAATGCTGTAAAATATCTGTTGGGCGGAGAAGTGATGGCAAGAGTGGGGGTGAATTTCCTTTTAAAAAAAATAACAATTTAAAATCAAAGTAAAAGTGCAGCGGAAATAAAAGAGGCAAGACACGCAACTTGATAACAGAGTTCGGCTTAAACCCAAGCCTACGTCTCCGCTCCCAACTCAACCATTGAGAGATTTAGTACCGCTTTCTTTTTAATGGTTTTAGCAAGAAACCCACTAGTGATTAAGGTAGTCTAGAACCTATTACAGCTTGCTTTTATTGGTTGAGGAAGAACCCACTTGCTTTTATTGGTTGAGCAAGAACCCACTAGCCTTCTTACAGGTGAAGGCTAGATCACCTATGTCTCAAGCCTTTTAAAGGGAAGGCATGACTAACCTCTTCACACCTTGAAGGTGGTGTGAAAACCCAAATGAAAGGGAGATGAGAGAAAGAGGGGTTTGTAGGCACAAACCCAAATTGATGCTCAAAAATGATAAAGAATGAAAAACCCTAAGAGGAGAAGTCTTGGGCGCCAATGGATTGATTGGAGTTGATGAAGAGTGCTCCCAAGCTTCTATGGTGGTGCTCCTTGAATGTGGAAGTGAGTTGGAGCAAGTGGAGTTCCTTGAAGGAATGCACCGGAGGTTCGCCAAATGATCAAAAATGTGTCTGTGGGCTTCCCTTGTGTTTCCGGGGCTTCCTATTCCTTTATTTATAGAGGGGGAACCCTCAAATGGCCTTTGGGAGGCTTCAGAGCCGTTGGAGAGGCCTTCGGAGCCGTTGGGAGGCAAGTGGACAAGTCTGGTCAAAGCCCAACGGCTAGTTTGACTGGCTCCACCGGCGGACCGGTGCTTGGCCACTGATTGGCCGGTGCTTCGAAAAAGGAGAGGCCTTCGGGCTTAGGCACCACCGGCTGGCCGGTGAGGAGGCCACCGGTTGGCCGGTGCTGAGGTAGTGGCTGACACTATTCTGTCTGGGTTCCACCGGTTGGCCGGTGGTGGGACACCAGTTGGCCGGTGGTCTGGACAGAGGGATGCCTTCTGTCCAGGCTCCATCGGCTGGTCGGTGGTCTTCCACCGGTTGGCCGGTGGACTGCAAATCAGTCCACTATTAGTCCTTCTTGCCCCAATTCCTTGGAAACCTTTTGCCTATCATCAAAAACACTTAAAACTAGATTAGATAAATAAGAGAGTGATTGTGATCATGAAAATTAAACCACGAGGGGTACGAGAGGTACAACAATCTCCCCCTATTTTGATGATCACAATCACCAAAACAAACAATGTAAAAATGAAATGAAAGGAATGATTTGAAGGATAAATGGGAAAGTAAAGCAAATCATGAGAGAAAGATTTCTCCCCCAATAAACCAAGAATTTCTCCCCATTTGTGATTATCAAAATAGCACTGGGCATAAAACTTGATTGAGGGAAAGATGAAAAAACAAGATAGAGATTTTAAAACCAATTGAAATTTTTGAATTGAATGATTTTTGAATTGAAGATTTTTGAATTGAAGATTTTGAATTGAAAATTTTGAATTGAAAATTTTGAATTGACGATTTTGAATTGAAAATTTTGAAATGAAAATTTTGAATTGAAAATTTTGAATTGAAAATTTTTAATTGAAGATTTTGAATTGAAAATTTTGAATTGATGATTTTGAATTGAAGATTTTGAAAAAAAATGAAAAAAGGCTTAAACGATCCTAACTCCCCCTATGTAAAAACAACAAATCACCGGGGAGAGGATTTTGAAACCGAGACAAATTTTGGCCCGGAGAGACTCGCTAAAAGGGATTTTTCAATCCACACTTGTCTAGTGGCGGGTCTTCTCCTAAAAAAATCATCATTAAAGAAAATAGTTTTGGGCCTTCCATACTGGGCATTTTTGCAATCGCACTCATAGATTAAGTGCCCGAGTTTTTTACAATAGTTGTAAAATTTATATAGGGAGCTCCCCCTTACAAAAATAGTTGGAGCATGGGAAGAGGAAGCTTGCTTGGAATAGCCAAGCCCTTCGGTGGTTCTAGATATGCGTTGGGAACCTAGTAATTTGGTCAAATTTTGTTCCCCTTGGGTGAACTTGGCTAGGGATTCCCTTAAATCATTGATTGTTGATTCCATAGAATCAACATCAGGAAGGTTTTGGACCTTGAGGGACAACTCCTCCTTTTCTTTGAGAAGTTGTTCCTTTTCGGAAGAAAGTTTTTTGAAATTCTTTTTTAAAGCAACAAATTTGGAAGAAAGTTCGTGAAAACCTTCCTCCAATTGATCTCTAGCATGTTGGAGATCCTCATAAGACAAATGATTAAAAGAATTTGAAGAACTAGAGGATGAGGAGTTGGAAGAGGATACCTCATGAAATGCCATTAGGCATTTTTTACCATTGTCACTTGAGGAGGAGGAGGAGGAGGATGTGGAGCTATCACTCCATGTGGCCTTGAATGCCTTCTTCATTTCTTTTGAATGGCCTTTTTCTTGTTGAGTGGACAATCGGGCTTGTAATGGCCTTTCTTGCCACACCCGTAGCATGTTACCTCGGGCTCGGATTTTTCGTTGGGTTGATCCTTGCTGGATTTCTTCTTTTTGTTCTTCTTCATGAATTTGTGCATCTTGCGGGCAAGATTCTCCATTTCTGAATCGCCGCTTGAAGAGGAAGAAGATGAGGAGGAGGAGATTTCTTCTTTTTGAACTTTGAAGGCGATGTTCTTTGGAACTTTGATCGGTTTGCCTTCCTTTTCAGCTTGCCTCCTCATGGTGATCTCGTAGGTCATGAGGGATCCGATGAGCTCTTCGACCGGCATGTTCTTGATGTCTTTTGCTTCTTGGATTGTCGTGACTTTCGGTTCCCATGTGCTTGGTAGGATCCAAAGGATCTTCTTGACCATTGTTTCTGCAGACACATCATCACCAAGGGATTTTCTTCCACTGCAAACGTCAGTAAAACGAGTAAACATTTCAGAAATTGATTCATGTGGGTGCATGGTGAAAGCCTCAAAATCTTGACGGAACATATCCAATCGAGTATCCTTGACTTTGTTGGTCCCCTCATGGGTAACCTCCAATAGTTTCAAGATTTCATGTGATGAGGTGCATGTGGAAACTCGATTGAATTCATTACGATCAAGGCCGCAATGAAGAGCGTTCATGGCTTTGCCATCAAGCTCTAAATTTTTAATATCGGCTTGGGTCCATTTGGATTCATCGGGAGAAGAGAGAGAGTAACCATGCATGACAGTTTTATAAATAGGATAACCTATACTTATAAGAAAAGTGGTCATGTGGGTTTTCCAATAAGTATAGTCGGTTCCATCAAAAAATGGAGCACAACCCAAAGAATAGCCTTCGGGGGCGAAAGAGGTTGATGCCATCACAATGGATCTTGAATTTGAAACCGGTGAAGGTATTACTCAAATTTTGCCTTTGATACCAATTGTTGGGCGGAGAAGTGATGGCAAAAGTGGGGGTGAATTGCCTTTTAAAAAAATTAACAATTTAAAATCAAAGTAAAAGTGCAGCGGAAATAAAAGAGGCAAGACACGCAACTTGATAACGGAGTTCGGCTTAAACCCAAGCCTACGTCTCCGCTCCCAACTCAACCGTTGAGAGATTTACTACCGCTTGCTTTTTAATGGTTTTAGCAAGAAACCCACTAGACTTTAAGGTAGTCTAGAACCTATTACAGCTTGCTTTTATTGGTTGAGCAAGAACCCACTTGCTTTTATTGGTTGAGAAAGAACTCACTAGCCTTCTTACAGGTGAAGGCTAGCTCACCTATGTCTCAAGCCTTTTAAAGGGAAGGCTTGACTAACCTCTTCACACCTTGAAGGTAGTGTGAAAACCCAAATGAATGGGAGATGAGAGAAAGAGGGGTTTGTAGGCACAAACCCAAATTGATGCTCAAAAATGATAAAGAATGAAAAACCGTAAGAGGAGAAGTCTTGGGCGCCAATGGATTGATTGGAGTTGATGAAGAGCGCTCCCAAGCTTCTATGGTGGTGCTCCTTGAATGTGGAAGTGAGTTGGAGAAAGTGGAGTTCCTTGAAGGAATGTGCCGGAGGTTCGCCAAATGATCAAAAATGTGTCCATGGGCTTCCCTTGTGTTTCCAGGGCTTCCTAGTCCTTTATTTATAGAGGGGGAACCCTCAAATGGCCTTTGGGAGGCTTTGGAGCGGTTGGAGAGGCCTTCGGAGCCGTTGGGAGGCAAGTGGACAAGTCTGGTCAAAGCCCAACGGCTAGTTTGACTGGCTCCACCGGCTGACCGGTGCTTGGCCACCGGTCGGCCGGTGTTTGAAAAAGGAGAGGCCTTCGGGCTTAGGCACCACCGGCTGGCCGGTGACGAGGCCACCGGTTGGCCGGTGCTGAGGCAGTGGCTGACACTATTCTGTCTGGGTTCCACCGGCTGGCCGGTGGTGGGACACCGGTTGGCCGGTGGTCTAGACAGAGGGATGCCTTCTGTCCAAGCTCCATCAGCTGGCCGGTGGTCTTCCACCGGTTGGCCGGTGGACTGCAAATCAGTCCACTTTCAGTCCTTCTTGGCCCAATTCCTTGGCAACCTTTTTCCTATCAACAAAAACACTTAAAACAAGATTTGATAAATAAGAGAGTGATTGTGATCATGAAAATTAAACCACGAGGGGTACGAGAGGTACAACAATATCCACACCTATCGGAATTGTTAAAAATCATTTGTTCCTTAATTTTTCAAAAAGGATATAAAGTACCATATTTGGAAAGAGATGGAAAGATTCCATTCAAACCCTTATATAAAAAGCCAAAATAGGGTATAAATGACTTTAAATTATAGTCTATTGAATAGTAAAAATGTTTTCAAATACATTTTTAAGAAACAAAAATGTGGATGATAAGGAGTGCCTAGTAGATACTCACGTATAAACCACCTAGGATAATAAAAAGGTTATAAAATTAACCCTTCCCTTGTACTTTTAATTATTCGAGGGTACATTAACCTACTGTATAATGGTGAAATAATTTTAAATAAATTATAAAAAAACCACATAAATAAATATGATATCATATAAGATCATCTAATATATCATTTTTAATGATATTTCAGTAGTATCTCTGTTTTGGGTGTTAACTGTTTCATTTTCATTTATATGTTTTGATACGTAAATCATGTTTGATATGGATAGGTTGGATTTAATTAATATCCATAATGATATTAAGTTCTTAAAAATTATTTTTAATCATTAAATAAAAATTATTCTTGAATGGTTACGATGGGGAATGTAATCTAATTGCGTTGTGGAGACGGTAAGTCATAAGTACTCACGAGCAACAATATCATTATATTCGTGGTGAAATAATATTTAATTAGATTGTATATCATATATATATAATAATTTACATGTTATATTTATTATTTAGATCAGTTATACTCATTATTAAACCCATCCAAATAATGAAGTGTTGAATAACAAACTACACCACAACGTGGAGACGGTAAGTCGTACGTACGCACGTATGGTGACTTTGTCAATCATATGATTTATAGAATAATGAATATGGTTGTACTATTTTTATATTAAAATAATAGTATGTAGATGGTATTGGATTTATTATTTTTTTATCAAAACAACAACGAAAGAGGATGTGGAAGAAGAAACAACTTTGAAAAAGGTGATAAAATTATTACATCTTCTTCAGTTGCTTCTTTTTTATTTAATCAAAACAGATTCATAGGTTGGATTTATGATCAATGTAAGGTGTATAAGTTGAATTGAGGGTAGTTGGAAAGATATTAGATCAGGGTTTGGCTGAGCCAAAAGGCTTTTTATGTGTGAATTTTAGAGAAGGGTGAGTACCTTTTTATAAGAGAGGTGAGGGTCAGTTTAGAAAAGTTTCAAATATTAGTTTGTTATAAAATAATTTTCTCTTTATAATTGCTCCAAATAGATTTATTTCTAGTATAAGGTGGTTATGGGTCAAAATAATCTAAACTAATAGGTTTTAGAAAAGTTTAGGTCACCATATTAACCTTATCTTCTATATTTAACTCTAAGTTAATTAGTTTAACTTTGACAAAGTCTTCTTTTATTTTTATATTACATGGTTAATATAATTATTATAAAATGATGAGTGAACCTAAAGTGGTTCATTAATGACATATCTATTATTATATAAGTCCTTTGTATGAACCTTGATTTTTAGGAATATTATGTCATTTAATAATATAGTATTTGTTTTTAAAACTCATTTATGTCAATTTTGACACTATTTAGTATTTGTTTTTTGTGAATGTAATAACAACTTTATCAATTTGAAAAAAATATTTATTTAACCCTAACATTTCATGTTTACCAATAAAATTTGTGTAATGAATCAAAAGTCTGAATTTACATTAATTTTAATATTTATAACAATAATTATTTATGTCTTTCATTAATAAGGTAATTACTGCATCATCATTATGTCATAAATAAATTTAATTAATTAATGTCTAAAAATTATAAATTAAATACCATGATTTTGGAAATATCATTATATTTATAATGAATATTTATAGTGGAATTTATCTTATGTATAACAATATATTAAATATTTTTTAGTTATTAAAATTTGAATTTAACACTTTTAACTCTTCTTTAAATAAAATAATAATAACTGTCCTAATCTAATCCATGTGGATTAAATAAGAACATATTTTATTCTTTATCTTGAATTTGTTCTAAATAAACTTATCCAGTAGAATAATTACATGTGTTAGGGTAAATATAATATCATTTTTACCTTTAATTTCCCTATTTACTTTTAACTATGGTAAATAAAATTCAAAAGTTACTATTCACAAAAAATTATTTTCATCCAATTAGACCACATTTTATGTACTGTTGTCAATCGTGTCCCTTTTATTTTTGAAATTAAATTCATAGAAGTGAAAAAATTACGTTTTATGAAAATTTTCTAAGGTGCATAGAAGGTGGGTAAAAGACGGTAAAAGTTCAATTAAATTTCATATATATAATCTTATTATAAAATGAATTCAATGAATTACATAGGATTAATATTGGTATTATGTATCAATTTTGACATTAAAATAAATTTTAAAAAAAATTAATTATTTAAATAAAAAGTTGGTTTCAAATAAAAACACAGCGTTTTTCACTATTTACCAAAAATTGAATGTTTTCTGAAAAATACCGAAAATTCAACCTAAGCTAATTTTGATCTTCTGAATCCAAAAAGAAAGTCCATTTGGAAAAAAAAATTTCTAAAATTTCTAAAATTGGATATTACTATTCATAACAACTAGTTAGATTGGTTGTGGTGTGCTAGAATTCGAAGTTACATACAACACAAGTTATTAAATTATTCAAAGAGAAGCATACCGTGGAAGTTTGGGGTGGTACATTCTCTCCTCCTTTAAATAATTTAATCCTTAGAATTTCTAGAATATTACTGTATAAAAATATTTTGGTGGTTCTTCATTATAAGTTCATTAGGTTCCCACATTTCCTCATCCATTTTATGGTTTCTACAAATAACTTTTACCTTACAGATCATCTGGTCTCTCAACACTCATTCTCTTGTATCAAGAATCATAACAAACTCTTCACAATAAGAATGATCAAGTTCGTGTCATATTTCTTAATTTTTTATTACATATGTTGGGTTAGACATGTATTTTCTCAACAGTGATACGTGGAACACATCATGAACTTTTGGGTGACTTGGTGGCATTGCCAAACGGTAAGCTACAGCTCCAATTCGTTCTAGAATTTCGAAAGGTCTGATGTACCTGAGACTCAATTTACCCTTCTTACCAAATCATACAACACCCTTCCATGGAGATACCTTTTAGAAAACATGATCTCATACTTGAAATTCCAAATCCTTCCTTCAGTTATCTACATAGCTCTTTGGCCTACTTTGAGCTGCTTTGATGTGGGTTTGGATACTCTTCACCTTTTTGATTATTTCCTCAACATGTTTTGGGCCTACGAGTTTTATTTCACCAACATCACCCCAAAACGTTAGTGCGTGACATCTCTTTCTATACAATGCTTCATATGGTGTAATTTGAATACTTGAATGGAAGCTATTGTTATAGGAAAATTCTACCATAGGTAAATAATGATCCCACAAACACTAGTAGAAAAATGGTTTTTAACGTCGGTTATTAACCGACGTCGAAGTCACCGACGTAAAAAAATATGAATTTTTACGTCAGTCTTTGTAAACTGACGCGAAAAATGAATAACATTTGTTTTTTGGCTTCGGTTATGTAAAAAACCGATGCCAAAAAAACTAATTCATATCATTTTTGGCGTCGGTTTTCATAAAAACCGATGCGAAAAATTAAAAAAATTATTTTTGGCGTCGGTTATTTAAAAAAACCGACACCATAAATGAAAATAAAATATTTTTGGCATCGGTTTTTATAAAAATCGACGCCAAAAAGCAATTATTTTTTCTATGTTTTAGATCATTTCCTAAGCATTGATTTGACAGGTTGTGGACCTAAAACAAAGTTACGGTTCAAAATTTATCGCCGTTAGAAGATGAACCTATCAAAGTTTTGATTGATACAACTCCTTCCAAAGAAAACATGATAAACATAAATTAAAATCATATACACCAAATGAAATAAAATAATCATAATACATCAAACATATTTAAATGGTTTTAGGGGCTTCCATCGAAATGATATGTTTTTTATCATCATATAACTTGTATTTAGAAATGAGAAATAATCATCATTATAAGAAAGCTAATCGAGTTGTTTAGAAATGAATGATAATAATAATAAAGAAAAAAAATGAATAGAATATGTACCGTGTTCAAATTAAAGATTGAAGTTGCATTGAAATCTTGATTGAATCGAAGATGTTGAAAATGATGAACGAAGGAAAAACTGGATATATATAGTAAACAGAAATATTTTCAATTGTGTTGTACGAAAATGTAGGCGGGATAGTAAAAAGTTAAATGCATTTTGTGAAAAAATTGATATTCTGATCCCGCGTTAATCTTTGGCATCAGTTTTGTTTAAAACCGACACAAAATAGTATTTACATTAGTATTTTGGCGTCGGTTTTTTAGAAAACTGATGCCAAAAATTTCAATCGATATCCTTTTTGGCGCCGGTTCTTAAAAAAACCGACGCAAAAAACTAAAAAATATATATTTTGGCGTCGGTTTTTATGAAAACTGACACCATAAAAGTTTAAAAAAAACTTTGGCATCGGTTTTTTAACAAACCGACACTAAAAATTAAAAAAAACTACTTTTCGCGTCGGTTTTTTTAAAAACCGACGTTAAAAACAAAAAATATTTTTTTGGTGTCGGTTTTTATAAAAATCGACGTGAAAAGTTAAAATATATTTTTGGCGTCGGTTTTTATGAAAACCGACGCCAAAAAAATTAAAAACAAATTTACAGTGTTTTAGATATTTCTCTAATATTTTATTTGACTGGTCGTGGAGCAAAAACGGAATTACGGATTAAAAGTTATGGATGTCAGAAGTTGACCTTCTCTAAAAGAAGTCTTAAAGAAGTTCAACTTTCAAAGACCATAACTTTTAATCCGTAACTCTGTTTTAGCTCCACAACTAGTCAACTCAAAGATTAAGAAATTATCTAAAACACTGTAAAAAAAAATTTTTGGCGTCCGTTTTCATAAAAACCGACGCCAAAAATATATTTTAACTTTTCGCGTTGGTTTTTTTAAAAACCGATGCCAAAAAATTATTTTCTGTTGTTTGCGTCGGTTTTTAAAAAAACCCGACGCGAAATGTTGTTTTTTTAAAAAATTTAACGTCGGTTTATTAAAAAACCAATGCTAAATATTTTTTTCAAAAACTTTTATGGCGTCGGTTTTCATAAAAACCGACGCCAAAACATATTTTTTTAGTTTTTTGCATTGGTTTTTTTAAGAACCGACACCAAAACATTTTTTTTCCTTTTTGGCATCGGTTTTTCAAAAAACCGACTCCAAAAATTCACCACAAAAATTATTTACGTCGGTTTAGAAGATACCAAAATCAAACTGGCGACGTTAAAAATCATTTTTCTACTAGTGAAACCTTGAAAGTCATGTGATAAAGATCTCAATATGTCCTCTATGTATTGAATAGTCTGTTCTGATTTTCCATCAGTTTGAGGGTGGTGGGAAGTGCTCAAAGGAAGTTCAATATCCAGGGCTTTCTAAAGATATTTATAGAATCTAGATGTAAAATGGGGATCACGATTAGAAACAATATATAGGGTTACACCATGAAGTCATACAAATTTATTAATATATATTCTCGTTAAACGTTCAAGTGGTAAATCTTCACTTATAGCAAGAAAATGTGTTGACATGGTAAGAAGATCAACAATGACCCATATTGCATCATCCCTTCTAGGATCCTTTAGTAGCCCCATGACAAAGTCCATCGTAATATCATCCCATTTCCACTCAGGTATGGCAAGAGGTTACATAATTCCTCCAATATGTTGTCCTCCAGCCTTCACCTGTTGACAATCCATACATCTTAACACAAAATCTGCAATCTCCCTCTTTATGTTGTCCCACCAAAATGTTCCTTCAAATACCTATACATCTTAGTGCTACCAGGGTGTATAGAGAAATTGGAGCTATAAGAATCATCCAAAAATTCCCTTTTTTGAGCAGGTGTATCAAGAACACAAGGTCTCTTCCCAAATGTTAAAATTTCCTCTTTATATATGAAGTCAATCAATTTTCCATCATTCCCAGCTTTTTTTTAAAACTCCTAATCATCAGTCTGAGAACTTTTTATCCTTTCTAGTAAATATGGTTTTGAAACCATTTGAAAAAGTATCAATGTTTCACCTTACATGATTATTCCCATAGCCATATTTACTAGATCAATGAATATAGGTTCCTTATCAACATTGATATTGTTCAGAACTCCATGATCCTTTCTACTCAAAGCATCTTCAACATTATTTTCCTTCCTAGAGTGGTATTGTATAGTGTAATCATAATCCCTGAGTAGTTAAATCCATCGTCTTCACCTCAGGTTGAGTTATTTCGATGAGAAAATACACTTCAAACTCTTGGGATCAATATATATCTCAAATTGTTTACCATAGAGATAGTGTATCCATATCTTCAAAATAAATATTATATCTACTAACTCAATATCATGAGTAGGATAGTTTTATTCATGAATTTTTATCTTTCGTGATGCATAGGAAATAACTCTATCATTCTGCATAAGGACACAACTGAGTACTTTCTCTGAATCATCACTATAAATAAAAAACCCATTATTCCCCGATGGTAGAGTCCAGATAAGAGAATTGAATAATCTTCTCTTAAATTCTTCAAAACATTCTTCAAACTCTTTTAAAAAAAATTTTTTTCCCTTTACGTGTGATCTTGGATAATGGGTTAGCCAATTAAGGAAAATTCTAGACGAAACGTTGATAATAACCTACTAAACCAATAAAACCATGTACCTCAGTTACACATGTTGGTGCTGGCCATTCTTGTATTTCTCTTGACTTAGAAGGATCAATAGAGATTCCATCCTTAGAGAAACTATTTTAATGAAATGAAATCTCTTGAAGCTATAATTCACAATATTTAAACATCCCATATAATTTTTTTCTTCTAAGAGTATTTAGAATAGTGCACAAGTGGTATTCATGATCTTCATAGATTTTGTAGTATACCAAGATATCATCAATAAAAAACACTAAAAAGTAATCAAGATATTACTGGAAAACTCTATTCATTAGATCCTTAAAACATAGGGTGTATTAGCCAGTCCAAAATGAATTACTATAAACTCGTAATGTCCATACTTCGTATGAAATGTGGTCTTTGGAATATCCTTCTTATTGACGCACAATTGATGATATCCAGATCGAATGTCAATCTCTGAAAAATATTGAGCTCCATGATGTTGATCAAATAAATCATCAAAAAGTGGTATGGGATGCTTTTTATTTATTATTATAGCATTGATCTCCCTATAATCAAGTCACAACCTCATAGATCCATCATTCTTATAAAAAAAGAACATGGGATCCCCATAGAGAAACACTAGGGAAAATAATTACTTTATTACTCAATTCCAATAGTAGTTTCTTTTGCTTCACTAATTCTATAGTGGCCATTAGATAAGGGGTCTTCGATATGGGACTTAAACTAGTAATTTATTCAATGGAAGATTTAATTTCTCTTTTTCGAGGATGTCTTGGTAATTCCTTTAGAAACATATCAACATATTCTTGAATAATATGTACATCCTCTATTTGTACAATACATTCCTCACCCATAGTTATTTCACTCTCTTCCTCCCCAATAATTGAAATCAGTAGAGCTACTTGGGGTAGATCTATATGAGAAGCAGATGATGATGTTTCTTCTCTAATGATATGAGATTATCATCATCGAAAATTGTATCCTCCTTCTTCGTACAATATATTTTCACATCATGGTCTGAATGAAAATCCATGTTGAGGACTATATCAAATTCAATCATGGGTATAACAATAAGATCAGCACATAAAGTATGTTTATATTCCATAAGGGTAACTGATTCACAAAACATTGTTTCAATTATACTTCACTTATGAGTTTTTACTGAATACTCTTATGTTAAGTTAAATTGGAAATATCTAATTTTCTTGGAAAACTGAAATGATATGAATGAATTTGATGATCCAGAATCAAATAAAACATTGGCTAAATTTGAGGAAACAATTAAAGTACCTTCAACCACATCATTTTGAATTTCAACCTCAGTAGTTTTGATCGCATAAGCTTTGCCTTTCTCCCTTGGCCTTCTCTAAGATAATTTTACTTGGAAATTAGGACATTCATTTTCATAATGCCCCCATTTTTTTACAACTTTAGCATTCAGCATTGAAAGCCTCTTCTTTCCCCTTGAAATTGATAGCTTTGTTGCCTTTTTATTCACACTTATAACAAACTCCCATTCTCTTTAGGAAAGTACTGGGGTGTTTCTTCCCACATTTTCTGTAGGATGAAAATTAAACTTTTTTTGTATTCCCCTTATTTCCATTTCAAGAGTGTTCAACATATATCTTCTTCTCTTTTTTTTATTTAAAGTTATAAGACTTAGACAATTCATTTTTTGTATTGATAACACACGAGACTATGTCTTCGTATGATGAGAAGAACTGTGAGACAAATTCTTGACAGATAAATGGTTTTAACCTGTCAAAAAAGAAAATAATATTATTTCATGGGATATATATATAATATTTAGCATGACTTGCTAACCTTGTAAAGTTAGCCTCATGATTTTTGATATTCTCATCCTCTTTTTTCCTCAAACTCAAAAATTTTCTTTATATATCCACTCGATATTCACAAGGAAAGTATTTTTTTAAGAAAAGATCTATAAACACTCTTTATTCTATATTTGATACTTCTTCATCCTCTTTTGTGTTCTGAATTAATGACTTCCATTGATCTGCATCTTCTGTGAGGCGATAAACTTCCATGACAACTTTTTCCCTTTTCACTACTCCCCAAAGCATTAAATATTTTCTCTAAGGAACTTATGCATTTCTCAGCTAAAAATGTATTTGTAGTCCCGTTGAATGTTGGTGGTTTTTTCTTCAAGAAGCGGTCTAACATTGATCCTTTGTGTCGTGAATCAGGGTGCTCCATATGGGTAGAGTTATTATTCATTACCTGAGTGAGTTTTATTAGTATGGTTATAATCTATTCTGCACCAATTGCATCACCAACTACACTATAATTATCTTTAGTAGGAGGGAAATCCCTACATGTTTTACGCATATTGTTATAGTTCACATTCATTAGTATCCTTTTAAGTACTAGATACATACATAAGTTTTATATTACATTATGAAATGAAAAAAACTACAACATTGTGCCTCCTTTGAAAACACTCATACCCCAGAGCCTATTCTTGTAGTTTAATCATAATATAATTCTTTACGTACTAGGAAAAATAAAACATTAGAAATGGGTGAGCTCAGATGCTCAGTATGGATAACAATATAGTGGAAACTGTCATATGAAAACATAACCATTTAAGATAATGTATAATACTAAAACACAAGACTTTTATACATAAACATCAGCACAATATAGAAAAGATAACTCAAGTAATTAAATTTAAATATTCACATATATATTATACTAGTTGAATAATCACATGTAATATCAATAGCTAATTTCATAAGTGTAACACCCCAAGATTTCAAAGTGCGTTATTTCTTCAAAATAATTCAATAACCTGGGAAACACGCAACATCGAGTTTGAGCGCACCACGACTTATCAAACTAGCTATCCAAAAGCTGTTATAAATAGTATTATCTACATTTTGAATTTTATATATTCCATATAAATTTTAAGGTCCATATTATGTGTTTGTTAGACATAATATAAGAACAAATACATTTTTTTTCAGATAAAGGAAGTATATTTTAGAAAACGCAATTTTACCGCCTTTTAATGGGGAACCTTTTTTAAATCCAATATTTGACACTTTAATATACTCAATTTGACAAAAATGAACAACTTCTTCATAATTGAGACATAAAAAATCGGTTTCAATAAATTTTTGGGGTTTTTATGATAACTTTCATATTTGGGTGAATAGTAAAAAATACTAACATTTAGTCAAAAAAACGTTTTCCATTAAAATATTTATATTGTTAAATTATACATTTGAATTGTTTGGAAGTATAATTAGATTATATTTTTTTCATTTAATATAATTCAGGTCATTATAAGTAATTTCACATTTAAATTTGATATAAACAAATATTAATCTTTTGATAGTTTTGTCTTTTTAAAAACCCACCTTTTGGTTTTGACAAGGAGAATTAATTTTAAAATAATAAATGAAACTTCAATGTTTTTAATTTAGTAAAATAGACTTAATTTTATAATTAATAATATCAAAATCATCTTAGGGTAAATTATTGGTATTTTTCTGAAAACATGTAATTTTTTATGAATAGTGGAAAACACAACGTTATTATTTAACACCAACTTTTTATTTAAATAATTAGTTATTTTATTCAAATTTATTTTAAGTAAAAATCGGTATACAATACCTATATAAGTTCAATGTAATTCATTGGAATCATTTTATAATAAAATTAGATGTATAAAATTTTATTGAACTTTTTAACGTTTTTTTACCCACCTTTTAAGAGCATTTGAAAATTTCCATAAAACATAACGTAACTGCTTATTTGAGTTGAATTAAAAAAACCTGAGAGACATGGTCTATATCAGTAAGAAAAATTTTGTTCAATAATATGAAAATATTTTTTGGAGAATAGTACCTTTTGACTTTTATTAACCAAGGTTAATAGTAAATAGGTTACCTAAGGGTAAAAATGACATTATAATTACCCTAACACATGTCCTAATTATATTGGATAAGATTAATTAGACCAAAAACAACATTATGAATAAAATATGATCCTTTTTTACCCACTTGGATTAGATTAGGGCATTTATTATTATTTTATTTAAAGAAGAGTTAAAAGTGATAACTTCAAAGCTTAATAACTAAACCATTTTTAATATAATGTTACACACAATATAAAATTGACTATAAATATTTATTAGAAATCGAAAAATAAATTTTACATAATTGAGTTTTATTTATAATTTTAATAAATCAAATAATTTTATTTATTTATGACACAATGATGATGCAGTTATTACCTTATTAATGAAATATTAAATTAATTGATATTATAAATATCCAAATAAATGTAAATTGGGACTTCTGATGAATTAAAATAATTTTATAAGTTAATATTACATGTTAGGGTTGATTAGATAATTTTTTTTCTAAGTGATAAGGTAGTTATGACTTACACAAAAAAATACTAAATAGTGTCAAAATTGACATAAATTATTTTTTAAAATAAATACTATATTATTGGTTGATATAATATTACTAAAGATCTAGGGTTCGGATAAAGGGATTAAATAATATTATATATGTCAATAATAAACCAATTTTGGTTCTCTTGGAAGTTTATAGTAATTTTTTTAACCATGTAGTGTAAGAATACAAGAAGACATGGTAAATGTTAAACTATTTAACTAAAAGTTAAATCTAAAATATAAGATTAAAATAGTAACATAAACTGGTATAAAACATATTGTTTGAGAGTTTTTCTACCCATCCCCACCTTATCCTAGAAATAAATAATTTTTTCGCAATTATAAACCGAAAATGATTTTATTATAAAATAATATTTCAAGTTTTTCCTAAAGTGACCCTCGCCTCTCTTATAAAATTGTACTTCACCTTCTCTCAAAATCACATCTCCAAAGCCATTTGGATCTCCAAAACCTTACCCAAATATCCTCCCAAATATCCTCCCTTAGACTTAGAGGACTTAACTTGATCATAAATCCAACCTATGGAGCCCTTTTGATCAACTCAAAAGAAAACAAGAAGAGGTAATAACTTCACCACCCTCTTTCAAGTTCATTAATTCTTACAGTTCCTCTTTATTTGTTGTTTCCATGACAAAATAATAACTCTAGAACCTTCTACATAAATTTATGTTATTATAAATATGGTACCACCATATTCGTTATTCTATCCATCCTATAAATGACAAGGTCACCATACGTGCGTAGATATGGCTTACCGTCTCCACGTCGTGGTGTAGTTTGTTATTCAAACACTTCATTTTCTTATGGGTATAATAAAGAGTATAAATGATGTAAATAATAAATATAAAATGTTAACGATTAATTAAATATGATATACCATCCAATTAAAAACGATTTCACAATAAATATAATGATATTGTCACTCGTGCCTACGTACAGATTACCGTCTCCACGACGCGATGAGATTCATTTCCACGTTCACCATTCAATGATGATTATAAAAATATATATTACTAATAAGTATGTAATATATGAAATTATAATGATACTATATATATATATATACGTACAAATATCTTATTTACTTACTTTCTTTCAATGCGATATGAAAACGGAAACAATGTTTATGTGTACGTACGACCTACCATCTCTATAAACAGTGCCTTCCATTTCATATATCTATATATTATAAATATTTATATACTAAATATATATTATATATAAATCAGGTTTTAAATTCTTGAAGTATTTAAATCATGATCTAAATGATACGATCAATAATAACTAGTTAAAACACGTACGATAAAGAAATCGATTAATAACCGAAATGTTGATTTAACATGGAAATCATAATTAAATGGGTATTATAATATCCTAGATGAATCATGTATGATATAATAAATATGAATATGGTTCTGGTATAATTCAATAACATACTATGGTCATTATATAAGAGGTAAAATATGCCTTCGACAAAAATAAAGTTAAAGGTAAGGGTTAATTCCACATCCTCATTATTATATGAGGTTGTTTTTATGTAAGTATCTAATGGGACATATTTATTATCCAAGTCCATGCTTCATAAAATAGTTTTCAAAGGGATTCTTTTTAAGGTACATTTTTACTAAAAAAACATTTTAAATGTTTTAATGATTTATTCTTCTAAAGCTTTATTATTAATGTCCTTGTTTTCAAAATGGTTTTAACGATTTATTTATATGGACATTATTGTTTTAAAATGATAAATACTTTCAAAAAATTTAATGTGTTATGGGAAAATTTTATTCAAAACTATATTTTAAATGATTTTCTTTATAAATTATGTGACTTTTAAATGATTTCATGAAAAAATGATATTCCTCTCAAAAATGTTTGCTAGTCATTTTCAATTATGTGAACATTATTTACGGGATATTATTCTTGATTAAGGTTGATTTATTATGATACAAATATTCCATATTGTATTGAAAGTTTTGTGATATGTTTTCCTGTTTATGTGTTATTTTTATACCACTCGTGGTTTATATATACAGTATTGACATTTCATATTCTAGTTTTAATATGAATGTCTATGTTATGTTTAAACCATTTCATATGGGAAATGAATTGGACTTAGTAAGTGACAAGTGGAGTTCGCTATAGCTCCTAGATGCATCGGTAGTTCTCATGAGACAAACTAGTGTCTTAGAACAAGGCCGTGACAAAATATTATTTGTAGTCTTGGAACAAGGCCTTGAATAAGTGGGTATGAAGTCTGGCATTATGCATTCCATCATTATGAAATTAGCTATGGCTATTTGTTGTGATTATTCGACTAGTAGAATACGCATTCGAATAAGTAAATGGAATTATTTGATTTATCTTTTCCATATTATTCTGATGTTTAAGATTAAAAGGTTTTTTTTGTTTTTTACATTGCCTTAAATGTTTATTCTTTTTTATGAAAGTTTCTGATATATTGTTATCCTCACTGAGCATCTGAGCTCACCCCTTTCTTATGTTTTATTTTACCAAGATTCCAAGAAGTGTAGTATTATAGATAAGAAGGGTTAATCTATGGGATTAATGGAATTCTAAAAGGATCATTTATGTTTTGTTTTATTTTCAAATGTGTAATGTAATTTTCATGTATGTAATATATTTTCCAAGACTGCTAAACTGATCAGTCTTTTGGGACTTGATTCCTTGTAATCATGCAAATGTATTAAAATAATGCATCGAATATGGGCTTCTAGGCTCGGGGCATTACATTTGGTATCATAGGAATTTTTTCAACCACCTTGGAAATAGATTTAGATAAAATCTGATTATAAAACATTATCTTAAGATATACTTTGAGGATTAGTATAGAAGAACTTACTAGATTTTTGGTAATGTAGAGATGTTGTTATTTTCCAAGAAATACATCTTTATCTTGATACAAGTAGGTAGAGGCGGATCTGGAACAGATGTACCTAGGAGTGAAAACTCTTACAAGGAGTTTCAGGCTTGACCTGGGGTATCCTGGTACACGACAATGGGCCTTCCTGCACTCAGTATTACGGCACTCCCAGGGGATATGCTTATGATAAATCACATTTTCATTACAAGCCATTATGAAGCATTTAGGAGTAAATACATCCTCAAAGAAAACATTTTATTATTATATATTATATGAACAATCTTTTCAATTTACATTAGGTATTTTACAAGTTTGGAATTATGCATTGCGATTCATAAACTAACCTAGTGTATGCCATTGTTTAGAAATGGAACCTAGCAGAAGGAATAAGAATTCCAGTAATACACATGATCAAAAGATTAATAAGGATTATATCTTTCATGGTATTAAGAAAATATTTAAAATGGAAATAGTATCCCTTGTATTCTAATCATATGAAGAAATAATATAATGTGTTAATAAGATAAGTAAAGAATTATATGATTCTTATGGTTTTAAAGGAATGCAAGAGGATAAAAGTATAGAAGAGAGAAAGGTGGATAAAGGGAAGAGGGGAAAGAAGGATTTTCTTATATGTGATAACTATGGAAAGAATCACCTTGGTAAATTCATGAAGGGAATTAGAGTTTGTTATAAGTGTGGAGAAAAAGGATACCAAATACATGATTGAAAGGGTAAGAAAAAGGATTAAAATGTATAATGCTTCATCTGCAAGGAGTTGGGACACTACGCGAATCAATGTCCAAATCATCAGAGTATACCACAAACTATTTTGTTGGATAATAATCAAGTTATGATATTACCATAGAAAAAGAGTAATGAATAGTGTTATTATATTGATATTAATGAATTATGTTATTCGAGTATTGTATCAACGATGTACTAGTGATAATAATTATAGAGTATATAAGGATTGTACAACAGTACTATTTCATTAAGGACTTGAGATTGTGTGGAACCAACAAAAGTGACTCAATAACAGGTTAATATTTTTGGAAAATATATAGTTGAGAGAAAAATAAACCATAATATGGTTCTGATTCTGAGGTAGTGATTTTTGAATAATATATGACTGATTTGGATAAATTATATTGTATATTCATGATTACCTTGAAACAGATTAATGAGTTGTATATTCCATCATTGATGGAGTTTACAACATTTTTTGATAGAAGGAGAATATATAGTATTCTCTAAGGAATAAGGGAGCATGATTGTAATCAATAAGGTTTTATGGTAATTTAGGGTGTTTCAGTGTTTTAAAAGAATACATGATGAAGGTATTCATATGTTATTACGTGGGAAAAATGATCTTCATTGTGTTTACATTCCATATAAATTTTGGACTGTGAGTTTGGACATAGGTATTTTGGATAAGTCTAAAGGTTGGAATCGATTAAGTTTGAATTTGGCTACTATTTTTAAGGGTAAATAATTTCTTGACAATATTTTTGGATTTTCAAAAAAAGGACAACCAGGGGTCGGGTGATAACTCGTCACATCCGTAAAGGCCGCGAGACTCAAACCTGCAACCAAAGGGCGAAAATGGTTGATCACCTACCACTAGAATACTTGATTTCTTGGTTTGTATAATGTAGTTTTATTAATATTCTGACAAATAAAGTATCAATTCATTATTTTTTGAACCCTATACGATTAGGATAAGTAGAATATTTGTGAATTCTCTTATCTTTTGGAGTTAAAGATGAGTTTGTGGTGGGAATTAGTTGAAAGATGAAACTCTACCTGTTAAGTATATTTTTTTCATCTTATTCTATGAATAAATTAATTCATCAACTTTAGGGAAGGGATCCTAAAACCAAAAATGTGTTATCCTAATACCTTATGTTTTGTTGAACCGAAAATATTTTAAATCATCATAGATTGATGGCTTTGAGGTTCTCAATTTTAAACTTGTTTGTGATTTATTACCTCATCACTCCCCATAAATATTTATGTTTTCCCTCCAATTATTCTTCTCTAATTTCCACCAATGTTCCCCCAATAAAGATCATAATTTTGTGTTGACTTTTTCATTTCCCTATCCCTCTTATTAAGACTAAATTTTGTTAACCCAATTTCTTATGTGGGTTTTCTACAAAGGTATTTTTCAATTTTTATCCTTTTACTTTTGAAGAACAATTTAAAATTGTGAGGATGAAATTTATTGAAGTATGGGAGAATGTAAATCCCCAAGATTAAATGTACATTATTTATTCAAAGTAATTCAATAAGTTACGCTACAAGCAGTACCGAGTTTGAGCCACCACGACTTACCAAACTAGTTGTTCAAAAGAGGTTATAAATAGTATTATTTGTATTTCTTATTTTATATATTCCACATAAATTTTAACATCCATATTTTTTGTTTCTTAGATATAATATAAGAACAAATACGTTTTTTCAGATAAAGAAAGTATATTTTAAATAATGTAATTTTACCTCCTTTTAATGGAGAACCTTTTTTAAATCCAATATTTTACACTTTTATATATTAAATTTGAAAAAATAAACTTCTTATTTAAAATAGAGGCATTAAAATATTGTTTCGATAAATTATTGGTGTTTTTCTGATAACTTTCATATTTGGGTGAATAGTGAAAATACTAAAATTTAATTGAAAACAAATTTTTTAATAAAAATAATTTACAGTGTTCAATTATAGATTTAAATGGTTTTGAAGTATAATTAGATTATATTTTTATTGTTTAATACAATTTAGGTCATTATAATTAATTTCACATTTAAATTTGACACAAACACATGTCAATCTTTGGATAGTTTTTTCTTTTTTAAAACCCAATTTTTGGTTTTGACAATGAGAATTAATTTTAAATTAATAAATGAAACATATATGTTTTGAATTTGGTAAAATAGACTTTATTTTTTAATTCTGAATATCAAAATTGGCTTAGGGTAAATTTTTGGTATTTTTCTGAATACTTGCAATTTTTGATGAATAGTGAAAAATACTATGTTATTATTTAAAACCGACATTTTATTTAAATAATAATTTATTTTATTTACATTTATTTTAAGTCAAAATAGATATATAATACCTATATAAGCTCAATGTAATTCATTAGATCCATTTTACAATAAAATTAGATGTATAAAAATTTATTGAACTTTTTAACGTTTTTTACCCACCTTCTAGGAGCATTTGAAAATTTGTATAAAACATAATTTTACCACTTCTATAATTTTAATTTCAAAAATATGAGAGTCACAGTCGATATCAGTAAGTAAAATTTTGTTCAATAAGAGGAAAATAATTTTTGGTGAATAGTAACTTTTGACTTTTATTTACCACAGTTAAATGTAAATACGGTAATTAACGGTAAAAATGGTATTATAATTACCCTAACATATGTCCTAATTCTATTTGATAAGTGTAATTCGACCAAAAGAAACCTTATAAATAAAATATGATCTTCTTTGGTCCACATGGATTAGATTAAGACATTTATTAATATTTTATTTAATGAAGAGTTAAAAGTGTTAAATTCAAATCTTAATAACTAAACCATTTTTAATATAAGGTTACACACAATATACATTATACTATAAAAATTTATTAGAAAGATAATAATATTTCCTATATAATGGTGTTTTATTTATAATTTTTATACATTAAATAATTTATGTTATTTATGACACATTGATGATAGAGTAATTACCATATTAATGAAATATTAAAAAAATTGATATTATAAATATCCATATAAATTTAAATTGAGACTTCTGATGAATTAAACTAAGTTTGTACGTTAATATGAAATTTTATGGTTGATTATATGAATTTTTTTCGAAGTGATAAGTTTGTTATGACTTTAAAAAAACATAATACCAAATATTGTCAAAATTGACATAAATTGATTTTTAGAACTAATACTATTCTATTGGTTGATATAATATTCCAAAAAATCTTTGGTTTGTCAAAAGGGATTAAATAATATTATATATGTAATTAATAAACCACTTTTTGTTCTCTTTGATGTTCATATTATGTTTATTAACCATATAGTGTAAGAATACAAAAAGACATGGTAAAAGTTAAACCATTTAACTAATAGTTAAATCTAAAAGATAAGGTTTAAATGGTAACCTAAACATGTCTAAAACCTATTGGTTGAGAGGCTTTCGACCCATCCACAAATTCTCCTAGGTATAAATTATTTTTTATCCATTAGAAACTGAAAATGATTTTATTATAATATAATATTTCAAGCTTTTCCTAAAGTGACCCTCACCTTTATTATAAAAGGGTACTTCTACTTCTTTCAAACTCACACCTCCAAAGCAATTTGTCTCGGCCAACCCATTCCCAAATATCCTTCAAAAATTCCTCTCTTTGACCTAGAGGCCTTACTTTGATTTGAAATCCAACCAAAGCATCCCTTTTGATCAACTCAAAAGGAAATACCTGAAGAAGAGGCAATAATTTCACCACCCCCTTCCAAGTTCTTTTCTTCTTACACTTCCTCTTTATTTTTAGTTTCCAGACCAAAATAATTACTCTAGTACCTTTTAAATATTGTGATGTTATTATAAATATGGTACATCTAAATTCGTTATTCAATCCATCCTACAAATGACAAAGTCACCATACGTGTATACGTATGGCTTACCCTCTCCACGTCGTGCTGTAGTTTGTTATTAAAACACTTCATTATTTGGATGGGTATAATAATGCGTATAAATGAAATGTAAATAAAAAATTTAACATGTTATTTATTATTTATATATTATATACCATCCAATTACAAACTATTTCACCATCAATATAATGATATTGTTGCTCGTGCGTATGTACAGATTATCGTCTCCACGACGCGATGAGATTCATTTCAACGTTCACCATTCAACGATGATTATAAAAAATATATATTATTAATAATTATGTAATATATGACATAATAATTCTATTGGAGATATATATATATGTATATACTTAAATATATCTTATTCACTTACTTCCGTTCAATACGATATGAAAACAGAAACAACATTTAGGCATAAGTACGGCCTACCGTCTACATAAATGATGTCCTCCATTTCATATCTCTATCTATTATAAATTTTTATATAATAAAATTATATTATATATAAATAAAGGTTTTTATTTTGTAAGTATTTAAATCATGATCTAAATGATATGATCAAAAATAACAAGTTAAAATACGTACGATAAAGAAAGTGATTATTACCCAAAATGTTAATTTAACATGGAAATTAATATTAAATGGGTAGTATAAAGTCATATATGAATCATGTATGATATAATAAATATGAATATGGTTCTGTTATAATTTAATAGCTTACTATGGTAATTATACTGGAGGTTAAATGTACCCTCGACCAAAGGAAAGTACAAGGTAAGGGTTAATTCCACAATCTCTTTATTATTTGTGGTTATCTTTACGTAAGTATCTAATGAGACATATTTATTATCTATGTCCATGTTTCATAAAAGAGTTTTAAACGGGATTCTTTTTAAGGGACTTTTTCACTAAAACATCATTTTTAATGTTTTAATGATTTATTCTTATAAACCATTCTCATTAATGTCCATGTTTTCAAAATGGTTTTAAGGATTTATTTATATAGACTTGAATGTTTCAAAATGTTAATTCAATTCAAAAGTTTCAAATTGGTATGGGAAACTTTGATTCAAAACTATCGTTTAAATTAATTCCTTTTTAAATTATGTGACTTTTAAATAATTTCATGGAAAAGGGATATTTCTCTCAAAAAAATTTACTGATCATTTTCAACTATGTAAACATCCTTTACGAGATATTATTTTTGATTGAGGTTGATTTATTATGATAAAAATCTTCTATATTGTATTGAAGGTTTTCTGGTATGTTGGAATGTGTATGTTTTAGTTTTATACCATTCATGGTTTATGGATAAATTATTGACATTTCGTATGATAGTTTCAATAGGAATGTTTTTTTAATGTTTAAACCTTTTCATATGAGGAATGCAATGGACTTAGTAAGTTACGAGTGGAGCCTGCTATAGCTCCTCGATGCATCGGTAGGTCTCCTGAGACAAACTAGTTTCTTAGCATAAGACCTTGAAAAAAATCTTATTTTTAGTCTTGGAACAAGGACTTGACTATGTGGTTATGAAGTCTTACATTATGCATTCCATAATTATGAAATTGGCTATGGATATTGCATTTGATTATTCGACTAGTAGAATATCCATATAAATAAGAAAATGGAATTTTTTATTTATATTTTCCATATTATGATGAAGTTTATGTTTAAAACTCTTTTTTTATGTTTTATATATTGCCTTAAATGATTATGCTTGTTTATGAATGTTTTTGCTATATTGTTATCCTTACTCAGCATCTGAGCTCACCGAATTCTTATGTTTAATTTCCCCAAGATTCTAAGAAGTGTATTATTATTGATTAGCAGGGTTAAGCAAGGTGCTTGATGGAGTTATTAAAGGATCATTTATGTTGTGTTTTATTTTCTAATGTGTAATGTAATGTTCATTTATGTAATATATTTTCCATGATTGCTAAAATGATCGATATTTAGGGACTTGATTCCTTGTAATCATGCCAATGTATTAAAATAATCCACCGACTGTGGGATTCTGGGGTCGAGGCGTTACAATAATGATAGAATGCATAATTCCATACATCATAACCACATAGTCATGGCCACATGCCAAGACTAAAAATAAGATTTTGTCAAGGTCTTGTTCCAAGACACTAGTTTGTCTCAAGAGACCTACCGATGCATCTAAGGTCTATAGAAGGCCATGCCCGTCACTTACTAAGTCCAATGCATTCCTCATATGAGAAGGTTGAAACATAATATAAACATTCTAATTAAAACTAGAATACGAAATGTAAATACTTTAACTATAAACATTAAATAGTATAAAAATAGAAAATCTGTAGTCAAACATATCACAAAACATTTAATACAATATGGAAGATTGTATCAAAATAAATCATCTTCAAAAATAAAATCCAACAAAGGATGTTGACATTGATGTAAACAAAACTATTTTAGAGGAATACCTATTTCTATTTTGAAATCATTTAAAAGTCACATAGTTATAATGGAAAATATTTATTTTGAAAATATTCTTACAAGCTTGTAAGAGAAACATAAAATGTGTTATAATGGCAGAAAATATCTTCACCCGCCGTATAAGTTAAAAAACATTCTTTTACTAATTGGTCAAAAAGGTCATAAAGTACCTTGTTTGGAAAGCGATGGAAATAATCCTTTCAAACCATTTTATAAAAAGTAAAATGAGGGTATAAATGACTTTAACTCATAGATTAGTAAATAGTAAAAAAATTAAATACATTTTTAGGAAACACAGGTGTGGATGATAATGTGGTCCTAGTAGATACTCACGTATAAACAACTACGGATAATGAAGGGGTTGTAAAATTAACTCTTACTTTTTAATTTTCCATAGTAAAGTATAATTTAACCTCCTATATAATGGTAAAATCATTATTATTAAATTATAAAAGAAACCCATACATAAATATGTTATCATATATGATCTTCTAATATTTCTTTGTTAATGATATTTCAATATTATCATTGTTTTGGGAGTTAACTGATTCATTTTCTATAAGTTTTGTTACATAAGTCATGTTTGTTATGGATAGAATGTATATGATTCATATTATAAATATCAAGTTCTTAAAAATTATTTTTAGTCCTCAAATAAAAATTATTGTTGAATGGTTATGATGGGGAATGAAATCTCATCGCGTTGTGGAGACGGTATGTCGTACGTATGCACGAGCGACAATATTAATATATTAGTGGTGAAATAATATATAATTTGATGATTTATTATATATACGGAATAATTAACATGTTTTATTTATTATTTACATCAGTTATACTCATTATTAAACTCAACCAAATAATTAAGTGTTGAAAAACAAACTACACCACGACATGGAGACGGTAAGTCGTACGTAGGCACAAATGTTGACTTTGTCATTCATAGGATTTATAAAATAATGAATATGGTTGTAATATATTTATATTAACATAATAATATGTATAAGTTACTGAATTTATTATTTTGTTATTGAAACAACAACGAAAGGGGTAGTGGAAAAATAAAACAACATTGAAAGAGGTGATGAAATTATTTCCTCTTCTTTAGGTGCTTCTTTTTTATTCGATCAAAAGGGTTCCTTAAGTTGGATTTATGATCAAACTAAGGCCTATAATTTTAATTTAGGGTAGTTTTGAGGATATTTGAGTGGGGGTTTTCTGAGCCAAAAGGCTTTGGATGTGTGAATTTGAGGGAAGGGGGAGTACCTTTTTAAAAGATTGGTGAGGGTCACTTTAGGAAAAGAAATAAATATTATTTTATTATAAAATAATTTTCTATTTGTAATGGCTAAAAATAGATTTATATCTAGTATATGGTAGGGATGGGTCTAAATAATCTCAACCAACAGGTTTTAGACATGTTTAAGTCACCATATTAACCTTATCTTTTAGATTTATCTCTTAATTAAATAGTTTAACTTTTACATTGTATTTTTTTTTATTTTTTTTATTACATGGTTAATAAAATTACAATAAAATTACAATTGAACCTCAAGTGGTTCATTAATGACATATATATAATTATTTAATTCTTTTGTATGAACCTTAAATTTTTTAAAATGTTATATCATTTAATAATATAGTATTTGTTTTCAAAACTCATTTATCTCAATTTT
The DNA here is from genome assembly GCA_963277665.1 of Viscum album. Taxonomy (NCBI): domain Eukaryota; kingdom Viridiplantae; phylum Streptophyta; class Magnoliopsida; order Santalales; family Viscaceae; genus Viscum; species Viscum album. The sequence goes on from OY728125.1 coordinate 2,051,254,568, forward strand.
GACACTATTATGTATTTGTTTTTGGTGGAAGTCAATACTACTTTATCACTTTGAAAAAAAATTCTAATACACCCTAAAATTTCATATTTACGTATAAAATTAGTTTGACGCATCAAAAGTCTCAATTTACATTTATTTTAATATTTATAACATCAATTATTGTAGTCTTTCATTAATAAGTCAATTACTGCATCATCACTGGGTCATAAATAAATTTAATAAATTAATGTCAAAAATTTATAAATAAAATACCATGATGTAGGAAATATTTTTATATTTATAATGAATATTTATAGTATAATTTATCTTATACATTACCCAATATTAAAAATGGTTTAGTTTTTAAAACTTGAATTTAACAATTTCAACTCTTCTTTAAATAAAATAATAATAAATGTCCTAATATAATCCAACTGGATCAAAAAGGATCATATTTTATTCCTATGGTTTATTTTTTTTCTAAATACACTTATCCAATAGAATTAGTACATCAGGTAAGGCAATTATAATACTATTTTTACCTTTGATTTCCTTATTTAATTTTACCCGTGGTAAATAAAATTTAAAATTTAATATTCACCAAAAATCATTTTCATCCAATTGAACCACATTTTACGTACTGATGTGAACTGTGTTTCTCAAATTTTGGAAATTCAATTCACAAAAGACGTAATATTACGTTTTATGCAAATATGCTAACATGCCTTGAAGGTGGGTAAAAGAAGGTAAAAAGTTCAATAACATTTTATATATCTAATCATATTATAAAATTAATTCAATGAATTAAATTGTATTAATATAGGTATTATGTATCTATTATGAATTTAGAATAAATTTAACTAAAAATATTAATTATTTAAATAAAAATTCAGTTTTAAAAAATAACGCATTGTTTTTCACTATTCATCAAAAATTGAAAGTTTTTATAAAAATACCGAAAATTCAAACTAAGATAATTTTATTTTATAAATCCAAAAATGATGCCTTTTTTGAAAAAAATAGAAAATTTCAAAAATTGGTTATTACTATTCATAACGGCTAGTTTGATTGGTTGTGGTGTGCTAGAACTTGAAGTTGTGTACCATGCTAGCTATTGCATTATTCTAATGGAAGAGTACCGTGGAAGCTTGGTGTGTTACAAGGAACCATATTTCAAATAAAATGTATCATATTTAAACAAGGAAAAGATCCATAACAATGGAAGTATTGGAAATGATACTATTATGCACTAAATAAAACTCCCCTTGATTACTATCCAATAACTAAGATAATGAATGTGTCAATGTATCTACCTAAGGTAATTAATGTGTCAATAATATAAGCATATAAGGGTATAACCACCTAGAACCACTTTATTCCTTGTGTTGAAGTCCATTTTGTCATCCTAGTATTTAATTACTCAATTTTTTTTATTATATTTTTAAAAAATTCTGGAAAACTTTCGGGGCCAGGCACTGAGATAGAGTGCAATTCCGAAGCCCGGTGTGCCCAAAACGGTTTGGTGAAAAACTGTTACGTATTTAATAGAGAGAGAGTTATTTTCATGAAAAATAAGTATAAATTCTAAAAGGGTGACTGGATTAGATATCTAAGGGTATTGATGAGCTCAGAGGAGTGGATTTAGCCAAGGCGCCACTTAAATTTAGTCAGCACGAGTCTTCTATGGAAGACCCTTAAAATTGAATAACCATAAATAAAATTGTTAAATAAAATTATTTTATTTCTAAAATACTAATAAAACATAAAAGGTAACTCAAATTGTATTTATGAGACCATTGTTGAGTTCATAAGTTTGTGTTTTCCTTAACCGAGGCATAACCTTAGTCGGTGCATGCTAGCTATGAAAGATGGTTTTTGGACTTAAACAACATTAAAATATTTAATAAAAATATTTTATTTAGTATTACTCGATGAAAAATAGGTGGGTTTCATTTTTAATATGCTTTGTTATAAATCCAGGGTTATCACCATAACCCTGTAGTATCCCTAAATCAAGGCGAAGGGGGATCTCTTGTTGGCTACAATAGATTATAGGTCAGAACTCGGATCAACAATCGACGAATCGATGAACGACGACAATGAGACTTTTTCAATCATTGACACCTGATCCAAACCCCAAGTTGGGTGTGTGTCTTAAATTCTTTATTTTCCCCATTTGTGGAGTTAAATGATTAACTTGGATCAAAAGTAAAATAGGTTGACCCACGGTTCGATCATTCTTAAGGGAGGGATTATTTGTGGGATTATTTGGGGATTATTTTTATTATGTTTTATTTATATTGTTCATTATTACAGAATAGATCATGGCCATAATTAAAAAATTACTGAGGCTTGTTCCTCATTTTTCTATTTGTGTATTTCTCCCCTAATCGTTCTTCACGTTCATCCTGATCATCATGGGAATATGAATGGAAATTCATTCAGTGCTCATTTCATGGGGAAATGGTCCAAAAACAGAGATCAAAAATCTTTATGACCTAGTGGAGGTGCGACAATGATGGTGGAAGACAAATTGAAACATTTTTGGAGTAATAGACCTTTGAGTTTATTTTTTTGTGGAATGAATAACAATGTTGACACGAGCTAATGGAAATGAAGAACGCGACCAAAGGATCATGGAATTTCCTCCATTTTGAAAAACGGAGCACCAAAGGCTACCGAGGGGCCCGCGGATGGGGCCATCAGTTCACTGGAAACCGTTGGATGGTGGTGGACACTGGTCGGTGTGGTGTCCAAAGGCGGTCCATTGGAAGGGCAGTAGGAAAATGAAAAGGTGGGGTTGGTAAGACCTGACAGTCCACCACATTGACCGACACATGTGGCTGAGCTAAATGTAGGGGAAAAAGATGGCTACATGGTCGGGTGACCACGTGAACTAGGTAGGACGTGGCCGGACTGGTCCACATTTGGAAAAGCAGAGCTGACCCGCCCATGTAGGCCGGACATGGTTAGGTGGGCAACTCCAGAGGCCCCATGGCCCAACTGGTTGATCTGCTTCGTACTGGGCCGACAGGTCAGGTAGGACCGTACCCGACCCTTTTCAGTAGAATGACCATAACATTAAAATGAGTGGTCCATTTGATGATATTTCTATGGTGCTAGGACCATTGATATGATGAAGTACCTTTGAGATGACTTGGTGTGTTTTTAGTTAGACCAACAATGTTTTTAGAGCATTATACTTTTCTTTCTTATGAGGGTTCGATGTAGAATCTTGTTCCCATAATAGAGGGTGAAAGAAAATGTAGAGAGCATAACCATGGTCTTTCCTTTTGAGGTTCAATTCTAGATCTCAATATTTTCATAGATGATGAACCATGTTCTGAAGTTAGTTGTATCATCTTGGCTTCGAGAGTTGACTATGTGGGGTGGAGCATATATCACACTGAGAGTCTTGATTGGTCCTCACTTTCCTTTGTGGCACCGTAGATAGGGTTTGTGGACAATGTGTGACCCATATTTACCTAGGAACCTATCCCCTATCTAGGATGATGTTTCCAGTTGGGTGATCAGTCCCCCCCTCCCCCCATGAGCCCTGGGTAGAAGACCCCCTATCTCTGTATCGAGATCAGATTTTTTCAATTCTACATCACTTGACCCGACGTGTGTTCTTCAGGTAGGTTTCGGCGGTTGATGTTTGGATGTGACTTGGTGACTACATGACTTGGGAGATCCATGGATTATCGACACTCCATGTGTTACTGACACTCCCTATATTATTGAGATTGGTTATCTTTGGGAAACTACGTGACTTATCGAGACCATGTGTTCACTTGGATACTATTGGTAGACCTTTTCTACATGCTTACAATCAGATAGCTCAGAGAATGAGATATACCAAAATGAGAATGGTACGAGAAGAATCATGTATCTATAAGTGGATCATACATTTTTTCTTAGAATCCTTTATGATTATATCTATATTATCTTGTTATATGTGTTTTCTACATATACCTCTGTTGAGCTGACTGTATCTTCTTAGTGATGTTTCCTTTATGGTAATTTAGTTTTGTTTTTGGGTGTCCTACTGAGTATTTTTTTACTAACCCCTACACATGCTTTTTTATATGTGTCATGTCTTGTGCAGAAGATCGATTATTTGATGGAGCCCTTGCTGAATCGGGACTTGGTGGTGCTTAGAGTGAACCAACAGATGAGGTGTGATTCTTCGGCTCGATATAGCAATTTATGTACTTACCCTTTAGATAGGGTTTTTTATTAAGGAGTTCTAGGGACTTGTACATTTTTTCCTTTTTCTTGGACTTGTATTCAAGGCCCATTTACTTTCAATTTTCTACTGTTTCACTATGTGTCAAAATCTTAGGGATATGCCTATTTTTTTACTTAGTGCTTTCAGTTCACCTTTTTTTCCTTGGAAACGTGTGCGTGTGTACTCGTACTTAGGTAAATGCCTCCCATTTGTGAGATATTCCTACTCGGTTCTGGTCTACCTCCACAAACCTATATGAGGCAGGCTTATGGTAGTCATAGCATGGACCCCTATGGGATGGGTCATTAAATAGTGGTATCAGAAGAGGTCATTCCTACATTAAGTACCAAGAGTCTATGATTTTTAGTTTTGGGAAACAGTGTTAAATCTATTGAGTTTGGATTTCAAGCCAAGGAATCTAGTATTATTGTAGCCGATGATGTTTCTATACAAAAGGGCTCTAAATTTTTATTTTCAACACGGTACATGGAAACAATAGTTGTAGGGGTGGAATGATGGTACATGCATCATATAGGAATGAGTTGTTCTTTCCATGTCATTCCTGAGTCATATCACTATGTATAATTTATTGATTGTGGTACATCTTGTTTTACATCAAGATGATTCCACATAGACAGCCATCCAGGATCCCATCACCTGATCACAAGGATTATCTAAGTGGTAACGAGATAGTAGTATAGATATTTCTAGCAGAGACAACACATTTGGGTGGTGTACCAGCTATACCACCACCTGTTGAGTAGAACATGGTACCCATGGTACCAGTAGGTGAGATGCATAGGTGGAGCGAACATCATGAGTTTTAGCGATAGAGACCCCTCAGTTTATGAGGTGATCCTTACTCTTATGTTGTTTAATAATGGCTTGAGGTGTTGGCCATGTTTTCCATCCTATCAGGGCACTGGAAGATTAGATGGTTGTATTGGAGGTGATCATTCTATGTGGCTTGGAATGGCGATGGTGAGGTATAGATTACTCGATATTATGATGAGGTGATTCTTCCATGGACAGAGTTTGAGAACCTTTTTTCGAGAAGGAGTTCTCATCTTAGAAGCTAGGGGATATGTGTTTCCAAGATCTTCTATAGATCAAGCAGGATGACATGTTTGTATTTGAGTATTCATCGAGGCATACCGATCTTTCTAGGTAATCGATGAATACAATACATGGCTAGTGCTTTAGGGCTCAAACATTTGTGAAATATGTGTTTAGGGACATTCAAGCCAACGTTATTCATCTGTGCATTCCTACTTTTGATAGGGTTTTATAGTGAACCTATTTTGTTGATAGTCACTTGGATGAGAGGATGAAACTAGTGTATTCCATTAGTGGGAATGAAGGAATATGGTGGGTGGTCCACCATGGCTGAGACAGTGACATGAATAGATGGATCTATAGGGTGGCAGACGTGGAAGTGGAGATGGGAGAGCAGTATGAGGTTGTGTACCTTTAAACTTGTAACCACCACCACCCCTTATTGGTCCACACCAAGATCAAGGTGTTGGAGGAAAGGGAGGGGACAACTACACACAGTCGAGGCATATGAACCAAGATATCCAAGAATTACTTAAGGTATGATATATGACTACTCTTTTGTGTTGTATTTAAGAACATAGGTTCAAATCATTCTTTTCTTGTCATGAATCTTGTTCGAGTCCTAGAGTTTCTGGTTAAAATATTTATTTTACCCCTACATGTGGAGATACCTATAGGAAGAGGCATAATAATCACACTACTTCTAATAGTGTGATATTACCCTTGAGGAAATAGTTTCATTTGGAACCTCCTCGTGACGACATTGAGGCCTTAAGACGTCATTCTATGTATGGATTGGTTATCAACAATCCATGCTCTGATTGAATGTTTTAGGAAAAAGGGTGCAGTATGTCCACAGTAACAGAATATGGTATTCCTTGGTAATCAATAATGGAAACCCAAGCAGCATGATATAGACTCATACATTGGAGGGTGAAACTGATCAATCATGATTTGGCTATCCTTACCTTCAGATCCATAGATGTTGTGAGTTTTTAGTTCATATAAGTAGTGGACGAGTACGAGGAAGACTTTCTAGAATATGTTTCCAGCATTAACATTACACTATGATACTGATTTATATATTGTTTTACACCTAGGGATATCATCAATATTTGCATCTGCATATCTAGTGGATTTCACTATGCTTCGCATACTAAGGGTGCAGTTGGAGGACTTGCAGAGGATGGTCTTAGTAAGACCCAATGTTTGAGGAAATGAGTGGATTACAAGAGCTCATTCCAAGTGACCATACATAATTATTAACCACTACCAAAGGATTGATTATCACATCGATCAGTTGAATGGGGTATAGTGGTTATCGAAGGTTGACATTCGATCAAGCTATCACCATTTACGAGTATAGGATGAGGGTATACTAAAGAAGGCTTTTAGAAGATTATATGGTCACTAGGAGTACTTATTGATTCCCTTTGATGTGAGGAACACCCCAGTAGTGTTCATGGGACTCATGAACCAGATATTTCATCCTTGAACTAAAATGGGTAGCCTTTTGTATGGATAGAGAGGTGCTAGATAGCTTTTCTGAAGCTGAGACAGAGTTCAACGAGAACCCCAATCTTGATATTTCCATATGATGGAGTCGAGTACGCATGGTTATGAGATGAATTTGGGACCGAACATGGTTGTGTCTTGATGCATAGGAAAGTGTTGATTGCCTATGGTTTGTGCCAAATGAGACCACATCAGCAGAACTACATGACCCATGATCTTGAGATGGAAATAGTAGTCTTCGCATTGAATATCTGGAAACACTACTAGATAATTGAGGGGTTTATCATCTACTTCAACCACAATAATATCAAGTATATATTCTCTTATAAGGACTTCAACATGTGATAGAGTCTATGACTATAGTTACTCTAGGACTATGACTTTTAGATAGTCTATACTCTTGGGAAGAGGGATGTGGTGGTGGATGATCTCAACAATAGATTCAGTTCTCTTTTTCTGAAAGAGGCTCCAGAGTAGTTGGCCTTGTTATAGTTATCCTGCATCGATAAAGATGATGATGCTTACCTATAGTCAATGGTTGTTACTACTCCACTCTTCAATTAGATTAGGGAGGCACAACTCTATGATACCAATAGTGAGACATCACATGCTTAGATTCCCTTTGGGAGTACCCCCGATGGATATTTGAAAGCAAGGGAGAATGTTGTTCTTTTTCAAAAGAATCACAGTAGTACTAGTGGCGTTATAGGTGATGTTTTGAGGGATTTCCATAAATTCACCTTTCAAGAATGGTGTACCCAATTCTCTTGAAAACAGTGGATGCCTAGAGTGTAAGGATGCATCAATATATTCATGTGGGTTTCAAGACGAACAACGAGGATGGTGAAATCGGTTGAATTAGGGTTTAACCTAGTGATATGAATGTGTTGTGCTTGTTTGAATCAATTTCATGGTTTATCAAATAATTATGTCGATCCCCTACACATGGAAAGGGTTTTTCCCTTTCTTTATTAGGGTGACAGGAAGGAAGTGGAAATGGATATCAGTGGACTTCGTGATGAGTTTACCAAATAAGTCTAGGAAACATGATACCATATTGGTGATCGTTGAATGACTCACTGTGTCAGCCACTTCTCATTTTTTCAATAGAAGTGCTCAATGGAGAACTTTGGATGACTCTACATGCAGGAGATATTTTGACTCCATAGAATCCCATCAATGATAGTTTTTAATAAGGATGATCATTTCTCATCGTAGTCATTGAGATTGAGTATCAGCATAAGAGGATCCTCCATGGGAAATTGATTCCTTTACTGTGTTCTCAAAGGTAGCATGAGAATCTCTCAGAGAGCATATTGCAGTGGGAGGCTTAGATTTATGCTTGGAACCCAATCATATTTGGGTATCCCTTGGTTTGGATTTAGGAATTTAAATCCTTATGTTGGGGAGAATGTAATGACTCGGATTTAACTGATTTTATTTTTAGAAACTTTCTAGAAAAATTATAAGACAAGGTGCTAAGAAGAAATGCGATTCTGAGGCCCGATGTCCTCGGAAATATTTGGAAATTTTTTTTTGTTTTTATAGAGTGTGAGTGATTTTCTTGAAAAGGTGTAACAACTCTAGAATATTTCATGGATAAAAAATATAAGGTCACCCTTGAGCTCACAGTAGATGTCTTTACCCAAGATGTGACTTAACATTAGATAGGGTGGGTCTTCTGTGAAAAAACAAGAAAATGGAATAACCATAAATAAAATAATTAAATAAAATTATTTGACATTTAAAATCCTAATAAATCAGAAATGGTCACTTAAATTGGAAATCCAAGACCATTGTTGAGTATGTAAGTGGTGTTTTTTCTTTAGGTGAGGTCTGACCTTTGTCAGCGCAGGCCAGCTGTGAAAGAATGTTTTTGGTCATGAACGTCATTAAAATATTTAATAAAAATATTTTATTTAATGTTATGTGAGGATGTAGTGCTTGTTTCCCTATTTAATAATCCTTGTGAAAAATATATGGTTATCACTGTGAGTGTGTTTTTCATTAAGGAAAAGAGAATGAGGCTCTCTCACTAATGACGATGGATCAGAGGTTGGAACTCGGATCAATCATCGATGAATCAACAAACAATGACTAAAAGGATTCAACCTTCATCAACATCTAATCCAAACACAAAGTATGGAATATTTTTTAAATTCAATCTTTTCCCCATTCATGGAGTTAAACGATGAATGCAGATCAAGACACCAATAAGATGACTCATAGTTCGCCTGTTCTGGTGGGAGGGATTATTTTCAATATTTCTGTTAGGAATTATTTATATTATAGTTTTTTTCTTGACCATTTTTATGTAAGAGATTGAGGCCAGAATGAACAAATAGCCGAGGCTTGTTCTTTGGGTTTATATTTTTGCATTTCTCCTCCAACCGTTCTTCTTGTTCTTCATGTTCTTTGAGGGAATATGAATGAAAATTATTTGCATGTCAGTTTCATGGCACAATGGTCCGAAATAAGAGATCTTAAAACTTGAAAACCTAGAATAGGTGTGAAAATGATGGAAGAAGGTTGATTGACATGATTCAAGAGTAATTTCCTTTGACCTTTTATTGGTTGAATGCTTCGCAATGTTGTTATGAGCCCATGGTGATGAGGAATGAGACAGGAGGATTGGATAGGATCCACCATTTCAAAAATCAAGGCTATTGACGCTACCCAGTGGCCCACAGAATGGGCCACTTATGCCCCGACACCAGTAACTAGTGGTGGTCGATTGTGGGTGTAGAGACTAAAGGAATTCCATCAGTAGGTGGCCAGTGGAGGAAAAACATTACCCTCTGAGTGCAGTGTGGGAGCCTGTGGAGACCCGCTACATTGAACGTAGTGGTGCCCGGGTTGAACATCACAGTTGGACTATCCATGTGTAGGGGATCTATTTGGCCACAAGATTGGGCAACCACATAGACTAAGAGTGATACAGTCTGACCGGGCTGCGTCAGGCGGAGCATAACTAGCATGCACGTGCGGTCCAGACAGGGTGAGTCGGGCTGCTCCGATGGCCCAGCTGGTAGGACCTAGTAGCCCATCAGTCTAGGTCTAGCATGCTTAATGGGCCAAGACCAATGGTCTAGAATGGTTTAGATCGGGATGATGGGTTTGGTCGGGTTAGTCGGACCAGGTCGGGTCAGACCTGGACTGGACCAAGACCAGACCCTTTTAAGTAAAACAAGTATAAAATTCAAAGAGGAGGTCAGTTTGACAAGTCCTCTGTTGCGTTGGAACCCTTCCGATTAGATAATAGATTTAAGTTGACTTGCTGGGTTTTTAGTTGGACCAATATATTTTGGGAGAACTCCCTTTATCTTTATTATGAGGGCTCGATGAAAAATCTGTTTCCCATCATATAGGGTGGTAGTAGAGGTTGACAACATACACTTGGTATTTTCTATGAATGTGTGATTCAGGATATCATTCCTATCATAGAGGATGTCATGTGTTATGAAGTGAGTTGTCCCATCTCAATATCAATAGTTGACTCAGTGGGTTCATGAATGTATCTCTTTGAAAGGTTCTATTAGTTGTTACATCACTGCAGAGTACCTTAGATAGGGTTTGCAGACAAGGTGTGACCAATACTTACATGGGAACAAATACACTATCTAGGATGATGTTTCCAGTAGGGTGAGGAGTCCCCCCAGAGATACATAGGTGGAAGTACCCATGTCTCCGTATCGAGATCATATTCTTTCTATTATACGTGACTACACCTACTGAGCATGCTTCAGGCAGTTTTCAGTGATTGATGTTGCGATGTGACTTGGTGACTAAGTGACATGGGGGCTGCATGACTTATCAACACTCCATTTGTTACCGACACTCCATGTATTTGTGAAAATGTATGCCTTAGGGAAACTACGTGACTTATCGAGACCATGAATATAAAGGGATAATTTATGTAGACCTGTTTGGTGTGATTATTATCAGATAGCTCGAGAAGTTAGATCTCCCAGAATGAGCATGCTACGAGAAGAACTATGTAGCTGGAAGTGGATGAGACCATGACTCTTTGAATACTTTATGATTATACCTAGATGTTCTTGTTATAAGTTTTGTAGACATGTACCTGTGTTGATATGACTGTATCTTCTTTGTGAGGTTTTATTTGTGTCCTTTTAAAAAAACATTTCAGGGTTCCCTTCTGAGTATTGTTTTACTCACACCTTCACCAGCTTTGCCTGTAATTTTTATGACTTGTACAGACAATCAATTATTTTATGGATTCCTTGGGGGCCTTAGGTTAGATGGTTCTTAGAGAGAACCAAGAAAATAGGGTTTTCTTGTGTGGCTTTAAACAACTGTTTCTATAACTACCCTTTATGTAGCGTTTTCTATGGAGGAGTTCTAGGGACTTGTAATTTTAGTTTTCTTTTTTAGGATTTTATTATAGTCCCATTTACATTTAGTTTTATACAGTAGTACTCTATGTTTTAATCTTAGTGATATGTCTGTTTACTTACATAGTCTTTTCTATTATGCATTTTTTTCCTTGGGGATGTGTGCGTGTATACTTGTACTTAGGAAAATACCTCCCATTTTTTGGATATTCCTACTCATTTCTCATCACCAACTCCTGGACTATGGGAGGTGGGAAAGGGGTAGTCACTGAATGGGCCCCACTAGGATGGGACATGACATGGTCTCCCATATAAGACTCACAATGATGAAATACCCTCTTCTATCCCCAATTCCTACAAATACTTTTGGGAAAGTAGTGGGGTGTAAACCCACTAGAAGAACAATCTAGATATTCTAATTAGTACCCATTCTCACATGAATAATAAGGGAAGTTGATCAGAGGGTAAATGATCCATGCTTAACAAACAATTCATAAAAAATAATAACCATACACCCAACACCATATGATATAAATACCCATATCCACACATAACTGGAACTCAAGGAATAAAAACCACATTCCCTTTTTAGGGGAGAAATAAGCATCATGAAGTGATCAATAACCCACAAAAGGGTTACAAAACAGAAAGGAAATCAAGGGGTATCTCTCACCATTTAAAAACAGAAGTAACAATGCAACCTTTAAAATGAAATCATGGCTAGGAATTCTAATTCATTTTCTATAATAATCCAAAACATTCCAAAAACTATTTGGAAAATGATGAAAAAAACCATGTATTTAAAAAAAATCCATGTTACCCATCCAATAGGGATATCTTCTTCGAAAATCTGAATCATGGATAATGTCCCCCTTTTCCATCACCCCCTTCATTAAAAACCACTTCAAATTTAGCAAATGGTTCAAATAAATCACCCACTTTTTAAAAAATGTTACAAAACCACACATAAATAGGGGTATTTAATCCTTATAATTCAAAACAATGACACAAAGGATATCCATTTATCATAAAATGATTTAAAAGAATCCAATGATGCATTTCAAAAGGGGTAAATTAGAAACACATTTAAAATCACCATTTAAAATCAACAAGTGAATCCCTTTTTCAAACCTTTTTGAGTTCAACACTTTTATTTAAAACCAAATTATATTAAAATATTTATTATCACTCATCGAGAACAGAAACCAATTTGCAACCCTTTTCACTACATGGAAAAAATTTAAGAAATACATAAGGCATTTCAAAACAAGCCTAGTATAACAAAACATTCAATTTTAGATATGAAAACATGGAATTTTCATGGAAAATCAATTATTCCAAGATAAAAACACTAAAAAAGGGTTTTAAACCACCAAATAGATATCAAATATATTTATAACTACATAAAAAATGGAATTTAGATAGCACAAACACATTATAGTTCTAAAATGAAGCTATTTTATAATAAGAAATGCCTAAAAGAGACAAGAACCAAGATGAAACACCTCAAAACTAATTCCCTGTAATTAGGACCAAACCCACAGGAGAAGAAACAATTTTTAAAATCACTAGATAATAATATTTTATTATTAGATCCACCTACAACACTAAAAGTAAGACATATTATAACTAGTGTTCAAGGGGAAACCAAATCTATGTGAGAAAGTAGGGATGATGAATAAGGACAGAAATAGAGGTTAAAATCACATTGAATCTCATTGAAATCATCAAGTTATGGAAAATAATCCAAGTTAAAGGAGGTGGAACACCTATACGGGATCCTAATTTGGTTTTCTGATGTGATTCAAAATAATAAGGTGTGAAACTATATTAAAATTGAAAGTGGTATCTTGGTAAAACACTAAAATTTAAACACTTGTATAAGGTGCATGCTTTGGCTGTACAGTTTTCTAAATTGTGCACCAACCATGTGTTTTCCACTACCTATGATGGAACCCCCTTGTATGGTTATAGTTGAGAGGCTTTATAGTTTGGAAAAACTACGTGCCTCATTCCCAACCCACCATAATCCTCGTACATCTTTTAGTGGTTCCTCAAGCGGTTTGACAAATAGTATGGAATACCTAGAAAACGGCTCATTCATAATGATATATATTCATTCATATGCACTAAATGGTTACTCTGAAATATGTAATATTACTCGGATCCTATAAAAAATTCTTCCAAATGTCAAGTTTCTGGCCCACCAACAATTTATACTCCTTTAAATTCTATGAAAGACAAAAACATGCCAAAATAAAAAAACATTGACATATGGGGTGTCATGGTTAAGAATACATTATAGATTCAAATCATTTTAATTAGGTATTATGAGGGTATGAACCTCCTTTATATTATCTTTGATAGAGGCATGGTTTCTTATAGATATATACGAAGGATCAGGAGTCAGTAATGTAATATTAGTATTCATAGTTGATCAATGTTTTTTTTATTAAAGTGACATTGGGATTCTTGGTTTTATATTTATTTGATTAAATTTTTTAACTGTTAAGAAACGTTGGGTTTTGAAATAGATAATTTCATATTTGAGATATATCATGTGATGTTTTTTATTCTTCAGGATTATTTTGTGCATCCTGAGTTTTATTTTGATTCATGATAAATATTACCATTTGAGAGGCATATAATATTGAGTCCCTGATTTTGTAGTTCTTTACATTTTAGATTCAAGTTGATGTAGGTGGGTGAAGTGAGGGATTCATTATACCATTTTTTGTCTTGGGTTGTGCATTTTTTTTATGTTCATGGTGACTAACCATTTTTTCTAAGAGTGTGGTGTTTATATTTAATTTCATCAATTTTAGTCGGGGTTTATATCATGGAATGAAACTACGACATAGTGTTATACATTTTGGTAGTCGGGGTCTGGATTGAAATTCGGAGAAATCCCTTCCTACCATGGGGAAAGTTGAAATGACCAATTTTCTACTAATGGTGGATGATTTCATAGTGTGGAGTTACATGTCATTGTTTCTCTATGAGGAATTAGAGATATATGTACCAAATGGGGACATCGTAAGATGTTATGTTGCAGCAGTTTAGGGTTCAGACACTAAAATAAAAAAGATTATTTGGTTGTAGTTTTTTAATAATGATTTTCAAAATCATCACCAAATGTTTATTTTTATTTTTATAATTATTTTTTTGAAAATGTCACTAATTAATTACGATTTATTAAAAATTCAATTTCATTTAAAAATGCTTTTATAGAAATGGTTAAAAACGACACAAAATATAAAAATATAGTTAATTTTAGAAATGGGTTTTTAAAACACACCAATGGAAATAAAAATATCTGTTAATTATAATTATTTATAAAGTAAAAGATAAATTTCATGTTAATTTATAATTATTATTTTTCATTCTTATTTACTGATGTATTTATACAAAAAATTTCAAAAAATTGTTAATTTTTATTAGTTATTATTAATTAATTATTAAAAAACAAATCATTCATTATTTATAATATTTTATAATTTATCATTTATTAATAACTAATTAATAATTATTCGTAACTAACTACACATTATTAATTATTAATTATTAAATATAAATTATATATAATTATTAATTATATGTTAATTAAATTTTTTAATTACTTCTTGATTATTAATTACAAATTATATCTTATTTATACTTTATTATATATGATTTGTTAATTAATAATGATTTATTATTGATATATTTATTGTAAATTAATAGTATTTATTTCTTAATTATTAACAATTTTTATTTATTATTAAACTAAAATTATAATTACTTATAAATTGTCAGTTTTCAATTATTTATTAATTCAAATTTATTATGAGTTTATAATTTATAATTCATAATTTATTATTTATTGTGTAGTTGAGGTCCTATCCAAGTGGTAACGGCTCTATGGTAATAATGGAGTTTAACTCCAAGAAGCCCTCTAATTGGGGGAATTTCTAAACAACACTACGCAGGAAGAGACCGCAACATAGTTTTGGACGTGGTAATGCTAGAAGGAAAACCAAAGCATAGTGCTCCAGTGAAACATCATGTAGCATGATCTGATGATATAGGAAGGACATCCAAGGAATAAGAGGGCATTGCATGTGTGATGTTTATGATTTTTCAGCGTAGCCTAGGATGCTAGGAAGTAGTTTTGCAGGACATAGTGTAGGGGCAAGGTAGAACCCATTTATTATGAGTTCGTTCATCTCGGCCTTTGAGCCATATAATGCATGGGTATATTGTTCATGTAATGGATACCCTCTCAATAAATTTAAAATAAGGGTTCCTTTCCTTAATAAAGGGACTTCAGCTAAACTTATTTCAAATTAATTTTAAATTAGCAATTATTTATTTATTATTAATATTTAATATTTAATATTTATTATTTAATGTTAATTTATATTTTTTAATTATCAATGATTAATTATCAATTATAAATTTTTAATTATCAATTATTTATAATTATTTATTTTATGTTATTTAAAATTTTAAATACTAGTTAAATATTAATTATTCATTAATTATTGATAATTTCTTATTAGTAATTAATTTATAAATTATATTTATATTTTATTTTCAAGTTTATAATTAATTATTTACCTATTTAAATTTTAACTATTAAATATTGATAATTAATATTATTTACTAATTTTTAATTCAGTATGAATTTGTAATTTTATTCACTAATTATTTATACAGTGTACTTTTAAGAAAATAGTTTGAATAACATTAATTAATGTGTTATTACATGTAGATCCATTTTGTGGATTGGTTACTATGTGAAGAGTTATGTGGGAATGGGTGGTTGTAGTGTAAAGATGGTTCATCACATTAGAAGATGATGTTTAATTTAAAAAAACATTGAAATAAGTTGATCAAATTAAATTTATTGACATATTAATAAATGTATATCCATATAGTGGTGTATTTAGTACTTATATAGTTACGAATGAATAACTAAGAGTAGTGTAAAGATGGATGATCCTCTGGGAAGGTGTTATGCTATGCATAAAATATATTAAAATATATAGATAATCAAATATAAGATAAAAATAAAAATATATATATTTAAATAATTTAATGTTATATAATATAAAAACAATATTTTTAATAAGAATAAATTTATTAATTTTTGATATAAATAAATATATAACTAAAAACTATATCTAATCATATAGTATCAGTTTTAACTTCTAATTAAATATCAAAGCTAAATTATTCACAACAATTCATAAAATAACTACTAATTTTTTTCCATTGTAGAAATTCACATCATTTTCAAGAATCATCAAAAATAATTTTCATTCCATTTAAATATTTGCTTAAAATTGTTTTATTTTTTATTGATGAGGATATATAATTCAATACATTGTTGTCTATGTGTCTACTCTATGAAAATATTAAAAACATTAAAGAAGGAAAGGGATGTTGAGACTTAAAAAAGTGGATCCATTTTGAAGATTACGGTTATTAGTTCTCTAATGAACAAGATCAATTATGGAATGGTGTACCCCCATTAGGCCATGGTGAATACCCTAAAAATACTTTTATTAATGTAAAGCATAATTTTCCCTTGGTTCAATTTATTTTAATCTACTTTAACCCTAGGAATATTTATGGATCAGTTTTGGTGGACTTTAATGCTCTTGAGGTATCATAATCCATAAAGAGACACAAGGTAATCCTAAATAAAAAAGTAAATTAATCTCATAGTATAAATAATAAATATCACAAACAGTTTCCCAACCCAATTAAATAAAGGATTAGTGTCTTAAAGATTAACTATACAAAAAAAATATTAGAAAACACAAGACAATGTTTCCCTAAATTGTGATCCTTTGTAACAATTTCTAAAAATATCATATTATATAACCAACTTTAAAACCCGGTGAATGGATATATAGTAATGTGTGATATCAGATGCTTCGTAATAAGAAAAAATTTAATAACATGAAGGATAACATGATGAAAGAATAAAAATTATAATAAAAGAACAATTGACCTTAGATGATTGTGATAAAAAATATTAGAGTAACTTAAGATCATAAGAAAGATAAATAATTAAGCATAAAAAATTTTAAATTTCTCAAAACACATCTCAATAATTATATAACATATGAGCATGACATAAAAGTTTGTGATAAATTAAAAAATAAAGCGTACATCTAAAAACATGGAATTTCTTGGACATTAAGTTATTTTTTAAAAGTTGTCCTAACATGATTAACAATTTGAAAATCAATCACAACCATAAGCATTGGATGAATTCTATGAGAAAAATCATCATTTCAATGCTTATGTGAACAAACTCCTTATACCCATTTTTAAAAATGTGATCCAAACCATCATGCCCATGCCTGTGTGGAAAATATCATTACGTCCACCGATGAATATCTCTTGAGATATAAACAAAAACCAATTCATTGTCTAGAGATATATGGCCCCACTAGCCATCACCAATACATATGGGTTCCAATAAAATTAAATCATCATCATTTATTATTGAACCCCTAAATAAAAAATGGATCTCTTAAACATCCTAATTGAAATCACATTTTTTATAAATAAATCCTTAAATAAAATGGGATTCTTAAAGAATACAAATGGTATAAAATAACATCATGAATTACATTTTTTGATAACAAAAACATGATCACCCAAAAATAATCACATAATAAATAAAATATATAGTGAAACAGGAAGTATAACTCCATTAGATATATATCATTTGAAAATAAAAAAAACCAAATATTTAAATGGGGTTCAAGAATGCATTTCCTATATATCAGTTTAAAAGAAATATTTAAGATTCTCCTTCAAAAAAAATAATTTTTTTTAAAGATTGTGAAATGAAAACCATTCATGGAAATAAAATTGGATGAAAAACTATTTTCCCTATAAATAAAGAAACAAAATCATTTAAAATTGAAATTATAGAGAATATAATTGAATTAAAATCAAGAATAAATTGTTTAACTTAGAGGAATATATTTTAGATACCATGTGTATTGACATTATAGTTAATTAACATAGAAGAGATTTAAACTCATGTACAATGAATATAAACATATTAATTTCCTATTTCATTATATTATTCATATATATTTCCACTTATAATCTTAATTAATAACAAGTATCTTAATGTATTACATTTTTATAATCATTTTTCAACATAAAGTGTTAATAATCATGACTATGTTGGACAAGGTTCATAAAATCGGTACAAATATTCATTTTTTCACCACAATTTCATCATTTAGAAACCATTTTAGGTACTATAATTGTTTTTTAATAAATAAATATAATATTTTAGTTCTATTACATGATATATTTTTTTCACATTTCATGATGTTGATAATGGTGATGAACTAGTTTCATATTATTTACATATATTATTGGATTACTATATAACAGTAATTAATTTTTGTTTTATGAATAAAATTCCATTATAAGGATTTATATTATTTATATATATCACATATAATCATTAAATATAATCTCAATCTGTCCATGAAATTTTTAGTGAAAAATGGAATACACTAGTTCCTGGAGGCGGTACCCCCCATACACATGGGGGGTGATTTTTTACATACAATGATAGAAAAAGGGTAATATTTTATATAATTTATTGATCACAAATATTTAATAAATTTAATAATTATATTTTTAAAAAACAATTATGAAAAAACATTTAAGGATGTTCTGTAAAAGGAAATACGATCTGTCATGGAAGTGGTGGTCCACACAATGCACGATTCATAATTTTTTTTCTTAATGAAAAGGGGGTGGGTGGTTAATAATTGTAAAATAAATACAATAACAAAAAAAATTAATAATTATACTAATGTAATGATTATAATATAGGGAAAGAAAATTTTAGGAATAATAAAAGAATATAATGAAATAGAAAATAGGGAAGAGTAGTCATAAATCTAGACCTTACTACTTGGATAATCCCCTTTCTAAAATGGATTAAACCTATAAGGGATAGTATTTTTAGAATAAAATAATTTTATTAATGTGTATATGAGTGTTTAGGAGAGTTTATGGATGATTTTGTGTAACACCCCAAGGGTTTGAAAATAAATACTGAATGCATGAAAAATATTGTCCCTACAAAACAACACATTTCATAATATAGCGATTAAACACAACCTTTCCTTTTCTATGTTTTGAATTTTGAAAAATGTTCATCTAGTGTTGTGATCAGTAAGTGTATGGAGTCTGATAGAACAAACTTGAATTTTGGTGAATAGTATCATACACTAATGAATAGTAATGTGAATAGTAATATGAACCTTATGGTTATTAAATGATGATTTTTTTTATTTTCTTAAGGTAATAAGATAATGCGATCTTAATTAATTTTTCGATGTGATATAAAACTAATTACACCTTTAAATTTTTATTTTTCAAATTGACTAATATTTTATTTAAAAATTAAATAAATGATATTTAGAAAATTATTTTTGAAAAATTGACATCATTTTTGGATTCTATTGGTCGAAAAATGGTTAGTGTGAATTTTTGTGATTTTTCGAAAATTCCTGAATTTTTTATGAATAGTGAAATACGGTAAAATACCATATGTACAGATTATCCGTTAAATACACTTTTTATGACATCATAAGTGATGTAAGTACACATGTTTCTAAATCACCTGTACTATTTACTATTAGTATTCACATGAACCAATTATATTGGTTGTCTTGATGGAATTAATAATGTAATGAATATATATTCAAAATTCACTCCTCTCATCCACTATAAACCCCCCCCCCCATCACTCCAACTTCTCTTCACTCCTCTAAGCCTTGAAGATCCTCATTGTTCTTCCCAAATACATTTCCCTAGTGACTCCCCACATACAAGAATATATTTGTATTTCCAAAACACCAAAACCCCTTCCCTTAAGGTTGTTCTCAAGGAGGTTATTCGAAGAGGTAAAGCACCCTTCGTTTTCTTTCAGTTTCATTTCAATTTATCTTTTTTGTCATCGTCTTCCCACCTCATCTATCCGAATGACCATAATAAATCCATTAACATCTATATAATATAATTATATCATGTTAATGTAAAATACATCATCAATATTTTTACTCTCTCCCTTTTGTTTTATAAACAAAATCAACGTCCATGAGGATCCAATTTATAACCTTCGTGGATGACAAAGTTTCGTTATTCAATTTCTCCTTCATTAATGGTCATGAAACCAATTTGTTGGTTGAAAAATTATATAATATATTCATTATAACCTAATTAATATTTAGGAATCAGTATATATACAAATTATTAAATTGTATGACCAAACTAGTTTCTAATAATCAAAACACCGATAAAATACTCTAAGTGAATGTCATAAATATTTCATCTAATGATTCATCCTATTTACATGTAATAAAATTATATAAATTACCATTAAAACTTATGGACGTTCATAAATAATATTTAATTTCAATTATGTATATTTACATCCATTCCACCTGAACTCCATTACTTAAGAACTGGTGAATCGATTACGAAAAAAAAGAAAACAGACACTCAAGAATGAAAAAATTAAATATAACAACTTATAAAATATGGAATAAATGAACTAAACATAATTATGATAAAATATATACTTGTATAATAGGTTCTGAAATAATTTATTAAAAAGTCTAATTTAATATTTGAGGACCTTATGTTCAAGAGCAGAGCACTTTAAGAGTTAAGGTAAGGGTTTTTCTTCTCGAACCTCCATTTTCATTTGGGTTACTTTTATTGTCTAATTAGCTCATTAAAATTCTTATGATTTATTATGTAATCCTCATAAATTATGTTCTTGTATTCTATATATGTACACCAAACCTAATCCTACTTTATTTTGTGGATCATTACATGTTTTAAAAGGAACATTCAAAACTATTTACAAAATAAAAGCCTAATTCAAGGGAATTTCTCAAATTCTTACCTATCTTCAAGGGAACTCTATAATATCTTTTTGGAAACCATTATTTTTATAAAATAACTCATTTTATTATAAAATTACTGTCTTACATTACTTCTGGTTTTATATAAATGTTTCCCAAAAGACCTCTTTTTTCAAATGGAAAGGGTATTTATCTCAATAATTACATGAAGATTTATAAGAGTATCTTCATCTATTTCAACACTCTTTTTAAATCCTATATATTATTAAGATTGATACTTTATGGTATCATCTACTATATTTTATTTAATGGTTTATGATAATTTTGGTTGTGGATTTTCTATCTTAAAACCATTCACTAATTTACTCTGAATGGTTGGTGTTTATGTTTATTTTTCGGTGAAATTTATTTACATTTCATATATTACTCTCAATATGATTGTTTATGTTGTTTATATTTATCCCCATTCATATTAGGTTAACATTGGAAATAGAAAGTGTCAGGTGTGGCCCTCTCAAGCCCCTTGGTGAATCAGTAGGTTTCTTGAGACAAACTAAAGTCTTGGCATAAGGCCTTGACAAAATGACTAGTTATGGTCTTGGTACAAGGCATTAACAGTATAGTGATGATGTCCCACACTATGAATTCCCTCCTTATAAAAATAATATTGATGGTTCATGTTGTTATTTTACTAGTAGAATACCCATGATTATGTTTTATTATAACATTATTTACTCAGCTTATATTCCTTGCACAATGTGTTCAAGTTTATTATTTGTTAAAGGCGTATGTTTTTAGTTATTCAACAAGCATAATTTTTATATTTCTTCTGTTGTATTACATAACATTACTGAGCATTTTTTCTCACCCCTTTCTTATGTTAAATTTTCTCAGGATGTGAAGAAGTATGTTATAAGTGATTTTCAGCCATAATCTAAGAGGCATGAATGTTTCTAATGGAATAAATTAATGTTGTATTTACTTTAATGATGTAATGTTGAACTTATATATATATATTGATTCCTAAATATACTAATATACGTTTCCTTTGGGGATTCATCTTCCTTGTTTATATTCCAATGTTATCAAATAAGGCACCAGCTCTAGAAAACTATGGTATGGTCCGTAGAGTTGGTATCAAAGGATGTTTAGTTGAAAACATGGAAACTAGATTTAGAAAAGTCTGATTAGTGGAAAAATATATAATATAGTCATTAATAATAAGTATACAAGGACATCCGTGTATTTTGGTAAAGAATAGATTACGTGGATCTTTCTAGAAAATATGTTCATGTCCATAAACAAACAGCTAGAGGTGGATTTGGCACAGATGTACCTAGGAGTGAAATATCTGATAATGATTTTTGGGCATGACCTGGGGTATCCTGGTACACGATAACAGGCCTTGTTGTAATCTTTTTATTTAAACTCTCTGGGGAATTATTAGGATAAATCACATTATCTTTACAATACATTATGAAGGATTTAAATGTAAATGTTTCCCCAAAGAAACAATTTTTGCTGATTATGGGATTATCCAAGCGTAGGATTTCAATTTATGATAAGTATTTTGTTAGGTTAAGATTATACATTATGATTCATAACCTAATCTTGTGTATTCCATTATATAGAAATGGAGCACTTTTTAAGATATAGAAACTACATGAACACGTGTATCCCATGTAGGGTTTTCCCTCTGACACAAGTTAATGATGTTGGATCTAGTACTGTGACTGGTGCAGAGCATCATATAACTATACTGGGAAAACTTACTCAGGTTATTAAAAATAACCTTATCCATATGGAGCATCTGGATCCCCCACGTGGATTTGCCTGGTGAGATCTCTTTATGCTGCAACATCCTCCATCATTCAAAGGGAATAAAAACCTGTTTGTAGTAGAGAAGTAGATATGTTCCCAAGAGAATATATTTCTCACTTTTGGATGTAACAAAAGAGAGATGGATTTAATGATAGTGTATCATCTATTGGGTGATGTGGATCAGGGGTGGTCGTTAATCCAAAACACAAAGAAAAAGGAAGTGACAGAAGAGATGTAATGGAGGGACTTTAACGAAATCACCCTAGAGAAATATTTTCCTCATGAATAGTGAGTACATATGGAAAGGAAATTCTTGAATCAGAGGTAGGAGGATGAAAATGTTTCCATGTATGAATCCAACTTTACAAGGCTGGAAAGGCATGTTGCGGACTACATATGTAATACAATGAGAAAAATTGATCAATTCATTGATGGTTTAAAACCATTTTTCTGAATGGCTCTAGTATCCCAAAGTTTCTCTTCATATAAGGATATAATGTCAAGTTCAATCAAGACAGAATTTTTTTCTAAGTCTTATGACTTTAAGGGAAACTAAGAGAATAACAGGGATACTAAAAACCCTGAAAATAAGGAAATGGGAAAGAAGGGAAGAGTTGAACATACATTAAGTAGTAATTGTGGGAAGAAACACCCTGGAACATTCTTCAAGGGAATGGGAGCCTCTTACATGTGTGAAGAAAAAGGCCTCCTATGTCGGGATTGTAAGGGGAAGAAAGAAGCTACCAATGTTCAATGTTACAACTTCAAGGAGATGGGAATTTATGCACATTAATGTCTTAATCATTAGGGAAACACTCTCCAAATAAGGGCAATGTTGGAAGGCCAATATTTTGTTTTCCCAACTTCAGAGGTTTAAGTTCCTAACGAAGTGGTGGTAGGTACTTTAATCGTTTCAAACTTAGACAATGATGTATTTGATTTTGGATCATCACATTCTTTCATATATTCCAACCTTTCCAAGAAAATAATATATTTCCTATTTGTTTTAATAAGGGTGTTTTTAGTGAAAACTATTGAGGGGAGTATCATTGCAACAATGTTGTATCAGGTAGTCCACATTGTTGCATATAAATGTGCTTTAGCTAATTATTTTATTGTCATACCCTTGATTGACATCACTATAATCCTTGGTATAGGCTGGATTTTGAAAAATGATACGAAAATTTATTTCATAAAAAGGTGGTTTCAATTTTTGAGGATGATTTAGAATACCTTATTTTAGGGAAGAAACATCGCCATTTTATTCTCATCTAGATCCACTCCAAGTGGCTCTACTAAATTAAATTATTGGAGAGGAATAGAACCCAATATCTATGAAAGAGGAAAATAATCTTCAAATTGGAGATTTACCTATTATGTAAGAATATGTAGGTGTCTTTCCAGAGGATTTACCTAGACATCCTTTAGAGTAGGAAATAGATTTTTCCATTGATTTAATTCTTGGTTCAAGGCCCATATCAATAACCCCTTGCTGAATGGCCACTATGGAATTAGTGGAACTGAAGAAACAACTAGATGAATTTATTGATAAAGTATTTATTTTTCCTAGTGTTTATCCATGAGGAGCCACTGTTATATTAGATAAGAAGAATGATGGATCCATGAGGTTGTTCATTTACTACAAAGAGATAAATGCTATAACAATAAATAACAGGTATCTCCTACTTTGCATTGGCGATTTATTTGATCAAATTCATAGATCCCATTATTTTATGAAGATTGATATTCAATCTGGATATCATCAATTTCTTATGAGGAAGGAATACATTCCAAAAACAACATTTCGAACTACGTACGAGATTATGAGTTTAAAGTAACACCTTTTGGATTGACTAATGCACCATTTGTTTTCATGGATATAATGAATAGTGTTTTCATGGAATATCTTAATGACTTTTTGGTGGTGTTTATTGATGATATCTTGGAATAATCCAAAATCTATGAAGATCATGAAAATCACTTGTTCACTATTCTGAAGACTCTTAGAGGAAATGAATTATATGGGAAGATAAAAAAGTGTAAATTTTGGCTTCAATAAGTTTCCATAATGTTCCACATTGTCTCTAAGGATGAAATATATGTAGATCATGCAAAGAAAAAGGCTATGAATGAATGGTATACTCGTACGAACAAAACTGAGGTACACAATTTTATTGGTTTAGTAGGTTAATATTAGTGTTTTATTCCGAAATTCGCCTGTTTAGGCAACCCAATGACAAAGATTACATGAAAAGGGGTTATGTTCGTGTAGAAAAAGGAATGTATAGAATGTTTTAATAATTTGAAGAGAATTCTAGTGAATCCTCCTATCTTGACTCTACCATCAGGGAATGACGGATTTGTGGACTTTAGCGATGCATCAAAGAAAGGACTCGGTTGTGTCCTTATGAACTATTGATAGAGTGATTGCCTATGCATCTTGGCCACTAAAAATTTATGAACAAAACTATCCAACTCATGATCTTGAGTTATCATTTGTAATATTTTCTCTAAATATTTGAAGACATTACCTCTATATAGAAAAATGTGAGATATATAAAAATAATAAGAGATGAAAATATATATTCTCACAAAAAGAACTCAACATGAGATAATGGATATTGATTGAGATACTCGAGGATTATAATTGCATAAGAAACTACCTCCCGGTGAAGGAAAATAAGGTGGAAGATGCTTTGAGTTGAAATGACCATGGAATTCTGAACAAGATGAGAGTTGAAAGAGATCCTTTTTCATAGATCTAGTAAATATGGATATAGAAATTATCAAGGAAGGTAACACATCACTAATTTTTCAAATGGTGTCCAAACCTTCTTTAATGGAAATGATTAAAAGTTCTCAGGCCGATGATGAGAAGTTTCAAAAGAAATTTATAGCTCAAAATGATGGGAAATTGATTGAATTGATATATGAAGGTGGTATTTTGAAATTCGTAAAGAGGATTTGTGTTCCCGGTATTCCTGATCTGAAGAGGTAATTGTTGGATGATTCTCATAGCTCTAATTTCTCTATACACCCAAGTGGCACAAAGATGTATAGATATCTCATGGAACAATTTTGGTGGGAAAACATAAAGAGGGAGATTGCTGATTACGTGTTGGGATGTTTGGTTTTTCAATAGGTGAAGGTTGGAAGATAAAATCCTTGGGGAATCATGCAACCCCTTCCTATACCTATGTGGAAATGGTATGATATAACGATGGAATTTTTCATGGGGCTACCAAAGACTCCAAGAAATAATGATGTGATATGGTCATTATTGATCGTCTAACAAACTCACCGTATTTTCATGTTATAAGAGATGATTTTCCACTTGAATGTTTAGAAAAAGTATATATTAATGAATTTTTAGTACTTCATGGTGTACTATTACCAATTATTTCTGATTGTGATCCCCGTTTTACATCTCAATTATGGAAAAGTCTTCATAAGGCCCAAAATACTGATCTTTGTTAGAACACTTACTACCACCAAAAAACTGATAGATAATGAGAATGGACTATTCAAACATTGGATGACATGTTGAGGATTGTTAACTTGACTTTCTAGGTATATGGGATCCATAAAAATAGATTCCATTCAAGTATTCAGATGGCACTATATGAATCGTTATATAGAAAGAGATGTCGTACACCAACTTATTTGGATGATGTTGGTGAAAAAAGCTTGTAGGCCTAGAACTTGTTGAGGAAACAACGGAAAATATGAAGATAATACAAACCCATATCAAAACATCTCAAAGTAGGAAAAAGAGATATTATGGTAACCAAATGAAGGTTTGGGAATTTCAAGAAGGAGATGATGTTTTGTTAAAGGTATCTCCATTGAAGGGTATTATACGATTCAGTAAGAAGGGAAAATTTAGTCCTAGGTACATCAGACCTTTTGAAATTATGGATAGAATTGGAATCGTAGCTTACTGTTTGGAAATTCCTTCAATTCTATCCAAAGTTAACAATGTGTTCCACATATCAATGTTATGGAAATACATGTCAGACCCAACACATGTACTCACATTTGAAAAATAGAAATTGATCCTGATCTGTCTTACTGTGAAGAGCCTATCAAAATTCTTGATACTAGAGAACAAGTATTGTGAAATAGCACGAGTCATCTGATAAAGGTACATTGGTGAAATCATAAAATCGAATAAGCAACATGGGATCCTGAGGAGCTTATGTTGAAGACATACCCGAATCTTTTTAGGTAACATTTTGTAAATTTTGAGGATTAAATTTTTATAAGGAGGGGAGAATGTAACCCCCCAATGTTATAAAAATAAATATTTAATTCATGAACCACTGAGTCCCTAAAAACAAATTTAATAATATAGCCATTATACACAACTTTTCCTCTTCTATGTTTTGAATTTTGAATAACAGTCATTTTGAGTTGTGATCAGTAAGTCATTCGGAGTCTGATAGAACAAACTTGATTTTTGGTGAATAGTAACATTCCCTTATGAATAGTAAAATGAATATTAATGTGAACCTTATGTATTGTAAATAATGATATTATTTTATTTTCTTAGGGTAATAAGATAATGAGATCTTAATTAATTTTTCAATGTGATATAAAACTAATTATACCATTACATTATTTTTTTAATTAACTAATATTTTATTTAAAATTTAAATTAATCATATTTAGAAAAATATTTTTGAAAAATGGACTTCATTTTTGGATTCTAAATGCCGAAAATGGTTAGGGTGATTTTTTTAGATTTTTCTCAAATTCTACAATTTTTGATGAATAGTGAAATACGTTCAAATACAGTATATATAAATTATCAGTTAAATACACTATTTATGACATCATAAATGATTTAATGCCACTTGGCTTTAACTCACATGACATTAATAATATTAGGAGTCACATGAACCAACACTATTGGTTGTATTGAGGGAATTAATAAAATAAAGGATAAAATATTCCAAATTCACTCCTCTCCCCCACTATTAAAAACACCCATCTCTCCCTCTTCTCTTCACTCCTATAATCATTGAATCTCCTCAAATTTTTCCCAAATACACTTACCTAGTCACTCCCCGCATCCAAGAAGATCTTGATCTTTCCAAAATACCAAAACCCCTTTCCATAAGGAGGTTCTCAAGGAGGTTGTTTCAAGAGGTAAATCACCCATCTTTTTCTTTTAGTTTCATTTCAATTTATCTTTTTTTGTTATCCTATTCCCACCTACTCTGTTCAAATGACCATGATAACACCACAATCATCTATATACTAGAAATATTTCTTGTGAATTGGAAATTCATCATCAATATTCTTACTATCTCCCTTTTTTTATAAACGAAATCAATGCCCATGAGGTTCCAATTTATAACCTCTTTGGATGACGAAGTTTTTTTCTTCAATTTCTCCTTCATTTCTTGTCATTAAACAATTTTTATTGTTTAACCATACTATAATATATGTATTAAAACCTAATTAATATTAAATAACCTGTATACATTCATATTATTGAATTTTATGACCAAACTAGTTCATAATAATCAAAATACCGCTAAAATAATCTAATTGATTGTCATAAATATTTCATCTAATGATCCATCCTCTTTCCATGTAACCAAATGATATAAATTACCATTAACACTTCTGTATTTTTATATATAATATTTATTTTCAATTATGGATATTTACATCCATTCCACATTAACTCCATTACTTAAGAACAAGTGAACCAGTTATGAAAAAAAAGAAAACGGACACTCTTGAACGACGAAATTCATTATAATAACTTATCAATAAGGGATGAAATGAACTAAAAATAATTATGATAAACTAAATACATTTTAAATATGTTCTGAAATAATTTATTAATAAGTCTAATTTCATATTCCTTGACCTTATGTTCAAGAGAGGAACACATTTGGAGTTAAGGTAAGGGTTTTTCTACCCGAACCTCCATTTTAATTCAAGTTACTTTTATTATCTAATTACCAAAATGAAATTATAATGTATTATTATGTAATCCTCATAAATTATGTATGAGTATTATATATATGTACAACAACCATAATCCTTCTTTATTTTATGGATAGTTACAAAATTGAAAAGGAACTTTCAAAATTGTTTCCAAAATAAAAGCTCAAATCATGGAAATTTCTCAAATTCCTTCTTATTTTCTAGGGAATTATATAATATAATTTTGGAAACCATTATATTTATAAAATCACTAATTTTTTTATGAAATTAATATCTTACTTCACTTCTGTTTTTATTCAAATATTTTCCAAAAGTACTCTTCTTTTCAAAGTAAAAGGTATTTATCTCAAGAATTACTCGAATATTTTATAAGAGTATCTTCACCTATATCAACAATCTGGTTGATTCTTATGTATTATATGTAATGTTATATCATGGAATCATGGACCATATTTAATTTAATGGTTAATTATTATTTTTTATATGGATGTGCTATCTTAAAACCATTCACTAATTTACTCTGAATGGTTAGTGATTATGTTTAATGTTCGGGGAATGTTATTTACATTTCATATATTAGTTTCAATATGAATGTATATGTTGTTTATATGTATCTATGTTCATATGAGAAATGAATTGTACATAGAGATTGTTGGATGTGGCCCACTATAAACCCTCGATGTATTAGTAGGTCACATGATACAAACTACGATCTTGTCACAATGCCTTGACAAAATGACTATTTAGGTTCTTGGAAGGAGGCCTTGAAAGTATGGTGATGATGTCCCGCATTATGAATTCCCTCATTATAAAAATAGTATTGATGGTTCATGTGGTTATTCAAAAAGTAGATTAACCATGATTATGTTTTATTATTACATTATTTACACACCTCATATTCCTTCTATAATTTGTTCAAGTTTATTATTTGATAAAGGCATATATTTTTAGTTATTTAACGTACCTAATGTTTATATATCTTCCACTGTATTTCTAACCATTACCGAGTGTTTGATCTCACCCCCTTATTATGATTAATTGTCCTAGGATCTGAATAAGTATATTATGAGTTATTTTCAGGCATAATCTATGAGGCGTGGATGTCTCTAATTGAATAAATGAATGTTGTATTTCCTTTCAGGATGCAATGTTGAACTTATATATGTATATTTTTTCCAAAATCTACTAAACTACTTCATCCATTGGGATGTATATTCCTTGTTTATATTCCAATGTAATCAAATAAGGCACTAGCTCTGGGAAACTGGGGTCTGGTCCTTACATTATGTTCCCAAAATAACATGTTTTTTGTGTGAGGGGAAGAGAGTAGAGGAGTTCCCATTTTATAAGTGAAAAGGGGTGTCATTTTTGTAAATAGCCAAAAAATTTCAATGATTTAATGTCGTTATTAAGGAATGTGGCTTAAAAGTTGAGATGTAATGGTATAGAGTAAATATACTGTTAATCCACATGATATCTTATTAATTAAATATATTTTTTTAACCTTAAAGGCCATTTTCCTCTAAGGTTACTTATTTTTACCAATTAGGTTTTCAACATAGTATACAATTTTTACAAAGTTTATTTATCCATTGTTCCCATAAATTAAACGAAATTTATTATATAATTTGTACCTAATGATTCAAAATTAAAAATAATTTTTTTAATTTTTTTAATATTATTAAACTTAATTTTAAAATACTAAATATATGATGTTTAACAAAATTCTCAAAATATAACATTATTTTTAAAGTGTATAATATGGGTTTATAAATTAAAACCAAAATTTTAAATTTTATAATTTAACTTATAAAATACATATTTAGTCTTATTAAAAGGTTTCATTATTTTAAAATTTTACTTATATAATGATAATGTCATAAAAGCCATGTTATTTGTAAAAATAATATTTTTCATTATTCTCCTAAAAGTCAATTTCTTTTAAAAAGTCCCAAAAAAATCATAATAAGATTATACATCCATGAAAAATACAGAAAAATTAATTTTTTCAAATTCACATTCTTAAATTTATAATTATTATTTTTATCTAAAAACATAAAATATTGCGAGAGACTACATTTAGAGGAAAATAAGATTTAGTATATAATATAATATTTTCTAGTAAATTAAAAATGAATCTAGTGATAATTATTTATTCATATTAAAATATATTTTACTTGAAGTGAATTAAATTTTAGAAAAATAATTTTTTTAGTTTCTTAGTTGTACTAATTGATTCGCAATTTAATGAATTTTTTATTTTGTTCTTCATTTATTTTATATATTTATTTACATATATTTAATAATTATATTACCACAATTTATACCTTTAAATTCAATGGTTTCTTTAAAATGTTTATTATATGTTTGTTTTAGGTGGTGTGTGGGGAGGAAACTATTGAAAATTATCTTTATTTAAGAAGGAAAAATCAGGACATCACATTCTACCCCCTTAAAAAGAATTCCATCCTTGAAATTTTATTAACTAGAAGAATGTAATTGAAGACACTTTTCTATCATTGCATCGTTTTATTTCCATCTAGCCTCCTAAAACATATGATTTTTTGATATAAATTTTACTAAATGGGTGGACCTGTCTCTTTGAACCTTGTCCCATTGATTCAATATTTCCATACATTGTTCCTCATATGAAATTTCATTTTTAAGTTGTACGCATTTCAATATCAGTACATGTGATGGATTTGGTATGCACTTCCTTAAAAGTAATAGTTGGAACAAATCATGCAGATGATAGATTTTTATAATAAATTATTGATTACATGAAACAAAACAGATATGAGAAAGGATCTAAAAGGGGCCAATATATCTTCGTCTTAGTATCCCTTTATTCTCAAATATCAAAACACACATTAATGGATATATTCATAGGTACAAATAGTCACCAATTTAAAACTCTAGATCTTATCGATGATTGACTACATAACTCTTTTTTTGACTTTTTTCTTCTTTCATATTCCACTAAATTGTTCAACCTTTCTCTATATTTTCTTTTAAAATGTCATGACCTATCAAATTCATCACTCTAGATTCATCCTAGCATGTTGGTGTCCTAAAACTCTTCTCATATAGAGCTTAGTATGGTCTCAAAAAATTCTACAATGGAAACTGTTATTGTATGAAACATCTATCAGATAGAGATGTTGATCCCAACATCCATGAAAGTATACTAAATATTACCTCATCATATTTTCTAATATTTGAATATTCATATCAGTACAACCATCTATTTTAGATAGATAATAATTGTTAAAACTCATCTTTTTCTTCAATTATATTTTTAAGACATATTTGTAACCTTGACGTAAACCTTGGATCCCAATTAGATATAATGGATTGTGGTACTCCATGTAGCCTCATCACTACGATCATGTATATCAATGTGAGTTGGTCTAGGGGAAAATTTTAATTGATGAAAATAAATTACACTGACAAATGTAGTTCATCAAATAAAACAAAATATATTTATGGACCATAAATGTTTTGATGAGTCAATTGATATTGTCAATTGTGAGTTTTTCCCACTTCCACAATTCTATGGGTAATTTTTGTAATATACCCTATTATGTTATTCATTCATAATTATTGTGTTGGAATACCAATCACTGAGGTATATATTATTTTATTGATCACTTCATGTTACACCATTGTATGTTTTGTTTTTTATCACTATACATCTTCATACTTCGTGAATGTATGCATAAGGATTCTCTTCGTGAATCAACGAAATGTTCCTTCTTCAATTACATTTTTTATGGGAAACATATTCATGTTATAAACTATATAACATCATCATTATCAACATTTAATACAAATATTCATTATTTTTTAGCACGGAATCATTATTTCATTAGAAAGATACAACTGGGAACCAATGTGATAGGAACAAAATTGTCTCATGAGAACTGGGTAGTCTATCAGTTTTATCTTGTGAATGAGATTTCATAGTTAAATGAGTTCTTGTTAGGTTCACAATTATTGATGAATTAGAAAAGTTATAATTAAGGTGAATTTGGTTTCATGTGGTAGTTGATTATGAGGGGTTCAATTTCATTCACATTCATTCGCGGTGGGTTCACCATTATTGTTCTTAAAAGAATATCACAATGGTTACCACACCCATAACTGAGTAAAGGCATGAATTCCAAAGGAAGGAGGTCAGTTTTGGATTCAAACCCAATGGAACTTAAGAACTCACATTGGTTGAGAGGGTGGGAGGTTAGGATCATCACACCCTTTTTAGGGAAATTTTTTCCTACTCTAGGACTCTCTTATATATTTAAGATATTTTTGAGAATCTATTTCAAATCCCGATATGGGACCGATTAACCTAACAAATTTATCATAGGTTAAATAATTTTATATTAATGGGGGATCCTATTAGTGAATCCATATATATTTATTCATGGTTTCTATTCTATTTCTAATTATGGTGTAGTTGTATATATGTTGAAGCCAAATAAATAGGCACTCTAGAGTTTTTTCATTTGGGGAGGTAGTTAATATTTGGAGGATGGGATTAAGCTATAGTTAGGTGTCCTACATATCCTATTTTATAAGAGAAATAAAATCCCACATAGTTGGTTAAAACCATGTAGTTTAACATTATAAGGGAAGGACATATATGGAGGAAGTTAGGCACTAGATTTTTGAGCTTAGATCACGAAGATGTATCCTATATATATGGGTTATAGAATGAATTTGAGTTCCCATAGTACAGGTTGAGCAGGGAATATAGATAGAGGTTTCCCTAATATTGAGGAATTCATATCATGCCACTGATCAGGGCTTAAACTCTATGGTTACCCTAATATTGGGGTATTCATATCATGTCGTTGATTAAGGAATACACACTGATGATTCCCTTTTATACGGGAATAACATATTATTCTACTGATTGATGCTTACACACAGATGTTTCTCTTTTATTCCCATTGGATAAGACTATCATGTCCTAAAACGTCTTCTTAACCTGGCTAGGTTGTCTTCCCGACCTACCTGATTGCATGTCATACATGTTTGGTTGTTTTTATGGAATTTCTAAGGATTTCTAGACATGTCTTGGTTTCATAGTGTACATGTCCAAATTCAATCGCATGATCTATTTGACTTTTCCAAAGTTTGTCACATGATCAAGGATGACATGTCTAGAGGTCATCGAATGAACTCAGTTGACATGATTGCAAGGTATCACCTGACCTTGGCGGACATGCCTAGAGGGTGTCGCATGATATGTTTGACATGCATAGAGGACACCGTGTGATCTTATTTACATGTCTTGGTCTCATCATGAGATCTTGATTACCTATCTTGGTGTCATCGTGAAACCTGAATAACATTATTGGAGGGCACCATGATATCTGGATGATAAACCAGGAGGACCTCGTAAGATAAATCTAACATAAAATGGTGTCGTTATATAATTGGGGTGATGTGTCTAATGTCATTACAAGATCTGGATGGTGATCTCTAAGGACTTCACAAGAGTGAGGTATAATTCTTGGGTGGAATCATGCGACTTTCTTTATGTTTATAGATTATAATGAATTATATAAATAGTATGTAGAGGGGATGTCACATGAATTTGGTGACATGTACTAATGTTGTCGCATGATCTCGATGAGTCATGCGAAGCACATGTGGATCAGAATATATGTTCTACACATAAATCTCTCATATTTAAGTCTTTATTCCATCTTTTATTTAATATGTGTATTACATTTTTTAAATTTTCATCTTGTTTACGTTTCGCATGTCTTAGATGATATATGAGAACTCCTTTGTATAACCCAACTAATGCACCTGCTTCCCTTCACTTGACCTCATGTGATCATGTGAAGTGAATATGCATGCCCTCTAATCTCTCAGGTTTTCCCTATATTTTACATGGTATAAAACCTTTGTGATAGCGATATTGGGTGATCTAATAAATCCTATCCATATGTGATTAGTCATGGATTCCAAGATACAATGGTGTATATATCTATAGATTCTTGGTTTATGCTGGTTCGATTTATAGGCCTCACCACCCTGGTTATATGCCACCTTTTGTGGCATGTATCTAATTGATTTTGGTGGGATTCAGTGGAGGGAATTGGTGTTACACACGTCACATGATCCTGCCACATATTATTCGGGGGTGTCTCCTTAATTTTATTTACAATAATACCATCCCTCTTGTGTCCCATTTATTGAATTTTTTCCAATCAAATGAGTAATTCCTAATAATTTAGAAATTCCAAGGGGATTTTATATTGTTTTACCTTCATTTTGTGGGTCCTTCATGAGATTAGGACACTTTTTGAAGTGATTTCGTGTGATCTGAGATACCTTGGATTGATTTCTCTGAGAGAAAAAGGTGACTTGTCATGTTTCCTTCATGATACCAAGGTATCTTATCAAGGAGAATTATATAGAATTGTGATAACATATTTAGGGGGATCCATGGGATCAGTATTGATTACTTGGGTTGCATAACCCCTTTTGTTTTATGATCAATGTATACTCTCATCGCAATAATCTCTTGTCTTTTCTATTTAATTTCATTCTTAATTTTCCATATGTCGAGGATGTCGTGATTTTATGTTAGCATTGTTGAAGAAAATCACTCTCCCCATTGGTGACACATCGCATGACCAAAAAATTTTCTTATAGTGATGTAAAATAATTGACTTGTAAAACCCCTTTGATTGTCTAAATAGATGATGTAATGTCATTGGGATCTTACTTGATAGTATGGGAATATCTACAAGGATTCTGTTGTATCTTGCAAACCACATGGGCGTGTCATATAATGATTTATGACCGCAAGAGGATCCTTCCTTTTGTATATTTTTCTTATTTATTTATAAGGTTTTTGGGATGGTTTATCAAGGACTTGTCTATTGAAAAGTCATGTGATTTTAAAGGGCTCATCTAATAGTCTCCATATGATCAACGAGTGTCTTGAATGCCTTCAAAATAACTAGTTGGGTTTTCAAAGGAGATCTTTGTGATCTCCATAAGGTCATGTGCTTCACGAGTTCCTTTCATATGACCACTTGAAGGTCATGAGATCAAATTTATTTGGAAAGTTCATGTCATCCACTTGATCCTGGACACCTTCTCTTCTATTGTTATATGGAAACATTACTACCCACACATCTATAGTTTCTTCACTTATAGATTTGTTTATTCTCATTTTTAGGCAGCAACAAATGCCCTCCATTAGGAGCAATTATCTTAGGGACAAGGGATCGATTCTGAGGAAATTAAATTCCTATATGATGCTATGAAAATGTCACTAATTGGGTTTTTAGTTGATTCTTGGTTTTTTGAGAGATGTTTTGTATTCCGTAGAAGACCCTAAAAATTTGGGAACATATGGTGTATCATTCACTGGCTACCTAACTCTAAGAGATCTTGCGATTTTATGCCATCATGTGTCCCTTTTTTGACAACTCCCATAAAAACCAATCATGAGATCCATCCACAATGCCATTTTGAGAGAGTTGCTTCACAAGACATGATCTCCCAACACTTGTTCAAATTAACCATGAAACCATATTCTATAATTTTTTAAACCTTGTTCATACGACTTCAAATTTGTCTTTGAAGGTTTTTAATGATCTAATGATTTGATCACATGATCCCTTAAACAATTATGTGAATCACGTGACTATGTCAGGGCCACACAATCATGATTCTAATGACTTATTGTGTCGTCATGCGATGTTCGAGTGTTTATGTAGTCCAAGAGACCTTTATGAGATAGGTGATTCATGGGACTTATATGAATTCACGAATCCCCTCATGAATCATGTGATGCACATGAGGTCTCCATAAATATTCATTTCATTTGATAGGTTGTCACTCATCTAACTTATACCTCTTATTTTATTGTTGATGGTTCCCAATTACCATTATAGTTTCTACACTACGCCTAATAAATGGACCATAATTTCTATGAACAATAATGTTGACCCAAGATAACTTTTGTGCTCTGAAAATGATGATATAAAAAAAGCATTCTCTCATTAAAACTCTAGAAATATCTGTTATCAAGCCATCTTAGCCGATATATACTTGGCCTACCGAATAAAATTACCATCCCTTCTCCAAACTAAAATCTTCTATATTTTTGTGTATGAAGTTCCTTTGATTTCATTCAGATGATTGATTGTAAGGATGGTCAACTAGTCGCTGCATAGTCTCAGGTGTTGTCTTATATATTGGTGAACCCACTCTATGTCCATAGGGTTTCGATTTCACCAACCAGCCCGTCAGTCAAAGCTACTAAAGTGAATTTTTATCTTCTTTGAATAACTCCAGCAGTGTATGGAACTTGAAATGGGACTTAAACCATAGTGGAAACATTTTTTTATGAATATCCATGTCCACTTTGGTTTAGGAAGAGCTACTTATAAGTTTTTTACTAGCTTCAAGCTTTCTATATTTATGAAGCAATATGGGTTTCCAAGTTCATCAACTATCTTCAAACTGATACCCACTAAGAAGTGTTATCCATTTTTCCCCAATTCCAATTCATTACATATTTCTAACTATGAAGTGAGAATCATCCTCTTGGATATCTACTGATTGGGTGGGATATATCTCCTTGGGGAAATGTATGATGAATTAAATCCTACTCCAGACATCTAGGATGACTATGCACAAACTCCAATCCTAGTAAGGAACATTATCAACATTGTAAAATAAAATTTATGAAATTATCCGATGATGAACTTGATCATCTCTTTTAAATATTGGATCAATGTTTTCGTCTATCGCAGTAGAGATCATCTGACTGCTATATTCCCTCACCATTTCCGCTCTCGGTAATTCCACAATAGAGTCGACTCATATTAGGAAATCCATGATACCAAAGAACATAACTCATAGAGATACCATGTGTGGATAGATATATTTTAGAGCCTTAGTTTAGTGAGCATCAGAGCCATGTTTCTTAATGGGTGGATTTTCAATGTTGGGGAAACATGCTCAGGAATCTAGGTAAATACGCTGGTGATTGAGGTAGGATGTCCCTTAAATCTGGTGGTACCAAATCCAAATCACCTTTAGCATATCATAAGACACATTTATTAGGGAAACATCCATTTTAGGATTTTTAGTCCTTTCATGTACATATTATATTGGTTAGGGGATTATTTACACAGATATAGACACTAAAATTCCACCGAGAGTCATGGTGCCTTTTTTTGCCCAAGGTTTTTGTACATATTTGGGGTTGAGTCCATATCTTTAGGCCCCAAAGAGGATACAGATATGATAATTCGATCTAAACATTTCAATTTGACGCAATATCATGTACCAAATGGGTCAATTGTTAATAACAGATCATTCACTTTTGATGTAATGTCATACAAGATCTCACTTGGGAATGGGTTTCTTTCTTTCAAGATGGATGATCTGATAATTTTCATGTTGTATACCCATTATTGGTTCTCTTACTATTTTGACTATATCTAAAGTGTTCCCCTCTCTCTTCAGTTATCATGTGGAGAGAATGGAATCTTGGTATTATCAACCATTTTTGGATGACATTGGAACACGAGGACACCAATGCTGAGATTATCCATCCTTATTTTGGTTCCCCTACCTTCCATTATTATTATTATTCTATGGATTAGGTAGAAAGCTACCCGAGTGGTATTCAGAATAGACTAGTCTTCCAACTAGAAAAACATTTTCCTCACTGACCTCTCTATTTGTTTCAATGATGGAGTTGATTCAAAACTTGGAATAGTCTTCAAGGAATAATTCTCATCCTAGTGATGACCAAACCCTATATTAGGGATAATTTTTCGATGGAACTGGACCTTTGATATGAGAAATAGATGATACAACTATTGAGAGAAGCTTCTATGAAGATTCTTACCCTACTTCGTCATCACCTAAGCTGGAAACTCACCCTTATGATGTAACAAATCCAAAATACACAAAAGAAGATAAGAACTAAAATATACTGATTTGGATGTATATTAATTCATTTTTCTCAAAATCTTGAATAGAAACATTCTTCAGTCAATAAAAAAACTCTTATGTATCTTTCAAGACTTGGGGTGGATGTCTTTGACCACCACTCACTATTTGAAATCATGCAAAGAAACGTCCTAATGTGGAAAGAGTTGGATACTATCAAGAAGGACTTTCATGATCTGGAAGATGATACTTCACTATCCAAAAAGATAAATGAATCTTTATATGTGTTGGATCAGATGCGTTAGTACATATCTAATATGCATGATCAACTTGATGTTTTGACCTCCTAGATATGGAAATACTAGGAGCAATTTTCGCACCAAGGGTATGAATGTTCTACATCATCATCCTCACTGGAAACATATAAAAAATGATATAATGATTTTTCACCCATATTGAGACCCTAAATCCTAAGGAAGAGATAGAATATGTGGGGTGGGTGGTACATCGATGCTCCATCGATGCTTCCTATGAGACTCTTGTTGATTTGGCTAGATCAACTAATAAAATTTTGTTGAATTTTGATAATTTATGTCCTTTTTTGATTATATCTTGAAAAAGGCTCTGAATTGTGGATATCCATCCTTGTTTCATGTTGTCACTGATTAGATATTCTGAACATTATATTCCCTCATATAGTTTTATTTCATTCATGATGTTCATGACATTTTTTTGATCTAATGTTTCATCTATCATCAATGATACCCATCCATTGCATAATATCAAGTAAAACTAAATACCTAGTTCCGAATGTTTAAATTATAAAAGTTTCTTCTTGGGTAATTCTCATGAATCCCCTCCAACATGAGATTCTTCATTGACATACCTTCTCCCAGTATCTTGATTTTTCCTGATCCACAAAAGCATAGTTTGGGAAGAATACATGTTCCATAGGTATATTGCCTTATCTTTTTCTGAAGTCAATTGACTTATTTAGTGTAGCTTGATTTTTTGTAAATACATATAGTGGTACTCCCAAGATTTGTTTCTTTTTTTAATTTTTTTATAATTGTTTCCTAAGATTCATATAGGGGAGGAATTAGCGGTCTAAGACTAATCATTTTATTAGGACGTCATCTTATGGGGTTTCTGGACACAAATATTTTGTGCATTTATCCATTCATCAATACTAAATTATTATTTTTTTAGAATATTTCAACTCGAACATTATATTGTTGTATTCTTGTTTTTTTTATCTTGTACCTTATTTTTCAATAGTTAATGTATTTAAGATCATAACTTCTATTACTATAGTTTTGGTACTTTTAGCTTAGACCATATATTGTTGTTGTTTATGGTCTTTTAGGTTTGTCATGCAATTGTTGTATTTTATGGCCTTCTAGATGAGAACTTTTATTTCTATAGTTTAGGGTTTTCTAGCATGGATATTATTAATGACTATGTAATATTGGGTAGAAAACACAGGGATGACCCAATACACTCTAAGGTTCTAGGTTCGGTCATGGTATTTTTAGGGCTCATGATGGTTGAATCTCATTTCATGTGGAGAGGAGATACCTTTGGTTGGTATGTGTATTCACTTTATGAATTGATATCCTGATCAAATAGAGGTTTCCCCACACTTTTCCTAGAGATGTGGAAGATTATTGAGGTGGTATGGGAGGATAGAAAAAATACATGGAATCGATAGTCCACCTGGATGGTTGGAATATGGATTGTGTAAACCATGTGCCCAGTAGATTTAATTGATGAATCATGGAATGGGGCATACATACCAAGGATGACCTAAGAAACCCTAAGGTTATGAATTCTATAATGGTGTCATAGAGTCTCACAAGGATTGGAGTTCCTTTCCTATAAGGACATGATTTCTCTAATTTGTTGATGAAAGACCATATGCATGAGTTCATAGGTATTAAATACATGGTCATTTAGAGATAATTCCACCTCTTTTTTGATGGACATAAAATATTTTTGGATATGTAAGGGTACCGTCAATGAAGAGGGGTATAGAAGAAAGGACTATCCATGAAGGGTTCTAGCACCATATGTGAGGTTATAATTTAGGTTGGGAACCTGAGGCACTATGCTCTATGCTTTAAATTCACAGGGTGTGGGCCATAAAAATTATCAGAAATGGAATTTCACATTCTTAAACAGTGAAATGGTATAATACACAGTGACATAACATCGAGGATGTACAATTATCTTGAATATTCTAGTTACGAAGATTTAAAATAATGGTATAGGAATATCAAAGGTAACTGGAGGTGGGAACCAATGGGTAAAGTTCATCCATTGGTGTTGGAGTGAGCCTCTAATGTTCCACATGGTTAGGATAATAACTATTGGGTTTAAGGGGTCCTTCTTTGGATCTGATAGTCTATTCGAATGACCAAGTCCCTATTACCAGACTTCTATGGGAATGCTCCTAGAGAAAAAAAATCCAAAGGTCTATAGAGTTCCTAGAGAATAATTTCAACTCAAGTAACTAGTTATTTTAGCTGAGACTTTAAATGTATTAATGTGATTAATGAAATGCATAATTTTAAAGAGGCTTTCATGCTCCATAAAAGTTTTCTTTCTGCCTAGTGAACATGTTATCATATCGAGGAGATGTAACAAGTCATTTCACTAACTTTTCCCTAAACTATGGGGTTAAGAGAGAAAATATTGTCTTTTTTTAAGGCTACAATGTGGGACCTAGGATCTTTAGGCCTCATTTTTTTCACAATTTCTTTTACTAAACATAGTATATGAATATTTTAGTGAGAAAACAATTTTATTTTTTCATGCTACATTTTATGGTTTTTTATCCTGAATTTTTTGTCTCCATCGCTAGCAATTTAAGGCCTTACAATTTTGGCCATCAAAGGCTAGAGTTTAAGGACATATAGCTTTGAATAATGTTCAATTAGTTTAAGGACAGGATGCACATGGACATATTCTAATAGTAATGTTACAAAAGAGTTTAATTAGGATACACAAGGTTATGATTAATCCAACATCCTTCTAGATGGGAGTTGAAAATGTTGTAAATAATGGATTGAGGTTCTCAGGTCATAATTAATGATAAGGGACACTCATTTCTAGGATCTCCCATAACACCCACAAGTGTTGAGTCCTTCCACAGCAATGTCATGCTCACATGGATTAGTAATCTCTACATATAGGGCCATGATGTCTCTGATTGTTAGGTCAAACCCCATATGAATCAATATCAAGGTCAAATGGAGAGGTACTATTTTGTTCCCAAGATCTATGAAAGGATTACAAAAACATGAGGTGATCCAAAAAAATAGTTTCATTTATAAGATGAGGGTCTTAAAAGATTATAGAAGCACCCCATACTCTGGTTTAATGTGGACACGGTCATGTGGTCCTTTGATAAGGAATTCTTATAGGTGATGACATGTAACCAAAAAAATTCCCATGAAGTTTAATTTCATGTGGTAGGGAAATTAAAATTAAAGTTCCTTATGCAGGACCAAACAATACATAGGGATGGGGATATTTTTGTCTTAACATGGATTAACCCAATAATTAGTGATCCAGGCATCACAACATATCATGTTGGGACAGGAGTCAAGCCGCACATAGTTCTTGAGCTAGATACACTCAACATATGTCTGACCAGTATGTCAAGTGGGGAATTGTTCCTATCTATTTTTGTATCTAGAATCATGATTTGAGATCCAAGTGTCACTAAAAAACATGTGATGGTAGGAATAAAGACACACATAGTTCTTGAGAAACCATAATGTGTAACATCATGTGGAAAGGACATAGGATCTTGGGCATTAAATGGGAATATTGCGGTTAGGCCTAATAAAGGAAGTTTGGGTGCCCCTATATATCCCATGGTAATAGAAATAAAACAATACATAGTTCTAAAATGGGAGCTCCTTATACAGGTCTAACCTATACACAGAGAGGGTTGGGGGAGTTTTTAGGTTTAATTTTATGACTAGACCAATGTTTAGAGATTTGGGAATCACTACCTATCCTATGATGAGAGTAATCAAGTCAGATATAGTTCTTGAATGAGTAACTATATATGTAGTTCTCACCCATATGTATAGAGGGCATTGATTTTTTTGATTTTTTTAGCAAGACCTAGCATCAAAAATCTGAGAAACTTTGTGGAGATTTGGGCCTGATGTAGCTCTCGGGAAAGCTTCCTTAGGCGGCTAGGGTTTCTTTCACAACATCACCCCACATCCCACCTGTTTTTGATGGTTCATTTGTCGACATTATCTTGATTGGGAGACATATCAAAGGAGATTATTTGTTTCTCATCCTCCTCGGACTGTATCCACAACCACCGTCTTCTCTAATCCATGATCTGTGCTTCACCTGATCTATTTCGTCTTCATTTTTTGTCGGTCCGCATCTCCGAATCAGCATTGGTGTTGAGGTACCCGGCAGTCTTCAGAAATCGGAGGTGATGTTTTGGGATCGAGGCTTGATTTCATGGGATTTTTTCTAGATGTTTATTTTTTGGGGTTATTTTGGTTTTGTGCACAGGTGAGCCGGCATCCTCTAGAATGAACAGGATCATCGCCTGGATGTTTTTGGGTAGTCGCAATGTAGAACACATGCTGGCACATACATAGATGATGGTGGTTCAACCTAGGATGATTTATGGAACTGGCTTGGCCTTCTCCTCTCTCATGAGGTTTTATGGTTTTATTTGGATTTATTACAGTGTATAAAGTTAGGTTTCGTGTGATTCAAAACATGGAAGGGTCGTCTATGACTACTGGGCCAGTACACAAACGTGGATGGAGGACATATGAATGCTTATTGTTAGTAGTTCTACTCCTCACTAGTTGAATTATCCTTTTCTTTTGGTTTGTTCTATAGTTCTGCATTTTGTTGTGCCCGAATTTCCATGCATCTCCTTGGTTTCCTCTTCTATTTCCTCATCCTCCTTCAGGCATGACCCCATATTTGTTGTGTGTGATGGATTTCATGATGTTTTGTATCGTGTTTGTTTTAGGGAGTTATTTTGGAATGGTGGAATGGTTCTCGATGGCTCGAAGATCATGTGGTCCTTCAACAGGTATGGTCATGGGTGATGCATCAATTCCTATTTACCGGGTCGGTCTGGCCTACCGTTTTCCCTGGTTCCCACTTTGCTTCAAAAGGATTTTGGTTGGTTTTGTCTAGTTTCTCTTTTTGGAAGGTCTGTACTAGGGAATGGTTCCAAGCCCAACCCACTTATGATTCACTTTTTGTGTTCTTCCCTTTTCTCGTTTGGTTCTCACTAACCCAAAAAGTGACTTATTTGAAAAATCAAAAAAGAAGTTTCATTATGTGCATCATTACGTGTCATGTGATAAAAAAAATCAAGCCACACATAGTTCTTGATTAGAGGTGTGGTAGGATACCAACACCAATGATTTTGTCCCTCCCATATGTGGTCCATAAGAATGTGAAGTTTTAGGTCATGCAAGAGACATCGACTGTGGAATTTATCATCTTACGATGAGGACTCTTGGTGCACCTGTTAAGGTCCTACA
The DNA here is from genome assembly GCA_963277665.1 of Viscum album. NCBI lineage: Eukaryota > Viridiplantae > Streptophyta > Magnoliopsida > Santalales > Viscaceae > Viscum > Viscum album. The sequence goes on from OY728125.1 coordinate 2,051,298,882, forward strand.
TTCAAGAACAAGATAACCCTATCGTGAGATTATATTCATTGATCACATGGGGTATCCCTTACCAAAGATACTAATCCTGCATATATTAATCTCTGTGTGAGAAATAAGGAGTAGAAAAGGTTTCTTTCATGACATAATGTAAATTTAGATAACGGGCAGGGGAATTTTGTATCATGCGGTGGATAGAAAAAGATATAGGATATAAGGATCCCTATATATCTATTTTTAAATGTGACTAATACCATACGTATTTCTAGAAATTAATTTAGTTTAGATTCATGTGGCCAGAAAATCATTCATGATGTTTAATGTCACACTATACGGAGAAAGTTCACCCGACATGCGAAAAAGGAATATCGGGGATCCATGCAGTTTAATGACAAATAGTGATGAAATATTATATGACTTTTATCATCATACATTAAGGGGGAAGGACAATGTGTAATTTATTTTCTATATCCTAGGATGATCTCTATAAAATTTAACATCATGTGGTTAGAATGGGATATTCTGGATGACATCTATGAAAAGTATTTATTAAGAAATCCTATAGTGGTGGGGGTTGTGACATGTTCCCCCATCCATTGTGGGTAACGAGTAGACTCTATTTTGATAGATCTTATGAATGATATAAGACCCTTATAATTTGGGTTATAACTTTAGATAAATCCTTCCAAGTTTCATTCAGGTTATGAGAATGAATACTAGTCCTCATTGAATAAATTAATAGAGGCATGCATTTTTATTGAATACGTGTGTGACCAGATTCTAATAGACTTAAAGGTAGTGAAATTTATGCAACCTATTCTCATAGAGCCTCTCCAAATCATCCTGTCACTTTTCCAATTTTTCATCATCTAATGTTTATCTAAAAATGGATATTAAAGGCATGGGTAACCAGACCTCTATGGGAAAAACTACCCTGGTCTCATACACCAATGAGTATAAATTTTCTTCTATAGTTGTACGTGTAGTGTTACGGTAGTCCCATAAATCATGGAAGATTTTTTCTAGTTATGGATTCTTGTTTTTATTCACCATATTCTAGAGTATATTTTAATTAGTCACATTGAAGGACTCTATTTGTTCATTTTCAGCTTCATGATATTGGGATGAGTAGTTGGACTTGATATTATACTCTTGGTGAAATTTCTTCAACTCTACAGAATTAAAGTTCGTATTGTTTCCATCTATATTATGTGAGGGGATCTGAACTTGGTGATGATATGTGACATTATGATGTTTTTGATGTTCTTTATCCCATCATCCTTACTGCGTCTTGCCTCAGCCCATTTGGAGAAGAAGAAGATATCAACAAGGATGGACATGAATTTCTTAGTTGTGGCTGGTGGATATGGACCCACAACGTCCATTTCCCATACAGTTAACGAATAAGAATATTTAGTTATATGTAGAAATTTTGGGGATTTATGGATGAATTTTTCTTGAATTTGGCATGTATCAAATTTCATGGTGAATTCCACACATTTGTGTATCAGGGTTTTTCAATAGAAACCCAGCCTATAGATTTTGTGGGAAAGCCTAGTCATAGACTAGTTGGAACTACATGAGAATGTGAAGACATATTCCATGATGGAAAAAATCATTCCTTCTATTGTGCATCTATGGATGATTCCATCAAAGCACCCCTTGTAGAGTAATGTTTTCTTATTTGGACCATCCCAAAGATAAATGGTCTTCTCATGGTGTTGTATCTCTTCCCTTTTTGGTCAGTCTATTTAGATGTTTCTATTTTGGAGATAAATGATTATGGGATCCATCCATCTAGGAGTGGATATGAGTTCATCAAGATTTATAGAGGTTTTGAATTGATTTATTTCTTCTATATTGTAGGTGGTGATCGATTAGAAAATTCTTCAGTGGATGATACAAAATAATTCTCTCTCCTGGCCAGGGTTTATTGTTACTATGGACGCACAAAAAAATGCATTTTTTTGGTCATTCTATGGTCGAGGAACATGATGAAAAGTGGGATAAAAATGGAACATAGAAATTAGTCCCCACACTTAGCCAATGAGAGGGGAAAATCTTCACTTTTTCAAGGAATATTCTCCATTGATATGCTTTATCACTAGCTCTGAATCTCTTTTGATATTCAGATATGCTATTTGTAACTTTAAGGCTAGTTCCAAGCCTGTGATGGGGAATTGGTGTTTATCCAAATTGTTTTAACATCCATAAGATAGATATAAAGAGTGGGTAAAATTTCATTCTCTAGAGAGATGAATATAATCCCTAATCCAACCCATTTGATATTTTTATTTACCATATTTTTGATGATAGTACTTATGGAGGTGCTATAGAAATACATCTCTGATGTCTACAGAGTGTCATGCGTACAGAAAACCTCCTCATATAGGATTTCTGTGTCCACTAGTATAATTTCTAGGGTGGGATGTGTTGTGAGGAAATTAGGTATGGCATGGTCTTTCACTAAATTCTGTTATGCGAACTAGAAGTCATAAAATTTTAGATTGACCACCCATTGAGCCAAGTTCCTGGTCCGAATGGTACGACCAAGTATGTACTTGAGTGGATAAATACTAGAAACCAAGTGATATTTTTGGGGATATAATTAATGCCTCCTTATTTTCACTACAATTATGAGTGTGAGGTAGTTCGTCTCGGCATTAGAGTATCTGGTCTTTGTACCTAGCATCGTTCAGCTAAGTTAGTAGACCTTGTTTGCATTCCCCACATAATTTTTCTTTGTAAAATGAGTGCTAAGATATCCCTTCATGGTATTCAAATATAAGATGAGTGGATTTCCTTCCACTGGCTGCATCCATATTGGTGGGTTTAGCTGATACTTCTTGAGACTCTCAAAGGCTTGATGGAATTCATTATCCCATTGATAGGATATTCCTTTCTTTATGAGCATGGTATAGGGGAGGGATTTACTATCTAGGTTTTCTATGAAATGTCGAATGTATGTGAGGTTCTCTTGGAGTCCCCTTAGATCTTTGAGTTTCTTGGTGGGTCACATTATGAAAACATAACTAGTCTTTTCTTAGTTATCCTTGATTCCATGGTAGAGTACCAAAAATTAATGGAAGTTCTCTGATGTAACCCTGAAAGTGAATTTTAGAAGATTCGTCATTAGACTATGATTTCAAAAATTATCAAATATTTTTTGAAGATCCCTGAATTGATCACACTATTGTTTGGACATTACAACCAGTTCCTCAACATAGCATCCAACTATTCATCTGAAAAGGTTCTTAAATGATATGATGCATGATGAATTGGTATTCAGTACCAATGTTATTTAATCTAAAGGGAATTACCTGATAAAAAAACCCCTATAGTTGTTTGAAATAAATTGATTCCTCCTCATTAGGGGCCATCTTTATCTAATTATACCCTGAATAAGAATCCATAAAGAAAAGGGATTTGAAGTCATCAGTTGCATTCATAAAGTGTCATGTGATCTATAATGGTAATTCCTCCTTTGGAAAGTATCAATTTTGGTATATAAAATCAATGTAGGCCCTAATCATGAAATTTGTTTTCTTAACGGGGAAAATGTTTTTGATCCATCTTGGTTATTTAACTTCTCTGAAAAAGGTTTCATTGACCAACTTTTCAACTTGCACCTCTACATTGGTAGCATGAGAGGGGTACATCCTCCTAGCCACCTTCTTGAATCGTAGATGGTCATTGGGTAAACTATGATAGTGCATAGAAACATATAGATTCAGTGTGGGAATTTCTGCATAGTTCCAAGAGAACACATATCAGTGTTTCATTTGAAATTAAATGTACATCTCTTTCTCCTCTAGAGGCATGGCGACATAAATCAATGTTTTTCACGGGTCTTATTTTATTCCCAAATTTACTTGCTTAAGCACACCAATGGTACTAGAGAGACCTTCCTTTAATGCAGGAGGGGCGTTCCTATGGTCATCCTCTTCTTATTCAACCTCAATGTCTATGGAGGCATTTTTAGATGACGATGGAAATATGAGGGCTAATCTGTCCCAATGAGGGTGAGATAGGCCATGAGAAAATACATAACCATCCCCTACTTCCCGATTCATTGCAGGGAAACCCTATAGACGGTTATCTTTTAAATTATCTCTAGGAAGATACAACACAAGGACATGCTGGATTGAATCTACTCCCTCAACTAGATTTATGGGTAACACATAATCATTGTCAAGAATATTCTATGGATTTTCCGGGGAGGTCCCTATGAAATTGGGGGATGCAATCTGTATATTTTCATCAACCATTAGTTTTTTCTATCCCTTTTATAGAAGTGTGGCATGACATATTTGGTTTCATAAGACACAAATGGGAAGTTTCTCTATATAATATGTTGACCATTCCATCGATGGGTTTTTTCAAACACAGATGGAAAGTTTACGGTACGTGATGTGGCTGTATTTTCACACTCTTTGCCACATTTTTTTCACCTTTTCATCTCTTTTTTATTAAAATACAATTTTTTTCTAAAATAATTATAATAGTTGTCAAATTTGAACAGAATTTTTGAAAATGTGTTTTCTCATTAAAATCTTCTGTTTTACTGTTAATTTTTTTGGAACATATTTATAATTAAATAATTATTTTTTAACCTACATTTTTATTCTGTTATTTTTAATTAAATTTTAATTATCAATTAGTTTTATTCTTTCATTTATTTTTTCACTCCCTTGGTCTTTAAAATAACTATTTTATTATTTCCTTAAATTTAAATAATAGATTATTTTTAATTGTAAATAAATAAATTTTACATTTTAGTTTTTACTTAATTAATTAATTAAATTTTCCTTAACAGTTTAATTATATTCAACTTATTATTTTATTCTAATTTAATTATTTTATTTTATTAATTAATTATGTTATTAATTAACTCACAAAACTCTATTTAATTTTATTTATCCATATATGATTATACTATGTATATAAATGTATATTTATTCTTACTTGTATATTTATATTTACTATTAGAAACACACACACACATATTTACATATAAATGTATATCAATAAAATTAATTATAAAATTATATTTACATAAATATAAGTGTTAATAATAATATATAAATAATTAATACTATTAATCTATTTATGGTTGTACTATATTTTGTTAAGTATTATATTTTTTACTATTATAACATATATGGTTATTAAAATTATTTTTTTTAGTCGATTAATTTAATTTTAGTTTAGGTTATTTTTTGATTCATTTTATAATATTAAATTTATTTTTTTTGTTGTGCAAGAAGTTGTTGAACTACTAACACATCCTGTTGGTGACTCATTTGATTCACCAGTATCAAACCTCAAGTAGCAATATGAAAATTGGAGTAGCAGGATCACAGATCAATGAAAAAAGTAGTGCAAACAAAATAAAATTCAAACACACAATATTAGTTCAAAAAAATTTTAATAGAAAAAAATTTCAAACCACATTCGAATCCTTATCTAGTAAAAAAATAAACCCCACCCAGACTTGAAGAAATTCAATGTTGTTGAAGATTAATCCAGATCTAAACCCTTTCTAGTGCACAACTTGAAGCTGAGACCCACTGGAACCCAACCCTCGATCCACCCCTATTTAACCACCTCATCGCGGCCTCACCTCCCATCACCTCTACCTATGAGTCGCACCTTCTATTACCATCCGGTCCAAATCTTTCCACCTCGACCACTTTTTCCCCTTCACGAACAACCTCTCCCATGCCCCATCCCCTTCCCTCGCTCAATTGGCCTCAAACCCTTCCCCCTCTTCCATTTTTATTTTTTATATTTCTATTATTTTTTAATTACATACTATTATATATAATATAAAATATAATAAAATATATATAATAATGTATATAATATATATATACTTATAATTATTATTATAAATACAGCATATATAATATCCTATTTAAAATTTATGTAATTAAAATTATAATGATAGTAATATAATGAATTTATATAGGTTAGTATATTAAATATATGTAATTAGTAATAGTTAATTTTAATTAGCCAATATAATTAGTATTTTAGTTGTTTTTAGTTATTATATATATATATATGTGTGTGTGTGTGTGTGTGTAATATAATATAATTAGTATAACATATATATAATAATAATACATATATTATAAATTATAAATATACTTATATATATTATTAATTATAATAATAGATATTTGTAAATATATAAGTTTATGTGACTCTCATAATGTTTATATTTTAGTTAGTTTGTTGTTTTTCTCACGTGCAGTTCTGTGTTTTGAATTGTGCAGGTGATATTAGAGGTGATCAGGTAAGTGCATGCATGGGGTTGTTCTGTTGAGAGGGGATTATTCTAGAATCATCATAGGCATTCTGGATCTATCATTTCCTATGGGAAGGATATTTTTGGGGGGGATATTCACGATCTATTTCATCTCTCATTACATACTCATTCAATCCATTTTCTCCTGACCACTCTTGACCACTCTCAATTGCGAACCATTCTATCCTTCTGTCTTTATATTAATACATTCTTCCATACTCACATCTCTTCATACCTTTATTCATCCTTCGATCTCGATCATTCACCTCCCTCACTATTCAGTTGAGCTCTAGAATAAAGGCAGGAGATAGGAATCGAGCAGGATCAGATCTTCAGAGTTGAAGTTGGAGAGAGGAACAATCATGCAAGACATTATCATGATTCAATTTAATTTTCTTTGTTTTTTTGTAATCATTAATGAGAAGTTAAATAGATTAGGGGACTCTGGTAGTGATAAACTGGCTATCTCTCTATCCATTATGCTTAGTTTATTTGATTGTTCAGTGAAAATTTCTAGTTCAGTTTTATTTTATGTTCATTTATGAGTATCAATTTACACTACCTAATAACTACTAGGTGAGGCAGTGAACCGGTTCACCTTAGATCATTGACTAAAGTACGAAAAATTAGAAAAGTTCAATGTATATCTTCTCAATCTTGTACATATTAATTCAAGGTTTAAGATTGAAAGATCGAGGTTCAAGGAAGTTAACCGAGTTATGTTGATCTTCTAAACTAATAACTCAGTAGATTATCACCACTTTCTTATGCACTAAGTGATTGAATAAAACTGGTTATAATAAGATAACATCATTTTATCGGTTCTAAATAGCCCTAAGGGCCCTAAATTTATCATTTTTTTCTACTCTATATTCAAGTTCTACATCGCACCATTTCTCTTTTACTTTCACACCTACTATCTTCCAATATTCACTTCACTATTTGCATATATTTTTTCTTTTTTTTGTTATTTTTTAGTTTTGGTATTCCAAAATATAATTTCTTCTATGTGGTTCAACACCCTTCTAACCACAATACTAGTAGTTTGTAGGGTTTTTTATAATTTTTAATTTTTTGCGTACTCAGTGACGTGTGCCATCAAATTTTTGTGTTTTTGTGAGGGAGGGAACATGCGACCAAGTTATGAAAAAAAAAACAAAAAAATATAAAATATACAACCAAAAAAACTCAAAAAAAAATATTACAAAAAAACTCAAAATTGTTCCCACTGTTTGCATGCACACCGGGTCTTCTGAAGTAGAACGTGAATCCTTGATTTTTGACATCAACAGACACTATTATAACCTTATGAAACAAAAGAAAAAAAATAGGAAACGTGGAAAACATAGATGAAACCCAAAATGTGAATGTTCAACATCCCATAGTTCCTACCCATGAGAGAGATAGACATAGGAAGTTTTTAATCCCCATTGTGTCAAGAAATCCGTCTTGCATTAGGTTCTCCCCTAGGTCTAGGAATTATGATATTAAATAGTCTCAACTCCCTCAGCTACCATCATTCAATGATATATTATCAGAGGACTCACTTGAATTCAATACTAAGTTTTATAGTTCTTTCCAACAATTACCTCTACGAGATTTGTGTGAGGAGTACGTGAGGGTGAGACTATTTCAATTATGTCTTATGGGGAGGGATAGGTCTTGGTTCCAATGTTTGGATGATGAAATATTTCAAACCTAGTATGAGGTTTTCAATTCCATTGTTTCAAAACTCTATCATAGTAACACCACCATTGATTCTAGGTATAAGATCACCAGCTTTGTCCAAAATGAGGGAGAGATATTTTATAAGGCATGGGAATGGTTCATAGGACTTCATAGGATAAGTCCCAACCATCAATTAGCATCTAATCTTTTCAGAGAGACCATTTAAAATGACCTCACCCCTACAATCAAAACCTAGTGGGTTAATTTTTTGAGGGTGACTTCTCTGATTCTATAGCGGCTGAACTCAAAAAAATGTTTGATAAGTTGGCTAATAAATTTCTGCACAAGTTCACTTGGAAGAGAGTCATCCATAGGGCTAAGAAAAACCCCCAATATACTGTTATTATGATAGAGTCCTTAGGGAGCAGTGTTGTCATTTTGGTATGTTTAGTCACAATCAGATATGTTGTCTCAACTTTTCCTTCCCAATCAAAATTTATGAAAGTTCCATGTTTGTCAACTAGAGGGATATAGACAAGGGTTTTAATGATCCATTGTCTAATCAGTTCAATTCTAGATATCAAGGTCAGCCCAATATGTCTTGGAAAGAGAAAGGGGTCACAAAAAAGTCCACTTCCCCAAACTACTAACCCATTGCTCCAAAAATACCAGCCACAACCCATGAATAATAACTCAAACCAATATGGGGCTGAATCTTCTAATTCTCAAGGGGAACATAATGGAAAGATGAAAAAAAAATACTTGGTGAAATGTGTTCTCTTAATAAATACATTGATTCTATAATTCATATTCTGAAAATTAAAATGGGCCAAATTGCCATGGACTTAGGAGTAGTACTAGAAGAGAAGGCTTTAGAGACCCCTTAAATGGGTGACCTCTCTTGGTAGTCTCTATTGGTACCCTATAGCAACCACCAAAGGTGGTCGCAAGGCTTACCAAAAAAAATCATCGTCACCCCAACACCCACAGCCTCCCCTCCCCTCCTTCGCTACACCACTATCATCGCTCGTCCTCTCCCTCACTGTAATGATGATTCCACACCTCCTCCACCTCCGGCTCCCCACCGACATCTTCACCCATCCCGTCCCTTGCTGCACCATCTCCCCGTCACCATCTCCTCCTCCAGATCCTCACTACCATCACCTTTCGTCCCCTCCCTCACCACACTACCTCTGACTCTGGATCCCCTCCGCTTCCCCTCCTCTCCGTCGCAACACCACCTCTGGCTCCCCTCCCTTCCAGATTTGTCGCGCTATCAGTTATACGCTAATTTCCACTTTAGGGATTTGATTTTGGGAAATTTACAACACAAATTTGACATGAATGAAGATTATATGAATATTGTGTGTGAATAAAAAGTGTGGAAATGGATGTTCATGTGTATACAGGCTTGTGTGCATGAAGAATTATGGAACAATGTGTGTTGATAGTGTGTGTATAAGAAGACTTCACATTTTACAAGAGGTTGGAAGTTACATAAAATGTAGAGTCCATGTATATGTTGACTGGAATAATATTAAGTTGTGTTGTTATTTTATTTATACCATTATTGAGTTTATCACATGTCTGTGTGTGTGTGTGTGTCCCTTGAGAAAATGTTTGAGGTTTGACCACATGTGTGTGCTTGCATATCCCATGATACCCATGTTTGAGTTTGATCACATATATGTGTTTTGATACTATATGTTATTATTAATATTATATGTTGTTTCTCTATGTGATATTCCATGTTTCAAGGTGACGTACTTTGTATATTTTATATTGGGTTGTTCTATGCATGATACCAATGTTCTTGGTGTACCCATTGTGGCTTAGTATCCCTTAAGGGGGAGCATGATAAGATGATGTATGTTTAATAAATATTGGATTGAGAGATATGACGGTGTATATTGTATTTTTTAGCCTCACATAGGGTCATGGTAGACTTATGTCATATGAACCATAAGCTGACAATGGGGTATGATGGTATTCAAGGACATGACTTGAGACACAATTTGGGAATACGAAGGCCCAAGGGAGTGTACAAATGTGTTGGCCTTATGGATTAACTGAGAGAGAGATGGGGATTGATGGACTTCTTTGGTTTTACTTGATACTTTTACGTTTTTTATTTTTTGGAATACATGACGTGACATAGTGGTTGACTAAGTTCATGAATTTTGTTATAACTACATTTCTATCATAGAGCCAAAGTCTATTTAGCGCATGACCACATCGAAGATGTTTTTGTGTTTTATTTCATGCATATTTATTTATTATCGCAACATAAACTCTTATACCATTTCACATATGTTAAGGACAAATTTTTTGTTTCCCACTACTTTCATATTCCCACTAGGTATGGACATCTTAATGCATGTAAAGACTTCATAGTATGGGATACAAGAAAGGGAATGGCCCTGATAATAGGGTCTAGGATATAGACAATGGTGTTTAGAGGTAGAATTTGGATGGAATTTAAAGTGATCTACCCATGTTTTTTCAGATTCTTGTTATTTCCAATGCTTTTATAGACCTAACACTTTTGTGGTATTAGGGTTTTTACTATATGACTTGAGATACCTACCATGGATTATGATATTTCATTAGTTATTGACTATATTATATTATTGTTTATCTTTTTATTTATTGATACCAAGGGTATATTTTCTGTACTAATAACGTTCATACACTTACTTCTAGTAACAAACATCTTGCCTAAAAGGATGCATGCATGAGGCCATGAGAGACACTATCTTGGACCCGGTGATTCAGCATGGGGAATCACCTTCATTGTCCCACGTATTCTCTATTGATAACATAGGTCAAGATAGATTGGTATTTTTTGTTCTTGAATTGTATATATTTTATGTTATCCTTGATATAAATTAGTTAGTTTTCCATAAATTATAAATTGATTTCTATCTGTGATGGTTAATCATTACTGTCTCTGATGGCACAAAATAAAATGTGATTCCATGATGCAGTGAGACATTATTTGTACAAAGATATAGTTTCTCTGAGTTTGAGAAGACTGTACATATTCTTTCATGAATTATTCACTATTTTATCAAGATTGCAAAAGGCTCATGGTTTGAAAAGGTATCATGCATACTTATTTAGGTTAATGCACAAGAAAGAGGTTATGCACACATAAATGTAAATGTGCATTGAAAATTATAAGTTGAAAATGTGTGCATAGAAGGATTGTGTGTGGATAAATTAATAAGTGGAAAATGTGTGTAAACTAGGTGTGTGTGTGTGTGTGAAGAAAATAAGAAGTGAACACTGTATTATACACACCCTTTGAAAATTAATGATTTTCATTGTACATACATTGAATACACATACATGTGAGGACATGCATACTTGAAAAAAAATTCAATCATACATGTATGAATGACATACAATGTACATGTATTTAAAAATCTAAAATTTTCAATTTCATCAATAATTGATTTTGGGAACTTTCACCACAAATTATATTTGTTGATTTATTGGTATGCATTAAAATAGTCGCTAAGGTTGATAGTTAAAGATTGGAATTTGATGAATTTTTTCATGTACCACAAATGAATGCAGGTTATTATGTGGTGTTTAATTTTTTTGATTTAGCATTTTAAATTCTATAGTTACAGTTACTTTATATGTTTTTATTATATTGTATCTGAATTTATGCATTATGATATTAGTGGACCACAAATTCCTTATTGTTCTTGTTGGTTTTCTATTTTTTAGTATACCCAAAATATAAAATATTTCGTTTCTTAACTGATCGACTCCCCCACCCATCCGATCAAATGAGTTAAGTAATGTAATTATATATAACCCATGATCTATCCAACTCTATATTATGAAGAACAATATATTTAAGTGAACCAATGATCATGTTTACATGAGGATAACATGATAAGTGTGAGTCACTTTATGGAAACACATTTGAGAACTGAACCTGAAATTCATAGGTCAATGGTGAAATGCTTGTTGTGGATGACCCAATCAGTTACCTTAGGATAAAAATTAACTAATGATTATGAAAAATTAAATAGTTGTGAACAAAAATTATTATGCTGAATTTTTGAATAATGAGCTTCCATAGCTATAATATTCCTTTCTTGAAAAATGTTTACTCTATGGAATTATAGACCAAATTCATTTTCAATATAGGTTATTCATTATATATATTTTCATCTAATATTTTAGGAGTTATGAAATATTACATTTCCATTATTTTTAAAAAAAATCAAAATATGATTAGGGACTGTTGAAAATAGAATCATCTTTAAATTTACCATACCAAAATAGTGGTAATGACATGGGATTTCACTTCTATTCCATTATCTATTCGCTTATTTGTTATTCAGATATATAAATTGTTTATTTTATCAATGGTACACATTCAATTGGTTAGTCTTTATTTTAAAGATATTTCATATGAAAAAGGCATGAAATATGATGTCTTTTGTAAATGTTTGTTATATAGATATTATTATGGATAAGAGTTAGATTGATCTTCCAAATCGAACGTCTAGAGAATATTTAAAGGGAATTATGAAGTTTATAGAGTTCACTGGTGGAATTAAAAGTGACTATATTAGTTTTCCATGTAGAAAATGTGAAAACAGATATCAATTCACACGAGATACCATGAGGGAGCACCTATTCTGGAATAGATTTATGAAAAACTATAAGAGTTGGACATGTTATAGGGAATAATATATTCGTTTTCAAAATAAAGATGCAGTTCAGAAGGATGTTGATGCAAGGATGAATGATCCAATGTATGAAATGCATACTGAAATGGTACGTGAGTTGGCTCATGAAGGAACTGACATCAAGAATGTTGAGACCTGTGAGATAAATCTACGTTTTGGGGTAGATAGTGATTCGAGGAGGTTTTATGAAGTAATTGAAGATGAAAAAATAGAATTATATCATGGATGTACTACTTACATTATATTTTCATTTATTTGGGTGTTGTTTCATTTGAATCCTTTGAATCAGTGATCAAACACATCATTTAACTTTCTGTTGGTGTTATTGAAAAAGGTTCTTCATGTTGATGTTAAGATTTCTGAGTCTTATTACCATGATCATAAGTTAACAAGGAACTTAGGTTTTATATATGAGACCATATATTCATGTGCAAAGAACTATATATTGTTTAGAAAAGAAACTACCCATTGTGATATTTTCATAGTTTGTGGCGCTTCCAAGTGGAAAGGGAACATGGGAAATTAGAGTCATCAATTTCAGACTACGAAACATGAAAAATCAATTTTCCAAAAAGAAAATGAGTTAACATCCCCTAAATTTGAGGTTGAAATGATTTTTTATGTCATCTAAAGTTTCTAATTTAATGATATGGAATGTGGAAATAAATCAAGAAAGTGATAAGTTAACCCACTCGAAATACTCTAGTGCATGGAATGATTTCGATAAGAGAAACCCAAACTTTTCTAAAGATGTACGTAATGTATGATTGGGGTTGGCAGCAGATGGTTTCAATCCATTCAAGTATATTTTTGGTGAAACTTATAAAACATGGCCCATGGTGTTGGTTCTATATAATATTCCTATATGGCTTTATATGAAGAAACAATTTATATTACATTCCACTCCTATTGATGGACCTAAAAGTCTAGGGGATGAGATTAATGTTTACCTTCATCCATTGATTAATGATTTGAATGAATTTTGGGGTGGTGTGATGAATTATGACATTGAAATGAATGAAATGTTCAAACTACATGCTACTTTATTTTTTACAATCAATGAATTTATGGCTTATGAAAATTTATCAGGCTGGACTACAAAGGGGAGATTTTCTTTCCCTTGCTGCAATAAAAACAAAAAATATGTATGTATTAAACATTCCAAAAAATGGGTATACATGGGTCACATATTTTTTCTCCCCCCTTATTATAGGTTCATAAAGGACAGAATGACATTTGATGGTTCTAGAGAGTTCATCCTAGCACCAAATATCCTGACAGGAGTTGAAATGTTATCACAGATTGAGGAAGAAAAAATATGCACTATATATGAACTTCAAGATTTGGTGGCACATACATTACCTAATATTCATGGTGAGGGTAGAAATCACAGTCACAATTGAAAAAATAATAGTATTTTTTACAATCTACCCTAATCAAAAACTAACATGCTAAGGCATAATTTTGATTTCATGAACATTTAATTTTTTTTGTGATAATATAATGTGGATAATTTTAGGTGTTAGTGGAAAATAAAAGGACCATGTAAATGCACGTCGTGATTAGGAAGAAATTGGTTTAAGGAAATAATTATATTTACAGTTAGTTAAGGGAAACAAGGCATATATTCCTACTACACATTATATGATGACTAAAAAGGAGAAAGATACATTTCTTCCCGTTTTGAAGATTATCGAGGTGCATGATGGTTTCTATTCTAATATTTCAAAGTGTTTGAATCTTAAGAGCAAGATATTTCAAGGGTTAAAAATTCATGACAATCACCTACCACTTCAACAGTTGATTCCAATTGCAATTTGTGATTGTTTATCACCCAATTTTATTCAACCGTTGATCGAGATTAGTAATTTCTTTTTTGACATCTTTGTTTAATAAATCAACGAATGAGTGATTTAAAAATTTTACAGGACAGAATTGTACTTACGCTTTGTCACATTGAGAAACTATTTCCCCTCTCATTTTTCAGTGTTATGGTTAAATTGATACAGCACCTAACTAAGGAATTAATGGATATTGTTCTAGTGTAATTCAGGTAGATGTATCTTATTGAGCAGTATCTGAATACATTTAAACTATTTTTACGCAACAGAGCTCATTCAGAGGCATCAATAGCCAATGGTTATTTTATGGACGAGTCTAGTAATTTTTGTGAAGAATATATTATATATTTTGAAACAAAATTAGATAAGCCCTCTCAAATTCATGATTGTACAGTTAGATAAGGAACCATATTTGATATGGACAACATTGAGTGGATACAAGCGCATCGATATATCTTGTTCAATACTCCATCAATTGCACCATTAATGTAGTAAGTGTCTTATCACTTTTATTGTTTAAATTTTACATGTTTTATTTTCCTAATTTTATCATTTAAAAATCATGTTATCATTTGTTGGAAACTCATTAAGGATGTAAAAGAAGAGATGTATTGTGCGACTAAGTATCAAATTTAAAAATCTCATTATGTTTCATTTCATGATTGGTTCAAGGATTTTGTACGTATAAATTGATATTCATTATGAGTGAAGTATTATACTAATTTCATTCTGCAGAAATCATTATTGAATTTTGTGAAATATGTAGGTTCATAAATTGAGATAGTTAGGTGACCCCATGCCAACTGATGAATTTATCCAACTATCTAAGGGTCCATCTATAACGAATCGTCATTATAAAGATATAAATGTTAATGGATTTTGATTTTGCAAAAAAGATGTTGATGACAAACGATAAACCCAAAACAGTGGCATCAGTTTTCCATTTGTCGATTCTGGTTATTACTATGCTCAATTGATAGACATCATTGAAGTTGTGTACTCACATGGGTTGAATTACATGTTGTTAAAATGTAATTGGGTCGATATAGTGTGTGGAAGTAAAGTCGGTCAATATTAGTTTACATTAGTTAATTTTTACTATATGTTATACTTAAATAAATGAGTTTATAATGAACCTTTCATTTTGACATCACAAGCAAAACAACTATTATTCTTTACTTTGCCTTCGAATCCTAGTTGGCATGTTGTTGTGAAAATTTCCTTGTGATGAGTGTTTTTATTTTAACTAGATGAACCTGAGACTAATCCCTTTATTGCCCAACAGCTTGATCAAAATACCATTGTTCAATGTGAAAAAGATATTTACTGGGTTAGGGTGACCGTTGAAGGAGAAACGGTTGATTTGTATGTTTAATGAAAGGTATAATTGTATTCCCACTCTTCAGTTTAAAGCCTTTTTTTAAAATTGTTTAAAACAACCCAAAACTAATTTTATACATAAGAATTTTTATTTATTATTAGTCAAAATCAACCCCTCAACCTGGATATCCCCCACCCCCATTCCCTGCCCCTCCACCTGGAAAACCCCCACCCCCATCCCCAGACAACCCCAACCCCCAACCCTAGAAAACCCCCCCTCACAACCCCCCTGGATAGCCCCCTCCCGGACAACCCATCCCCCAACCCCCCCCCCCCCCCGGACATCCATGCCTACCTGTACATGCCCTCCCCCTCTACCTGTATAGACCACCCCTACCCCCACCCTGAGCCCCAGACAACCCCCACTCCCAACCCCCCTTAGACACCCCCCCCCCCCGGACAGCCCACCAACCTGCACAACCCCTCCCCCACCACCTAGAGAGCCCCCAAGACAACCCCACTCTCAACCCCTACATCCCCCACCCACACCCTGAATTTCCCCCCCAACCCCTACCCCTTAGAAATCCCCTCCCCTTCGAACCCCTTACAGCCCCACACCTACCCATGATAAAAGAATTATTAACGTCTTACTGTAAAATTAGAATAATATTTCTACTGGAAAAGCTAAGATGTATTTTATAATATTAATATTTAATAAATACGTAAAATATTTCACTATAGAAAATCACTTCCCATTAAAAGAACCCTCTAAATACAAGCCTTTTTCACATGATTTTATTTTTATTTTGTTATGTTTCTAATTTTTTAAAATTAATTAACAACTAATTATTCTACCCCTTTTTTATTAAAAACTGTACAGGTTTTATTTTTTAAAAAAAATCAATTAATCTTTTTGACACTTTGGATGGTCCCATTACTAATTTTTTATATGACTATAGGCATATCAGGGGAACCAGCAGCAAATCCACATCATCCATTTATGCCTTCTACGTCTTAGGGTTGAGGTATGTTTGAATGTAACTATGCACAATTTTTTATATAATTTCTATATATATATATAAATATATATCGATTTATGTAAAAGATTTTCCTCAATATGATCATACTCGACCGCCCTTTCCTCTTGCAAGAGAGGCCTTGGTCGTGGAATTTCATCATAGAATTCTGACACGACCTTTGATGTTTCATTTGATGAGATATTTAGTCCTATAGGACTGACTTCCCCTGCATTTATTATTCAGCTAGGTCATATTATATGCAACCTACATCGATTTACATTAACCACATGTGACTGGTATTTTATCCCTCAGGATACATTAGATTGGATTTGGAGGGAAGTTCAGGTAAGAAGATCATTTTTCTTTCATTCTTATTTTAAAAAAATACTAACATCTTTGAATTTTTTATTAAAAAGAATAATATAAAATTTTTCCCCAATGAGTTTCATCTGGTGTTCTTGGGAAAATGTCATATGATGTGGAAATAATATTAAGGAAAAGTCATGAGGGGGAACTGGGTACCAAATGTGGGTGCCCCAGACATTTTGGAAAAAGTCTCGAGTGATGTTATCTCGTCTCAATGGCGTGACTTAGTTGCATATTTGAATAATGAGGCTATTGAATTTAGTATATTTATTTTGGTATATATATTTTCAAGAATGTGTTACATTATATTTGGTTAAAATTTGAATTAATTGAATGTAGGAGATGTCAGCACGCTATTCCGAGAATCGAGTGTTGTAGGAACCACCTCACAGGCTCAAGACTCGTCACATGTCTCAGATCCGACATGATGTACTAATTATTAAGTTTATAATTTATTAATTAATATGTTTTTGTGTTATATTTTTATATTTTTTTGGAATATAGTTATGGGAGAAAGGTGCACCGACAGATGTCTGTGTGGATGAGAACTTGTGATCAAAATGATCTTGAGGCTGCAACTCTTATAGTAAGTGATTATACTCATTACCAATACTTACATTCATCTATATATAAACATATATATGTAAATATATTTAAATATTTCATAGGATCAATTTGAAGCTGAGTTAGAATATCTGCCAGGGGACCATCGACAGCTTCCCATGTGAAGGGATGAGATATTCCATCACATTATTGGTTGTGACGGATATGGATATTGTTTGACCTATAGAATGGGAAAAACTTGTTCTATAGTATCATGCACTGAGGTTTTCGGTCATGTTGTTACTCGAATGACACAACAACTGTCAGATTTCGAGGCACAATTTCACTCTTCTGAGTAGGTAAATTCACAATTGATCGCTGAGGTTAGAACACTATGGGAATATGTGCGTTCGTGTGATGGTTCAAGGGATCATATGACACAGGATTATACTATATTTATTTATTTACTTTCTATTATTTTTATTATTAAAATATTTTTATTTTTTTTTGTAGGCCCCAGGCACACTGGATGGAGGTAGCATCTATGACCACGCATGACGCATCATATTCACGAGGTGTGTTTCTTATATATTTATTATTTAATTAATGTTATATATTGATTTAGACATCAAATGTAGAATTTTTTGAGATTTTAACAATTGTGTTTTTAAAAACTCCAATGTTTTTTTATTTTAAGAGTATGATTAGTAACTTAATACTTTATTTCGATAGATAATTTCTTAGAATCCCCATTGGAGGATAATAATTAGGCTAGGTGGCCCAATGTCCTAATGGCTCAATAGCCTTATGGACTAATGTCCTAATGTCCTATTAGCATAAGGTCCAAATAACCTACAGGCCTATTGGCCTAACGAACAGATGTATAAATAGCCCAATGGCCAACGGGCCAAATGGAAAAACGCCCCAATGGCCTATATAGACTAATGCCCCAACGGCCTAACACCCCAAAGGCCTAAAGCCCCAGTGGCCTAACGCCCCAACAAACTAAGGCCCCAGTGGCCTAATGCCCCAGCGGCCTAATGCCACAGCCGCCTAATGCCCCAGCGGCCTAATGTCTCATTTGCCTAACAACCAAGAGACCTAAAGAACAAACGGCCTAATGACCCAAAGGCCTAATGACCCATTGGCCTAATGACCCAACGGCCTAACGACCCAAAGGCCTAATGACCTAACGGCCTAATGGCCTAATGGAAAACTATCCAAATAGAATACTATCTTAATTAACAAATATCCTATTGACATAATGGAAGATTATCCAATTTTCCAAATGAAAAAAATGGACAAATGGAATATTATCTTATTGGACTAATGGATAATTGACTAAATAGTGACTTGGGAAATTGCCCAAATTCCCAAATTCCCAAATGGCCAAAATCCCAGATGGCCAAATTCCCTAATGGCCTAACGACCTAAGGTCCTAAATACCTAATAGCCTAGTGCCCAAATGACCTAAAGGCCTAACACCTGAATTTCCTAATGGACCAATGTCCTAACTACCCAACGACCTAATATCCTAATGGCCTAATGGCCCAACGACTTAATGTCCCAACGGCTTACCGGCCCAACGGCCTTAGGACCCAACGGACTAAGGCCTCAACAGCCGAATGCAGCAACGCCTAACGCCCCAATGGCCTAACGCCCCAATAGCCTAAGTCCCCAACGTCCTAAGGCCCCAAACGCCTAAGGCCCCAATGGCCCAACGGCCTAACGGCCCAACGGTTGAACGGCCCAACGGCCTAACGAGCCAACGGCCTAATGACCCAATGGCATAATGGCCCAATGGAACAATTGGACAAATGGACTAATGTTCTAATTAAATAATGTCCCATTGGCCTAATGACATATTAGCCTATTAGCCTATTGACCAAATGGCCTTTTTACCAAATTAAAAAAATAAACTAATTGCTTAATGACCAATTTTGTTGCTTTATACCATGATAACAGTTTTCCTACTATGTTTCTAGATAGTTTACTATATATACTATTCTTGTTAGTATGTTTTTAGGCAGTATATTAGCATTTTTTTTGTTGATAGAAATTGTTATATAATGTAAATCTTGAATTGATTGATAATTTATTTGATAGAAAATTAAGAGTCATGATTGTTGAATCTGGTGTTGTTTATAATTTGATAAAAATAAAAGTTACACATTGTGCACGTGTAATTGAAAATAAATATGTTGTTGTGGGATATAGGGCAGAGGGGGAGGGGATATGAAGGTGGGGGGATATTCGAGGAATGTTTGGGGGGGTTGCCAGTGAATGTTTCGGGGGGGGCTGACCGAGGAGGGGGTTGGGAGTGGGGGCTGTCTAGGGGTGGGGGGATTACGGGGGGAGTGTGGTCCTATTCGGGATGATGTCCAAGGGGTTGGGGGTGTTGTCCAAGGGGAGTGGGGGGAGTAGGGTTGTCTGTGGGTTGTCTAGTGGGGTTTGGAGTGGGGGATGTCTGAGGGTGGGGGATGTTCGGAGAAATTGGGGGGGGGGGGGCTATCCAAGGGGGGTTGGGAGTTGGGGTGCTTTTCAAGGGGGTGGTAGTTCATAGTAGGGGGGTTGTTCACGGTGGTCGATTTCTGGGGGTGGGGGGAGTGTGGCTGTCTAGGAGGGATATGGAGGATGCAGGTGGTTGGGATGGGGTTTGTTCAAGGGGGAGGGGTTGGGGGATATTTAGTAATGAACTATACTCTATATAGTTAAATGATGAGTGAACGTAGCTGAATGGTTGTCCAAACCTCTTTCCAAACCACCTCATCGCGTAGGAGTAGCACAGTTGGTCACTAATAGAGTAGTGTAGTGATCCTAATGTCCTAATAGACTAATGGCCTCATGTCAAATTTGGCATAATGACCAATTGGATAAATGGAGACTTGGCTATTTAGCCAAATTCCCAAATGCCCAAACGGTCTAACGTTCAAATAGTCTAACGCCCCAACTACCTAACGCCCCAACGGCCTAACGACCCAATGGCCTATCGACCCAACGGCCTAATGTCCTAATAGACAATTGGAAAAATAAAAAACTATCCTAATTACCTAATGTCCTATTGGCCTAATGATGAAATGACCTAATGGGATATTAGACTATTGTAATAATGCCCAATTGGCTAAATGGAGACTTGGAAAATTGACAAAATTCCCAAATTCCCAAATATCAAAATGCCCAAATGGCCAAATTCCCTAATTGACTAACTCCATAAAGGCCTAACACCCTAATGGCCTAATGCCCTAATAGCCTAACGACCTAACGACTAAATAAACTAATGGCCCAACAGCCTAATAGCCCAACGACCTAAGGACCCAACGGCCTAACATCCCAACATCCTAACACCCCAAAGGCATAATGCCCCAATGGCCTAACACCCCAACAGACTAACGACCAAATGGACTAACGGCCCAACGTCCTAATGGCCTAACGACCCAATGTAACAACTTACCAAATGGAATAATATCCTAATTACCTAATGTGCTATTGGCCTAATGGCATATTATCCTACTAGCCTAATGACAAAATGGCCTAATGGGATTTTTCCCAAATGAAAAAAATGGCGTAATCGCATAATGGCCAATGTTGTTTCTTTGTACCATGATAACAATTTTCCTATTGTGTTGCTAGATAGTGTACTATATATACTATTCTTGTTAGTATGTTTTGTTATGAAGTGGATTAGAATTATGCTCTTGATAAAAATTGTTAAATAATGTAAAGCCTAAATAGATTGATAATTAATTGGATAGAGAATTAAGAGTCGTGTTTACTAAATATGTTGTTGGTTATAATAAGACAATAATCAAAGTGACACATTATGCATGTGTAATTCAAATGGAATCTATTTTTGGCAGTTTCAGGATGGAGGGGGAGGGGCTTTGTAGGTGCGGGGCTTTCCAAGGAATCTTTGAGGGGGTGTATGGGGAGAGGGTTGGGAGTGGGGGTTGTCTAGGTGTGGGGCGGGGGGCTTCTTGAGGGTGGGGTTTGGGGGGGGGGGCTATCCAGGGGGGTTGTCTGGGGGGGGAGTGTGTGTGTGTGTGTGGGTGGGGGGGTTGGGAGTGGGGCTATCTGGGGGGGATTTCTAGGGGATGGGGGTGTCTAGGGGTATGGGATTGGGGGATGGGGGGGTGCATTCCATGGGGTGTTCCGGGTTTAGGGGGGATGCTCTCAGTGGGGGATGTTTGTGGGGTGTGGGTGGTTGGGAGTGGGGTTGTCTGGGGGGGAGTAGGGGATGTCCAGGAGGAGTTTTTTTAGGGGGGGAGTGTGGGGGCTGCAGTGGATTGGGAGGTGGATATCTAATAGAGAGGGTTTGGGGGGATTTTTAATACTGAACTTTACTCTATATAGTACAATATTGAGCTAAGGCAACCAAATGGTTGTCCAAATCTCCTTCCAAACCACATGATTGTGTATGAGCAGTATCGTAGGTAACTACTAGATTAGAGTAGTGATACTAATAGCCTAATGAACTAATGAAAGAATGTGAAAATTGGACTAATGGCCAATTGGATAAATGAAGACTTGTCCAATTGGTCAAATTTCCAAATTCCCAAATGGCCAAACACCCTAAGGGACTAATGCCCTAGGACCTAATTCCCTAAAGACTTAACACCCTAATGGACTAACAACCTAATGGGCTAATGCCCAAACGACCTAACACCAAAATGTACTAACACCCTAATGGCCTAACGCCCTAATGGCCTAACGCCCAAACGACCTAATGTTCCAACAACCTAACAACCGGATGGAAAATTGGCCAAATGTACTGTTGTCCTAATTACATAATGTCCTAATTACCTAATGTCCTATTCAAATAATGGAATATTATCCTATTTTCCTAATGACAAAATGGACTAATTACATATTATATTATTATCATAATGATCAATTGGCTAAATGGAGACTTGGCCAATGGGCCAAATTCACATATTCCCAAATGGACAAATGCCTTAACAGCCTAACGCCCTAATGCCCTAACGGCCAAAAGCCCTAATGAACAAACACCCTAATGGCCTAAAGGCCCAATGTAATACTGGACAAATGGCCTAATGGACCAATATCCCAATGGCCCAATGGGCTAATGTCCTAATGACCTAATTTCCCAACGGCCCAATGACCCAATGCCTAATGTCCTAAGGGACAATTGGATAAATGGACTACTGTCATAATTACCTAATGTCCTATTGGTCTAATTTACAATTAGGCTATTGGACTACTGGAATATTAGCATATTGGCCTAATGAACAAAAGACTTGATGGTATATTAGAAAATTGGCCAAATGGCCAATTGGCTAAATAGAGACTTGGACAATTGGATAAATTCTCAAATGCCCAAATGGCCAAATGCCCTAACGGCCGAACACCGTAATGGCCTAACACCTGAATTCACTAATTCCCTAACGCCCTAATGGCATAACACCCTAACACCCTAACGCTCAAACGCCCTAATGGACTATTGCCCCAACAACCTAATGGTCGAACAACCTAACGCCCGAATGGCCAAACGACCCAACGGCCTAACAGCCGAATGACCCAATGGCCAAATGAGAGAATGGAAACTTGACCAAATGGACTATTGTCCTAATTAACTAATGTTCTATTGGACTATAGGTACATTATCATATTGGAAAAATGAAAAAATGGCATAATGGACTATTATCCTATTAGCTTAACGACCAATTGGATACGTGGAGAATTGGCCAATTGTCCAAATTCCCAAATTCCAAAATGGCCAAATTCCCTAAGGGCCAAACACACTAACATCCTAAATCCCAAATGGCCTAACTCCCTAACATCCTAACTCCCTAGCACCCTAACACCCTAACTCCCTAATGGATTAATGTACCAATTTTATTATTATATAAATATACTAACTAAATAAATATATCCAATTTTTATTTGTTTTGTTTTGTTGTTTGTTTTGTATCTTATGGTAGGTTTATTAAAGAAGAATATTAAAATGGATTAGATCTGTTTGGATCACTGGATATGTGAGGAAGTATGTCTGTCATTTATTATTATTTTGAATCCTGGTGTTTTTTCAATTTGGAATTGATTTTTTCATAATATGTTAACTCTGTTTATACTATTCGAGAACCATCACTATTAGTTTTTTTTATAAAAATTTCGTACTTTAGTGTCCGCCTATGGATGTCATTGTAGGATGATTTTTAGGTTACCTATAGTGACCACCATTGGAAGTTTTTATAGATTGACCCAATTGTGATTGCTATTCGACCGAGTTTTAGGTCACCTATAGATACCACCATGGGAGGTCTCTATATCCCTACAGCGACGGGCCTAGTGCGACTGACATTGGCAGCCAAAAGGCATTCTCTAATGGTATAATTTCTAGTAGTGGAGGTAGAGAAAAGACCAAGATGCCTAGTAAAAATGTGTCGAATCCCAGAAAGAATGTCATGGGAGTAACTACATGGTCAGGTGTAAAAATTCAATAACCAGTTTGATAAAAACCTAGGAAATACGAAACAGATGTTGAAGTTGAATCTGGAAGTGAAAACATAAAAGAATCCAATTCTAGAAATCTGAACAAATTCAAATAAACTAAGAAAAGTGCTGAAAGTCCACAAGAAAAAGCCCCCAAACAATGAAAAATGAAATGAGAGTTAGCAAAGGAGGAAAAGAATAATATCGAGTTTGAGGATGAGAAGGATGACCCACCTATTCTAAAGAATTAGCTCCCTCTCATCCCTTTCCCACAAAGTATGAAAACACCAATGACCCTGAATATATCATGAATCTTCGGATGCTTGGGAGATTGAATGTAAGGATTCCCTTTGTGGAACACTACTACAAATATGGCCTTTATTAGTACCCGAAAAGGCCATTTACAATGATAAAAAAGGATTGTTAATCTTTGTGAAGATAATGGGGTTCTATTTTATCAGTGCTGTTTAGCACTGATTAAATACCACTTTTAATAGATCTTTTTTAAAAGCCCTGATAAAAGTTAAAAAAACATTTAAAAAATAAAAAAATATTTCTTCATTTTGGGGAGGGGCTTCAACAGTGCTTGAAGCCCCCTTTGACAGCATCCCTTAGCCCAGCCTGCATTCCATAGCCACCCCCAGCCTTTAACAGTGCCCACACCCCCTTTAATAGTGCTAGCCCTTATTCCCCACCCGTGCACATGACATGCCTCCATTTGGATTCAATGTTGGGACCTATTGCCCATGCGCCTAAAGCTTTACCACTCCACCATATTGTTTGTTTCTTCATTATTTTAATATATATATATATAGATATATTTACACGTATATTAATATATATTAATATTAAAATATATATATTAATATATATATTTTTTTGTTATATTAATATATATATATATATTTAGTTATATTAATATATATATTTAATTATATTAATATATATATCCATATATTAATATATATATTCGTGTATTAATATATATAGTTATATTTATATATTAATATATTTATTCGTATATTAATATATATTTATAAGATTAGTTTTAAATACATTTATAAAATATGCTTTTTGTGTGTGTTTATAAATAACTAAATACTTATATAAAACACAAACATAAACACACACACACACACATATATTATGTGTATATGTAAGTAAAATTATATATATATATACAAATATTATATATTAATATTTATATACATATGTTTAGAATATATAGATAATATATTTCAGTTTGTCAATAAAGATGCGCAAATATATATATATATATATATATATATATACATGTACACATTATATAGGTATATAAATATTCATATATTTGTATTTTAAATAAAATGGATATTATTATTTATTTAGATAAGTCTTATATATTCAGAAATATATTTTATATGAAAATATGTTTAATTATTTATTTATAAAATTAAACATTTATGTGTGAATATATATAAAATTTTTTATGTGTTGTTTTATATTTTATTATAAATGATAGTACAATAACAACCCCTAAAAACATAAAAAATATGTAAAAATTGAGACCCCTCAAAATCCATAAATAATGTCAGAAAGTCAAATAAACTCTAAACTCAGGGTAACGACGAAAACATATGATCTGAGAGTCTGTTCCAGCACTAAGACCAGTCAAATAAAATATCATCAAATGATATTTGATGTGATAGGCGGTGGAGGCCAAATGGATAGCCAGATCATAAGTTACAGCTATTTGAAAACAACAGTAGGCACGACAAAAGTGCTAGAAATGGGGGCTCGAAAAACCTAACAAACCACAGAGTCACTGAAATAGGCATAACATCAGATACATATGTACATTTCATATTTGTGACTAGTAAAACCAAATCTCATGGAATAAACTACAATATAACAGGTGGCATAGGCCAAACAAACACATGGATCGAGAGTTATTTCGCTTTTAAGAAAATTTTGACCGGGTACTGGACATAGAAATGGGGGTTTTGAGGCATTATGATGGTTTTTTGGGATTTTATGGCCACAAACATGATCTTAACTACATTATAGTCAACACACTTTGTATTTATCTTCACTGACTTCGATTTGATATGTTGTAGAGCCCAAACAGTCACCCAGAGCGAATGTTAAGACCGTTTAAATTTGGTGTTTTTCAGCATTTTATAAAAGATATATCCTCCATTTCATTGATCTTATCACAGTATCAACTAGATGTTGTCCTCACTCCTCTCATGATCTTCCAATTCACTATTCTTGTAACTCAAACGAACAACCGAAGAAGAAGTGATGGCTGTTTTATTGAGTTATGGGTTTCTTATGTTTTTAGGTGCTACGAGGGTTGCTCAATTTCAAACGATAATAACTTCTACTATGGGTGTCCATTTTGGATCTACCACATATCAAATAAAAACATGTGAAATTATTCACTCTGGTGAACAATTAAACCCTTTATCACATTTTGAAGGCCCAAAATTCTTCTAGACGGCCGTAAGTTTGGCACCGGGTGTCCATTTGGCCATAACTACTTCTCTGGGTGTCTGTTTTGCCTCTACCACATATCAAATCGAAACTTGCGACTATACCTACACTCCAGTGACCACTGAAACACCTTATAATATTCTTTTTAAAACGAAATGGTCCTTAATCATTCCAAATATCTATAATTTCTACTCTGGGTGTCTGTTTTGCGTCAATCACAATGCCAAATCGATCTAAAACATATTTAAAATATATATATTGTATTTATATAAATATAAATATACTTATATATCAATATATTATTTTTTATGAATTTTTTTTTGGAAATATAAACATTATCAGTGAAAGTAAAAAAGCACTGATAAAGCCCCCCTTTATCAGCACTACTAAAAAACAAATGATCAAGGGGGCCCTTTAACAGTGCTAAAAAGCGTTGATAAATGGGGTTCCTTTATCAACGCTAAAAAAGCGCTGACAAACAGTCACTTTTAAAAGTGATTTTAAGTGCTGTTAAAATTTCCCTTTATCTTTTATTTTTTTAGAACTGATAAATTCAACCCCTTTATCAGCATTTTTTAAGCGCTGTTAAAGAGTGGCGCTGCGGAAACCCAGTTTTCTAGTAGTGGAATCATTGAAAAAAATCCATTCATACTTCAAATTCCGTAATAGGTTCTTAGATAACAAAAATGATTGGGGTGAGAGATAAATAGTGAGATTGAATGAGGAGTGTTCTGCTATTGTCCAGAAAAATATTATTCCCAAACTAAAAAAGCAATGAATTATTGTCATTTCTTGTAAAATTGGTCAAAGTGAGGATATTAAGTTCTTATGAGATCTTGGAGCTATTATAAATATGATACCCTATCCCCTGTATAAAAAGATGGGCCTTAAGACTAGAATCCAACTTTAGTTACCCTATAGCTATCTTAAAGGTCACTCGACTACCCTTATGGGAGGTTAGATGAGTTGATGGTTGATGTTGGGAAACTATCCTTTCTCACTAACTTTCTGATCTTTAATATGGAGTGTGATCATACTATTCCACTAATTCTGGGTAGTCCATTCGTTGCCACTATTGGGGCTCTCATTGATGTATCAAAGGGGAAGTTGACCCTTTGGGATAGTGAGGATCGAGAGGTTTTTCAAGTCTACAAAGAGTCTCCACATTATGTGATTTGGAAGATGATTGATGTAGCAGATGAGACTTCAGAGCTAATATTAGAAGAGAAAATCAGCATCCCTTTGATGATTTAACAACTAAACCTATCAGTGAACATTTTCAAGAAAATTTTGTTGAGTCTAAATCCACAAAGAAGCTGGAATGGATGGAATGAATTGAAAACCGAATTAAGAAATACATTTCTCAAAACCATGAAGTGTTCCTCTCCACTCCAAGTTATCTCACTAATATATTTTCTTAAACTGTTCAGAATTTTTCACCCACCCAAGTTTCGGACCCTGATGTTTTTCACTGCTCTAAAACACATGAGAGAATTCATTCTATTTCTTGTACCTTTATTGATGAATGTGTGAGTGTTAGAGATACGGTGAAGTCTGGAGTCAGACCAGTTATGCCTGAAGTTGAAGTTGAGTCTTCAGAATCTATCATGAATGAGCTGGAAGAGTTGTTGGAAATTTTAACAAATATGGACATTTGATCTACCCCTTATTTTTTACACCAACTATATGACCAACTTTTGGTCCATGAGTTTGAGAGCTTCTTATAACAAATTGATTCTTATCCCCTACTTCACGTAAGGAATCTTCATCTAAAATATACACTATTGTTGTTAGAGACCCACATATATAATCTATTGTATCCTTTTCTAAACCTATTAATGATATAAGTGTCCAGGATAATGTAAAAGATCCTTTTCTGAGTGTCCCTAGTCACCATAAATTCATTGTTGAGCTTTTCCCTATTCTACCATATTATCTATGTGATGTTCTGAGTTTTCAAGATACTGGTGGAAGGAGTCTTAGTCCTCGAGCTTTTGAAATATTTAAAATACTTATTCAAATTTCTGAGGTTCAAGAAGTATTATGAAAACATAATAAATTATACAAATGAAACACCGAGTGGTCAATTTCTACTGGATATTTCCCATTGAATTATCATGGTTATAATTTTTTTAGGAAAATAATGTCTCGATGGATACTTTAAACCTACAGCTGTATGGGAGGAAACCCATGGTTTTTTTTATTTTTAGCTTTTCTTTTGAATTTGAATAACTGCTCTTTGCTTAGTTGTGTGTCTCTCTACTTAGTGAACAATACTTTCTGAATGACATTGTCATATTTTTTTTGTTTTGTTTGATGGGTTTTTTTTATTTTTATTAGTTTTCATGTGGTTCATATGGTCTAGTAGGCCCAAATGTTTGTGTAAATTTTTACCATTAGATGACTCTTTTGAAAAATCTTTTCTAGAAGATAGTTTCTAGTTTAAGATCATTGGATAACCCCCCCCCCCCATCACACTTTGGTTAAATTTTACTTTGATCGCTAAAATTTTGGGGACTAATGATAATATATTTACATTTTTAGGTTCTTAAATGATGAAACCAAAGTTCCTTTAGAAAGTAGACATAGGGAGACTTTATAGAAAAAAAATTAAAATCTTATACATATGAGGAGTTCTTTTTTTAATTATGAAATTTTAATTCATTCATTTTGATTGAAACTTGTTGCTAAGTCTGGACTTACTCTAATTATTAAAACTTATGAATCAATTTTTTTTCTTGGGTGTCAGCTTTATAATATCTACTAAGTAGAAAATGTATTTTGAGATGATTTGTGAAAATGGCTTGCACCTCACTATTCTCATATTCATGTTACTGTTTTTTCTATTGTACAACATTTCTTATCATACTACTATTCCAAATTCATTGAAAAATAATTTTTCTGCACTTAATGTTTCAAAGAAATAACATTAAAAATAATTTAATTGAAAGTGTTTCCTGTGTTGAAAGCTGGTATTCTTTTGTTTTATTATATTTTTTCATTTTCTCTTATTGTTCTTTTTTTATGTGGAGAACATTTCTTTGAGCTTCATGCTACCACTGCTCATTATTTTCATGATTAATTTTCCATATGTCTTTAATTAAGCTATCTCCCACCTTAAGAGTCATCATTGGGGAAAATGTTGAGTTTGATTTTTGGGGAAGTTAAAAGGGGTCATTTTACCACATCAATCTGCCCCTAAATTTTGTGTAAAACAATAGTCAATTTTTTTTAAAATAATTTCAAATTCCTTCAAATAATTTCAAATTTAATTTCACAACCTAAGGGTATGTTGGCTTCCACATGGCAATTTAATTTTCTCCTACCTAGTGGATTACTACATGCGGCCATTTAAGGGTTGCACTGAGTATGAAGTAGTTGGGTATGAGTGATTTTTGTGTGGAGTGCTCATTGTCTTTTTTGATTTTCTTCTATGGAACTAAGGAAGAGAGTGATATATGATAGATTTATGTGGAATAAGGATCATGACTTTAGGATATTGGAAATTCTATCTAGATCCCAAGGGACTCACTTTTAATAATAATAATAAAACAATATCTTAATTGAGCCTACTCAGATGATAATTTTTTAATTCTTTTTTAAGTTTAGTAAAATAGGAAAATGGGATACCACGACGAGTCTCTGATATAAGGTTCCTTGAGAGCATTTCTTTGAATAAATAAAATCCAATTTCACTTTCAATAATTATTATGCATAGTTCCTTTCAAATGAAATATGGTTGGGAAAAATTAAAATAAAGTGACCTATCAAAAATGAGCTCATTTAGGTGAGGGGAATTTTGAACCTAGATGATGAAGGGAGTCGTTGACTTAATTAAAGATCATTTGAGTGGTATCAGTGAAGTGAGTCAAAAAATTGGTCTAACTTTTTTGGAACCTAAGATAAATTCATACTTGATAGTGCCTTTGGTTAAGGTTTTAATTCCACTTTTATCACTTTTTGCATTAGAACATGAACTGGAATTGAAGTAGAAAAGTAATTGACTTCATGTTTGAGGCATGAAATCATTAGTATTGGATGAATTTGCATTACCCTTGGTCTCTAGATTGTAATTGAAACTAGGTATGACCACTTTCTTTTGATCATTCTTTGAAAATCCAGACTTTATACTATTTTTCTCATCTGTATTTTAAAGTTAAGTGATGCACGTTTTGAGATGAATGTGAAAAATCAACCCCTTTATTTATTTACAAATTCCAATAATCATGATTTTTTTAGGAAAAACAAATATTTACGTATGATGGTGTTTGAGGTCGTTGTGTTTTCCCACTCTTTGTCGCGTCCATTTTTTCACTTTTTTCTCTCTTTTTAATATCAAAATAGTGTTTTTTTAAAATAATTACAATTGTCATCAAATTTTTAAATAATTGTGGAAAATATATTTTTAGTGTTTAATTTTGTTGTTTATAATTTTTTTTTTCAAATTAAATAATTGTTTTTTATTTTAACATTTATTTTTTTTTTTTTATTTCTTAATTCTATTTGGTCTTTTATTTATTTTTTCATTCCGTTTGTTTTTCAAATAATTATTTTATTAGATCAATAAATTTAATTATTTATTTATTTTTAATTATAATTAAATAAATTTTACCTTTCAGTTTTTAGTTTGTTAATTAATTAAATTAGTTTTAAAATTTTAATTATATTTAATTTATTCTTTTATTTTAATGTATTTCTTTAATTTCTTTAATTAATTAATTTCTTCATTAACTCACCAAACTAGATTTAATTATATTTCTCTATATATGATTATACTATATATATAAATGCATACTTATGTTTACTTTTAGATTTATATTTACCAATAGAAACGCACACACACACACACATATAAAAGTATATCATTAAAATAATTTATAAAATTATATATATATAAATATAAGTGTTAATAAGAATATATAAATAAACAATATTGTTAATATATTTATGGTTATACTATATTTTATTAAATGCTATAATTTTTATTATTATAACATATATGGTTATTAAATTTCTTTTTTTAATTTAGTTGATTAATTTATTTATAGTTTAAGTTATTTTTAGTTTCATTTTGTAAAATAAAATTAATTTTTTCCATTTAATTTTATGTTTTACAGATGTTGCTAAACTACTAATACCACATGTTGGTGACTCATTTTATTTACGAATAACAAAACCATTTCGATGTACCGATAGCCCATATTGGTGGGATAATTTAGTTATAGGGGTTTTTTTAATTAAAGGGGGTAGGGTTCAATTTAATTAGGTAGAGGGGTTTGGTGGATAAATTGGAGGGAGAGCACCACTTGAAGTGGCACTCAATCCCTTCCCCCCTTTGGCCCCCCATCCCCCATATATATATATAATAAGATTTAATAAGGTTTATTTAATAAGGTTTATCTTATAATAAGGTTTAATAAGGTTTAATAAGGTTTATTTAATAAGGTTTATCTTATATATATAATAAGATTTAATTAGAGAGAGGGGTTTAATAAAGTTTAATATAGTTTTTCTTATATATATAAAATCTTTAATACGGTTTATTTATTATTATATATTTATTATAATAATTATAATTATATATAATTAGAATTATATAATTATAATTTATTTATAATTTGAATTATATAAATATAATAAATTTATAATTATAAATATAATAAATATAATAAATATATAATTATGATAAATATATAATAATAAAAAATTTATAACTGCAATAATTATATAAGATATAATAATGTTTATTTATATAAATATAAATAATTTTAATAATGTTTATTTATATAAATATATAAATTTATAAATAAATTTAATATGGTTTATTTATGTATTTAAATAATTATATATAAAATATAAATATATAAATACTTATATATAAATAAATCTTATATTTAAAATTTATAAATTTATATTTAAATAAAAGTTATTAAAATTATATATATCTATATAAATAAACCTTATTAAATCTTATATAATTATTGTAATTACATATTTATTATAATTATGTAAATATTATAACCATATATTTATTATATTTATAATTATATATTTATTATAATCATCATTATATTATATATTTATTATATTTATAAATATATATTTATAAATTTATCAATAATTATATATAATTATATATTTCTTAATTTATAAATAATTATATATATTTATTATATTTATAATTAGATATTTATTATATTCATAAATAAATATATATAAATAAACCTTATATTTAAACTATGGACGACCACTTTGTTTTGAGAATTCTTTGAAAATCCAGACTTTGTACTCTTCTGCTCCTCTATTTTTAAAAGTTAAGTGATGCACTTTTGGAGCTGAATGTGGAAAATCCACCCCTCTATTTTTTTCCAATAATCTTGCATTTGTTTGAGGAAAAACAAAGATTTACATGTGAGTGTGTTTGAGGTGGTTGTGTTTTCACTCTTTTCTGCATCCGTTTTTTCACTTTTCCCTCTCCTTTTAATATCAAAATAGTGTTTTTTGTAAAATAATTACAATTGTTTTCAACTTTGTACATAATTGTGGAAAATACTTTTTTAGTGTTCAAATCATTTGTTTTAGTGTTTTTTTGCTGTTTTTAATTGTTTTCAAATTAAATGAATGTTTTTGTTTTTTACTTTCATTTTTATTCATTTAATTTTATTTAAATTCTATTTCTTAATTCTTTTTATTCTTTCATTTATTTTTTCATTCCGTTTGTTTTTTAAATAATTATTTTATTTGTTCAATAAATTTAATTATTTATTTATTTTTAATTATAAATAAATAAATTTTACATTTTAGTATTTAGTTCTTTAATTGATTAAATTAGTTTTAACAATTTAATTCTATTTAATTTATTCTTTTATTTAAATTTAATTCTTTAATTTCATTAAATAATCAATTTGTTAATTAACTGACCAAACTATATTTTATTATATTTGCCTATATATGATTATACTATATATATAAATGCATACTTATGCTTACTTTTAGATTTATATTTACTATTAAAAAAACACACACACATATAAAAATTTATTTCATTAAATTTAATTATAAAATTATATGTATATAAATATTGGTGTTAATAAGAATATATAAATCAAACTCTAACATCAATATGAAATTCGGAGCAACAACATCATGAATCAACGACAGAAGAAGCACAATCAAAAGAAAATTCAAACACACAACAGTAGTTTGAAACAAAATCAATAGAAAAAAATTTCAAACCACATTCGAATCCTTATCCATTAAACAAAATCAGATGCACCCAAACATAAATAAATTCAATCTCGTTGAAGAACAATCAGGATCTGAACCCTTGCCAGCGCACAGCTTGAAGCCGAGACCCACCGGAACCCAAGCCCCGAGTGATGTCATGCGCCTAGCACCAAACCAAGACCTATGGTCGATCCTAAGCTCCCCTCCACCACTGGACTCACATCAGCCCTGCTTTTCGTGCACCCAAGCCGCACTACTCTGCGAATCTGGAATCCAAACCGTGAGCTGGCCCTGTTGAAGCACCTCGTCGTGGCTTTACCACCCATCACCCCCACCTGTGAGATGCACCTTCCATCACCATCTGGTCCAAATCCGGTTACCTCAACCACCCTCTCCCCTTCGCGAAGAGCTGCTCCCCTTCCCCCTCCCCTTATCCTGCTTGATCTACGTCAACCCCCACCCCCCTCTTTCATTTTTCTTTTTTATCATTCTATTCTTTTTTTATTACATACTATTATATATACTATAATATATAATAAAACATATATAATAATGTATAATAGAATATAGATACTAATAATAATAATTATAAATACAACATATTTAATAACATATTTAAAATTTATGTAATTAAAATTATAATAATAGTAATATAATTAATTTGTATAGGTTAGTGTATTAAATATCTGTAATTAGTAATAATTAATTTTAATTATCCAATATAATAATTATTTTTATTATGTTTTGGTTATATAAATATTTTTATATATATATATATATATGTAATATTATATAATTAGTATAACATATATATAATAACACACACACAAACATATATATATATATTAATAATTATAATAATTTGTATTTATAAATATATAAGTTTGTGTAACTCATATCATATTAAAATTTTAGTTAGTTTATTAATTTTCACACATGTATTTTTGTGTTTTCTATTTTGTATGTGATGTGGGAGGCGATCAGGGAGTTACAAGTGCGTGTATAGGGTTGTTCAGTTGAGGGGCGAGGGGTGATTCTAGAATCATCGAAGACATTCTAGATCCATCATTACCCATGGGCAGGATATTTTTAGGGGGGGATATTCACTATCCATTCTATCTCTCATTCCACACACAATCGATCCATTTTCTCCCGAACACTCCTCACTACTATGAATTCCAAACCATTCCATCATTCCATATAGATATTCATCCATTATTCCATCATCACTTCTCCTCATCCCTTCATCCATTCTCTGATCTCAGTCATTCACCACCATCACCATTCTCCTGAGCACCAGAATAGAGGTAGAAGAAATTCCTCGAGCAGGAGCATAACTTCAGAGTTGAAGTTGGAGAGAGGAAAAATCTCATGAGAGATGTTTATCAATTCATTTTCATTTCTTTTTTTTCTGCTTTAATGTGTAGTTAAATAGATTATGGGACTTGAGCAGTGATGAACCAAATATATTATTATCCATTCTTCTTAGTTTATTTGATTGTTCAGTGCAGATTTCTAGTTTGGTTTTCTTTTTTGTTCATTTATGAGTTTTAATTTACACTACTTAATAAACGATGGGTGAAGTAGTACACCAGTTCACCATGGATCATTGAACGAAGTACTAAGAATTGGAAAAGGTCAATGTATCTATTCTCTATTTTGAACAGATTAATTCAATGGTTAAGATCAAAAGATCACGGTTCAATGAAATTAACTGAGATGTATTGATCTTCTAAACTGGAAACTCAGTAGATTCTCACCAGTTTCCAATGCAATGAGTGATTGAATTAAACTGAGTAGAATATGATAAAATCATTTTATCTTTTCTAAATATCCTGATGTCCCAAAATTCATCATTTCTTTCCTCTCTCTATTCATTACCTACATCACACCATTTCACATTCACTTTCACACCTACTATCTTCCACTATTCACTTCTTTGTTTTCATTTAGTTTTTGTTATTATTTTATTTTTTTTGTTCTTTATAGTATGGTCTAGCACAACATAATTCCTTATATATGGTTCATCGCCCTTCTTACCATAGTACTAGTAGTTTGTAGGGGTTTTTCTAAATTTTATATTTGTGTGTACTCAATAATGTGAGAGATCAGTACCTACACATGGTTGTGAGTCAAAGGACTTTCAACAAGGGAATTATATATTTTGTCTTTCTAGATAACCAAGAACTCAACATTATATGTGAGATCTCCAAACAATGATTTGAGCCTGATCTTCCCTGTAGGTATTCTCTCGTGATTATCATACCCTTGAATGGTAACCTTTGTAGGAGAATAGTCCCCATTGCTATATCCCAAATGTCGAAGGGTGTAAATTTAGTTAAGGTTGATCCCGGATCCATTTTAAATTAGTTCCCTTTGTACATAGACATTATCAATTCTTCAAGAAACAAATAGCAGCCTGATGTTCCCCAAGATGACCTCTCCCGGATCTTGTTCTATGGATGAGATGGTGACATGGTATTGTAATGGCATGGTATTTGATCGAGTAACCACTAATACAACAACTTATATCTAGAAATCTTATGAGATATTAAGGTATTGAAAGGGTGAATCTATGAGTTATTTTGAAATATGGAGTGCATCTAGAATAGAGAGCTTGGATGGTACAATCCCCATATATTTTATAAAATCAAACTTTTTTCCAGAGGTTGGTGATTTCTTTAGTGGGGTTGCTTCTTATTATAAGGATTATGATCTCAAAAATTTGAGGAATATGAACCTGGTTATTTTGTATAGGTTGAGGTAGCATCTTCTTCCAGTGGTTTAGCTGATCAAATAATCTCACCCCTACTAGGTGGTCATGTTAGACAGATGGGATTTGACGACTACTTGAGGGTTTTGGGACACCTCCATGTACCTGTTGGGATAGGTAGTGTGCTTTATCACAGGTCTTGGATGCATATATGTCCTCTGTGGGTACATGGCCAAAATACTAGGTCTAACCATGCCCGCGTTGTCCTCTGTATCCTCCATTCCTATACATGTGTCCTCTTGTTCCTCGATTAGGTGTGGAAAACTCATACTTAGGGGAATATTCATCATTAGGATGTGGCCTTCCATGGGTATCATGTTAATCACTACTGGAAATATGATATATACCAACGGTTTTGGGAAACCTGTTGGTATAGGTCCATTATAGAGACCCTATACCAATGGTTTCCCAAAACCGTTGGTATATGTCCCCCCTATACCAACGGTTTGTCCAAAACCATTGTTATTGGACCCAAAATCAAAGAACCTATACCAACGGTTCTCAGAACCATTGGTTTAGGTTTATACCAACAGTTTTGAGAACCGTTGGTATAGGTACGTGTATTTTTAATGGAATCTTCTTAGAGAGGAAATTAAATAAATCAAAATTAAAAAAACATATGATAATACATGTATATATTTATGAAATTATGTTCACAAAATTAAGGTAATTAGTGGTTAGGACGTTCATTCACAAACGGGAGGGGCTGAGATCAAAAACAAACGAATGATTATTCTAGAGACCCGAATCTTGACATACATAGACATTACATTACTTTTTCGGAATACTTAATAAATAACAAAAACAGACACACAAGGACCTTAATAGTTTAGTGTCTTTGGAAACTCGTAATAAAATCTTCTAATCGTGGTGAAAGATCTTCAACATATCCCAATAAAGATCTTCCCCTTTTTTTCTTACCTAAAACCTTTCTTTATATCCTGGGAAAAAGAAAACATAAAATGGGTGAGCTGAAATTCCCTGTAAGGGTAAACATAGAGAACATAAAACAATCCATAATCATTTGAATGCAAAAACATGAACATAAAATCTAAACATCAAAATCTTGAGAAAAGACATGAATCTTGGAAGTACGTAAGACATATATTATAAGGGAACATCAATCATGATAAAATAGTATAGGAATAAAACATTTAATTGTGGCAACCATTAAGCACATGATATGATTCCATATTAGCCAAGGCATTGCTGCCAAGACCATCTTAGTGGACAATGTCCCTTTTTGAATCGAGTTCACTCCTCGTTCTAGTCCTGTATTACTGAACCAGTTTAACTTGTCATTCCATCCATGTCTATCTCATGAGATATAAATCATTACCCAATGCATTGGAGGGAGATATAGGTCCCACCCAACTCATAGTGAAATCATTCTTACTTGTGCCACAAAATAAACTTAAAACATTCATCATAACCCAAAGAATAAAATGGGTTTCATAAACATCATCCCGTCATTTCATAATCCATATAAAACAAAAGGAAATTTCATCATAAGAAAAGTGAACCATGTAAATCATAGAGACATTAAACATGAAACATACACATATCAAATAATGTCATCTTATATGGAATATGGTTTTGGTAAAACATTTGAAATGAATTCTTGAGGAAAATATCCTTTTGTTCGTCAAAATCATTTTATTTTCCAAAAATTCCATGAAATTTTAAAATAAAAGTATTTTGTTGAAAATACTTATAAAATCATGTAGAGTAAGATTCATGAAAGTGAGGTGTTATGAAACAATAAAAATCCATTCATGCCGAATAAGTTAAAAACAACATTCTCCTCCTACTTTTGTCGGAAAAGTCAAAAAAGTAACTCGTAATGTAAACAAAAGAAAGATTCCTTACATACTATGTAGTAAAAGTCAAAAATGGGTAAAAAGGACTTTAAACATACGTGGAAACAATTTTATAAAACATGGACATGGATGATATAAATAAACCCAGTAAATACTTACGAATAAGCAATCTCGGATAAAAAAAATGAGATTTGAAAAATTATCCCTTACCTTATGTCTGATATGCTTCGTATGTATCCAAACCTCCTGTATAATGATTTAAATAATTTAATTGACTTATTACAGATTCATATTCATTGTTATGATATCATATATGGTTTACTTATGACTTTATATTACCCGTTCTTTTGTAAATTCCATGTTAAAGAGTGTTTTGGGTAAAATCGTTTCATTTGTCGTCCATGTTTTAAATTGTAATTATTCATATGATTAATTTGATCATGATTAATTAATTCCAGAATATAAAACATGATTTATATATAATATATATTCAGAATATACATATATATAGTAGATCGATAAATGGAAAGAAATACATCATTCATGGAGACGGTAGGTCGTACGTACGCATGAACGCTTTTTTTGTTTCCTTATTGAGTTGAATGGAATTAAGTAGATGACATACATATATATATATATATCTACATAAATCCAGTATCTTTCTAATGTCATATATTTCATTATTATTGCTTATATATACTTTATAATCATTCTTAAATGGTTAACATGGAGAATGAATCTCATCGCGTCGTGGAGACGGTAGTCCGTACGTACGCACGATCGATGATATCGTTCCCATAATTATTGAATTGAATTGGATAGAATGATACAATATATCATAATCAGTATTATTTTAGAATAAATGTGTATAGTTATTCTTTATACCATTACACCCATCCATGTAAGGTGGTGTTGGAAAAAATAATTACACCACGG
The DNA here is from genome assembly GCA_963277665.1 of Viscum album. Classification (NCBI taxonomy): domain Eukaryota; kingdom Viridiplantae; phylum Streptophyta; class Magnoliopsida; order Santalales; family Viscaceae; genus Viscum; species Viscum album. The sequence goes on from OY728125.1 coordinate 2,051,338,336, forward strand.
CGTGAAGACGGTATTCCGTACGAACGCACGCGCGGTGATTTTGTTTTCCGTTGGATGGATAGATGATGAAATAGGGTTGTTTCATACTTAAAATAAAATATCAGTATATGAGTGATACTGATGTTATTATTTCAAAATGAAACAACTAAATAATAAGAAGTAGAAGAAGAAATAAAGTTGAAAGAATCGGTAACGGACATTACCGCTTCGTTGAAGCACCTCTTTGAGACCTCCACTTATGGAACTAAAATTGCTCTTTGAAGAAGACCAGGACCTCTATGATGTTTCTAGGAAAGTGGAGAAGAGAATTTGGTAGGGGTTGGCCGAGCTTGAAGGCTCAAATTGGTGTGAGGAAGGGAGGGAGGAGGTGCCCTTTTATAAGGGAGGAGAGGGGAACCTTTGGAAATCTCAAAAATATTAATTTATAATAGATTTAACCCCACATAAAAACATCAAAAAATGACTCATATTCAAATATTAGATGAGATAGGGTTGTAATCTCATCAACCAGTAAAATTTAGACATGTTAGGAATTTATTTTCAACATTATCAACTTGATTTATCCTTATTTAATCAATTTAATTTTATTTGTCGTAATAACATTCTAAATTTTAAATTATAACAAATAATTACTTATTTGTTGTGAATTGTCCATAATTGGATACTTTATAACATTTTATATCATAGAAATTTAAATATATAATTTTTAAATATTTTTTTTATTTTTAAACAATTTTATAATATGTTATTTTTATAAAATAACAATAGTGTCAATTTTGAAACTATTCATTTATTTGAATTTAAATAAACTATATACAAGTGATATGTTCTAAATAAAAGCATTAATAGATTAATAAAGGGTCATTTGTATCTATAAAATTAGTGGAGAACATTAAATAGTTCATATAATATTTATTTTATTATTTTTAAAACCATTTATTTGGTTTATCTCTTAATAAAATAATTACTACAACATTTTTGTATAATTATTTAATATACTTATTTCTTGCATAAAAATTAAAAATAAAATTCTATCATGAATTTAAAACTATTCCCTTTCACAATAAAACTTTTACTCGAATTTATAATCTTAAAATCACAATATTTAAATTGTTATATTTATTAAATTATGAAGGTGACAACTTTGGCCTCATTTAAAATAAAATAATATAAGTGTCATAATCACTTTTATAAGACTCCAAACGGTTATATATTAGGAATTTGGATGATTAAGGTGTAGATATACACTACCAATAAGTTTTTGTCACGTTTGTAGTCGTTTTAATGGGTATTATTATTTCAATAAAAACTACATTACTGATTTTTCACTTAATAAATAATTTCTGCATCATTAATGTATCACCATTAATGACAATTATTTAATCCCTAAAAATTCTAAATAAATTATCATTATGTAGATAATTTTATTAGATTTCTGGAGACTATTCAGGGTCGAAGTTTTATGATGTTTATCAGTAAATTAAAATTATTATACTTATAATATTTAAGAGAGTGACATGTTGTCACTTTCTTTGGTTTTAATAATGATTACATTATTTTCATAGTCAAAAGTCCATAGAATGAATCTAATCCGACCCTTATATGATATAGGTCTACTTTTAGCCATACAATAGAATTTTGGCATGTGTTAGGGTAATTTTATAATATTATATTTACCCTTAATTACCCTTATTTACCTTTAACTATGGTAAATAAAACTACCGTAGTTACTATTCATAATTCCCAAAAATAAAAATTAGCCTATTAACATAATTTGGACCCACTGATTCCAAATATAGAGTCCATTTTTTTAAAATTCAATAAACAAATGTTTCATAAATTAAATTAAAAATAATCCCGTTGTCGAATGAAAACGGGTTTTTGGTTAAAACATTGCAAAATTTTGAATTGATTTAACATATGAATTCAAGATAAAATCAATCCTAATGACATACGTTGTATTAAATGGTAAAAATATATTCTATTTATACTTTAAAAACATTAAATATTATAATTTAACCACATAAATTATTATGATGAAAAAAGTTGTTTTTAATTAAAATATAGCGTGTTTTTACTATTCATTAAAATATGAAAGTTATATGAAAAATATCAAAACATTATCCATTGTAAATTTATATATACTGATTCAAAATAAGAATTTTATTTTGTCAAATTGAACTTATAAACATTTCAACAACTAGATTTAAAGTGGGTGCACCATCAAAAGGTGGAAGAACTGCATTTTTTTAAAAAATACTTATTTTACCCGAAAAATTTATTTTGTTATTATACCATGTTCTAGAAAATTTTTAAGATGAATAATAATGTTATCAAATTTAAAATTTAGTTAATACTATTCAATAACGGCTAGTTCATAGTAATATTATAATAATATACCGTTGTTTAGTAAAACCTGGTATTGCATACAACACACGTTATCGAGGAAATTTGGGATTACGTGTAATGAAAGCCAAGTTAGGTTTTCATGTTGTTCAAGGCTCCATTGTTGTTTCATATAACAAAATCCAACCATATTTGATTTATACATTGAATATATATATATATATACACTCAATGTTGCGTAGAATGACTATTATGAAACGAACTTGAAATTGTGTGTAACACAATCTAAGAATAGTGTTGTGTATACTACAAGATAATATAGTGTTACGTATAGCACAAGATAATCTATTTTTAGTAAAAACACATGACATCAAATAAATTAAAACGAATAAAATATCTGGGTCTTACATTCTACCCCCCTTAAAATGAATTTTTCCCTCAAAATTCGTCGGAGTTATACATGGTTTACTATTCGAAAGTTTCTTTAATAGAAACCCACATCGTAAAAAGGAATACCAAAACTTATATTTAAAAACTAAAGTATGAAATTTAACAGTTACCCAAATTAACTAATCACTGGGTTTCCATGTAGGAGAACATAGGTGAAAATATAGATATGGAAGAGAAATCTAACCATCATGTTCTGATGGAGAGTGGTAGAGAACATGGCTATGAAATAGCCAACAATAACAAAGCCATAGATGTGCGATGATCTAAGGTACCATCTGATTAATCGGATATAAGAGCACTAGGACAACATTTTTGGTTTTCAATATCATTTTCCTAAAGTTGAAAATTTTGAATTAGAAGAAATACCTACTTTATTTCAATATAATATCACCGTTGTTCATGCCTTGAACAATTTCCACTTCATCTCTTAATGAAATGAAGTTGAATTTGTTATTCGTGAAGTGTTAGAAGTTCATATCATAGAATGACGGGTCATTCCATCTGTTTCAAACAAAAGGTTAGAAAAAGTTATAAGTCTATCTTATGGTTAGATTAATCATATATGGTTTAGAAAAGGAACTTATACATCATATATCATACCGATTAATAAAATAAAACTAGTTTCTACTAACCAGGGACTTTCTATAGGCCAGTGGTAGGTGATAAAGGCCAGTCGCACTTCGGTTGTGGGTTCGATTCCCACAGCCTTGTCTGACGCGATGGGTTGCCGCCTGTCCTGCAGGTTGTCCTTTTTCTAAAACTACATTACTATAACATCCCATCAATAATATCAAAAAAAATTCTATCCTTAAACAATACTAACTTATGTCCAACATAATCCATTCAAATCTTTAGTCTTATCTAAAATACTTCGGTCCAAGATCCTAGTATAAAGAAAATGATTACTTGAAATATCATCAACCAAGCATGTGAATACCATCATTTATCCCCCATATATCTTTTTGTTCACATTCTAATCATGTGAATACCTTAATCGTGTATTCTCTTGAAAAATGAATACCCATTAAACCTTAGTGAAAACATGAATGCTGTCAAAAGTTAACTCTTTCCACATACCAAAATCCAAAAATTCTATATACTCAAACCATGATATAACTTTCTCCTTATATCAGTCATGATCTCATGAATACTATCAAACATTTAATTTTATCCTTATCCATTCATTATGCGCATATCATCTACTTTACAAAAATATCTGAATAACCTTTCATGGTTACTAGTACCATTCATCATACAATTTCAAAACATAATGAAATACAACAGTGTAACAATCCTTAGATTTCTCTTTAATCCATAGTACCATGAGATTACTTATACAACATTACACTTGATAAACATGTAATCATTCCACTGCCTTCTTAAACCATTGACCGAGCTTCAACAATTCTTTCATCTCACATATCATTTGTAGTCTCTTCATCATCATCAACATAAATACTACCCATATGACCATACTGATTATCTTCATGAGACTTTCCCTTAGGGAATTGGTTTGCATAATGCTCGTACATTCCACATTTAAAACTTTTAATCATTGTTGATGTCGTAGAAATACCTTTATCCTCATCCATGGTGTTAACTGAACCTTTTCCCTTGCACTTACTAGCTTTATGTCCTTCTTTTCCACACCCAAACCATCTTCCAGTTCCTTTGAAACATTCTCCTTGATTCCTCTTCCCACATTATTTACATAGGGGAAATTTAAGTTTGTTTCCTCTATGACCACCATGAAACTCCATATTTCTCTTATTAGATGAGTCAGGAAACTTACCAAATTTGAGTTTATTGATTATATTATGAGATTGATAATTCGGCATAATAATGATTTTTGGACTTCCAAATCCTATTTCATTTGGTTTCTCATGAATAACATCATTCCATTTTCCGTCATATCCTCCATTATTGTGAATCTTCCTATTTACAGCCATTTTCTAAAACCCAAAAAGAATAGTGCGAGAGGCAAAAATAATTCTAGGGAATACAACATAGTAAAGGGGAAGTACCCTCAATATCTAACATATTAGGTTAAATTCTATGATCATTAGCGCAATTCTAGGACTATAACCTATACGTATACTTATCCTTAGTGACATCCTTAGACATACCTTAGACATATCTCTAGGGATCTCACTAAAGTTATCGCATCCTAGTTTCCAAAGTTTGACTAAACCTTTCCTCTGATACCAACTGTAGAGACCCGAAGCTTGACGTACATGGACAATACATTAATTTTGCAGAATACTTAATACATAACAAAAACATACACACAAGGACCATAATAGTTTAGTGTCTTTGGAAACTTAGAATAAAATATTCTAATCGTGGTGAAAGATATTCAACATCTCCCAATAAAGATCTTCCCCTTTTTTTCTTACCTAAAACTTTTCTTTATATCCTGGGGAAAATAAAACATAAAAGGGGTGAGCTCAAATTCCCAGTAAAGGTAAACATAGAGAACATAAAACAATACATAATAATTTGAATGAAAAAACTTGAACATAAAATCTAAACATCAAAATCTTGAGCAAAGACATGAATCTTGGAAGTACGTAAGACATATATCATAAGGGAACATCAATCATGATAAAATAGCATGGGAATAAAACATGTAATTGTGGAAACCATTAAGCACATGACATTATTTCCATATTAGCCAAGGCATTGCTGCCAAGACCATCTTAGTGGACAAAGTCCCTTTCTGAATCGAGTTCACTCCTCGTTCCAGTCCTGTATTACTGAACCGGTTTAACTTGCCGTTCCAGCCATTTCTATCTCATGAGATATAAATCATTACCCAATGCATTGGAGTGATATATAGGTCCCACCCATCTCATAGTGAAATAATTTTACTTGTTCCACAAAATAAACTTAAAACATTCATCATAACCCAAAGAATAAAATGGGTTTCATAAACATCATCCCATCATTTCGTAATCCATATAAAACAAATGGACATTTCATCATAAGAAAAGTGAACCATGTAAATCATATAGACATTAAAATTGAAATATACACATATCAAATAATGTCATCTTATATGGAAAATGGTTTTTATAATACATTTGAAATGAATTCTTGAGGAAAATATCCTTTTGTTCGTCAAAATAATTGTCTTTTCCAAAAATGTCTTTCAGTTTTAAAATAAAATTATTTTGTTGAAAATAGTCATAAAATAATGTAGAGTAAGCTTCATGAAAATGAGGTGTTATAAAACTATAAAAATCCGTTCACACTGTATAAGTTTAAAACAACATTCTCCTCGTACTTTTGTTAGAAAAGTCAAAAAAGTACCTCGTAACGTAAACAAAAGAAATATTCCTTACATACCATGAAGTAAAAGTAAAAAATGGGTAAAAAGGACATTAAACATACATGATTACACTTTTATAAAACATGTACATGGATGATATAAATAACCTCATTAAATACTTACGAATAAGAAATCTCGGATAAAAAATTGAGATTTGCAAATTTATCCCATACCTTATGTCTGATATGCTTCATATGTATCCAAACCTCCTGTATAATTATTTATATAATGTCATTGACTTATTACAGAATCATATTCATTGTTATGATATCATATATGGTTTACTTATGACTTTATATTACCCGTTCTTTTGTAAATTCCATGTTAAAGAGTTTTTTGGGTAAAATCGTTTCATTTGTCATCCATGTTTTGACTTGTAATTTTTCATATGATTACTTAGATCATGATTACATAATTCAATAATATAAAACATGATTTATATATAATATAAATTCAGAATATACATATATATAGTAGATTGATAAATGGAAAGAAATACACCGTTCATGGAGATGGTAGGCCGTACGTTTGCATGAACGCTGTTTTTGTTTCCTTATTGAGTTGAATGGAATTAAGTAGATGACATATATATATATATATACATAAATCCAGTAGCTTTTTAATGTCATATAATTCATTATTATTGCTTATATATACTTTATAATCATTCTTAAACGGTTAACATGGAGAATGAATCTCATCGCGTCGTGGAGACGGTAGTCTGTACGTACGCACGAGCGATGATATCGTTCCCATAATTAATGAATTGAATTGAATAGGATGATAAAATATATAATAATCAGTATTATTTTATAATAACTGTGTATAGTTATTCTTTACACCATTATACTCATCCATGTAAGGTGGTGTTGGAAAAACAAATTACACCACGGCGTGGAGACGGTATTCCGTAAGTACGCACGCGCTGTAATTTCATTTTCCGTAGGATGGACAGATAGTGAAATAGGGTTGTTTCATACTTATAATAACATATCAGTATATGAGTGATACTGATTTTATTATTTCATAATGAAACAACAAAATAAGAATAAGTAGAATAAGAAATAAAGTTGAAATAATCGGTAACGGACATTACCTATTCATTGAAGCGCCTCATTGAGACCTCCACTTAGGGCACTAAAATAGGTCTTTCAAGAAGACCAGGACCTCTAGGATGTTTCTAGGGAAGTGGAGAAGAGAATTTGGCCGGGTTTGGACGAGATTGAAGGCTCAAATTGGTGTAAGGAAGGGAGGGAGGAGGTGCCCTTTTATAAGGGAGGAGAGGGGCACCTTTGGAAATCTTAAAAATATTAATTTATAATAAATCTAACCCCACTTAAAAACCTCCAAAAATGACTCATATTCGAATATTAGATGAAATAGGGTTGTAATCTTATCAACAAAGAAAATTTATACATGTTATGAATTTATTTTCAACATTATCAACTTGATTTATCCTTATTTAATAAATTTAATTTTATTTAAGGTAATAACATTCTAAATTTTAAATTATAACAAATAATTACTTATTTGTTGTTCATTGTCCATAGTTGGATACTTTATAACATTTTATACCATATAAATTTAAATTTATAATTTTTAAATATTTTGGTTATTTTTAAACAATTTTATAATATGTTATTTTTAAAAAATAACAATAGTGTCAATTTTGACACTATTCATTTATTTGAATTTAAATAAAATATATACAGAATATATGTTCTAAATAAAAGCTTTAATAGATTCATAAAAGGTCATATGTATCTAGAAATTTAGTGGAGAACATTAAATAGTTCATATAATATTTATTTTATTATTTTTAAAACCATTTATTTGGTTTATCTCTTAATAAAATAATTATTACAACATTTTTGTGTAATTATTTAATATTCTTATTTGTTGCATAAAAATTAAAAATTAAATCTTATAATGAATATAAATCTATTTCCTTTCACAATAAAACATTTACTCTAATTTATTATCTTAAAATCACAATAGTTAAATTGTTATATTTATTAAATTATGAAGGTGACAACTTTGGCATCATTTAAAATAAAATAATATAAGTGTCATAATTTCTTTTATAAGACTCCAAACGGTTATATATTAGGTCATTGGATGATTAAGGTGTAGATATACACTACCAATAAGTTATGGTCAGGTTTGTTGGCCTTTTACTGGGTATTATTATTTCAATAAAAACTATATTACTGATTTTTCACTTAATAAATAATTTCTGCATCATTAATGTATCACCATTAATAACAATTATATAATCCCTAAAAATTATAAATAAATTATCATGATGTAGATAATTTTATTAGATTTCTGGAGACTATTCATGTTTGAAGTTTTATGATGTTTATCACTAAATTAAAATTATTATACTTATAATAATTAAGAGAGTGACATGTTGTCACTTTCATTGGTTTTAATAATAATTACATTATTTTCATAGTCAAAAGTCCATAAAATGAATCTAATCCGAACCTTAGGTGATATTTGTCTAATTGTATCCATCCAATATAATTTTGGCATGTTTTAGGGTAACTTTATAATATTATATTTACCCTTAATTACCCCGATTTACCTTTAACTATGGTAAATAAAACTACCGTAGTTACTATTCATAATTCCCAAAAATAAAAAATAGCCTATTAACATAATTTGGACACACTGATTCCAAATATGGAGTCCATTTTTTAAAATTCAATACGAAAATGTTGCAGCAATTAAATTAAAATTGAACCCGTTGTCAAATGAAAACGGGTTTTTGATTAAAACATTGGAAAAGATTGAATTGATTTAACCTACGAATTCAAGGTAAAATCAATGCTAATGACATACGTTGTATTAAATTGTAAAAACATATTCTATTTATACTTTAAAACAATTCAATATTATAATTTAACCACATAAATTATTATGATGAAAAAAGTTGTTTTTAATTAAAATATAGCGTGTTTTTACTATTCATTAAAATATGAATGTTATATGAAAAATATAAAAACTTTATCCAATGTAAATTTTTATATCCTGATTCAAAAGAAGAATTTTATTTTGTCAAATTGAACTTATAAACATGTCAACAACTAGATTTAAAGTTGTTGCGCCATCAAAAGTCGGCAAAACTGCATTTTTTGAAAAATACTTATTTTACCCGAAAAATTTATTTTGTTCTTATACCAAGTTCTAGAAAATGTGTAAGATGAATAATAATGTTATAAAATTCAAAATTTAGTTAATACTATTCATAACAGCTAGTTCATAATAATATTATAATAATATATCGTTGTTTAGTAAAACCCGGTATTGCGTACAACACACGCTATCGAGGATGGTCAGGATTGCGTGTAATGAAAGCCAAGTTAGGGTTGAATGTTGTGCAAGACTCCTTGGATGATTCATATAACAGAATCAAACAATATTTCATTTATACGTTGAATATATATATATATATATATACACACTCAATGTTACGTAGAATGACTATTAACAAACGAACTTGAAATTGTGTGTAACACAATCTAAGAATAGTGTTGTGTATACTGCATCCTAATACGGTGTTGCATATAGAAAAAGATAATCTTTTTTTAGCATAAAACACATGAAATCAAATAAATTAAAAAGAATAAAATCTCGGGGTGTTACAATTATTTTTTGAATTACATATACAAATGGTTTTATGGAACCATTGGTATAGATTTTCATATTACTTATACCAACGGTTTTCAAAACCGTTGGTATAGGTTTATACCTATGGTTTTCCAAAAAACTGTTGGTATAATTTATCCGCACGGATTACTTGGAAACGGTTCTCCAAACCATTGGTATAGCCTATACCAACGGTTTGTAGGACTATTCCAATGGTTCCATACCGTTAGTATATGGTATTTTTCTAGTAGTGAATAGAATAAAAAAATTGAACTCTTAGTCTAATGAGGGTTCCATTTGTTGGGATGGTGCCCGTTCTTCTGATGTTTCTATACTAAATATTTAAGAGTCAAATCTTGCATCATAGTAGAATATAACTCATCCTCTTCTGTATCATCCTTTTTCTGATGGTCGTATCCACCTTTATGAGGCATATTTGATTCCACCTCCTTGGGTGGAAGAAATATTATCGGTCTGGGAAGTTGATCTCTAAGGGTTTCATGAGCTTAGTCTACTTTTTTTGGAGTCATCGAGTTGATGAAATTCTATCCATTCCTAAACAGAATTTTTTTCCAATCACCCTCTTTTTTTGAATTGTAAATGGTTATATAGGTCACCTACACATGGGAATTATCCAAAATCGCTTGTCCTGAATTGACCATGATCTGGAGAATGTCTTTGAAGTTGAAGAAATCATGGATGGTATGACCCATCCTTTTATGAAAAAGGTATTAGTTTGGAGGATTAGTGAGGTTGACCTTGTTGGGATTCATATGTTTTGTAAAAATGAATGTTTTATTGTCCATAGCTCCATGAGAATAACTTGGGAAGTGCTCATTTCAGAAGGAGTTTGCTTTATTCATTCGTTCCCTAAATCCTAGGTCACCGTAATCACGTTTTTCTTCTAAATGAGGGTTATTTTGTTGTTTTTTCCACTCAATAGGAGATGGTGGGTGATTTCAACCTACCTAGGTGCCTGAATGGGCACAACTGGTGGTTTGAGTTTAATAGCTGTACTTTTTGCTCTATCGAGAATTTTCCCTTGTGCTGATAGAATGAGTAAATAATTATCTCATTTCTTCTGAATTGATTCTTATAATCGTTGTTTCATTTATATGAACTCACAAAATCCTTCGAGATATTTCACTAAGATCAGACATGTCTACAACTCAGCTTGAATATTTTCAGCATAGAGTTCCAGTAATTGATCTTAGGAGAGAGGGTGGATGAGTGAATAGGTTATACATTTACATCTAGCTATAAATTCAAAAACCACACATTTTCACATTGCTTGTAGTTTTTCAGGTCGATGATTGTTGTTTTCTACAGTTTCGAGTTGAATTGGAAGTGGAATTGATGAAGAAGGTCTTCCCTTCCTACAAATAATTCGGCTGAAATAATGTTGTACCAAACAAATGTTGAACCTATCATATTCTATAAAAAACACCTCATCACGGTTGCCTCCTGTTGATCTTAGGGGCCCATAATTAGACCAAATTGGGATATGAAGCATGATTGATGATGTTCTATGTGTATCTCACTATAAAAGGTAGATAAGGAAGGGTTTTAAAAATTGGGGTGGAGGTAAAGTGTCATCCATCCATTCGGGATATGAATTTATTTCAGTCTATAGAGGTTCACATCACTCTCCCATGGCTTTAACTCAAGTATCCTAGTACATGATGTCATTGAGAAATTCTGGAGGTACTATTTTATGATACACATCTCATTTACAGGGAGGGAGAATGACCCAATGATGTGGTATGTTTTCTTATCTCATTGATTCTCAATTAGTGTGAAGACTCAATGTTTCTATATAGAGGGAGATGTTTTCGACGTAATGGGTGGAAGTGATGATCATTTTCAACTTCCTCATTTATATATACCGACTTCTTGGATGTGGAGTTAGTATGTCGCTCAAATGTCGCTCTTCCAGGTGGATCATGTATTTCTATATTTATGGGAAGAGGGATATTTTTCCCTATCTGAAGATGATATCGAGTGGGAATGATTCCCCTGAGTTGATCCTCCTTGAGTTTCTTGATATTTTGTATTTAATTCTCATATAATTCCATTTGTTCCACCTAGGAAGGAATATATACTCTTCAGGTTGGTGATTGGTATGTAACCACAACATTTCCTTTATCTTTGTATGTGTTGCACCGTAGAGGTGGAAACACAATATTCAAGGGTTCCATGTTTTGTATCATCATCTGGTTTCACATACCTATAACCTCAATGGATGCATAAAGATCCCCATGTCATACTATATTTTCTATATTGTGTCCCATTGTATCTGTATCTTCACCAAGAATTTTAATGGGTGTGTTTATAGTGATGAAATTAAACGAGTTGTGTCAGGAAATGGTAGTTTTCCCATTACATTCATCAAAACAAGGTGACTTTCCACTACCTAAATAAGGTTTTTTTCTCAAACATTAGGCAATATTTTGTAATTTTATCTTGTGACCTAGCAAGGATTGATTTTATTTTTCATACGCTCTTCCAGTATCAGCTAGTAGGCTGTAAACTTGGGGTAATTTCTGGTTTTATTTGTCGAATGAGCCCCAAATATCTGACTTTTCTCTTATGTCTTGAGGAACGAATGAGATTTTAACCATTGATATTTACCACGCAATATAGAGAACACTAATTACCTATATGGTGATAATAATGATGAAAATTACCCCAAACCTATGGGATGGGGACTAATCAGGGCCACAACTAGAATTAGTTGATCTTGTTGTTGAGGAGATGATGCTTCTTGTTAAGGATTTGATGATTCCTAGGATGGGAATTGACTTATAAATTCCCCAAGACCACTGGAATGGGGCCGAAATAGAACCACCATTGATATCCCAAGGACCCACTTGAGGGATAATGATCCTTGTAATTTCTATTGAGATAAAAATTTCCCCATCCAAATGGGATAGATTTTTCTTTTACCTACATCTAAAATATCCTAGATTGCCTTAGTGATTGATGATCTGAGGGGTAAAGGTGGTGACAGATATTCCCCCAACCCAGTAGGATGGGTTTTCTTCTATATAGATACTATGGAAGCTACTACTACGACATGTTTGATGTTTGGTAGTTGTGCTTGTGTAGAAGTTGGATGCAATGTAAGTCCATGGCGGGAGTCAGTTTCTAGGGGAAATCATTGGTTTCATTGAAACTATGTCGTCCATGTGTAAAAGTTGTTCTCGTTATTTTGGGGACTCGATTTCAAATATTCTTTTGGATATCATATTCCTCTGTTCACGATGTCTTGGATCCATTGAAGTAGTGGAATTTCATTATAGTGACCAAATGGATTGCACGTTACCCAACCCCCCGATTTCACTGAAGTATTTGAAATTATATTATTTCATAACTGATGGGGTCTTTTGTTCTTGGGGTGTGGTAAAATTCAAAACTACATACATTCCACATCCTGAAATACAGATGCAGGAAAAGGCTTTGGTTATCAGTTGTTGAAGAGTTTTGATTCAATGGTGGAAAAAAATTGTCTATTCGCATTGTGATTTTCCATTTTTGGGTACTATACGATGGATATAGTAGTCAGGTCTAGTTAACAATAGAGTATCTTTATTGTATGAAGTTGACCCCTGTATCTTGGATAATAGAGGTGTTTAGACTTCAATTGCTGATGATTTTCCAACATATTTTGGCATTGGAAATGAATGCACTCCTTTTCTAGCATGTTTGGGATCTCATTGTCAGAAGTGGAAATGGGCCAAAACATGGTGGGGAGGTTATTTATAGATAAATATCATCATATTTAATTTTCATTACACTCTTCATCAGGCCTACATGCTTATATCTAGTCAAACCATAGAAGGTGCTTCTTGGGGTCACCTACTGACCGAAGTGGAGTGTTCCTCAAAGTTGATGAGGAACTATATACATTTGAACTTGATGTTTCGTGAACATCCCAATATAAAGGTGTCTGTTTTTGGAGCACATATCTATGAGGAGGTGTCTAGGTAATGGGAGGGTTTCCTTATATGTGAGAGATATCACCATGGGGAGGTTGGCCACGACAGATGTTAGGAGGATAGTGACTATGATCTATCTCCACACTACCAAAATAATTACTATCATGATAATGATCCTATTCTTATCAACAGAATATTTTATTAAACCTTGGGTTTTGAGAATGTTTATCAAACAACCTCAAGGACACTAGTAATGTTCAGATTATGAAGATCATCCTTGTTCTGTGTTGTGGTTAAAATATTCTAACCTACCTTTGGGAACTGTGCATGGATATGGGTCAGTACATCATATATGTGGGCCTAATCGAGATCAGGATTCATGTTGAAAGGCATTCATGTGATTTGAGATAACCAGTATGGGATTTTCTAGGATAAAAAAGGTGACTTACCAGGGGTCATTCATGAGGCCATGTCACCATATCAAGAAGAAATATACGAGTTATGATGAGATTTATAGGGGGCCTCTATGAGATGAATTTTGATTGCCCAGAGTGTATAACCCCTTTATTGTGATGATTAATGTATCCCCACATTGCAAGAAGCTCATATATTTTCCCATTTACTTTCATTATTTATTTTTCATAGGATGTAGATCTCATGAATTAATGTGAGAATTGTTGAAGACAATCTATCTCCCAATCGGAGACCCATCGCTCGCCCAACAAAGGGTCTCGTGGTGATGCATGATCATTGTCACCGATAACCACTTTGATTATCTATATAGATAAAGGCATTTCATCAAGATTTAGTGGTGTAATATGGGCATGTTTCTAGGGATTCTACGGTGTCTTGCGAACCGAATGGGCATGTCATGTGGAGATTTATGACTAGAATAGGCTCAAACATTTTCCATATTTTACACTTATTTTACAAAGATTTTTGGATGTTTTGTGAGGTGATATTGACTAACAAGTCATGTGATCAAAAATGGATCATCTATTAACCATTTTAATATTAGTGAGTGTCTTGCAAACTATCTCAATAACAAAGTGGTTTTCCAATGGGGATCCTCATGATCTCCCATAGTACATTAGATGTGAATGTCTATTTCGTGTGACCACCGGAAGGTCATTCCATCGTCTTTCTTTTGGAGGGTTACGTGATGCATGTGATCTTGGACACCTTCTATACCATTATTATGTGGATAAAATAATACAGATTCTTTGGGTGTTTCCTCCCTTGCGGATCTTTCAATGCTCATTTGGAAAAGGTGAAAATTCATCTTTCAAGGATTATTTGATCTTCACGTGCTTGGAAGGTGAGAATTCAGTTGGTAATGACATGAATTATCTTTTCCCATTATGAATTCATGAATCGAAATCTACAAATCAATATGTATTAAATCCTTTCCACTTCATATCATGGATATAGTAGCAAGTGATATCCAACTCAAATAATCATCCACATTTTCTACCTTCCCTATGTGGTAATGTGTCATGAAGAAATAATATTTTATCAATTAAAACCATATAATTTTCCACATATTCAACTTCTTCACTATTAATATATATTTCAATCTCGTGTGATTCGTATATTTGTAAAAAATTTATCCAAATATATAATGTCACCAAATCTTCATTGCAAAGATCACTATCAACTAATACATATCATGCATTGGTTAATTTTTCTCATGATTCTTCAATTATTTTGATGTATAATAAATTACCTTATCATTCTACATGATAATTCAATCCAATCCTTTTTTTAAATTATCACTGTATTTTACATCCCTTCCCCACTGAATGGTAATGTAATTCTAGGAGAAGTGACCAGCCAATTTTTTTAGTTCATTAAAACTTTATTCACATTCCCCACCCAAATAAACTTCACACCATTCTAGGTAAAAATGGTTAGTATTTTAAATCCATGATAAATCTCTCACAAATCATCAATAACATCTTACTAACCGGAGATAACTATTCATGTCAGTTAAAGTGGTTAGTCTTGTTCATTTCTCAATAACTTCTATATTTCATGGATCAAATAATATTCTATTTCTTATGGTTTCATGAAATAAGAAAGGTAAATTTTTTCCTATAATTCACACTTGAGAAATTAGGAATATATTTTCTCATTTATCAAGGTATTTAACACAATATTCAAATAATCTTCACACACTTCCCATATCTTGGAATATATAAGAATGTCATCTATATTTATAATCAAAAACTAATCATAGTAATTTATAAACAATCTATTCATTATATCTAAGTAGAAAGAGGGATAATTCATAATTCTAAAGGTAATCAAAATAAAGTCATAGTTTCCATACCACATTTTGAAAGAAATCTTGGAAATAGCCTATCTTTTAACCCTTAACAGATAATATTCAAATAAAAAATCCATTTTTGATAAGTATCAATAACCTTGGTGTTAAATAAAATAACCATTGATCTGTGGTAGAGGATAACTATTCTTGATTTTTAATATATTAATTTATTTATAATTATTGAAAATATGAAAATATCCATCATTCTTTTTGACAAAGACGCCCAGTGTTCCCCATACTATAGCTTTGGGGAGTATAAAACCCAAGAACAATTTTTCATACAATTACATATTTAACTACAATAATTCTATGGGATCCATTATATATGGACTTTTGAGATAGACATGGATACATGTATGATTTGGAATGAAAACTCATCCTCATACACCAAGGGGAGACCAAGAAACCATTATATTCACGTATGATAGTCATGTAAGCAATGTTGAATTCCTCACCAATAATTTGAGTCACGATTCCCTCATTGTTGTGTATCATGGCCCAAATTATTAAATTTTATTCTATAGTGTGTTCATAAGAATCATTGTGTCAATACATGATACTAGTATGATTTGGGATATAAATTGAGACATACTTATCCTAACAGTTTATATTTTATTTATATAGTCAAATCCAATGAATATCCAATATTATGTAAAATTAAATCAAAGGAAGAATAATTAGTTCTTTTGGTAGAATTCTCAAGAAAATATCAATTGGAGATGATTTATAATTCATAAACATGATCAATATGCCACCAAGGTTTTCAATGGTAATTTTATATCCATCACTTGAGGTGGTGATTCCATATTCTTAGAAAATGTGTGTTATATAAGAAAATACAATTAACCAGAATAAAATAAGGTGTCAGTAGATCAAGATAATAGATCAGGTGTACCTAAGGTCATTACATTATCATCATCTATGACATTTGTATTGAATCGTGAATTCCCTTCCCCATTACCTTTATTTGGGAGATTCATGGGGAATATTTTTTTCATTATCATAGGGTTGGGACAATGATTTTTACAGTGTAATAACTCCTTTCATTACAAATTATAGTGTGGTTGGATGATTAAAGGGTCCCTTGTTGTCTCCTATTTCATTAATCATCCTATTAGCCATAGTTAAATAGTAAGGAGCTTGTTCCCTCCTTTAAAACACATAAAAAACTTCACCAGTCCCTTCAAACAATTACCTAGCTACTTCTACCCACATTTATTCCATATAGAAAATAGGACATTCATTCCGCCTTGTATCTTATCAATGGTTCTTCAATGATACTCTAGTTTACTTTTATTTTCCATAAAATATTGGTAGGTTATAGATTCCATCTCAACCTTATGAGAACTTTGAAAAATCTTAACATAACTACTAATTTATATTATGGATAACGCCCTTAGAAGACTATGATTTAAGCCAATAACGAAGCATCCAATTTTTCTCTTAGTACGTGAAATAAAACAAGAGGTGTACCTCATGATCCTTATGAAATTTTATTTAAATAATACAATATATTTATCCTATGTTTTCTTAAATTTGAATAATTCTTTCTCTATTATTTTTTGAAGAGTCCAAGGAAGAATATCAGTGAAAAATATCTCATTAAACTCTTCCAATTCCATAGATTCTACATTCTCCCTTTATATGGTCTATTTAATGAGACTCCAATCTAATCCACATCACATTCCTTGAGATAGAATTCCAATGAAACCTTCTCATGGTCTGAGCACTGTAGAATAGAAAATGTATTTTCTATTTCGTTAACCCACTAATCAAATAATATTTGGTTTGAAGTTCCCATAAAAGAGGGTGAACATTTCCCCATAAATGAATCAATGGTGAGTTTTTTCTATCTTTGTAATATTATTAAGATCTAAATTATTTTCAATGTTTCCCATTGCTTTAGATAGTTTATTTTCATTTACATGAGTTTTTTTAATTCCATTCCCCAATATAATTTGGTTTTTCATTCTGATAATATTCATACCTTCCATTACACCCATTGTTAACTAAATTCTTTTGGGTTACCATCATTACCTTTAATAATGAAAAATAGGAATTGGTATACTTAAATTAATGAGTTTAAATAAAAGGAAACTGAAAAAATAGAAATAAAATTTCATAAATGACATCAATACATTATTCTAAAAAATGTTAGGTTTCAATCTAGGTTATCCACGGTTAGATTTAAAAATAATATAATTATATATATTCATATCCATCATAATAGTATGAGAATATAATTTGATTAACCAGAGTATATCCCTTGAATGTTTCAAACTATTTATATAGTTAGGCCTCATTTTTATACACCTAGTGATGATCAAGATAATAATGAATTCACCCTTTTCAGGATAATTACCCATAGCTAAATATATTCAAGATCCTACATCAACATTTAGAATCTAGAAAGGGAAATAATTTATTTGATAACAAAATGATATCAATTTTTATAATTTCATGATTTTATCTTATACAAAGTCTCATCTCTAGGGATTTTAATCTAGTTATATTACCTTAATAAACATTTTAACTCAAAAATATCGAAAAAATAACTAAAACTTTTTATCATTAAAACTAAAGAGACCCCAGATAAACATGAAATCGATAATAAATTAATCTCATGGATTAATTAATACATATCACAAACAGTCACACAACCTAAAGACCTAAAGGTTTAGTTTTTTTCTTATTATATATATAAAAAAATTATTTTATAAAACCTTAAAACACACATATATATAAATATATATATATAATCATTCTACTATAGAACCTTTTCTATAAATCAAGCATGATATAATAATATTCATAAATTTTATAATGAAAATATAAAAAGGGGTGAACCCCGAAGCTCAGTAAGTTAAAACATATTAGAACATAAAAAATTACATTAATATGAAATAAATATCATTAAAAAGTTAAAAAGGCATTATATAATAATCATAAACATGGTAGAGTACCAAAAGATTGTAAAAATATCATTAAGGAAGTATAAAAGAGATTACATAGCTCAATACACATCTCAATAATCATATAACATGTGGTCATTCATAGAAGTGTGGAACACATTAAAAAAATAAGGTGTAATCATGAAAACATGGTATTTCAGGGAAACAAAATGAATCTTGAAAATTTTGCATAACATAATAAAAAACTGGGGAATCGATCAGTCTTATAAACTTAGTAAAAGCTTTATAAGAATACTCATTATACTCACACCTATGTGAACAAAATATTTATATCTGTGTCATAAAATATGTGTAAATCCATCATTCCCACATCCATGTGAACAAACTCATTATATCTATGCCATATTATCACATGAAATATAAGCATAAAGCAATGCATTTGAGGTTGATATAGGACCCATCCCTTCATCATCCATACATATGTGTTTCACTTAAATTAAATCATCATTATATCTTAAGGTACCCATGGAAATGGAATGGTTTTATTAAAAATTCAAATATAAATCTTTCACCTTCCATAAAGAACTCATGGAAACAAAATGGGTTTCATAAAATAACAAAATGGTTTAAAATAACATCATGAATTATATTAGTATATCATGAAGACATGATCACACAAAATAATCCCAAAATGAAATAAAATATAATGTTAAACATACAACATAACTCTAGTGGAGCAATATGTTTTGACGATAAATAAAACAATATCATTAAATGTTATTTTTTAAAACCTTTTGTATTCATAATTGTGAAATTCATAGTTACAAGCCTATTTTAAAAATATACTCCTTTAATTTTTTTTATAAAAAATTGTAATTGAATAAAAAACATTTCATGGAAATGGATTTGGATCTATATCACTTTTTCCTTTGAAATAAATAGATAACATAATTTAAAATCTAAAATGTAGTGAACATTGAGGAATGAAAATTGTCAATAAATTGTATAAGTCAAATGATGAAATTTGAGTATCCAAGTGCCATACATCTATTATTGATGTCCATTGAATTGATTTAACATCTTGTATCATAAACATAAAAATATTAATGAATTATGTAAAAAATCACAAACATTTAAACTTACACTCTTCATTAATAATAAATATATTCATGTGTTAGATTATTATATTATATTTTCAACACCGGGTGTTAATTATACAAACCATTTTGAACTATGATCAAAAAAGTGGTGTCAATATTTAAATTTCAACCAAATATAATAATTTATAAACCATTAATTTTACTTTAATTAATGTTTTAGCAAAACCATTATGTTTTTACTTATATTTTATTAGATTTTTTGTTATATTTCTTGAAGATGAAAATGGTGATAAAATAGTTTTGGTTTATTTACCCATATCAATGGATTACCTTATATTGATTGTTAATTTTTATTTTAATAGTAAATAAATAAAAAATGATATACATTACATATATATATCATATAAAATCAAAAAAATTAATCTAAAATGATCCATGAAGGTGGTTGGGAAGAATAGAATACAAATGACCGTAGACAAGGTTCTCCATACGTACGAATAGGTAATGGTTTCATTTTCATAGAATGGGATGCAAGAAATAATATGGTTTTTAATTTCATATTGTAAACTATTTCATAAATATATTAGTTATATATTAAATTTCTTATTATTACTAACCTTCTACAGTGGTGAAGCTAAATGAAACCTGTTGCATTGTAGAGGCGATAGTCTACAGAACACCCAATTCACATTTTCATTTTTTATTAATGAAAAGGGTGAGGGTGGATAATGATTGTACTATTAGAATAATAACATACCATTACAAAATTTTTACTGATTTAATCAATAATATACAAAGAAATTTGATTTTAGGCAGAATAATTGAAAATAAAGAAATATAAATGGGGGAGTAGCATTTAAAAATGTATAATTTACTAATTTTATTACCTCCATTGCATAGAGTATGAAACCATTGAGGGGTTATATTTTGACAATTAATATTTTTACTGAAAGTGTATATTATTTTTTTATAATATTTTTTAGGTGGATTTTGGCACAAAAATAGTTATTTTGATGTGACGGTAAGTGGGAAGTGAAGGGCCCAGTTCATTAGTGAAAAGGGATGGATTTTTTTTTAATATCTACACCATTTTAATAAAAAAATCACTCTATTTAAAGTTGCATCCAAATTGTGAAATAATGTAGTATAGAATTTATATGGTTGATCAATGACTCGACCACTCAATTATGACCATTTTTTATCATGTTAGGCCATTTCCCTATAAAGTTACTCATTTTTAGCTTTTCAGTTTCCACCACGGCAAGTAGATTATACCTAGGTTATTTATACATTATTCCCAAACATAAAATGGTTGTTATTATATAATTTTTACCTAATTATTCCAAAATTTAGAAGCTTTTTTATTCAATTATTAAACGTGATAAATATTAATTTTAGAAACCAAAATGTATAATTTATTAAAAAAATTGAACAAACTAACTAAAGAACTAAAATGTAAAATATGAGATTATAAATAATAAAAAACTTTATTAAGATTATAAATTCACTTATTAAATACAGATTTCATGTTATAAAATGGTTTCAATAATTTACAGTTCATACTTATATATTAATAATTTAATATATGTCATGTTATTTTTTAAAATTGTATATTTCATTATTCACCAAAAAAAAATTTGTTAAAGGTTCCCAAAAAATTCATCTTAACTATATATTTACATTAACAATCAAGAAAGGAAGTTAATTTTTTCAAATTTTCATCTGAAAATTTATAATTTTTTATTTAAAAACCTAGAATATATAGAAAAAACATATTTATAGGAAAATAAATTTTCGTATATTAAAAATTAATTTTCATATAATTACTAATTAAAATAATTTTAATCCATTATTTATATAAAAATATATTATACTTGAAAATGGTAAATTTTAGAGAATTTTTTCCTTCTTTTTTTTAATTGTTGAGTTGATATTTCAAGTAAATTTAAAATTTCCTTCTCCTTTTTATTTATGTAATAATTTATATATATTTTATAATTATGTTTCCACTATTTATACTTACCAATTATATTGTTAACATAAAATGGTCAATAAATATTTGGTTTTGGTGTTTCATGTGAACAAAACTATCGAACATAGTATTTATTTATGGAGGAAAAATTGGGATTATTACAAGATCTTACCTTTATTTAATTGATTTTATAAAATAAAATGCGCTTTTAAATTCCCTTTTTATTATTCTTGGTCGAATATTAATTAGTTAGGAGGCTATTGAAGTGTATTTGTTTAATTTTTTACTGTTTTGATATAGTTTGTATAAATTATTGGTGTCTTATAGTAAATTTAAGGATCCATGCAAGTTTATTATAATTTGTTCATAGTTCCATTCTCTTGTTTTAGTATTGTGTTGTTGAAGCTTTGTTTTAGGCATTTGATTGGAATAATCAATATTTGTTTTATTTTTTTGGCATGGACTTATCATGTTGTTTATTTTATTAAGATAATACATTGAATTAACCTAAAGAAAAAAATAAATTAAACCTCAATAATGAAGTGGGAGATTATTATTTTTGTTTAATATTATTACTTTAGAGTTATTGTTGTTTTATAGTGTTCTATCATATTTTATTGGTCCAAATTTATTGCTGAATAATATGTTAATGAATATTAAATGTGGAGAAAAATTTATAAATATAGGGATTAACTGAATAAGTGGAATATAAAGTTGTTGCTTTGAGAACCTGTAGCTAAAACAGCGACAGTTCTACACTGCCTCACTCTTTTATCCACCCGAGGTCCTTAAACACCTTGCACGTAACACCCATAGATTTTGTGAAATATATTTTTTAAAAAAATTTACTATTTTAAATATTTTTCATTATATGCAATAATTTGTTTAGCATGTGTTAGATGTAACACATTGTTATGCTTGTGTTACACACAATGCTGATCTAAGATTTCATTTCACATAACACTAAGTTTATCTAGTGTTATACATGAACCAGAGTTAAAAAACATAACATATTATTAAAATATTACTATATTAGTTTTCTTCATTCCTTTTGTGTAAAGACCGGTATTTTCCATGTAATATTTTTAATTATATGATAATTTTAAGAGTCCTCGAAAACTAACGATGAATGATTCCAAGGCTAGAAGCGCCCAAAATGAATTTCTAAACTTTTTTTGGGTATGTTCAGTAAACGTGCGAGCGGGTTTTTCTGTAACTTTTTAACTGGGGCTCAGAATTGAAATCTGAGGACACCGTTGATATCGGATCGCCGATATTCTCTTAAGGAGACCTTCACCTCGACCGTAGTAGGTCGAGAGTGAAAGTTAGTTTTTAGAAATTTTGATTGTGTGTTAAAAGAATGAAAATAAAATAAAACATCTTTATTTTATTTTTGTTGTTGAAACCTCCATTTGAGTTATGGAGGTGGGGACCACCCGAGTTTGAGACCTCCTTTTTGAATTTTAGTGGTGGGGACCAGCTGCACCCTTATTTAATGTGGGGAAATTCTTTAGAATCCTCACATTCAATTGTGCCAATGTGATTTCAATTTAATGTGCCATAAATTCTTCCAAAGTAATTCAATTTAATGTGCCATTTAATTGTGCCAAATTTAATGTGCAAACAAAACCACATTAATTGTGTCGACCTTAATTAATTTGATAATATTATTTTAATATATGTTGGATCCTCAATTCCTAGTTGGAAATCAATGGAAAACGAGAGTTGGGAGAACCTTAGAGAACCGGGAAAAAATTTCTCCAATGAAGAACCACCGTCAATGAAGAACGAGGAACTGACCCCGAGCCCGGAACAGAAGTGTCTTGTGGATGTGACGGATGCTGATGTTCTTCATCGAATACGTATTTCTTCCTCACGCCACCTCCAATGAACAATTAAGGTAGGGGATTTTAAACATAGAATTTGTTCTATCGAATCTTCATATCATATATTCACAAATAAGATGGCCAAATGAACATTGACATCATCCTGAACATTAACCTTGCTTCTCTACCTTTTATTTCTTCACACGTTCTTCGTGCGTTCTTCAACCCAAAAATTTTTATTGGCACTAGAAATATGGAGTTTTTCTAAGTGCGATATATGGACGCGAATCCCTCAAAACAAGGATCTAAAATAGGTGATCATATAATTTTTAGTGCTTGGAACGAAGCCACAATGGCTTGTGGAAGAAGGTGGTGGCTGGCACCCGGCCTGCCGTGAGGAAGGAAGGGTAGTGTGTGTCCACACAACAGGTTGAATAGGAGGTTGCGGCCCGTTGGCCGTGGTGGGGAAGGATGGCGACCGACAACCGGCTGGCCACAGGGCGGAGTGGTGGCACTCGTCCATGCCACCGGTGGATCAGGAGGTCATGGCCACTTGGCCACGACAGATGTGAATGGAGGCTAGCACCCAGCCGACCACAAGTGGACTGCAGCGCCGTCACGCTGCAGGAAATATGACCAGCTAGCTGTTCCGGCCGGCCGAGAGACGTTATGTGGGACCACCGAGTGGTCCCGCGTGCTAGCCAGGCCACACCGCGAGCCGCATCGTGGGCCGCACCACACGGCCACACCGTGGGCCTCACCGCGAGCCACACCGCGGGCCGCACCGTGGGCTGCACAGTGAGGCCGCACTATGGGCTGCACCGCGAGCCGCCCAGCGGGCCGTGCTAACGGGTCACGCCCTTCGCGGGCTGGGCTGTGCCGCCCCCTATGCCGGCCAGGCCGGACCACGGCCCAGTGGGCCAGGGCCACCGAGGCCTAGGTCATCCAGGAGATACCCGGACTGGGCCGGGTTGGGCCAGGTTGGTCCGACCGGGTCGAATCGGACCTAGGCCCAGTATTCCCTTTTTCCATAACATGAGAACCAGGCGTCCGTTTGAAGAACCTTATGCGAATCCGGAATCCTTGGATCTATATGGTCCTTTTGATATACTCTACTTGAGTTTTGGGTAAGGTTGGAGTATGGCTGGGAAGGATCAGACACCGAATCAAACCTGGCCCTTAGAGTAGAAACACTAATAACTTACAGACCGAGCGTCCGATTAATGCGCCGTCTGTTGCGTGGGGTCCATTTTGACATGAAAGATCTTTGGGTTAGTTTTTCATGGATCTTAGGGGTGGTTGAGGTATGACCTATGGATTGGGGAGCGGTTCTCCAAAGCGCGATACGTACGGAACCCTGTGACTGGATGAGAGTTGACGACAGCTGACCATTTCGACTCGGAGTGACTTGACTAGCCCAGTGGGGAGCGCATTTGTGTGACACGGAAGACCCATAGTGAGGAGCACCCTTGTATGAAGTAGATAACCCATGGTACTCAAAAGGGGTAGTACCTCAGTAAAACACAAGGGGGGGTGGCACCTCTGTCTGACACGGCAGGCCCACGGTGGGGAGCGCCTCTATGTGACACGACAGACCCACGATACTCAACAGCAGGAGTACCTCACCGGTGAAAGGTTAGTGGGAAGCGCCTCTATGTGATGTGGTACACCCACTGTGCTCGATAGAGGAGGAGTTCTCCAGTAGCCGAGGTGTTCATAATGTTACTTATTACTACCCCTAGAGAATCCTATGGGATAGTTGGGCATTGGGATTTTGAGTTGGGCCTCGTGTTTCCTCATTACTGAGATGGGTTTACTCGATAACATAGGTCTATGTATGGGAATATACCTTTGTAGGGTTGTCAATTGTTTTCATGTTTTTAGATTTATCCTTTTTGGGTTTTGTGAGACCTTCAAGGGTCTCGGGGTCCCTACTGAGTATCGTTATACTCACCCTTGAACGGGCTACGCCTGCACCTTGTTGTGTTTAGTACAGACGACGGACAACACTGACTAAGGACGAGGGTTCCACGACTGGAGGTAGCTCAGAGGTGGACTATAGATGAGTCGTACCACAGAGATGATCAATCGAGAGTTCTATCTACACTTCAGGTAGGAGTCCTTTTTGAGTGTTCACAAGAGTTTTACTCATTTTTACTTGTACTTTCTAGGTTTTCTTGTACTTTACAGTTGGGATTGTATTTTAGGCTCCTGTTAATTTCTATATACACACTGTTTACTACTTAGTTTTACTTTGTGATTGTATCCTACTTTGTTCTTAGTTGTGTGAGTTACGGGTTATAAAGAAAATGGCTTCCCGTTATAGGGAATACGCCTTTCGGTGCTAGTCACCATCCCCTGGCCTATGGAAGGCGGACTTGGGGTAGTCATGTCATGGGCCTCGAGGGAAAGGTCGTGACAACATGAATAGGTGTGTATTAATATAATTTAACAAATATATGTATTACACATTTATATAAAATTATTTCATTATTGACCAATTAATTATAAATGAAAATAAATACTATATGAAAATAATTGAAATATTTTCTAAAAAGAATATTTTTATGTTCACAAATACATCTTACATAAAATAAATTAAATAAAATAATTTTGGTGATTTTATTTAAAAAAACTATATATTACATATCTAATAAACTATTTTACATTCATCATCAACATTTCTATAGATTAGTCAATATATCAAAATTTATGTTTAAAAACTGTATTTTCTTAAGAAATTATATGCCACCTTTTTACGCCCTTATTTTTTAAATATTTTATCAAACAAATAAAAAATTCATTATAAAAAAAAATTTAATTTTTGTTATCATAATATAAAAATTATATTAGGATTAACATTTGGTATTTTGCTAAAAAGTTTCACTTTTTGATGAATAGTTAAAAATACTAAAGTTTAATTGAAAACATCTTTTGTTTTATATATTTATAAATTTAAATTATATTTTGAATTGGTTTTAAATTTAAATTACTTCAATTACAAATAATTTAATCAAATTTAGGTTATTTAATTAAATTTAATATTGAATTTTGATATAAACACTTTGCAAACCTTTGAACATTTTCAATATAAAAACTCATCATCTAATCACATTTACAAGATTAATTTTATATTCACTTTTGTAAATTATGAGAATTGAATTTAAAAAAAAATATTTAATATTTGAAATTAGTATAATTTATATTATCTGATAATAATAACATAAATATTTATCAAATTGGTTAGTAAAAACAGTAAAAATTATTTATCACTGTTAAGGTAAAAATGAGGTCACTGGGGGTTAAACGAATATGATATGGGTTACAAAAACCAAAAACTTGTCTAAAACATTTTATATGGACATATTTTGACTGCATCACTTCTATTATTCATAATAGTTCATTATTGGATCTATGTGTCATGAAACAGATGTGGTTTTAATTCTTTCCTTTAAAACAATTACATGCATGCCACTCATATCAGTTTTCAATGGAAACCCCTTATCCTCTCATTTTCACACCTTCAAATCATTTTGGTTCATCCAATACCTACCAAAATCACTTCCCAAATTCCCTCTTATCATACTAGTGTTCTTATTTTGATGATAAATCTTGGATAGTTAGTATTTTTGTGAAAACCTTAGGAGGATACTCGAAGAAGAGGTAATGTTGATCAATAAGAATTTTTATTTTATTTATTTCTCCACCAAATTATATTCTTTCTATAACAATACTATTTAATAAAATAATAACATTATATATTAATGGATGCTCTTAAGATAATTCAATGGCCTTAAACTACTTCCACTACCACCAACCGGGTTATGAAATCATCGTTTGTGTGCAAAAAATAATACAACCTCGCAAACTAATGTAATTTGTTTTTCCATCACCATCTACAATGGTTAAAAAATCATTTAATTATTATTTTTTATTTATGATATTATTATGACTATTTAATTATTATATCACACATACCATCCTGATATCCATTTTTTGTCAATATGATAACATCGCTTCTATATACAGCGAACTATCTACTAGAAAAGCGATGTGATTCATTCATAGCTTACATATAAGGTAATATGGGAGGGTTTAATTAAATTATGTGATATATATTAAACAAAAATTATTATTTAATGATAATATATAATTTACATTTTTTATTTCATTATGTTGAGATAATGGAAATAACATTCATGCGTACGTACGACCTACCGTCTCCATGAACGATGTATTTCATTTTTTGTCCCCATATTTTATATATTACTAAAAATACATATATACTGAATATATATGAAATTTATATCATTGTGAAAATTCTATATATTATAAAACCATTATTATATTAAGTGGGCCAAAAATAAAAAATCAAAACATATAAGAAAAACAAAGGAGTTGTTACCAGAAACATAACTTTAACATGTAATTGTAAATATATGGGTAATAAAGGTAATAATAAAATAATATATTTTATAATATATATAAATATGTTTTTTAATATTTTTATAATAAATATTTATTTATTACACATTATTTTTGAACATGTACAACTTATGTCATGACTTAAGGTATGGGATTTCTATTCTCCCTTTTATTTCAGGGAGATATGAAAATTCCCCACTTGTTTCTTTTCTATGGTCTATATACGGCCTCATGGACATGTTATATCATGAAAAAAATTATTTTCTAGAAATTTATTGTTTCATTTTATGTTATTATTTATTGGAGATTATTATCCTAATGATTACTAAAATGGTATGGGATTTTCATCTCACTTTTTTCTTTTGTGAGACGTAGTGCCATATTCACCACCTATTTCATTCAGGTGGTGTTTATAATTACCATAAATTAATTTTATGATAATAATCCTTATAATTATGTGGATTTAAATATCCATCTTTGGATCTATATTTCATGGTGTCTAATGCTCAAAAGTTTCCAAAGCGGTAAGTTATTTTGGTCTCAATTTTCCATCTTTGATACGTAGTTTATATTATGCACTTGTGTTCTTTCACGAGTTGTTAATAAAACCCCTTTGACCTGTAATATCATGAATTTATTTGAATTCATGATATTTTAAGTTCTATTTTATTTTATTCCTTCATGGGACTTTTTATCCAAAGTTACTAAAGCTGTAAAAAATTTATGTTACAATCTCACAATTTATCAGGATTTTTTATGATATGTTTCTCATGATAAGATATTATGGTTCATATCTAATGTTTCCCATTAATGTTCTTCTCCTATGGTTATTAATGATTTTAATATTACCATTCCTCCACTCTTTGGTACATAAAATAATTGTAAAAAAAATTTCATGAAAATATGACTTTTTTAATTTCTTCAATCAGAAATTTGTTTCCTCCAAAAACCATGTTTTCTAAAAAATGTTTTCAAAATTATCCTATGATTTATCAAAGAAATTTTAACCCATGCTTTAATTTTTTTTTAATTTTTTTTGAAAGTAATATTCATGTCATTTTCTAAAAAATTATCATTTGGATTTTATTAAAAATATAAAATTAAACATTATTTTAACATGTGTGGAAAGAACAAAACTTTTGATCATAATTACCATTATTTTCATTGAATAATCTATCATAATATTTCATGGTCATTTTCAAAGAAATATATTTTCAAAAAATTTTATGTTTTAAAATCATTTTATCAAATCAGAAAGGATATTTTCCTCAATAAATGTTTTAAATTATTTTAAAATATTCTTCTAAATATTTCAAGTTTATTTTCTAAGAAAAGTTATTTCCCTCAAGAAAAATTTCGAGATATTTTATTTCAAATTCATTATTCATCTAAGATTACACCCTTTGAGGTGACTTATGAATTACTGTGATATGATCCAAGAATACCATTCTAATTCTATCTATGAATGGTTTATGTTTACAATGATATAATTTTTATGAAGCTTGTTTATATTCCATGGGTTATAAAATGACATAACACATATGAAACCCACTTATTTTAATAGGTTATTATGTGATGAAATGATGAAATTATTATCAAACTAATAGATTTTTCACACATAGTGAAATGATGAAATGTTTATGAAACTCATTTCATTTCATGGGTTAGGATATAATGATTGTATTAGTATCTTATGGAACACATATGTAAGATTTTCATTATATGATGCATGGGAATTATATTTCCCTCCAGTTCATTGGGTAATGATAAATTTTCTATGAGATAAATTGGTACACAGGTGGTTAGCCTGATTCTGAGAAAGAGGTTACATTGGTAGTTTTCCCCATCTGGATAAGGAGGGTACACAGTTTGTTAGCCCAAGCTGAAAATAGAGGGTACATGGGTGGTTATCCCAAGCCTAAAAAGGCATACATGGGTGGTTAAGCAATATTTGAAGTAGGTACACAGGTGTTTATCCCAATAATATAATGTTCTTAAAGTCTTGGTAGGAAACCTTGATATATGATTTTCTATATTTATGTGTATGCCAATAATCTACGCCTTATGCCAATGTTATGCTCTTAGGGATAATATTATTTAATTTCCTTATAATTTTTGTCTTATGACCTGCTAAGCATTATTCTGTGACTCACAATTATAATATTTGATATGTAGGATATGGTATTTATATGTTATGCTCATGTTATCATATCCTTGTGTTCATGTTATGCTTACATATCTCCCTAGTTTATCCCTACTGATCTTATATGCTCACCCATTCTTATGTTTCCTTTCCCAAGGTTATGAAGAAAGTTCCATGTATGTTATGTTTGTGAATAGAGATAAAGGGGATGATCTTTGTGGGATAAGTTGAATATATTTAACCAAATTAATAATATTATGTTACATTTTTACAAATACACTAAACTATTATAGTCCTCAGGAATATGTATGTATTGAATATTCATTAAAAAATATGTAATATCTATGTATTAAAATAATGGGTCACTATAGTTGGAATCAAATGAAATGTTTTGTTATCCATTTTAAAATGAGATGAAGAAAACTTAGTGATATCCCAATTTATATGTCCATGGGTAAGTCTAAGGATGAGTAAATGTATTGTAAACATACCTAGAATTTCAGAAAAGGATAGATAGAGTGGTTTCCAAGTAATTATATCCTTATATGGATACTACAAGTGGATGTGTCTCTAGGATAGAGGTACCTGGGTAAAATAACTCTAAAAAGGGTGAATTGATCTAGACTCAGTAATCACTTAGTGAATGGAAATAATACTAATTTTATATATAGTTTGACACTCCTGGGGGATATGATTTGGAAGTTCACAAACTCTGTGTGAACCATCATGAAGGATTTAAGTAGATAATGGATATGAATGACCTAGGATAAACCAAATCTGTGATATATTAAATAAGTTCTCATGATTTTTAAATCATATAAGTTATTTTTCATGATTATATATTTACACATTAGGATAATATTTCCTTAAACCTTGAAATTTGGTTTTAGTTAGTGGTTCGAACCCAAAGAAACCATGTTAACTATGATTGTGATGGATAATGCAATGATTGTTCTCCTATGAATCCAAAAGTTATGAGATTTGGAATGAAAAATATATTTTCTATGCTCACAAAACTTTCTCAAGATATGTATTATGGTGTAATACCAAACTAAAAAGGGAGAGAACAACATTAAGTTGATTCCTCTGTGAGGAAATGTCCACCTTCTTTTAGTGGGTCTTCCAATCCACTAATTTCTGAACAATGGATCATCTCCAATGAAATTATATTTTCCATTATCCAGGGTTTAGAACATGAAAAATTCATCTTGGATATATACTATTTTAATGTTGAAGAAGATCAATGGTGGAATCTTATTAAGAATAAGAGGAAATATGATGAAATTGACTCCATGGAATGAGACAAGTTCAACGACATATGTTTAATAATTACTTCCCTCATATTATTCATATGAAGGATGTGTATTTACATGATAAAAACAAAAAGGATGATGAATATTTTTGTACCTATGTGGTTAATTTTATGCGACTTATAAGGTACACTTATAATATTATCTCCCAACCTGAATGTAAGGATGGTAAATTCGTTTGTGGATTAAAACTAAGTCTTAAAAGGGTTTTATCCATAAGTGACTTCAATAGCTATGAAGATGTTTTTTTAAGTTCAATAAAGGGGTAAATATTGGTTATAGTTATGTATTAATCTCTTGGTTTTTATAAGAAGATAAAAATAGAATAAATTAAAATATAAAAAATATGGAGTGAATAAGATTATCTTTTGTTTTTTCTCATTGTGTGAGAATAATCATAGAGGAAGTTGTAATAAGGGGGAAAACTAAATTTTTTAAGTATAAAAGGGAAGTTCATTGAGTGGATGAATGTTGAACTAATGGGAAGAAGTAATATAATGATATTAATAATAAGAATAATACATAGAATTAAACTCCCACACTTCAGTGCTTAAATTGTAAAGAGTTTGGGTAGTATGATCACAAGTTTCTAAATATGAGTTTTAATAACAATGATCAATTCTAAAACCTCTAAAGATAAAGTAAAAATGGAATGATTATGTGATCACGATGGTTGATTTGAATCATGTTAATTAGGTCTCACTAATCCTCCCCTCCTTAGTTGTGAATTTCATGTTTGATTTTTTATGGATGAGATCTAATAAAATAATTTTTTTCATCCTTTAGTTATATTACATGTGGCTATCTCCCTCTAAATGAATTATGGAATAATGAAATCACATATGACATTCTATCAGCACAAGGTTGAACCCATACTTCCAATAGAATTGTCTGTTATGGAATAAAGGATGGATTATATTTTTGAAGAATTTATGTATATACATAAATATTAACTTATAATTTATAGATACCATCCTTGGATTATGAGACTATGGTTGGTCATAAGTTCAAATTCATTTACACCCCTTTTTAGGTTTTATGTGATGTGAGTTACTCAAGATTAATGATATATTAAGACGAATTTATGGAAATGAATCCCTTTAGTTTTTTTTACATAGTGAATGTTTTATTTGAGTATGAATAAATTTTGTGGAAATATGATTAATGGCCCAAGTAACCTTTAGGGTTTATCTATTCTTTGATTTTGAGATAATTATTGGTTATAGTCAATCACCTTATGAAGCCATAACACATAATTTCTATCAGTGGAAATTTATCTTTGGATACACTTGTAAAAAAATACATTAATAAAGTATTAAGGATATAAGGAGTACCACAATAATTTTTTTTTTTAAAATATGGAGTTTAATATGAATTATTGGTGAATTCCTCAACAATATCTTCATACAGATCTCACTTTCATCACTTTGTATCATCCTCAGATATATTTTCCAATTGAGAGAATAATTCAAACCCTAGAGGATATTATATTTTATTATTCCATGGATTTCAATGGTTTTTGGATTTAAAAACCTTTGTCAATTTTAGTTTTAATTCAATAACAGCTTTAATTCAATCATTTATATGGTACCTTATGAATCCCATTGTGGAAATAAGTGTTGAAATTTAACGTATTGGAATGAAAATTCAAAACGAAATATATTAGAACTTGATAAAGACAATGAGTTTAAATGGGTGGCTAGATCCATTTATAAAAATTTAATAACTCAATAAATCTAAAAGAAATTTTACGCTTAGAATCATATACACGATCTAGATTTTGATGTTTGTGAGATGGCCTTTCTATGAATTTAACCATGGAAGAAAGAAGGGAAAACTATGCTTTAGGAATATTAGTTATATTGAAATTATTCATCATATCTAAACAATATATTATCATCTGTTCCATGTATCAATATTGAGGATGTACATACTTGATCCATGACATGTACTAAACTCATATGTTTTACAACTACAGTGTTATATTTCTTGTGAGCAGAAACTAGTAGAGATTCTGGATCGACTAGAGAAAGTTCTACAAAACAAGACCACTTACTTATTAAATGTTTTGTAGTGAAACCACATACTTAAGTAACCTATGTGGGAACCTTACTATATGAAAAGGCATAATTATCCTCAGTTTTTGGTACCACGATGGTGAATTTTGAGAGAGAAAATCATTTTAAGGGTGGTATAACGTAACACCCTATGATTTTGGGAAATAATATTTTTTAAAATAAATTTAATACTTTAAATATTTTTAATTATATAGAGAATGATTTTAATTTTTATTACCAAAAATAAAAAGATGTTATTTTTTTATAAGAAACATTGAGCTATGATCGTGTTACCCACAACACTATGTTTACTTTATGTTACACACGACACTATGTCTAAATGAAATTTGACATATTCTTAAATATTATTATGATAATTATAACATAGAAATTGGAATAGGTGGGTATGAAAGGTGTTAAAAAAATATATGAACTTCAAATTTATAAAAAATTGTATTTTTTGGTGACCAATTTATTATAATCAAAAATAAACTATTTGAAAATAATGGAAATATATTTTCTGAAAAACTATTTTTAGGCACACAAACTTGTCTTACGTTAAATAAATTGAACAATTAACCTTTGTCAAGTTATTTTTAATATTTTTATATATATATATATATATTTAATATTCAATACATTTTTTATCATCCACCATATGTGTTTTATATATATGATACAAGAATAAATCTAATTTAAAAATTAAAAAACTGTATATTTCTAAAAGTATGTTTTGTCACCTTTGTGAACACTTAATTTGAAACTAATTTTTGAAAGTTTTATGAAATATATTTCAAGAAATGAAGTTAATTTTTAGAAAAAGAATATCAAAAATATTTTATGGTGATTTTTTTGGTATTTTTTTAAAAGCCTCATTTTTTACGAATAGGGAAAAATATGAAATTTTAATATAAAAAATATTTTCTTGTTTAATTTTTTTATAAAGATAAAAAAAAATTCAATTGGTTTTAGTGTAAATTTTTTCAATTATATATCCATTAATATATTTAATTTCCTTGGAATCAATTTCATTTTTAATTTTGATTTAAAAACTTTGGAAGCTTTTGAATAACTTCCCTTTAAAAATGAGTTTTCTCACCGCATCTGATTGATTAATTTAAAATTGAAATCTTCAAACTATTTTGAATTTAATTTTTAAATATTGATTATATATTTCTAATTCTCCTAATATATATTATATATTAATATAAACATAATTTTTGAAAAAAATTAATAGTAAAAACAATAAAAATTATTTACTACGGTTAAGGTAAAAATGGGTTTACTAAGGGTTAAACTAAAATGATAAGGGTTACAAATAACCAAAAAGTTTTCAACACACATTAGATGGTCATATTTAGACATTATTACTTATATTAATGATAATTTTTTATTATTGGATCCTTGTGACATGAAAAAAACAAGGGTGGAATGCTTTCTTTCAAAACAATTACAACTGTGCCACTCACCTCACTTATACAAGGACACTCATTCTACTCTCTTATTTAAACCATAAAACAATTTATATTCTCAGAATTAATGATACAAAAACTGCCATAAATACCTCCTTTCATACTATAATCTTTGTTTTGGAAGTAAATACATCCTTGTAAGCCTTTTGGTGCAAACCAAATGAGGACGCCCAAAAAAGAGATAATGTTCATCAACAAATGTTTTTGATTTATTTCTTCCTATAGAAAATTAAAATATTATCATAACATATTGATATAATAACCTAATTTTCTTAAATATAGTTATATTTTTTTTATTTTAAGGTCTTTACCTACAACCATTTCCACTTCCATCAAATGGGTTAAGAATTCATCATTTGTGTGTACGGTGGACACCAACTTGTGAACCAATGTTATTAATTTTTCCATTACCACCTACAATGGTTTGAAATAATGATAAATTTGTTATTTATATATGATATTTCTGATATTTTATTATAATTTAATTATTTTATCACACATAACTTCTTTCATTCCATTTTGTGGGAATATTATAACGTCGCTCATGTGTATAGCAGAATACTACCTCGCGAAGAGATGTGGTACACTAACGCTTTACATAGATGGTAATATTGATGGGTTTAATGAAATATGTCATAAATATGAAATAAAAATTATATAATGATAAAATATCATTTAACTTTCTTTCTTCCAATATGTAGAAAAAACATAACAACGTTCATGTATACGTACGATCTACCATCCCCAAGAGCTGTGTATTTTATTTTCTAACTATATATTTTATAAATTACTATACATACATACACACTGAATATATATATATATGGTATTTATATCATGGTTAAAATTTTTAATATGAAGGAAATATGATCTAATTAATAGGTAAAAAATAATAAACAAAAACATATATGAAAAACAAAACAATTATTACATGAAACATAACTTTTACAAGGGAATGTTAAAAAAAGTAATGAAATGTCATAATAAAATAATACATTGTATGATATAAAGAATTATTTTTCTATAATATATGTATTATAATATTATATTTATTATATATGAGTTTTTTTGTGTGATGGAATTCAAGACTTAATGAAAGTGATTTCTAGTCTCTCATTTATAGTTGGAAGACATATGAAAATTCACCACTCATTTCTTTTTTTGAGGCATATATAATGCCCATTTAAAAATTTAAATGATTAATACCATTATTATAATGATATCTCAAGTCATTTTATGTTATTTTTATTTAGTATTACAATTCAAAAAATTACTAAAGTGGTAAGGTATTTTCTACTCACTTTTTACTTCAATGACACACATGCCATATTCACTACCTATTTATTTCATATAGTGTATATACTGAACAATAATGTGGTTTATAATGATTATCCATAAAGTTATAGGGATCATAATATTGAATTTATTATCTATAATTCATGGTTTTTAGAGTTCAAATGATACCCAATCGGTAAGGGGTTTGTGTCTTAATTTTATTTCATTGAGACAAACTTTATGTTATGGACCTATATTCTTTCAAAAGGTGTATATAAATCCCCTTTGACATTTAATATCATATATTTATTTATCCTTATGATATTTTAAAATCTATTTTATGTTATCCCTTCATGGTTATTATGTTTAAAAGTTACCAAAGTGGTAAAAAAACTTATGTCAAAATACAATCATTTATCGAGATGGTTTATGATATATTCTCGCTGATAGTATATTATGATCCACAACTCATAAAACTCATTAATTTTATTCTCATATGGGTATTCATGATATTAATATTACTATTTTTCCACACTTTTGTACATAAAATTATTAAGGAAAGGTTTTAAAAAAAATTTTACTTTGTTTTTATCTTCGGTCTGAAACATATTTTCTTCCAAAACCATGATTTCTAAAAATGTTTTCAATTTTTATTAATATTATCTTATGATTTTTAAATGAAAATTTTACTGATTATTTATCTTTTTTTTAAAAATAATGGTATATTCATATCATTTTCCAAACAATTTTTATTTGAATTTTACTAAAAATATGAAAGAAATATTTTTTAATGTGTATAGAATGACGTAAACATCACATCATCATTGCCATTATTTCATTTAACGTTTCATTCTTAATGTTTTAAGTTTATTTTAAAAAAAAAATTGAAAAAAAATTATTTGAATTTTTTTTCAACATGGAAAAGTTATTTAAATAAATAAATGCTTTAGACAAATTTTAAGTATTCCATTATAATGTTTCTAGAATATTTTCAAAGAAAAGAATTTAAAAAATATTTTTTATAGTTCAATTTTAAAATTAATCTTTGAATATAGTTTATTTATGTCATGAAATGTTCCAAGTGATTTTATTTGAATATAATTCAACATTTAATACGACATCCTTTGCATTTACTTATTCATTACACGGGATATCGTCCAAATATACCATTCCTATTCCATCTATGAATTTTTTATTTTTACGATGATGTTATGTCTATTAAATCCGCTTATATTCCATGGGTTATACAATAATATAAATCTTATGAATGGTGCTTCTTTTCATGGGTTATTCTATAATGAGATAATGAAATTATTATGAAACCTATCTCTTTTTCATAGGATTGGATATGATGAAATGTTTTTGACACCCATTTTATTTCATAGGTGTTGATACAATGAATATTTATTGATCTTATGGAACACACATGTATAATTTTTTTTTATTTCATGGCTGAAACATATATACCCCTCCAATACACTGGGTAATGATAAATGTTCCATGTGTTAAAAGGGCACAAGGGTGGTTAGACAAAGCCTAAAATGGTGGGTATATAAGTGCTTAGTAGAAGCCTGAATAATTAGGTACACAGGTGGTTACCCAATTCTATAAAGTATAGTTCATGAGTGGTTATCCCAATCCCAAAAAATAGGGTTCATGGGTGGTTATTACAAGACTAAACAAAGTAATAAGTTGGTTATCCCAATCCTAACACATTAAAAATCATGGTGGGTATCCATGATATAAGATTTTATATGATTATGTTTATGCCACAAATCTATGTATTATGCCATTTTTATGATTCCATGGATCGTGTTCATTGATTTAATTATGATTTATATCTTATGAAATGTTATTATTTATTATATGACTCAAAATTTTAATCATTGATTTGAAGGGTATGTTTTTGGTATGTTATTATCATATTATCAAACCCTTATGTTCAAGTTATTCTTACCTATCTCCCTTTTTTACCTTTACAGAGCATATGATATCACCCTTTCATATGTTTCCTTTCAACAGGCTATAAATATTGGTTAAATTATGCTATATTTTTAATGAGTACTAAAGGTGAATATCTTTGTGGGAGACATTAAAGATCTTTAACCCAATTAAGACGATTGTGTTCCATGTTTCATAAGACACTAATCATTAACAATCCTCCAGTATGTGTTTGTGCAATTTATTGAATATTCATGTAATAAGATTTAATATATATGTATTAAAATTCTAGGTATTTATATTATGGGACTTTATCCACATCTAAAACATCTCCTCAATATGTGAGAACTCTTTGATACTTGATCTGAAAAACAATTCCCAAGACCTACCGCTCACCAAAATATAATGTTTGGATTTCCATTGAAATTCATAGCTCATAAAGAATATATGTTTTAAATTCTGTTTCCTTTTCATCTTAGAGTTTAATAGTCATTAATATTGGACCATAACATATTAAATTTTAAGGTTATAGTGCTTTGACCTAATGTTTCTGAGGTTTATGGTCATGAATATTTGAAAAATATATAGACAATCTAGATGATATGGGAATTGTAAGACTTATTGTGAATGAGTTCCTCATGCTATCATAGATCATCTCAGAGAGGTGTTTATATAGTTTATTTTCATATCTATTAGACCTTATAAATTTTTATATACAATATAGAAAGGTTGAGATAAACCTAAGGATAAAAAGAATCCCAATGCAATTATAGACCACCTCGGATTGGTGAACATGGTTTTGCGTTATGGTGATGGGATCAATGTGGATAAATTTTAATATCATGGAGAAATAACACAAAACTAAATGAGTAATTGTAACAAGTAATTAAGGATACTATAACGAGATTTGACTAATAATCCCATCACCACTCATATAGACAACCTTGAAAGACGTGCATGTAGTTAAGGATTATACTGCTTGGATAATTGGTAAGGGTGCGATGGAATAAAAGATGGTGATAAAGAGATTAGTGGGTAACAATGGATTTGAATAGGGATTTGAAATTATGTAAATCGTAATTTAGATTATTTGAATTAGGATGATGAGATAGAAAAAACATATATATGTTGACCATGTACCACATTCAAATGACATGTTTTTCTTAGAATATTTTATGGTGTGTGAGGATTAAAGGAATTTCCCCTTATGAAAAATATGCCATTGGTTTTCATTCCATATTAAAGGAAAAATAGGCGAATACATATCATTGGAATATAGGAATAGCCAAAATTATGGGTCCCTTATATTTGAATATAGTTTTTACTGATTTTCGTGAATGTTTTTTCAATGATTCAAACACTTATGGAACAAATTGTGATATATGGAAGGAAAAAATAAAAAATGTGGTTAAAAAAATTCCAGTCATGAACTAACAAAAACTATATCTTTTATGGGAAATAGAGAAGGATGTTGAATTTTGTTTATTCCTAAAATACATGGTTCGTATTTCACTATGTATCCTGAAATATAAAATATATATCCATGTTTAATTATTATAGGGGGCCTTGTAATTACATATCTCAAATACAGTCACAATTTCTAAATTTGGAAATAATATAAAAACTAAAAACACCTCAAAAATATTCCTAGTAAATACTCTACTACATGTCAAAATATGAATATGGGGATCCAAAACACTTGGGATCATAGGGAAAATTGGGCATTTTACCACACTATGAGGTCCCATAAATCATGCCATGGTGCATAAATCTAACTCTCATATAGGTAAAATAGATCATATGTTAGAGAACACCCTAAATAGTTTACCATATTTCATGTTAGACCATATTTTGATCATTTTAGGGACATTTAATGAGGACATGTACCATGTAGTTTAAAATCACGCGTAAATGAAATTTTTGAATCCCATATGGTTTGATGAGACCCTTAATAGGATTTATGGTTGGGTTGAGAATAGTGAACCTTGATCGTCACCACATATCCCATAATAAGAAAATTTACTCACATATGGTTCTTTAAAAGGATGATCCCCACATATTTCTAGCTCATACATATTAAGAGTTAATTATCTTAGTCATTGTTTCAATAACCCTTGAGACCAAAAAAAATAAATTTGAATATATTCATCACATGAAAGAAGAAAGAGATCTCCCAATTTCTTAACCCGGATACATGACCATTATAATATCTGATTCACATGGGATGAGTCCTTAAATCAATGGAAGAAATGGTGATATTTTATCTTATAATATTATCATGGGAAGAGAACTACATATTGGGGGTCTCTTACATAGATCCAACTCATATTTAAAAAACAAATTTCTCACAAAATGGGTCTCTCTATGTAATTTAAGGTTACTCAGGGTAGACCATACACAATGCAGTTTAATATCATGTGATAAGTACATAGAATTTTTTTAGATTAAGATCATGTGAAAAGTATCTATATATAAATATCCTTACAAAAATATAACTTATATGAAATCATTAAATTGATTCTATTTTTTAAAAAACCAATAGTTGAAGAATAAAGATCAAGTTGATGGTCCAATAATTAAAATGAAATGGGGGACTGGTTAGGACTTATAGGTGGGTCAAAGAAAATAAAATTGAAAATCACTATGTAAACCAAGTCATGGGAATCAGGCCACACATATTTAATGTTTGATACCCCTATTCATATCAATCTATTTCTTATGGGTATTCTCACTTATCATATGTTCATGAATAAAGAATATTATGTTGATAGTCTCCTATATGGATCAATATATAATATATAGTGATTGTGCCATACAGAATAGGTTGTTCTAGGTTGTTTAAGTTCTTGTAGGATGGATCATATTTTATTTAATTTAATTTTATGTGATAAAGAACTAGATGCCATTTAGTTTATGGTCATGCATCAAAGACCTAAACATGTGATATTTCATACAAATTTGACTCATGCATAAAATAAAATATCATTATCCAGATGTTCTATCAATCGATGAAATCCCAGTGTGAATTAGAGATCAAACACTAGTATAGAACCCATCACAATAGGGTAGATAAATTCTATTCTATAAAGAAGATCTATATGTAATTTTTCTTACACAGATTTGGATCATTCTTAGTCTAAAGTAGCTTCACTTTGATGCTAACCATTTGGAAGAATGCCCATCATGAATGAAATTGTTCAATTCTTCGAATGAAGTAAGGGATTTGAACTCAATTTATTATCAGGCTCAAGATGTGAGATATATGAGTCACTAAATATACCAATATATGAGAATACCTCCAAACATAGATCTAATATGAAAATAAAAGCTACCCTATCATAGTGTCTAATGTTTGAAAACAATACATTAAATGGACGACCATACACTGGGAAGCAGTTGGGTATTGGTCTAATTTTCAGTTGGGCTACTGATAGGAGATTCAAAAATTACAAAATATATAAATTAATGGAAATAAAGTCACTTAATGTTATTGGATATATGGGGAATTTTTATCTTAGTTTATTTAACAAATGGTATAAGGGAACATATACAGAGAATCCTCACATGGACCTATGTCTCAAGTAAGGACAATTGGTTTCCCTAAAAGGGAAACGAAATCATTTTTAGGGGTCATATATGGCAGAATGTGTGTCATATATACCAATGGATTATGAAAATAACCCATGTGCTACGTAGTTTTAGTTATATAGTTATCACATTTACAATGCAGTTTAGTTTAATGTACCGAGGATGAGTTATGTGGGTAAATTTCACCCTCAGTTAAAACACACATATGAAAATATATCAGGAATTGGGAAACCCTACATAGATATATCTCTCATATAGTAAAATTTAGAGTGATGGGGTTTCGTGCCACATCCTAGGATAAGAGATCCTGGCATCACCAATTATTCCCATATATGTGAATCATCCGACACAAAGATCTTATAAGATATTTTCTTAATATATATTTTTCATATACAAGAAAAGAAGAATGAAATGCATGTGTTTCATAGTGTGATAAGGAAATAAAAACACAATCTGATTTTGTATAAGTCACACCACCAAGGCAAAACTAGTGTGATTAGAATGTGTGGCTCATCCTTGGAAAGTAAATCCTTGCGTCACTATAAATATAAAGGCATGGTAATCAAGTCCAAAATAGTTATTGGATAAGCAAGATCCCTATACAATTCAATATCCAATATAGGGGTAATTTTTTATTCATTATAGGTGAAAAAATGAGGGACAAATGTACCAAAAATTACAACATTATAATGACCCAATCTTGACACACATTAACATCACATAACTTTTTTGGAATACATTAAACATTATATAAACAGATTTCAAAAGACCGTAATTGGTCTAGTGCATTTGAAATCTTTGAAACATAAACATGGGTACATTAGTGAGCTATAATATTTAACAATAAGTTATTCATGACTAGAACCCTTCTAAGAAACATTATACATAATACATATCTTCATAATACAGGGAAGGAAGCATAAAAAGGGGTGATCTTAGATGTTGAGTAAGGGTGAAAACGAGATACATGTAAGGATAAACATGATCATAAGGGTATAAGAATGTGACCATAACATTAGAAGATCACATACAAAATTTCAAGTATAATAAATATGAAATATGGAATAGAGCATTGCATTTCATAAGACATAAATAACATGAAAATAAATAATATAATCCATGAAATTATAAAATAGGAATAAGACATTGAACTTTGGCATGAATAAACATGTGATATTAGTCCCTATAAGTTGATACACATTGTTATAACATATCAAGGCATGTCAGGAGAACTTCACCTACTGGGTGGGACACACCACCATCCCCAGTCTCAGTCATTTCCTTGTATGGGATCTGGTTTCTACACATCCCATTGTGGACAGTGTTGCCCCATATTCTCATAGTGGATCTTGTTTCCCCATATTCCATATTCATGGTGACTACACCTACTGGGTGGGACACACCACTATCAACACTTGTAGTCCTTTCCTAGTAAGGTATCTGGTTTCAAAATTTTCTTATAGTGGATCAAGTCCTCTGACTTGATTCTAATAAATATCTCATGAGAGATAAATATTAACTCACTTCATTAGAGGGAGATATTGGTCCCACACATATCATAATAAAATCACTCACACATGTGCCACAATATAATAATACTTTCATCATGTCATGACCAATAAAAAAGATGGGTTCCATCAAGTCATAGACCATAAAATGAAATGGTAATGATTATCATTTCATAACATCATAACATTTGGAAAATAGATATGTTTCATAATCCATTCATCAAATAAAAACACATGAAAAGAGAGGATTTTAAAAAGAAAATAACTTGTCAAAGAGAAATTGATGTTATAAGAATAATTAAATCAAAACATATAACATTCAATAAATAATAAGAATGTAACATTTGGATCATTTCTATAAGGGAATGAATAACATAAATGAATGTTATCATAGATATAAACTAACCTGGAAGGATATTTTGATATAATTTTCTAGGAAGACATCCTTTTTTCTTTGTAAAATGATTTTTAAAACATAAAACCTTTTCAAAACCATATTCGTTAAAACATAAAAATGAATCTCTAAAAACATATTAAAAACTTATCTTTTAAAGACATATTTAATATTTATAATGGAAGCTTGAAAACATTTTTAAGACCATTTTACTTGAAAAAAATAAATGAATCCTGAATTTTGTTTGAAATATTTTTTCCTTAAAAACTTATATAAGAGGCTAGAAAATGATTCAAAAACCATTTCATAGAAAAAATTATAAATGAATTTGGAAAAAAAATTAAAACATTTTTCCTTAAAAACTTATAAAAGAATCATGAAAACC
Source organism: Viscum album (assembly GCA_963277665.1). Taxonomy (NCBI): domain Eukaryota; kingdom Viridiplantae; phylum Streptophyta; class Magnoliopsida; order Santalales; family Viscaceae; genus Viscum; species Viscum album. Next base: position 2,051,382,692 of record OY728125.1, read on the forward strand.
TTTTGAAAAAGATTTCTTTGAAAAATAATTTTATTAAAAGTAATAATTTTAAAAATTCAACGTAAGTTTCCTAGAAATTATAGTGGGTAAAACTTTACATATAATATGAGGTAAAAAGAACATTTTTAGAAAACGTGGGTTTGAAGGAACAGAGATTTGTGGCAGAAGAGAGGTTAATGTAAATCTTTATAAAAAAAGTCTTAGCTATCTTATGTACCAAAGAGTGGAAAAAAGGTATCAATACATGAATATATTATGAATATATATAGAATACGAAAATTCATTAGTTTTCTTGAGCGATGGATCATAATATTTCATCAAAGGAAGCATAAACATAAACAATCTTGAAAAAGCGATGATATTTGTTTAAAAAAATCTTACCACTTGATAACATTGAACGGTAATCCAAATTTAAGAAAATGAAATTACACAGAACAATAAATTCATGATAATAAAGATATTCATGATATAACATTTAAATGACAGTTTATACACCTCATGGAGAAATATATTTGAATAATAAGGCACGAGTCTCAAAAAAGAAAAATTGATACAAAATTAATTTACCAAATTGGTTAATTTTGAAACATATTCCTTGTGAAAAAAATATCATAAAATGGATATTTCAGTACACAAAAATTTAATTATAAGAGGCATAGAATAAATTCATGGTCAGTATATACACCACACAAAAGAAGTCAGTGGTGAATAAGGCATGTATCTCACATAAATAAAAGGTGAGATTAAATTCCCTTACCTTGTGTCATGATTCTCGTTGTACACATTTAAACCTCCCTTATAATAAATGTAAGTTTATTATACATATTTTATAGAACCATTTTATTATATCTTATACTATATATTGTATTATTATGTCTTTATATTTCTTTCTTTTTAACAACTTCATGTTAAGGTTGCGCTTTGGATAATATTCTCTTAATTTTTCTCGTGTGTCTTAATTTGACATATATTTGATCCTTATACTTATATAATGATATAAATAATGTAAAACATATTATAAATATCATGTATAATCAGTAAATGTGTATAAAAATATTGTATATAATATATAATTAATATATGGAATACACTGTTCGTGGAGACAATAGGTCGTACATATGCATGAATGTTGATTTTGTTTTATTGATGTATTCAAAGAAAGAATGTAAATGACATATATTTATATCATATCATTAAATTATAATTATTATGTAATATATACCATATAGGTTTACTAAATATATCATTAATACATTTCAGGATGTGTGTGAATGAATCACATTGCTTTAATTGGTAACCAATGAATTAAACTATATAGGTATATTCATAAGTTAGTTAATCCTATAGTATTAAATTAAAAGAGTATGTTATATCTTATTAAATAATAATATTTTAAAAATTAATTATTTTTTAGTAACAATCAGTGTTGCATGTTACACAACTCATCAAATGAATTCTGTCTTGTGAGTAATGTAATACAACCTCAGAGTTTCAGGTCGAGAAAGATAAATTTTATGATTCATTTTTTATAAACTAAACTATTTTTAGTTTTTACAGAAATAAAAAATATCAAAAGGTTAAATTAATTAAAATAATAATAATTCACAAAATCTCAAGGTGTTACATTCTACCTCCCTTAAAATGAATCTATCCCTCGAAATTCATCTGGGTTATCAAAGGTTTAATACGTAAAAATTCCTTTCATAGAAACCCACATAAAAAATATGAATCCTAAAAAATCCTTTAATAAGGGAATGTTGGAAACATGATAGTCAACCAAAGTAACATATATATAAGAACATTGCTCTTTATTACACACTTAAACATAATTTATTACATGAAATTTCACTTGATACAACATAGAATATTGAGAGTTATAGTGTATTTGGGGCATATGATCATTACATACCAAATTAAAACATGAAATGAAACATATTTATTGAAAACTTCATTCACGTGACCACAACATTCCTTCGTACTTAACATTACATGGGATAACCTGAGGATATAGATAAGAAAGATGTGAGCTATAAATCCCATTAAGGGAATAAACATGGGATAACATGGGAAATACAATGCAAGTTAGAAAATATGCATATCAATGGAGAACAATATGAACATGAACATAAAGGCATGATAAATCATGATAATCATAACATGGTGATGTGGCAACAACATTTAACATGATATTAGCACGAGCCAATTATCATTGAACATGGAGCAAGAGTAAAACCACATTGCACATGATTCACGAGTAAACCCTCATTGGACTTGAATTAGAATGAGTCAAAATTCATTGCACATGACGTATCATGATACTATACTTTATCTAATACATTAGAGTGCTATTAGGGTGCACCCTTCATAGTAATTTCATTTAATGCATAAGTGTGCCACGTAGATCATAAAACATGGATTCATTAACATCATAATTAATTTCAAGAATAAGAGATGTGTAACACATAAATTTAATACCTCAATCAACAAGTACATGTGCATAAAGGTGAATATCCTTGGTAGAGGAGTGAGTATCGTATTCACTACAGAAGGATTTTGGTATGGAAATGTTGGTGTAATTTCGACAGCATAATGACGTAAAATAGAAATTCATAAAATAGGTTGATGAGAGAAAAATGGTTCTATCATAATTTATACATTAAATGGATAGAAAGGGTATCATAAAGATACACGTCCCAATAAATTTAATGGAATTTATATACATAATACAAAGTAATTTCTTGAATGTAAATGAGAAGGGAGAAATTCCTTACGGAATTTTGACATGGTAACGGGTGTACATGGGAGGAATTAATGAAAGAAAAAGGGGTCTATCATCATTAAGACATAAAGATGGAAGTATGGGGGAGGTTATAAACCATACCCCAACATTTTCAATTGAAAATTAAAGGGAATTACATAATGAAATTTGGACAAAAATGAGAAAGGAAGAAATCTATTACTTGCATGTGTGATCCCAAAGGATTGGGAGAGGCTTGAGAGAGTATTATTGAGAGCTTGGGGTTCCTTGGTAGGATTATAGAGAGAGTAGGTATATCCTTGGAAGAACTCCAAAGAAATTTATTGAAGAGGAAGTGGTATCTTGGGTAGTTTTATATAGGAAATGAGGGCGAATTTTTTTTATTTAGGTTTGGGTCACCACACATTAAACTAATCCAAACCACAAACCAGAAAATGGTTTTTACCCATGGTTTTTTCCAAAGGGGAGTGGAAAAAATTATTTTATAAGTCCAATAGACTAACATATTAAAATAATTGTGTTACTTATGTGGAGGTGAGTCACACTCTCAAGGAAATCAATTTAAAAAGAAAAATGTTTTATAAGTCTTGTAGGGTCCACTAAAGCATTATAAAATAAATAAAAAAACTAAAATCACATTACTTTAATGTTAAAACATATATTATTTAATAATGAAGTTTATAGTACTTTATTACATCACTATTGTGTCATTATGATGTTATAAAACACATTATAGATTTAAACGGGTATTTAATTTTTACCAAAAAATTCGAATGTCTCAGAAAATTATGAAAAAATCATCGTTTGATAATTTAGATGTCATGATTAAAAAATAATATTAATTTTATACAAATAATTTGTTAAATATGTGAATTTTCAGTTTTAAAATAAAAACTGACATTTATCGAAAATTCATGGGTTTTGACAAAAATAGATTTCAAAAATTAATAAAAATTTGAATTGTATTCATAAAATTTATACTATAATTTATACATAATAAAAATTAATTTAGTAATAATATTTTATTAAAATAATATTTAATTATAAAATCCATTAATTTACCAAAATAGATTCCTTAGTTGAATATTAACAAAAAATACTATTTGTGGTTTAAAAACTATTTACAAAGTAACAATAATAAAACTAATGTATATTCTTTATTATATACAAAGATAATGCACATAATCATAGTGTTATGTTCTTGTTACATAACCCCTTATAAACCTTTCAAAAGATCGAAGGGTAAGGTATCAAATGGTGACAGACTCTTGGGGTGGATTAGATAACATCGCTCGGGTGGTAATCTCTATCAACCTCCACTTCTCCCATAGGTGGTTTCGTTCGAGCTGAACATGTTGAAGATCGACTTGGGATTATTCAAGAGAGAAGCCTAATGAAACCAACTCCTTTCTGAGCTCTGAAAAATGGGCTTCATATGGGGCAAGTCTACTAAATGAGGCCATCACTTCCTTTGTCTAAATAAATTGGATTTGTTAAAGCCCTATATTTATAGTAATCATGTGATAATTATTCTATAGATATATTAGCAACAGTCACAATTATTAACGATATTTCAAAATACAAAACATAAAACCAAATAAGTGTATACTTTTAATATAACCATAAAAATACATTTAAATAGACGAAGGGGAATTTTCCTTAATTAATTTTTTGGTCGTTACAATATAACTAGGGTTTCACATAGGAGAACAAAGGTGGTAACTTAAAACATGGAATTAGAGTAAAATCAAAAATATTCGTCAGGAGTGATTGTGTTCATCAATCAAGAACAATTGAATAATAAATGAAATGTTTAGGTAATCAAAGTCCTAAATTTATGATGATTTAAAAGGCACCAATTCAACAAAAATTAAGGTATATAGACAACACATTTTTTTATCATTATCCTATCTTTGAGTAATTATTTTATTGACCAAGAATGTAAGGATAAATACTTAATTGGAATTTTTATATAAAAATTTCATTTTTTGGTTGTGCTTTTATCTATTTATAATTAATCCATTACATCAAGAAATGAATTTCCAAAAATTAACATTGTTTCCCGAATCACTAAAATACACATTCAGTAAAAATTATGGCCAGTAAAAGAATGAAATACAAAAATATTTTTCTCTAACAATCCTTAAAAATAAATATGGTTAATATATTAGTTTCCAAACTTAAAAAGTAAAAGTAATGTTTCATCAAAAATATTTATTCATAAAAAATACTTATATATTGACTAGTACATCGTGTAGGCTAATGGTAGGCATGAAACCCTTATTGTCCTTCGATCATGGGTTCAAGACCCTAGGCCATTCAAGACTTTATTAGTTGTCACTTGAAATACATGATTTCCTTTTAAAAAACCACACTAATATAATTTCAAAAATATTATGGACACCATTGAAATAAGGTAAATCACTAAATCGCATTTTAACCAAGGTTTTCAATACAATCTCTATACATAAATACTTTATCTAAAGTTTAACTTAAACTTTTTTATGACTGGTTAACCATATAACCCTTCTGAAAGATGAAAATAAATATTATTGGAATGAAGGTCATGAAATTAGATTATCATTGATCCCCAACATTTCAAAAAAATAGTTCTTGGTTGTTACATTCCAAACATGTGAATATACTAATCATACATTCTCTTCAAGCATGGTAATGACCTGAATTTCCATAAATCCTTATTAAAAACCATGAATCTTTCCATATTCCAAAGTATATAAGATATATTTCTTAAATAAAAAATGTTGTATTCTCAATCCATGGTAGTATAAACCACTTCTCAATAAATCCTTAATTTATTATAAGGTGATCCATATCGTCCAATTTACTTATCCATATCAAGCATATAATTATTCAAACATCTTTATCTCGATATAAGGATCATATTAAGGGTTACCTTATATTAAAAAATAATCACCTTTCAATGAAATCACGTTTCTACCCAACCAACACCATTCAACATATCCTTTAAAATTCAAAAAGAACATATTCTAAAATACTTATATATTTCATGATTCATATAATCTAACATTTGAATTCCATAACATATATACTTAAATAATCCAAATTTAATCTTAAACCATTACATTAGATTTATCAAATTATTACTTAATACCTCTTTCCAAGAATATTAAATGTGAATAATGACTTAACATTTATCAAACTCAATTTAATCTTTTTTATCAAAAATAATATTAAAATATCACATTCCTTTCAAATATCATTTATGGTCTCTTCATCATTAGTAGAAAAACCACTAATAGTACCATCTGGTTGATTCTCTTTATAAGCCTTCTACATAAAACATTGATTTTCCTAATTCATATACCTTAAAAACTTAAAGTAATCATAATTTGATTATACCTTAGTTAGTCCAAAATTTTCAACCATTGCATTAATGGAAATCTTCATTGTACAATTGTAGTAACTTTCTTTGTGTCATTTTCCATTGTCAAAACACATTCTTGTTCTTCTAAGACATTAAAATAGGATATTTTTTCCATATTATTGACACAAATTAAACCAAATATTAATTCCTCCATGGTCTCCATTACTCGAAATCGTATTGAACTCTTTCGTTATATTATTTGGTGAGTCCAAGAGATAGTTAGGATACACGTTGTTGACTGTGTTCCTTGAAAACTAACTAGGAATGATCACAACATCCATCACTCATATGGTTAATCCATTTGACTTATCAACTGAATAATTACCATCACATTTATTTTTAATATAGTTCCTTCTGATTCTCTTTATTGGATAAAACCAAAAAAATTTGAATAATAAACAATTATCATAGTGAGGAACCACATAATCATGAAAGGTCACTTATTAGATGTCAATGTTATGAAACCTTCCTTAATCTATCACATATTAGGTTTGTCCAAGGTTATTCATAGTCATATTCTATTTAAATTCTTCATAATTTTTCATGAAGAGTTTGTGAATTTCCAAATCATATCCCCTAGGAGTGGTAGGTGAGCAGCAATGCTCGTTGTTGTGTACAAAATTACCCTCAGTTAAGCCCGATACATCATTTCAGAGTTGTTACCCTAGGTTATCTATGCCATAGCCACATCCAATTATATTATCCATAAAAATATTTATTTCTAGTAAACCACTCAATCTATCCTTTAATAATATTTTAGGATATTTTCCTAAACATTATCTCATCCTTAGACTTATCTTTAGAGACATCCCCAGATATACCCCTAGAAATATCCTTAGGGATTTCATTAATGTTTTCTCATTTTAGTTTGAAAATATTAACTAACCCATTGCTTTGATACCAAATATGACAACCCATTCTTGACATACATTAACATTACATAACTTTTTTGAGTACTTTAAACATTATATATATAGACTTCCAAAGACCATAATTGGAATATTACCTTTGGAAACATGGAAATATAAACATTGGTACATTAGTGAGAGAAATTATCTCCCACTAGGTTCTACATGACTAGAACCCTTCTTAAACACATCATACTTAATAGTTCTCTTCATAACATGGGGAAGGAAAAATAAAACAGGGTAATCTCAGATGCTTAGTAAGGTTAAACAAGGGAGAAATTTAAGTATAAACATGGTCATAGGGGTATGATAATGTGACCATAGCATTATAAGATCATACCCTACTTATCAATTATCATAAACATGAATAATAAAATTGAGCTTAGAAGTTCATAAGACATGAATCACAAGAAAATAATGAACATAATCCATGAAATCAAATCCTAAGAATAAGATATTGAATTTTGGCATGCATAAACATGTGATATCATTCCCTATAAGACAAGATGCATTTATAAAACTTATTAAGTCACTTTATGGGAACTATGCCTAATAAGTGGTACACACCACCATCCCCAGTTTCATTCCATTCCTTTTAAGGGATATAGTTTTACCATATTCCTATAGTGGATCGGTTTTCCCCTTCTTCTCAAAGTTGACTGGGTATTCCCATCTTCAATATTCATGGTTACTACACAAACAAGAGAGACACACCAATATCCCTAGTCATATTCATTTCCTTATAAGGTACTTGGTTTCCCCATATTCCCATAGTGGATCAATATCGTCAACTTGATTATCATCATTATCTCATGAGATATAAATATTTACCCAATGAATTGTAGAGATATATAGGTCCCACCCAAGTAATAAAATCATTCACACATGGGACAGAAGATAAAAAAAACATTCTTCATAACATGACACATAAAAATAGATAGGTTCGATCAAATCATACCCTAATAAAGGAAATGGGATTCATTTACTATTCGTCACAACATAACCTATGGAAAAGTTATATGTTTCATAATTATTTACCTGTTTGTAAAAAGAAAATAAATTCATTTGAAAATAATGGTAAAAGGAAAAAATTGTAACAAATTTCTTTAAAATATTATAATATAATATTATTATATTATTATAAAAACTTTTTAGAAAATATGGTTTTGAAGTGACATAGATATCCAACCAAAGAGAGGGTAAATTGGGATTTCATGAAAACACATTATTAATTATCTTATGCACTAAAGAGTGGAAAAATGGAACAAATACAAGAGTATATCATGAATAAATAAAATATAATAAAATTCATGAGTGTTCTTGAGAGAAGGATCATAAGATTTCATCAAATGAAGCATAAACGTAAACAATCTCGAAATGGTAGTGAGATTGTTTTAATGAAGTATAATGAATTAGTAACTTTGAACCATACTCCCTATTTAAGAAAATGAAATTTAATGAATCATAAAATATCATTAAAAGTATGATATTAATGATACAAAATTTCAAAGGTATTATATACGCCCCATGTAATATATAGGTGCAAAAAATGGAATGTGTCTCAAATAGTAAAAATGGAGACAAAATTAGATTAACGATTCGCTAAATTTTAAAATATAAACCCCCTGACACAAAGATCATAAAATGGATCGGTAAATACACATAAATTTATTGATAATAAGAATAAACCACATTAATGGTCATTATATACACCATAGAAAATAATTTAGTTGTGAATAAGGAATGTATCTCATGGAAATAAAAAAGTGAGATTAAATTCCCTAACCTTGTTTATTGAGTCTCATCGTACTCATTCAAAAATATTGTATAATAAATTTATGTTTATTATAAATCTTTTAAATTACCATATTATTATATCTAATACTATATATGGTATTATTATGACTTTATATTACCTACCTGTTAACACCTTCATGTTAAGGTAACGTTGGAGGTTATATTTTCTTTGTTTTTTGTTGTGTCTTAATTTGGTATATATTTGGTCCTTATACATATAACATGATTGCGATAATTTAAACCATGATATAAATAAGATTCATATTAATTATATGTGTATTATAAAATCTATATAATATAGAATTATAAAATTTAACACACTATTCTTGGAGACTGTAGGTCGTACATATGCATGAACGCTGCGTCTATTTTATTAAAGAATTGAAAGTATGTAAGTAAATGATATATATGTATATATATGTATATAATACATATAAATTAGAATTATTATTTCATATATACCATATATATTCACTAAAAATATCCTTAATACATTCCATGTAGTGTGTGAAGGAATCACATCGCTTTGATGGGTGGCAGTCCAAACTTCCTCAAACAAAATTATTGTATTTTAACAAGAATGAAGGCATAAGGGTATTTTAAAAATAAAAATTAAATAATACTAAATATAATATATATATATATAATATATATATAATATATAAATATAGTTTCCATCATAATTTCCACCATGAGAGGCGGTAAAATAAACAATGAATAATCATCGTTCAATGAGGCGGTAGTTCTCTGCACACGTAAACAGTATGTTTGTTACACATTTGATAGAAGTGTATGTATTTTTAGGTCAAAACCATACCATAAAAACATACTAGTATATTTAGGATACTGTTTTTGTTATATAATCTCTAAATAAGAATATTTTATGTAGTGTAGAATGGAAATACAAGAAAGGAGCTTAAGGGTTGGCGTTGTCCTTAATCAGGTAACTCCTTTCGGTTTTCACCAAAGGGATCCCTTGAAAGTCTTTATGAACAAATGGATACTTAATGTATTAATTTAGGGTTTTTGAAAGTATATTGGTATTTTTTTTTGTCTTAATCTAAGTGGTTTGAGAGGTGTGAAGAAGTGGGAGAATTGGTGGCCTTTTATAGGGAAGGGAAGGGATAGAGATGACATTTTTTAAAACAAGTTAGGTGTACCCATGTTTTTACCTAAAATAAGTCATAAAAAACAAACCAAAATCAATAATGGATGGTTTATAGATGAAATATTTCTATAAAATGGGTTTTTAACAAGTATCTATGTCATTTTCCCCTTAAGAATACGGTTTATTCCCTTATTAAGCTTAATTTCGCATTAATCGTTATAATTAATTTTAATTGCATTCAGTAATCATTTTGGTAAAAAATTTATTTAAAATTATTATAAATTATAAAATTTTCTAATTCTAAATATTTAATCCATTTTGTTAAATTCCAATAACATAATTTTTAGAATTTAAATTAAAATTTATCATGTTGACGGGATATCAATGCGAGTTTTTAATGTAAAAACTTTCAAACAATTGTTATGTTTTCATATTACATTTCAACGTAATATTGATTCCAATGACCAAAAATTTATTAATTTATAAAAATATTATTTAATTAAACATTAAAATCAATTTTAAATTTAATTTAACCATATAAATTAATTAGATGAAGAAGCAGTTTTGAATTAAAATTCAATATGTTTCACTATTCATCAAAAAAAATTAACTTCACAGAAAAGTAAAAAAAATACCCTAACCTAATTTATGTTATTATATTTAAAAGATACAGTTTATTTTTACATATTATATTTTTTAATGTCCAAAAGTTTAGATTTAAAATAGTTTATCACTTAAAAGGTGGTAAAACTGCTTTTATAAAAATATGGGTTTTTATGTGTAATATTAGGTATATTCTCATCTTATGCATATAAAATAAATTGGATGGTTATAAAAAATATTTTTTTAACATATAAAATATAAATTTAATTACCATTTTTAATTTATTTATCTTATTAAGATAAATCTTCTTTTTCACATAGAAATTGTCTTTTATAAAATCATTACATTTATATTCATTTGGCTTCTATATTATTTTATAATTAATATGTAACCAAGTAATTAAATATTATGTATTCAACATTTAGTAAATACTATAATATTCTGTTTAATGGTTATTTTTATCTTATTAAATAATAATATTTTAATAATGAATTATTATTTTATAACACTTAGTCTTGCATGTTACGCAAGCCATCGAGGAATGTTTGTCTTGTGTGTAATGTAATATAACCTCGACGTTCCATGTAAAGAAAGATAAAATTTATGTTTTGTTTAGTGAATGATTAAATTTTTTTTGCATATAAAACAATCCATAAAAATTAATTTAATATAAAATAAACTATTTTAAGGGTTGCGTGAAATGAAAAATATCCAAAGATTAAATAAATTTGAATAAAATAATTCAAAAAATATTAGGGTGTTATATACATGGGTTCGAATATTATATAGGGAGATGAATCCATATAAAGGTTTCAACTATAATTAGTATAATTTCATTGAGGTTGGCCTTTATGTCCTGTAATTTAACGTCATTTGATAAGGATGTAGTTTCTTTTCATTTGAAAGTATACATCTCGATCATACTAAACAAAGTAATCATCCCCAACCTCTATGCTTTTTTGAGTAATTCCTTGTGTGAGAAACATGATCCAATTATAATATTACTCATATCACGTTTTAGAAAATATAATGTGTGGATATTATCAAGGGCCATTCAATTTAAATTAATGTGAAAAGTATGATTCTATGAAATTATTCATTTGCAAAATAAGATATATTATTAAAATTTTACAGCCATACCGAATGAAGGAGACTATGATTTTTAACGTCATAAAGTTGGGAATATTTCATTTAGTTTTACATCATATGAATAATAAGTATCCAGTGAGTTTTATATTCATATTTAATGGATGTGAGTATATATTATCATTTTACAAAGATAATGATTTCATGAATATTTACATCATGCAACTATAATATTATAAATTCAGTGTGAGGTTATTAAAATTATTTTATTAAAAAACATGAATTGGTGGACGTAATGATGATATCTCCATAATTTGTGATCGTGGAGTGTACTCCATTGTATATAACTTATGTTTTGATGTAAGATCACTCCCACTTTAGATCTATATTTGGTGGTTTATTCTCAAGTATAATCCGAGTTCTAAGAGATTACACCAGTTCTCTATAGATGAATGAACAAAGATGATATTCCTTATTGAATTCACATTTTAATCATTTCTTATATATTTAATGGTTATGGAGTCTTTGAAACATTTTCTCGTCAATTCTCTCAAACTCATCTAGTCATATCTAATAAATTAGATAAGATCTTATTATAGTCCTTTATCTTTAAGTTTGATGCATCATGATAGATGTATGAATGATTAGACTGGATATTACATTCTTGATATATCATTTTAAACTATATATATCATAAATTAGTGACTTTTCTATCAATATTGTGTTAGGGACACAAAATAATGTAAAGATATTAGTGTTTATAATGTTTTTTATGAAATCTATCTAAAATTCATTGAGGGAAATATGAATGACATATTTGGAGAATAATTTAATGGTAGTAAGGATATACATGAACTGACTGGCTATATATTGGGGAAATATTCCCATAACAATAATTCCTCATTTAAAAAGTGACCAAGTGTATTTTGTAATGTTTGGTAACTCTGGGTGTAGATTACTAAAGGTGGAATGTATTGGACAAGTATGCCACTTCTTTATGAACTACAAGTAATCATTTATTTTTTAGGGAAAAAATCCAATACACATGATTTGATAGAAGAGATTAGATACTAACTGAATGGAGGGGTCTCTCCACATTCAATTCATTATAAGACAATACTGTTGAATCCTTCCTTATAGAGGACTCTCTATAAATTCACATCATTATAGGGGATGAAGTTCACTACCCACCACCAGATCGATTCCTTCATGGATCAAGACAATGTATGAGCCCTAATTTTGAGGTAGTCTATTATAGAAGACACTAACCCAGTCATGGAATCTGTTAGAAATGACATGGGATCATTTTGATCAAGGGTATTATTAAAATCATTGACCTTCTCTATATTATTATTAACAAATAGAGAGACCCCCATGGGGTGTGTAATAAATATTGTTATTTCATCTTGGTCTGGACCCTACAGATTCATTATTACCTTTCATCTTGGAAGTTCTGTGAATGTGGAAAGATATACAGTACTGGATAAGATGAATAATCTATCGTCATCCCTCACACATTATCAATATAGGGGATCACTTCTTCCTTAATGAAATACTCACTACAAATATACTTTATTATCAATATAAAATCCCCATTGATATTTGGGTGGGAAATTTGTATCTTTGGAGATAGATATAATACTATAATGAGGGATTGATATTCTACATCGTTGAGAGTGAATCATTATGATATAAGGAAGGAGTATGGCAGAACTAAATTAGATGGGGGGAGAAGAACAGTCCCCAATCCAACCCAATTATTCTTCATGTTTTCCATCCAACCTCTAGTTTGGATTCTAGTATCACTATAAAACTACATATCCCATATATATGGATTTTCATGTATTAAAAAAACATCCTTTAAACGTATCTCTACGTTCATTAGTGACTTCTCTAAAATATGGTTTATTATGAGGAAATCATCTAATTTCTACCCTTTGGACACTTTTTGAGACATGAAATGTTTGTTAAACTAATATATGATGACTTCCCACCATGATAGATTACTATCTAGCCTCAAGAGACCAAGGATTTAATTGAATGGGACCATACATAAGACAATATAGACATTTTTATGTTATAGTTAATTCCTTATCTTCTTCACAATTAAAATTAGTTCCAGAATAATTTTCATGATATAGGAATATCGACCCTCTAGATCTAAAATGATTTATTTGAGAAAATAGAGGTGTTTCACAGTCCTTGTATCAGTATTATAGGAAATTAGTGTTTTGAGTGATTATACTAGTGTCATTATATAAATTTTTAGAGTTTCCTCTTGTAGTGGTTTAATCTATATCTATTGGTGTAGAATATATATCTTGATATCATCAAAAAATGATTAAAAACATTAACCCCACAGATAAGTGACGAATTTATTTGTATATTTCATTAAGATTAAGAATTTAAAATAAATTTTTTTCTATAAAACATATGATATAGTTCAGATGAAACTAGAGTCCCTATGGCTCTTTGAGGATTGGAGGTGAGGATTTATCGAGTGTTATACATGAATTCTTTAGGTTGACTGCAATACCACGACGAAGTGTACTTTCCCTAAGTTTAACACAAAATCTCATTCAAGGGGTTTTTATTTTGGCCATGTTGTTATATTTTTTTGAAAATTATCTAATGATTAGTATGATGATCATAAGTTTGTTTGTATTTCAGTAGTATATCATCTAGATAACATACTTTTATTTTCCCAAACGGGGAGGGGGGTTACGATATAGTGCATAATGCATTTGGATATTGGGATAACATTATTTAATATAAATTTCACCACATGATATCAATATACCCATTGGAGTTTCCCAAGGAAAGTGGATTCTTCTCTATTAGGGGCCATCTATATATTTTTATAGTTTTAATATCCATCCATAAAAGAAAGGCCACATAAAAAATTGGTTACATGAATTAGTTGTTTTATGATTGGGATAGGGAAGTAACCCTTTGGATTGTGTTGGATAATATCCTATAAATCAATAAAAATCTGTATTTTGTCATTATCCTTATTGATGGGGAGATTATTTACAAGACATTTCAAGTATCAAACTTTATGAATGAAGTTGGCCTTAATGATATTTTTTAAAAAAATTATAATTGGGAATACTGAGTAAGATTATTTTTCTAGGATACCTTATTAAAACTAAAATGGTCATCCAGTAAAACTAATTGGTGGGTAGCCACATTAGGATCATGTCTGAGCTTTTAAATATAGTTCTTGTCTAAAACATCTTGATACGGTTTCAATAAGGAGAAGTATGTATCTTTCTCTTCAAGAGTCACGGTGGAACAAATAAATATAGATAATAGATCCCCCTATATACCAAGATTCATGAATCTACCTTCATCTATGGTAGTGGATAAACCATTTTAATATTCTTTTGGAGAATCTCTAATGACTCATTATTCTAATTTTACAATATTAGGGTAATATTATGGTTCATGATTTTGAGAAATTAATAACGGTAGTGTATATGCTTTGACCTATAAGATTGAATATGGAAATTTTTATCTCATGTGGAAGATAAATAGGTGTCTTTTGATCCAATGGGTATTGATGCACACTCACTGTTAACTGATAAATTTTGGATATTCCCTATTTTCTCTTCACCATCATCAAGGGTGGATAATTCACCAATATTTAGAGATTAATGGGATGATTTCATGGGGATATTATCCATTCTTATAATTAATGAGGATGAATATTTTGATCCTAAAAATTTTGATCTTGGGAATATTTTGATTATAATAATTATGTAGTGAAGATATCATCAGATCTTATAGAGAACATGAGGTCAATTATATTATGTATATAATTGTCTTAATCATGGTTACAACCCCCTCCCACCATATTGAATGATTTTTCTAACGTAACTGATATCATAAGTATGAGGAAAATTTATCATAAATGTGTGCTTTATTTATTATCCTATTTACTAAAATATTTCATAGATATCGAAATATCACATCATTTTTTATTATGGTAAAACATGTTAATTTTTAAGTTCTATCTATGGACTGGTAGGTCCATCCTATGATCCATTGGAAGTATTTATTAAGAAGAAATTCCCTTCCAATTATTTCTTCCCTAACCTTTTTTAATACGATACATCTATATACTGAGCATTGAATGACTCAAATAGGGTATAGTCACTATAAAACAACCCAACATTCCCATCAACAGAGTAATTGAGGAACTAATTGAATAAAAATAGAACTGCTATATAATTTTAATTTCTTGAAATTTGTTGGAAAATGTCTGAGGATATATATTGTAAAAGTTGATTCATATATTAAACCACTAAACAGGGTTTTGAGTTTGATCCTCCCGAGTGGATTGTTTTCTCTAAAATTTAATGTTAATAGAGTTATGTATACCTCATTGTATCTAAACAATAAAATGTTATGGACTGGTATGAGGTTGATCCTAGATCCATTTTCAATCCGAAATCGATGAGTTTCGATATCATCCATAATTTTAAATATAAAAATGTTTCTAACATGAACATGTATGGTTTATTCATGATCTTTATCCATAAATAAAATATTTTAATAAAACTTGGTAGGTCTAGTCTCCATTTGATATACCTTATAAATAGTTACATCTACCTCAACCACATTAGGTCTCAAAAGGGACCCAATTAGAGATTCCATAAGTTCCATGTAGTGGTTTAAATCATGTTTAATATGGAGCTTGGTCAGAACAATGAAAAACTATTTTAGGATGTCATATTTATGGAACAAGTGCATGTTCTTCCTATCCTGGGGATACACTTTGATTTTCATCTTGGAGTTTTCTATTGATTATGATAGATTATTCATCTCGTAATCACAATAAGGGGGAATTTTTAGGTTTTTTGTGTTAGGATGAGTTACACTAATTATTGTCTAGATTGACTAGACAACTACACATATGCAAGTTTATCTTCCCATGTGATGGGATTTGCAGGAGATATGGATGACTTGGGATCTAATCGATGTTCTTATTAGGTCCATTTAAGGTTTTTTCATTGTATTTTGACAATATATATCACCCTTCTAGAAATGGTAAAAAAAATTAGAGGCCCATTTGGACATTATCTTCCATGACCTCCATGTCCTGTATAAACACTTCCCCTTACTCCTATATTGTGGGTGGGGATTTTCTAATTTCTTGTATCTTATTATTCTAACAAGGGGTTCATTATGTAAATCACATTAAAAATTCATGGGATGGTTCTTGTTTCTACATTTGGAGAGATAGTGGTCATTTCAAATTATAGTGGTATGGTACCTGTTTCATCATTTAGTGGGATAGTTCCCATCCTCCCAATAATGGATGCATGATGTTTACAAGAGTATATAATAGATTTGGTGTTGGTGGTGATTCATCCTCCTTTGTCTTATCATATTGAAGAAATTTCTACATGTTTTTAGAATACTCAAGAGATGAAGATATTTTATATACTATTATGGGGGATTGGGATCCCAAATGGTTTGTTCAGTTGGACCATAAACAAGGTGTACCTCCAATTGACTGATTTTGATTTCATCCAATCATTAAATTTTTATGTATGCTTACTTTCATTTTTTATCATTCACCCTATTCAATAGGTAGAGTGGAAGAAATATTTTTTACATATTCCAATATTTTTTCCAATATGAACTACCAAAATTCGATCATCATATAGACTATATTTTTTAAGATAAATAGTCCTTACATGTTATACCCTAGTAATTGATGGTTCGGGTCGTAATTGGGAAATTCATGTCATCTTACATCATCATGATTCCAATGTTATGGTAGTTTAAGGAGATTATTCTCCATAGAAACAATGAAGTACCCAGAAAAATTCTCTTCTCAGAAGGAATAAACATTATTATTTATCTCCTAATATAGCAAGAGCCTCTACTAAATCTTGTCATCCAAATGAGTTCATTGATATGGATAGTTTTTTTCTATATTATTTGATGCCTGATATTGTGTGGTCTTCTATTCATGAATTGGTATTAGTAATAGATGGAGTGTGATGATTCATTTTCTTTATCTATCAATATTCTTTTAGTGTAAGGATGATAGTGGTTAAGACTTGTCCTTGGACTACCAGATAGAATCATGTGGTGATTTTACCATTATTTAACATTCCAAAAATACATTTGGGTATTTTAGGGGAGTCATATGTTTCAGTAGCTCCTCGCATGAAGTTTTTACAAAATCACCACTAGTTGATTCTATGAAATATTCATGTTTAAATAGTACTTTAATCCCTTTCACCCCACTATGATATCTATTACCAACTCATTTTTATATTGAATATATTTTAATAGGTCAAGGATAGTTTTCTACATCATTTTTAAGATGAATTCATAGAGAAAAAATTATTATAAGTCTTCCCTATTAGTAATAGACCCTTTAGTATAATTCTATTCTGAAATAATGTTGTTTCTTTCATGGTTTGGTGATAGAATATGAACTTTAATAATTCTTGTTACTCCAATTTTCCCTTCATTGAACCATCTCAAGACAAGATGTGGGTCAAGTTCTACTCCTAGTATCCCATTCCATTAACTATGGGGAAATGGTATTTCTAAAATCCATTAACGTGGAAGTGGAATCATCCCAATCAAGGTATTCCATTATTTTTGGCTTTATCAGACCATATAACCCTTCCATGGATTATATTATGTCTGTAAGAGACTCAATTAAGTGAACGATATTTAGTGGTAATATCTCCCGAGAGGACACCATAGTGGGAGAAATGAGTGGAGATTGATATGGTTATCTCCCCTAAGCCTGTTTTTTTATAAATAGTTTGGGATATCATAATAATTAATGATTTAAATGGAATTACATGTCCTAGTGGGGAAAGTATTAGTGTACTTCATCCACCAAGTTTATATAAACCAACATCTGAAAAGCATACCCAGTTAAGTGACTAAAATATTCACTTATTGGATGATAGTTTCATTCTGGTAGAACATATAATGGATTATAGGAATTGGACATTTCTTGAGAATTATACATAGTATGAATATTACCTCTTATTAGTTTAATATTTTCTACATCAATAATACCAATTTTCCATTATATTGGATAAATATTTCCTTTATGATGAGGGCTTTTATTTCCTCAAGTGGTGGGTGGGTGTTCTATATAGGAACACATTTCCATTTCTCATTAGAAAAATAATTATATGTATATTGTAGTAGAATATTAAACATAACTCATACATTTTGAGACTACCCCTGGTAAGGTGTATTCCCACCCTCCTCATCGGTGTGAAAAATATCTTAGAGGTCTTTTAACCATGCCCCTATATATCAAATTCAAGCTAAAATTTATTTGAGATTCTTATTCCAATGACATTAAATGATGCATAATATAGAATGGGAATCATTACAACATTTTTCCTCATAGTACAAGGGTATTTATCATCCATAGAATATTTTCTAGAGGTTTACCCTTCTTTAAAATTTTCCGTCAAAGTGGTTTTCTTTATCTTATATCTCTTAATAGGATTTGGAAACCCACCTCTATCAATGGTGACCCTGAAGTAATCTCTAATGTTTTTCACCAAGAACTCAACTATTTATGGAGATGGATCATGCAAGGAAATGAACTCTGATATTTTTTCTACATGAAATTATTTTCCAATCCTAGAGAAAATGAATTTACTTGGAGGAGGGGGATGAGGTGTTAAAAATTTCCCTTACCCTATTGGTTGTTGTTGAATTAGTTATACCACCATAATTTATAATATCCAATATGTGTTTGATAATCTATATAGGGGTGGTGGCGATATAAATCCCCTCATCCCTATAGGAATGGGTTAGTCCTATAACATTAGGAAAGTTGAGGCTATCACGACCATTATTTTTTGGGTCCTTACCTATAAATGGTTCAGAAGTAGTTTCTTTTCTATATATTAGCTTCTCACCAATGGGGGATTCTATATGATTTCTGGATTTTCTTTCCATAAAGTTGGATGCTTTCTTAACATTCTTGGCTTCCTAATGCAGGATTATATCAATGATTTTTCCCAGATATTTTACTATTTCTAGGCCTTATGAGTGGAATTGAACAACATAAAAAATAAAATAAAATGTGTGGAGCATGGGATTGAATTTTTTTTATAGAAGTTAATAAATTAAAAAATGTGCATCCTAATGAACTAGATTATCATGTAAATAAGCCATTGTGTAATACGTTATATTCTCCCCAACCAAAAATATGGAAATTGGGTGAAGAATCCACAATATTTTTGGGTGAAAATTCATACTCAGGAAAAGAGACTATTGGATGTCCCAATATTTCTTTCCAAACAATTGATTCCATACTGACGATATAGTTTCCAAGTATATTTTTTAGCATATATCTCTTTATTATTCAATGTGTCTTGTGTATTCCCAATAATATAAATGCTTTTCTTTACATTTTTAAACATTTCCCATATATTGGGGCATAAATAATATTTACATTCATTTTTCAATATAACCAGAATGTAATAATATGAGATGTATATGGGATATAACATCACTGATAAATAAAATTTCTCCAACTTTTTCGACAAAACCATGTTATTCTCCTCATCCTCATGAAGATATTCATTGACGAAATACAACCATAGTGTTTTTTCCTTAAAATTGTTCCATTTAAAATGAGGTTATTCATAATATTATCTATTACATCAAAGAATATGAAGTCTAATGGTTTTGCAATCAATGATCAATGCCTCATACTATACCTCGGTTTGGATGAAATATCCCCAATAATTGAAAGGAAACTTAGTGCAGTGAGCCTCGAACTCTTAGGTACCTCTATAAAAAAGTGGATTATAAAAGATGTTTTGAAATTGGGAAAACATTTTTGTTGAGGAGGGATATCATTGTGTGGAGGAACATCACTATGTATTCCACATGGAGGACATCCATGGTCATATCCTATTTTCCTTTTTGTGGAGGATTTCCACTATGTCTTGACATCCAATTCTTGGGACGGTCTCTATAACTTATTCCATGAGATGGGTCTTCAGTATTTTGACCCACAAATTACATATATAAATATTACATCATTTTTTATGAATATTAATTATATATCACTATGATATATTCCATATGGGTAAAGGTTTAGCTTCTTTAGAAAGAAGGATACATGAAGAACTAGTATATAAAAGATCAACATTATCTACCACTTTGTTCTTCACAACTAGAACCCTTCATAAACGTATCAAACCTAAAAAATTTCTCAATATCATAGGGAAAAGGAAACATATTGAAGGGTGTGATTAGATTCTCAATATGGGTAAAAAAGTTAGATATCAATCAATTATTAAATGTAAGTATATCATGAACATGATGGTTTTAGAACATGATATTAACATTTGAAATTAATACCCAAAAATTCTTATAATAAAAAAGAATTGAATAAATAGTGGTATTTGAAAATACATGAATCATAAAAAAATCATAGAACATGAGAAATGAGATAATTAAATTGAAATAAGTTCATATTTTTAACTCTCTATATTTCTCTCATGTTGTTTTCATGAAAAAAAAACACTCACATATATTTTAATCATTTTTCATTTTAGTGATTTTTAGTATTTTTATTAAATTCAAATTAGTGAATAAAATGGAATCATAAAGTTTCATTAAATCCTTTATTATGGAATGGAATTTTCTCTATCCATATATTAAAGATGTGGAAACATATTATGAGAATCATAGAGGGCATCAAAGTGAGGTGTAAGAGGCTCTATTTGGAGATGATGTTATGTAGCCTGCACCAGCTAGATGGTGCTAGGAAATGGATACCTGATACCTTGGTGATGGTTTACCAAATGTACATTAGGAAAAATATCTACCCATTATCAGATAAATATCTAGATTATGTCTTACCTAGTGATGATTGGTTGTTGTTGAAGTATTTGGACAACTAGTAGCATTAGTTGCCTATAGGCAGTCAACCAGAAACCTAGTGGAGGCCACCAAGAACCCTCTTTCATTGGGATAACTCCAATTATGGTGAACTTATTATGAAAAAATATAACATAAATGTAGCATACCTTGGTTTCATGACACCTGGAGAGTTCCAAAGGACTCCCACCCTTTTTGAGCCTCTAAAAACACTCCCTTAGTTCCTCAAAAGATCAACTTTCACAACAGTTTCCAATAACATGATTTAAAATTATCCACTAATATAAAAACACTATTTCTCAATAATCCTTAGAGAATCCGACATAAAAGATCAATTTCCCCAAGGATCTCTAATCCTTCTTAAAATCCCTCTTTCTCTATTGTATATCCCTACATAATAGAGGTTTTTGATAATTATATAATGATTTTTACTAAGAAAAACATCTCACTCCTCAACTTCCATTTAACAATATTTATAATTATATAAAATTGTGGGATAAGTTAATTAATTATTGACAAAGTGCATGAGGGTTCTCATAAAATAAAATTATAAGGGAAAATTTATTAGTTGCTATTGAGACTATTGTATTTACACTATTTACTATTCAAGTCATGGGGTGGAGATATTGGGTCAGGGATCATGCATTAGAAAAACTCTTTATAAAATATTTTTTCCCAATAATTACTTTTCATCATTGTACCATTTTAAATTTTCTCACATAATTTTATAAGTTCAATTAGGTTATTTTTTCACTTTAATTATTTTATATTCTCTTTATAAATTGTAATCATATTTATCAAATACTACATACACGATTTCTCACACTATTAATTCACATTTGTTTAATTTTGAAATTATTCATTAATTTCAATTTAATATTTTTAAATGGAAATCCCCCTAACACTTTTGGAATTATCTATAACCAGGAATTTGTATCGAAGGATTGATTTTCATATTTTTTAAAACATAAGTGTTTTCAATGTTTTATTTCATTTTTTCAAAAAAATTCTTGTTTCAATGAAATGTTTTATTATAGAATTTAATTATAATTTGCATACTCAAATTTTTTGATGGAATCAATTACTCATACTGGAAGAATCCAATGTTAACTTTCGTTGGTAGTATTTATTAACATGTTGGGAAAATGGAAAGGCATGTTTACTTTATCACAAAGGATTATAAATAAAAATAGACTCCTAAATATATATATATTTTTAATTGAATAACATTTCCTTGGTTTCCTTATATTGTGGTCTTGATAAAAATAAGTTTAATCAAGTTTCCACATGAAAAACTGCTTATGAGAAATAGAGATTATTAGAAGTAACCCATGAAGCCACAAATAAATTAAAGGATAAATGGTTAGACATATTTTTTTTAATATTTTTAATGTCTTAATATATATATATATTGATAAATCTATTTAATGAAATTTTAAGATATTTTCTGACATCTATATTTTTAGAAGGTCCCTCAGTAGTGAATTTTCTATAGAAACCCCCTAAAAGAAAATATTATGAGTGTTACCTAACTCCTGGGCTCCAAATGTGATAGTAATACATGAATCTAAAGATGTGAAAAGTTGGCGAAAAAGGAAATTATTATATCATTAATGACATAATAAATCATGCTAAAATTATAAGGGGAAATGAAGTCCAATGAATCTGAATGAGTGAAAAAAACCATCCCCTTCAAAGCTATTAATTAAGATCAATCCAGATGCGAGGCTTTAGAATATTCCCTTCCTACTAGGACCATTTTCAGACACTTAAAAATCAATAACTTCAATAAGAAATTAAAAAAGTCAAATCAAAAGGTGGAAGTAGAGGTAACGTGATACAAATTTAAAAATAAAGTCTATATAAAACTAAAATTTCCCATCAAAAATAAATATATCATAGAAAAAAAGAAATCCAAAAGGAATATTAATGTCTCCAAAAGGAGTGAAAGTATTGACTCCATGGATTCTATGTCTACATACAAGTAAAGTGAATCAATCCTGATGTTCAGTATGGAACATGTTAATGAATACATCCATGCATTTAATCCATTTCCTATTTACTCCTACTCATCTTCTTCTCCACATTATTTTTATCCTATCTCTGCTTATTATTTTTCCTCCAACCATATAAATTGTGTAGATTTAGAATATTCCCAAAATCAACATGAAAATGGATATCATCAACCCGTTAATTATACATAAAACTCTTAATGAAATATAATCAATTGGAATAGGAAGAAGTTCAACTAAAAAATGATTTTCTCTTAGAGGAAAAGGAAGATCTTTACATAAAGATAAAACATAAAATGAATATTTATTTTTTCAAATCTTCTATTAATGATATCAAAAATTACATTTTCAAAATCACAAAATCTGAATAAAAAGTAACTATAATTTTAGGTTTACAAATTCCTGAAAATGATCTAATCCGATTTGGATATTAAATTTATGAAAACAGCTCTATGAGTTAATTTAGAATTAATTTTTTAAAAGGTTTTTCTAAAGATTTTTTTCAACTACTATAAAAGAATAGGTCATTTAATTTATGAATGTGATCATAAAAATGAACCATCTGGAAGACTAGTGTCATTTCATATCCCTTTAAATATTTCCAAAACTAAATCCTCTTAAAAAATTTTGATTCTGAAATCATTATTTGTTGACATAATAAGACCCAATGTTTTGGTTACCAAAACCATAAATTGTTTAATTTAGTAGTAAAATGTTCATTCAAACAAATCCCAAGAATAAATGTTCTCCTTATTTTCTAGTTTATCAAGACACATGTGGGTAGATCTCGCATAATTCAATCAAATCTTTAAACTTGATGGAGGTCAAATCACCTTTTATGATATTTATAAGTGTAAAATAATCGGTGAAGGTACCGTTTTTTTTATTGATCATAAATTAAAGATGTTTTATTCATAAAAGATGTGAACTACAATTTACTATGTATTTGTCAATTTTGTGACATCTCTTTTAAAATCACTATTATAAATGATTTTTTAATATTTTTAACTCAAATTAAAAACTTTTATTTACCAATTAATCATATTAACATGTTCATACAATTAAATGAAAATCTATTTCTAGATAAAAATCCATTATTTGAATGTATAAGTGACTGAACCGTATCCTTGGCTCTGATACATTGGCTGCTACTACACTCAGCCCCATTTCAAACTTAATCAATATCAACATGTATGAGATCTTTTCCAATTGTATTTCAATTATGAAATAGTTTTTGAATAATGACAATATGGAAAAAAAATAATCTTAATATAAAAATATCACTACATTTTGAAAATATTTTAAGCTAATTCTCACTGAAATTTTTTTCCATAATAAAAATGAATGTATAAAATAAAAAACCAGTAATCTCCTAATTTTTGATGAATTTAAAAAATTCATGTGGAATTATTTTTTATCTTACAAAACATATTTTTTTAAAGAATATATCAAGTTTCCAAAAAATAATATAAATGAAAATGGTTTAAAATTTATTTCAATTATACATGATCATTATATATAACTAAATAAAAATTATTTTAAAGATTTTTTTTCTTCTGAAGAATCTAATAACAATTTTATACTCCTCAACTCCCTTAAAAATGGTTATAGAGATGAAAAATTTAACAATCCAAGAAATCAATCAAACTCTTTTAAATTATTTTTTGTTTCTAAATTATTTTTTCGAAATTGATATAAATATATCATATCATATCAATATTCACATTCTCATTATGATATTTTAAAGAAACCCCCTAATTACCTATGTAAAAATAATATAACTAAGGAGGGATTTTTCAATGACTTTGGTTGCAAATTTTTTCTTATAAACACTAAATAAAATGGTTAAAATTTTTATTCAATATTTGATAGAGTTATATTTATTGGGTACTCAACCTAAGAAAATATTACCATGAACATAACAAAAGGATTAAAATGGTGGAACAATCAATACATGTTGTTATTTATGAAAACATTCCAAAAACACTTCCTTAAAATATTTTCAATCATAATTTTTTAGATTAAATTTGTCAAACAAATAAAGCTAAAGATGAACAAAAATATCCCAAAAATTCTCTTCAACAAGTTTTCAAACTATAAAATACTGTATGATAGGAAATTTCATCAATTATTTACAAGAGGGAACTCATACTCATAAATAATTATTTTATGTGTTTGAAAACCTAGACATTGTCTCTTACCTTGAACCCAGACACCATAATGATTCCCTTAATGATAAAAATTATTTACATTACATGAAATATTATCTTAGTCAATTCAATCTAAATGGGGTATGTATAATCCCGGAAATATTTAATGATCATCATGTTATTGGATATAAATAGGTTTTTTAAATAAACTAGATCACTATGGTATTATCACTAGAAATAAGAATGTTTAGTTACAAAATGTTATAAAAAGATGAAGGAATCGACTATGTTGAACCTGTTTCACCCATTTATCATTTATAAAGAATAAGAATATTTTATGAATTCTCTTATTATCTGAATTTTAAAAACTTTATAATGGATATAAAAATATACTCTCTAAATGGTTTCATTTTTTCAATTGTTTTGGAACGACCACCTAGTTTTTATTATCCCCGTTATCTAAATTCTATTTTTAAAATTAACAAAGTCCTTTATATATTAAAAAAACATTATGATTCATTTGAATGTTTTTAAAATTATCATCTTTGAAATGTTTTTAAAATGGGAATATATGACTTAACACTTATTAAAACACATACCAAGGAATTTTTAACTTATTCGAATTTATGTTGATGATATTATTTTCTAATCTAATAAAGAAAACACAATTTTGAATTTTAAAATTTAATGAAAAGGAAATTTGTATTTATCCCTATGGGAGAAATTGAATTAACTTTTGGTTTTAAAATTTCTCAAAATTACATTGGAATCTTTTTAAACCAATGAAAATACACCAATGAATTTCTTAAATGATTCACAATGGATCATTCTATGGAAATAAGGAAACCCATGAGTAAAAATTGTATGTTATTGTTGGATAATGATAATAAAATAGTCAACAAAAAACTTTATAAAAGTATGATTGGTATTATACTGATGATAACATAAAAAACCTGGGTA
Source organism: Viscum album (assembly GCA_963277665.1). NCBI lineage: Eukaryota > Viridiplantae > Streptophyta > Magnoliopsida > Santalales > Viscaceae > Viscum > Viscum album. The sequence goes on from OY728125.1 coordinate 2,051,409,380, forward strand.
TACCCTCTGTTTACATATGTTCATACTGATATGCTAAGGAAGAGAGTGTCTTCCATATTTTCTTTAAAGGGGTCTGGGCACATGCAGTGTAGAGCTTTTTTGGTGGAATTACTGCCTACAATGGGTAAGAACATTCTATGGATGATTTCATGGACCACTGGTTCCAAGGATTTCCTGAACAGAACATGGAGAGGAAAGAATGAGATCTTGTGTTAACAGATGGGTTTTGGGGCATTTGGCATTCTCGAAACAGAGCCAGATATGAGGGAGCTTGTATGTCAGGATGATTTATTATCATCAAAACCCGAGGCATGCTTATGGATTTTCTCAGAACGAATGATCAGTTGCAACAGTCCCCCACACTCAGTCCTCTCTAGCTGAGACCTACGGGTGCCACTGGTCCTCTCAATGCTAGAGAATGTCATTGGGTCTAATGGAGGCCTTCCTCCATGGGCCTCAAAATGAATATTGATGGCTCTCCCAGATAGGTCATCTTGTTGGTTGGAGGTGTGGTCCGAGACTCTAGTGGCTCGGTCATCCTGTTGTTCACTACTAATTATGGTAGTGGTCATTCACTCTAGGCAGTGGCTTCAGCCGTGATTTCTGGCCTTAGGATGTACTGTCAACATAATATCCTCATTGATGAAGTGGAAACAGGCTGCACGGTCTTTTTTAAGGCTCTTCATGGAACTGATAATATTCCTTGTTCTATATCATATACTATCAGAAAATTCAAAGGCCTGATGAGTAGCAATATCAAGGTGGTTCACACTTGGTGCGAGGGTAACAAAGTGGCTGATCATCTAGCCTTCATTGCATCCCATAATTCGGTCTTTTTGAGCCCTGAGGGTAGAAATACTCTCAAGGATGGGGGAGAGGAACTTGTGAGAGGGTAATCCCTCAGCTTGCACTATTTAAGACCTCCTTGACTTGTTTTTATTTTTCTTTCTCTTACTGGATTTTTCTACTCTTTATTCCATAAATAAATACTATTGAGATGAGGAAAAAAATTCAAATCTAAAGAAATTTCCTTAGAAATGTGTCTAAAGTATTTTTATTTATTTAAAATCTTCTATGTATCTTGATTTATTTTATCCAAAATGATCTTCTATTGAATTAAATTCATTTTTCTGAAGCTAATTTTGGAGGATTTCAAAAATATATTAAAATTACTCAGGTAACTATTTATCTTCTAGTAAAATCCTTTATCTCATTAAGTAGTAATTAGTGAAATTGAGTTATTATTTCTATAGATGAAGAGAAATCATAGTATTTGGGAGTTATTCACTCAAATTATATGGATGCAACACACTCTCTTGAAATTTAAAAAAACATTTTATTACACCCCTATTTAACGAAATAATAATATAGCCATAAATTTTTATAAAAAAATGTATTAAGAACAATCAAACAAAACATAATTATCTTCATCACCATTTCATAAGATGATGAATCCATGAAATACATATTTTAATAAATTTTATCCCAACGAAATATGAGATTCCAAATATTTTCATCATACCGATAGACATTGATCATTTAAAAAACATTAATCGTGAATTAGGAATGATTTTTACATCACATTCTTTATTTGACCTATGATATTGAGTTCTTTATAAAAAATACCTTTCAGAATATTTTTTTAAATGTTCTTTTAAATAATGAATTTATTTCATTATTTATTTATATTTTTGGACAACAATACCTTTATCTCTCCAATGTTATTATTTAAGAGGATTTATATCTCTTTAATTAAGAAATTTTCTTTTAGAGAAATATTTGATTTTAAATATTAAATAAATATTACTTTTAAAACTACATTCTATTTTTCAAAATATAAAATTCATGATATTCATGTTAAGAAATTTTTATAACCTTTAATTATTATTTTGAAACTATATTTGATACCATAGATATATCTTTAAATCATTTGTTTCAAAATTTTGTCTTCGAAATTCTTTTTTAAAAATTACATATGTATTTATTATTTTATATATTTTTTATCTCACTTAAAGAATATTAATTATGAGTAAAGATAGTTTATATATACTTGTATATAAGAATTTATTAGTTTCTTTTAACAAAATTATAAATTTGACACATCTTTTAAATTTGTTACATCAACTCACATGAAACCCCACTACATGCACTCTAATAGAAGAAATAAATCAACAGAGAAGAATCCATCCTTTGAAAAAAAAATCCATGGAAAAAGTATGTACTAGTTTTATTTTCAAACTTTTTATTTTTATCTATTTTTCTCTTATACATTCTTATTTATCTTTTTTTTCTCTTCAATCATATTATATTTCCCTTTATCTTTATTTTAACTTTGATACCTTCATTCTTTAACTTTTTCCATTGATATTTATTTTTACTTTTTTCCTCTCTCTCTCTTGAATGATCCTATTATATAGGGAGTTTAGAAGTTTATAAGTTTTTAAAATTATATTATTTATTTTTTTATCTTCTATTTTGTTTCCTCCCTCTCTCTAACAAGTATATTATTTTGGGATTTATGGAAATTAGAATGATTATTTAAAATATTGTTCTCTCTTAATCTTTCTTTTCATAATTATTATTTTTTGTTTTCTAAATACCCCTTATGTTTTCCCTCAAAATCATTTTTCATTTTATCACTCCTCTTATTGTTTTCCTCTTTTTTATGTCCTTATATTTTTTATTTCCACTAAGGGAGATAGATGAACTAAAAAGTAAAAGTGAGAAATTGGGGGAAATTTTATAAATTTATTTTTAAAATAGTGGGAGAGTTTATGAAAACTTATCTAAACTAGGGGATTATTTAGAATTCATGTTTATATTTTTTAAAATAAGTATTTATTAGATAACTTCATTATATCATTAAATATAATGTTAATACATTGAATTCTGTATCCATCTCTTTCACTCATGATCTATACTTAATTTTATATTTTCTATTATGTTTTTACGATCATCAAAATGTGGTAGATTATTGTACGTCTATATCTCAGGGTATTTTCATGATAAAAAACATTCATTTATTTTTCTAACATTTTCATTTAAGTGAGTCTAAATATTTCTATTGAATTCATAGTGGAGAATTACATAGTGTATTCAGGTTACATTAAATACTTGATGAATTATTATAATATTTTGTAGTCATCTTTCAAATAATTGTAATCATTTTAGAAGAATCAAAGAAGGCATTGGAGTGAAGTAGAGGAGTCTCAAATAGAAGATGTCGTTGTGACGGGTGTAAAATATATCTGGTATAAGGTAAAATTACCTGGTTCCCTAGTATAATATTTCCTAGTGTATAATAAGACCATCGACTAGCAAGTGCCTCATCTAGTGATGAGTGGTTCAATCTAAAGGCCACCGGCTAGCCAACTGCATGTTGGGGATCGCTAGTGGAAGATTCCCTATTGAATATGTCTCTAATTAGTCCATCGATTACGTAATAGAGGCTACCAGGTATCTAGTGGCATTGGGATTACACAAAAAGTGGTGATTTTATTATTATAAAAACACTATAATTGTGGTTTAGCTCAACTTCATGAAACCCGATAAATTTATGAAGATTCATGTTCCTTTTAATGCCAATTAAAGGTCTCTATTACCACCATGGTAGATAACCTTTCACACAAATTTCTAACCACATGCTCTAAAAATATCCATTTATGGTGAAGGTATGATTTTCTATAATCCTCCAAAGAGATAACTTTAATGTTTGATTACCTCATGTCTAGCCAATATTTATCACAAGTACGTTTCCTCTATTGTATATATTTCCATCATAGATATTTTTGTGAGACATGTAATGTTTTTTCCTAAAGTTATCCTCTATCTCTTAAACAACCTTTAACAAATGGTTCACACTCAGTAAAATTGTGGTATGGGTTACTTGGAAACCGATGAAGCACAAGAGGGTTCTCACAAACCACAATTGTGAGGGATAAGTTCTTGTTCACCATTGAGACCAAGGGATTTATATAGTTGACCTGTTGATACATGGGGTGGAGGAGTTGTGGAACACATAACATTTTATCTTATCCTATTATAAATTCTATTTTCTCTCTATTTAATTTTCAATATTTCAACATTTTCTATTAACTCACATTCTTTCATAATATTTATTTGATCATTTCTATGCTCTAGTACTATAATATTATCCTTCTAAACTAATATGTATGTTATCAACTATCAATTACTTGATTTCTCTCCTTATGATATCAATGTTGTTTAATTTTGAAATTAATCTTATATTTCACAATAAAAAATTTCATGGGAAATTTTCCCCCACTACATAATATCTAATGAATAATCAAGTTATAAAAGAGTGGCATAAAGTGTGACATATTAATAATCATAGAAATATTATATAAAGGAATCCCACTAAGAAATTAATGACACATTATTCTTGGTATAACCACCCTTTTACTTTATTAGGGTTTGGGATAACCTCATGTGTACACTCCTTTAGACACGGGGTAACCTACTATGTGCCCCCTTTTGGGCATGGGATAAGGTATTGTATACACTTTGAACTAGTAAACCATTAATCTTTACAAATTCATTAGAGGGATATAAAAAACACAAAATTCACATAAACATAATCCATTTATATTTATTCAAAAAGATCATGAAAACATTTATCATTACATAAAATATTATATCATGGAAAAGTAAATGAGTTTAATAAATATTTCATCATCATCATCATCATAAGCCATCCAGAAAAAAATAATTATGGTAACATTGTAACATATCCCCATTAAAGAATAAGAAACATCAAAATAGGTACTTATATATTATAATACCTTTAAAATAACTATTAAAATACACTTTCATTTCAAATTATATTATTTAAATCTGTTTTTTTAAATATTAAGTAAAATATTTTGTTTGAAAAGAACTATGGGAAAGTGTAAAGGAAGTTTCAATGAAAAGTGTACCATGATAGAGGGAAATTTCATTTATACTATGTATATTAAAAAAATATTCCTTTCACATTTTCAGTAAATATTCAAAAGTACCCCATTTGGAAAATTAAAATAAGATTCATTTTAAACATTTTTTTAAAAATTTAACATGGATAATATTATTTTTTAAAATTAATAGGAAAATATTAAAACATTATTAAAGGAATTTTAAATAAAATATGGATATGAAATAAAACTACTCATGACAGAAGAGAGAAATAAAATTTATTTTCATTAAAAACATTCTCACAATATCTTGAGTACATAAAGAGTGGAAATTGAAATGAAAAAAATGTAATCTCAAAAATAACCCGAGGAGATAAAAATATCCTAAGATTTTAGAGAGACAGATCCTTTATTTTATTTATCAAAAAAAATTTAGGCCTATGTGAGATACCAATTTGGAAAATAGGGCGTTAAATAGTCCTTTTAGGAAATGTAAACAAATTATAATTATCAGAGTACTAAACTGGTCAATTATGAAAGTAAATAGGGCGGTGGAAAATAAAAAAAAGAACATTATATTTTAATAGTATTTCAAACCACCGAGATCCTACTCTACTCTTCAATATTCTATACTCAGTTTGAATATTGGTATTCAATAAGAAACTAATTTTTTAGTGATTGATAACCAAGTTAATATTGTACATTTTTTTCACTCTTGGTGGTATAACTCATTTACAGATGTACATTCTCCTCACATAGTTGTATAATCCAACTGAATTTTATAGGCATCATAACCCAGGATGTAAATAACTTTATTTGGAGTCACAACCCAACATTCTTTTTGGAATAGCAAGAATAACCTTAGAAGATAGATTTTTTATGGGAAATCATGAAGTGAATCGAAATTAAAAAACAGAAGAATTAAAATATATAACAGTTAAAACCCAAATAAAGTTAATAATAGAAATGGAGGTGATAATGATAAATATTGATGTAGGAAAATTACTTCAATCACTTCAATTGTATATGATGAAATGATAAATTCCTAAATTATTACACCATAGAAACTATAATCATAGGAGGGATTAAATTATTTTAAATTTAGGTATGAATGTAACATTTTTCTATATCTTCATATTGTGTAAACTATTTAAAATTTATTTAATCATGTTCCACCTTGATCATAATCAAATGAATAGTCCTGAATATTTAACTCTACGATCTTCATGAGTATTAAGGATAATCTAAACAACAAATCATATTATTCCACTAGTTAGATAATAATTGACCTTAGGATAATTCCATTTACCAGTAATTTGAATTATCATGATCATTATTATACAATTCTGGTATTCTTTTATTCCTATTTGAAATAACTCTGAAACACATCCAATATGATCGTTAATATAGATATTAATTTTAAAATTAATAAAATAATTAATAATATATCAAATAAAATTGTAGTAAATCAAAAATAAATATATGAGTTTTCTATAAATTTATATAATTGACTCTGTTTTTTATTTTGGATGCATATTAATTTAGCTATATTGCACAATCAGTTTCATGGAAGGTTTTGTTACATAGATTTTATAATGTATATTTTACCATGTTACGGAATGATTTACTACCATCCAGTTTTTACTTCTGCTGTCATTAATGGAGAAGTTATAGTGTCGAAGAAAAGTTTCTACCATCGAAGTAAGGTTCTACAATTGAAGAATCTAAAGTGTTACCACTAGAATAGGGTAAAAGATGCATGTTATTGATAGTATAATTATATGATTATTTTAGTTATGTAGTGTCAATACTAAATGTGTTGTGATATATTCGAGATGAGGTTCCCTTATCTCCAATTATGAGGTGCTATCAATAGACGAAAAAACAGGCACTATACCCATGTAAGAGTAACTTGATAATTGCGTAAAGGTATAATCATGTTTCTATAGGTCATGTAATGGTAAGAATAAATTTATATCACATATACGAGGGTATTTTTCTATTTATTATTTGTAAATCATGCACTGCATAAAATAAAAATAAAATCCATTAATCCTATGTAAACATATTCTGAATATCATGTAAGGGTATATTAGGTTTTCTAATATCCATGTCAGGGAAAACTGACACTCATGTAAGGTTAAATTGATTCTTTCATTAAGGTATCCCACATTTTCTAAATATTTTGTAAAGTTGAGATAATATTAAAGTAACATATATAAGGGTATAAAATTAAATTTAATGACATCTGTAATTGTATTGGAAAATCTACGCAAATTAAAAAGAATCTTTTATTAGGGTATATAAAATATTATAAACATTATATAAGGGTAGAAATAAAGATGTGCAAGGGTAAGAAAAATTCCCTATATACTTTTTAAAATTAAAACAAGAGGTTCATTAGGGTAGATAAAATACTTATAATATTAACTTTAGAAAATGTTTAACAAAGAATAATAATATAAAATAATAATAATAATAAGAAGAATAAGAATAATTTAAATTTAAAAATATTATTTACCTTAATAAATGAGTGGATTTAAAAATAAAAAAAATTATAACAAACCAAATAACCCCTTTTTATAATTAAGAAACCAAACATTTATTTAAATTTAAAACATTTCCCCCATTTTTAAAATTTATCAAAAAGAAAAAATATTATTAAAAAATTTATTCCACTTTAATAATAAAAAAATATGGTCATCCAAAATAAGAACCGCACATGCTTATACTGTTAAAAGAAAATATTAAGAAAATCAAGTAAGGGATAACTCCACCTAAATCCATATTGTTATATCATATATATATTAACATAAAAAATGATAAATATTTATCGACCATAGTTAAAACTTGAATTTCACAAACCTAACAAAATATAATGGTTTTGTAAAGATATTTGTGTCTTGATTTTCTACTAGAAAGAAGTTGAGAACGATATCCCCTTTATAAATCTGACTTATTAAAAAATGAAATCTAAGATCAATATGTCTTGTCCTATAATGTTGTAATAGATTATTATATATCTAAATATAGAATTTTTATCACAATACGTTGTAATTTTTTCTCAATAATCATTAAAATAATATAGATTGTGTTTTATCTAAACACATTGAACACAATAATTTAATGAGAAAGTGTACTCAGCCTTAGCTGTGGAAAACATAACTGAATATTTATTTTTGAAACTACATGATATTGATATTTATCAAGAAGGTGACACATACCTAGCATTCTTTCCATTTCAATTCTAACACCTCTAATATTAGATTCTATATATTATAAAAAATTGAAACACATATTATTAAAGTAAAACAGAACAATTTTAATGTCTCTCTTAACATAGATGATAATTATTTTAACAAATTTTAATGGGAATTTGTCAATACTATATAGATATCTTTCACACATGTAGACTGGAAGCACAATATTAAACCTTGATGTAGTTGAATAAAGAGGGATTACTACCATTCCACTATACATTTTACTATTGGCAGATTTTCCAAATTCATACACATCCAATGTAGAATTGATTCTCATTTGAGTTATCATAGTTTTAAACAATTAAATATAATTTTTTTCAACAAATAATTATCATATTTTCACTGATTTATAAATATTTCATCTTGTCGTTTTAAAAATTTGAGGACCAGGGAAAAAATTTAAATTCACCCATCAAGCTCCTCTAAAATTAAGTTATTAATAATTTCAAAAATTCATTTATAATAATTTAATATATAGATCCAAATACAAAATAGTAAACATATATTTTTTTAATTTATATCTTTAGAAACATTTATTATAATTATATTTTTATTAACTATTCTATTTTTAAAATAATTTGAGAATAAAAATATTATTAGTCTATCAAACCAAGATCATAGAGATTTCTTAAGACCCAAAAAAAATCATTAATTGTTTAAAAACATGATTTGTAAATTTATTATTTTGGAATCGAGAAGGCTGATTACCATACACATTTTCAAAAATAATCCATTTAAAAATGAAATTTTTATATCCATTTGAAACAGTTTAAAATTTTGATAATAAGAAAAATGTTATAGAATCTGAATTCCATTAATTCTATAAATATATGAAAATGAATCTTCAAAATAAATACCTTCTTATAGTAAATATACTTGGGAAACTAGTCTTATCTTTCATCATAAAATATTATGACTCATATATTTTATTTCGAAAAATAAATTTGGTTCCAATGGACTGCATATCGTTAGGATACTCATCCAAATTATTGAATTTATTTATTTAAAAAATGTCAAGTTCATCATAAATATAATTTATCCTATTTGAATCGTGTAATTCTTCTTTAATACTAATAGGCCAAAAATTAACCATAAAAGCAGAAGAAACAAAAAAATTCATAACTAATTTTCTATTTATTAGTCCAAATTCAATATTTATAATTAAATTTTCTAAGGAATGATCTATATGTGTTTTATGATTTATATGATCAAATTGAGAAGGGATTTTCTACCCCTTAATTGATGCATTATCATTTTCAAAATTACTTTCACTGAAATTGAACTTTTTAAATTCATCATCAGAATTATCAGAATATTAATTATTTTTTCATTATTTTCAATGAATTTTACATGAATATATTTCTCTATTGATATGGTTATCTTATTATATAGTATATAATATTTAATATTATTTTAATATAATATAAAAAACATTCAATACTTTTATCATCAAAATTTTCCAAATTATCATTAATATTTAAGATATAAACCTTGCAATAAAAAAAATTAATGTGGTCAATCATAGGTTTCTTTTCTTTAAACCATTCATAAGAATTTTTATTTATTATGTGTATAACATAAAATCTATTTAACACATATACTATATTATTAACTGATCCAACTAAAAAATATTTTAGAAAATTGAATTCTTTTAGAATATTTCTTGAAATTTTTTGAATTCTTCTCTTTTCCTCAATACAACATAGTTTTACTCTGGTTTTCTAAGGAAGGAAAAATTATAGAAGTATCCATTTTCTCACAAAATTTCTCAAAATACGAGTTACAAAATCCTAATACGTTATCACTTAAAATTATGATTTTAAAAGAAAATCTGTATTCTTAATCTGTTTACAAAAAGCCAAAAAATAAGGTTTTACTTTTTTGATATAAGAAATGAGTCCAATTAAATATTCTAAAATCTTCTATAATTATAAAAACATATGTATATAAACCTAAACTAGTAAATCCCATGGGTAAAAATAAATCATTGTGAAGTATTTATAATCATCTTGATGTATTTACATTGATAATAGATATAAATTTCTCTTTGTGTGTTTTCCCATTAGATAAGAGTCACACAAAATACTTATACGCTTTGAATTTTGGATATTCTAGAACCTTCACATTTTTTACAGCATGTACAATTTTTTATGCTGAACATTTCTCAACCTTATATTCTAAATAACATGGTTTTTTTCTGAATGATTGAATCATATTACATTTTTATTGGTTAGTTTTGAAAAATCAATAGATTAGATATTTTCTTTTTCTAGTAACATAAAATAAAACAATATTATCTTTATAAAAAAATATTTATTATTTTACAACATTACACACATTCAATTATCATAAAAATATGAGATAAAAATTAAATTTCATCTTAATCCCTCTATGTAGAGTACTTTAGAAGTTACAATGAATTTGGAAATTCCCACTTCCCCAAAACCTATGGCCTTGCCTTCAGAGATATCAAAGAAAGTGATAGTTCCTCCATCACATGAATTAAAAGATAAATAAGATTTAAATATCACCAGTAATGTGCATGGAACACCATATGTCCATATACCATGTATCTCTGAAAAACATTTGTAATATTTCCTATAAAATATATTAAGCATATAAGTTTTCTAGAACACAATCTATTTTGGGTCCAATTGTGTTAGTGATAATATTTTTAGGCACCCAAAATGATTTGATATATTTTTTTTATTTTAAACTAGGATATATATACTTAAAAATAAAATTATTGTTATGGCCTAATGAATGATAAAATATTAATGAACAATCCAGATTACATATAAAGAATATAACACTTGGAAAATTATCTTAAATTCTTTTAAAAAAGTTTTTTTTGTACATTATAGAAATATATCTATCATAAACAGTGCTAGTTTTATACTTATTATGATTTTTCATAGTCATCATTTTATTAAGATTATCTTTTCCTTAACCAAAAATAGGTAAATATTATTTTAATCCAGTAATTTCACTTTTAATATTTTCAGTTTCTATGGGTTAAATCTAAGAACCTCCTTATTTTAATGTTCAAAAATCATGCATGATATATTTCTAATGACTTTTATGTTTTATGGGAGTAAAATATTTTTTGGATAAATTTTTTATAATTACCTATATTGTGATCTACCATCACCATATAATCTATTTATAATAAGATACCATTAGTTCAAGTAACCTACTGCTCCAATCTATCACTAATCTATGATTATTAGGATATACCATCAAGTTATGTGACTATCATGTGGAGCTACAACCACTATTAAGTAGATATATTGTTAGTGGATGCAACTATCACCTGATGCTACCATCCATTCAATTATTCTAATGCTAGTACAGAAGAGCTATCATTCAGAAGATCTACCTCTAAGAAAAATATACCACTACCATTAGGTTGACCAACCATCAATTGGTGTTGAATTCAGAGAAGTTTCCATAAGAATAGATACTATTTAGAAGAGTTACACTTATGAAACTACCGCCAAGTATCTACCATAGTTTTTCAGAATTAATTTCAAAATTAGTTCTCAAACACCTAGTTTATCCATTTAATACTAGAAATACACATATTGATTTATGAATGGTTATTGTTAACCGATTCCACTTTTTAATTAAATACAAAGTTGGACATTTATAGATCTATTTCTCAGTATGAGGATCCAAATTAATCTATATTTATCCTGTAATAGAAAATTGGATCTGTAAAACTAAATATTCACAAGAAGTATCCTATTGTGTGTATAGAAGTGTGTGACAACCATGGACATAAAAACATAAAATCCTATACACTGGACCAAAAATAAATAAAAATAGTCATAATTGATTAGAAAAACACTACATATAGTCAGACTGAAAACAGAAGGATTTTCCAGAGATCTACAACCCTCAGTTCCTCTTCATTTTCTATAAAACCGATAGATGTTCTTTTCAAAGACAGATTCAAGGATTCATAAACTTTTGAACCTATTTAGATAGAGTGGAAGTATATTTTCTCATCTATAATCTATTGATCATCTTTTTATACATTACATTTGTGTTGTGTTTATAATTACTCTATGTATCTGAAAAACACTTTCTCCTTCACAAAACTAAAAAATTCTTATCACTCTCCCTCATTTATTTCATATGTATTCCCACATAAAACTATGGGTGATTTTATTTGTGAGCTGTACTTGTTTTATACCACATATAACTATGGAATATGAATTTTACTATGACATACTAGTGTGATAATTATTATAAAACCTGATCTTGGTTATGGATCATTTTATTTTATAATAAACTACATTGAAGTGGGAGATTCACAGTGTATGGGAACATGTTTCATCTTGAGGATGAACCCCTTATTTAAATTTTCATGTGACTTATTTGGTTTTTTGGTTTTTCTTAAAATCGAAATAGTTTTTATGTTAAAATTTATTAGGCAATAATTTACAATTATAGTTAACTTAAATTAATGGTTTACGTATTGTGTTTGATTTGAGTAGATTAATATAAAATGTTATATTATTTTCAAAAGTAGTTTAACTATACTGTGATAAAAAATTTGATAAGATTTTACAAAGATTGTATTATTTAATTCTACTATTTTTTCTGTTAGTTTTTATTATATTAGGGAATATTTTTTTTAAAAAATAATGGAAATTTTATTGGAATCTCAATTCACCCCACTAATTATTTACCCATTAGAACTAATATTTGGTATGAATGAAATTTATTAATATTTTTTACTATTATATATCTCTATCTATATATCTAAATTTTCTATTTTATCTAATTTTATATCTTCATAGATAATACAAATATTGAAGTAACTTATACTAATTATCCTTATTATTTTATTGGAAATAATTACACTCAATGGAATACTATAATTAAAATTAATATAGAGATCATGAAGTTTGATATTTTGATAGTTCTTGAGGTTAAATATTAAATACATAAATCCCCTAGAAAAAATTGGAGTGATTCCACTAAGGTTTCCTATGATTGTAACTGTAATGCTATGAATGCTTTGTAATTTTCCTTGGATAATGATGAATTTAACATAATATCATCTTCGTCTATTAATTTTGAACAAGGGATACACTTATTGCTTCTTATAAAGGAACTTTAGTGGTTAATGAGATACATTTAAATACCTATCTTATTAAATGTGATCCTTCCAGGATGAAGTCTGATGAATCCATTTTTTACATGTATCATAGGTTTAATGAATTATTTAATATGATGGACACTCTTGAAAGGACGATTTCTGAAAAGGATCAAGTAATGAAAATTCAAAGATTCCTACTATATTGATAGAGAGGAACCACTATCTAATTAAGGGAATCATGTGACATTAATAGTTATCTGGTGAATGAACTCACTGTAAAACTCATGATTTAGAAAGAGGAACTACAATTGAACAATGATGAAGATGACGTATCTAAACGGAATCAAGTATCCTTTAATACTTCTGATTCAAGACTAATTGAGAAGGTCAAAAGTGAAATTTCATGTGATGATGAATTACCATATGTATGATATAAAAAGATTGTTCATTTAGATATAAATTTGAATAGATTTTACCAAAATAAGATGTTATTCACGAAATAGAACTTTGGATGTATATATTATTAAAAAAGTAACTTTTTGAATGAATAGAAAACGTATAATTTAAAAATTAAATGATCTTCTATGATTTTTAAGGAAAAGGACACATCAATGTAGACTATCCCAAGCTAAAATATAATAAGAATTATAAGAAAAAATAAAAAATATATCAAATGGCTATGAAATCTACATGGAGTGCCTCTAAGTGTAGTTCAATTGTATCCTATTCTAACAGAGAAGAAACAATTGATAGGGGAAATATGAGTTTCATGACAAACACATCTGAGGAATTAAATGATTTTCATCAATCACCTGTACATACATCTATTTCCTTGGATATATAAAATAATACATGAAATAAAACCAAAAATGAAATATTTTATTATTGTAATATGATGGAAGAGACATTCAATAAATTAAAGGATAAATATAAAATTTTATAGAAGTATCAGGATATGTCTGTTCATCTTAAAATTGATCTTACTATATGAAAAGGATAAGAATTCTCGTCTACATAAAGAAAATATTGAACAAAAATATATAATGAGAAAATAAATGTTGATCTGGATAGATTTACCAATAGAAGAAAAATTATAACGTTGATTCTTGAAAAAATACTACTCCTAAATATACTAAAGGGATTGGTTACCAACTTGTATAGAGGAAAATATATAAGAACCAATTTGTAAATAGCTCTAGTTAAGTTATTTATATTAATAGTTCATATTCAATTAGACCGATGAATGTTTTGATTTCTAAAATTATAAGGTATGCACATAGGATAAAAGTAAAACAATTACGGATTCCTGAATCTCTTATTATTGACATATCTAGATCTAAGAAAACATGGGTACTAAAAACATTTCTGGTCTATATCTATTTTAATGGAAACATTCTTAACATGGTCTAGTAAGACCTTATAATATATGGATAGTGGATAGTCTAGAAATATAAATTCGGACAACTCTAACATCAAGGAACCAATCAAATTTGAAGGTGGGCATGTCACTTTTTGTAAAATGCCAAAGGGAAAAATTATTAGACTCAGTAAAATCAGTAAGTCTAGTACTGTTTTAATTTATAAAGTTTTATTATTATTTGGATTAAAATATAAACTATTTAGAATCTCATAATATTGTGATGATGGTTACCATTCTATGTTCTAAAAAAATTCATGAAAAGAAATGTGGATTTGGCGACTAGTAATTGATATATACACAATCTTTGAAATCTAAATAGTAATGTTTTAGTCATGGATCTACCAAAATAATTATTACCAATATAAAAAGTCTATAAAATAGGTTGAAAGGGGTACACGTTTAAAATATATTTCAAAATAAAGAAATATGTTTTAACTTATCACCCTTTAGTGTTGGTTCAAAACATTTTTTTTTTGGATATTTCGGAGTTTCTAGTTTAGTAGGAAAAAATTATTCTTATGTTATAGTGTATTATTATTCAATATATACATGGGTGTTCTTCCTCACTCCTAAAAGTGTTTTTCTTTCCTATTTCTATAAATATTGTAAATATTTAGTGGATATTAGTGTAATTGGACTAAAGGCATTAAAAAGTCATCATGGTCTTGAGTTTGAATATTAGGATTTTGAATTATTATACAAACAACAATGAAATAATAAAAAAATTATGAACCTATGACCCCACAATAGAATTGTGTAATATATATAAGAAATAAAACACTTCAATAAATTTTCTAGAGCATGATCAATGATTATTATTTACCTATTAATTTTTAGGTAGAAGCTATGATCACATCTTTCTATATTATTAATAGAGTTCAAATTATTCCTATTTTAAAGAATACCCAATATGAATTATGGAATATAATAAAAAAAAGTTAATATCCTCAAATATTTTGCTTGAAAAGTCTTTATAATGGATAAAATATATAATTTAGAAAAGTTTTCATTGCAAAACTATGAAGGAATTTTCCTGTGATATTCTACTACCAACAAATCATAGAGTGTATTTAATAAAATGAATAATATTTTAGAAGAATATATACATGTCATGTTTGATAAAACACATCCACATGACCTAAGGACTCTTTAGAAAATCTAGAGGATGAGGTTTCCATTATGAAAATGACTACTAAACCAAGTGACAATTTTTATAGAACTCATGTATAATAATCTCCCAGTTATGAGGAATAGATTGAATCTTAACCTGTAGATGAAAATAAAGTGTCAGACACATATATCTCAAGAAATGTTGAGAATCATAGATATAATCCCATATATGATACTACTGATGACCTGGATAAAGGAACTCATTATATATATTCTCTTAGAAACCAAGTTGAATTTCAGGATTCATTATTACATATTGAACCCAAAACATCATTGACGTAATTAATGATAAGTATTAGGAAATCTAAATAAAAAAAGAGTTAAATCCTTTTGAAAGAAATAAATTCTAGGAACTAATTGAAAGTCCCAAGGACCGCTTAACCATTGGCACTAAATGGGTGTTTAGAAACAAGGTTTATGATTCATACACAATAATTATAAATAAAGATATAATGATTTTACAAGGATATTGTCAAGAATTAGTTATTTATTATGAAAAAGCTTTTATCCAGTTACTATAATTAAAGCCATCATAATTTTTCATCACTATGCAACACATTTCAATTTAAAATTATATTAAATGGATGTTAAGAGTGTATTCTTAATTTGTTATATAGTTGAGGATGATTTTTGTATAACCTCTTAGATTTTAAAACCCTGACTTTTTCAATAATGTTTATAAACTAAAAAAAGCATTATATGGCTTTAAACAAGCTCGTAGAGATTTATATGACAAAATCAACACACTTTTTAATTTAAAAATGTTTTAGTAAAGGAATTTATAACCCTGCATTTTTTATTAAAATAATTTCAATGAATGGATTAGTTGTACAAATATATGTTGATGATATTATTCTTGGATCTTTAAGAAATCATTTGTGTACTGACTTTTCAAAAAAAATGAAAAATATTTGAAATGAGTTTAATATGTTAACGTAAATTATTTCTTAGTTTTTACATTTTTCAAAATAAATATGGAATTATTTTAAATAACAGAAAGTACACTATAGTCTTCTTAAAAAATTTTGTCATGGATAATACTAAAAGCAGTAATACTCCCATAAATACTAACTATAAATTGGATCATGATGAAACTGGGAAACTAGATGATCAAACCACTTAAAGAGGTATGATTTTAATATTACTATAATTCACTAGTTGATGGCTTGATATAATGTTTAGTGTGAGTATGTGGGCCTATTTTCAATCAAACCCAAAAGAGTCTCATTTTCCACATGTGAAAAAATTCCAATTACCTCAAAATCATAATCAACTTAGGATTAAAATATTATAGTTCACAATAAATTGACTTAGCTACATATTCATATAGATATTTTAGTGGTTGAAATTTATATAAAAAAGTACATTTGGAATATTTCACTTTTCAGGAATGTATCTAGTGACATGGTGTAGTAAGAAATAGACCTTTGTTGCATTATCCACTGCCAAAGATGAGTACATAGCTTTAAGAAATTGTTGTTTATATATTCTATGGATAAAACAAACTTTATTATACTCTGGATACTAATTTTTACATTGCCCTATAAATTATGATAATATACGTCCAATAAATATTTGAAAGAATCATGTGTCTCACTCTAAGACAGAATATATTGATATAGGACAACACGTTTAAAGTGATCCTTTTCAAAAAGATGATATAACTCATTAATTCAATGGGATTGAAAATCATCTTACTTACATATTCAAAAATCCTTTTAATTTTGATAGAATGAGATATATCAAACATGAACTTGTGATGATATTTTTTGGTTAATCTTTCATTCCTAGATTTTTTTTATTTTTTTTATAAAACACAATATATATACTAATACAGTTGATCAAATGTTGGTATCTACCAAGGATAATCTACCATTAGTATCTTCCATGGGTGATCTATTATTAGTATAGATATTTAGTCATTCTACTATGATGATAAAAAATTTCCTATTACTGTTTCTAAGCTGTAGTCCATATGTCACTGTGACATAGTACAATTATATGAAATTGTTACTCGATACAATAATGTGATGGTGTTTGTATGAAACCATAAAAAAAATTAAATTTTATTATACCATAATGATTTACCATTATTACATACCATTCAAAGTTCTTCAATTCATATTATCTATAATTAAAAAATTATCAATTTTATTTATTTTTAGTATTCATATTATACTTATTTATTTTATGATTTTTTGTCTTTCAATGAAAATATTTTACATAAAACTATAGTTTGAGAACCCTCTTAAATGAACCACCATTAAACATTTCCTTTTTTCTCTCTTAACTTGAATCTATCCATATTCTACCATTATCCATCAAACTATTGTGAAAATGGTGTGAGTGAATTGTCTTGGTGGATCACCTATTGAGTCATGTACCTCAAAGAAATAAAAATGAGAACTGATTCAACCTATTTTAGAACCAAAGAATCCCCAAATTACATCTCAATATGTTTTCCCCATGAAATAGATAGATGTCGCATTGTTGGATTTCAGTAAGTCACTCTTATCGAGTCTAATCTAGGTTTAGGGATTGTTCGAATAGTTCTTAAGAAATGATCGACCATTATACCCTTGGTATGTTCATGATTTCGATTAGTTTTTAGTGTATATGTTTTGAACAAAAATGGATATTATCAAGAATATAATAAATATAAAAAATAATTTATTTTTTAAGTAATGAGATAGATTCATAAATGTACCCAAAAAGATTTTTAGAAGGACTCTCATGGATCTTTCCCTATTAATTTTGATAAAGTTTTATTTGAGGATTATTTGTTATAGTTAACTGGGATGGTCACTCATAGAAATCTAATAGATTTTGTTCTTTATGGATAGATTAATTTGTTTTTAAAGTTCATACAACACATGTTATATCCTAAGAAGTGTGATTTTAACATAATAAGGTATCAAGAAATGTTTTTCTTATTTCTTATGGAAAGTGAAGATAAGATTAATTTGTATACATATCTGATGGTTCATGTGTTGGATTTAGGAAACCCCTCCTCTATGTCAAAATCTTTGACCTACCATAAGTTCATCAATGCTATGTTTTTAAGAAATAGATCTTGTACCTGAAGGTGAAGATAAAGTGACTAATTTTGGTGGTTTTATCCTAAGTCTGGTAACATGAAAAAGAATGAGGGAAAATTGGAACCCGTGGTTGAAAAATTGGGAAATTGATTATGATAAACTATGTGATAAGTTCAATAAAATATATAATCAATATAGACCTTGAGATATGGTTGACACTATCATGGATATATAATATGTAGTATATTACTCATATGATGAAAAATTTAACGTTAAAGTGGAAGAACTTGCAGCTACAAAAGATGACTCTGTGGATCCTTTAGTGGAAGTGGGTAAGGAACATTATGTGGCTTAGAGCCCTAATAATTATCATAAATCTTCCAGTTAAAATCATTATATTCATAAAATAGAGTGTCTATTGAGATAAACTGGTGAGATATAAAATTATAACGTATTTAATAACGATATTTCTGAAAGTATTTATTCAGATTATTTTTAATGATATGTTTGGCCTTCTTGATTATTTAGAGTAATATGTTGATGTACCTAATGATTACAAGTAGTGTAATCATTATTAGACTTCAACTATATCTAGACAGACTAACATTAGAGAGTTTTATGGAATAACTCATTTAGATATAGCTAGCTAAGAATTTGGGGATAGAGCTACTTCAGTAGGTCAAGCTTCTACATGCCATATTAATCTAATTACATGTGACAAAGATAAGGGTAAATCACCATCTAAGGTGGATAAATCTCCCAGATCAGATAATTTTAGAATGGAGTGCACTGAGTTAGATGATGAAGATAATGACCATGGTGTTCCACTAAATCATGGTGGACCGTCCATTTTGGTTGCGAAGAGTGATCCAAAGGGATCCCTAGTGGATGGGATTGATAAGGATGAGTTTTTGGAAGAATTTTATTAGTGATCCAAATGTGGATATTGGAACTTGGGATTATATTATTCCTATACAGGAGAGGAATCCACCTCCTAAACTTCTCTTTCTCATAATACTAGTTATTTGAAAAAAGATTATATGGATGAATTTAGGGCAAGTTAGTTGTCATATTCTACTGTAAATCTTCAGTCATTGATAATATAAAAAATTAAGCTTAGTTAAGCTGATTTAAGGTTGATAATAATCTTTGTCATTTATTATATACAACATGTAATTTTTTTAATGATATAATGTTTATAAATAGTGAATAAACCATTAGTATAGCAGATGGATTTTATCTTGATCAATATAGAGTACACGAGTTCAAGTTTTACTATGAGTGGAATACCTATTTTGGAGAGGCTGGAATCTTTCTCAACTCCTGGAGCATCATCTTCCGGATCTCCACCTTATTCTTCTTTTTCTTATGTGGATGTTCATATAATACAATCTATATTTAGGAAAAATATGTAAGCTATGATGGGTGATCTCTCTACTTCTCATCTGGATGAGCTTCTCGACATCAAATCTCATGGTGATCACATTTATAATATGGTTAGAGAATTATTAAATGAGCCTATGAGTGATAGAGATAATATCACTAAAGTTATAAAGTATTATCAATCAAGTATTTATAATGATAATGAAATTAATTCTCATTTTAATTTCCTGGGTTAGAATTTGAGAATGTCTCATATGACTACTGTCTTCAAGGAGGAAGTCGCCCAGTTGAAGACCTTGGCTCCCCAACTCATGATATTTATGTAATAGAAGGGTGATTTCTTCATGTAAATGGGGAATGGTGGTCGATTGATCACTCGGTTTGTGGTGTTTATGGAACACATTTTATATACCACCTAGATTTTGGTCGTTGCACCTCCTTCCATCCCTTTTATTGAATCCCTTTCTACATTAATATATGTACCCATTTAGACTACATCGGTTGTGGTTAGTCCTTCTGGACTTACCTCGGATAAAGCTATAAGGAAGCTTCGTAATGTGGAATATTCTAATGTGTTCTGGCCTCCTTCACCTCCATCACCTCCTACTCCTCTTGCTATAAAAGGAAGGGATCCAGCCGATCCTACCTCCAATTAAGATGCAGATGGTTTATTAGAATCTGATTAGGTTTTCATAGGGGATTTTTTTGGCTAGTAATTCCTTTTTTGAAGTAATATTTTGATATATACTAATTAATATTATTTAATATCATCTTTTTTTAATTTTTGATAATCCCAAATAGAATAGTGTTAAATAAAATTTCATATGTGTAGTTATACGACATATTTGATGAGTAATTATAGGGCATAAATAAAATGATATTTGATTAGCTATTAAGAATATTATATACATTATTTCATCTATTAACTATTTACATGATTGTTATGAATTCAATGATTTGTTATCGTAAAAATGCTGCAGATTTTTGGCTTAGTATAAGAACCTCTTTATTTTAATTCTCACAATTCATTAATTTTATTCTTATAATAACATTACTATTTTATTAGAGAAAAACATTCTATTGATAAATTGTGAAAACTGGTTATGTCCAGATAAACTATCACCATCTACCATAAGTTATAATGGGAATCATTTGTTGAAGAAAGATACCACACCAAGCTCCTACTAGTTTAACTCGGTGACTTCCAGGATCAACCTTTAGGTTATGTTACCATCGAGTAGATCTACCACCACTTTGAATTAGAGAAACAGTCAAATAATGCAACCATTAGTTCAATTGTGACACCTTCAGTACAACTGATCAACCATTCGAAAAAGCTACCATCATGGAAAATATACTATTACCATTATGTGGTTTTATTATAATGTGGTGCAACCATCATATAATCTACCTCTATAAGAGCTACTATTTGGAAGAGATACCACTGGTGAAGCTACCTCTATGAAGATACCATAACAATCTAGAATTAATTTCAAAATTAATAATCTAATATTTAGTTTAAGAATTTAATATTGGATAGAAGCATGTGAAAATATGAAGGGTAGTTCTTAAACAACCCTTTCTTGTGGAAAATGTGTTAACATTCTAGATATTTTACTTAGTATGAGGATCCAAATTGTTTTATTATTACCCAACAATGGATACTTGGAACTGGATATCTATAAATTCAAAAGAATCTTTCTCATCTACATATAAAAGTGTGGAACATTCGGGGAAATAGAAACATAGACTCTCAAAATCTAGAGCAAAAATAAATACAAATATATTAAACTGTTTACATGAATATTGGATAAACGCAGACTGAAAATATAAGGATCTTATAGACTTCTATGAAAATAAATTTCTCTAGACTTTCAGTATAACTTGTTGATGTTCCATCCAAATATAGATTTTAGGAATTTTGAACAAATGATTCTATTCGGATTGAGTAGCACTATATTTTATCATCTCTAATATATTTATCTTTCAATTTATGATTTATATTTGATATGTTTTCAAATTTACTTTTTTGTATCTATAAACAATGGTCTCATGTACTAAACCATAGAGTTATTGTCACTTTATCTCATTTCTTTTCATCTGTATTCCCATATACTATTACGGAATATGTAATATGTGACATGTACTAGTTTTATCCCCTGTATAACTATGGAAGAAGCTTTACACATGGACAACCTATTATGATGATATTTGAAAAATAATATCCATGTTTTGGATCAGTTTATTTTATAAAATAAATCATATAAGTGGGTGATTTTTAGGTGGAAGTAATTAAGTTTCATATTGATATTGAACATCTTATTTAAATTAAACTATTCTCTATCAGCTTGTTATATTTTCATTTTCATCGTCATTGTTTTAAGAGTTCGGTATGATTATATTAGTTTCAAAAGATAGAGTATTTTCAAAAGCATCTTAACTAATCTATGATCAAACATTCATGAAGATTTCCCAAAGATAAAGTTATATAATTACACTATTTTTAAATTTATTTTTACTAAATTGGGAGATATATGTGTAAGAATTTATTTTAAAAGGAATTTTCTTGGAAACTCAATTCACACCCTCTTGAGTTTTCCATCAGGACCAACATTCTTATTTTTAATAACTTCCAGAACATCATAGATTTTTCCATTTGAACAAAATCATGTATTTCATTATTTCTTAGAATATTTTTTGAGATTCTTGAATTTATTTCCAATTTCATATAAAACATAAAAAAACTAATTAAAATATTTTTTCGTTATCATTATCAATTCTTTAAAACATATATTCCATTCTTTAATTCTCATATTTAAGATTTATCTGTTCATAATTTGAAACTCATTTCTCTACTACATATCTTAAAGTATATTTTTTTATTTCATGATTAATTTTATTATTTTATAATTGAAATAATCTATAATTAAATCATTCTCAAAATATAATTTTGAATATTTTAATTTTTTTAGTTAAATTGTTAACTTCGATTGCAATATCAGACTCATAACCTAAAACAGAATCAGAAATATTTCTAAACTAATTCCTTATTGTTACCGTAAAGTATACATTGGATGATTATTTTCCACTCTTGGAATCATCACAACTGATGTATAACTCTTCAGTGAAACTATATCCATCATTATAGTCATGTTTTAGATTTTTCTTGTGATGCATGTATTTCCCCTATTATTTCAAACATGGTCAAAATAATTTGATATGTTCATTTTTCATTCACTCATAGAATATTTATTTTTGAATAATTTTAATCACTATTGTTACCTCTCATAATTCCCTTTCTATAATCCTTTTGATGATATTCTCTGGGACACTTCTTTGAACATATCTTTCTTTTCATGTACTCATAACTCCCATTAGTAAAATTTTCTATTTTATATTACTTGAATTTATACAACATAGAATCCAAAGAAGTCGAATAAAATTTATATTATATTTTAGTTATATACCATTATAATTTTCATGTTCTTCACCTATATCATTATTCAACTCCATATCCTATTGAATAAGTGATCTTATCAGCTCATCCACTGAATACTTAACGAAATTATTACTTTATTCAATCACATCATTCTTTGATTGGAGCCTTTTTAGTAGGAATTTAATTAAAATTTACATTAAAACTTTATTATTTATGTTTTCCCCAAGTACAACCTTGTTATTTAAAATTTAAATAATATTTTCATATGTCTCACTGATTCTATCTTGATCAGTCATTATGGAATCCTGAAACCCATCTCTATAATTCCCCTACATGGTTCTCTATAACTTATCATTTCCTTGGTGAGTGAATTTCAATGTTCTCTAATAGTTATATATAGTTATACATAATGGAATATAGACCCACATATTTCTACCTAAATAATAATACACGTGATACATAACATTTTATTTTAGAATTCATTTTGTAGCATTATTTCTAGTTAGAGTTTCTAAATACATCTTATGAAATTTATAAGTTTATGACCTGATAGCCAAAAATTCAAGACCTATATTTTTTAGAAATACCTTCATCCAATACTTCCAGTATATATAATCTATTCAATTGAAATTATGTTCTCTAATTGGATTTAATATCTCGAATTCCTAACTTTCTATAATAATTCAGTTGATCTTTCCATATACCTTTTGGTCTAGGATAATGGTTTATAAAAAATAGAATAAAACATTAATCAATAAACAACTACTTAAAAGGTTAAACACTCTACTAAAGGTAGTTATATCCATGTGATATTGAATGATGTACTATAGGGGGAATGAATAATCCTTTTAAAAAAATATAACAAATTGTAATTATCATATTAATAAATAATTAAATGATGAAAATAAATAGTCCAGTGGAAATTAAAACAAAGAGAAAATGTCATTTTTATAGTAGTTCAGATCATTGAGATACTACCCTACTCTTAAATCTTCTCTACATGGTGAGAAAAATACTATTTACTAAGAAAATATCTTTTTTAAAGAGTGATAACCTACGTACATGCGAAACTTTTTCTCACCTGGTGGTAAAACCCAATTATAAATGTATGTTGTTATAACCTTATAGTATAACCCAAATTACATTTATAGGATTCATAACCCATGAATAACATTACTCTTTTTTATGAGTAAAACTTGAACATCCTTTTGGAATATGAGGGATAACCTAGGAACACAAATTTTGGATGGGAAAAGATTAAACTAGATCCAAAGGCAAAAATAAAATAATGAAAAGATAATTTAGTGAAGAAATTAAATTAACAATATTAGTGGACCAGGTGAAGATGAATATCAATATTGGTCAAGAAATTTCATCATGTTAGTAGTAGATGATAAAATGATAAAGTCTTCCATGGTCTCACCAATTAAGTAATAGTCATCGCAAAGACTTAATAGTTCATAAATATTTTATGAATAACAAATATTTATATTTTGTTCTATTTAATAAATAGTGTTGATGTCACGAACCTTCCTAGGGGCAAGTTCCATGATTACCCCATCATAGGGGTCTCAATGCAACAGACGACACGTCAGTCGGACGCTCGGTCTGTGAGTTACTAGCCTTTTCGTCCCAGGGCCCCGGTTGGTTTCGTTTGCGAACCAACCCGACTGTATCTCAACTGTACCCCGAACACTCATATGGTATTCTCATAGGGACCGTTTCTCAATGTGATCACCAACACCGCTGACGGTTCGTCAAACGAACGTCTGGTCTTAAAGTTATCAGCTTTTCGGTTCGAGGGGCCCGGTTGGATTTCGGGTACAAACCAACATGGCCACTATCCAACTGCAACAAAAACTCAGGTGAAGCATTCCAAATATTTTGTCTCATCAAGATGAATCCAACAACGTTGACGGCATGTCAATCAGACGTCCGGAACTCACGACATAAGAGTTTCCGCTCCGAGGGCCCGGTTGGTTTTGTGTTCAAACCAACACGGCCGAACCCAAAGTTCTCAAAAACTTGAGTGTAAAATACCAAAATGAACGTCTCAATCCAAGGATCGCAACCCAGCTGACAGTGCATCGATCGGAGGTCTGCAGCCCAAGTTATGGGCAAAAGACCGTGAGAGGTCCGGTATTAGGGGGTACTGGGCTGGGTCGGACAGGGCTCGGTACCCCCTGGGTCGGCCCGAACTGGGTCGACCTGACCCGGGTCCAGGTCCGGCCGCTTGGACGCGGCCCGGCCCGGCTGGTACAGCCCGGCCCGGCCTGAGCGTGGCCCGGCCCGGCCCGGCTTGGGCGGTCCGGCCTGGCAGCCCGGCCTGGGCGCGCTCGGCCTGGCCCGGTGGCCAGGAGGATCGTCCGTAACGGCCGAGCGGTGAAGGGGGGCGCTTTTCCCCCCGCGTAGTGAAGCCGCGACCCCCATGTGGGGGGTCTCACCTGCTGGACAACCTGGGGGTTACGAACCCCCGGTTTTCCCCTGACCGGCCGGCCCTCTTTGGCCGGCCGGCTGCTGCCGCCACAGGACCGGCATGGGCTGGTCCCCCTGCTCCGACGCCGGCAGCCCGGAACCGGCCGCCGGTCCCTACTCCGCCGCGGCCTCAACCACGGCCTTGGTCGGTCCAGTGCGGTGCAACGACGTCGTGCCCCTCCGCCCCGGACCCGCTCCGGCCGCGGTGCTTTTGTGATTCTTCGGCGCGGCGCGACGGCACCGCGGTTTAGTTCGTCTTCAATGGAGCGGCTCGACGACACCACACTTCTCCGTCCTTCCTTTAATATTTTTCGTGCGGTGCTTGGCACCATGCCACCGTACACGTGCCGCAACAAAATCAAACCAACAAGGGGGAGGAGGGTCGGCCGTGTTTGTGCGGTCTGACCTCCTCCCTTTATTGCGATATCAGGTGGCTCAAATTGAAAAGTAGGAAAAAAATATAATTAATCATGAACAAAAAAATAAAATGAACCCCTACCTCGAGCATAGTCATCGAACGAGGTTGTCACGGAAAGGGACGTCATGGAATTGATCGCCGCGGAAGAAGGCGGATCGTCATGTCGTGGAGGAACGGTGTCTCCCTTCATTTGACGCGAAATGAAAGAGGTGATGCGTGTCGGGCCTTCGATCTCTGAGGAAGGCGTCTCTCACCATCGTCCGTCGTCGAAGGTCGGTGTTCTTCGCGTTCTTCGTCGGGGAAGAACAACTTCAAGAACTTAAGAGAATTCTCCCAAGCCTCTCACAACCCAACAACCCTTAATAATATAAGAGTTGTCTTATTTTATTTCTCAAGCCATACGTTTGAAATTCAAAAACTAAACAATCAATTAAAATGAATTAATTGCAACTACTTAACCATCCAAATTAATTGAGGTGTTTCATAAATAGAAAAGGCAAGGGTTGACTTCTACTTAATAGGGGTATGGGTGCGTTACATTATTAAAGGAAGGGGTTTAGGAAGAAAATAAATGGTGGGGCTCGTGTGGGACCCACCTCACAAATATCTTACCTTGTGGGTAGGATATTGTTGGTCTCACTCCAATCACTTAGCATAGGTTAAGTAACTTTAAGTAAAATAAAAATTGGTCGCACCATTTTTATTTTATTCCATTACTTAACCCCAAAATGTAAAAACCACACCCGAGCAAATGCAACTCTGGAAATGGTGTTTTTAAGAAATTACCAGCGCTGAAAGTTCATCGGTACCCTCATATTTAAATTCTTAGAACCGGTTTTAATGTTAGAAAAACCCGATCATTCGTTCACTGATCCTACCAGAGCCTATCTTCGGAAATTAATTTCGTGCAGACCAGGCCTCGGAATCAGGCGCCGTCAGAAACTGCATTCTTCTAATATCCCAAAGAAAATTTATAAAAAAATTTCCTTGAATTTTACGGGTCTTTACATTACTCCCATCTCAGGGATTTAGGTCCTCGTAAAGCTTTAACACAAACTAGAGAAACAAAAGTGGTACTGAGCACGCACCTGAGCCTTCCGCTCCAATGTGCTCACCTAGAGGATCCCATACTACCAGAGAAAGCGCACACAAGGAATCGACAATCCTCGTAGGATCTACTTTTTTCGATCCTCAACCTCTACTAGAACCCCGCAAAAGTCACCCCATCACCAATGTCCAATTCCCCATGGTCGATGACAAGCGTCGGGTCAAGCACATATCTCCTCAGTTGAGATATGTGGAAGTCATCGTGCACCTGGTGAAACTGAGGTGGATGGGTCAAGTGGTAAACCACCGCGCCTACCCAGCTGAGGACCTAAAAAGGTCCACTGAACCTCGGATATTACTTGCCGCCTCAGCCACATATCCATAAACCTCATCGAGGTGAGACCCGTATAAGGACGTGGTCATCATCCTTTAACTCTAGAGGCTTCCTGTAAACTCTGTGCAGTCTCATCTACTGTGATCCATAGGCGATCACTGCCCACTCCTACATCAGAACACACCAGAGTCCGGTCCCTAATGCATCGCAGTGAACTCTATAACCAACGCCCACAGGTTGGGCGCACCGGTCAACCCAACTCTTGAAATCTCTGCTAGAAGTGGTGCATCAACTCTGGAGAATTCTTGCACAAAGGTAAGTTTGGCCATCTCCTGAGTGATCGAATGCACCCTCTTATTCATGATTCCATCCTGTGCTGCCTGGGTTTTCCTTTTCTCCGACCAAGGAAAACCCCATCCTAATTTTGTAGATAAACCACAACCTTTTTCATAATAAAGTCAATTCGTGTATGAACTGTGGATCCAATCCATACTCGGACCAACATCGTAAGGCCTCGACGCTGCCACCAAGAGATTACAACCGAAACTCTTGCCTCGTGGGTCAGATCACACTATTGGCGTACGTGTGATTATCAAGTCTCCTCCCAAGGTATCTCCAGACATGAGGGTCAAGTCAACAGCTTAACCAGAAACTCTAGGTCTGGGACAAGATTCGTGGAAGGAAGGAATGATTTGTATCAACGTCTGTTACTACGGTAGCTTGTAGTGGACACAGACTATCCGTCAAATCATTATTAGAGCCATTGGGTCACTCTCCTTGACCACATGCAGCTACTCTTCTTCCCTGACCTCTAGATCCCTGAGCGTGGAGGGAACAACAAGGGCGGGTGGTTGTAACATGTTGATATGTACACCACCTCATGCTACTCTCCTAACTCTTCATCCACGTCTGCTACTCTGCAGATTCATCTATCCTTAACATTTCTTCTTTTTGAAACATTCGCATGCCCAAGCCTCTAAGACTGACTCCAGTTCGCAGCTTCCCACTGTTAACATTCACTGGCTAAAACCGATCAGCGAAAGAACATTCAACCACAAAGGTTCTTTCTAGAACCCTAACATAAGTAGGAATTCTTAGAGAAAAGAGTGCTTACTCGGATATCCTTTAAACACACCTTGATCTGAGGTCCGAGCTCTAAATCACTGATCATATCGTCATTGGGGCCCGTGCCGTGACTACCCCAAGCCCGCCTTCCATAGGCCAGGGGCTAGCGACTAGCACCAAAGGCGTAAATTCTGATAACTGGGAAGGCATTGCCTTTATAAAAGTAAACAAAACACTACAGAGTACAA
This sequence comes from Viscum album, assembly GCA_963277665.1. NCBI lineage: Eukaryota > Viridiplantae > Streptophyta > Magnoliopsida > Santalales > Viscaceae > Viscum > Viscum album. The sequence goes on from OY728125.1 coordinate 2,051,438,697, forward strand.
GCGGAAGTAAAACACTAAGTACAAAAAGGAAGTACTGAAAAGTAAATGGGGCAGAATACAAAACCAATCAAAAGTACAGGTACAAATGAAAGAAAGTACAACAAAGACAAGCAGCTGGAAGAAGATAGAATCAGCTCTTGGGTCGTCCTCCTCGGATCCTATCTGAAGGGTAGGTACAGATAGCGCAGCTCCGGGATTGTCCACCACGGATCCTACCTGGAGGGTAGGTAAAGATAGCCTCCACAACGCTCTCGCCTGTCAACCTCCTCCGAGTGTCAACTCGTCGGGAAGTCCACCACCAGATACTGTCTCATCGTGAGGTCAACATATGGGTGCCATCCAGTCCTTGAACACTCGGCCTATGTCTATGCTTCTCGTCGTCTGCAACCAACAAAACGAGGTTCGGCCATATCCCGTTGAGGGGTGAGTATAACGATACTCAGTAGGGACCCTGAGACCCTCAAGGTCTCACAAAATCCAACAACGATAACCACAAGGAAGATCTGAATAGATAACCTCTACTTAGGTATATGCCCATACATATACCCAAGTTATCATGTAACCCATCTCAATCATGAGGAAACACAAAGACTATAAAATCAACGGATAACCACTACCCAAGTATATTCCCATACATATACCTCAGTTATCAAGTGACCCATCTCAATCATGAGGTAAACACAATGGTCATAGAATCAGATCCACCAAGATTTTAAATCATGATGTCGAAACCACAGCTGCTGGAGAACTCCTCCTCTATCAAGTACATTGGGTCGGCCACTACAACCAAGTGCACCCCACTAACCTTGGACTGTTTTAGTACTCCATATGTCGAGTACTGTGGGCCTGCTACTATAACCAAGCGCTTCTCACCATGGGTATGCCGCTACAACCAAGCACTCCACCTCATAGGCTCTAGAGGTACTCCTTATGTTGAGTACCGCGGGTCTGCCTCTATAACCAAGCGCTCCTCCGCCGTGGGTCTGCCGGTACAACCAAGCGCTCCCCCTCATAGCCTCTAGAGGTACTCCTTCTGTTGAGTACCGCGGGTCTGCCGCTACTACCAAGTGCTCCTCCGCTGTGGGTCTGCCGCTACAACCATGTGCTCCCCAATGGGCTATCTGAAACACACTAAATCGATAGATCAGCAGTTGTCAAGTCTCAGCCAGCTACTAGGTCTCTACACACTATAATCTTGTCACCGGGAGGGTCCGCTCCATGAGCTACTGGTCAATACTCCAAGTATCAAGAAGTTCCATGAATAAGTATCTCAAAGGACCACCTCGTCATAGGGGTCTCAACGCAATAGACGGCGCGTCAGTCGGACGCCCAGTCTGTGAGTTACTAGCCTTTTCATCCCAGGGGCCCGGTTGGTTTCGTGTGCGAACCAACCCGACCATATCTCGACTGTACCCCGAACTCTCAACCACCTCCTCAAGACAGTTATCAGCTACCTGTGAGTCGGCTCAACTCAGAACTTGAGGGAATCTAATATTAGAACACGTGTAAGGAAGTAATCCTACAAGTGTCACATACCGGCACCACCGGTTGTAACTGCAGACCAACATGTAGTGATGTATAGCTGAGACACTACTCGAAGGCACTATCTCAGGAATCGGTCCATGTACCGAAGCCTCATCGCTATGCGGACCATCCTCATGGTCACTCACTGGAAAACACTAGTAGCAAAGTCCACCATCCACTCTACTGATGTCTCAGCTAGGTGGAAAACTCTGGCAATCACCTCCAGCCAGTGCTCTGATGTCTGGGAATCTGCCTCGCCTCATAAACTCAGAGGCTGCTGCTGCTAGAAATTGTGCAATGTGCTCTGCCAGCGTGCACAGTTCGCTAGTAAGGCTGGTGGAATCTACTGCCCAACAGGTGGTGGTGCTGCTGGTACACCACACGAGGGTGCCAACATAGTAAAAAGGGCCCCGCATCAGAGCCTTTCCTCTTGGTGGGCTATCATCGATTACTCTCTCGGAACTCTAACTGACTGTCTGCGGGGAGACATCCTGAACAGATGTGACACGGTCAACGATTTATTCATGGTGAGATGACCTAGTTTGAGCTGACTTTTAAACTTTGGAAACACACACGCAATCAGTTTTTCCGTGTACAAAGTCGGAAATCTGTAGTCAGGGTCTTGGTGTACGGATATGTCGGCCGCCGCACCAACACTGGACTCCCTGAACTGAAGACCACACTCAGTACCCTTAACACTATTGCTTCACATAGAAAAATATCAGAGTCCTTAGTTCTGTGGTAGAACTGAACTCCTCTGATACCAATTTGTCACGACCTGTCCTCGGGGCCCGTGTCATGACTACCCTGTCATAGGGGTCTCAACGCAACAGACAGCGCGTCAGTCGGACTCTCGGTCTGTGAGTTACTAGCCTTTTTGTCCCAGGGTCCCGGTTGGTTTCGTGTGCGAACCAACCCAACCGTATCTCGACGGTACCCCAAACTCTCATAGGGTATTCTTATAGGGACCATTTCTCAACGTGATCAACAACGCCGCTGACGGATCGTCAAACGGACGTCCGGTATGAAAGTTATCAGCTTTTCTGTTCCAGGGGCCCGGTTGGATTTCGGGTACAATCCAACCTGGACACTATCCAACTGAAACCAAAACTCAGGCGAAGCATGCCAAAAGTTACGTCTCATCAAGATGAATCCAAAAAAGTCTACGGCACATCAATCGGACATCCGGAACTCACGATATAAGCTTTTTCGCTCCGAGGGCCCGGTTGGTTTTCCTGTTCGAACCAACTCGGCCGAACCCAAAGTTCTCCGAACCTTGAGTGTAATATACCGAAACGACCATCTCGATCCAAGGATCGCATATCAGTTGAGAGTGCGTCGATCAGAGGTCCGAAACCCAATTTATTGGCAAAAGACCGTGAGAGGTCCGGTATTAGGGGGTTCGGGCCCGGTCTGACCCAGCCCGGTTCCCCCTGGGTCGGCCCGAACCGAGTCTACCCGACCCGGGTCCGGGTCCGGCCGCTTGGGTACGGACCGGCCTGGCTAGTATGGCCCAGCCCGGCCTGGGCGAGCTCCGCCTAGCCAGGTGGCCAGGCGGCTCGGCCGCAACAGTCGAGCGGTGAAGGGGGGGCGCGTTGCCCCCCGCGTAGTAAAGTCGCATCCCCCATGTGGGGGGCCGCACCTGCTAGCCAACTGAGGGGTTACGAACCCCTGGTTTTCCCCTGACCGGTCGGCCCACTCTGGTCGGCCGGATGCTTCCGCCACGGGACCGGCATAGGCCGGTCCCCCAGCTCTGACGTCGGCGGCTCGGAACCGGCCGCCGGTCCCTGCTCCGCCGCGGCCTCAGCCACAGTCTTGGTCCGTCCGGCGCGGCGCCACGGCGCCGTGCCCCTCTTCCGTGGCCCTGCTCCGGTCGTGGTGCTTTTTTGATTCTTCGGCGCAGTGCAACGGCACCGCGGTTTAGTTCATCTTCAAGGGGGCGGCGTGACGGTGATGCGCTTATCCGTCCTTCCTTTAATATTTTCCGTGCGGCACTTCGGCACTGCGCCGCCGTACACGCGCCGCAACAAAATCAAACCAACAAGGGGGAGGAGGGTCGGCCATGTTCGTGTGGTTCGACCTCCTCCCTTTATTGCTATATCAGGCAGCTCAAATTGAAAAGGAGGAAATGAAGGAAGTAATCACGAACAAACAAATAAAATGAACCCCTACCTCGAACGTAGTCGTCGAACGAGGTTGTCGCGGAAAGGGACATCGCGGAATTGATCGCCGCAGAAGAAGGCGGATCGTCTAGTCGCGGAGGAATAGTGTATCCCATACTTTGACGCAGAAAGAACGAGGTGATGCACGTCGGGTCGTCGATCTCTGAGGAAGGCGTCTCTCACCGTCGTCCGTCGTCGGAGGTCGGTGTTCTTCGCGTTCTTCGTCAAGGAGAATGAACTTCTAGAACATGATCGAATTCTCCCAAGCCTCTCACAACCCAAAAACCCTTAATAAAATAAGGGTTATCTTATTTTATTTCTCAAGCCATGCATTTGAAATTCAAAAATGAAAAAATCAATTAAAATGAATTAATTTCAACGTTTTAACCGTCCAAATTAATTGAGGCATTTCATAAACAGAAAACGCAAGGGTTGACTTCAACTTAATAGGGGTGCGGGTGTGTTACTTTATTAAGGGAGGGGGTTTAGGAAGAAAAGAAATGGTGGGGCTCGTGTGGGACACACCTCACAAATATCCTACCTTGTGGGTAGGATATTGTGGGTCCCACTCTAATCACTTAGCTTATGTTAAGCAGCTTTAAGTAAAATAAAAATTGGTCGCACCATTTTTATTTTATTACGTTACTTAACCCCAAAACTTAAAAACCACACCTGAGAAAACAAAACTCCAGAAATGGTGTTTCTAAGAAATTACCAGCACTGTGAGTTCATCAGTGCCCTCAGATTTCAATTCCGAGCACCGGTTTTGAAGTTAGAAAAACCCACTCATTCATTCACTGAATGTACCCGAGCCTAACTTCGGAAATTAATTCCGGGCCCACCAGGCCTCGGAATCAGGTGCCATCAGAAACTGCATTCTTGTAATATCCCAAATAAAATTAATAAAAAATTTCCCTTGAATTTTACGAGTCTTTCAGTTGATTATATTTAATAATGTTCCCCCTTGGTTGCATTTCAATGAATATTCCTACATCATTAACTTCAATATCTTCCTGTGTATGAAGGAGTATATAAATAATCAACCATAATATTCTGGGGTTCCAAAAATAATAGAACTCAAAATATTATCATTAACCTATAATTTATATTATTGTGATCATTATCTAGGAATTTTTTCACTATTTTATTCATCCATGATATGACTTTTAAACACATCCAATATAATAATTTAAAAAAATATGAAATTTACCATTATTAAAATAGTTATGAATATATAAATTTATATTTTACTAAATCAAAAAATTAAATCCTATTTTTCCATGACTTTAAGTAATATTATATGTGATTTATTATGGATATTTAGTAACATGAACATGTTGAAAATTCAGTTACATAGTAGGTTTGGTTACATAGAGTTAGATATATATATTTTACTATGTGAAGTAAATCATTTCTACAATTTTGGTCCTGATTCCACTTCTATGAATAGAGTACTTACAATATCGAAGTGAAGATTCTGAAATTTGAGATAAGTACTACTGTTGAAAAATAAAATTTTATACTACAAGAACTAGGGAGTTGATACATAATAATGTTTGTATAAGGATATTATACAGTTATTTATGTGATTCTCTGCCAAGATGTGTTCTGATTTTATGGAGATGAGGCATTGCAAATGTTAGTTATGTGTTAATACCAGTAGAAGATGAACTAGATGATATACCCATGTAAATGAAACCTAATACCTACATAATGTAATATCTGAGTTTGCACAACTCAAATAAGGATAACAAGAAAGAAATATGATATGCATAAGGGTAACTTTGTGTTTTTTGTATAGGTAAATTATGTAATGTGTGAAGATAATGTGAAATTATTTAAGCCAGTGTAAAGCTATTCTGAATCTCACATGAGTGTAGTTTGGATTCTCTAATACCCATGTAAGGGTAAAATGATATTTATTTAATGTAATTTTATTCTTGAATAAGGGTAATCTACTGTATTTATGGCTAGCATAAAGTTAATATGAAGTTTAAGAAACATATAAAATGGTGAAAAAATTAAAATACTTGAATAAAGGTATAAGATAACTTACATAAAGTTAAGGTAAGCTTTAATACTTATACTTCAAATATTATAAATTTCACAAAATGGTAGAAATAAATCTATATAATGGTAACCTATATTTTTAAATACCATGTAAAATTAAAATAAAAGTTTTGTCAGGGTAAATAATATACTTAGAAAATCATATTTTCAAAAGGATTATCCAAAAGTAATAGTGTAGAATTATAATAATAATATTAAATAATATTTAACACATATATTTACAAAATAATTAAGAGGTGTTGAAAATAATAATCAAAATTATAAACCATCTCTAAACACTAACAAATATTAGCATAAATAATCCTAGTAAAAAGTGATATTGTAATATAAAACCCATACTACTTTGAAAAGTTTTAATTAATAACCACCAAGAAATAAATAAATTTGAATTAAACACTAAATACTATAAATAATATGTATATACATGATATAAAATATCTATTTTAATTTACATGCAATTGTAGGACCCCAGGATTCCCTGAGAGGGGAGGGGTAAATCAGGGGGTCAACTTTTTATTTTAAAGTATCTGATCTTATTCCCACATTCGTAAAAACGTGGTAAACCTATATGATAGATGTGAAAAAAAATTAAACAATCACATGTAAAGGGACCACATAACACTTTTACTTGGTTTACCACAAAGGGATGTGTCCAAGGAGAATATGCCGATAGTGTGTCGTTCATACCAAAAACCACTAATCTTAACTAGTTGTGGAGTACATGAGTTCGGACACAACCACTCGGTTCTAAGAACATTACCTTTACATTAATTTATGGATAACTGACTACATCCCTCATAACACTTCTGTCGACTCCCCCTACTACCTCCCATGTGAGAATTCTTACTTACTTTATTGACATGAGGGTATCTTAAACAAATTTACATTGTTGTATTTGTCTCATTTCTACACGAGACACTGCTTGCATCAATGTCCGGAATTGAAGCACTTGAAAGCACTGATTACAAAAATCAAATATTTAAAATCCTGTCATAAAATTAACACTACACATGCGTGCAATACCTAATCATGCACCAAAGATTTTGGATTTGTCATGCAAGATGATTTTGGTGAAACCCCTACTTTCCGTGTAACCATTATCTTTCGTGAAACTATACTAAATGGATCACTTGGTCTTTTCAGACTAAAGGAATACCTTGTGCGCAATATTAACTCTCTTGAATTATTTCACGCACAAATCATTCACACGATAAAGCGACTAGATTTTCATTGCAAAATTATTCTTCTCCTTTTATATGGGTATTCTCCTATTTATAGGCCTCAATTATCCTACATGGATGTTTCTGATGCGTCTTTTTCGGTGTGCACAAGATTCATTATGAGTGAACAAAACCCCTTTTGACGTCGCATTAGGAGTGTAAGATTCTTCCCTGCAACCTCATCTTTTATGCACATTCACATCTTTCAAGAACTTTTTTCCTTTGCTATATTTTGATGTAGTCATCCAAGTTATGCCTTGCATGCATGTTTTCAAACACCCATCTATCATGCGTGAAACTCCCTTTTCCAATAACACTTTTCTCCATATTCCACTTTTTGGACCAAAAAATTCGGCAAACACTGGGAAACGATACCAACATCAATACTGTTGCCCACATGGACTGTATGATCCATTTTCTGGAAAAATTTATGATCATCCAATGAGGATTAATAAAAAACACAAACCATACCCTATATCCTGCATAGAACGGTAATGGTTCCAACAATCTCCCCCATTGCTTTTGTCTGAAATCTACAGATAAATTCAATAGAGCACCAGCAACTATGAAGACCTGAAATAAAAGAATCTAATCACCCAACACTCTAAGTCTACGTGGTAAATAATCGGTGTTGAAAACAATAAGAGAAGGCTGGATTGGATTCCTGTGTTTTGGAATTCCTAAATATTCCCAAGATATTCTCTTATGGTGTCACAGAAGTATTACATGTCATGAATGTATTCCTTCTCATCATAACACTGAATTCTCATCATGTCACATAATCATTACATGTGTCACAAAATCATTAGATGTGATGAATGTATTTATTATCCTCCTAACATTAAATTCTCACCGTGTCACAGAAGCATTACATGTCCATTACATGTCCTGAATTTATTCCTTCTCCCCCATTGAAAATAAACCGAAAGATTGGAATTTTTTCATTATATAGCTCAAAACACCCCCTGGATAGTGTCTCCCCCATAAACATACATCAAATTCACAAACAGATTAAAAACGCTTAACATAAATAGGGAGAGGGGAATTTCGTAGCCTCCTCATTCACTAGGAGGTGGCTGAACACTGAGGTTAAACTGATGTTTCTCATACACAGCTATTGATAGTGGATTGTTTATAATGTTAGCCACTTGCTCAGTGGTTCCTACATTATTAATTTTTTTCATACCTTGTTCAACTTTTTCCTTGATGAAGTGATATTTTATTTCAATGTGTTTCGTATGATAATGATGAACAAGATTCATTGTAAGATCAATTTCTCTCTTGTTATCACAGTAAATCACCATTGGTAGTTTGACCTCGTCGCCTATGTCAATCTATTTCTTCTTTATCCAGAGTAACTGAGTGCATGCCTTTGTAGCGGGTATATATTCAGATTCAGTAGTACTAAGAGAAGTACTTTCTGGTTTTTGCTCAAACCACCCACACATTTCTTCCCAATTGAGAATGCGCCACCACTGGTGGATTTTATATCCACTACATCCCTAGCCCAGTCAGCATCAGAGAATGCTGATAGTTCAATTATTTTCTTACAACAAAGTATAACCCCAAATTATGAGTTCCTTGAATATACATCATGATTATTTTTACGACCTCTATATGTTCTTTATTTGGAATAATTTGAAAATAGGCCGCCAAGCATGTTGTAATGACAATATCTGGTTGTGTTGGTGTTAGATATAGTAGGCTTCCAATGATCCTCTTGTACACGGTGGGATCAACAGTATTACCATCCTGATGCTTTTCTACTTTGGTTCCTACTGCAATTAGAGTCAACATTGGTTTGGATCCTTCATATTAACTTTATTCAACTTATGATTTGATTAATTTTTCAGAAAATGAAAGTAAAATAATTCTTTTGAATCAATTGTATCCCTAAGAAGTATGTGAGTTCTCCAATCATAGACATTTCAAATTATGACTTCATGTGATTAGAAAATTATTGAACTAATCCCTATCTGCTACCACCAAAGATAATATCTTTCACATAAACTAGCACCATGAACTGATCTTTTTGAGAATTCTTTATTTAAAGATTGTGATCTGCTACTCCTCTTTTTAATTCCAACTTATTGAGATAAAAATCAAGCCGAGAATACCACATCCTTGATGCCTGTTTTAAACCATATAGGGCCTTCTTTAGTTTTCAAACATTCATTTCACTATTACCAAGAATAAATCCCACATGTTGTTCAATGTATACTTCTTATTCGAGATCACCATTCAATAATTCCTTCTTAGCATACATTTTATATACTTCACATACTATTTGGATTGTCATGGAAAGAAAAAGAATTATTTACTCTAGTATAGCCACTAGAGAAAATGTTTCTTCAACATCAACACATTCAATCTGTAAATATCTTTTACATACTAGTCATTCATTTTTTTTCTGAAAACACATCCATGCTCATCAAATTTTTTCTTAAAAATACAATTTTCACTAGTCACATTGTGACCTTCGGGTCTCTTAACTAGGTCCCATGTTTGGTTCTTTTCAATATGATCCATATCTTCATTCATGGATTTAACCCATGATTTATCATTTGTAGCCTCTTAAAATAAGGATGGATCCACAACTGAGAGGAACGAAGATTGTGCATGAATCTTCATTTGTATTGTCTGGGTTTGTGTAGTTCTATCCCCAATGTTATTGGATTGATCTATTTCAGCTCTTCTATTTCACCTATGACGTTTAGTTGAGGATTCCTCATGCATCATTTATTCTTCAAATTCTTCTTCTGAATCATCATTATTTTTCAACCTCTGAATTTTTTTCACTCTTTCCTCCACTTCATTATTTAGATCTATACCATGTCCATATTCTTCCTCATCTTCTATCATATCAGCATAAGAATTCTTTGACGTATTTGTGGTTTTGTCTTTAATTATCATTACATATCTTCTTTCCCCAATTCTTAAAAAACACTTATTGAAACACTTGTAGGCTTTGTATTTCATTGAGTATCCAAGAAAATTCATTCGTCTGCATTGTCTCCATACTTTCCTTGATTTCCTTCTTTGTTTCGGATGAAACATTTTCTTTGAAAAACAAGAAAATAATTCAAAGTGGGATTCCTTCCATGACACAATTCATATAGTGTATTTGTATCACCCATATATAGCCCAGTTTGGTTTCGAATATACACTACAGGTTGAACAACCTCTTTCCAGTAATGTTGAGGAATATGACTCTCAATCATCATAGTTATTTCCATGTTTTTTACATGTCGATTCCTACACTCAACAACTCCATTTTGATATGGAGTTCTCACAACAGCCAAATCATGTTCTATCCCAGGCTTCTCTAGGTAATTTTCATATTCAATGTACATGTACTCCCCTCCATTATCAAACTGTAGGACTTTGATCTTCCATTAGGTGTCATTATCAGCAATTCTTAGATAGGTTTTCATGAAATCACACACTTTTCGCTTCCTGTGAATAATGATCAAACATTCTATTTTACTATAATCATCTATGAGAAAACAACGTACCTTTCTCTATGTGTTCTGGAAATTTTTATAGGCCCTCATACGTCTCTAAGAATGAGGTCAACGATATTAGATGCTCTTTTGTTCATTGGACGGTATAAACTGCATACGAGCTTCCCTCACATGCAAGAATCGCAAGTCTTTTCTCAGTAATGCTTCATATTAGGGATATCCATGACTATATTCAGATAATATATCTTTTCTATGTCCTAGTGATTGATGTTCCCCTATATATGATACCAAATATTGTTTTCATCTTCAACTTTTAGGTAGAAAATGTTATCTTTTCTATCGAACTAATATAATTTTCTATCATTTTTACAACATTTCATGAGAAGATTCCCAGAAATTCCTCTTATAGTTCATCCATTCTAAATTAAAGTCACAATAAGATCTGAGTCAAAGAGTTACATAAAGTTAGATTATTATGATGCAGACCATCCACATAAAATACTTAAGTTTTCTTCAACTCTTTATTATCTAGCTCAGTACTTCCACACCTTTTTATCTTCAAAGAACCAATTTTAATGAACCACATTGTTCCATCGACCTTTTTCTTAACATTTGTTAGTAGGATTAAATTACCTATCATGTGGTATGAACATCTGTTATCAATAATCTAGGTGTTTTTATTCATTGTAGACTTTAGAGATACTTTGACAAGATTGTATTTTTCAAATTTCCTCATTACTTTCCATGAGTTATTTTGTAGAGTGTAGGACACTGATGGCCTTTCAACTCTCTCTTACATGTACATGGGTTCTCTATATTCAAAATCTTCTTCCAGTAGGGTAGATCCATTTGAAAGAGAAACAGTGTCTTGTTGACGAACATTGACTTTTCTCTGACTTCGATATGATGTGTCCATTTATCTCTTCTACATGAAATAGATAGATTAACAGACCAAGTTAGAACAAAAAAAAATATCCATATAAAATTTTTATTCTAAAAGAAATGGGATGTGATTTTTTTCTCCTTTTTTAAACACCCATCTCTTCTCCATTCATATAGACCCTTGCCTCTTCACAACAAGACATGGTTTGACCTTGATATCAATAAAACTAACACTTTATGAGAGGAAATGACTTCTCACTTCTATTTATCCTCATTAATTCTCTTGTGGGATAACAGTTTAACTATCCGTTATTCCTGGAGGCTTGATGATAGTCTTCTGTTCTTTTTTTAGATCTAATTGGGGGTTTATTTTTCATCACTTCAGGATACTTTTCCACGTGACCCACTTTCATCATGCCTTTATTTTGGTCACCTTTACTTGTAGCATTTTATGATTCATCCTCACAACCAATTCCACTGTTTCCCATGTAAGTGTGTCATTGATTATTCAAAATATTTTAAACTCCATTATATCCATGCTTTTCTCTATCCAATAGCTCACCCTCTCAGAACCATCCAAATTGTATTTTTTTCCTTGATTATTTTAAAATTGATTCACTCTCAAGTTTACTCCTAAGAGTAACAAATTCCTCTTAAAGAACCTCAGTAGTCATGGAATTTTCTACTAATCTAGAGGATAGATAACTGATGAACTTTTCTTACTCTGTAACTCTTGGCTTCAGATCCACTACGTCATATGTTCTTTCAAGTATTTTAGATTGTACTTCCAAAAATTATTTCATTCATTCAATTTCATCTTCAAGCTGATCAATATATTCATATTATTCTTCTACAACTGATTTTCACTTATTAAAACTCTTAAATTTAATCTTAAGATTAATAAAAACATCCTTAAGTTGAAACTCATGATTGGGATTAGTTATAAATTGATTATCCCCACCATTATCTTCTGATGGTTCTAATTTTTCAGCAGTGGCCATCATGGAATCATGTTTTCCAGATTTAAATTCTAGTTACTCTTCCATGTATAAATCATTATCATCATCATTTTCTTCACACAAAAAACTATTTTTCTATAGTTTCTTTGAAAATATGAATTTTACCTTCTTGAAGAACCTTTTTTGAGGAATCTCAATGTTTTCAAATTCATTCTCTTCGTAATCAAATTTCATTGAGCTCTGATAGGCTATGTGTCTATATTTACCCTAATGAAAACACACTAGAGGTAACTTCCCCTCAAATTTTCCTTTGCCCTTCTTGAATTTCATAGAAATGAGATAAATAATTCCTTTTTACTAATCATATTCACCACTACTATCTCTAGAATGTTTCAAATTTTCCATAGCCTTGAATTTCATATCATTACTTACACCAGTCGTAGCATCTTCCAATTTGACTCTCATTTTACATGACACCGGGCTACTCAGCAGATCTTCTAGAGAGATCTTGGAGAGATCTATTTCCTCAATGGATTACACCTTTGTATTGTAAAGGGGTGAAAGTGTTCTAAATATTTTCTTTAAAATATCATTGTATTTGATTTCTTCTCCCAGCCCTCAAATTTCTCCTATAACTTCAATAATTTTATTAAAGGAGTCTTCACTCTCATTAGGGTGCATCTTCTATTCATCAAACATGTGGTGCATTACTTGAAGATTACCCTCATTCACATTGTTTTATCCTTAATATATGTTTTTTATTTTATCCCACATAGACTTTTCCAAGGTTCATCTCATCACCTTTAGATAAATCTCATCTGAAAAAGTTGTGGTGAAAGCATTCTATGCTTTAGCATCTGCATCGAAGAATTTGTCTATCTGTCTCATTCATATCCATATCTGTTGGATTAGTAACCTATATTCCATGAATATTAGCACATAGGACTTCCATTCCAAGAGATCATAGATGAGATCTCATTATGTTCTTACTAATATGAAAATTACTTCCATCGAATAGGGGGACTCCCCTAACATGGGCTTAATTCTCCATGATAGCAACAATCAAATCTAACACAAGTAACCTCCCTCTCATACCACTTATAGGACCTCCGGATTCCCTAAGAGGGTAGGGGTGAATTGGGGTTTCAAATTTTTATTTTAAATTATCTGATATTGTTCCCACATTGGTAGGAATTTGTTAAACCTATATGATGGATATGAACAAAAATTAAAAAATCATATAAAAAGAGACCACACATCACTTTTACTTGGTTCACCACCAAGGGCTATGTCCAAGGATCATATGCCAACAGTGCACCATTCATACAAAAAAACCACTAATCTTCAATAGTTATGGAATACAAGAGTTTTGACACAACCTCTTTATTCTAGGAACACTACCCTAACAATAATTTAGGGATATATCACTACATCCCTCAAAACACTTCTGTTGACTCCCCCTTACTCACTTCCATGGGAGAAGTCTTAATTAGTTTATTGACTTGAGGGACTATTAAAAAAATTTTAATTGAAATATTTATCTCATTCCAGCATGAGACACTGCTTGCATCAAAGTTGTGAATTGATGTACATGAAAGCACCGATTACACAAATTAGATACTCAAAATCCTGTCACAAGCTTAACACAACACTTGTGCACAATACCTAAACTTGCGTGCAAGATTCGGGATTTTTGGTTCAAGAAAATTTTTGTGAAACCCCTAATTTCAGTGCAACCCTTATATTTTGTGAAACCACACCAAAGGTTTTACTTGGTCTTTTCAGACTAAAGGAATGCCTTGTGTTCAATATTAACTCTTTGAAAATTTTTCGCGCGCAAATCTTTCGCGTGGCAGAGCAACCAGATTTTTCTTGGAAAATTAATATTCTCCTTTCATGGGGGTAGCCACATATTTATATTCCTCAATGACCCTACCTGCACATTTCAAACTCATCATTATCGGTTCTTGCAAGATTTTTCATGAGTGTGAAAAACCACTTTTGACGTTGCATTGGGTGCATAAGATTCTTCCTCAAAACCTCATCTTTCGTGCACATTTAAGACATGTGGGAACTTTTTTAATTTTCCATATTTTGATGCACTAATAAAAATTAGTCCTTACACGCATGTTTCAAAACTCCCTTCATTCATGCACGCAACTCTCTTTTCCAATAATACTTTTCTCCATATTCCACTTTTTAGACCCAAATATTTGGCAAATGCTGGGAAACAACACCACCTTCAATACTGTTACCTGCTTGAACTATATGATCCCTTTCTAGGAAAAAATTTTGAACTTCAAATGAGTATTGAAATAAAACACAAACCATACTCCATTTCCTTCATAGAATGTTCATGGTTCCAACAACACCATATATAAGATGAAATATGTATAATTTAACATATGTGACAAAATATAAAATATGAGATGATAAACCCTTTCCACATTAAAGAAACTCTAATCAAAACCCCTTGAAAGAAATATTTTGAATTGTAACTTTAAATTACATTAAATAATAAGAATCCAAGATATAGAAAGGAATTGTGTTAATATATATATCTCATAAACACAAATAGGTGAATAAGATCGAACATGTATCAATGAAATGATATTGAAATGAAGAACCCATACCATATGTATGAATTGATTCATAAGCACTATAATCTACTTTATAATAAATTTTAATTTATTATAGTTATATAAATGAAACATATTCAAGCCTATAATATAATATATTTTCCCCTTAAAACATTTTAACACTAATTTTTAATAATTCTTTATTAATAACATCAATTTTGTGTGTTAACTATATTTTAAATAGATGTTTCGGTTTAACCTTTATGGTCCTTGTGATTTGATAATGGTTTAATAATATTTATAATTTTTTAAATTTCATAATTATAGTATCTAATAACTATATACACACTCATAATTATTAATATAAAGTGGTGACAAAAAATGAATTACATCACTTTGTGGAGGTAGTAGCCCATACGTACCCACGATTGATGTTTTCTACTTTTAAGTTGACATAATGAAATATTTTCAAATAATAATTCACCATTATATAATAATTATTATATAAAAAGTATACTCACATGGAATTGGTTCCCTTTTATAACTAGGTGGAAAGACACACATGGAATTACAAAAAACATTTCAATAATATATGGTCACGTTCAAGTTTACGCGGTTGAAAATTTTTAGGACCTGGGAAAATAAAAAGTTTAAATAGCTTTGAAAAATAATAAAACGACAATTTATGTTGAATTATCACCCGTATAACATGGTTTTACCCCATATAAAACTCATTTTTAACTTAAACTGTGGTAAAAAAAATATTAATGTTTTTCTTATTCATTATGATGAAAAAATAATTTTACCCAATTAAATTATATTAAAAATGATGATTACAAATATGGAATATATTTGAACATATTAAATTTCTATAAGTGGTAGAATTTAATTTTAAATAATCTTTAAAAATTCAACAAAACCCTATTTTTAGAATAAATGATTTTTTTTGCATGAAACTGAATTTACGTCCATTACTTTATTTGTAAAAACCATAAAAGCAATGATTAGATTTATTTATTAGTGCGTAATATATAAAATTCATTGAAACCATTAATTAATAGTTATTAATTCATTTTATTAAGATAAAAATATATTACATACATAATTGTTTTTGAAAAATTTCTTTCTAATCCCAAAAATGAACTTATAAACAATTATAATTAGGATTTTAATGAAATTAATAAGATTAATCATAATTAAATAACAATTAAATTAAATTCAGGTCAAATTTAGAACATAATAAGACATTTAAATTACTCTATTTATAAAAATTAAATGATATTTTTACAAAAATAGGTAGTTCTCAATACTCATTGTATAATAAATCTTTCTTAGAAGAGTCCAAAAAAATCACCCAAAGGTATTAATGACATGTTGACATCAAAAATGGTATTATTTACCTAAGATATAGTTTTTGAAAATATTATAAAAAAATTATAATTTTCACTGGAAAAATTCAACGGAAACCATTTTTCAATAAAACATATTTTTTGAAGAATAAAATGACATTACTGAAAATGGGATACTTATTTTTTAAAATTTAAACCATTGTATTATTAAAAAAAAATTATATATATTTTTCATAATGTGGTTTTTGTTTTTAATACCTAAAAGTATAATGACAAGGTTATAGAGGACTAATATATCGCTGTTCATTTATACACAGATTTTTATGTAAAGAAAGATGTTATAAACTTCACGTTTAATTCAATATATATATATATATATAATCTCGCAGTGTTTCATTATACCCCCTTTAAAATGAATCGTTTCCTCAATACTACATCACTCTAATACAAATAAATAAGGATATATATACTTTATCGGATGCTAAGTTTCCCATAAATCTTCCTTGAATTTTTGATACCTCTGAAGTACATTAACCGGGTCTGTAGTCTTATTCTATATAACTTTGTCCTTATGATTTAATATTTATACTGGTTTTTCATCATATTAAAGATCATGATTAAAAAACCACTGAGTTTAGTACTTGTGAAGGATCATGTATATACATCATTAATTTACATACGTCGAATACATTTTGAATATGAGAGTTCTTTAATGGAAGAACCAAATGATAAGACAAAATCCATAATCGATGAAGATTATACAAGTGACAAATATACCTATGGATTATCTTTCCCTAATTTCAAAATCTCATAACCATATTCTACAGTTAAATTCATAGGAATACCTTCTCACCATCTTCAAAATTCAAATCTCATTGAAGATTATCAATATAACCCTTATGTTGACTCTAACCTACCTTGATGTATTGTAGAATAGATCTAACCTACCCTACCATTCCATAGATAGATTAGGTAAAAAAAGAGTTATTTTTCTAACATAGTCATATTTTTTATATTTTTTATTTCTTTTTATAGAGGGCTATATAAGGATTCATCTAACTGATAAAATGGAAACAATTATTTTAAGATAATAGAACTAGAGGATGGTATTGATCCCAACCATAATTAAATTATATATAACATGATTTCGACATATACTCTAGGTTTTTAATTATTCTATGAGTCTAAACATCTCTCTAAGAATTATAGGAAGAACTGAAACATAACATTGTATCCATATTATAAGTCCCCAGCCTTAAACCTTACTTAATATTGATTTAAATGAATAATTCACATTGAGGATCTTTTCAGGTATATAGTTTTAGATAATTAGATCATAAATCATGAATTACATTCCATATTTAAACAAAGTGGTTACATAAAAGATAGAATTAGTTTTTTTCATCAACGGAAACATATTTAAAATAAAAAATGGATTCATTCTTGACACTTTCTTGACATTATCATCATATCATGCACCTTTCCCTTGACCTGTGAAAAACATTTCAAAAACATGGGATGAGCATAAAAAGCTCAGTAAGGGATATAAAAATATGGAAATGAAACATGAGTACATTTGTACATAAGAATCAATGAAATCATACTTTACTCATAAAACATAAGAACGTTAAAATAACTCATCAAATCATGAATGAAACATAGAAATCATAAGACATAAAGGTAACTTGAGGAATTCATAACATTCTTACGTAGAGATTAACCCTCTTGGTTAGGTTTGGAATACCCATCACAGTATATTCTATAAATCTCTTCGAAAAAACCTCAACATTTAACCCCTTCGCATTACCCAATGAATTGGAGATCTATATCGGGCTCACCTTCCCTTATTTTATAACGGAACCACCCGTCTTCATAACAATGCCAAAGAACTATAACATAATCGTATCACATAAAACATGCATAAAAGAAACATAACATTTCCACATTTCAATCACAAGATATCAATACAACACATTGATATAATAAAAACATTATGAAAACCATTTTGAATACCAAAATAATATAAAAGTAAAACATGGTATTTATTTTTCATTTAAAAAAAAGTTATGGCATGTAGAGGAAGCCGAAACTCAAATAATGGTCACGGCGGCGGAGAAGTCGTTGTTGCAGCATATGTACGACAAAAACATTCCCTTTTTTCATTTAGTGAAATGCTTCGTATAAGAAAGATTCCTTTTGGATAAATTTAATAGTTAAAGGGGTTTATACACCATATAAAATAAGGTTTTTGTATAAAACAAAATATGCCTCAATGAAAGGAGATTTAGACGAAGTCCCATACAATGATGATATCCTTGGATTAAGGATAAATCAATTACATAATTATGTGTGACAAACGAATACACAAAATATAAGTGGATATTAAGTGTAAAACAATCTGAGGGAATTCACACATATTCATAGAACTATATATTCAAGGTGTACAAGTTTATCCCAAAGAATCAAAATTGGGTTAAGAAGTTCCCTTGCAAAAATTCGACAGCCTAACGGCGTCACTTCAAAATTCAGAAAAAGAGATGATGAGAGATAAAAAGGGTATCTCATCACTTGGACATAAAATTTACATCAATAAGGATATATAAGAACATATCCCAATATAATAGTATGTGAATTAAAAGACATAACAAAATAAGTCTTTTAAAAAGAGGAGGGTGAAAGGTTCCCTTACTGACTTGGGGAACATTCGAAACGTACACCCCATTGAAGAAGGGTCATAAAATGAATATGTAAATACCCATAAATGAAATTATATTACAAAAAGAGTATAATAATGGGATGTAAATACACCACTCAAAGGAAATGGTGGCAAATGTAGCATAAATCTCACGACGCTAAAAGTGAGATGAAAAATGCCTTACGGAAACTCGGAAGCCTAACAACGCCACTTAAAACTTCCAAAAATGGATTGATGAGATAAAATAGGGTATATCATCATATTAAAATAAAATTTACATCAAGAGTAATAAAAAATCACATCCCCCATCAAAAACAATGATAATCTTAAATGAAGTTACATAAAATAGAGTACTCAAAAAGAAAGAGAGAGGTTAGATCTATTACGAAAATTCGACAGCCTAACGGCACCACTCAAAACATCCAAAATGGATTAATGAGAGAAAATAGGGTCTCTCATCATATGAACATAAAAGGTACAATATGAGTAATATAAAATAACATACCAATCATAAGAAAGATGATCTTAAAAGGAATTACATAAAACAGTGTACTGAAAAAGAAAGAGAGGGGTAGGATCCCTTACCTCATGTCCGACATGACTCGATCGTTCCTTAATATCCGGAATAATAAGATTTGGTCAATTTATAATTTCTTAAGGACCTACTTTAGAGATTATTATTCAGTTAATATCACATATTATAAGTTTATAATAATTTTTCAATAAAGTGAGTTCATAGTAGACGTTTTTGTCGATGTTCGGTACATGAGTAAAAATCGAACATGATGGAAAATAATTTTCCATGTAGTTATATGTACATAATATCCAGAATAGTATTGATGTTTTAAATATCATATATATACAGTATATATTAATTTTATACTATTCTATATAATTGAGAGATAAAAAATTAAAAGCACCGTTCATGGAGACGGTAGGCCGTACGTACGCATGAACGCTACTTTCATTTTTTTGTCATATTAATCGAATTAAAACAAAATGAGAGATATATATATTATAATTCTAGAATTATATCCATCATTTAGATGTAATATATTACATATATATCCATTATATATATGTACTTATAACAGTACATAACATTTGGAGATAAGAAATGAAATGTACCGTTCATGGAGATGGTAAGCCGTACGTATGCATGAACGCTGCTTTCATTTCTTTTTTTATTCAATGGAATGAAATAATAATGATAAAAGGTATATTATAATTCCAGTAGGATATCATATGTAATACCATTAATTCCTTCTTTTATACGTCCCACATATGGCATTAACGAATCAAATCACTTTGAGGGGGCGGTAGTCCGCACTTCCTAAAATGAAGATATCGTGTTTACCCATAATGGAAAACATAAAGGTATGCCATAAATTAAAAATAAAGAATATTAAGTAAAACATAAACATATTATATATCATATATAAATATATTTACATCTTAATGGCCACATTTGAAGGTGTTATATGAGTGTTGAACAATCATCGTTTCGTGAGGCAGAAATTCGCCATCCATAGAAACAGTATGTTCTTTAACAATTAGATGTAGGTGTGTGTAAGTGTAGCTCGGATCCTTCTTATAAAAACATCCTAGTATATTTAAGATACTGGTTTTCGTACAAAAGAAATTAATAATAAGAGTTTATGGGGTTGGAGAAGCAAAATAAAACATAAGAACACAAGAGAAAACACTACCTTTAAAATGGGTAACTCTTTCTGATTTGTGCTCAAAGGCTTCCTTGGGAAGACTTATGCCCAAAGTGAGGCTTCTAGGAGTAATAAGGGGATTTGGAGAGACATAATGACCAGGGGTTGGCCGAGACAAAGGATTGAGAGTTGTGGGTAAAGAGGTAGAGGTGGGGGCCTTTTGTAAGAGGAGAGGAGGGTCACTCTTGGAAAGGTATAAAAGGATACTTTATTTTCCAATGAGTTTCGGATTTTAAAGGTCCCACATTTATGTATTTATAGGATAAGGTGATAAGGGTTTGAAATATACTCATCCAATAGGTCTTTGAAAAGTTTAAGTTATAGTTTTAACATTATCTTTTCATTTTATTTAAATCCTTTATTAATGAGGTAATCGATACATCATCATGATGTCATAAATAATTTAATTTATTTAATTTATTTAACGGCGGCGGAGAAGTCATTGTCGCCGCATACGTACGACAAAAACATTCCCTTTTGTCGTTTAGTAAAATGCTTCGTATAAAAAAGATTCCTTTTGGATAAATGTAAAATTCAAAGTGGTTTATACACAATATAAAATAAGGTTTGTGTATAAAACAAAATGTGCCTCAATGAAAGGAGATTGAGACGAAGTCCCATACAAAGACGGTATCCTTGGATTAAGGAAAAATCAATTACATAATTATGTGTGACAAATTAATACACAAAATATTAGTGGATATTAAGTGATAAAAAATCAGAGGACATTCACACATATTTATAGAATGACATATTCAAGGAGTAAAAGTTTATCCCAAAGAATCAAAATTGGGTTAAGAAGTTCCCTTGCAAAAATTTGACAGCCAAACGGCGTCACTTCAAAATTCAGAAAAAGGGTTGATGAGAGATAAAAAGGGTATCTAATCACTTGGACATTAAATTTACATCAATAAGGATATATAAGAACATATCCCAACATAATAGAATGTGAATTAAAAGACCTAACAAAAGAATTATTTTAAAAAGAGGAGGGTGAAAGGTTCCCTTACCGACTTGGGTAACTTTCGAAACGTACACCCCATTGAAGGGGTCATACAATAAATATGTAAATACCCATAAATGAAATTATATTACACAAAGAGTATATTAATTTGAAGTACATACACCACTCAAAGTAAATGGTGGCAAATGTAGCATAATTCTCATGGGACTAAATGTGAGATGAAAAATCCCTTACGGAAACTCGGCAGCCTAACGGTGCCACTTAAAACTTCCAAAAATGGATTGGTGAGATAAAATAGGGTCTCTCATAATATTTCAATAAAATTTAAAGAAAGGGTAATATAAAAGAACACCCCCCATAAAAACAAATAAGATCTTAAAATAAGTGACATAAAGGAGAGTGCATAAAAAGAAAGAGAGAGGTTAGATCTCTTATGAAAATTCGGCAGCATAACGACGCCACTCAAAACTTCCAAAATGGATTGATGAGAGAAAATAGGGTCTCTCATAATATGAAAATAAAAATTACAGTAGGATTAATATAAAATAACATCCCAATCATAAGAAATATGAGCTTAAAAGAAATGACATAAAACATTGTACATAAAAAGAAAGAGAGCGGTAGGATCCCTTACCTCGTGTCCGACATGACTCGATCGTTCTTTAATCTCATGAATAATAAAATTTGGTCAATTTATAATTTCTTAAGTACCTACTTTATAGATTATTATTCAGTTAATATCACATATTATAAGGTTATAATAATTGGTTAATAAAGTGAGTTCATATCAGACGTTTTTGTCGATGTTCGGTACATGAGTAAAAATTGAACTTGTTGGAAAAGAATTTTCCATGTAGTTATAGGTACATCATATCCAGAATATTATTGATGTTTAAAATATAATATATATCCAGTATATATTTATTTTATACAATTCCATAGAATTTGGAGAAAAAAAATTAAAAGCACCGTTCATGGAGACGGTAGGCCGTACGTACGCATTAACGCTGCTTTCATTTTTTTGTCATATTAATGGAATTAAAACAAAGTGAGATATATATATATTATAATTCCAGAATTATATCCATCATTTAGATGTAATATATTACATATATATCCATTATATATATGTAATTATAATATTACATAACATTTGGAGATAAGAAATGAAATGTACCGTTCATGGAGACGGTAAGCCGTACGTACGCGTGAACACTACTTTCATTTCTTTTTTTTATACAATGGAATGAAATAATAATTATATAAAGGTATATGATAATTACAGTAGGATATATTATGTAATAAAATTAATTCCATCATTTATATGTCCCACATATGGCATTAACAAATCAAATCACTTTGAGGGGCGGTAGTCTGCACTTCCTAAAATGAAGATATCGCGTTTACCCAAAATGGAAACCATAAAGGTATTCCATAAATGAAAAATAAAGAAGCTTAAGTAAAACATAAACATATTATATATCATATATAAATATATTTACATATTAATGTTCACCTTTTAAGGTGTTATATGAGTGTTGAACAATCATCGTTTCGTGAGGCAGAAATTCGCCATCCACAGAAACAGAATGTTCGTTAACCATTAGATGTAGGTGTGTGTATGTGTAGCTCTAATAATACTTATAACAACATCCTATTATGTTTATGATACGGGTTTGTTACAAAAGAAATGAATAAAAAGAGTTTATGGGGTTGGAGAAGCAAAATAAAACATAAGAACACAAGAGAAAACAGTACCTTTAAAGCGGGTAACTCTTTTTGATTTGTGCTCAAAGGTTTCCTTGGGGAGACTTCTACCAAAAGTGAGGCTTCTAGAAGTAAGAGAGGGATTTTGAGAGACAAAATGAGCATGTTTTGGCCGATCCAAAGGCTTGAGAGGTGTGGGTAAGGTGGTAGAGGTGGGGGCCTTTTATAAGAGGAGAGGAGGGGCACTCTTGGAAAGGTATAAAAGAATACTTTATTTTCAAATGTGTTTCGGATTTTAAAGGTCCCACATTGATTTATTTCGAGGATAAGGTGATAAGGGTTCAAAATATACTCATACAATTGGTCTTTGACAAGTGTAATTTATAGTTTTAACATTATCGTTTCATTTTATTTAAATCCTTTATTAATGAGGTAATCGCTACATCATCATGATGTGATAAATAATTTAATTTATTTAATGTATAAAAATTATAAAAAAATAATAATATTGTATGAAACAGTTTTATCTTTCTAATGAATATTTATAGTCAAAAATATGACTTGTATAACCCCATTTAAAAATTGTTTTAGTAAAACAACTCATGTTTGTTACATTTTAATTTTAGCTTTAAATAAAAAGGTATTTATGTCATTTTTCAACTAAAGTGGATCCATGGGGTCCCCAAGTTGACCAATGGATTTTCTCAGTCGTCCATGACTCATCCAATGAAGGTAGGACATGTCTTTAGGTCATTTAATATTATTAAAACATTATTTTTACCTTAAACTACACTAATTACCTCTAATCGCGATTAAAACTTAAAAGTTACTATTCACCAAAAAAATTATTTTAATCCCATTGAACCAAATTTTACTTCTTAATGACAACCATGTATGTCAGATTTTTTGAAATTCAAAACACAGAGGTGGTCAAATTTCCTTTAAATGAAGAATCAGTTTTTAAGTACCACTTAGTGGTTTCACTATTCATCAAAAATTGAAGTTTTCCAGAAAAATACCAAAAATTCCCCTTAAGCTATATTTGATATTCCAAATTCAAAAATGATGTCTATTTTACAAAATTAAAAAATTATAATTTACATTAATTAATTTAATAATTAAATCCCGCTGTCAGAGCAAATAGCGTGTCTTTATGGAACAATAAGTATCAAAAATTTGACACTAGTTTAAGTCCAATTTCAAGATGAAATTATTTCCAACGACCACTATTGGATTAAATGGTTAATATATATTCTAATTTCACTTTAAAAACAATTCAAAAGATAATATAATCATATAAATAAATTATATTAAAAATAGGTTTTGAATTAAAATACAACATTTTTCACTATTCATTAAAAAATGATCTTTATCGGAAAAATGCCAAAAATTTACACAAAGTAAATTTTGATGCCCCTATTCTAAAGAGAAATTTTATTTTGTCAAATACAACACATAAAATTGTCAAAAAGTGTGTTTAAAATAGGTTCTCTATCAAAAGGCAGTTAATTGACCTTTTAAAGAATATTAAAATGTTTATGCTTAAAATTGGATTTATTCGCATTTTTAATCCTCTAACATTTATTGTAAAAAGTAAAAATATTTGACAAAAATATATAATCATTTTGTATTTAGTTCTGTTCATTCCTTCCATTACAACAGTTAGGTGTTAACTACCATTTAAAATAATATTATTTTATTATTAGAGTGCAACGTAAGATTCCCAAGAAACACGTTGTTGCGTATTGGGTACGCCATCGAGCATAGCATGCCCTTTAAAGTAATATTAATATTTTATTCAAAACTATGGATAAATGTGAAAATGTCATATTCTTTATTTAACTGGGGTGTTACATCCTTCCCCCTCGCAATTTTAAAATTGGGCTTGGAAACTTCATTGAAAATCCCACATCAGAACAAGAGTCAGTAAAACAATAACTTTAAAATAAAGAAAGAGAATTAAAAAAGTCACCCGAGTTAACCCATACTAGAATTCCATGTAGGAAAACATGGATATGGAGGAAAAAACAAAGGGTCATGTTCTGATGTAGAGTGATAGTAAACATGTCTATGAGAAAGTTAACCATAAGAAAATCACAAACATGTGATGGTTTGAATGGTATTTGATTCCCTGGTAGGAAAAGATAACAGAAAACATTTTTGTTTTAAGTTACTCTTCATTGAGGAATTTATTTTTGAGCTTAACTAAATCATAATGAAATATACTTACCTGTCACGTAGACTTTCAACTTTTACTAGATTCCTTAATCAAACTAATATTTTCTCCAAAAGACGAGTATTTAGGAAGACTTGTTCGCATTAAGAGTACTATAATCATCTTCTTGAGAATCACCTAATCCACAAAAGAGAACTATATATTTCCCATGTCTTTAGACAAAATCCAAAACCAAAATTGTTAGTATGAGATCAGATAATCCACAAAAGTATAATCCTTTATAAAAAGAAAATCCATTCTTAATATCCAAAATTTGTCCTAAAAACCCAAACTTCAACGAAGACCATTCGATAAAAAATTGTCCATAAAATTATTCAACGTAAACCAAACTAATATTGAAACCCAAATATTTGTAGGATTTAATCACATAGTCTTCCAAGGTACAAATTAACTTTTATCTCCAAATAACATTAGTTGCTCTTAAATTCGCATATTGAAAAGTAATTAACCTAATCACATATCTTCCATGATAGGTTAATCATTTCCATAGATAACCCAAAATAAACTTACTATTGATTCCTAAAATCATCTAACTAAAAAGAATTTTTCAAACATACCATGGAATTCACGTAGTCCAGTGGTAGGCGATAAATACCAGTCGCACTTTGGTTGTGGGTTTGATTCCCGCAGCTTTGTTCGACGTGACGGGTTGTCACACGGTCTGTGTGTTGTCCTTTTTCCAAAACTATATCATTCTTAAAACATTCCCCAAAATGAGATAAAATCTTCAAAAATAATTATAACATACATTAACCTCAATTTTATCTCATGCCTTTCATTTTCCATCATAATATATAATAACCCATAATTACCTCAAAAGTAAGGATCTTATAAACCCTAATGGTTACCTTTATAATTATTACCTGAACTTCCACATCGATTGGTCATCTCGTACATGATGAATTATAGAACATACCAAGGCTCAAGTGGTTGATCAGGACTCCTTGATAGTTGGTTTAGAAAAACCACAAGTTTCCTCATTGAATCCCCCATTTCATCCAGTCTCTTAATCAGAGAACTACCATAGTTTCCTTCAAACCTATTGTCACTTTGGTGCCTGCTAGATCCATCCATTCACTAATAACAGAAATGTCAGTGTGAGTATATCAACAAAACCATCATGTACTAATGAGGATGATAAACACTAATATATACTTACTCATTAACTTTATCTGAAACTAGGACTCTTTCTGAAATCCTAACCATTATGGTAATGTCACTTATGCTTAGAGACTACCCTAACCTCTAAAGTTATCTAAACCGACCTCTGATACCAACTATAAGGCCCCAGCCTTAAACCTTACTTAATATTGATTTAAATGAATAATTCACATTGAGGATCTTTTTAGGTTTAGAGTTTTAGATAATTAGATCATAAATCATGAATTACATTCCACATATAAACAAAGTGGTTACATAAAATATAGATTTCGTTTTTTTTTTCATCAACGGAAACATATTTAAAATAAAACATGGATTCTTTCTTTACACTTCCTTGACACTATCATCATATGATTCACCTTTCCCTGGACCTGTGAAAAACATTTCAAAAACATGGGATGAGCATAAAAAGCTCAGTAAGGGATATAAAAATATGGAAAGGAAACATGAGTACATGTGTACATAAGAATCAATGAAATCATACTTTGCTCATAATACATAAGAACGTTAAAATACCTCATAAAATCATGAATAAAACTTATAAATCATAAGACATAAAGGTAACTTGAGGCATTCATAACATTCTTATGTAGGGAGTAACCCTCTTGGTTGCGTTTGGAATACCCATCACAGTATATTCCCTAAATATCTTCGGAAAAACCTCAACATTTAACCCCTTCTCGTTACCCAATGCATTGGAGAGCTATATCGGGCTCACCCTCCCTTAGTTTATCACGGAACCACCTGTCTTCATAACAATTCCCAAGAACCATAACATAATCGTATCACATAAAACATGCCTAAAGGAAACATAACATTTCCACATTTCATTCACAAGATATCAATAAAAAACATTGATATAATAAAAACATTATGAAAACCATTTTCAATACCAAAATAAAAGAAAAGTAAAACATGTTATTTATTTTTCATTTAAAAAAAATGTATGGCTTGTAGAGGAAGCCGAAACACAAATAATGGTCACGGTGGCAGAGAAGTCGTTTTCACCGCATTCGTACGACAAAAACATTCCCTTTTGTCGTTTAGTAAAATGCTTCATATAAAAAAGATTACTTTTGGATAAATGTAAAATTCAAAGGGGTTTATACACTGTATAAAATAAGGTTTGTTTATAAAACAAAATATTCCTCAATGAAAGGAGATTGAGATGAATTCCCATACAAAGACGGTATCCTTGGATTAAGGATAAATCAATTACATAATTATGTGTGACAAACGAATACATGAAATATAAGTGGATATTAAGTGTAAAACAATCAGAGGACAATCACACATATTCATAGAACGACATATTCAAGAATTACATGTTTATCCCAAAGAATCCAAATTGGGTTAAGAAGTTCCCTTGTAAAAATTCGACAGCCTAACGACGTCATTTCAAAATTCAGAAAAAGAGTTGATGAGAGATAAAAAGGGTATCTCATCACTTGGACATAAAATTTACATAAATAAGGATATAGAAGAACATATCCCGACATAATAGTATGTGAATTAAAATACATAACAAAAGAAGTCTTTTAAAAAGAGGAGGGTGAAAGGTTTTCTTACCGACTTGGGTAACTTTCGAAACATACACCCCATTGAAGAAGGCACATACAATGAATATGTAAATACCAATAAATGAAATTATATTACCCAAAGAGTATAATAATGGGAACTACATACACAACTCAAAGGAAATGGTGGAAAATGTAGCATAAATCTCACGGGACTAAAAGTGAGATGAAAAATCCCTTACGAAAACTCGGCAGCCTAACGACGCCACTAAAAACTTCCAAAAATGGATTGATGAGATCAAATGGGGTATATCATAATATTAAAATAAAATTTACATCAAGATTAATATAAAAGAACATCCCCCATCAAAACAAAGAGGATCTTAAAAGAAGTGACATAAAGGAGAGTACTTAAAAAGAAACAGAGAGGTTAGATCTCTTACGAAAATTCGGTAGCCTAACGGTGCCACTCAAAACATCCAAAATGGATTGATGAGAGAAAATAGGGTCTCTAATCATATGAACATAAAAATTAAAGTAGGAGTAATAAAAAATAACATCCCAATCATAAAAAAATATGAGCTTAAAAGGAATGACATAAAACAGTGTACTTAAAAAGAAAGAGAGGGGTTGGATCCCTTACCTCATGTCCGACATGACTCGATCGTTCTTTAATCTCCTGAATAATAAAATTTGGTCAATTTATAATTTCTTAAGGACCTACTTTAGAGATTATTATTCAGTTAATATCAAATATTATAAGGTTATAATAATTGGTTAATAAAGTGAGTTAATATCAGATGTTTTTTCGATGTTCGGTACATGAGTAAAAATCGAACTTGTTGGAAAATAATTTTCCATATAGTTATAGGTACATCATATAAAGAATAGTATTTATGTTTTAAATATCATATATATCCAGTATATATTGATTTTATACTATTCCATAGAATTTGGAGATAAAAAATTAAAATCATCGTTCATGGAGACGGTAGGTCGTACGTACGCATGAACGCTACTTTCATTTTTTTGTCATATTAATGGAAGTAAAACAAAATGTGAGATATATATATTATAATTCCAGAATGATATCCATCATTTAGATGTAATATATTACATATATATCCATTATATATATGTACTTATAATATTACATAACATTTGAAGATAAGAAATGAAATGTACCGTTCATAGAGACGGTAAGTCGTACTTACGCATGAACGGTACTGTCATTTATTTTATTATTCAATGGAATGAAATAATAATGATATATAGGTATATTATAATTACAGTAGGATATCATATTTAATACCATTAATTACATCCTTTATACATCCCACATATGGCATTAACGAATCAAATCACTTTGAGGGGGCGGTAGTCCGCACTTCCTAAAATGAAGATATCGCGTTTACCCATAATGGAAACCATAAAGGTATGACATAAATGAAAAATAAAGAAGCTTAAGTAAAACATAAACATATTATATATCATATATAAATATATTTACATCTTAATGTCTACCATTGAAAGTGTTATATGAGTGTTGAACAATCATCGTTTCGTGAGGCAAGAATTTTCCATCCAAAGAAACAGTATGTTCATTAACCATTATATGTAGGTGTGTGTAAGTGTAGCTCGAATACTTCTTATAAAAACATCATATTATATTTAATATACTGGTTTTGTTACAAAATAAATGATTAAAAATAGTTTAGGGGGTTGGAGAAGCAAAATAAAACATAAGAACACAAGAGAAAACACTACCTTTAAAACAGGTAACTCTTTTTGATTTGTTCTCAAAGGCTTCCTTGGGAAGACTTCTGCCCAAAGTGAGGGTTCTAGGAGTAAGATATAGATTTTTAGAGACACAATGAGCAGGGTTTGGCCGAGGCAAATGATTTAGAGGTGTGGGTAAGGAGGTAGAGTTGGGTTCCTTTTATAAGAGGAGAGGGGGGCACTCTTGGAAGAGTATAAAAGGATACTTTAGTTTCAAATGATTTTCGGATTTTAAAGGTCCCAAATTGATTTATTTCGTGAATAAGGTGATAAGGGTTCGAAATATACTCATCCAAAAGGTCTTTGACAAGTTTAAGTGATATTTTTAACATTATCTATTCATTTTATTTAAATCCTTTATTAATGAGGTAATTACTGCATCATCATGATGTCCAAAATAATTTAATTTATTTATTGTCTAAAAATTATAAAAAAACTATCATGATGTATGAAATCTTTTTATCTTTATAATGAATATTTATAGTAAAAAAATATGACTTGTATATCCCCATTTAAAAATTGTTTTATTAAAACTACTCATGTTTGTGACATTTTAATTTTAACTTTAAATAAAAAGGTATTTATGTCATTTTCCAACCAAAGTGGCTCCATGGGGTACCCAAGTTGACCCATGGATTGTCTTGGTTGGACATGACTCGTCCAATTAAGGGAGGACATGTGTTTAGGTCATTTCATATTTTTAAAACATTATGTTTACCTTAAACAACACTAATTACCTCTAATCGCGATTAAAACTTAAAAGTTACTATTCACAAAAAAATTATTTTAATCCCATTGAGCCACATTTTACTTCTTAATGAAAACCATGTAAGTCAGATTTTATGAAATTCAAAACACATAGGTGGTAAAATTTCATTTAAACGAAGAATCAGTTTTTTAAGTACCACTTAGTGGTTTCATTATTCATCAAAAATTGAAGTTTTCCAGAAAAATACCAAAACTTCACCCTAAGCTATATTTGATATTCCGAATTCAAAAATGATGTCTATTTTACAAAATTATAAACATATAAGTGACATTAATTAATTTAATAATTAATTCCCGCTGTCAGGGCAAATAGCATGTTTTTATGAAATAATAAGTATCAAAATATTGGCACTAGTTTAAGTCCAATTTCAAGATGAAATTAATTCCAACGTCCACTATTGGATTAAATGGTAAAAATATATTCTAATTTCACTTTAAACCCAATTCAAAATATATTCTAATCATATAAATAAATTAGATTAAAAAGATTTTTTGAATTAAAATACAACATTTTCACTATTCATTAAAAAATGAACTTTATCGGAAAAATACCAATACTTTACACAAAGTAAATTTTGATGTCCCGATTCTACAGAAGAATTTTATTTTGTCAAATACAACACATAAAATTTTCAAAAAGTGGATTTAAAAGAGGTTCACCATCAAAAGGCGGTTAATCGTCCTTTTAAAGAATATTAGAATGTTTACGCTTAAAATTGGATTCATTCGCATTTTTAATCATCTAACATTTATCGTAAAAAGTAAAAATATTTGACAAACATATATAATAATTTTTTAGTTAGTTCTGTGCATTCCCGCCATTACAAAAGCTAGGCGTTAACTACCATTTAAAATAATATTATTTTATTATTAGAGTGCAATGTAAGATTCCCAAGAAACTCGTTGTTGCGTATTGGGTACGCCATCGAGCATAGCATCCCCTTTAATGTAATATTAATATTTTATTCAAAAATATGGATAAATGTGAAAATTTCATATTCTTTATTTACTTGGGGTGTTACATCCTTTCCCCATTTTGGGAATTTCATCCTCGGAATTTTAAAATTGGGCTTGGAAACTTCATTGAAAATCCCACATCAGAACAAGAGTCAGTAAAACTATCACTTTAAAATAAAGAAAAAGAAGTACAAAGGTCACCCGAGTTAACCCATACAAGGATTCCATGTAGGAAAACATGGATATGAAGGAAAAAACAAAGGGTCATGTTCTGATGGAGAGTGATAGTAAACATGTCTAAGAGAAAGTTAACCATAAGAAAATCCCAAACTTGTGATGGGTTAAACGGTATTCAATTACCCAGTAGGAAAAGATAACAGAAAACATTTTTGTTTTATGTTACTCTTCAATGAGGAATTTATTTTTGAGCTTAACTAAATCATAATGAAACATACTTACCTGTCACGTAGACTTTCAAATTTTACTATATTCCTTAATCAAACTCATATTTTCTCCAAAAGACGAGTATTTAGGAAGACTTGTTCGCATTAAGAGTATTATAATCAACTTCTTGAGAATAAATTAATCCACAAAAGAGAACTATATATTTCCCATGTTATTAGACAAAATCCAAAACCAAAATTGTTTGTATGAGATCAGATAATCCACAAAAGTATAATCTTTTATAAAAAGAAAATCCATTCTTAATCTCCAAAATTTGTCCCAAAAAAACCCAAAGTTCAACGCAGACCATTCGATAAACAATTTTACATAAAATTCTTCATAGTAAATCAAATAATGATTGAAACCCAAATATATGAAGGATTTAATCACATAGTCTTCCAAGGTACAAATTAAATTTTATATCTAAATAACATCAGTTTCTCTTAAATTATCATATTTAAAAGTAATTAACCTAATCACATATCCTCCATGATACGTTAATCATTTCCATAGATAACCCAAAATAAACATACTCTTGATTCTTAAAATCATCTAACTAAAAAAAATTAGTCAAACTAACCAGGGACTTCACGTAGTCCAGTGGTAGGTGATAAATACCAGTCGCACTTTGGTTGTGGGTTCGATTCCCGCAGCTTTGTCCGACGCGACGGGTTGTCACACGGTCTGTGTGTTGTCCTTTTTCCAAAAATATATAATTCTTAAAACATTCCCCAAAATGAGCTAAAATCTTCAAAAATAATCATAACATATTTTATCCTCAATTTTATCTCATGCTATTCATTTTCCATCATAATATATAATAACCCATAATTACCTCAAAAGTAAGGATCATATAAACCCTAATGGTTACCTTTATAATTATTACCTGAACTTCCACATCGATTGG
Source organism: Viscum album (assembly GCA_963277665.1). Classification (NCBI taxonomy): domain Eukaryota; kingdom Viridiplantae; phylum Streptophyta; class Magnoliopsida; order Santalales; family Viscaceae; genus Viscum; species Viscum album. The sequence continues at coordinate 2,051,471,762 of OY728125.1, forward strand.
TCATATCGTACATGATGCATTACAGAACATACCAAGGTACAAGTTGTTGATCATGACTCCTTGATAGTTCATTTAGAACAACCACGAGTTTCTTCATTGAATCCCCCATTTAATCCAGTCTCTTAATCAGAGAACCATCACAGTTTCCTTCAAACCTATTGTCACTATGGTGCCTTCTAGATCCATCCATTCACTAAAAACAGAAATGTCAGTGTGAGTATATCAACAAAATCATCATGTACTAATGAGGAAGATAAATACTAAGATATACTTACTCATTCATTTAATCTAAAACTAGGACTCTTTCTGAAATCCTAACCATTATGGTAATGTCACTCATGCTTAGAGAATACCCTAACCTCTAAACTTTTCTAAAATGACCTCTGATACCAACTATAAGGCCCCAGTCTTAAACCTTACTTAATATTGAATTAAAGGAGTAATTCACATTAAGTATCTTTTCAGGTTTAGAGTTTTAGATAATTATATCATAAATCATGAATTACAGTCCACATTTAAACAAAGTGGTTACATAAAATATAGAATTAGTTTTTTTACATCAACGAAAACATATTTAAAATAAAACATGGATTCTTTCTTGAAACTTCCTTGACACTATCATCATATCATGAACCTTTCCCTTGACCTGTGAAAAAAATTTCAAAAACATGGAATCAACATCAAAAGCTCAGTAAAGGATATAAAAATATGGAAAGGAAACATGTGTACATGTGTACATATAAATCAATGAAATCATTCATTACTCATAAAACATAAGAACGTTAAAATACCTCATCAAATCACGAATAAAACATAGAAATCATAAGACATAAAGGTAACTTGAGGCAATCATAACATTCTTACGTAGGGAGTAACCCTCTTCGTCACGTTTGGAATACCCATCATAGTATATTCCCTAAATCTCTTCGTAGAAACCTCAACGTTTAACCCCTTCACGTTACCCAATTCATTGGAGAGCTATATTGGGCTCACCGGCCCTTAGTTTATCACAGACCCACCCGTCTTCATAACAATTCCCAAGAACTACAACATAATTGTATCACATAAAACATGCATAAAGGAAACATAACATTTCCACATTTCAATCACAAGATATCAATAAACACATTGATATAGTAAAAACATTATGAAAACCATTTTCAATAAAAATATAAAAGAAAAGTAAAACATGGTATTTATTTTTCATTTAAAAAAAGGTATGGCTTGTAGAGGAAGCCAAAACTCAAATAATGGTCACGGCGACATAGAAGTCGTTGTCACCGCATACGTACGACAAAAACATTCCCTTTTGTCGTTTAGTAAAACACTTCGTATAAATAAGATTAATTTTCGATAAATGTAAAATTCAAAGGTGTTTGTACACCATATAAAATAATTATTGTGTATAAAACAAAATATGCCCCAATGAAAGGATATTGAGATGAAGTGCCATACAAAGACGGTATCCTTGGATTAAGGATAAATCAATTACATAATTTTGTGTGAAAAACGAATACACGAAATATAAGTGGATATTAATTGTAAAACAATCAGAGGAAATTCACACATATTCATAGAACTACATATTCAAGGAGTACAAGTTCATCCCAAATAATAAAAATTGGGTTAGGAAGTTCCCTTGCAAAAATTCGACAGCCTAACGGCGTCACTTCAAAATTCAGAAAAATAGTTGATGAGAGATAAAAAGGGTATCTCATCACTTGGAAATAAAATTTACATCAATAATAATATATATGAACATATCCCAACATAATATTATGTGAATTAAAAGACATAACAAAAGACATCTTTTAAAAATAGGAGGGTGAAAGGTTCCCTTACCGACTTGGGTAACTTTTGAAACCTACACCCCATTGAAGAAGGTTCATACAATGAATATGTAAATACCCAAAAATGAAATTATATTACACAAAGAGTATAACAATGGGAAGTACATACACCACTCAAAGGAAATGGTGGAAAATGTAGCCTAAATCTCACGGGACTAAAAGTGAGATGAAAAATCCCTTACGGAAACTCGGCAGCCTAACGGCGCCACTTAAAACTTCCAAAAATGGATTGATGAGATCAAATAGGGTCTCTCATCATATTACCATAAAATGTACAACAAAAATAATATAAATTAACATCCCCCATCAAAAAAATAGGATCTTAAAATAATTGTCATAAAGGAGAGTACTTAAAAAGAAAGAGAGAGGTTAGATCTCTTAGGAAAATTCGAAAGCCTTACGGCGCCACTCAAAACTTCTAAAATGGATTGATGAGAGAAAATAGGGTCTCTCATCATATTAAAATAAAAACTACAGTAGGAGTAATTTAAAATAACATCCCAATCATAAGACAGATGAGATTAAAAGGAATGACATAAAACAATGTACTTAAAAAGAAAGAGAGGGGTAGGATCACTTACCTTGTGTCTGACATGACTCGATCGTTATTTAATCTCCTGAATAATAAAATTTGGTCAATTTATAATTTATTAAGTACATAATTAATATATTATTATTCAATTAATATCACATATTATAAGGTTATAATAATTGGTTAATAAATTGAGTTCATATCAGACATTTTTGTCGATGTTCGGTACAGGAGTACCAATCAATCTTTTTGGAAAAGCATTTTCCATGTAGTTATAGGTACATAATATCCAGAATAGTATTTATGTTTCAAATATCATATATATCCAGTATATATTCATTTTTTACTATTACATAGAATTTGGAGGTAAAAAATTAAAAGCACCGTTCATGGAGACGGTAGGCCGTACGTACGCATGAACGCTACTTTCATTTTTTTGTCATATTAATGGAATTAAAACAAAATGAGAGATATATATTTTAATTCCAGAATTATATACATCATTTAGAGGTAATATATTACATATATATCCATTATATATATGTACTTATAATAGTACATAACATATGGATATAAGAAATGAAATGTACCGTTCATGGAGACGGTAAGCCGAACTTACGCATGAACGCTACTTTCATTTATTTTTTTATTCAATGGAATTAAATAATAATGATATAAAGGTATATTATAATTACAGTAGGATATCATATGTAATACCATTAATTCCATCCTTTATACGTCCCACATATGAAATTAACGAATCAAATCACTTTGAGGGGGTCGTAGTCCGCACTTCCTAAAATGAAGATATCGTATTTACCCATAATGGAAACCATAAATGTATGACATAAATGAAAAATAAATAAGCTTAAGTAAAACATAAACATATTATATATAATATATAAATATAGTTACATCTTAATGGCCACCATTGAAGGTGTTATATGAGTGTTGAACAATCATCGTTTCGTGAGGCAGAAATTTGCCATCCAAAGAAACAGTATGTTCATTAACCATTAGATGTACGTGTGTGTAAGTGTAGATCGAATCTTTCTTATAACAACATCATAGTATATTTAATATACTGTTGTTGTTACAAAATAAATGAATAAAAATATTTTAGGAGGTTGGAGAAGCAAAATAAAACATAAGAACACAAGAGAAAACACTACCTTTAAAACAGGTAACTCTTTTTGATTTGTGCTCAAAGGCTTACTTGGGAAGACTTCTGCCCAAATTGAGGATTCTATAAGTAAGATAGGGATGTTTAGAGACAAAATGAGCAGGGGTTGGCCGATCCAACGGCTTGAGAGTTGTGGGTAAGGAGGCAGAGGTGGGGTCCTTTTATAAGAGGAGAGGAGGGCACTCTTAGAAAGGTATAAAAGGATACTTTATTTTCAAATGAATTTCGGATTTTAAACGTCCCACATTAATTTATTTCGAGGGTAAGCTGATAAGGGTTCGAAATATACTCATCCAATAGGTCTTTGACAAGTTTAAGTTATTGTTTTAACATTATCTTTTTATTTTATTTAAATCCTTTATTAATGAGGTAATCGTTGTATCATCATGATGTCATAAATAATTTAATTTATTTAATGTCTAAAAATTATAAAACAAATATCATGATGTAGGAAATATTTTTATCTTTCTAATGAATGTTTATAGTCAAAAATATGACTTGTATAACCCCATTTAAAAATTGTTTTAGTAAAACAACTCATGTTTGTGACATTTTAATTTTAACTTTAAATAAAAAGGTATTTATGTCATTTTCCAACCAAAGTGGCTCCATGGGGTCCCCAAGATGACCCATGGATTGTATTGGTCGGCCATGACTCATCCAATGAGGGTAGTACATGTGTATAGGTCATTTGATATTATTAAAACATTATTTTTACCTTAAACTACACTAATTACCTCTAATCGCGATTAAAAAATAAAAGGTACTTGATGTTATTAATATTTTCATGACTTATTATATTCCCCCTTTACTTATTTTATATGAAATGTGCATAATTTGTGTGAAATATTAATGTTTTAATATTCAGTATAATATCTGAGCATTTTTAGAAGTAGTCAAATTGAGTCAGTTTAATGTTTTAATTATAACTATCACTATACTGATCCAAATCGTGTGGTTCGTGTTTTGTAGGATTCTCCTTTTAATATAAAACATTTCATTAGAAGGAACCATGATCGAATGCCACCATTTGAAGGGTCATATGGTCCTCACAAACAAGACCAAAGAATCTATGAATAAACTAGACCAGCCTTGAAGATTGATTTACTAGGCTCAATACAGACGTCCAAAAACATTAAATCTCCGCCATAATTCGGGTAACACTACATTTCATCTTGGATAAAAATTTAAAGGCCCAAATTCAAGTAAAAGGGGCCCAAATAAATCTTTGAAATCCAGCCCACCATTCTGGCCGAGAATTAAAATCAGTATAGTATGCATGACATATCTCCTGATGTAAGCATCCAATCGAGCTGAAATTTTTCAGTGTGAAAGAGGAGATCTAGGCGGCCGACGTTGTTGAAGAAACCATTCGGATTTTATGGCATCTTAATATTCAAAAACCCTTTCACATTATGGACTTCAAAAAGACTGGATTGAAATGGACAGTTTAAGTTTGTTTATTCAACCGGCCATAACTTTTTATCCTTACTTCTAAATGACTCAAAATTTTGAGAGTAGTCGACCAACATTATTTTCTACAACGTTGAAGAAGGAGATATTTGATGATTCGGATGTCTGAATTGCCAAATTGGCGATGCAAATGGAGGGATAGATTGGGAATGCAAACAGTCCACTCCTTGGGCTATAAATACTCTCTCCTTCTCTCCTTGAGAGGGGTTGGCATTTCAGAAGAGAGGAGATCATATTGGCACGACCAATGATTTGCCAAAGGCTTGGGAGGACCTGCCATACTCATGTTTTCACTTGAGAGACCTTTCCTCCTCTCTTTGTTTTCACTTACTTTTGTGTTCTTCATTTTTGTAATTTTGTAAGTCCTTTATTTTGTAATTCTGTTTTAATGAAAGTTTCTTCTTAAATATCTCTTATTCTCCTCCACCTTATGTAGTATAATATTCATGGTCTTAAAATAGTTTGAATCATTTTTAAATTACAGTACCTTATCTTGCTTCCTCATTCAATCGAAATTCCATTTTTGATTCTCAAAATATTTCGTGTGTGTGTTCAGCACACTACTCTTATCTTGTCCCTTTCTTTTTCTTCTCTTTATAATTCATCACCATAAACATATATTACCAGATTAATAAAAATCATAATGTCTGAGTAAATTTCTCATTGGGGTGAGTTTTAATTTAGGTATGTTAAGCGATTGAGATCTTTTGCTCGATGAGTATTCGTTGAATTAACATTGTGTATGTTGGACTTAGCATGTCATGGATTAATGACTTAATTTGTTTAACGTGTGGTTTCCATGGATTATTGGAACCATAAATACACTACCATAAACAATATTTGATCAATATTAGAACCCTAAGTTAATTTAAGGCTTGGATTAAAGCCTTAAAACTTAGGAATTTTAATCAACATCATCTTGTGACATGGGTGTTAATTTAAATGCAATATAAAGCAAAGCTCAAGGATATCACAAGCTTAACTAACCTAATGATGAAATCACCCCAATCTTTATCAACTTGTTAAATTAAACATCATTCATTAAACATTTCAATTAAGCTCTGCAAACAACCCCCCCCCCAATCAAAATACAATCAACTAAAAACAATCGACTATTACGAAGTACCATCGCCGAGGATTCGACCCGAGTGCTGCTATACACATTAGCAGAGCACCGGAACTTTGACCGGTCGATAGGCGACAATCGGCCGTGCATTTCAAATGGCGTTGTTGCCAGGGATGGTGCTTTAAGTAGTCATTAGTTTCTGGTTATTGTAAAAAAAAACCAAAAAAATTCAAAATTTTTGAAAAAAAATTGAAAAAAAAACACAAAGAAAAACCCATCTTCCTCTTAAAAATCATAAACTGAAAAAAATACAAAGGAAAAACTGTCTTCCTCATCCTTTCTAAATCTCTTTGAATGCCCTGCAGCCTCCCAAACAATCCCTCGGATTTTTTTGACCCTGAAATTGATAGAACTCTTCGTCGACTTAGGAGGACCATTAGGGATAACCAAATCACCCAAGAACCAATCATTGCCCTACCAATTGAATTAGATATGGCCAATCCTAGGGAAAAAACATTGAAAGAACTTGCTGCCCCTGATATGAATTACCAACCTCTTGGTATTCAATATCCAAACATTGAAGCTGACTTCGAACTCAAATCGGGTTTGATTCATCTTCTCCCTCATTTTCACGGGCTAGCCGGTGAGGATCCACATCTTCACCTTAAAGAGTTCCAAGTAGTATGCTCTACCATGAAGCCTCAAGGGGTTTCTGAAGAACAAATCAAGCTTAGAGCTTTCCCCTTTTCCCTAGTAGATTCTGCCAAGTCTTGGCTCTACTACCTTCCACCTGGTTCCATAAACCCATGGGTTGACATGAAGAGACTTTTCCTTGAGAAGTTATTTCCCGCATCCCGAACAACTTCTATCCGAAAGGAAATAAGCGGCATCCGTCAATTCCCTAATTAATCACTCTATGAGTATTGGGAGAGGTTCAAAAATCTTGTGGAAACTTGTCCACACCATCAACTCCCTGACCAACTCTTGATCCAATAATTCTATGAGGGGTTATTGGCTATGGAGCGAACTCTCATTGATGCCGCAAGTGGCGGTGCTCTTGTTGACAAAACTCCTGCAGCTGCAAGAGATCTCATAAGTAACATGGCTACAAACACGCAGCAATTCCATACTCGAGCACATGCTCAAGTGAAACAAGCCCAAGAGAATCATTCCATAGAGCCCAACAAGATGACTGAGTGTATGAGTGAACTTATAGGTCTTGTGCGTCAACTAGCGGTGTCTACCAAAGCCCCAACCTCATCTTCTCCATAGTCACTATTCCCTGGACCTATCAAGAATTGTGGAATCTTCAAGTCTCCATCTCATCCGACTGACACATGTCCACAACTTCAAGATGATCCATCTGATTCATCTAGTCCAATGGAGCTCAATGCGGCATATTCTCAGTGAAACTTCAACCCTCAACAATTAGGTCAGTTTGTTAGAAACATCAACCAACCCCACTCTGAGCCCTTCTCTTCTACCTTTAACCCACCTCTGAGGTATGGTAATCCCATTTCTTATCCTCCTCAGTTCCCTCATCAAAATCCAAACCAGTTCCAATATGGTCAAAGTGGTGGTAACATCCATCAACCTTATCCTTTTGTTCCTCAACCCCAAAGGAACAATCCTCCTCCCGGATTCCACTATCCTAACGAGCCTTCCCAATTCCCCACCCAATACAATCGCTTTCCTAAGAACCAAAATCAAGGCCAACCCAATTTGGGACAAGCCTCTTCTTCTAAACAACCATGGGAAAGTGCTGTAGAGGATCTTGCTTCCTTCACCCGTTCTATCCTCAAGAACATTGAAACCCAAATAGGTCAACTTGCATCCCACCTGAGCCAGCAACAACCATCCAATTCATCCCAACTCCCAGCTCAACCATTACCCAACCCTAAGGGTAATGTAAGTGCGATTGCACTTAGATCGGGAAAGCAAATTGCTATGCCCCATGCTGATTGCTCTACCTCCCCTTTCGATGTTGATCTAGAAAATGAAAAGAACAAAAAGCTGGAAAAGGAACTTGAATCCACTCTTTCACCTCCTTCCATTCCTCTAAGGAACCCAATTCCTTTTCCTCAAGCCATCTCCAAGCCTAAGAAGTCCTTTGAACCAGATCCCGAAATGCTTTACATGTTAAGACGTGTTGAAGTGAACATCCACCTCTTAGATGCCATCAAAAAAATCCCTAAGTATGCCAAGTTTCTTAAGGAATTGTGCACTTATAAGAGGCACCTTAGGAACATTGAAAATGTTTTTACCCAACAGTCCATTCCCATGAAGTGCAAAGATCCAGGGACCTTCACGGTTCCATGCCAAATTGGAAGTTCCAACTTTGATGATGCACTCATAGACCTAGGAGCCTCAATTAATGTAATGCCCGAATCCATATTCTCCAACCTTGGTCTAGGTCCCTTGCACCCAACGGGTATTGTCATTCAATTAGCCAATCGAAGCACTGCTAGTCCTGAGGGGATAATTGAGGATGTTCTTGTTCGGGTCAATGATCTTATCTTCCCAGCTGATTTCTATGTCCTTGACATGGAAGGTGAGACGACCTCTTCTCGATCTCCCCTAATTCTACGAAGACCATTCCTCATGACTGTGAGAACCAAGATTGATGTCCACTCATGCATCTTATCCATGGAATTCGTTGACCAACTGGTCAAGTTCAACATTTTCAAAGCCATGCGATACCCATCTGAGGATCACTCTGCATTCTCAATCCATGCTTTTGAGGACACTTCTAAGATTCAATCGAACCCCAATCCACCATGTTCTTCATGTTCTAATGATAAAGGATCTTGTGAAATCTGCACCATGATTAACAAAGTCATAAATGGTGAAGTTGATGTGGACCTCTCATTCATAGACTCCATCAATCTAGAGGAACTTGAAAACTCCCTTGAATCCCACATCAACTCTGATCTCTACTGCTCCACCTTGGACAGTGTTGAGTAAAATGATCCAAAACCATCTGAAATCCCTTCTCCTACTCCTAACTTGTCTAGCTCTCAAATCAAGGCTGAAACTGATCTAAAACCACTTCCTTCACACCTCAAGTATGCATTCCTTTTCCATGATCCCTCCTACCCTGTCATTATCTCTGCTTCACTTTCTGAAACTGAGGAGTCCCAACTTGTTCAAGTGTTAGAGGAAAACAAAAATGCCTTAGGTTGGACCCTAGAGGATATTCCAGGAATCAACCCTGCCCTTTGCATGCATCACATCCATCTAGAGGAATCATCCAAACCAATTAGGCAACCTCAAAGAAGACTCAATCCACTCATACTTGAGGTAGTTAGGGAAGATATTACCAAGCTTCTTCAAGCTGGTATTATCTACCCAATTTCTGATAGTGAATGGTTTAGTCAAATTCAAGTAGTTCCTAAGAAGGGCGGGATAACAGTTGTCACAAATGAACATGGAGAAGTGGTCACAACTCAAGTGAAAAACAAATGGTGTGTGTGCATCGATTATCACAAATTTAATGCTGAAACACGAAAAGATCACTACCCACTTCCTTTCCTTGACCAAATGCTTGAAAGATTGGCCGGAAAGTCACACTATTTCTTTCTTGATGGTTACACCGGCTACTTCCAAATTCCAATCTCACCTCAAGACCAAGAAAAGACCACATTCACTTGCCCCTTTGGAACCTATGCCTATAGGCGAATGCCTTTTGGCCTTTGTAATGCTCCTGCAACATTCCAGCGGTGTATGATGAATATCTTTTCTGAATTCATTGAGAATTGCATGGAGATCTTCATGGATGACTTTACCATTTATGGAGAGTCATTTGAATCTTGCTTACATTCACTCTCTTTGGTCCTTCAAAAGTGTGTCAAGTGAAACCTTGTGCTGAATTTTGAAAAATGTCACTTCATGGTTTCAAATGGGATTGTTCTAGGTCACATAATTTCTCAAGAGGGTATCCAAGTTGACCCAGCCAAAATTGAGGTGATCCAATCACTTCCTGAACCCAAATTAGTTCGAGACATTCGGTCCTTCCTTGGTCATGTCGGTTTCTATCGGCGATTCATTAAGAACTTCAGCAAGATTTCCCTCCCACTCACTCGTTTACTTCAAAATGATGTCACATTCAATTTTGATGAGGCTTGCAAGAGAGCCTTCATTGAACTCAAATATTCTCTCACATCTGCTCCAATAATCCAACCCCCAGATTGGTCCTTACCATTTGAATTGATGTGTGATGCTTCTGATAGGGCCATTGGGGCTGTTCTTGGTCAAAGAAGAGAAAACATTCCTCATGTCATCATTTATGCCTCAAAAACATTGGATGAAACTCAATCACACTACACTGTAACTGAAAAAGAACTTTTAGCTGTGGTTTTTGCCTTGGATAAATTCTGGCCCTATCTCTTAGGTGCCAAAATCATCATCTTCACGGACCACTCAGCATTAAAGTTCTTACTTAAGAAAATTGATTCCAAACCAAGGCTAATAAGATGGATTTTAATGCTCCAAGAGTTTGACCTTGTGATAAAAGATAAACCTGGAAAAGAAAACCTTGTATCTGATCACCTGAGTAGAATTTCTAATTCTTCTCATTCTGAAATAATTGATCCTAAATTTCCAACTGAACACCTCTCATCTCTCACTCCAAAGTTACCATGGTATGCCCCAATTGTCAATTGCTTGGTTTCTAGTGTTTTCCCTGAATATTTTTCAAAAGAACAAAAAGAAAAGATGAGAAGTGATTCAAAGCATTATTTTTGGGAAGATAATAAACTTTGGAAAACTGGGGCTGACATGGTAATTAGGATATGTGTTGATAAAACTGAACAATCCTCCATCTTGGAATTCTGCCACTCAATGCCTGGAGGTGGCCACTTTGGACCACAAAGGACTTCTCAAAAGGTCCTAGATTCTGGATTCTTTTGGCCTTCACTCTTCAAGGACTCACATGAGTTCTGTCAATCATGTCCCACTTGCCAAAAGTTTGGCACAATTTCCAAAAGAAACGAAATGCCTCAAAATCCATTAATCATCTGTGATCTTTTCGATGTTTGGGGCATTGATTTCATGGGACCTTTTCCCCCTTCCAATGGATTATCCTACATTCTACTTGCTGTTGACTATGTTTCTAGGTGGGTTGAGGCCAAACCCACTAGGAAAGATGATGCTCAAACTGTGAGTGAGTTCCTCAAAACCCATATCTTCCATCGATTCGGAACACCACGTGCTTTGATAAGTGACTTAGGAACTCATTTCTGTAATAGAACCATGGAGTCAATTTTGAAAAAGAATGGGGTTCTACATAAAACATCCACTACATATCACCCTCAAACAAATGGAATGGCTTAACTTTCTAATAGAGAAGTGAAAAGAGTGCTTGAAAGAATTGTTAAGCCCATAAGAAAAGACTGGCCTGATAGACTTGGTGAAGCACTTTGGGCCTATCGAACAGCCTATAAGACACCCACTGGGATGTCTCCATTTAGGCTAGTCTTTGGTAAAGCCTGTCATTTACCAGTTGAAATCCAACATAAGTCATTTTGGGCTGTCAAAACATGTAATTTTGATTGTGAAAAATCTGGTGAAGAAAGACTGTTGATGTTGACTGAATTGGAGGAGCTTCGACTCGATTCGTATGAGAACTCCATTCTCTAAAAAGAAAAGGCAAAGTCACTCCATGATAAGAACATTCTTCGAAAGGTATTTCATGAAGGTGAAAAGGTAATGCTCTTAAATTCTCGATTTCGACTTCACCCAGGTAAGCTCAATTCTCATTGGGATGGACCTTTTATTATTACCAATGTTTACCCATTTGGTGCAGTACAAGTCCAAGACCCTTCTTCAAAAAGAACATTCACGGTAAATGGACACCGGTTAAAGCATCACCATGAGAGGCCATTCACTTCAGGTTCCACATCGACTTCCATTGACCCACCACTAGATGGAAATGGCGACCCACCAAATCCAAACCAGGGGGCACCTCTTTCCCTTTAACTCTCTCTCTCCTCAATCTCTCTTCCCTCTCTTCTTCTCTCTATTTATTCTTCTTCCTCTCTCCCTCTCATTTTTTTTACAACATTCTTCCACAACCTTTTTTCTATTTTCTCTTTTGTGTGGATGTGTCATTAAAAATAAAAAAAATAAAAAAAAAATAATTAACAAAAATGAAAATTAACAAAAAAAAAGCGGTGTCATAATTACTAATCATCCAATATTGAAATTCTGTCCAACAATTTTGGGGAGTCAAAAGGCTTTTTTTAAACTCAAATATATTGAATTTTTATCTCAAACTTGGGTAAAATGTTTTTTTTCAATAACAAACATTTTGAATGAACAATTTTTTGTAGAAAATGATTCTCCCCTACCGTGAGGAATAACATTAGCCTTCATGCCAAGGTCATCTATGGCCATCTTTTTCATTGTGTGTCTTCACCACTGATTGTGAGTCTTGAGTTTGTGGACCTTCGAGCTGAATTTCCATCTTTTGTGTGCATTAATATGATAGAGGCATTTTCTAAGACACATGAGAATCAGAATTGCCAAATAGCCTCTCTTTACCCTTACAATGATCCTACTTTTGAAAGCCCCTTTGAGCCTATGAAAACCTTTATTTTGATAGCCACATTACAAGCCTAATACCTTGTCCCACCCAACATCTTCATGGATTTTCATTGTACAATTTATTGAAATTTAAGTGTGGGGGGAATGGACTTCATTTTTGGGCGTACTTTCATTGATTTCCAATGTGTCATCATATGCTTGAGGTCAAGCATCCATTCAAGTTTGGGGGAGAGGTTGTAATTCTGTGAGATTTGGGGTGTATATGTGTAATTTTCATTTGTACAAAAGTCATTGAAATGTGTTCAAAAAAATGAAAAAAAAAATTATATTAAAAAAATGAAAAAAAATGAATGGGTTGTGTCTTGGGTGGGTCAAAAATCAATCATCATCAACCTTTGATCGTGTTATAACTAATTAAATTAGTTCCATGATAAGATCAAACATGGGTTGGGAGAGGACTGTGAGACTTGTTTCAAGCACAACTTTCGAAAACAAATAGCAAAAAGAGAAAAAAAAGAACACTTGAATCATCTTGTATTGTGTCATTATTGGATGTTTTCCATGTTGTACATATTACATCATCTCACCCTATTCCATTTTCTATCTCCCTCACTTTTCATTCATCACACATTCATGCCCTTGTAAATATGTGTTTCTATTTCCTTTCAAATCAAATTGCAAAAAAAATGTGCATTGATTTTTCCATGTTGGTGTTTTTAACCCCTCTTTTCCTTTGGACATTATATACCTACTGTCCCATAGACACTGAAAACCCCCTTAAAAGACCTCTTGATTCTTGTACACATTAGATTTGGGAATGGAAGCTGAGAGCTCTTACAAACTCTTGATTTTCACTTTTTGTTGGTGAATGAGTGAACCTCCTAAAATACATTTTTATCATCTTGAGAGGAGTAAGTTTTGAGTGCCTACATTTTCCAATTCAAACCTTGAACATGAAAAAATGAATTGTTTCTGATGCATTATTGTGAACCAAATTTGTGATTTAATTCAATATGGATGAGTGAAATACTCTAAACCTCCCCTGATTGGAGAAAACAAAATTTTAATATTTGTTGGTGAGTGAAAATGATTTTGTCATGTTTTTATATTTGTTGCACATGAGGACACGCGCAAATCTAAGTGTGGGGGAGTTGATGTTATTAATATTTTCATGACTTATTATATTCCCCCTTTACTTATTTTATATGAAATGTGCATAATTTGTGTGAAATATTAATGTTTTAATATTAAGTATAATATTTGAGCATTTTTAGAAGTAGTCAAATTGAGTCAGTTTAATGTTTTAATTATAACTATCACTATACTGATCCAAATTGTGTGGTTCTTGTTTTTTAGGATTCTCCTTTCAATATAAAACATTTCATTAGAAGTAACCATGATCCAATGCTTCCATTTGAAGGGTCATATGGTCCTCACAAACAAGACCAAAGAATCTGTGAACAAACCGGACAATCCTTGAAGATTGATTTACTGGGCTCAATACAGAAGTCCAAAAACATTAACTCTCCACCATAATTCGGGGAACACTACATTTCATCTTGGATAAAAATTTCAAGGCCCAAATCCAAGTACAAGGGGCCCAAATAAATCTTTGAAGTCCAGCCCACCATTCTGGAAGAGAATTAAAATCAGTATAGTATGCATGACATATCTCCTGATGTAAGCATCCAATGGAGCTGCGATTTTGCAGTGTGAAAGAGGAGATATAGGAGGCCGACTGTGTTGAAGAAACCATTCGGATTTGAAGGAATATTAATATTCAAAAACCCTTTCACATTATGGACTTCAAAAATAGTGGATTGAAATGGACAGTTTAAGTTTGTTTATTCAACCGGCCATAACTTTTTATCCTTACGTCCAAATGACTCCAAATTTTGAGAGTAGTCGGAAAAAATTATTTTCTACAACCTTGAAGAAAAAGATATTTGATGGTTCGGCAGTATGAATTGCCAAATTGGCGATGTAAGTGGAGGGACAGATTGGGAATGCAAACAGTCCACTCCTTGGGCTATAAATACTCTCCCCTTCTCTCCTTGAGAGGGGTTGACATTTCAGAAGAGAGGAGATCATATTGGCACGACCAAAGCTTTTCCAAAGGCTTGAGAGGACCTGCCATACTCATGTTTTTACTTGAGAGACCTTTCCTCCTCTCTTTGTTTTCACTTACTTTTGTGTTCTTCATTTTTGTAATTTTGTAAGTCCTTTATTTTGTAATTCTGTTTTAATGAAAGTTTCTTATTCAATATCTCTTATTCTCCTCCACCTTCTGTAGTATAATATTCATGGTCTTAAAATAGTTTGAATCATTTTTAAATTATAGTACCTTATCTTTCTTCCTCATTCAATCGAAATTCCATTTTTGATTCTCAAAATATTTCGTGTGTGTGTTCGACACACTACTCTTATCTTGTCCCTTTCTTTTTCTTCTCTTTATAATTCATCACCATAAACATATATTACCATATTAATAAACATCATAATGGCTGAGTAAATTTCTCATTGGGGTGAGTTTTAATTTAGGTATGTTAAGCGATTGAGAGCTTTTTCTCGATGAGTATTCGTTGAATTAACATTGTGTATGTTGGACTTAGCATGGCATGGATTAATGACTTGATTTGTTTAACGTGGGGTTTCCATGGATTACTGGAACCATAAATACACTACCATAAACAATATTTGATCAATATTAGAACCCTAAGTTAATTTAAGGATTGGATTAAAGCCTTAAAACTTAGTAATTCTAATCAACATCATCTTGTGACATGGGTGTTAATTTAAATGCAATATAAAGCAAAGCTCAAGGATATCACAAGCTTAACTAACCTAATGATGAACTCACCCCAATCTTTATCAACTTGTTAAATTAAACATCATTCATAAAACATTTCAATTAAGCTCTGCAAACAAACCCCCCCCCCCAATCAAAATACAATCAACTAAAAACAATCGCCTATTACGAAGTACCATCGCCGAGGATTCGACCCGAGTGCTGCTATACACATTAGCAGAGCACCAGAACTTTGACTGGTCGATAGGCGACAATCGGTCGTGCGTTTCAGTACTATTCACCAAAAGAATTATTTTAATCCCATTGAACCACATTTTACTTCTTAATGACTACCATGTATGTCGGATTTTTTGAAATTCAAAACCCATAGGTGGTAAAATTTCATTTAAATGAAGAATCAGTTTTTTAAGTACAACTTAGTGGTTTAACTATTCATCAAAAATTGAAGTTTTCCAGAAAAATACCAAAAATTCACCCTAAGATATATTTGATCTTCCGAATTCAAAAATGATGTCTATTTTAAAAAATTCAAAACATATAAGTTACATTAATTAATTTAATAATTAATTCCCGATGTCAGAACAAATAGCGTGTTTTTATGAAACAATAAGTATCAAAAGATTGACACTATTTTAAGTCCAATTTCAAGATGAAATTAATTTCAATGAACACTCTTGGATTAAATGGTAAAAATATATTCTAATTTCACTTTAAAACCTATTCAAAAGATAATATAATCATATTAATAAATTATATTAAAAAGGGGTTTTGAATTAAAATACAACATTTTCACTATTCATTAAAAAATGAACTTTATCGGAAAAATACCAAATATTTACACAAAGTAAATTTTGATGTCCCGATTCTAAAGAAGAATTTTATTTTGTCAAGTACAACACATAAAATTGTCAAAAGTGGATTTAAAAGAGGTTCTCCATCAAAAGGCCGTTAATCGACCTTTTAATGAATATTAGAATGTTTACGCTTAAAATTGGATTCATTCGCATTTTTAATCCTCTAACATTTTTTGTAAAAAGTAAAAATATTTGAAAAACATATATAATCATTTTTAAGTCAGTTCTGTTCATTCCCGCCATTACAATAGCTATGCGTTAACTACAATTTAAAATAATATTATTTTATTATTAGAGTGAAACGTAAGATTCCCAAGAAACTTGTTGTTGCGTATTGGGTACGCCATCGAGCATAGCGTCCCTTTTAAAGTAATATTAATATTTTATTCACAAATATGGAGAAATGTGAAAATGTCATATTCTTTATTTACCTAGGGTGTTACATCCATCCACCATTTTGGTAATTGCGTCCTCGCAATTTTAAAATTGGGCTTGGAAACTTCATTGAAAATCCCACATCAGAACAAGAGTCAGTAAAATCATCACTTTAAAATAAAGAATGAGAAGTACAAAGGTCACCCGAGTTAACCCATACTAGGATTCCATGTAGGAAAACATGGATATGGAGGAAAAAACAAAGGGTCATGTTCTAATGGAGAGTGATAGTAAACATGTCTAGGAGAAAGTTAACCATAAGAAAATCACAAACTTGTGATGGGTTAAAAGGTATTCGATTCCCCAGTAGGAAAAGATAACAGACAACATTTTTGTTTTAAGTTACTCTTCATTGAGGAATTTATTTTTGAGCTTAACTAAATCATAATGAAACATACTTACCTGTCACCTAGACTTTCAACTTTTACTTGATTCCTTAATCAAACTCATATTTTCTCCAAAAGACGAGTATTTAGGAAGACTTGTTCGCATTAAGAGTACTATAATCAACTTCATGAGAATCACCTAGTCTACAAAAGAGAACTATATATTTCCCATGTATTTAGACAAAATCCAAAACCAAAATTGTTAGTATGAGATCAGATAATCCACAAAAGTATAATCCTTTATAAAAAGAAAATCCATTCTTAATCTCCAAAATTTGTCCAAAAAAACCCAAAGTTCAACGAAGACCATTCGATAAACAATTGTCCATAAAATTCTTCAATGTAAACCAAACTAAGATTGAAATACAAATATTTGAAGGATTTAATCACATAGTCTTCCAAGGTACAAATTAACTTTTATCTCCAAATAACATTAGTTTCTCTTAAATTATCATATTGAAAAGTAATTAACCTAATCACATATCCTCCATGATAGGTTAATCATTTCCATAGATAACCCAAAATACACTTACTCTTGATTCCTAAAATCATCTAACTAAAAAGAATTAGTCAAACTAACCAGGGACATCACGTAGTCCAGTGGTAGGTGATAAATACCAGTCGCACTTTGGTTGTGGGTTCGATTCCCACAGCTTTGTCCGACGCGACGGGTTGTCACACGGTCTGCGTGTTGTCCTTTTTCCAAAACTATATAATTCTTAAAACAATCCCCAAAATGAGATAAAATCTTCAAAAATAATCATAACATATTTTAACCTCAATTTTATCTCATGCCTTTCATTTTCCATCATAATATATAATAACCCATAATTACCTCAAAAGTAAGGATCATATACACGCTAATGGTTACCTTTATAATTATTACCTGAACCTCTACATCGATTGTTCATCTCTTACATGATGCATTACAGAACATACCAAGCTACAAGTGGTTTATCATGACTCCTTGATAGTTGGTTTAGAACAACCAGGAGTTTCCTCATTGAATCCCCCATTTCATCTAGTCTCTTAATCAGAGAACCACCACAGTTTCCTTCAAACCTATTGTCACTTTGGTTCCTGCTAGATCCATCCATTCACTAAAAAGAGAAATGTCAGTGTGAGTATATCAAAAAAACCATAATGTACTAATGAGGAAGACAAACACTAAGATATACTTACTCATTCACTTTATCTCAAACTAGGACTCTTTCTGAAATCCTAACCATTATGGTAATGTCACTAATGCTTAGAGAATACCCTAACCTCTAAAGTTATCTAAACCGGACTCTGATACCAATTATAAGGCCCCAGTCTTAAACCTTACTTAATATTTAATTAAATTAATAATTCACATTGAGTATCTTTTCAGGTTTAGAGTTTTAGAGAATTAGATCATAAATCATGAATTACATTCCACATTTAAAAAAAGTGGTTATAAAAAAGATAGAATTCGTTTTTTTCATCAACGGAAACATATTTAAAATAAAACATGAATTCTTTCTTGACACTTCCTTGACACTATCATCATATCATGCACCGTTCCCTTGAACAGTGATAAACATTTCAAAAACATTAGATGAGCATAAAAAGCTCAGTAAGGGGTATAAAAATATGGAAAGGAAACATGAGTACATGTGTACATAAGAATCAATGAAATCATACTTACTCATAAAACATAAGAACATTAAAATACCTCATCAAATCATGAATAAAACATAGAAAACATAAGACATAAAGGTAACATGAGGCATTCATAACATTCTTACGTAGGGAGTAACCGTCTTGGTTACGTTTGGAATACCCATCACAGTATATTCCATAAATCTCTTCGGAGAAACCTCAATGTTTAACCCCTTCACGTTACCCAATTAATTGGAGAGCTATATCGGGCTCACCTACCCTTAGTTTATCACGGAACCACTCGTCTTCATAACAATTCCCATGAACCATAACATAATCATATCACATAAAACATGCATAAAGGAAAAATAACATTTCCACATTTCAATCACAATATATCAATACAACACATTGATATAATAAAAACATTATTAAAACCATTTTCAATACCAAAATAAATGAAAAGTAAAACATGGTATGTATTTTTCATTTAAAAAAAAGTATGGCTTGTAGAGGAAGATGAAACTCAAATAATGGTCATGGCGGCGGAGAAGTCGTTGTCACTGCATACGTACAACAAAAACATTCCCTTTTGTCATTTAGTAAAATGCTTCGTATAAAAAAGATTAATTTTGGAAAAATGTAAAATTCAAAGGGGTTTATACACCGTATAAAATAATGTTTGTGTATAAAACAAAATATGCCTCAATAAAAGGAGATTGAGACAAAGTCCCATACAAAGACGATATCCTTGGATTAAGGATAAATCAATTACATAATTATGTTTGACAAACGAATACATGCAATATAAGTGGATATTATGTGTAAAACAATCAAAGGACATTAACACTTATTCATAGAACGACATATTCCAGGAGAACAAGTTTATCCCAAAGAATCAAAATTGGGTTAAGAAGTTCCCTTGCAAAAATTCGACAGCCTAACGGCATCACTTCAAAATTCAGAAAAAGAGTTGATGAGAGATAAAAAGGGTAAATCATCACTTGGACATAAAATTTACATCAATAAGGATATAGAAGAACATATCCCAACATAATAGTATGTGAATTAAAAGAAATAATAAAATAAGTCTTTTAAAAAGAGGAGGGTGAATGGTTGCCTTACCGACTTGGGTAACTTTCAAAACGTACACCCCATTGAAGAAGGGTCATAAAATGAATATGTAAATTACCGTAAATGAAATTATATTACACAAAGAGTATAATAATGGGAAGTACATACACTACTCAATGTAAATGGTGGAAAATGTATTATAAATCTCACGGGACTAAAAGTGAGATGAAAAATCCCTTACGGAAACTCAGCAGCCTAACGGCGCCACATAAAACTTCCAAAAATGGAATGATGAGATCAAATAGGATCTCTATTTATATTAAAATAAAATTTACAGAAAGAGTAATATAAAATAACATCCCCCATCAAAAAAATAGGAGATTAAAAGAGGTGACATAAAGGAGAGTACTTAAAAAGAAAGAGAGAGGTTAGATCTCTTACGAAAATTCGGCAGCCTAACGGCGCCACTCAAAACATCCAAAATGGATTGATGAGAGAAAATAGGGTCTCTAATCATATTAACATAAAACGTATAGTAAGAGTAACATAAAATAACATCCCAATCATAATAAATATGTGCTTAAAAGGAATGACATAAAACAGTGTACTTAAAAAGAAAGAGAGGGGTAGGATCCCTTACCTCGTGTCCGACATGACTCGATCGTTATTTAATCTCCTGAATAATAAAATTTGTTCAATTTATAATTTTTTAAGGACCTAATTTAGCGATTATTATTCAGTTAATATCACATATTTTAAGGTTATAATAGTTGGTTAATAAAGTGAGTTCATATCAGACGTTTTTGTCGATGTTCGGTACATGAGTTGAAATCAAACTTGTTGGAAAATAATTTTCCATGTAGTTATAGGTACATCATATCCAGAATATTATAGATGATTTAAATATCATATATATCCAGTATATATTCATTTTATACTATTCCACATAATTTGGAGATAAAAAATTAAAATCATCGATCATGGATTCGGTTGGTCGTACGTACCCATGAACGCTACTTTCATTTTTTTGTCATATTAATGGAATTAAAACAAAATGAGAGATATATATATTATAATTCCAGAATGATATAAATCATTTAGAGGTAATATATTACATATATATCCATTATATATATGTACTTATAATAGTACATAACATTTGGAGATAAGAAATGAAATGTACTGTTCATGGAGACAGTAAGTCGTACGTACGCATGAACGCTACTTTCATTTCTTTTTTATTCAATGGAATTAAATAATAATGATATAAAGGTATATTATAATTACAGTATTATATCATATTTAATACCATTAATTCCATTCTTTATACGTCCCACATATGGCATTAACGAATCAAATCACTTTAAGGGGGCGGTAGTCCACACTTCCTAAAATGAAGATATCGTGTTTACCCATAATGGAAACCATAAAGGTATTCCAAAAATGAAAAATAAAGAATCTTAAGTAAAACATAAACATATTATATATTATATATAAATATAGTGACATATAAATGGACACCTTTGAAGGTGTTATATGAGTGTTGAACAATCATCGTTTCGTGAGGCAGAAATTCTCCATCCACAGAAACAGTATGTTCTTTAACCATTAGGTGTAGGTGTGTGTAATTGTAGCTCGAATAATTCTTAGAAAAACATCCTAGTATATTTAATATTCTGGTGTTGTTACAAAAGAAATGAATAAAAAGAGTTTAGGGGGATGGAGAAGAAAAATAAAACATAAGAACACAAGAGAAAACACTACCTTTAAAACGGGTAACTCTTTTTTTTTGTGCTCAAAGGCTTCCTTGGGAAGACTTCGGCCCAAAAGTGAGGCTTCTAGGAGTAAGTTAGGGATTGGGAGAGAAAAAATTATCAGGTGTTGGCCGAGCCAAAGGCTTGAGATGTGTGGGTATGGAGGTGGAGGTGGGGTCCTTTTATAAGAGGAGAGGAGGGGCACTCTTGGAAAGGTATAAAAGGATACTTTATTTTCAAATGACTTTCTGATTTTAAAGGTACCAAATTGATTTATTTAGAGGATAAGGTGATAAGGGTTCTAAATATACACATACAATAAGTCTTTGACAAGTGTATGTTATAGTTTTAACATTATCTTTTTATTTTATTTAAATCCTTTATAAATGAGGTAATCGCTCCATCATCATGATGTGATAAATAATTTAATTTATTTAATGTCTAAAAATTATAAAAAAACTATCATCATATAAGAAATTGTTTTATCTTTCTAATGAATATTTATAGTCAAAAATATGACTTGTATAACCCCATTTAAAAATTGTTTTAGTAAAACAACTCTTGTTTGTGACATTTTAATTTTAACTTTAAATAAAAAGGTATTTATGTAATTTTCCTACCAAAGTGGCTCCATGGGGTCCCCAAGTTGACCCATGGATTGTATTGGTATTACATGACTCATCCAATGAGGGTAGGACATGTGTCTAGGTCATTTAATATTATTAAAACATTATTTTTACCTTAAACAATACTAATTACCTCTAATCGCGATTAAAACTTAAAAGATACTATTCCCCAAAAAAATTATTTTAATCCCATTGAACCAAATTTTAATTCATAATGACAACCATTTATGTAGGATTTTTTGAAATTCAAAACACAGAGGTGGTAAAATTTCATTTAATTGAAGAATTAGTTTTTAAGTACCACTTAGTGGTTTCACTATTCATCAAAAATTGAAGTTTTCCTGAAAAATACCAAAAATTCACCCTAAGCTATATTTGATATTCCGAATTCAAAAATGATGTCTATTTTACAAAATTCAAAACATATAAGTTAAATTAATTAATTTAATAACTAATTCCCACGGTCAGAGCAAATAGCGTGTTTTTATGAAACAATAAGTATCAAAAGATTGACACTAGTTTAAGTCCAATTTCAAGATGAAATTAATTCCAACGACCACTATTGGATTAAATGGTAAAAATATATTCTAATTTTTCTTTAAAACTAATTCTAAAGATAATATAATCATATAAATAAATTATATTAAAAAGATGCTTTGAATTAAAATACAACATTTTTCACTATTCATTAAAAATGAACTTTATTGGAAAAATTCCAAAAAAATTACAAAAGTAAATTTTGATGTCCCGATTATAAAGAAGAATTTTATGTTGTCAAATACAACACATAAAATTGTCAAAAAGTGGATTTAAAAGAAGTTCGCCATCAAAAGGCGGTTAATCGACCTTTTAAAGAATATTAGAATGTTTACGCTTAAAATTGGATTCATTCGCATTTTTAATCCTATAACATTTATTGTAAAAAGTAAAAATATTTGACAAACATATATAATCATTTTGTACTTAGTTCTATTGATTCCCTCCATTACAATAGTTAGGCATTAACTACCATTTAAAATAATATTTTTCTATTATTAGAGTGCAACGTAAGATTCTCAAGAAACTCGTTGTTGCGTATTGGGTACGCCATCGAGCATAGCATCCCCTTTAAAGTAATATTAATAGTTTATTCACAAATATGGATAAATTTGAAAATGTCATATTATTTATTTACCTGGGGTGTTACACATATCTTGTTGAAATATTTTATATAACTTTTAGGTAAACCTAAAATCTTGGTCAGAAATACTAAAATGTGCTACACCAAAAAGTGTTAAATGTTAGAAAATATATATCCTAGAATATAGATCCAGATATAAATCATCTCTAATAGAAATTATGTGTGATGATTTCATAAGTTTATTGACTACATCCCAATTATCATATCATCCTTTAGAAGTTTGGGGGAGTCTGATGATGAAATCCATGGTGAGGTTTTCCCACATCATGTTTGGTATGGTTAATTTTTAAAACTTGTTCATAGAATTTTTTATAATATCCATAACTTACTGACATACCAATAACAAAGATATATACTATCCAAATAAATCTTCATGTTTTCCCATCTAAAATATTCTTTCATATCTCCAAATATAGTTTTTTACTTCCAAGATGAATATGCAATGATGATTTATGAACTTCTTTTGATAAATATTTATTAAATTATTCTATTTAATGGACACGTTCTCAGTTCCTAAATCTTATCATTCCATCACAATCAAGATTTTACTCGATATAATTTCTCACATTCGTTTATCGCTCTACATCCACCATTTCACCTCTCTATTCTTCATATGGATAGGTGGTTGAAAACTCACTTGATCAAGATAAAATTTATCATCTTCCTTCAAGATTTTAAGTTCCATCCATTAAAAATCCATAAATATTGGATCCTTTTTATCCTCATTATAAATAATCTGAAATTATTTATTTGACTCAAAGCATCAGTGACCTTGGTGGGTTTCCCAAGGTCTAAATGTATTGAGAATTAATAATCATTATTCAACTACAACCATATCTAATAGTAAATATTAAACTATATTTGGGTGAATATATAATTTAAAAATTCATAATCAGTATATGTGATAACTTTTTTCATAAAGATAATTCCTCCATATCATTATTGAAAAAAAAAATTCCATAGTGAAATCTAAATCACGAGTCATGTAATTCTTCTCATAATCCTCCCATTAACATGAGGATTATGTTATAACCATATAATTCATAATAAGATAACATACTAACCTCTTCTATTATGCATCACTATAAATGAAATAGAACTCTCTGTTGGAGTTTAGTTTGATCAAAAGTGTAAATTACATCCTTCTCCTTAGTTCCTTGAAATTTTATTCAAATTAATCAATATAATGTAACATGTATCTCATTCAATTTAACATAGTGAGTGGATTAAATAGTTTTGATAAATTCTTCAGAAGGAATCTATAATATCGATAAAATTAAATAAAAATTCAGATATCAACAATTGTGGTTGGTTTTGAAAAATTTTCAATAACATTTATCTTTGATAGATCCATTTATATAACCTTACTTACATTTATATGAACCCAAATGAAACATTTATATAGCCAAAATTTACCATTTTTTAATTTTTCATATCTATTATCCTTCCTCGGGATCATCAGTATATTCCTAAAGTGAGCTTCATGTTCATTCAAACTCTATGAATATAAAAAATTATTTTCAGAAGACACAACCACAAAATAATCAAGGTAATTTTTTTAAGGAAGGTGAGGAAAATGGATCTATATTAAATAAAAGGATGAAGTAATAAATAGAGAGGGGAATGGGGACATACAAGACCTAATACTCTCATTCAATAGAAAGAAGTTCTGTAATCATAACTAACAGGATTATAGTCATCATGATCCCAGTCAGACACATCCTCTAATGGAATGAAAATATTACCTTGAACCTTTCTTCTACTAGAGATTGATTTAGTTATTTGGTGTTGAGTTTCTCCCCAAACATCAATGATCAATACTTACATTTAATCGGAAACAAGAAATATAAAATTGATATAATTTACCTTTGAAGGTCATATTTATCCTTGAAATTATAGATCATCATAAATTGGTTCAATATATAAAATTTTACCTCCCTTCGGTGGTAATTGAGGAGATATTTATATAAAAAATGACAATCCATTCCCCAAATAATTTCAAATATAAATAAAGGGATAATAATAAGATTTTCATGAATCAAATTCCTATAAAAACTAATAAGAGGAGAATCATACACGTGATATGTGATCATCATACCATTACGTGTATTCAGTAATAATTAAATATATTATCATTAAGGATTTGAATTAACATTCCTCGAGACTTTTGGTGATATGATGAAATTCATATGTCCTTGAACAAATAAAATGATTCAGTATTTAAGTGTACCTATCACCACCTCAACCTTAATTTGCTTCTATCATTAGTCCCTTACTAAGCCCAAAAGAGTTAGCATGACCATAAATTATCATTAATATGAGTGACCAATCATGAAAAATCATTCATATTTTATCTAATTCATGATACACACTTTTTATTGTATGAAACATTAGTTTTAACCCAGGTTATCCGTGGTTATTATCTATTTAAATACTTCATAATAGATCACAAAAAATGTGAATTTACACAAGAATATCCCATATGAGTGTTTTATAGGTGTCCAGTATTAATCCCACTCATCATGCACCAATGACTATCAAGTTAGTAACTAATCCACCCCTTTTATATTTCTTACCTCAAAACAAATTTGTTCCAGATCCACTTTGACATTCAAGTATCTAGAGAGGGATGTAATTTCTAGGAAAACCACACTTATTTAGTTAACATTTCTGAGGAGGTTCTCATATACCTAGGAATATCCTTAGGGGTTTAATTAATGTTTTCTCATTATAGTTTCTTAAAATTACTAAAATATAATCCGATATCAACTATAGAGACCCAAACATTACATATATAAATATTAAAGGAATTCATATGATTCATGACAAATCATTATGATCCATGCCAGAACCAATAAAATTTAGTGATTTTGTAAGATTATATATGTTGACAACTAGTGCATAAAGGATCTAAATCATCTCCCACTTAGTAATTCACAACTATCTTCCTTCTTGGAAATATTAGACTTAAAACCATTATACATATCTTATGGAAAATGGATCATATGAAAGGTTGATCTCAGATGCTTAATTAGTAGAAAATTAGATATATCAATCCATTATCAAATGTATAAATATCATAGGAATAAGGGGATGAGAACAAGAGATTAACATTAAAAATATTTACCCAAAAATTTATTTAGTTAGTCTGAATAGATTAAATCTTACAAGTTCATAAGACCTGAATCATAATGAAATAAAATAACGTATGACATGAGAGATTATCATTGGAAATAGTTCATGTCATAAAAGATTGTTATGAAATGTGGCACAATAATAAACATAGAAATATTCTATCATGGCTACACTAAAAGAAATTCATAACATATAAGGAACTTTTAACCACATGTGTACCAAATTTGGGATATGATAACCTCTCATGTACCATCTTTTAGGATTTGGAAACCTAATGTACACCCTCGTTTGGGATTGGGATAATGTGTCATGTTACCTTGGATCTCAAAAATCATTATATTTTAGCTAATACATTGTAGTAATATAATGGACCCAAACATCACATAATTATAATTAATTCAAATGTATTCCACAATATAATAAAGACATTTATTAATTCATCAAATCATAACTCATATAAAAGTGTATAAAATTCATTAATATTTCCTTATCATGATCCTAAACTATCCATAGAAATAATAAAGTTTGTAGCATTGGATAAAATTCCAATTAAATCATAAGAAACATAGAAATTTGTTTTTATAGTTAAAATATAATTGAAATATCAGTGGAACATTTATTGAGGTGAATTTTCATTAATTTGGACATTGATAATTTAACATATAAAAAATTTCAAAAATATTGAGGAAAAATTTTTATTTAAAAAAATACCTGGAAACATAAAAATTCAAATTCAAATTAAATTGAAGTAATTATTATGGGAAAATTCATTCATGTGGTGTACACTAAACTAAAAATTCATTTCACATTTTAAGTAAAACGTCAAAAATACCACTTTTAGAAAATGATAAGAATATTAATTTTTAAAAAAAATATAGACAGTAAAACATGGGAAAATGTATTTAAAAAACATTAGGTAAAGGTAAAAACATTCTTGTAAAAAAATTTAAGGAAAATATTGATATTAAGG
The DNA here is from genome assembly GCA_963277665.1 of Viscum album. Taxonomy (NCBI): domain Eukaryota; kingdom Viridiplantae; phylum Streptophyta; class Magnoliopsida; order Santalales; family Viscaceae; genus Viscum; species Viscum album. Next base: position 2,051,499,255 of record OY728125.1, read on the forward strand.
AATAATATTCCTGACAGAAGAGATAAATAAATTCAGTTTTCCTTAGTAAAATTATCTTAGTGTCTTGATTACCTAAAGAGAGAATAAAAAAAGGGAATAAATTAATCTCCATAAATAACAATAGGATAATCAAAATCATAATATTTAGGATATATATACCATATAATCTCATCATAAAAAATTTAACCATGAACAACCCCATAAAAATAGATATAATAACGTAAATCCCCTATAGATAAGATAACGTTTGAGTCATTACCCACATTAGATAAATTAAATAAGATGAAATTTTAAATATTATAATCATAAGGATATCCATGATATGACATATCAAAGAAGTACTGTATGTGAAACATCCTGAGTTTTTATGAATTATTTTTAAAAATAAATTGAAATTATTTATTGGATTGTGTTTCATGATACACCAAGTTATTATTTATTTATAAAAAACACCAACTTAATATTTCACTACATTCATCACATAGATTATCTTGAGGTATGTGAAACACAATGTTTGGATTTTGTTACGAACAATGTGGAGTTTCGTCGATAACTTTTGTTACATGAAATAATGAGCATTACCAAAAAAATATAATTTCATAACTATCAATGATACATTAGAATAGAGGGAATGAATAATAATTTTTTGAATTATGAAATGAATTATTCGGATAACAATTAATTATAATATAAGATAACAACCAACTAAAAATCAGGGATGTGTTTTTAGGGAAAACAATTTTTATCCCCAAAAATGTGTTTTATCTTAATAAATTAAATTAATCACCGTTAGTGAACGATCTTAATGAAATTTTTATATTTTACTTAAATAAAAAGTTTCTTAATTAATCCAGAAGGTTTTTCATTCCAAAAATAAGAGCAAACTCATTTTTAAGCACAAAAATATGAAGTTTTATAAAATATCATTTTTATACCTTTTTATTTAAGACTTATTTTAAAAATAATATTTGAAAATTTAATAAATTTTATTTGAAAAAATATTTTTTAAATTGTAATTTCAATATTATCTTCATGTGATTTTTTGTGTTTTTTTTCAAAAGTTTCTTCTTTTGGTGAATAGTGAAAATATTGATTTGTATTCAAAATTGTATTTTATTTTAAAGCATTTACAATGTAAAATGATGTTTTAGATTAGTTTTAAATTTTAATTAGTCTATTTTCATTTTAAAAAAATCAATTACGTTTTTTGAAAAATATTTTATACATTAGTTTATTATAAAAACATTTTATGTTTTAAAAGATCATTTTTCTGAAAACTGTTTTTATGGCGTTTTATTAGTTTTATTTTTAATTAAATCCTTCTACTTCTGTGTTTCGAATTTTTATAAATGGATTCCGATTTTTTAATCATAAGGTCTAACATTATTGACTAGGCCTCTTATTTTTTGGCAATATAAATAGTAACCTTGGTTAAGTTTGTTACCATGGTTAATGATAATTTTAATAATTTTGGATAATGATAAAATGATAAAGACTATAAAATTACTGAATAAAATGAAAAATTATATTTTATGAATATAATTATTCCTTTAACACCTAATTTTCAAAATTAAGTTTTTAATGGACACTTTTCCATGGAAATGACTTATATAATATTTAAATTAAAGAAAGTAACAAAATGACTCTTTCTTTGTATTAAATATCCCTTATGTTTCCACATGGAGAAAGAGGTATGTTATGAATAAATATAAATGTAAATTTTTAAATTAATAAAACTATTTACATGATATAATTGTTTTTGACTTTTGGGCCACCTAGATGATATTATGATATTTATAATATTTTATTTAATAAAATGTTAATGACAAGAAATTCTTGTTTAAAATACTATAACATTTTTATTATAGGGTTACCTAAAAGATATATTCGACTATAATTATTATTCAGAAATATATAAGGTTTTTCTTCATCATGGTATTTTATTTAAAATTTTTAGTGAATAAATAAGTAAGTTAAATGATTACACAACGTCAATGCAATAATTATTTTATTAATGGAAATATCAAATAAATGTTATTAAAAATATTAAAATAAGAATAATATGAGATAAATAATGTGATAAAATAATTCTATTGATGATATGGACCTATTGGGGATATAATAAAATATTGTTTCTGAAGATAACTAGTTTTTTTGATATTTTTAAAATTCTATGTAATGAATAGTGTCAAAACATGCACTCATGATATGTTATCAAAATAATATTTTATTACATTATTTAAAAATATTAAAACTTATTTTAAAAAATAAAATATTTATAATATGTTCATAAATGTCAAAAATTGTTCATTTATGGTCATATTGACATCATATTAGTAAAAATTGCAACCTTTTAATATTGAACCATTTGTTAATGTAGTTAAAATTAAAATAGGTAAACTTTGGGTTAATCCAAATGATAAAGATTAAAATAATACTAAATATTTAATAAATTCTAATTGTATATGTTATTACAATATTATATCTAATTATATTCTAACACATGGCCTTTTGGAGGCATTTCCATTGAAATACCAAAAGTGATCCTCGAGAAAATTATAAAAGGGAACCTCATCCCTCACTTATTCACATAACATTAAGAACTATAGATAGACCATACCCTACCAATTAACCTTATAAACTTCCATATAAACATTATAGAGGTTTTGATATTATTAATATACTAACCCTAATTCCCTTTATATTAGATCCAAAGGATATATCTTGAACAAGAGGTAATCACTCTAACTGGTCAAATTCTTTTTGTAATCTTACTTAAATGATATAAATATATGATTTTTATCATAAAATAATAAATTAATTATCCTAAATATTTTTAAATGTTATTATGATTATGAAAAAACCATTATTCACCCTTTTTTCCATCAAACAAGAAGTGAAAGTATCCCTCATGTGATCGTATAGCTTCCCATCTTCATGTCATGGTATAGTTTATTTTTCATCACCAAATTACATGGATGGTTATAATGATGGGAATAATATATATATATTGTAATTATTACATGTTTTTTATTTTATAAAATTAATAATAATACCGTCCACTTCCTTACCCTTTCATGATTAAGGGAATGATATCATCATTGGTGTGTACGTACGACCTACCGTCTCCATGATGTTATGCAACCAATTTTCCATGATCACCATTAAATAATGATTATATAAATATATATGAGGAATAAATATTATATCTATTACATTTTTATCATTTTTATCATTTTTAAGATGATTAAATTATGATCCATATAAGTGGACCAATAATAACAAGTCAAAACATATACAAAAAACAAAGCGGTTATTACCCAAAATGTAACGTTAACATGGAATAAATAATAGTAGAGTAATATAAAGTAACATGTATATAATATATGGTATTATATATATGAATATGGTTCTATTTTATATGTATAAAAAACATAAATTTGTTATATAGTAGGTTAGAATGAATAGGAATGAAGTCAAGAATTATGGTAAGGGGATTTGTAGTCTCACTTATATTTCTATAAGAATTATACTATAATCACCAATCATTTCTTTTTTTGTGTTGTTTTTACTAACCATTAATGTAGTATATGATATTTATCCTTAAATTTATTGGTATTTAAAAATCCCTTTTATTATCTCTTTTTATGGGGTTTATTGTTCAAAAGTTACCAAATCTGTAAGGTAAATTTTTCTCAATTTTCCTTCATTGAGATACATATTATGTTATGCACCTATATTCCATTAAAATTTGTATATTATTTGATTTGAAATTTTGTATCATGAATATTAATATTTTAATGATATTATAAGATTCATGTAATGTTTTTCTCTCTTCGATCAGAAATTTGTGTTCCTTCAAAACAATGTTTTCAACAGATATTTTAAAAGTGTTTTAAATGATACATTATACATTTTATAGGAAAATGATTTAAAAGATGTCTAAAATGGGGTTTAATGATTAATTTATAATTTTTCAAGTTTATTTTCAATAAAAACGGCTTTTAAATGGTTTAGGATTTATTAATTATTTTTTTCAAATAGTAAAGGATATTTTCCTCATGAAATTTTATAAAAATATCTTTCAAAATTATTTTCCACCTAAAATGAATTTCGTAGATGTTACATATGATTTTTTATAGTAATTATTATGTGATACTATCCTTATTCTTTATAGGTTTAGACAATTTTTCTGATAAATTATTTATGTTCTTGTGGAACACATAAGTATGATTTCTGTATGTGATGGGTGGTACCTATATATCTCTATAGTAAATTGGGTAAATATTTATATCTCATGAGATATACTTGGCTGAAATAGGGAGTGACCATGGTTACGTAAAGGACTTTATCCATAAATATGGTATTGCGAGTGAACCTTGACTACATTGATGGTCTTGGGAGAGAACCTTTTCTACTAAGATGGTTTGGGGGTGAACACATTCCACAAAGAAAACCCTATTAGTAATCCTTGACTACTCTGGAGATCATTATATGTATTTATGTGTCTGCCATAATTCCATGTATTATTTCTATATTATTAATTAATTGTTTTTGTTTTTGACTCCCTTATAGTTCATGTCTTTCATACTTACAATATTTTTTCCATGACTCATGTACATGATATTTAATATATAGGGTATGATTTTTAAATGCTTTTCTTAAGTTCTAATACCTTTATGTTCATTTTATTCTTATGTATCTCCTTTTTTACCCTTACTAAACATCTAATATCACCCTTTATTACATTTATTTTCCCCATAGTATGAATAAAGATATTAATTATGATATGTAAAAAGGGTTATCACTATAATGAAATATGATATATAATATTTATATTTATTATGAATTAGTTTTTCTGTTTCCAAGTTTCCAAAGGAACCAAAAAATATGATCTTTGGTTGTGTGTTTGAGTAATGTATGAAATATTCGAAAAATAATGAGGTAATGTTTATTTATTCTATGTGTGGGTTGTAATAGTTGATATCATATCAAAGGTTTATTTATCCTTCAGAAACTATGATAAGAATTCCTTAGTGAGATCCCTAAGGATACATCTTATTATAGGTTAAAAACCAATAATTTGGTAATGATCACGGATAACATCATATTAAACCTAAGATATTAGATATTGAAAGTAATTTCCCTTGACTATGTAGTTTCCCCATTATGATTAGTGTTATTCTTACTATACTTTGGGGTTTAAGACAATGGATTGAACCTGAAGGAACTACATTAATCTTGAATGTGATAGGAAACACAATAATTTTCCTCCAAAGAAACTGAATGTTATGTGATATTGAATTAAAAATCTTATTTCTATGATCACACAACTTTATCAAACTATAAGTCATGTAGTATTTCTAAACAAGAAATTGACGTTACAACAATTAGTTGATTCATTCATGAGGCAGTGTCCACCTTCTTTTAGTAGGTCTCCTGATCCATTAGTGTCTGAAGAATGGATAAGTATTAATGAAAAGTTATTTTCAGTTCTCCAATGTTAGTAACATGAGAAAGTCACGTTGGTAGTCTATCATTTGGAAGGTGAAGTAGATTGATGGTGGATTATAATCAAGAATACGAGGCAATGAGATGAAATTTTCATCATGTAATAGGATGAGTTCAAGAATTTATTTTTCAATAATTACATTCCACATATTCTTTATATGAAAATGGAGAAAGAGGTTCATGATCTTAAAAAAACGGATGACGAATCCATTGGTACCTTTAAGGGAAATTTTATAAGACCTATGAGGTATGCTTCTGGCATTATCATCCAACCATAAAGTAAGTTTTAGTGATTCTTCAGTCTCTTAAAACCATGTCTTCAAAGGTAATTCTCTATAAGAATATTCATTATCTATGAATATATAGTCCAATGTTCAATCAATTTATAAATAGTGATTTTAGTTATATATCACTATCATGATTTTGATATTAAATGGAAGATGGAGTTTAAAGGAGAATACAAAAACCATGTTGAAAAGAATATGATATTTACATTAAGCTCAAAGTGTATAAATAACCATTTAGGAAATTATATTACATGTACTAGGGAATGTTTTAAGTGTGGGAAATAATATTTTCGGGAAATTAACTACCAATGTGATGGGAAAAATATAGCTAATGATGCGACTTGAGAAAAGGTTGAACGGAAAGCACGTCACACACTTAAAAGCTTCAAGTGGAAATAAAATGGGAATTATGATAACCTAGGCCCAAATTTAAGGGGTAATGAGAATGATAGATGTCAAAAACCTATTAAAGCTAAAGACAAAGAAAAATCTTGTGCAATCACTATTAGCGATATGGAGTATGCTAATGAAGTGGTGGAATGTTTCAGTGTTTATATATTAGAATTATGGAATAATGTTATTGAATTACATTTATTATATTATAGAGTATTGAAGCATCTAAGGATTGGTTCACTATAGTTTGTCCCTAAATATTTTAAATCATATTGGAATGGTACTATTAACCATGAAAAATGATTTAGTTTGTAAGGTGATATTTTTTGAGAACTCAAAATAAAGGGAAATATAACCCTCAATATGTGCATGATGTGGATATAATAATGAGATAAAGATATTTTTATTGTGATAAAATAAATGGGATAGTATTGATGACTTTGGAACAGATGACAATGTGGTTTACAATCACATGGACTGAGTTTACATATTATTTGAATTTATGGTATGAGGAAAGAGTAAATTGTTTAAATCATTCATGTTTATTATAAGGTTTTATTGTAATTAAGATTAATACCTTGTTTCAAGATAATAAATTATAATGGTATTCACATGTTTGGTGTGTGAAAATTAATAGCTACATAAATTTTTTTGGGGGGTTATTGATTAGTTGATTTTTGAAATTTAGTTACCTTATTTCGGAAGTATTTGATTTTAATCATTCGGGAGGTTCATATGTGTAACCATTAATGAAATTGTTTATGGTCAAAATTGGAAGAGGATTTAGATATAAATGTATTACTTAACCATATGAATATTTATCCGTATTGGATAACCATTTACAACCATTTTTTCATGATAACAATGGATGGGAGGTATAACTTATCATCCCATTATAAATCAAATAATCCACTAGTTTTTTAGGAATTAAAAATTAAATTTAAATTCTTGGGGTGAGATATGAAGTATAAATTAATCATGGAAAAAATCGATGAGATTGTCCATACAAAATGGAATAAAATCAAGTAAGTATTTCTTCTTGTGAAAAGTATTCAACTTTAGGAAAATATTCATGAAAAAAATATTATCCTAGTACCATAATTTCCATTGAATCAAATGGTCCCTTATATCATCAAATATTTATCATTATGTGATGGTAAACTTTACAATGATCATATTCTCTATCACTCTCCATCCTAACTTGTAGTTAGTTTTCTGTCATATGTCCATGTTTTCACATTCCACACATATTATTTGATGTGGAAACCCAGTTTTGAGTTACTTTGGATAAACGTTAAGTTTCAAAATATCTATTTTTAATAGACAATTTATTATTAATTTTTATGATGAGGTTTTCCGGGAAATAAATTTTTAAACATCCACATTTTATTTTCTAATTACAATTTCAAATTGCAAGGATGATTTTTTTTTTAAAATTCTTGATCATATCAGAATGGTACATTATCAATTGGTGCTTCCACAAAAATATCCATCAAGTTCATGATGTGCTCCATGTATCTCTCCTGAGGAAGTTCATTCTTGATCCTTCACATGCACTAAACTATTAGTTTAAACTGTTGTAGAAATATATTTTGTAGGAAGAGAAACCAATAGAAATTCTAGATCGTAGAGATAAAATTCTACAAAACATAACCACTGCCCAGGTTAATATTTTGTGGTGAAACCACCCATTTAAAGAATAAATGTGTTTAGTTGAGGTTATAATGAGGTAATGTTATCCTCATTTGTTTAAAATTGAGTAATTAATTAGATGTAGAAATTAATTATAAGGGGAGTACAATTGAACACCCTGAGTCCTTATGAAGTATTTCTTGAAAATAAATATAAATTATTTGATGGATTATATTACATGTTAAAGCAAGTTATTATTCATTTATATGAAAAAACATGTTAATATTTTACTACACGAAACACTTATATTATCTTGGAGTACCTGTAACACAAATCTTGGCTTTTGTTACACACAATGTTGAGTTTTGTTGATAACTTTTTTTACATACAAGACCGAGTTTTACCGAACAACAATATAATATGATAGTTAACACCTAGTCATTGAAATGGTGGGAATAAAAAAATATGATTTGAATTATAAAATGAATTCTTGGGAAATCAATTATTTAGTACTTAATATAAAAACAAATTAAAAATAAAATATGTGTTTTTATGAACAAACTATTTTTATTTTTGCGAAGGTGTTCTATAATAATAAATTAAATTAATCACTATTAGTGAATGATATTATGAAATATGTATTATTTATATTAAATTAATTTTTTTTTAATTTATCTGATATGTTTTATACAAATAAAATAAGAACAGTCCCATTTTTGAGCATAAAATGATGTATTTTTCTAAAAGGTCGTTTTCCACCTTTTAAGGGATGATTTTTTTTCAAAACTAATATTTTATAATTTTATAATTTATTTGGAAAAATTAAATTTTTTTTATATATAAAATTCAAAATTATTTTATATTTAATTTTTTTTGTTTTTTGAAAAGTTCTATCTTTTGGGGAACAGTGAAAATAATGATTTTTATTAAAAACAATGTTTTCTTTTAAAGTCTTTACAAGGTCTAATTCAATTTTGGATTAATATTAAATTTTAAATATTTATTTTTATTTAAAACAATCCAATTATTAGTTTTTTCAAAATTTTTTATTTATGAATTTATTATTAAAACATTTTATATTTTAAAATGGCATTTTTTTGAAAAACTGTTTTTCATGGCATTTTTCTGATTTTATTTTAGAATAAATTTTCAAATTATGATTTTTAGTTTTGAAAGAGGGTTGAAAAAATTTGATTCATAAGATAAAATTTTATTAAATGAGAATATTTTATTTTTTTCCAAAATGAGTAGTATCCTTGGTAAATTTTGTTACTGTTGTAAAGGGTAAATTGGGTAATTTAGGTTTAAAATAAACAAATAAGGATTATAAAATGATCCTAACACATGAAAAAAAATTATTAGATGAATATAATTAAACATTTAACACCTAAGGATCAAAATTATGTTCTTTAATGGACAATTCTACATGAAAATGACATAAATAATATTTAAATTAATGAAATTTACAAAATGTCACGTTCTTTATCTTAAAAATCACTTATGTTTCCACCGAGGAAAAAATGAATTTTATGAACCAATATTAATGTAATTTTATAAATTTATAAACATATTTTCATTATATAAATTTATTTTTGACTTTTTATCCACTTAGATGAGATTTGTAAGTTTATAATATTTTATTTAATAAATATTTAAAGATGACACATTCATGTTTTAAATACTATATAATTTTTTATATAGGTTTACTCAAAAGATATATATAACAATATAAATTATTCAATAATATATATGATTTATCAACATCATGGTATTTTTTTAAATTTTTATCGATAAAATAAAATAATAATAATTTCACAACATTGATGGAGTAATTATTTTATTAATGAAAATATCAAATAAATGTTATTAAAAATGTTGAAATTAATTTAAATTGATATAATTAATCTGACCAAAAAAATTTATATATTACATTTACCTCTTATAGATATAATTAAATATTTGGTTAGAAGGTAATGTTTTATCCTCATATTTTTAAAATTCCATGTAATTAATAGTGTCAAAATTGACACTAATGATATTTTATCTAACTAATATTTTATTATATTATATAAAAATAATAAATATAATTAAAAATACAAAATAATTATTATATGGTCCAAATATTCATAAATAATTCATCTATTTTCCAATTTATGTCACATGAGTAAATATAAAAACCTCTTAGTGTTGAAAATATTTTTAACGTAGTTAAAATTAAAATATGTTAACTAAGTGTTAATAAAAATGATAACATTTCAAATAATACAAAAACATATATAAAATATATTTTTGATTAGATTAAAATATTTATGTTCTTATAGAACACATATGTATGATTTCATTAAGTGATTGGTGGGACCTATACCTCTTTCCAGTGCATTGGGTACAAATTGTTATCTCTTGAGATATACATGGAAAAAATGGGGAGTAAAACAGGTTCAGTAAAAGACTTTGTCCACTACGATAGACTTGTTAGTGAAACTTTAAAACCAATATGGTCTTGGGAGTGAATATTGACTACTATGATGGTCTGTGGAGTGAACTAATTCCACTAATATGGCCTTGAAAGTATGCCTTGACTACCATGGAAATTGTTTTATGTATTTATTTATCATTCAAAATTCAAGGTATTGTTTCTATTTTATGATTTCATGGTTTATGATTTTGGATCCCTTTTGATTCATGTCTTATGAACATCAAATATTTATTCCTTGAATCATTTATATGATCTTTGATATGCAGAGTATAATCTTCAAATGTTATACCTATGTTATCATACCCTCATTTTCATTTTATTATTATGTATCTCCCTTGATTCCCCTTACTAGGAATATGAGTTCGTCATTTCTTATATTTATTTTACCCATGATACAAATAAATATATTAAGTATGATATTTCAAAAGGGTTGTAGATATGAATTAATAGGCGGGAGAATATGTAGATGTATTACAAACCAGTTGTTTATGTTTATAAGTTTCCAAATGCACTAAACTAATATGGTATTTGGTCGCGTGTTTTTGTAATGTTTTAGTATTCCATATAAATTATGTAATTTTTATGTATGTTAATATTGGGTCATTATAATATGAAACTTTTAAATGTAAATAGGTTTGTAGAATAACCTATATCCCATAGAAGAATTTTTTGGATGATAAACCCTTACCACTTTGTAAACTTTCAAATCAAAACCCCTTTGATAAAATATTTGGAATTGTGACATTAAATACGATGAATTAAGAATAATAAAAGATATATCAATAAAAATGTTTGTACAAACACCTTATCAAAATAAATTGGTGCGTAGAATCGAAAATGCATCAATAAAATAACATCGAGACGAAGAACCCTTACCTTTTGTCTAACTTGAAACCTAAGTGATCTATCATCCTATATCATAAATTTAATTTTTTTATATTTATATAATGGAACCATATTAATACCTATAATATCATACATGGACCACTTATAATATTTCAAAACCAACTTCTAAATATGTTTTTTAAAATTCTTATTTATGGGTGATTACTCTTTTTCTTCATTTATGTTTCAGTTTAGGAGTTATGGTAGTTTTACATTATCATGTTCAAATCATCTAAAAAATATTAATCATGTAAAAATTATAATATTTAATCATTATATAATCTTTTATAACCATTCATATAAAATGACGATGAAAATGAATTGCAACATTTCATGGAGACATGAGTCCATACATACGCATGAGTGATGTTTTCCACTTTTTTAAGGATGGAGTAAAAGAATTTGAAATAATAATTAACCTAAATAGAATAATTATTATTTAATAAATATCATATATATACATTAAATCCATTATAATGTTCATCCATGAATGGTGGTTATGGGAAATGAATCATTTTCTAATGTGGAGCCAGTAGTCCACGCATACGCACGAGCGATACTGTCATTTATCATTTTATGGAGAAGAGGTGGGAAATGGTTATTCCATTATAAAACAACATCCTAATATATATATTATATTGTATTTATAATTTTTTAATTGATAAAATAGGCTTATAGATGGTGGAATAAGGAATAAAATTGAATGTGCTTCGTTAAGATTTATACCTCTTCTTTGATATGCTTCATTTGTTTTACACCTTAAGCCTTGAAAAATTAGAATTAGGATAAGAACAATGGATCTAAGATTAAGGTATGAAATATAAAAATATTGTTTAGTAGGTATTATTTCATATATAAGGCATAAGTTTTTTTAATAAGTGAAAATAATATGTTCCTTTTATAAGTGAGGAAATGGTTACATATTGAATTACTTAAAAGATTTCGATAATTAAAAAAAAAATCATGATAATGGGGAAACAATTGGAAATGAAATTGATAATAAGATAATATAAGTTATAAATATATTAAAATAATAACTATTTGGTAATTTTAATTAGAATTTTTACTCTTATTTCCTCATTTAAAGCTTCCCACTAGTAAACATGTTTTAATCTTAACCATGGAAACAAAATTATAAATTTTTTACTATTTATTAAGAAAAAAATTAAGTTCATACTATAAACATATTTTTATTATATTTATTAAAAATACTTATTCTATTTTACATGATTCGATTTCTATAAGTGACAAAATTTTATATTTTACTGAGGTTGAAAAATGCAACAAAACGCCGCTTTTAGAATAAATTCATTTTAAGTATAGAACAGAATTTACGGAAATTAATTTCCATCAAAAAAAATAAAATAAAATTTAAAATATTATATTGAATATAAAATATATATATTTTAATAAAACAATTAAACCCTATATATTAATTTAATTTATTAAAGATAAAAATGTGTTGTGTCCATAAAACAGTTTTGAAACAAATGTATTTTTACACCAAAAAATAAACTTCAACCAAAATAAAGTATAATTTTTATTAAATTGTAATCAATTATATTATTTAAAATTAATGGAGACTTATTTTAATAAAATAATAAATTCAAAACATAATCGGACTTTTAAATTTCTTAATTTAATAAATAGAAATGCTAGTTTCACAAAAATCCGTATTTTTCACAATTCTTTTAAAAGTAATCATATAAAAATACTATACATTCCACCCAAGTTAATAAAAACATGTTTATTTAAGAAATTATATTAATTCAATAAAATAAAATTTCTAAAAACGTAATAAACAAATCGTAATGTCTTTTGGCATAGTGTAATGAAAACTATTTTTGAAGTAAACTTATTTTTGAAGACTAAAAATCCATTATTATAAACTAAATACTTATTTATTAGGAATTAATAAATAAATTGTAATTTATTATAACATTTATATTTATTTTTTCAAAATGTGGTTATTATTCTTCATACCTATAAATTTATAATCTATGTTATAAATGATATATATATCACTATTTATTTAGACTCATTGTTAAATATTAAGAACCCTATTTAATTAATCGTGTTTATTTAAAATAAAATACATATAAAATATTGGGGTATTACATTTAGGTTGTATAATCTAGTTTCTACTTGGAACACCATCATGTTCACCAGTTTTTGGGTGATTAGCAAGGGGAGTACTTTGCTTTCATTTGATCTTTTGGTTGCGAGAAAGATTTTCATAGATCACACAGTGAGAAAAGTTCTAATGATTTATCTTCAAATTTTTATGGGGGTGACCACCTTAGAGATTGATTTAGGAGGACCTCCATATGTTTTATCATTGTATCATGGGGATGAACTCTTTAAATATATTTTCCTTCTCCATTTAGTGATGATCTATTAGATTCATAGGCTAATATATAAATACATTATAGGGACTTAATAACAATAGACTTGATCAGGGAATGAATATGTTCCTACTCTTAAGGTATATATTTCCATGGATGAGACCTTTTGGATCATCATGTTTGGGTGGCCAGGGTAAGAACTTCAGTTGTTGTATTCTCATGGTTTGGGTCGCAACCTTCATGAATTTTAACCATATGGGGAGACCTCCATCATATCATTAGAATATAAAGATGAATTTCATGAGTGGAGATTAGAATGTGATATGTTTTTTCAAAATTATAAATTGGTATATGGATATGAGACAATTTTTTGTCTTCATTTACAGTTTTAATATTATGATGGGATTCTTGGGTGAGAAAAGGAATATGATATCCCTCTCTCATCAATGTATTCAAGTAGAATATGTCAGTGAGATTTCTATATATGGGTAGGAATATGAGGCTGAAATAGTTTTTTTCCCAAAACATTCCACTGATCACCTTTGGTAATATATGAAATATAATCCGTCTCCTAAGTGACTATAAAAATGTGACAATGATATTTTTTGAATTAGTAGGGGCATGATCCTACCTTGAAGAAATTATAAAAATATGTCATATATCTCTTATTTTAAAAGGAATATGAAATAGACTTGGATCATAATTTTCCATCAGACTATGTTAATAACCCCTTATGAATGGGAGAGGGAATATGGTCCCACCTCTATGTAGCATTTGGTATTTGACAATAAGAATCTTCAATGCTAGTGGGAGTCATAATATAATCATACCTAATAATTTCCACTAAAATACATTGATGATCATCTTTTATTTCTGTTAACATATGATAAAAAATATATAATATGTGGGAAATAATATATATCTTCAATTCCTCTAAAATAATATGATCCTTCTCTTTAGTGGCAGTGGGAATCTAATCCCACTCTTGTATTCCATTTTCTATTGGGATGTGTCAATGATATCATTCTATCTAGAAAAGGATATAATATTTATCCCTATTTATTACTAGAATATGTAAGAATTTCCCTCATGAGGATTCCAATATATGATTTGTAACATCCCATCCCAAGTTTGTTTTTAATAATAACTAGATCAAGTTGTTAATTTCCCTCTATCACACATCCTTTTATGCTAGAGTATGCTTACTAGTAGTGGGGGTCTATGGTATTATTGTGAAAAGACTTTACCCCTATATTAATGTACACAATAAAAATCATAAATAACTGAATAAAATTTATAATAAGGAATTATATATTGTATATAAAATCCTAAAAATTAGAAATTATGATATATCAAATGTAATGAGGAATAATAGAGTAAAATAGACTCATCTCCATGCCAGTACTAATTAACCTACCTCCCACTAGGTCTGTCACAGTAAATATAAATGAAATAAATAAAAGTGTAAGGCTCCACTACTATCTCTAATCTATACATCATCCATCTCAGAACAACATCGATGTTATCCACTATAATGATCAATCTCATGAAAATACCCAATAAAAACCTAGGATCCATGTAGACTTCACAAGAACCCAATTTCCATGGACACCTGAGTAGGGTGTGAATGTAACTCAATAGGGAACCAATAATACAATACCAAACATAACCAATAAATAAATTTATGTTCATGTGATATGTTCATGTTAAATAAATAAATTATGTTATCCTAAATAAATAATATTATTTGATCCTTAGGTTCTAACATGACACCCTGGGTTGACTAAACCTACTTCAGTAAGTGCTAATATATCTCTATAAATATACCCTCAACTGAGATAGATGGTAAATTATCTTCACCAAGAAAAATGTACCATAAAAAATTTAAGGGAGAATCTACAAATTACTAGAGAATCCATTCCTATGGAACCTAAAGGGAGTATCCAGACAATGTTGGAGAAATAATTAATCTAGAAACCCAAAGGTGTGTCTACACCCTTCTAGGAATGAAATATATCTAATAACCCAGGTGTGTATCTACACCCTACTTAGGAATAAATTTATTTTTTAAATCAAGGTTATATCCAAAACCCAGTGGTAAAGTAATAAATTTGGTAAATCATGGTTTTGTATGTAACCTAAGATGAAATCATTATATTTAGAAACTCAGGGGCATATCTACAACCAGTCAAAATATAAAATAATCTAGAAACTCAGGGTAATATCTGTAAACTATAATAGAATTAAGTCACATAATAGAACACACTATGTCAGGATACATAGGGAATATCCAAGTCTTTCCATGTATCTCAATATACCTCTATGGGCAGTGTGTACTATTTGAATCATCTCACATAACACATCTCCAGGGGTTGGGCTTCTTCATGAACCCACCTGAAAATATAAGTTCAGCCTCTCAAGTTCATGACCTATAATTATCTATTAATTTTTATACATATCACATCACCTATTCAGGTTTTTATGTGACACCCATAATCATCACTACTCATTCCCACTCACCGTAGATTAGGAGTTGTTATATCATTGATGCACGCACCGGGGTCCCCAAGTCACATCAAGCACAAACACCCCACATCGGTCTCTTGTCTCAAACACATATCTCAAACCTATACCATCACATGTAGGGTATATCATTCATCAACATCATCAAAATAAAATTATAGAACACATTGTTTATAAGTATAGTCAGGAATGGTGGGTTGCCTTAAGACCATCCCCTTTCCAAGACACCTTAGGGCATTCCATACACATAACCTATCCATCAATCTCTATAGGGTCTACTCACCAAGGTAATCACATATTAGTGGCAGAGGAAAACTCTCCACAATCTCATCTCAAATATCCTAAAGCTTTTATGTAATCTCTTGGTACCCACGTGGACAACATAGGCCAACGATCCCTATCCAACACTCTCCTATACAGGGTGGTTCCAAGACAACTATTTCTAAGGAAAACTATTCTTACTTAGTATATTCATGCACCTCTAGGGTCCATGTGTCTCAATAAATACTGTCATAATCAATCCTTCATCCATCAATGGTTGAGGCATCAAGGTGGTGTGTTAGGGATTATCATGGCCCTTAGATTTAGTTATAGTTTATTCATGGTAGTTTCATTTAAAATAAAAAAATTTATATAATAAAAATAGGAGATCACCTATACTGGTGAGACTATACTTATCACATTCCATATATATAAAGAAAAGAAAACATTATGGGGGTATGTTAAAGGGACTACCTACATCAAACTAGAGTTAATCCCCTTTAAGAACATCCTATAATGAATCACCTATGATTTTCCAAGTACTACTGACCATTATTCATATATATGAGGCCTTAAATCAAGCCATAATTTCCATATTAATTAATTATAATCATTTATAATTAAGTAATTAACTTATAAATTTTTTTAAAATTAAATAAAAATCATCATAATGCCAAATAACTCATCGATTAACCTCGTTACAACTAAACTATGACCATATTTTAATTAAAACTATGTTTCATTCCTTTGAGAACATACTGGAGAAAATCCCCAAAAAATTGGAACCCATACAATCATGAAGTTAATGTAATTTAATCAAATTTTAAACGAAAACAATATAAATAATAATCATTAATATACATTTATTAAAATAGTGTGTGATGGTGTGTGATCATACTCCAAGGATATCCTCTATCCACATTGAGAAAAAGGCCCATCATCGAAGCCCAATTCCTCTATTCTATAATGGAATCAACACAAAAAATTTATTATAGTCACACCAAATAAAAAGGCAATGAAAAGGAATCCTAAAAATGAAATAAAAATAAGTAATATCAAAAGAATCTCCTTTAATATCTGATGAAATAACCCCAAAATCAACCCCAAACACATTGGGGGTCCAAAATGAAAATTATTTACTTCAACTGGACCATGAATGCATAAGTGGGGAGAAAAAGGTGGATAGGGGTTCTAAAATTAGTGGGGGGATGGGATTTCCCCCATTTTTAAAAAACCAAGGTGTATCATAGAATTCCTAACATCATGGTGTGCATTTGAGTAACTAGACAAGGACTCTTTAACATGCCTAGAAAAAATATCCACGCCCTCACCATATTCACCATTTTTCATAGGAATCACAAAAGTCCCACACTCTTTTCCAATCAAAACAACCACCAAACTACCTAATTGTATGGAATTACAACATTTTGGGATTTCCTAGGTGCCACCATGGTCACCTAAGAAAACAAAAACCTACAAAAACACATTTAATTCTTATCATTTTACACTTCATGGCTCTCAAATAAAACACATATGAGTGGGGAACATGTTATAGCTTGTCCCCATTTTTCTGCCTCGAACCTTGGTCTTACAAGACACAACCACAATCGACCGAATACATATCATGGGAATTTTTCTTAGCACGTTCAACAACAGTTCCACCCCCAGTAACAATGGGGATCTATATGGTGTAAAAATCCATGTTTCTATCCTAAATGGATAGAGTAGAGGAACCATGGTGTAGCCTATGCTATGGTGTGCCTCTCATTCCTCATCAACCTATACTTTAACCATGATCAACAGTAATAAAACATCTCGAAATACTCCCAAATTAAAATCTCAAATTATCTCTAAATTTATAACCAAAAAATAACATAATTTATTAAATTTTAACACCCTTATTTTTTAAAATAAGAACATTATGTTAGATAACATATACAACATGCATCAATAAGATTAAACAATCCAAGAAACATTATATATGACTATTATTACATAGATTTTGAATTTATGGGAATGAATAAGAATTACTAAATTATGAAATATATATATATATCATACTAAATACACATATATTGATTATTTTTTACCAAAAAAGTATTCATTTTTTGGTAAATCCTTATAAGGATTAAAAATACATTTCCATCACAAATGATTTTTTTCTACAAATATTATATTTAATATTGAAAATTTAAAGAACTTATTTTATAAAATTAATTAAATTTATTAAATCTACATGTCAAAATAACCCTTGGGTGAATTTCTATATTTTTAGAAAATATTGGTTTTCAAGTGATGTGTGAAAAATACTAATTTCTATTATAAACATTACTTTTTTCAAGCATGTAAAAAAATTAATGGTTTTAAATTAAAATTAGATATATTTTATATTATTTATCTAATTTTGTTTATTGGAATCAATTTTATTTTTAAATTATATATAAAAACATTTTTATAAGTAAAAAATAATTTGTTTGAAAAATAAATGTTTTTATGCACACAATATGTTTTTACATTAATAAATTATATTGATCAATATTGATGAATTTTTTTGATAAAATTTAAATATAATTTATTAAATAAAATTTTTATCATCCATCTAATGTTTTTTCTATGTATGGGATAAGAATAAACTGAGTTTTATTGTTAACAATTATATTTTCTAAAAAGAGGATTTCATCATGTTTTGCGTGTTAATTTTGAAATTACTTTCTGATGCATATTAAATTTAATATTTAAGAATTGATTTCATATTTGGAATAAGTATGTACAAATTTGCTTAATATATCACTTTTATTTTTTCTCAATGTGAATAGAAACCATGGTAAAATATATCACCTCGATAAAGGATAAATCTGGTTAATCCATGATAAATTAATTGATCAGGCCATAATTATTCATCCAAATTCATATTGGATGAATGTAATTAAATCTTTATAAACGTAGGCTTAAAATTTATTTTTTTAATGTATAATTTTCCATGAAAATGAAATATATATTAGTTAAATAAAATAAATTCAAAAAATATCACTCTCTTAGTATTAACTCTCTCTTTTGTGTTCACATAGGGAAAAATAAATTTATCCAAAAATATATATTTATATTTTGTAAAAAATAGAATTATATTCATTATGGTAATTTATTTATAATTTTTAGTGATTAAATAATTGTATTATGTTCTTCCATAACCCTAATACAGTATTTATTCAATTAATAGAAAAATAAAGTAAATTATTTTAAAAATATTTACAGTAAACTAATTTGGGTGAGTTATAATGTTCTATGAATTTATAAGATAAAAATAAAAAATCACTAATTGGTAAAAGGATTATATTATAATTACAAATTTTATATATGTATTTTATGTCAAATTAAATTAATAGTGTCAAAATTGACATTAATGATATTTTATCAAAATAATATATCATAAAATTATTTAAAAATCATAAAAATTCATTAAATAGTAAATTCAGGATAATATATGGTTGAAAATATTATTCCTTGTATATTTATATAGAAATTTTTTCTTCATAGATAAAATTAAAACCCTTTAAGAGTAAAGAAATGTTTTCATGGTTAAGGCTAGAATTGGTTAACCAAGCGCTTAATAAAAAAGATAAGGTTGAAAACACCCTTTAAACCATTCCAAATTTTATTGGTTGATGTGATTTCAACTCCATTAAATCTTATATTAAAATAAACACTATTTTTATGGAATTTTTTTAGAAAATGACTTTATTATATTATAATATTTAATAAATTTCAAGAGTACCCCTTCCCTCAATCATAAAAGGGAGACCCTCCTTTCGGTTACAAACACCACCTTTGGCCTTATAGCATGACCATAAATAGAAACAAAATCCTTAAAAACATCATTATTCATGTTATAGAGGTAATTTTATTCCCCAAATATAAAACCTATGGTTTTAAAGATGATATATGAAGGAGTTGTTTAAAAGAAGAGGTAATCGCCTTAATTGATCATTTTTTTAATTATTTTTCCCTCCATTATATCAATTGATATATTCATAAAATAAAAATTTGATAACTCAATATGATTAAATTTTATTATGATTATGAAACCACATATTATCACTCATTTTCTTTTAAATGGAATGTGAATGTTTCACTCGTCCGTACATGTGACTTATTTTCTCCACGTAATGATAAAAAAAAATTTCATCACATTATTTCATGGATGGTCAACATGATTTTTTTAAATTTTATATATTATATTTTTGAAATAATTATTATTATTGAATTATATTATTATATCTATCTTATTAAATTTAAAACTGTTCAAAAAAATTTATATCGCTCGTGTGTACGTGTGGACTACCACCTCCACGATGTAATGTGATTTGTTTTTTATTTCTATTTTACATTGATGGTAATAAGGATGTAGTTAATATATATATATATATATATATATGATAGAAAAATTATTCAATAAAATTTAATTATGATTTAACCATCGTTCATTTCACCCGTTCAAAAGTGAAAATAGTGTTCATGTGTACATATGGGCTGTCGTCTCCATGAACAGTGCAATTTATTTTTCTATATGTTACTTTTATTACTGAATTTAAATATATATATATATATACAATAAATATATATTAATTTAATATCATTAATATAATTATTCATTTTATGTAACCCTGGTCATTTTATAGGGACCAAAACTATTAAACAGAAATATACGTGAAAAATGAAGAAGACATCACCTAAGATAGTGGTTTTAATAAATAATACATCATAAAAATGATATAAAATGTTATATATAATTAATATATGGTTTGATATATATTATTATGGTCCAAGAATAGATATATAATAAATATATTTTTTTTATACTGTTTTCTTTAACATGTACGACGGAAGTCAGGTCTTTGGTAATGGATTTTCATGTCACTTTCATTTCTGTAAGACACGTGTTATATTCACCACTAGTTTATTTTATATGATCTCTATAAAATCCATGAATGAATTTTTTATTCTTATTTTTAAATTTATTTAGATTTAAATATCCATTAAAGGTTATTAATTCCATGGGGCTTATGATTTAAATTATACAAAAGCGATAATGGTTTATATCACAACCATATCATTATTTGTGATTGTTTGTGATAGATTATCCACTGAGAGAATAAATTGATATTTATATTTATAAACAAACATATTTAATTATCCACTATTTATTTATTTTAAATACATATTTTATATTCATTTTCTTCAAATTAATTACTCAGGAGATAAAATATATGTTTTCATCGAATTTTCTTATATTTCCCTAATCGGTTTAAAAATATTTTTATTCCATATTCGTGTCTTATAAAAAAAATTAAAAAAGGTTTTTAAAATTATCATATAATTTTTTAATTTACATTTTACACATGTTTTAATTTTTACCAAGTGGTTTAAAATGGATCTTATTTTCTTCTTATGAAAGAGGTACTTTTAATTCTTTTGATAGATGAGAAATAAATTGATTATTTTAACATATACGTTATGAATTGAATTTACCTCCATTATGATCAATCAATATTATAAATATTACAATATATTTTCCATCAATATTTTTAAGGAAAATTATTTTCATACTATTTTATGAATTATTAGGATTTGAAAAGTGATTTTCATAGGGGAAAGGGTATTTTCATCAAGAATGTTTTATCGATATGGTAACTGTATTTACAATCATAAAATAAAATAAATATTGATTTTAATTGTGAATAATTTGTAAAATGATCCATGGAAACCATCCTTAATCTTTATTTGGATGGTTTTTGTTTATAATGACAATATGTTTATGAAACCTGTTTCTTTTTCATTGGTTATGCTATAATGAAATATTTATGAAACTGATTTCTTTTCATGGGATCTAATATGATGATTGTTTTATGATCACGTCAAACATATTTATATGATTTAATTAGATTATTGGGGTACCCAAAATTATAAATCCATCTAATGCATTTGGAAAATATTAATAACTCATTAGATAAATAGGACTGGAATGGGGTGTGAACCCCATTGAGTAAAGAAATTTGTCCATTGTGATAGTCTTGGGACTGAAACTTGACTACTATGTTGGTTTGGTAGGTGAACCCAATCAACAATGATAATGTTGGGAATGAACCTCTACTACTAGTATGGCTTCGTGAGTAAACCCAAAGCACTATTATAGTCTTAGTAGTGAGTCTTGAATACTGTGGAAATGATTTTCTATGCTTATGTGCATGCCAAAAACTCATGTATTTTTTCCTATGTTATACTAATAGGGATCATGTTTTATGATATATTTTTCAATATTGTATTATGAAAATATAATATTTATTCCACGATTTAAGATTATGATATATGATAGGTAGGTTATGGATTTTATAATATTATGTTAATGTTCTCAAACCCTTCTACTCATGTTATATTAATATCTCTCTTATTTTCCCTTACAGAGCATCTGATCTCACCCTTTATTATTTTTCATTTCCCTAGGTTAGGTCGAAAGTTATTATGTATGATATGTCTAACAATGCTGTTAGATATGAAGAACATAGTGGGAGACGGTCTAGTTCATCTATGAACCAATTAATTATATTCCCTAGGATGAGAAAACATTAATGATAACCCTAGTGATATGACCATATATATGATAACAACCAATAGTTTTGGTAATTATCACAAATGACTTTTGTTAAAGTTAAGGTGTTATTGATTTGAAAATAAATATATCTTCATTAAGACATTAAATAAATTATTTTTTATGACTATGTGGTTTCCCAAAATGATTATTGTTTTTCATATTGTGAATTTTTATTTTCGTCAATGGATGTAATCATGAGGATTAATGTTAATGTTATCCCATAATGGAATGATTATCTTTAGGAGAAACTCCATGAAATTGTAGTTAGAGTACAAAACCTCATGAATGTTCTTAGTAAACTATCTCATTATATGATTAAATTATTTTATTTGTCTGAGTTTATTAACACACATAATAACAGTAAGAAGTAGTTTTATGAAGACTATAGAGGAATAAATATTCAAATACCTATATGTTGTGAAAATGGTAATAATTAGTCAATAAAATGTATCAAAGGAATAGAAAAATGTTTTATGTGTGGAAAAAATGGCATAGATCAAGTATTCATGTGGAAAATAGAAGATTCTTATAGAGGAATATGAATTCCATATTAAGGTACCATTTATAGTTCAATGTCTCATGTTTGGAGAATATGAAAATTATCTTAGACAATGCCCCAATTCAAGGGTCAACTCCTAGACCAAGAAATAGTATATGATATTCCAATATTTAAAGTGAAATTATTAATGTTTTTATGTACTGGGATTATATAATTTTATATTAATAATGATACATCTAAGGATTGTTCAAAAATAGTTTTCATTATGGATTTGGAAATTTCTATTGAATGGTACTAAAAACCAATAAAATAGATAATTTTTAGTTTGATTATTTATTTTATGATAAAGGGATTTAGGTCATCATTTATGAAGTTTATTACATTTTTTGTTTTATAAAATATATTCAACGGTCTGTGATTTGATTTTAGGTTTAAGGATGGGGTAAATATTATTAATAATGTATGTTTTTATGTGACATTAACTTAGGATTCATGGATACCATCATCGGTTTATAGGTTTAAGGTTGATCATAAGTACAAATACATAGAAACCCCTTTTAAGGTTCTAAGTGATGATATTTTGAGGTGATTTAATATTTTACAGTGTTTTAGGAAGAATAATCTATCAAGGTATAAATAACCCATTGGGTTAGTATATAATTAAATGATAATTGAATATTTGTATATTATATAGTGGGATATAGAAAATATTAATTTTAAAAAAGTTACTCATTGAAAAGGTGATATTTTCAGAGACATTTACTATCAAGAAAATGATTTTTTCAGTCTGGTTCTTAAAATTGAGTCATAATATTCTGGAAAAGTCCACTAAATTATACAATTATATAGTAATTTATCAAGTAAATTAATTATATTTTAGTATATTTTTATTTAGGTTGAGTTATGTGTAACCCTTAGGTTTATCAAGTGATTGAAAATGATAGATTATTTGGAAAGAATGAAATTAAATTTTTGAAGATGTATGCTGAGGGGTAAGATATAGACTATGATATCAAGACATTCCTTAATGTTTTGGTTATTTAGGTAACAAATAATTTATAGATTAATTTTGTATTTCCTCATATGAATGTTTATTGATTTTGGGAATTATCCACCACGAGATAATAATTTTTTTTTCAATGTCTATAAATAGGAGGAATCACATGTCATTATATTATGGAATATATGATCTATTAAATATAATTTTAGGAAATAAAGATTAAAAAATCATCGTGAATATTCATTTCTTGGAGTAAGAGATGAAGTCGAAATTGATAAAAGCACAACCAAAGGATGAAATTGTGTTTATGATAAAGAAAGAAAGACAGTAAGTATAGTTTTTTAAATTCTCTATATTATTAGTAAAATAATCCCTCAACTTTAATAAAATTATCTTTAAATGAAATTTTATTGTCTTACCTTAATTTTTTATAAATCATTTTTCTTTCCCCCCCCCCATCTAAAATTTATGGTTTTATTATTGTTATATTTCTCATGAACATGTTATTTATCACTCTCTATTAGTCATTGGGTGTTATTTTCCTATTCCATATCTGTAATTTTACTTCCCACTAATTTTCAGTTATTGAGAGACCCATAAATATTTATTTAATATGACCATCATTTTACTCTTTCGCACTTATTTAGAGGAATTTTTATTCACCCTTTTTATGATGTTTGTTTCCTAAAAATGGAATTTTTAAATATCAAATCCTTAATGACCAAGAAAATTTTTAAATTGTGGGAATGAAATTTATAATAATGGGGGACAATGTAACACCTCAATACTTAAGAAAAATAACATTACCTTTAATATCATGTATGACACAAAAAAAAAATAAGATATACCATGCTCAACCATGGATTATAATGGGGCCCAATGCAAAATATAAAAAACTGTTTTTGGACTATACATGAATAAAAAAATTTAACCTTTCAACATTCTTCATAAAACAATTAAAAAAAATTTCAACAATTATATGAAAAACTATATGAGTTATTAAAATATCATTTCCTTTTAAAAACTAATTTTTAATACGAAAATACCTAGAGATGGGGGAATATGGTTTTTTCTTAATGAAAAAATGGATGCATAAAGAGGAATTCAAAGATAAAATATTTATAAAAATATAGGGAAAAGTCACAGTAACCATATATGTTAAAATATAAAATTCCTTTTATATTTTATAAATAAACTCCAACATTACATTATAATATTCCTTTTTGGAGAACATTGATAGAAGAAGATGACATCTATAGAACTTTAATTTCAATATATAATAATTTTAGTAACAAATTTTAATAAAATGGGATTTGAATACAAATAATTATAAGTAAAAATTTAAAATATGATTTTTAATGAAAATTCCATGAACACATTAGGAATAATTGAACCGTAATCCCTATGAAAAAATAACATTAAATAAAATATTAAAAATAAATTAGCTTAATTAATTCATGATATAACATGTAGGTGTGACTATATATACACCTCATCTAAGAATACATGTGTTTAACATCAAATTATCTCTCAACTAAAGGAAATTGAGATGAAGTCCCTTATATTGAGTCTAACTCGTAATGTATAGTCATCATATTAATGAATAAAAAAATTATTAATTATTTACTTTCCTAATAATATATTAAAATTTTATTAATCCTTTTATTTTATATCTCACGATTCAATACACAATTATTTTATAATTTAAGTTTACTTTAGAAGGTTTGAAGGTATTCAACTTATATGTGAAAAATGACTTGGTAGTTTGACTATGGATAGAGATTTCATTATTTCCACAACTATAGGAAAAAAATAATTACATATTTATTGTATTTTTATATAAATTTTATTTTTAAATTCAATCCTTAAACATTATTACCAAAAATTAACTATTTTACAATCATGGAGAAGGAAGGTCTGAAGTACGCTTATGTAATGTTTCCATTTTCCAATGATCATTATGGAAATGAGGTGAGTGATATATTATATTTACATATTTATAATCATTTAATACATATGAAATTATTTCGTCAAATAATACCTATATATATCATCCATGTTATATTGTGATAAAATAATAATCACATAACTTCATGGAGGTGGTAGTCCATACATACGCACAAACGACGTTATTATTTTTCAGTGAATGGAAAGGTAAGAAATAATATAATATATGATCTTTTAATAAAAATAATTATGTCATTTTTAAAATTATTATGTCTTATATGTAACCTGTATTCATTAAATTGATCCTTATTACCTTACTGGTAAAGTGTTGGTGGAAAATAAATCACATTTCCTCGTTAGGCGATAGTCCTCAGTACACTTGAGAAACATTATCATATCCTACACAGAGGGGAAAGTAAGAAGGCACAAGTGAAGAATTAATTACATAAGTATAAATATGTTAAAAATATCACACACACACACACATATATATATATACTTTAAATCCATCATTATAACAAGATATGAGAGGCAATGATAAAAAATGAATGACATCAGTTCACGAGGCGGTAGTCCGTCACACACAACAATGTGTTTTTTATGATTTGATAGAAGTGGAAATGGATTTAGGTTATAAAATTAGAATAATAAAATATAAATATATGGTATATAAATTTCTTATTATATCATTATAATTGAATAATATTTGAAGGATGTGTAAGAATAAATGACATACAAATACTCGATTAAGCATGATACATTTTCATCAGATAACTTCTTTTGGAAAGCACCAAAAGCCTTTATAGAATGGATTTATGATAAAATATTGTGATCTAAGTCATGTTGATGGAATTATTAAAGTTAATTTTTCATTAAAGGTAGTTATAAATGGTTATGCAGGTGTTAATATGGTAGAAGAAGGGGTGGCCTTTTATAAGTTAGGTGAGTGGAACACCTGTAATTTTTTAAAAGAAATTAGTGGACCCATATTTTTAACAATTAAAAAGGATTAAAAATAGAAAATTATATATCAATACACAATATATGGTATAAATATTCCCATAAAATATAATTAAATTAAAATTTTAGGTCATTTTAACTTTCATCATTTTCGTTTAACCCCCCTGGAAAATCTGTTGTTACTTTAACTACGGTAAAAGTTTTTTACTATTCTCATTATAAATTATGACCAAAAATGAATTTAACCTTATAAAATAATTTAAATTATGATTATTAAAAATATGTAATAAATTTTAATAAATTAAAATTAAATTAATGTAGGAATTTAATTTTAAATGAAACCTACAGATGTGATAAAAATGAGGTTTTTAAAAAAGTGTATCTTTTTAGAAAAATATGATTTTTTATTAACTCTATGAAAAGTAATAATAATTATATAAATTTAACTTAATATTTATATATAAATAATCTAAAATTTTTATTTAAATAATTCATAAATTAGTAATATTTGAATTAATTAAAATATAGAAACATTATGCACCTTAAAATAGCGTTCATAAGAAAAAAAAACTTGTTTTTAAACCCCAAAAAAGACTTATATTAAAACTAAAAAGAAAGATGATTAAAATGTGATTAAGTTGATTAAATATAAATAAATAAGAAAATTTTTTATTTAATTCATATTCAAATCATATTGGTACTTTTAAATTACCTTACATATTGAATATAAATGACATTTTTCACAGATCATTATTATTTCACTGTTCATCGAAAAATCTATATTTTTCCGAAAAATAATAAAAAATTACCCAATGTTATTTTTTATAAGACTTTTTAAAAAGTAAATTTATTTTTTCAATTTAAAATTATATAATATAAAAATTAAACTTTTAAATAAAACCTTATAATAAAAGAGTTTAATTAAAACTATTTTCTTTTTATTTAGAAAAAATACTTGCTATTTTTTTCTGAATATAAATATAGAATTCGTATTAATAAACATGAAAATTATTTATTAGATACATAATTTTTATATTAAAAATATTCCCAAGGGGGATGGATCATAGGTAATATAGATATAGAAGAGGTGTGTGGGGGTCTTTGATAGAATATGATCTAATGAGAAGGGACATTCAGGCTCGTTGGGAATATGGCTATGTGTTAAATGACATAGATAGTTATTATTTTTGGTTTGGACCTCAATGAGGAATCCTAAAAATCCATTTAAAATATAAATAAAATCTCCTGTAGTTATATTTTCATGATTTAGGGTTGTGTGATAGAACTATTTCATGTTGCATGACATCATACATTAAGTATGTTTTCATGTTGTTTTAAGTCGTATGAATATTGCATTCATGATTTGAAAGGGGTGAAAATAGAGGATTTAGAGGGTTTAATTTAGGGTAATCCATTTCTAATTCATCCAATATATTAGTGATGAAAAAGGTGAAGAAATCATTTTATGGAAAATAGATAATTTAGAAAGAGTTAGGGATTACACATAATGAGAGGAAACCCATTTCTGTTTCAATATCTTATATACATATGATTGGATGAATTAAAACTATAAACATGGGGTACATATCCCCATGGGGAATAAATTCGGAATTATTCATGGGATTCCTCTGTATGGATGTCGCTGGATCATTTATGAGTTATAAAGATAATGTAATTAAATAGAACATGGTAAGGGTAGATGTTTCTCAGGGCCCCTTCTCTCTTTATCTAATTAATTAATCATTATAATTATTTTACTAATGGGAATAGATCTAGATCTTATACCTAATAAGAAAGTGAGGCTCTCTTGACACATTAAGTAGACGAAGTCCGGAAACATGAAATTGCAGCATTTGATAAGGAAAATATGATCCATGAAAGACCACTTTTGTGTCTTCATGTTAAAAACCCTCATTGTTAATGGGATACATCATAGTGATTCCCCTGTGGATTCTATCAATCTTGTCAGAAAATCACAGATTATACTTTTATCAAATGAACAAAACATCAAAGGGGAGCATGTTGGTTTGCATGCCCTGAGGAAGAAAATATAATGGTTTTGGAGGATGACATTACAATTTGTTTCCTAGGTTTAACACTCGAGGGATGTAATTATATACCTATGAAATTATGGTGTATATAGTACTATATTTTTGAATAAAATGAAGGTGATTTTCGCAAGTGGACCTGGGAAAAGGTGTATACTCAATTATAGGACCAAGGTGGCGATTCTACCTATTATAGAGGAAGGAGAAAATATTATTTCTAGTGTGCGATAGGAAAAGGGACTTTACAAGTGATGGATGAGAGGATTGGGTCTCCTTATTTGGGATAGAGTAAAATTTTTCCTTAGTAGAGTAGGGTGAAAAGGTTTTCCCCGGTTGAAGTCAGGTGAAGGGGTCCACCCTAGTAAATGATGGGAAAAGTGGTATTCCCTAGTTGAGGAAGGGTCAAGCGGACCACCCATATTATGTTTTCTTAAATTTTTCCTCCTAAATTTGGAGCATGTTGAAGTTTTGTCTCTCTTTTTGGAGTAGGGATATATTTTTTACCCTTGTATGATGTTTCGCTAAGAGACATGGGAATGTTTCACCGTAGTATGATACTCCCTAAAGGGGATTGGTACACGTCACTCTAACATCAGTAACTTTAGGTTAATTCCCTGTATTCTAGAAGGAAATATTTAGACTTTGCATTTCATGAAGGTTTTATTTTTAAATGACTCAATCACCCCTCCATTTTGTTAATTATAGAAGGTTTTGATCTTCATCAACTACCTAGTGACTGAAAGGGAGAGTTTGGCATATGATTTATCAGGTGTCTATTTATCTTCTAGAATTTTTAAAAGAGGGATCTTAAGGGCTCTATTTAAATAGAAAATTTTAAGCCTAGTTATATAGGAGCTATGAGAATAATTCATATTGCATGGGTTAACTCTTGCACAATAACCAGGTAGAATTCATACATATCTGGATAAAATTTCCAAGGCTCATGCAAGGGACCATGGTGAAATGACTTGGGCACAATTATAGGTACCTAGGTTAAGGAATGAAATCTTTAATATGGACCCTTATCCTTTTTAAATGATGTCCTTTTTCCCAAAAAATGATCTCCAACACTATATCAAGGAGTCCCTATTCACTAGCCCTCATTGATCTATAAAATTTAAACAATCAATTATATTAAATTTGAACAAGTATTTTATTATCCTTGGTGCTTGAAAACTAGGATTCCTAGTCCTATTAATCAATAAGAAGAAGGTGAGGATTTTTACTAGGTTTGTCCCCTTCATGTAAATCCAACTCTTTACTATTATAAGTGATTAACCAAGATCAAAGTTTCTCTGCTACAAATTAATGTTTTTCCAACTATTAAGGAATCAGCCTGAAACCTATAGTACATCCCACACTAACATAGAATACCACCATGTCTTACAAAAAAATAATGGATCAAATATTCATCGATCCTAGAAACTGATTTGTTGTCATTTGTACTAGAACCACCAGTTCTTCAAACATTATCCGCAACATCCCAAAAATTAATCCAATTATATCTTATTCTTATTAAATGAAATTTATCCTTTTACATTCCAATTACATATTTCTCTATCTTCTTAAAAAATTTTGGTTTAGTAGAAATCAATCTCACAATGATCTTCAATCACAATGGATCATTAATCTCTATGAGAGTCGATAAAATTAATCAACAATAGTAGCAATAATATCAACAATTCTCTATCATCATTTATGATATGAGTATGTCATTAGTATTTTCCTTATTCTTTTTTAGTAAACATGTTGAACTAATAGATACAGTAAGTTTCTCATTTCGATAAAATGAGAGTATATTATTCTAAAATATAGTATTACGGTCTAGAATCCAACAACATAGAACTATTCTTTTCTAAAATTTGTATTCACATTTTCCTATGAATAATTTATCAAAAAATTTGAATATTTACACCACATAATTCTTAGTGGTTGGAAATAATCTCATTTAAAAAAAGTAGATATTTAGAGTTTTAATACTAAAAAATATCTCATTTAAACACTGGACAATAAATTAATTTAAAATTCTATGAATAGTGGGGTATTTATTTCTTTGATCACTCCACAATATCCATATATTTTAATTCATTCTACACTAGAATCCATATTCTCATTCACAAGGCTCCATGGTGTGTAACTTCTTTGTTGTGATTTGGACATCTCTTAATCCTACATCTACTAGTCAATTTATCTCAAATATCTTGAATCACGACCCTTGTTCATTGTGCTGTTTATTTCCATGAAAAACCAATCACATTCTTATATGGTTTAATTTTTTCTATAATACATTATCCTATAAATCTCCTCAAATGTCTCCTAGTACCTAACTCTTCTAAATTCAGGATATTTCTATTATGGATCCTTGTACTACTCTTACGAATTCAATGATCACCCTTATTAAGTTGTCAATTACTCTTCAAAATTGACTAGTTTCTCTTTTCGATTTTTCATTTACACTTCTGATGATTCCTTTTACTCTTCTTAAGACATGAGATACTCTTTTGAAGGTATCCCTTACTCTTATAATGTAGTAAATGAAAAAATTTAAGCTACAACCCGACATACCAAATATTATTACCTCTTTTTGAACATTGTTCAATTAAACTTCGAGCCATCTCATTCACTTTGGATCAACATAGAACATAATCTAACAAATATTCCTCACTCATTATAGTATAATTAAACCTCAATATCCTTTGGATAGTTTATTTTTATTTAAAACCATATTTTAACTACTTTTAATTATGTTTTCTTAATACGTTTCACATATTTGGCTCCATGATCTCACATAAACCGTTTCTTTGACAATGATTCATTTATTCAAAAACAATTTTCCATAATTCTAATTAATATATATTATTTGATTGTATCATTTGAGGTATTATTTACTAGAACCTATCCATTTGGATTATCGAATGTAAAATCAACTATTTCCTTTTATTTTTTTATGTATAGGTGGAAACTATCATGATCCAATCCATCGTGTCCCTCTAGGATGGCGATAATCTAAGAATTACACCTCAATCTCACCTTTAATAGGCTAACATATATAAAATGTTATGGAGTATACATATCACACATGTGGGAGGCCTTAGCCTAAAGAATTTTTACACAACAAAAAATCTATTATCTCTATTATAAAATGTAAAATATAAACTAATCAAACTTTTCATTAATTCATGAAAACTATCCCACATCATATTAAATCATAGAGTATAACAAAAGAAATAAAAAGGGTCAAATAGAATCCGACCAATTCTAAAAAAGTACAACATGATAATAATAGGTAAGTAATAATTATATGAAATCTCCATGAAACATCAGTGGTTTCTTCATCACAACTAATCCCCAACTTATTTTATTCCTCTAAGGACTTTGTATAAATTCATGTCATCTTTATAATACATGACATGCATGGGCTAATCCAATGCATGGGTGAGTATAAACATACCATGTAGGACACCCTCAAATCAACCAACACAAATAAATAAAGAAGGATTTATCTCTATATCACAAACAAAATGAAATATATAATATAACTTATATATTCTCAAAGGAAGACTCTAAGTCTCAAGTTGAGGTCACATCCACACCACATGGCTAGGATTTTACTAGATACTTAACGGTATCATTTTTTTGAGATAACTAACTCATCAGGTATTTCAATATTGTTGTCATTAATCAAATGTGTCACACTATAAGGTTTTTACCATGAATAAGCATTCAAAAAATATTAGGGATCGATTGAGGTTCTCTCTCGGTCATGATACACCTCACTAAAAGACAAAAAATGTCGATACATATATTGGTATCATGCCTTGGGCATATTGAGGATACGTTATGTAACACCTAAGCCTAAATTATAGTAATTGAACATTTTACCCAAACAAAAATTTAATAAAAAGAATATTTTATTATTTCATAGAACAAAAATACATATTTTATGAGTTAAATATTTATTTTGATCTTACTTGGTCAAAATAAGCCAAGAATGATTTTTTGTAATTTTTCATTAGATATAAACTTTTACGAATAAAAAAATCACTATTTAAATATTAATACTTTTATAATAATGTGCTAAAATATTTATAATTTAAAATTTATTTACTAGTAATTAAATAAAAATAAAGATAATATCCATTGTAGGGAAAAATCATATTTTCCCAAAAAAACTTTTTTAGAATAAGGCATAATGCCTTACAATTTTAATTAGTTAAAATAATATCTAATAATTAATGATTTAAATGAAATTTATAGATTATATATCTAAATATATGAATTAAAATCCATTTATTGATGATTACTAGACATATAGTTATTATAAGATCATCTTATGCTGGGAAAATGAATTTCTAGAAAACCATTTTCCAACATGCTCTATTGGATTGTATTAAAATTATATCAATCTACTC
Organism: Viscum album; assembly: GCA_963277665.1. Lineage (NCBI taxonomy): Eukaryota > Viridiplantae > Streptophyta > Magnoliopsida > Santalales > Viscaceae > Viscum > Viscum album. Next base: position 2,051,533,080 of record OY728125.1, read on the forward strand.
TTATGAATTTAACCTGATAAAACAGATTCCGTATTTTTAATTATAATAATTAATATTAGGTAAAATTTTCAACATAATTTTTTTGTTGTAATTAATAGCAATAACATCAAAACTTAGTTACAAAAGTTAATGTTAAAACAAGATTACTAGGGGTCAATATTAAAGGATATGGGTCTAAATGAACTAAAAATGAGTATTTATGGATATATATATCCAGTAATGTGAAATTACATTATTGAAAAACATTGAAAACTTTCAAGTGTTCCTCTCACCATAATTATAATAAGGAACCCCCCCCCCCCTCACTTATCCACAATTCTAAAGCTATTTAGCTGAACCAAGCCCTACCAAGAACTATCCCCAACATTATTATCCAAATTATATAGGTGGAAGAATTCCAAAAATTCCATCCATGATTTCTTTAATAATAGATACAAAGGACGTTCTTTTAATTAATGTTAATTGTTATCACCAAACGGTTTCATTTTAAATATTCTTTTACGAACATCAATTGTGTCCCAGCACTTTAAATATAATAAAAATTGTATATATATAATATATTGATATGTTATTATTTTTATGGTATAGTATTTATCCACCTACTTCTCTATCAAATAGGAAACAAAACCACCGCTCCTCTGTGTGGTGAACAACTACCTTGAAAACTGATGTAATTTGTTTTTCATCATCAAATAATAGTGATAGCTATAATAATGGGAGAATTTAGTATATATTATAATAATAACATGATATAGATTCTAGAAATTTAATATATCATCAACTTATTTAACCTTTCACACAATAAGAAAATAAAATTGTCACTGCTGCGTCCGTACAACCTATCGTCTCTACGAAGAGATGTGATTCATTTTCCATGTTAAAATTTTAATATTGACTCTAAAAATGTAAATTATGAATAAATATGATATTTATATCTTTGAAATAATTTTTTCGATGGTGTAAATATATCCTATGCACAATAACTGGATCTTCCTTGATAAAACATGCATGATAAAATGAATTTGTTAACAAAAAAACCATAGTAAAAATGAAATATTATTAATGAACAGTTTATATGATGTTATAAGAGGATCATATATGATATTATAAATATTAATAATGATCTATTATAAATTTATAACATGTTTGAAACCATTATATATGATTTTAAAAAAATAACTAAAAGGAAGAGTGAGGTAATGGGTTTCATAACTCATTTTCTATTCATTGGGTTATATTACTTCTTCATTATCTTTAGTATTATAATATTATGTGTTTAATACTTTTGATTACTTATTGGTTATATTTCCACTTTTTTGGATTTAAATTTTATACCCCTAATGAATTCATTGATTAATTATAACTTCAATGGTATAATCATTCTAAGGAATTTCACCTCAATTTCTATTCCAATGATAAATATTTGTTAATATACTACCATTCACCTTTATGTGGTGTATATATGAACCCACTGATATAATTAACATGAATAAATATTTAATAATTATGATTACTTTTTCAATTCAATTTTATTCTTTCAGGGGTTACCGTTTATAATTTTCCAAAGTGGTAAGAATTTAATTTATAGTCTCACATTCTTTAGGGATTGGTTTTATTTTAATTAAAGTAATATTATCATTTATCCATATTAAGCACCATATCTTTTCATATTATTTGGATATTTAATGTTTCTCTATATCTTCTTTAAAATTTTCCTCTCTTGGTACTTGAAGCAAGAAAATAAATGTTTAAAATAAAAATCTATTTTTTTCTTTTAATCAGATATTTTTTTCTTCCATGTCCATATTTTTTAAAATTATTTCAAAAAAGTCCATTTTTTATAAAAAATTTTGATTGAGTAAATTTTTATTAATAAATTATTTTTAAAAAAACTTTAAACTAATATTATAATCTTTTTTGAAAGATAGGTTTTTGACATTCCATAGAAAAGGAAAAATGAATTCTTTTAATATATACAGCGATAACAGAGTTCCCTATCATCATAATTGTTTTGTTATACTTATTATATTCTAAATATATTTAATTGGTTTAGAAAAGAAAATTCTTTAATGAAATATTATTTTAATCATTTAATTCCATTACCTTTTTTATTCCAAAAATAATATTTTATTACAAAACATATATTTTTGGTGAACTGATGGTCATATCTTATCTCTTATTAATTTTGTGGTCACCAACTTTCTCTTGAAACATTAACATAATTATGATAATTATTCATTAAATTTATCTTAAATGTATATTTTATTTATATCATGGATATGATTATTTCCCAATTTGTAGACAATTTTTACAAATGGTCATTTATTAAGAGATTTTTTTTATTGAGTGGAGAATATTTTTACAAATTTTTATTCTTTACTCAATAAATATATTTATTGATAATGTATATTGCCTATAAATTTAATTTATCATTAAAAATGTGAGTAATATATTTGACATGTAGTGAAGGGTGGGGCCCAATTATAGATAACTCATTGATTGATCAATAGTTCTCATGATACAAATCAATTATCCAAATTAATTGGTTTTTTCGTGTATATCATTAAATTGTTTCAAACATTATTGGTATAGGGTATTTATTGTATAGATATCATGATATTTGGCATAATAACTTCAAATATAAAGAATTTCCTTCATTGAAAATTTTGTTACTATTATTATTATCCCTGATATTTTTGTATTGATATTAGACATAGATGCATTTCATTCTCAAGTTATTGATTAAATATGATGTCTTTAAATTATTTATGATTCTTATTTATTATGAATTGTTTTCTCATGGTAAATTCTACTAATTATAAGCATTACTGAGAATTTGAGCTCGCCCTTATTTTTTTTCTTTCTTTATGTAACAAAGAAGAAAATTTTTAATGAGTTTAAAAGATGTAGAATATTTTATTTAGTTTTTTTATATTTTATTGCTAATTTTGAATGGATATCATATATGTTTTTGTCTCTCTAAGAATAAAAAATTGAATAATCCATCCAAATTAGAATCCTTGAGTCTATTCCAATGTAATGAATTAACCACCGGCTTATGGTTACAAGGGTCAATTTTGTTAATATTGGTATTAGATAATATTTAGTAGAAACATTGGTAACTAGATTTTGGAGAAAATAGATTACGGAATATAACCCTCTAATTGACTTTGATGATATTTCAAATTGTGGAATAATAACCAAAATTTTTGGTAAGTGAAAGACTATGTGGTTTTCATATAAATACAACCTATTTTGGAAGCTATAAGTGGATGTAGTTTTCAAATAGATAAATCTAAGGGTAAAAAAACCAAAGTAGTTGGTTTGAATATATCTCACCCATAATTCTATTTCCTGGTGTGTGTATCCTTAATACGCACCTAGTTTGACACTAACAGTGGATATTATTTAATTAATTTACATTTTCTTGGAAACCCATTATCAGGGATTTGAAAGATTTTTATTATTTAAATATATTCTCAATGAAACAATGTTTTTGATTCTATGATTAAAAAAACATAAATTTTTAATTTATGTTAAGTATTTCACCGTATTTGGAATTATAAATTATGATTTAAAATTTAAAATTTTATGAACTAATTGAATATATTTCACTATTTATAAAAGGAACTTGAAAGAAATAATGATATCAACACTTATGGTTCATGTTTAAATTTATTTGGTGATAAATCCAATACAACTGATAATGGATCTTATAAGATCATATATATATTAGGTAAACCAACCCATCTTATGACTAATAACATTTCACATATTGACAAACATGAATTTCTATAGTATGAAGCACCTATATTTGATTTTTTTATGAGAGAGAATCCCCACAATTTAGTCTAACTACTAATCTAATGGACGTTGTTTAGTGTATTAAGTCTCTTGAAAATATATATTTGGTCATGGGATGTGAAAAATAGGGAAATGTTATACTTGGAGTATATAGTCTCAAGGGAGATATTGATCAATGGTAGTAATTGATCATGAATATTAAGTAGGAAGATGAAATAATCTACATGGATTGAAGATATTTTAAAGTAATTATCTTTGAAAAATATTTCCCTCATGAGTAACAAACTGAAATGAAGAGAGGTTTCCTCATATTAAAGAAAAAGGAAGAAGAAAGTGTTTCAGATTATTAATCTAACATTTCAATATTATCAAGGTATACCACGGGTTACAAAAACAATATGAAATGTAAGAATAAAAATTTATTTGAAGGGACGAAGTCAGGTCTATAACAACCTATGGTTTCTCAAAATTTCATTTCATACTAAAATAGATTTATTTTCCACAAAAATATATAAGGAATATTCTATATCTTGTATATTTAAAGGGAACCAATGCCAGTAGACCTTGTCTAAACACTAAAAAAATGGATCACATTGAGGTATTAGAAGGAAATTTACCAATTTCCATCACATGGAAATTGTGTAAAGAATCTTCTTAGAAAATGGCTAAGGGAATGGGAGTGTGTTACAAGTATAACAACATTGGTCATCTAACTTAAGAATGTTTCATAAACGAACATAATATTTTTATGTCATGATTCAACTATAAATTAATGGGGCATTATTCAAACTAATTTTCAAATAGTCAAATGAATCTATAATAAAAGAGTTCAAGGGGAGAAGGCTAAGCATATATGATAACTAAAGATGAGTTTGAAGTTCCCAAATATTTGGTGGATGGTATTGTAATCATAGATTCAAATTTATCATATTATTTATTTAATTTTGGGTCCTATCACTCTTTTATACCTTTATTAGTTTCCATGAAAATTGAATATTTTCCAAGAACATTAATACTGAAGTTATTAAAAAAACTCAATGTGGAAGTTTTACTGAAAGAAAGATGTGTTGGGTAGTTCCCATTATGAAATTTAAATGCCCCCTATTTTTAGGATTATTATTATACCTAAGTGGTAATTTTATATAATATTTTTCATGGAATATATTTCAAAATATGATAAAAAATTTACTGTAAAGAAATTTCAATTAAGATTCATTCTGAAGATATAGATTGTATTATCTTTAGAGTAGAGACTTTGTCATCTGAGGCATGTCTAAACCATCCCCTATAGTAATTATGAATGTTATTTTTAGGGTAGGAGAGAGAACATAATATATTGATTGAAAAATATATTCTTTAAATCATGGATATACCTATTGTAAAGGAATATATTGATTTATTTCTTGAGTAATTTCCTTAATATCCACTTGAGAGTGGAGTTAATTTTTTCAGTTATTTAATCCCCAGAGAAAGAAAAATATAAAAAACACTCCTTAGAATATACACTATGTAATTAGAGGAGTTAAATAAATAACAAGAGAATTTGTGTGATCAGGGATTCATTCACCCAAGCATTTCACATTTGGGAGCCTCTTTTCTTTTCTATATGAAAAAAATCAGATCCATTTAGTTTTACATTGATTATTGTAAAACTATTAAGATAAAATAAAACTATTCTCTAACATGCATTGATGAATTATTTGATCAAATTTTCAATCCTCAATACTTTTCAACGATTGATCTTTGCTCTGGGTATCATCAACTACGATAAAAGCAGGAAGATATTATAAAGAGAACATTTCAAATGAGGTATAAACATTATAAGTTTATTGTAATTACATTTGGATTTACTATTGATTTTGTCTATTGTTATTGATCTAATGAATAGAGTATTCAAGGAAAATATCAATAGTTTTTTGTGGTATTAATTAATGATATATTGGTTTATTCTAAAACCTATAGAGACCATGATAATAAATTATAGATCATTCTTGATAAACGTAATGAAAAATAGCTATATGGGCAACTTATCAAGTGTGAATACTAGCTCTAGGATGATTTTTTTCATGACCATATTGTCTCTAAGGATAGAATCTTAATTGATAATATGAAGAAAAATGTAGTCAAGTAATTCCCTAAACTAATAATCATAATTTAGGTATCTATTTTCAATGGTTTATCATGTTTTTGTCATTGATTTGTTCTATAAAATTCCCGATTTGATAAACCATTATCCAAGTATATATGAAAATTGGTTAAGTTCACATGGATAATGGAAATTGAATTCTATTTTGATGAATTGAAGAGTAAATCGGTAAATTATCTAATTTTGACTTTACATTCAGGAAATGATGAATTGTTGATATATAGTGATGCGTCAAAGAAGATATTTAGTTGTGTCCTTATATATAATGATAAATTCATTTCCTATGCATCAAGGAAATTAAAGTCTCTGGAATAGAACTAAATAAATCATGATCTTTAGTAGGAAATCCTAATATTTTGATGGAATATATTGTGTAATTATATATATCATTAATAATTTCATATATACATAGACCATTACAAACTATAATACATATTTTCATAGATATGTATCAATATGAGGCGAATTTGACAGCTCTAATTACTCATGGATTAATATTTCTCAACACACTACCACATAGGGAAGGAAAATAAGGTAATGTATATATTAATAAGGAAGGATTATAGATTTATAACCAAAATGAGGATTGATATGATATTTTATGCAAGGATATAATAATGACAGATATGGGAATTATTAAGGAAATGGAGTCATCACCCCTTATTCAAATTAATTCCAAACTATATTTATAGGAAACGATAAAAACTTCATAATCCCATGATGAGAAAATTTGGAAGAAAGATAAATTCATGAATGAAGTTAAATATGAAGAAATAATTTTTAAAGGATGAATTCTAAAATCTGGAAAGAGACTATGTTTTCCATATATCATTGTTAAGTAAGTATATGTTATACCCAACACATGTGCTAACCTCTAAAGAAATAGAATTGGAAACTAATCTATCTTACTATGAAGAAATGATCCAGATTCATTAAGTTGAGGTAATGTTTTGAGGAATAAGATGACCCAACTAGTAAATTTACTTTGGATAAGTTATAAAATAATGGAAGTGATGTGGTGACTAAAGGATGTAATTAATATGATCCACCCTTTTTGTCTATAATGTAATATCCATGAAAATATTGAGGATGAATTTGTCTATGAGAGAAGAATGAAACATCAGAGCCTTGATTATTAAAAGTGAACATTATATTTTTATAAAAATCTCACGAAATACACATTTTAATTTTTTTCCCAAAAATTACAATTTGATATGTTGAATATAAAATTTGATCTTACTTAGTCAAAATAAGCCTAGACTTAATTTTTGAAATATTCCCTTATATATAAGATTTTATTAAAAATAATAATAAATGTAGAATATAATTATTCATAATTTTATAATAATTTGTTATAATTTTTATAATTAACAATTTATTTACTATTAATTTGATATAAATAAATACACGATCATTTGGAAGTGGAAGGGATATTTTTTGGGGAAAAATTTATTGAAGGCATAATACATTCCCATTTTAATTAGTTAAAAAAATATTTCATAATTTGTGATTTAAATGAAATTTATATATTCTATATCTAACTATATTAATTTAAATCCATTTACTAATTATTACTAGGCGTATAGTTAATATAATATCATCTTATGCTTGAAAATGTAATTCATGAAAAACTGTTTTTTGACATGTTTTTCAGTTTTATTTTTTAATTAGATTATCCAATCTATAAGGATTGAATTTTATAAAATGGATTCCATATTGGTAATTGGAATAATTAATAATAGTTAATAAATGATAATTTTTTTACATAATGAAGAGTAAAAAATAGTAAAAATTAATTACTATAGTTAAGGTTAAAAGAGGTGTATCAGGGAAATCTAAAATGATAAGGATAAAAATGATATAAAAATATACTAAAACCTAATGGGTTGGTTTTATTTAGACCTTGTCCTTTACCTTATATAATATGAGCAATTTTTTTATACATTTTTTTTCCAAAAAGTGACATGAAATTATTGAAAAAAATTAAAATAAAATAAAAGTCTTCCATGCACCACCATTATAAAAGGGTGCATCCTCCACTAATTTATTCACACATCCCAAGCCATTTATCTCAACCAAAAACATCCAAAATATCTTCCCAAAATCATTATTCACATTATATAGGTTTTTTATTCCCTAAATTCGATTCATATGGGCCTTAATAAGATATCCAAAGGAGGTTCTTATATGTTATGATAATTATTTTCACCAAGTTATTTATGTTTACATATTTTTTTATAACCATAAATTATGTCTCCAAAAATAGAATATAATAACACCACTACCTATAATATATTTATATCATATCATTTTTATGGAATAATATTTATCAATCTCCTTCTCTCCTTAAATAGGAAACAAAATCATCTCTCATTTGTATCGAGAACTACCACCTCGCAAACTGTCGTAATTTGTTTTCCATCACCGACTCAAATGGAAAACCTTAATTATGAAAATAATTAATATATATGATACATATTACGTGATATTAATATTTTAAAATTAGTATATCATAGTTTTACTCAAATATATTCGATGTTGTTCACCCAGTAGTCGATTGGTGTGGTTTGGTTTGTGTGAAATTATTCGCTTAAAGTTTACTATTTCAAAACGGTTTTCAAAATATATATTCATGGAACCAGAAACTAAAAAGGTTCTATATCTATGGGGACCTACATTCCAAAGTCAGTAACTCAATGCAAAATTTTTCCAATGGTGCTTAATAACTCATAATGGTCAATAGGATGGGAGTTCGGGCTTATCACACACTTTGAGGGGAATTATTTCCTACTCAGGGACTCTCTTATAGATTTAAGATATGTTCATGAATCCTTTGTTAATCCCCATGTATGATGTAGGTCACCCTTAAATTAATAATCAATTAGTATAATGTATAGATATTATAATCATCTTTATATTTCTAAGGTTCTCCATCGATTATATCTTCTTTTGTACTAATTAGAGATTATTTGGTCATTATTACAAGGATGGTGGTTTGGTAGCCACACAGTACGATTATCAAGAGTGTATCGTAATCTTGGGAAACTAGAGTTATTTTTATTTTGGGTTATAACCCATGTTATGTGCTTCTTTAATATCATAATGAAAGGAATCAGAACCCACATAGTTCGGTGTCGTTTAATGGGGAATGTCATACCTTTTATGTTAATGTGATAAGGACCAAACCATGATGTTAAACATCATGTGATGATGAAGTGTATGAAAAAGGTTCTTAGTCATAGTTTGTTATGGGAATTATTTCGAATCATCCTGGGAAACCTAGAAGAGATATGGATTCCCATGTTAAATTATACCCTAATAGGAATGTGGATCAGAGAGAATAGGGTTGATTTGGGGTGTTGGGTTTGGAAATTTGGGAGGCTTCCCAGATTCCTATTTGAATGGGAAGCAAAGGCCATGTAGTTCAGTGATAATGACCCATATCTATTATAGGTCCTTTAACTATTTTTTTCAAAATATATTATGGCCCTTTGATAATATTAAGTTGTGGATTACTCTTGAAGATGATTCTCTGTGATAGAGAGTTCATGAGGGATCTCTTAACTCTTGGCGATTTGGAGATTTATTAGGGTCTTAAAACTAAGGGGTATTACCATTGATCTTGATCCCTAGGTAGGATTACTATATATCCTCAGTATAGCAGGTATCATTGTTCTTGTAGTTCAATTATTTTGGTCTTACAAAATAAGGCTTCCTTGGTAAATGGGGATTATGATTGGGGTTTACACTTAAGGAGTATTCCCCTAGATTGGTTTGGGATAACACTTGGAATAAGGCAGATGGAAAAGTATGGTTGTTGCTTACTCTTAAATAGGATGCACATAAGTTTTGGGATCATTTGGATGTCATCATGGTGGTGAACCTCAAATCCCACATGAGGCATGCTCATTGGTAGAAATAAGAGGAAACAAATGATCCAAGAAACCAAAAAATATTCTTTTCCCTATTTTTGGATACACGGACTTGAGGACTCATTCCTTGGGAGGAAATCTGAAGGAAGCTGATATGAAGATCTAAAATAAGGTTCTCCATAAAAACATACATATGAAGATGTGAATTTCATGAATTTAGCTAGCTTCTATGACCACATTAGTTGGGATGAGTCATGATTGAATGTGATGGACATGAGGAAGTCCAAGATCTATGAAACGACACTTCACCTCCTCCATGGTTTGAAGAGTTTGAGGGTATGTGAGAGAGAGGATATGACTCTAGTTCTCATCTCCTCTCTAACCCAGTACCCAATGGGTTGAGGGTAGAAAGAGTGAAGCGTCTGGGAAGAAAGGATAGGGGATTACTCTTGAGAATGATTCCCTAAAATTGGTTCTACAGGAATGTATGAGGATCTCATTCCACATTGAATGGAAAAGAAATAATCATCCTCACTCTCCCTTTTAGGAATTGGAGGTTTTAGGGCATAGATACAACAAGGGTAGGGCATCTTCCAAACCCTAGTATATGGGAACTAAAATTCAGAGACACTATTCCCTATGTTAGGGTCATCATAACCTTGGGAATTCAAATTCACATTGACCCTGAGGGATCTGACCATCAGGTGGGATAAGTATAGGAAACCTCTTACCATTGGAATGAAAATTCAAATGAGTGATATGTTTGTGTTCCCCTTTCCATAGTTTTGTATGTCTAGAGGTTTAATTTGAGGTTTTTATTTGGTCCTTTTTTGATTTGGGGGCCAGTGTAAGGGGAGTCCTGAAAATGGGGGCCAGTGTAAGTGGAGTCTGGAAAATGAGGGCATGGAAGAGGACTCAAAGAGGGGATCAAGTAGGTCCTAGTTTAGAGGGAAGAGGTTCCTCACATAGGTCCTAGGAGGAACTGGAATTGTTTCTCCTAGGGGGTATAATCTTTCATGAGTTGGGTATTCATTGGTAATTGATTACCAAGGAAACAAGACTTGGGTGAGGATTTATCCTAGGAAAGAATGATCTCCTCCATTGTCTCTATGTGGATATTGCACAGGTCCCTTATTAATGAAAGGGGCCTCACGTAGGTGGTTTTTAGTAGGGGATTACATGTCCTCATGAAATTTTATTCTATCTAAGACACGAAATGGAATTTGATGTCACTTATCCCGTTAAGTTTCTCTTCTCTCTGGTTTTTCATAGTTACCAGGAGAATTTTTGGACACCTTGGAGAAGGGGATAGATGACCAAATCTTGTGGGATTCTTTCGATTTTCCAGTCTCGTTAATGAGGAGCCCAAGGATCATATTTAAAGGAAACTAGGGGAGCCTAGTTGAATTAAGTTACCCATGTAGGTCCTCGATATAAATTCATGGTGCATGTCTAGAGAGGATGTCCATATCAAAGGTCCTTGGTGCGTGTAGACCACATAGGTGTCCCATGCAGGTGTCCCATCAACTTTTTTGGGCTTTGTCAATGACATTTTCGGTTGTGTGACATGGAATTATAATCTTATCCATCCAACATAATTATGTATTTCTCCTCATACTCAACATTTGGTGTCTAATAAAGGAAAACATATTGATTTCTCTAGAAAATTTCATGGAACACACTTCACAGTGTCCAAAAAAGCACCCCCTTAGAATTAGATTCACTTAGAATGAAAATAGTCTAGTTATTATGTAAATTTAGGTAACTTTAATGCATTCCAATATCATTTGGTTGGATTTCGAACTGTCTAAACTATGAGAGGATGTTCTAATTGTTTTCTAATCCATGGGTCCAAGCGAGTGTAGTTTGACTCTTTCCAAGTTTATATGAACAACATTACCAACTTCATGTATTTTTATGTCATCAACCTAGTTTTTTCTTAAGTTCAATAAGGAATACAAAGTAGGTGAGACTTGGATTTCAATTAGAACACCTTTTTAGGGTATTCAGTCATTAATGTTATGTGCCCTTTTCTTTTATTTTCACATTTTTCTATAAAACCACACAAAATATAGGTCTAATGAGCTGAAACTTGACTTTTCTCTAGAGTAACCTTGGAGGGTATTCAATATGGAGAGTACTCTCTCTTTTTTATTGGAATTTTTCTATCATGTGATTTAGAATAATGAGAATGGTATCTTAGGTTGAATATCTCTTACTAAAAGTGTTTTTGGAATAATGACCCAAATAGGTATTGGGGCCATGAATGTTATGAAATTATTCAAATACCCGATGGGGAATCTTGAGCCATGTTTTTGTGCTTTATGAGTCTGAAAAATTATATTCAAGAATATAGGAGTAATCTCCTGGGGAAAAATTTATTAGTGGTTAAAAAACCATTGTGTGGGATGGTTTAGGTTAAGAAAACTATGGCATGTTACTACATAGACAACTCCGTAATCCTTTAGCTGACAAACCTATTTTGTGGGGAAATTCATTGAATGCCAACTGGGTTATATTACAGCATAGTCAGGTGAAGGAGTTCTCAGAAATTATGACATTCAATTACTAATAGTCGAAGTGAGTTTAAGGATATTTTTATTTCTAAAGATTGCAATATGTGGGTCTTCCAAGGGGAGATGTATGAGAATGAAGAGTGCATCTATATTGTCACTAGCCTGGAATGGGAAACATCTTCTATACAGATTTAGTTTGTATAGATAAGGGTATATTTTGTTGAGTGAAAAATTTCAGGGGGAAGGGCCCACTCTAGAAAGGGTTGAAGTACCATGTAGTTTAATGTCATATGATAAATATGTCCACCACACAATTTAACGTCCTACGGTGGGGATATTGTGCTATGCATTTTAAGGTCATACAACAAGGAAATTATTTTATGTGGATTAAATTCATATATAAAGGACTTTATGATATAAGGTTTAAACTGATATATCATGGACATTATGCTATATAGTTTAATATCATGATGCAAGGAAATTATGCTATGTAGTTTAAAATAATGTAGCAATGTATTTCTGGGGGATATAATTCGAGATATTTAGATTTAATTGAATGGTTAATAAATATTTCTTCCTATGAAACTTTTCTAGGAATGTACTATCATATTCATGTATGAGGAAGGGAGAGTCTTAGCCTATAATCATGGGATTTTAAGATCTTAAATGTGTCATGGGGAAAGGTCTTATGTATATAGTGGAGACCTTATCTGATGATAAAGTTACCACTAGATGAAAAAACTATTTTTAGGATACTTTACGAAAACACTATCGGGGTATGTTACTGCATAGTCATTAGTAGCATCCTTTAGCTAACAAGGCCATTTTTGGGATACTTTATGAAAATCCATTTGGGGTGTATTACAGCATAGTGAGGTAAATAAGTACTTTGGAATTAAGAAATTCTATTTCTAATCGCTGAAGGAAGGTTATGATAATTTGGATTTCCCTAGGCATAGAGTTTGGTTTGTTGAAGGAGGTACCTAACAAAGGGAGGAACATTTGAAGTCAAAATTACCAAAAGATTTGGGGAAAATATTCTCCACACAAGTATAACCCAAATGGGTAAAATAAGGTGCCTATAGTTTTGGGTCATTTTCCTAGGATCATACCATTATGGAAACAATAGGTTATATGTGGCCTACCAGACCAAGAACGTTCATTTATACTTTGAACATGAGGGAGGATATTATAATCCAAGTTCTTGATGGTTCTTGGATTGGGATAAAAGATATGGGAAATGTTTGTGGGAGATGACTGTAGTCTGAATTTGGATCATGGGTTACAACATAATGTCATCAAATTTGATAAAAAAAGATGCTTCTCTTGAGGATGGAGTTTCCACTAATCGACAAACCCATTTTTAGATTTTTTTTTATTCAAATCATGCTAGGGAATGTTACAGAATAGTCAATAATTGCATCATTTATCTAAAAACCCTATTTTTTGGGATACTTTATTCAAACCAAACTAGGTAATTTTACAACATAGTAAATCAAATGAGTTATTAGGTATCAGAAATTCTATCACTGAGAGATGGAGAAAGATTGTAATGATCCGAAAGTGTCCAATATTAGGAGTATGATGTGTGAAAGAGACATTTTTTTAGCAAAAAACAAATTTTTGGATTGATATTGGCCATAAAGTGTAGATTCCCTTGTATAGATCTGACTCATATGTAGAATGGAGACATCTCTGTTTCTTTAGTGGACCCCCTAATAAGGGAACCCAAATTAAAAGCTACTACATATATCTTTGTTTGTATGATAAAGAGGGTGTATTTTTTTCTTTACCCCATGGATGGGACTAGTACATGAGGCCTATGTGTAACTACATATCTATTTTCAATGAGAATCAAGCCACATGAAGTTCTTTTGATATCTTCTAGTCTAAAATAATGCAGTAAGGACATCTATCATGTTGTTTAACAACATGTGGTAAGGACGTCATTCATGCAATTTAATGTCATGTGGTAAGGATGAAAAGGTCAAAACGTGAATAATGAGGGAATAATACGGTAGGGAAAGGTAATGGGACTTGAGTATCACTATGTATCTTGTTGAAGAAAAAATAAATCCCCATGTAGTTCTAGAATAAAGATCATCCACACTGATTGAATAGTTGTGTGGAGGGAATGTGGATTTTTAATACAAGATCATTCACAGTGTGAGAACCCATACTTGATCTTCTCATGTACATATAACCTATACATGGTTGAGTGGGGTCATTTCTTATATTTTTCTAGGACTGGGCATTAGATTGAAGATCTAAATGTCACTACGTATATCATGGAAATGATAATCAAGTCACACATAGTTCTTCATGAAATCATACAGTTTATTAACAGATGATGAGTAAATCTGGTGTTCCTTTTCAGGTCTTCTAGATAGGACCATGGTAACCACAATTTGAGTTTATATTCCTTAATTATTAAGGGTATCCATTTACCCAAAACTATTAATCCCACATAAACCATTCTCAATTTGAGAAACAAGGAGTAAAAAAAATTTCCACATCATAAAGGTGATATAGCTGAACGATTATGGTGTTTAGATTCTTTAGTGGTTGGACCCCGAGATATAATCATGGAATCCCTATGTATCTCATTAGTATTTGAATCAATCCATATGTAGTTCTTTAATTCCCATGATGTTTAACATCATTTGGTAAGGGCGAAGATGGACCAATGTGAGAAAGGGGGAAATATTATGGCTGGGGCCAAGGATGTAAACTAGGGTGTCATGACTTTTCTCATTGAAATGGGAATCAAGACATATATAGTTATATAATTACATGTAGTTTAATTTCATGTGGTTAGGATGTGGGTCACCTAACATGAAGAGGGATATTGTGGTTGGACTAGGGTATAATACATGGGAATCACTACATATCTCTTTGGAATGGGAATCAAGCAACATTCAGTTCTTAAAAAATTATACCTCACATCAATCAGGCTTTGTCTTGGGGAAATGGGGATATATTTCCTTATTGCTGCTAGATTTGAGATATTAAATTTAGGCATCACTACGTATCTAATTGGTATGAGATACAATCCACTGGTAGTTCTTAAAAAAATCATATAGTTTACCATCAGGTGACAAGGTCGTGATAATGATGGAACTTATACCATAAAAGGGGGACCATGTGCCACCATGAAGTGGAAATTATGTGAGTAGGGATTATGTATGGGTGCTTCCCACCATTTGTTCCTCATGTTTTAAAAAGTGGGCATCATGACCTTCTAAGGGGTTAAAGGTGTGTGATTGGGATTTATACCAAATATGGATGCTCATTTTTAAAGGAACATGAGGATTTTTGAGTCTTGGTATTTAGGGAGTATCTTAAGGTCAAATGATGGAGACATTATCCATGTAGTTTATTATCATGTGGTGAGGATGAATGGTGTGTTGTAGTAATGGGTTATACTAATTGGATCATATGTCTTACAATTTATCATCATGGGATGAAGATGATGATATCACCTAGTTTAACATCATTTTCCATGGACATTACATCGTGCCTTTTAGGGTCATGCAACAAAGTAAAACTATATAGTTTGAAGTTTTTCATTTGGAATTTTATATGGTGATATACAGTTTAATGTACTATAACTAGGATGATTTATCATGTGATTAAATTAAATACTTCTTCAGTAACCTTGCATTGGTTAGAGTTGTAATGATTTCCCTATCTACTAAAATCATGGAATAATTCCATTAGACTAGTCCTTGCCTATGGACTAAGGTCCCTCCCACTTCATCTCAAGCATTGAAGGTTTCATTCGTGTTATCATTAGAGTCCTAAGGACCTGTACTAGTTATCCATAAATAAATTAATATCGATATGCTTTCTTGATATAGGCTTGCACTATCTGATTTTTATAAACATCCCTATGATGCATGGTATGTAGTTTTTTCTTTCATCAAACCAATCTAATTCATCCAGTAATTTCTTGGATTTTTCATCTATATATAATTGGTCACATGTGGAAATGAATAGAAATGGAAACTGAACCTCAATAGGTAGGACTACATATTTTCTATATACTAGTGAGTATAGGGTTTCCTATGTGGAAGCACAATTTTTAGTGTGTTAAGCCCATTTGGAAGGAAAGAGTTTATCATGACATGACTTTTTATCTTCTCCCACTATCTTCTGGAGTCTATTTGGCTTTTTCATATTGAAGTCCTCTATCTTTCCATTATCCACAACATGATAGCGGGATGAATGGTTGGATTTGATATTTTATTCTTAATATAGATTTCCACCTCATCATTATATATATATTGGTGCCTTTTTTGTTAATAATGTATGAGGGACACCAAATCTGGTAATGATGTTAACTTAGATGAAACTAAAAATTATTTTGCCTCTAAATTCTTTAAGGTGTATCACTTTTTCACATTTGGATAAGAAATCGGTAGTAGTATAGATGTATTTTAACATCTTGGTCGTAGCTATAGGGTATAACCCCACAACATCCATTCCCCATATAGAAAATGACCATGAGTGTTTAGATGTATGTAGAAACTCTGAGGGTTGATGGATAAAATTTTCATGCACTTGGTAGGAATGACATTTCATGGTGAATTCTGTGAAATCATGTAGCACGAACACCAAAAATATCCAATCCTTTATATTTGATCAGAAATAATTTACCTTGATTGGTGGGAACCATAGGCTCCCACATGTACTAATTCTATAATAGACACAATGTACTCTCAATTGAAGCATCTAAGAATAACTCCATCAAATCTTTGTTTATACAAGACTTTCTATTTATTTGTGTCATCATAATGAGTGAAGTTAACATCTCAACATTCTATATCATCTTTCCCATCTTTATATTGTGGGATTACTCCATCTTCTAGGTATACCATGGTTGGAATCATCCACCCAGTGGTAGGTCCATATGTAGGAAGGTTAGGGATGACTTCTTTGATCTCTTCTATTATGACCAAAACAAAAGGTGATACCATATGGTGATGGGAAATGCTGATGATGGTTCATCCATGTTTTGACCTTCCTAAGTGGTAATTGTATTTTCCAATTCATCTTCCTGGGTGTTCTATGATCACATTACATGATTCAATGTTGATTCTGAGGTTAAATCTTCCATTAACCTTTGGACATAGTCAAGCAGTGGGGTTAGCTCGTTTTTCTAATGACGTAAAACTCTTTGATCTTCTTGAATACCAATTATGAATAACCTCTCACCTCGAGGTGGTTTACCAGTATTTTTAGAGCAAGTTCAAGGACTACAATGAGGACTTGACATTCTATCTCATTGTTGGGACAACATTCTGACAATAGGAATAAGTAACATAAAACTACATTTTCTTGGGAAATGATCACAATCCCTGACCAAACTTTTTTGAGCTTAGGGTCTTCCATTCTTTACATTATTGGGCTCTAAGATGAACTGTTAAAATACATTTCCCATATTTGGGGTCCATCTTGAATATAAAATATCTCTTCACCGGGTAGTTAAACATTCAAGGGCTTTGTTTCTAAAGATGGGTGTTCTCTAAGAAATTCTTCCAAGGATTAGCCCTTCACGTCTTTCTAACGAATGACATGTATATAAAATTGTTTTAAAATAATGGCATAGCATGATATATGTCTTATCAACATAGAATGACTGAGGATAAATTTGAGTAAGTTATTGTGAGAGAATAATTGTACTTTAGCGGTTTATAGGAAATTCATCAATTTCTAAACCGCAAAGACTAATTATAGGAATCTATTCTCAATATCTGAATAATGAGACTCAACATCAAGTGTTGTTCGACTGAGATAATAAAGTATTTTCTCACTCCCATTATCCTTATTTTTTCCAAGGAAGGTTCCTAATAATCATTCCAGGTTCATCACATATATAATGAGTGGATTTACCTAAAATGGTGTTGTTAACAATGGTGGGATCCTGAGGCATTTCTAGATGTTATTAAATACTTCTTGGAAGTCACGGTTCCATTGATATGTGACCCTCTTCTTCATCGGTCTGGTGAAGGGTATAAACTTACGTGCAATGTTGGATATGAAGCACTAGATGTAAACAAAGTGTCCATGAAGTCCTCTGAACTATTTTATGTTTCTATGGGGTGGCATGCAAAGGGAAGTTTTAGTTTTCTAAAGATCGTCCTTGATTCCATGATGGTGGATGATGATGTTGAGAAATGTTACTAATGTTACACTAAATGAACATTTCAAGGGGTTAATCTTCAAGAAATGCTATTTTAGCTTATTTAAGATGGTATCCATGTCAATCAGGTGGTCAGAAAATGGTCAAGACTTAACCACTATATTTTCAACATAACATTTTAAAAACATCCCCAAGAATGGTTTGAAGATCCAATGCATAGCTCATAGGTCTGTGGTGTTGGGTTTCTTCAATCCAAAGGGAATTACCTATTACAAAAATACTTTTTGGGGGCTCTAAAGGTGGTGGAATATTTATCATATAGGGAAATTTGGATTTTTTTTGAACATTGAATAACCATCCATGAAGGATGGGTCTTTACAACTAGTTGTTGCATCAATCAGGAGTTCTGTGATTGGAATCGAGAATTTATCTTTTGTAAAATACCTATTGAGATATCTAAAGTCGATGAACCCAGATTTTCTAAATTTTCTTCTTCATAGGGAAAATGTTGGATATTTAATTTGGACATTATACATATTGGATGAAGTCGTCTTTGATGATTCGATCCCCTTTAGCCTCAATTTTTGAGGAATGAGTTGGGTGTGTTCATCTGACTATATGTTTTTACACCTGATGGTCTTCTAGAAAACCCAAATGATGAGTGGTCACATTGGGGTTGAGAGCTTGTATCTTTGTGCAGTTCTAGGAAAACACATCCGGGTGTTTTCTCATGAAGTAAGTATATATCTCTTGGTCTTTGAATGTTATTTCACATTGATCAAAGTTAGGTCTGGATCTTTTTATGCACCCATATTTATCTATCTAGGTTCCTCAACAGTGGTGTATACACATTCCTAAAATTCTAAAGGATGACCTTGATATTATATTCCTCTTCATCTTCCTTATGGTTAACATATTCTACCTTTTCATGGGAAGTAGGCAATGAATAAAACTATCATAGTTAGGGGAGGAGTCTTCATTCATATATCTGAAAGACAAAGAAACCATTTTTGCTCAATCAACAGCTTCTGGCATTTTTTGATCTCCGAAAGTGAAATGAGGGACTGAGACCGAGCCTATTCAGTTTCTCCTATTTCCATGAAAACTTCTACCATTATATCTGATGAAATAGGTATTTTATTAAGATCATGGTATGGAATGAAGACATTTTCATCCAGTATTTCATTATATCTTGGAGAGTGACATCTTCTCCAACGCTATTAGGCCCAACCGTCACAATTTAGATCACCAAAGGTATGAATGTGTGCTCGAATTTGAACCCAATTATTTGATTTCGTTAGTGGGGAGAATGTACACTATACTAAGCTATTTAAAGGGGTTTTTTGAGATCATGTTTGGGCAATTTGGGGAATTGATCGGAGTGACATTATCATCCTTATATTTGTTACCTGATTTATGATAGAATCATGCATCAATGTACTTTTACTCGTGGGATTTGAATGGGGCCTTGTCACTATGTATGTCCCAATTTGACTATTGATACACTATTTGAGTCATTGAAAGTTGTATCGTATATGATAACCATGAATTCAAATTCACAAACAAGATCTCCAAACCATGTACTATGTTTCATTACTCTGTGAGGAATTTTATCATTCTTTTCATAACCCTGCATCATTAGGGTGGAGGGGGAAAAGTTAGATTCATTGAAACCCTTTTGTTGAAGCATTTATATTGGGATGATGTTGACTCCTGGGTCATTATTGGTGATGTCTCATCATATATGACTATTTGGAATTTTGTAAGGTCATTCTCGACATGATATACTTCGACAGCAATAACCTTGAATTAAAATTCCTAAGACCTTGATAGAGCCTCGATGAGTGATTCTTGGATATCTTTTGATAACCTCACAACATCTTGGATTGGTAAATTGGATGGTACTTGGGTTAGTTGACTTTCAACATCATACTTATGGTCCATAGGTATACACTTCGCACCATGGTAATGATCTTTTTTAGTCACTTTATGAGCTGAATTACTTGATGCGGATAGACTTACCCTTAGAATAGGGGAGAAGACGTTTCTGTTCTTGGCAGATTAGGCCAAATAGGTCGGAATGTACGTCGAGGTGTATTAGTCAATTGCGTATCCTCTAACCAACCTTCCAGGATAATCATGTCCGGGAAGACCCTATCATGTGTGGTGGAATAACTCTATTATTCCTGTTGATCTCTCTAGGGAACATTCCTATGATTTTCAACTGAATATATGGTTATAGTAGGGGCATGGTTAAATTAGTGACTCTTGGAATGACTGCATCCCCCCATGTACTCTCGACTCTAACAACCTCTTTGTGCAGTTCCCTAATCAAATGTAGGGAAATTGGGTTTATAATTATGCTCACCATTTAATAAGGGATCAATTATGTGAATAACTTTATTGGAACTGATGATCAACTTCTCACTTGCTGAAGATTTCATCTAATAGGTAGACTATTATTGTATAGATTAGTGGGTCGGTGCCCAAGATTTTAGGATTTTAGGCATAAAATACACTAAAATTAAATATTACATTGGATTTGAAACAAGAACATATTATTATGATTTCGCATTACCCTTCTAGACATGTTACTTTTTAGACGAATGGATTTTAGAGGACTAAATTGTCGATGAAGTTGGATGTGATGTAGCAGAAGCAGTTGATGGCACAGTGGGTTGTTTCAACTATGATCAGAGATTAGCATGATTTCAGATGATAATTTTTCTGATCATCAAGTCATCAAAATTATTCATACCCTTTCTGTTAACTTCTATCCATTCATTTCCCTCCTTTTCATTAGTGGTAGAAAGATACCCAACCTGAGAAGGTGAATTTTTCAGCTTCACATACTCATATTACACCACATTTTAAAAGAGTTATTTGAAAAAAAACAATACTAGATTTGGTGGAACATTACTTTATGGGAGTGGTAATAATTTTGGAGATCTCCATCACCTTCTTTACTGATCTAACAAGGATTTGAGAACTTAACCATGTTGTTTTCCAATGCAGAGATGAAGTGTCTAGGAATGTTTTTTATTTCGAAATGAATATCATCAGATAATGAAAATTTTATAAATAGTGCAATGATCTGTTGAAAGGGTTCATCCATGTGTATACCAAATGATTCACCCATCCCACATTGACACAAAATTCTCTCAACAGTCTACCTTCTTCTAGCTCGATGTCGATGAGAGTTAGTCGGGCCCTATTTTTATTGAGCATGTATTTAGTCATGAATATTTACATTTGTCTAAGCTGGCCTAAAGCTATAATATTTCAAGTTATAAACTTCGGAAAACTTTGATGGTTAAGAAGAATGGTGAAATGTAACTCTCTATGTGCAACATATCATTTGTTATAATCACCATCTGTGGTATCATTTATTTTATATCGAAATATCATTAATGCGTTGATTCATCCATGTTTAAGATCTCCTTGTTGTTTCTTGTTCATTGGATGTCACGAATACAGGAGATATACCAAGTAAATTGGTCATTTAAACCATTATATTACCTTAATGTGACTTTGATACTCATCATAAGGTAACACATTTTCTTTCAAGTGAAGAAAATTTTTCCATTTGTTGAGGTGGATGTCTGCACACAATATTCTAACAGTTCCTCTTGAATGCTATATTGAGTAGTATCTAAAGGCCATAACATGACTAGTGTGTCATCTTTAGCCAATATTTCCCCATTTATATATTATATTATTCATATTTCTCTAGATGTTTCTCCATCCGGTCAAATAAGAGTAGAGTTTTTTTATACCACTTTACCATAATTGATGATATTTGTGGAGAGTTCCTCTGTTACACTAGAAGGTAGGTGACCCAAGGGTGGTCCGGATAATGATCATCACCTTAGGATATCTTCTGATTGAGAAATTATTTCACCTTCCAATGAAAAGGAGTTAGACATGATTGATCTTTCTTCATAATTGTATCGCAATAGGAGGGATTTCATCACTTCATTTTCAATAAGAGAATACGTTTGACAACGTGAATACAACTAGGTAGAGAACTTCTACAGTAAACGCATCATGGGGAGGACTACCATATTGGATGATAGAAAATGGAAGGACCTCTTGCTCCTTGATCATCTAGCTACATGGAGGGCTATTGTGGATCTCATTAGGAGCAAGGATCTCAAGATTGATTGGATTGTGGTCGTGAAGAAATCCTTCATGGTGAATTTCTAGAAAAGGACCTTAAAAATTACTACTAATGCTTCTATAATTTTCACATGGGAGGGTAGAATACTGAGTTTCAACAAATAATAATTTTTGGGCAACAATAACTCCATCATTAAGTATATTAGTACCACAGATTGGATCTTTGTTTTCCAATTTTCCTTGGTGAGGATTCCTCTTTGATGACTTCTTGTGAGTGAATAAAGCCACTCGGTGGGGGAAATGGTCATCATGGGAAGGTTTTTGTGCTTACCTGGAGTGTACATTTTAATAGTCCTATTAACTTTATTCAGGAAGGGTGTATATTCTCTATTCAGTTGTCCATAATGTAAGGGGGATTTTTCCCCAGTACCCTCACAAATGGAAGAGGAGTTGCATGTCTTCTCCATAGTGACATGCTAGTGAGCCAACCCAATTTTTGGGATGTAGTTGTATATATATCCCTCAAGCACTACTTTTATCATTATTATGATTTCTTGAAAAGACTATAGGATATGGTCAGGGATTTTTGTCTGCAATTTCACCATTCACAGGATATGCTTCATGACTTCAACAGTTGAAATACGGATATATGCCGACTTTTTTGGATTAGGGTCTTTTGCCTACTCGTATCCTCCATTTATTTCCAATGGATATTTACAGTACTCATGTATGGGGGAAGTGAGTTGGATCTACCTCAAATTTTTCATTAATAATTTCTGACGGACTTCTCCAGAGGCTTCCATATGAAACTGCTAGTAGGCTTCATGAATGGAGAAAGGTATGTGTGTCTATTTGTGGTTTTCTTCCAAACATGGTTCCCAAGATTATTCGGGTTATGTTAGATGAGTCTACTAACAGTATTGAATGGTGTGGGTAGGTGTATGTTCTTACTCATCATTGGGAACTGGATTTGAATGATGGCCTTCCTGAAATGCCACTGGGCTAATATGTTGGAAGACTAAATTAGAGTAGGTGAGTTTATGACCCCAATCCCAATTTGTAAAATATGGGTTCGTAATCTTATTTAGAGGGATCAACGGTGTAACTCCGGTCCCTGATGACTTGTATCAACCCCAAGAGGGATATCATTCATGCCTGGTTCTGAATGACTAGGGCCGAATAGCTAAGGAATGTAGCCTCATCATGTTGAGGGTTCACTACCACATTTTGTTGGGGGTGGAAACTATTAGTAGGATCCCTTGATGGGGGCCCCTATTCCTTATGTATGAGGATATATGACACCTCTTGATACACCTTCTAAAGGAAAGGGATGGACTGGTTTTTGTGTTCAGGGGACTGGCTTACAAAATAGTTGATGATGACCGTAGTTGTAGTCTGCATCATGAACATCGGTAGTCACAGACCATACGATCAATGGGTATTCTTGAGGTGGATTTCCTGCCATAGAATCTCCATGTTTGGGATTTTTTCATTCTAATGGTACTCCCATACCAACATTTTTTATCCCTATAATTGAGGAAACTAGGTTTTTGATGGAATCCTCTATGTGGATGAGGATTCATCTTGAGCAGTAGTTGGGGAATGCATTTTTGAAAGTTGTTAGGATACCATTAGATCAAAGGGAGTTCTGGAAGGAATTTACTAATATATGAAAAATACAAATAAGAAAATCTCATCAATCTAATATATCATTTGAATGAACACATGCATCATTTATTTTCCTATCTGACCCTCTTCTACCAAGATAAAGGGGCATGATAGGTGAATGATACCCTGGTTGTGCCCAAATTAAACCTACTGGTAAAAGAAATCGATGTAGTACATGTAGGGGTCAAATCCACAGGGACCAAAGAAGTAACATTGAGACGCTATGATTGTGTGAAGAATGGGCTATGAAGTAGATGACTTTGGGTTTGATTTTGGATGGTTTTTAAAGAACACTAATAAACCTAAGTGAATTCAATTAAATGGAAATTGGTTGATCTTAGGATTATTCTCGGAGTGGATTGAATGAATTTTACTTCATTAGACAATTTTGGTTTTATTAATTTTTGATGAATCCATTCTTCAAAAATAATGTTACATTCATCATTTTCTGGTTTGGTACTTACTAAACACAATTACTAATCCCATATACACATAGAGAACCAAATTCATGGTCTCCCCGAGGTATATGGTCATTTAGTAATGAATTTAGTTTGCTCAAACACAGTAAAGATGAATAGTAGAAATAATTGAAGAATGGATGTCTTAAATTAATTATCCAATTAACAACAATTCGTTCGTAAAATAACATTAAATCTAGCCTTTGCATCTTCCTAAGAGCATCCCATTAATGGTTTATCCCTCCATTGATGGTATACTCTCAATGGTTGGCGGAAGATGGCTAAAAAGAATTGGATTGAAGAAAAATTAAAACCGCGGAAATAACGAGCACTCCTCCGTGTGTGTGAAAGAAATTCACACCTATGTGTGAACTAATTCACAACAACACAGAGATATCACTGTGCTTTGTGATAATAATGTTTTCATAAAAGAAATGGAAAATATATAAGTGAATGAATTTGATTAAGAACATAAAGATACAAAAAAAAGAAACCTACATGGTAATGGAAAACATTACAAAGGAAATTTGGAAGCATAACCTTACAATGAAACAAGCAACAAAAGATGATAAGAAAAATATCCACCCCTATTCCCTTCACCAATATCTCCTTATATAGGCATATTAGGAGCCTTAGGTCCATCCCCCAATAATTAATTCACCCCCAACAATTAATAGAGTCAAATGGAGGGTGAATAATCAAAAGTAAATTGATGCTTCGAATTTAACCCGGAAAACTGTCCAGATTCGTCCACCACATTGACGTGTGAATTAGAAATTGAAGAATGCCGAATCCTGAGGGACTGTAGAAGATAAATATCTTCCTCCATATATCCTCTATGAGCTGAAAATATTTCAGGAAATTTAGCTCCACCGTTTGGAAGTTATAGTTGAAATTGTGGGACGTATTTTTGTGCATTAATGTTGGGTCCACCATTTAAATCTCAACTTCAGATCCCTTTATCATCATGATAACATTAGAATTAGCTCCGCCCACAGTTGAATAAAATGATCCTAATATTTTTATCTTTCTACTGTATAAATTTTAGTTTCATTGGGATTAGTTTGTGGGCCCCACATTTGATTGATGGGCCTTAGGCCCATTATGCTTTTTTCCAGCAAGTTTCTGCCTTCAGGCGCAAAATTATCCATCTTCCTTTGGGATTCATCCAGCGGACCTAAAAGATAAAATGTTCCAAAGAAAGTGATAAATCATATCCCAAAATTTCAAATTCATAAAATAAATATAATATTTTCAACAAACAAATGAACTATTGGGCCCAAATTTTCATTTTAAACATGAATTGCATTTTTGATGAGAAATGAAGTTCTATTTATGTAATGCACTAAAAACAATGTTTATGGAATTTGTAACAATTAATATAAAGATATTAACAATTAATATTAGACACTTTTAGTGACTAATAACACCCCCAACTTGAGTTTTGCTAGTCCCGAGAAAAATAAATTACAAATATGAAATTCAAATCCCCTTTTCCAAAAAAAATTTAATACACATTGCTCACCCAAATATCTAATAACAAAAAAAATATGAAGAACCATCAAAATCATTAAAAACAAGCTAGGTCCATAAGCCTTCCCAAGCCCAAGCCCATTCCTTTGTTTAAATTCATCGCCACATTTCATCCAATTCCAATTAAGCATGATAAAGTGTTGTGCATCATAAAAGATATGGGGCCCATTATATTGTTCAAGGGGAAAAATGGAAGTGCTAGGTGGGAATCACATTAAACATTAAGATGAGTATCCTTTTTTTGATTTTTTTTGATTTTATTTTTTTAACCACAATAGATATGAAAAGACTAACTCTGGGCAAGACAACTATGGAGTCACGATCCCCAAGTGCCGGACACCACACATATTGTCAATTTCATGCTCTACAATAGAGATATAAAGCCGAACTCTGGGCAAGAAATCTATGGAGTCACGATCCCCAAGTGTCGGACGCCACGCATTTGGACAAAACATTGCTCTATGTGGTCTTTTTTTTTTTTGTTGTTTTTTTTGGATACTCAAATTAAACTAAAAGTGACCCCAGAACCCTATGTGATAATGAAAGGGACCCAAGAACTCAAATTTACACCCACGATCCAGTAGACGTGCATTGTGGAATTTTTATTTAGAGGATGAAATTGTAAACATTGAAAAATCACATCGGACAATCGCACTTTCCAAAAACTATTCTCATGAACTTAAACTTGCATTAAAATCAGAATCAAGGCATGCAAAATTTATTTGATATCCAATTTTATAGTTTGAAATGTGTGTTTATCATGTTTATGGTTAATGGAATTTTTTTTCATGCATGTTCTTATTGAAAAAAAAATCATTTTTTATCCCCCCCAACATAGAATAACACTGTCCCCAGTGTTTAAAGAAAATAAAATTTAGAAGGGGGTATGAGAGGAGTTCAAAGAAGAAATTTAAAATGAAAATCATGGAATGAAGTCACCTGGTGGTTGATGATGATTTCACATGCCATAGTCTCCATTCAATCCTGGATTTGAGTCTCAGTGGCTTGGATGGTGGTGAATGGATTTTCCTTATGGCTTATGACATGTCATTTTATTTTTTTTAAACCTATAAAAACATAAAAATAAAACAAAACAAAATAAACTGATGATACATTTTCTTCTTTATATTTTCTGGGTAAGGTATTACTCAGAGATCACACCATGTGACACGGATGAATTTGGTGCTCCCCTTTCATACCCATCCTTACTCATAAAAGAAGAACATGTCAACAGTTTATGGTAATTTATTATATGAAAAATAAAATGATTCAAAATGATTAGAAAACCTGAAAACCATGGGTTGCCTCCCATGCAGCGCTTTTGTTTAACGTCGTTGGCTCGACTTTTACCCCCCAACTTATCCAATTCCAAATTTCAGCATTTTAATTAACCCATCTTGTTCCACTTCAACAAGATTGATATTGATTGTTTTTTTGAAATTTGTTTCATATGAAATCCTATTTTCTACAATGATTGGTAAAATCCAAGGAATATCTAAAATGGTTGATCATGATTTATCTGGAGTATTTCCTATGATTTCAAGGTTCATTCCTACTTGGTGAGATTCTTGATGAAAATTGATGATAATTGAATGGTCTTGGTTATCATAAATAGAGGGATTATTGAGTTGGGAAGGAAGTATTTAAACATTGAGTTCAGTTTGATTGAATTTTCCTAAAGAATAATGATAACTTGAATCAAAAATTGTATCTTCTTTAAAAACATTTGAAAGAATTGGTTCCTTTTGAAAAGATGATTCATCCCCAAAATATTCCATTTGAATTTCATGAGGGGGTATAGACACAATATTTGTTATATCTCCTGATGGTTCAATGATCGGTGATTCTAAAAAATCATTTTTGGTGCAATATTCTGGACATTCAATCCTTGAAGAATAATTTCCCTCTTGTGAATTCATGAAATCAATTTCATCCTGATTTAAATACTCATCAACAATTCCTTCATGTTTTTTATCTTGAATTTCAACATTACCTGACCAGATCTCTTCATTATCCAACTCTGTATTCCAAGATTTTAAAGTGGGTTCTTTACTAAATTCACATGAGTTATGTGGGAAACAACATTCTTCTATAAGTGATGTGGAAAGGTCATCCGGTGTGGGAATGGGTTCTTCATAAGTCTCAATGTTTTGTATTTCTAATCTCAGTGATGAAACTTATGAATTCATTTTAACCATTTTTTCACACAAATGTTCAAGAATTTTTTCAGAATTAGGATTGATTGTTGTTTGTACATCATCAACATCATTAAGTTTGATCTCTTCAATCATATTTGAGAGGTATGTAAATTGATCCATTAAAAAATCAGCATCCCATTGATCGTTCATGTTATCAGGTGTGGGGTATTCATTTAAAGGTTGATCAAAGTAATTTTCTATGTGAGGGGATTCCCAATGTTGATTTTCTATTCGATTCTAGCCCAATTTTATGAAAGGAAATTGTTGGTGTTACTCCATTGGAGTTTAATGAAATTTTGATTTGGATTTGTTTTTTTGGAAAAACAGAAAGGGGAAAAGAAAAGACAAATAGAGGTGAGAAAAGAGAAGTTAGGTGAGAATAGAAGGTGGGTTTCTAATAAAACTAACTTGGGTCCCCAGCAATGGCGCCAAAATTTGGTTGTGCCCAAATTTACCCTACTGGTAAAAGCGATCGATGTAGTACATGTAGGGGTCGAAACCACAGGGACCGAAGAAGTAACCTTGAGACGCGATGACTGTGTGAAGAATGGGCTATGAAGTAGCCGACATTGGGTTTGATTTTGGATGGTTTTTAAAGAACACTAATAAACCTAAGTGAATTCAATTAAATGGAAATTGGTTGATCTTAGGATTATGATTGGGGTGGATTGAATGAATTTTACTTCATTAGACAATTTTGGTTTTATTAATTTTTGATGAATCCATTCTTCAAAAATAACGTTACATTCATCATTTTCTGGTTTGGTACTTACTAAACACAATTACTAATCCATTATACACATAGAGAACCAAATTCATGATCTCCCCGAGGTATATGGTCATTTAGTAATTGAATTTAGTTTGCTCAAACACAGTAAAGATGAATAGTAGAAATAATTGAAGAATGGATGTCTTAAATTAATTATCCAATTAACAACAATTCGTTCATAAAATAACATTCAATCCAGCCTTTTCATCTTCCTAATATCATCCCATTAAGGGTTTATCCCTCCATTGATGGTATACTCTCAATGGTTGGCGGAAGATGTCTAACAAGAATTGGATTGAAGAAATTAAAACCGCGTAAATAACGAGCACTCCTCCGTGTGTGTGAATGAAATTCACACCTATGTGTGAACTAATTCATAACAACACAGAGATATCACTGTTCTTTGTGATAATAAAGTTTTAATAAAATAAATGGAAAATATATAAGTGAATGAAGTTGTTTAAGAACATAAAGATACAAAAAAAACAAACTTACATGGAAATGGAAAACATTACAAAGGAAATTTGGAAGCATAACCTTACAATGAAACAAGCAACAAAAGATGATAAAAAAATATCCACCCCTATTCCCTTCACCAATATCTCCTTATATAGAAATATTAGGAGCCTTATATCCATACCCCAATAATTAATTCACCCCCCAACAATTAATAGAGTCAAATGGAGGATGAATAATCAAAAGTAAATTGATGCTTCGAATTTCACCCGGAAAACTGTCCAGATTCGTCCACCACATTGACGTGTGAATTAGAAATTGAAGAAGGCCGAATCCGGAGGGGCTGTAGAAGATAACTATCTTCCTCCATCTGTCCTCTATGATCTGTAAATATTTCAGAAAATTTCGCTCCATTGTTTGGAAGTTATAGTCGAAATGGTGGGACGGATTGTTGTGCATTAATGTCGGGTCCACCATTTAAATCTCAACTTCAGATCCCTTTATCGTCATGATAACATCCGAATTAGCTCCTACCACAGTTGACTAAAATGATCCTCATATTTTTATCTTTCTACTGTATAAATTTGAGTTTCATTGGTTTTAGTTTGTGGGCCCCACATTTGATTGATGGGCCTTAGGCCCATTATGCTTTTTTCCAGCATGTTTCTGCATTCAGGCACAAAATTCTCCATCTTCCTTTCGGATTCATCCAGCGGACCTAAAAGATAAAATGTTCCAAAAAAAGTGATCAATCATATCCCAAAATTTCAAATTCAGAAAATGAATATAATATTTTCAAAAAACAAATGAACTATTGGGCCCAAATTTGTATTTTAAACATGAATTGCATTTTTGATGAGAAATGAAGTTCCATTTATGTAATGCACTAAAAACAATGTTTATGGACTTTGGAACAATTAATATAAAGATATTAACAATTAATATTAGACACCTTCAATGACTAATCATACCCTCATCTTTGTTAAGGATTCAAGTCGGGTTCAACATTTTTTATTTCCCTTAAAGATATTCAATATTGATTTCCTAATGATAAATTGTAGGGGTTTCTATTTTCTTCAATCATTTGTGTTAGGTTTGTTATTTCTGAATATTTTCCAAAGAATTTGTTCATGGGACCATAAATAACCATTGTTTCTATATCCATGTGAACTTTATTTGAAAAGGTAGGTGACCATTGAGAAATTTTAACAAAGATTCTTAACAACATACATTGTTCGAGAGGATGGGACTTTGGTATCATCACACCCTTTAGGGTGGATTGTTTCCAACTTTGAGACTCTCTTATAGATTTAAGATATGTTCAGGAATCCTTTGTTAATTCCCATGTATGATGTAGGTCACCCTTAAATTAAAAAAAAATTATAAGCATTTATAAGGCTTAGAATTGTCTATATGTATCTGTGGTTCTCCATTGATGGTATACTATTATGTACTAATTAAAGATTCTTTGGTCATTATTGCAAAAAATGCTGGTTTTCTAGCCACACAGTGTTGCACATTGAAGTGTATCCTCATCTAGGGAGATAGGAGTTTTTTTCAGGATTAAACCCATGTGATGGGATTCCTACATATACTCATGAAAGGAATCAGATCCCACGTAGTTTAGTGTCTCTTATGGGGAACAAAATACCTTTTATGGTCATGAGATAAATACTAAACCATGAATTTTAATGTCATAAAGTGAGGAAATAGAGGAGAAATTTACCTACTCATAGTTTGGTGTGGGAAAAATGCAATAGAATCCTAGGTAACCTAGAAAGGGTATGGATTCCTAGGTTGAATGATACCCTACTAGCGATATGGATCAGAGAGAATAAGGTTGATTTTGGGTGTTGGGTTTAGACCTCAGGTAGGCTTCATACCTATCCCCTTTGGATGGGGATCAAATCTCATGTAGTTCTATGATGAGGAAAAAATTATATTGGAGGTACTTTAAATATTTGTATCAGAGGAGATTATGTCCCTTTGAGAGCATTAAGTTGGAGCTTACTCCTGAAGAGGATTCCCTATGAAAGAGGGTTAACAAGGGATTTCTTGACTCCTGGTGATTTGGAGACTTTTTGGGATTATAACTAAGAAGGAGGTCCATTGATCATGTTCTTTAGGTAGGTGTATTACATATCCTGATTATGAAAGGAGTTATAGTTCTCGTATTTCGATTTTATAGGACTTAAACACTGAGGCTTCCTTAGTGAATGTGGGTTATGACTGGGGATTTATCCTAAGGATGTTTACCTTATAATCTCTTGGGAATACACTTGGAATAAGGCCCATGAAATTGTATGGTTGGGGCATACTCCTAATGAGGATGACCAAATGTTTTGGGATAATATGGATTTCATGACTACTGTCATCCTTTAAGGCCGCATGAGTCATGCTCGGTGTGAGAAAAAAGTGGAATCATAGGATCTGGGAAGCCACGCAATCTTCTTTTCTGTGAGGTTGGATACATATCCATGATGACTCACATATAGAAAGGAACTCTAAAAGAATTTTATAGGATGATTTGAAATAATTTTCTACACCGAAACATGCATATGACCATGTGAATGTTGTGATTGTACCTATCCACTATATACAAAATAGTCTATATGAGTCATTATTTAATGTGATGGACATGAGAAATTTAATTATCTACACAACCACAATTCTCCTCCTTAGATGGTGTACGAGGTCAAGGGTATGAGAGAGAGAGTAGAGTAATTTGTTTCCCATCCCTTCTTTGACCCAGTAGCCCGAGGGGTGAAGGGGATAATGAGTTCAACCTCCTGTAACAAAGGCTAAAGTCTTAATCTAGAGTAGGATACCTAAAAATTGGTGATGAAGCAAGGGTGTAGGATAAAATTTTATGTTGAATGGAAAACCATGAATAATCCTCACACTCCCTATAAGGAACTGTAGGCTTCAGGTCATCAAGACTACAAGGGTAAGATGTGGTCCTAACCCTATTATCCGAGACTAGGAACTTAGTGACACTGTTCCTAGGGTTTGGTTCCTCATGTCCATAGTAATGTAAATCCACATGCACCCTGAAGACTCTAACCATTACGTAGGACAAGTGTGGGAAACCTCTGACCATAGGAAAGAAAATCCAAATGAGAGATATGTTGTTGTTCCTGTTTCAATCGTTTTGAATGTTCAGAGGTTTTGATGTATGTTTTGATTTGGTCCCTTTCATGAAAGGGAACAAAAGGAAGATGATTCATTCTATTGGTGACTTGGAAGAGGTCTCAAAGAGAGGCTCATGTAGGTCCTCATTTAGAGGGCATTGTTGCCTCATGCAGGGCCTAGGAGGAATTGGATGTGCTTCTCATAGGGGGGTATAGTCTTGTACAAGCTGGGAATGGCTTGGGAAATAGACTACTAGGGAAATAACACCTAGTTGAGGATTTATTCTAGGAACCCTTGGTCTCCTCTGGTATCCTTGGATATATTTCACACTGGTCCCTTATTAATGAATGGGGCCTCACACAAGTGGTTCTCAGTAGAGGAGAACAGGTCCCCATGCAAGTGCCTTGTGTTAGAGACCCTAAAGAAACTTTGATATCACTTATCTAATTAATTATCTATTCACTCGGATTTTGTAGAGATACCTAGATAACTTTTAGAGATTTGGGGAAGGGATTGTGCAACCTGATCTTGGGGGATTCTTCTTATTTTAAAATCCTACAAATGAGGATCACAAGGGTCCTATTTATAAGAAAATATTGGACTCTATTCGAAGGATGTTTCCTATACAAGACCCTGGTCTAGGTGCTTAGCATAGTTCCATGGCATAGGTCCTTGGTTCTGGTGCCCACAAAGGTGTCCCATGAATATTTCAGGCTTGTTCAAGGACATTTTCGATTACGACATGTGAAATTCCAATCTTTTACATCTGCTACGGATATGTATTTCTACTAAAACATAAAATTTTGTGTCTAAGTGTGGTTAAAGCTTGATTTTGTAGTGAAGGTCATAGAGAACCCTTCTTGGTGTCAAGAATCATATGCTTACTTACCCTTCCAACCATTACAGAAATGACAACTTCAATCATGCCAATGTACGACATACCATATCTGTGAAGTGATGTGATTAATTTTACATTTATAATATTTAATAATAATTAAAAATGTATCTAAATAATAAATATTATATTCATAACTTTAATATAATTCTAATGATGATTGAACTATACCATATGCATAAGAATCAGAACTTCCATGATAAAACAAGCTTGAGAAAATGAAGTAATTAACACCTGAAACAATGGTAATAATGAAATATTAGTAATGTACGAGTGGTAATATTTTATAATAATATCTTACATCATATAATAAATACTAATATGGTTATTTTACAAATTAATAACATTTTTATAAGCACTATAAATATGTTTAAATAAAATTAAACTAAAGGGAAGCATGAGGTAAGGGGATTCACAACTCAATTTCTCTTTATTGGGTTGTATTACTTCTTATTTTTATTTTATATTATAATATTATATGTGTAATGAATTTTGATTATTTTATGGTTTTTTGTAAATATTTTATTTGGATTCACATTTGACAAACATAATTAATTCATTTATTAATTCTAACTTCAAATATATGTTTTTTGTAAGGGATTTCATATCAATTTTCATTCCAATGATAGATATATAATATTACGAACATATTAACCTTTCCATGGTGTATATTTTCCCCCATGATATTTTTAAAATGAATAAATATTTATTAATGTTGATTACTATTTCAATTAAAATTTATTAATTCAAGGTGCTGCAATTTAAAATTTTCCCAAGAGGTAAGAATTTATTTTGTGATCTAACCTTATATTGGGATTACTTTTATTTCCATTGAAGGAATGTTATCATTTATAATTATTAATCATTATATAGTTTCTTATACTATTGATAGTTAATTATTTTATATATTTTATCCCAACTTTTTCTCTCTTTGGTACTTGAATCAAGTAAATAAATTCTTAAAATAAAAAACAATTTTATTCCTCTTTTAATCGAATATATTTATCTTCATTGTCCATATTTTTCAAAAATGTTTTAAAACAATATTTTTATTCACACAAATTATTTATTGAGTATCATTTATGTTATTATTTAATTTTTTAAAAATAATTAATAGAATTGTTCCACTAACTTTTGAAAGGGATATTTTTTACATTGTTTAAAAAATTCAAAAGGAATGTTTTTAACGTATACTATTATAATGGATTTCCCCACCATCATAACCATTTTATGATTTTCACATTCTTATGAATTTTTTATGGTATTTTAAATAAAATTAATTATAGAAATATTACTTTAGTATTTCAATTCAATTCACATTATTCTTCAAAGGGACATGATTTTATTACGAAACCTACATTTTTAATGAACTGGTGGTAATTTTTTATCTATTATTAATTTTGTTCTTGTTAATTTTTTTTAGAAACATTCATATTCTTGTGGTCATTATTAATTACATTCATCTTAAATTTTCATATTATTTTTTTAGAGATAATATTATTTTCTAAAATCTATACCATTTTTATATATGGTGTTTTATTATGAAACTTATTTGATTGAATGGTAAAAATATTGATAAATTTATATTATTTAGTCAATATTGATATTTATTGATAATATATATTTTTTATGAATTTAATTAATCATAAAATATGTGAGGAATATAGTGGATATGAAGTAGTGGGTGGGGCATGGTTATAAATAACCCCTCGATTCATTCATAGGTCTCATGAGACAAATTAGTTGGAAAAAATAAATGTGTTTTTAGTGTATACCTACTCATAGTTTTAAGCTATCATGGAACAAGGTATTGATGATATAGATGTCATGATGAATGCAATTTGGATGTCCAATACTAAGCATTTCATTCTTTAATAATTCTATTATTTTTATTTTTATCTATGATATTTTTTTATTGATACTATCCATGGATGCTTTTTATACTAAAGTTATTGATTAAATGGCATGTGTTTTCAGTTATTTACCATTCCAAATTAATTATTCCTTATTTACTCATAAGCGATTCCATGGTACATAACCCATAAAAATAATTTTATCTCACCCTTATTTAGTTTCCTTTATATAGATAATAGAAAATAAATTTTTGAATGATATTCAAGGATGCATTAAATTCACATTTGATACATTTTATATTTTATTCCCAATGAAAAATGGTTAACCTGAATGTCTCGAGCTCTCTATTAGTAATAAGTTGGTCAGTTTTTTTGGATTAGATCCCTTATATCATTTCCAATGTAATTAATTGACCACTAACTCTAGGTTACTGGAGTTGGGATTCTTATAGTTGGTGTCGTAATAAGTTTAGTATAAATAATGGGAACTAGATTTTAGAAAAATTAGAATATAAAACATAACCCTATGATTATATTTGAGGATATTTCAAATTTTGGAAAAAATCCAAAATTTTCAGTAAGGTTTATAATTTTCTGTTTTTTCAATCAATACATCTCTATATTAATATTATAAGTAGACATGGTTTTGTAAAAAACCATATTGAATTAATAACCTCAAAAAGAGTGGGTTTATGTATATCTCATCCATTATTCTATTGCTTGGTGAACGTGACTAAACTACACACGTTTTTTTACATTATAGAGGGATATTATTTGGTTAATTCACTTTTTATTTGAACACCATTATGATTGATTTGAAAATATTTCTATGATTTAGAGATATTCCCAAAGTTACTAGGTTTATTATTCTGTGATTAAAAATACATAAGTTTTCAATTTTTGTTAAGTATCAGACCAGATTTAGAATTAAACTTTGTGATTTAAAATTAGTAATGTTTTGAAAAAATTCAGCATATGTGATTGTTTTGAAATGTCTCCTAGTAGAAACACTATTACCAATACTCGTGGTCAATATAGAAATTCCCATAAAATTAAATCCATCACAACTCGTGTTGGAGATAAGAAAATCATGACTGTATTAGTGTAGTTGACAATGTTCATGGCTAATAACCTTCAACATATTGAGTAACATTATTTTCCATAGAATTATATATCTATAATGGATCATTTCAAGGGATAAAATTAGCCATAATTTATTTCAACTACTAATCTAATGGTAGTAAATAAATGGATTATATCCCTTGAAAAGATATTTCTAGCCTTTTGATGAAATGAAAATGAAAATTTTTTATTGGAAGAATATTGACTCAAGGGTGATGTTGATAAATGGGGTTCATTGATCTAGAATAATATGGATGAAGATGAAATAGAAAAATCAAATAAATATATTTTCATGTAACATTATTCGAAAAATATTTCTCTCGTGATAAATGAAAGAAAATGAGTATAAATTTCTTTAACATGAAGAGAAATTTAGAATAAAATGTTGGGGAGTATCAGGATACCTATAAAAGAATAACCATGGTTTTACTCTGATTATATGCACAATACAGGATACAAGACTAGAAATTTCTTTTAAGATCTTAAGGAATGTTTCCAAAGGAAATTGGTTTCGAAAAAAATTCATAATATAATAAAATATTTTTATGCACCCTAAAACTATAAGAGGAATTATATAGACCCTATGTATTCAAGTAGAATAAAGAGAAGAAGAGTTTATTTTAACCCCATGAAAAATAGAATTCGTCAAAGAAGAATAAAAAATGAATCAATTTTCATCAAGTGGTAATTGTGGAGAGAAGAATCCTAGAAAATTACAGAATGGTATGGGAGTTTGTTACTAGTTCTGAAAAAAAGAGTCATCTGACTCATCAATATAATGGAAAGAAAGATACCGCTATTATAATGTGCTTCAACTATAAATAAATGGGGAATCATTCTAACCAATGTCCCATGTATCATAAGAATTGGCCACAAAAGAGACCCATGGGAGATGGACATGCTTATTCGGCCACTATAGCTAAGGTTGAAGTTTCTAATCATGTGGTGGTAGGTACCTTAACAAGAGCCTCAAATTTAGAAAATGATTTATTTGATTTCGGGTCATCGTTCCCATTTATACCTTCAATATTTTCCATGAAAATTAAATATTTCCCTATCACCATAATAAACGAGTTGGCATTATAAACTCCTAATGGAAATATCATTAAGGTAGAAATTTTTCATGTAGTTCCCATTAGGAAACATCATCATTCCTTATTTTTATACTTTACTTTTATACCTCTGGTTGAATTTTATATAATCCTTTATAACAGACTGTATTTTAAATTATGAAGAAAAAAGTATTAGAAAGGGATGGAAATTATTATTCATAATGATTATGTTAAATTCCTTATATTTAGAGTAGAGACTTCATCATCTAAATAATGTCTAAATCCACCCCCAATATCACTTCGGAATGAGATTCTTAGGGAAGGATAGTAAAAAAATATAAGGATGGAAAATTTAATCTTCATATTCAGTATGTGCCTATTGTATAGGAATATAATGATGTATTTCTATAGTAATTACATGTACGTCCACTAGAGCAAGAATTAAATTTAAAATTGATTAAATCCCTGATGCAAGACCAATATCACATACTCCCTATATGATGTCCACTATGGAATTATTGGAGTGAAAGAAAAAAATAGGAGTTGGGTGGTAAGGGATTTCTTCTCCATAATGTTTCATCTTGGGAAAGGATATTATTTTAATTAAGAATAAATATTTACATAATCGGATGTGCATTGATTATAGTAAAATCAATGATATTATAAAAAAGAACAAGTATACTATAACATGGATTGATGAATTGTTTGATCAAATTCATAGATCTCAATGTTTTTCCATGATTTACCATTGATAAAAGTAGTATAAATTATGATTAAATATGGGATATATTCTAAAAACATTATTTAAAATTACTTATGGACATTATAAGTTTATACTAATTCCATTTGGATAGATAAATGCGTGGTTTTTATATATATAAGTAATAGAGTATTAAAGGAATATCTTAATACATTAATTTTGGAATTAATTGATGATATCTCTATGTATTATGAAATCTATTAATACCCTAAGAATATCTTATGGATTATTCTTAACACACTTAAAGAAAATGGTTAATATGATAAATTTAGAATGTGTGAATTTTCGAATCATGAAATTTGCTTTCATGGCCATATTATATCAAATAATGGAATCATAGATGGTCTTATGAAGAAAAATGTTGCCAAATAATTTCTTATACTAGTAAAAATAAATTAGTTATATAGTTTCACAGTTTTTTAAGGTTATTATTAGTGATTCATTAAAAAATTACCTAATTGGATAACATATTGTCCAAGATTACATGTAAATCGGTTATGTTCGCACAGACAATGGAATGTGAGGAATGTTCTGAATAATTTCAAAGAAATTGAATATTCTCTGATTTTGAATATTCCATTATGAAATAATGTATTTGTGATAAATAGTGATTTTTCAAAGAAGGGACTTTGTTGTGTTCTAATATAGAATGATAATGTCATTACATATGCATCAAGAAATTTAAATACTTGTGAATAAACTATAAAACTCATGAACATAATTTGGTATCCATAATTTTTCTTCTAATATATGGATACATTATCTCTATGTTGAATGATGTGAAATATACATAGACTATAAAACTCATGACCATAATTTAGGAGGTTCAGGGTTCGAATCCTAGAAGTCCGCTTTCGGGGGGAGCCTCTCCCCTGGGATCCACCCACCTTACCGGGTCGCCCGGTCTCTTCTTGGCTGGATAAAAGAGGCGTGGCCCAATCGCTGACGGATCGCTTGACGAACCATCGATGTCGGACCGTCACCCTCCGGGATGCTCTGCCATCTCGCCTGGAAATGGCTCCTTCCCGGCTGGGGCTCTCTCCATAGTGACCCCTTCATGGGGAGGGGGGTTCCCTTGTTTGGAGGGTTCTAAAAGGCCACACAGGGGAATTCCCTTTTAAAGAAAGGAAAAAAATTCATTATTTCAAAGAAATAGATAAATATGAGGCAGAGAATATTCAATGAATTACTCAAGGGTTGTTATTGCTTAATAGACTTCAACCCAGGAAATGAAAAAAAGGAAGATGGAGAATTGATAATGAAATATCATGCAGGTTTGACCAGAATTAGGGTTTATAGAGATTATATGCTCATTTATCAAGTAGATATGTATATGGTAATTTTTAAAGAAAGGGGTCGTTTACCCATTTTTCAAATGACATAAAACCCATATTTATTAGAAAGGATAATAAGTTCCTAATATGATGATGATTACTTTATAAATAAATGTAAATCCCTGAATGATAAAAAATTGGAAGAATACATTTTTAAAGATGATTTTTTGAAATTTAGAAAGATAATTTGGTTCAATATATCAATTTTACGGAAATATAAGTCACATCTAATGCATGTGGTCGCTTATGAAAAAACATATTTGGAACCTACTATCTTATTATAGAGAGTCTATTTAGATTGTTGAAATAAGAGAGATAGTATTAAGGCAACAGATGAATCAACTGATAAAGTTACTTTGGAGATATCTTAAAATGGAGGAAGCAATGTGGGAACCATAGTATGTTGTGAAGAATACCCACCCTCATTGATTTAGAAATAAATATCCATGAAAATTTCAAAGCTGAATTTTTTATAGGGGGAATAAAATAACAAAAAATCCTAAATATTATTAATTAGAAAATATATTATAGTAAAACTATAATACAAGTAACATTTTAATATTTCATGGAATAAAAATTCTAATTTGAAAGGAAGGATATTGATTTAGAAAGAACTTCCTCAAAACAATCCTATAGTGGATTTTTAAAATGTTACCTTATAAATAATATTATATGAATAATAAAAATGTCATATTTAAATATTTCTTATTTCTTAATAATATTTTATAATATGTATAATTAAAAATTTATTGTCTTCCAATTTTATATAAATAAAGACTTAATCCTTTTGAGGTAAAAGGGATATTTTTTAGAAAACGTTTTTTAAAAGGCATAATGTCTTCCCATTTTAATTATATAAAATAATATTTAATGATGAAAGATTTAAATAAAAATTTTAGACTATATTTCTAAATATATGTATTTAAATCCATATAATGATTATTAATAGTCTAATAATTAATATAAGATCATTTTATGCTTGAAAAATGTATTTCTTGAAAAAAACGTTTTTCAACATGTTTTGTGGGTTTATTTTAAATTAAAAATATACAAATTTTATGAATTTGATTTTATAAATTATATTTAATATTTTTAATCATAATAATTAATATTTTTAATATATTTAACTTAATATTTTTACAAAATTAACATTTAAAAAAATAAAAAATAATTACCCCGGTTAAGGTTAAAACACGTTTACTAGGGGTGAATCTAAAATAATAAGGGTAAAAATGACCTAAAACATGATAAAACCAAAATGTATGGTTTTATTTCAAAATTATAAAGTCCCCCTTATAATATTATACATTTTTATCCATGTTGTCAAGAAATTGACATTACACTATTGAAAAATATTGGAAATTTACATGTGTTCCACTCACCTAAATTAGAAAAGGGTCGCTTATCCACTCACTTATTCAGACATCTCAATATATTTATCTTCAATTTACCTAGAGAAAATATATCCCCAAAATCAATATCCAAATTCTATATTTTTTCTTCCTAAAATACCATCTTTAGGGTCCTTAATAAGATATCAAAATGAGGTTCTTATAAGAAATGTAAATTATCTTCACCGAGATATTTCTTCTTACATCTTCTTTTATGAATTTCAATTATATAATAAAACATATAATATAATAACACCAATATCTACCTTATTTTTATATTTTATTATGTTTATGTAATAATATATATCAATATCTTTCTCCATCAAATGGGAAGAAAATTGTCACTCGTGTGTATGGAGGACTACCATCGCGTGAACCGAAGTAATTTATTTTCCATAAACAACTCAAATGGAAATCCATTAATGATATAAATAATGAATATATATTATACTTATGAAATGATATTTATTTTGTAAAATTAATATATCATCTTCTTGTTTACACTTTCACCCATTGAAGAAATGATGACGTCGCTCTTGTGTACATACGGCCTACCGTCTCCATGGAGTGACATGATTCATTTTAAATGATAAAATTTTAAGAAATATTATAAAAATCTATATAATTAATAAATTTATTATTAATAAATCTATTATAATTTTAGAGATTATGTGAAGATATCCTATTCAAAAGAACTATAACATCCATGATAAAACATGCATGAGAAAACGAAGCAGTTACCACTTGAAACAATATTAATAATGAAATATTTTTAATTTATGAGAGATAATAAGTTATAATAGAATCATATTTTATATTATAAATATTAATAGGGTTCTATTATAAATAATTTACATGTCTATAACCATTATTAATGAGGTTAAATCATATTCAACTAATGTTAAGTTTGAGGTAAGGTGTATCATAACTCAATTTCTATTTATTTGGTTATATTACTTCTTAATTGTCATGGATATTCTAAGATTATGTGTGTAATAAATTTATATTATTTTATGATTTAGCTCTACTTTTTAAAATTTAATACACATAATAAATTCATTTATTAATTATCACTTCAATGGTATGATCTTTTTAAGGGATTTCATCTTAATTTTCATTCCACTGATATATATTTTCTATTATAAACATATTCACCTTCATGAGTTATATATACTGAAACTTTGATATTTTTAACATGAAGTTATATTTATCAAATATTTTTATGGTTTCATTTCATTTTTTTCATTTATAGGG
Organism: Viscum album; assembly: GCA_963277665.1. NCBI lineage: Eukaryota > Viridiplantae > Streptophyta > Magnoliopsida > Santalales > Viscaceae > Viscum > Viscum album. The sequence goes on from OY728125.1 coordinate 2,051,575,557, forward strand.
TTAAAATTTAAAATTTTCCAAACTCGTAAGAATTTATTTTACAATATCATATTATTTTAGGATTGCTTTTATATTAATTGATGGAATATTATCATATATCCTTATTAAACTCAATATATTTTATTACCCTAGGGATAATTAATGAGTTGCCATATTTTCAACTAACTTTTCTTCTCTTTGGTAGTTGAATCATTAAAATAAATGTTCAAAATTAAAACCGATTTTATTTCTCTTTTAATCAGATATATTTCTCTTCTGTGTCCATATCTAAAAAAAATCAAAAAAATAACTCTATTAACACAAATGATTTATTAAGAAAATTTTAATTTATCGATTAATTTTTTTAATGGTTTGAAATTAATATTTACAATTTTTTTAGTTTCGGACTTCTTTGACTTTCTGTACAAAATTAAAAAAAAATGTTTTTAATGAATATAATGATAACAAAATTCCATGTTTCCATAACCATTTTATGATATTTAACATATTCTACATTTTTTATATGGATTTAAAAATAAAAATCTTTAATGAAATATTATTTGAATATTTCCATTCCATTCCCTTTATTATTCTAAAGGATATTAATTTATTAAAAACTTATATTTCTAATGAACTGATGGTTACCTATTATATTTTAATAATTTTTTTCATATTAAATTTCTCATGAAACATTCATTTTATTTTAATCATTATATAATACATTTATCTTAAATATCCTTATTATTTGTATCATGAACATGTTTATTTCCAAAAATTTATTCTATTTTTACAAATAGTTTTTTATTATGAAATATTTGTTCTTGACTGGGGAGAATATTAACAAATTTATATTCTTTACACAATATGGATAATTATTGACAAGGTATATAGTTTATGAATTGAATTGATCATTCAATATATGAGAAATAGATTTTAAAAGAAGTTACGGTTATGGGATGGTTATAAATAGCCTCTCGATGCATTGATAGGTCTTATTAGATAAATTAGTTGGCTAAATTAAATTGGTTTTTTATGTATACCTACCCTTACTTTAAAAAATTCTTGGAACAATGTCTTGATTGTATGGATATAATGATTAATTATTTTATGAAATAAAATATTAATAATTTCATTCATTGAGGATTAAGTTATTATTATTATTATCCATGACATTTTTTCATTGATATTATCTATAGATGTATTTCATGAGCTAGTTAATTGTTAAATGGAATGTATTTTCAGTCATTTTATTTTCCCCATTGATCCTTCTATATTTACTACTAATATCTTCAAATGATTTTTTCTATTACTTGCATTGGAGATCAACCTTATTTTGTTTCTTTTCACCAGGTTATGATGAATAAATATTTGAATGAGTTTCAAGGATGTAGAATGTGCACTTTTGAAATGTTTTATATTTTATTTTCATTCTAAAATGGGTATCATGTGGTTATTTATATATCCATGCATACTAGAATTTTTAATAATTCATAATTAGGACCCTTTTATCAATTAAAATTTAATAAAATAACCACTATAATTGGGTTACTAGAGTCAGTGTTTTTATTATTGGTTTCATAAGAAGTTTATTAGAAACCCATGTAACTAAATCAAGGACAACATATAATATGAAACTTAAACCTTTGATATAATTTAAAGATATTTCAACTTTTTGAATAACAACCTAAATTTTTGTTAAGTTAGAGATTATGGGTTTTTTCTATAATACATACCACTCAAGATACTAAAATTGGGTGTGACATTGGATAGATGAATATAGGGGTAATAACCATGAAAAGTGTTAGTTAAGGTACACTTCATCCATAATTCTATTTGATGGTGAGTGTGACCTTAATGCACACTTGGCTTGACACTTCCAATGGATATTATTTGGTTAATTCACATTTTCATAACAAACCATTATGAATGATTTGAAAATAATTTCATGATTTAAAGATATTCCCAAAGAAACCAAACTTTTGATTCCATGATTAACAATGCATAAATTTTAATTTTATGTTATTTGTTACACAAAATTTATAATTATACATTATGATTTAAAATTGATAATGTTATGGAATTATTATATATATTCCATTATATAAAAATGTTTCATGGATATAATACTAAAATTAACACTAATGATCAAAGTAGAAATTCCCTTTTTGATCAAGTCAATACAACTGGTGTTTGAGGTTAGAATATCATGTCTATATTAGGGTAGCTAACTTAGCCTATGACTAATAAACTTTCACATATGAAGAACCATAACATTCCATAGAATGATACACCTATATTCGATTGTTTCATGTGATAGAAGACTATATCATTTAGTGGAATTTCTAATATAGTGGTATATGAGAAACGGATTAAGTCTTTTGAAAACATATTCCTAGCCTTGGGTTGTGATAAAAAGGAAAACGTTATATATAAATTTTTTTATCCAATGGAGCTGATGATCAATTTTTTCCATTAATCTAAAATACTATGGAGGAAGATGAAATAGAACATATGTAATGGATATCATTTAATCTAACATTCTTTGAAAACACTTACCTGATGAACAACAAAATGAAATAAAGAGAAATTACCTATTCTAAAAGAAAAATTAATAAGAAAGTGTTTTAGAGTATGATGCTACATTTTAAAGTCTAACTATGTATTCTGTTTATTACATAATCAATACCAAAGGTAATATTTCCCTTTCCTTTGAAATAATTTATCCACGTCTCTTAAGAGAAATAATTTATCAAACCTTTTCATTATATAATGAAATAGTTTTATGCCCCCATAAAAATTGAGAAGGGATTTTATAGATACTATATATTTAAGTGGAATAAAGATAATAAAAGTTCTTCGTAACACTAATAAAAAGTGAGTGATATAAAGAAGAAGAATAAAATTAAGTAATTTTCATCATGTGAAAATTTTATAAAGAAACGTCTTAGAAAACCCATAAAGGATAAGGTTTTGTGAGATAAGTTAAGTTAAATAGTTTATCTAGATCATGAATTTAAGTTAAGGAAAGAGAACAATATTATACTATGCATCAAATATAAACAAATGAAGCATTATTCAATCCAATGTCCCAAGCATCAACGGAATATATCATAGAACGGGACAAGGGTGTTGGAGTTGGTTCCCAAGATACAACTTATATATACATTATGATAACATTTATTCATTTTTTTTAATATTAATTAACTTATTAAAACACCGTAATTATTCTTTTTTGTAAGATAGTAAGTGATATTTTCCCTAGAGTACATGTCACACAAAAAGGTCATAGTAGTTCCCTGCTATGATGAGAAACCAAAGTGCTACGACATTATTCTTAAATATTTGTTCTATAGCTTTATGATGTCACTTTAGGGACAAAAATAATACAATATATTAGAGGTGGATACTCATAGGACTTATAGGAACCTTCTCATGTTGTACTCCCTTGGTAATATCTAGTCGGGTATTATAGGAATGAGACCCACCAGTAATAAATCCACATTTATATGTGTCGTTTAATGTTTCTAACTATAGATGTTTTTATTGGTCCTTATAATTTAAGACTATTATTAATGAGTTTTATGAGTCACGTATTTTTATCTATTGACAAAAAAATATGATGACAGATGTTCCTGGTGAGGTATGATATGTTGGGTGGGTCATGAGTAATATTGCATTAATGTATAATGTGAGAAAGGATTTATCTCTTCTATTCTTTAATGAAAGTTAATATCTCAATCCCTTTTATGGAAATAATATATCCAAAATAAAAAAACTTCCATGGGGTTCAATAGGCATGTTCTATTTCCGAAAAGTAAAATAATGTTACATTGAACAAATAGGATGATGGAACCAGCATGAATCCTTCTTGATTTGAGATAGCATGATAAAGGAATTATATTACATAGTAAGTGTCTGTATGAGGTACCATGTCATTTTTTCATTAACATATTTCTATATATGTTTCTTGGCATATTGCACAATTATAACCTTGGACATTAGGATGATTCTCCTAATGCCACAAAGAAAGATGCTAACAGGGTCACACACTAAGTGTATCTATAATCTCAGTTAAATGATATATTAATATTTATTATTTAATAAGTTGAATATATATTATTCCTACATGTGGTTTAATAATTATTCATTTTTTCTTGATCGTATTTATTCTATCACCAGTTATTCGATAGAATATAAACTGCGATGAATATTTAATAAATATTTATTTTTTATTTAGTAAAAATAATATTTATTTATTTATTGGAGAATAATTAAGTGATATTTATTTAATAAATAAATATAAATTCGTCAAGTACTGATGAATATTATAAAGTAATGAAGAATATGGATTTTAGGTCTGATGAGAAATAATAAATTTTTAATATTTTTTAATTAAATAGTATTTTATATAATTTACAAGTTAAGCACATGTTAAAAAATAATAATATAATTATTATTATTTGACACAAGGTTCCGTAGGGATTAAATAAATAATAAAGGGAACTAGGGGTATTATTTTATATTAACCCTAGTGATATATAAACCCAGGAATGATATTTTACACATTTGAAAATTTCTTTTATTTGGGTTTTTCACAGAGGAATTAAAGAATTATCTCAATCCCTAGAGATCACTCTTCTCTACGATTTCTCCCAAGAACAGAGAGTAGTAATTCTCCAGAAGATCAAGGATAATGCTTTAGAATTTTTTTGATAGTGATCAAAGGCATATATTGCAACCAAAAGGATGATCCATGCTAGCACCTAGAGATTCTTCTATGGATGTTTTGTGATTCGTGGAACACGTGTGGATCATAGTTATATGTAATCTGTACTTGATTCCTACAATGAAATAATAGTGTATCTCAGATCTGTTTCCAAATCTAGTAATAAAGAAATAATTCCATGGAAGTTAATTAATTATTTAATTAAATTGATTATAAATAATATTTCATGATCCTATATTGGTTTCAGTGTTATATCCCTTGTCTATATTATTTGATTCAATTCCATAGATTATAATTTTTTTAATTGTGTAAATCTCATATTGATCATTGATCGTGTAAAAAAGAAAATTTGGGCATTTCCCATCGCACTCTTCTATTGTGCATAGAACCTGCAAGTGGTATTAGAGGAGTCTCATAATTATTTATAATTATTTAAATATCATTGGTGATTTATGAATTTTTTTTAGTTTTTCAATTCAATTTTAATCATTCCTTTAATCTAAATCATTATATCTTCTTCTTCCTACATTGTTTATCATTGATCTAATCAATATAATTAATTTTATGAATAAACTAAAATCAAAGATATCATCTTGAGGTGCCAAGGATTATGGATGGATAATAAATGAGTACATGTCATGTACTTATGGTCAATGAATCAGAAATTAATTTATCAATTGATATAAACTCTGTGTATTGAAGACACGTGGTGCATTTATTACATACATTTCATATTGATAGGGCTAGAGTGGTGCACAGTCCACCAAAGTATACACTATGTATCCCATTTGGATGGTGTGTAGTCTCTTTGAGTCATAGATAGGTTTTGTATTACAATACAGATCCTACATGACTGGTGACTGTGTAATTTAGAGATCACATAGCATGTATCCTATTGGACATTTCTTGTACTCCATTTTTCTGATGTATGATTTACACACTGAGTCCCTAGGTGTGTACATCAGATAGAAGGTGTTATATGTAAATTCCATTTAGCTTTATTGTACACACCATGTATTTATGCCAAATTACATATATATAAAATTTATTTATTATATTATGAAATCCTTGAGAAATTTTCTTGCATGTGGTCATTAATTTGATAGGACATTCCATGTGATGGGTTTTAATATTTATATACATACATATATATATATATAATTGACATCTATTTAATTATTGGATCTTCATATAATGTATGAGTTATATTAAGATTGTTACTCAATGTGAATTAAAGCATGACACATTACAAAAAAATCATATAATTTGTGTAATCATTAATTTGATACTATAAATCATGAAAGTATGTGATTGGTCATTTATTATATATGTCATAAAGAATAAACAAGTTTATGAGTATAATACATGTTTGGTAGATTTATAGAGGTTTTCACAATGTTTCCCTCCAAGATAAATTTATGTACATAGTTATATTTAAATGAATTTATTTAATTTTTTTAAAATTATAATGGATAATAATTTCAAGGAAATTAGAATGAAAATCAAGATAAAATAATTGATTAATTAAAGATGATAACTGATTAATTAGAGTGAAATTTATCTTAAATAATATATATTAACAATTAAATTAACATTTTATTAAATTCATAATCTATTGCATTTATGTGGATGATAATTAGAATAGATCGATGCCATTATATCTGATTGGTTTAATTAAATTTATTATTAAATTAAATTTATGGGTTGTGTTCGTTCTATCCTCTAATTATGTAAGGGCCTTAATGTCCATGGTTTATTTTATATAAACCCTTTCTCCCTCACCTATGAGTGAGTAAAATGATATGTGGTGGATGGATTTCCTAGAATAGTGGATGTAGATCAAGTTTGAATCCTAGGTGAAACCAATCCAAGAGAGATACACTGGTTGATAAGTGAAAATCTCTAACATGAACCTTAATTAGTTCAAGGTGTTTTTCCACTCGGTCAATGGTTGGTTAATAAAACTCTAGATAAACTAACCATTAGTAAATATCATGATTATACAATTTTTCTATTTTATTTTTGTGAGTTTCAGGGTTATTTCATTATGGATGTTTTTTCCTAATCACATAAATTAATGATATTAACGAGCATACACGATAGATATAAAATAAAACTATTTATGCATACATATTATCTAATACATGGTTAATCACTTAATTAGATCAACCTAATATTACCAATAATGTGATAAAGATAATAATTTGTAATTTAGGAAAAAATGATAAAATATTTCAATTATATATATTAAGTCGGTGTATCCTTCCACTACTTTAGTTATAATCGAGACACAGTTCAAAGTGCTTGACCAGCCAATGTTAGGGTACTTTCAATTATCAAGGAATTATAACTTGAATTTTTGGGTTGACTGCATGCAGTTCATATCAAGGGTTGACTGCCAAAGTGGGACATAGTGTAACTGAGAGGAAACCATTGTGAAAATACAATTAAAGTATTTCATGATTGGGGAGTCCACTCAGTGGATCAAGGAACTTTGAGTTAATGCACTAGGAATTTTTAATTCCTACCTAAAAACATTCATTTTTCTTGACAAAACAAATTTGGGTTAATTAGAAGTGGAATTTGGATCCTTGCCACTATAATTTCCAAGCAATAGGATGTTATGAATCCAATTGTGAGGGTTATTGTGTTTTGATAAAATAGTGGAAGGATAATAAATATTTATTTATTTGTCTAAATTTTATTAGATAATGTACTAAAATTATGATCATATTATTTTGTAAAAACAAAATTAAAATTACTTCAAACATATCTTTTTGATTCATACATTAGAAGGATAACCTACTCACCCGCACAAATTTCAATGAGTGTAAAAGGGTCTTACGCGTTATACTTCTCCATGAAAGGAAATCATATGTGCTGGAAGAACATTTTCTAGTTGCACCTGGTAATGAGGAAAGTGATGTAGAGTTATCTCTCTATGATCAATATCTAAATGGAGCTATAAATGTTCATTGAATCATGATATCATCCATGTGTACTAATATTATGAAGCAACATGAGGATGTGGATTCATATATCATTATATCTAACCTTCAAGATCTCTACAAAGAGAAGCCAGGACAAGAGAGGTACGAGATCTTCAATGCTATGTTTATAACTATGCTTAGATATTCTGTGCTAGCTGGGCCTCATGTAGTCAGGATTATTCTCTACATTTAATTCTTGGAGAACTTAGGTATTAAATTCCCAGATGAATGGTGTACAAATCACATACTTTCATCACTGCCCAAGACCTTCTCTAATTTTTTTGTTAATTAAAACATTATCTATAATGACAAGATTCTTTCATAATTTCTTACATTGGTTCTCCAAGTGGATAAGAACATAGTGTGTGATAAACCCACAGTCCTTATAGTGAATAATAAAAGGAAGAACAAGGAAAAGGTGACCAGGGCCTATAAATAGTGTAAATCTCACAATCAACTTCCTTTCAAGAAAAGAAAGATCTAGAGGCAAGGCAAGAAAATTGAGGTTTTGTGTTTTATGTGTGTAAAGAAAGGCCACTGAAAACTTCACTACACCTATAAGTAAGGGGATTCTGGTGGTGTATTTATTATTGAGTGTAATATTTTAATAAATACACATTGGGTATTAGATATAGCTTTTGGTGCTCACATATGTATCCAAATGCAAGAACCATGTAGATTTATAAATATTCATAGATGAGTGGTGGATCTAAGAGATACCAATAGATCAGGGCTGGCTACTCTCTCTATTAGTGACTACCACCTTTCATTGCCAATGGGAATTATAATGGTTTTAATATATTGTTATTATGTACTTTTGGTTACCAATAACTTAATTATAGTTTCATGCCTATATATGGATGGGTTTATTTTCATGTTTGGAAATAAAATTTGTTTCTTTTATAGGGAAAGCATATGTTATGTTAGGTAACATTTAAATAATGTAATTTATGTATAAAAATAAAAAAACCAAATATTGGCACTTGATAATGAATCATGTTCACAAGACTCATATAACATTCATCTTTTGTATCAATGTCTTGGTCATGTAAAGGATAATCATTTGAAAAAAATCTGGCAAGATGGTTATTTTGAATCCTCTAAGATAAAAACATTTGAAATAGGTCATGATTTTTTATATGAAAAATGACCAAACCACCATTTCATGGATAGGCTGAAAGGCCCACAGTGATTTTAGGATTGGTTCACACTGAGGTGTGTGGGCCATTTCTAGTGGAATCTGTATGTGGATATTCTTACTTTGTAACTTTTATTTATGACCTGAGTAGATATATCTATATCCACTTGATTAGGTCTAAGTCTGAGACCTTTGAGAAATTCAAGGAATTCAAGATTGAAGTAAAGAATCAACATGTAAAGAAGATATAGATGCTTTGATCGTATCAGGGTGGTGAACATCTTAACCAAGAGTTCATTGACATTTTATGGGAGTTTGGGATTAAATATAAACTCACTCTAACTTATATACCATAGTGGAATGGTTTTAGTAAAATGAGGATTCATACCTTGTTAGACATTGTGAGGTCGATGATGAATCATGCAGATCATCTAGTATCTTTTTGGGGATATACATTGAAAATTGTTGCATACACATTAAACTAAGTACCTACTATGGTGGAAAATGGAATTCCCTTGGAGTAATTGAGTGCAAAGAAAACCATTTTATCGCAAACACATCTATGAGGTTGCAAGACATTTTTTAAGGCCTTCTTAGGAAACAAACTAGCACCTAAGGGCATAATTGTTTTCTTTATAGGGTATCCTATGGAAACAAAGGGATACTACCTATACAACCCCTTAGAACAGAAAATGACTATCTCTATAAAAGATATATTTCTTGAGAAGGATAATATCCTCAAAAGGGGTAGTGGTAGAAATATTTACTTTCATGAAGTTGATGCTCAATATAGACAATATTTGTTACAGAAATAGATTCCATAGGTCCCTCTGGAAGAAGTAATCCCTGAAATGGAAGCACTCTGAAAAATAATATGAGAGGTAAGAGAACCAGAGTGATATGGTTTTTTATTCAACAAAGATGGTGACTAATTATTGGTTGAAAATGACGAACCTCTCTCTTTCATGGAGGCAATAGATAGCTCAGAAGATGAAATATGGAATGAATCCATGAATTATGAAATAGATTCCATGTATTATTACTGAGATTTGGTTTTAGTCAATGTTCTAGTTGATGTATAGACAATTGGATGAAAATGGATATTCAAGAGGAAAATGGGAATATAAGGTAATGTAAATACCTGTATAGAAAGGCTAGAGACTAAAGGGTTTAAACAGCATCAAATAATTGACTACAATGAAACCTTTTCACCAGTTTCCATGTTTAAATCCATATGAATTATTCTTGCTATAGTATCTTACCATGAATATGATATTTGGAAGATGGATTTCAAAACTGGATTCCTTAATGATAACCTTAAGGAATATTTTAATAAGATAAAACTAGAATGGGTTTTGACATTAAATGATGTGAAAAGGATTTGAAAGTTTCAGAGATCCATTTATGGAATGAAGAAAGCTTCTAGGTCATAGAACATTCAATTTTATAAATACATAAAATAATTTGGATTCATTCAGAATGAATGTGGAACATATGTTCATAAGATGTTTAGTGGGAATATGATATTTATTCTAGTAGTCTATGTTGATGAAATATTACTTATTTGAAACAACTGACCAGCCTTACAGTCTTTTAAGGACTAGTTAAACAAGTGTTTCTCCTGGAAGGACTTAGGTTAAGAAGCATATATTCTAGGGATAAATATCATTCATGATAGATCCAAGACACATCATGGACTATGTCTCTATACAAATGTTGACCAGATACTAAAGATATTTAGTAAAGAACAATCTAAGAGGGTATTGGTTCCAGTGTAACATGGTTTACATATTTCTAAAAAAATGTGTCCTTAGGCACAACATGAGAAAATGGGAATGAGTAAGATCTCGAATTCATTAGTGATATGAAAAATCATATATTACGTGCTAAGTACAAAACATGATGCTTCTTATGCATTGATAAAGGTTAGAAGATATCAAGAAGATCCATGAGAACAACTTTGGACTACTATTAAGGCTATCCTAAAGTATCTGACAAGAACTAAAAATATGTTCCTGGTGTATGGAGGAGATGAGGAACTGTTCATTTGGTGTTATAATAATGTTATTTTTTAGATAGAATAAAATAATCTGAATTCATAGTCAGGATATATATTCTATCTCTGTGGATGATCAGTGAACTGGAAGAGTCCATAGCAGCCGGTTGTCCCGGATTCTACATTTTTATCTGAGTATATAGCCGTATATGATGTATTTGAGGAAGTTTTTTGGATTCAAAACTATTATAGGAGCTTTATGTGGTACCTATAAGTATATAACTTATCACATTGTATTATGATAATACTGCATTGGTGGCTCTTGAAAAAGATCTACGGTTGCACCAGTGGAAAAATCACATTCTCCGAAGGTATCACCTCTTGAGGTATTTTTATCAAACTGGTGAAGTTGTATGGAGAAGAGTACTCAGGGAAGAGACGATAGAGGACCCCCTGAATAACATTGTATCTCAGCAAAAATGTGAGTATCATCTGAGAGCTATCTGACTGAAGGTTGTTATAATTTTGCTATAGTGAAAGTGGGAGACTCTTAGAGTTGGTACCCTAGAACCAAATTCAATGTAATCTATGATAACATTTATTCATTTTCTATAATATTAATAAACTTATTATCACATCATGATTGTTCTTATAAATAACATAGTATGTGATAATGTCCCTAGAGTAATTATCGCACTAAAATCTCATAGAAATTCCCCCTATGATGAGAACCAAAAATCTCTTTGACACTATTCTTAAATATAAGATCTATTACTAGATGATATCATTTTAGGGAAAACAATGACACAATATATCAGGGGTGGAGACTCATGGGACTTTGTGGAATCTTCTCATGGCATACACCCTTGGTAATATCCAGTTTGACATTATGAGAATGAGACCCTCCAATAGTAAATCCGCATTTATATCTTTCATTGAATGTTCCTATCTATGGATGTGTGTATTGGTCCTTATACTTTATGATTATTATTATTGAGTATTATGAGTCACATATTTTGATATATTGATGTAAACCGTGTTAACATATATTCGTGGAGAGGTCGGATATATTGGGTGTGTCCCGCGTAATATTTCATTAATGAATAATACAAGAAAATATTTATCACTTTTGTTATTTAACATAATTTAATATCTCATGCCCTTTCTTGTAAATGATTTACCCTAAATAAATCCATATCCATGGTGTTCTATAGACATGTTCTATTTCCATAAATTCAATCCAAGATACATCGAGCACATAGGATGATGGAATTGGCATGCAACCTGCTTGAGATGAGATATCGTGATAAAGGGAGTATATTACATAGTAAGCCTCTGTAAGGGGTATCATGTCATTGTGGAATTATATTCTCTCTCTATGGGTGCCTTGGTGTGTTTCTAGATGATAACCTTATACTTTAGGCTGCTTCGCCTAATTCCATTGTGAAAGAGTCTTACGGGTTCTCACAAAAAGTTATAAAAAATCTCAATTAAATAAAATATTATTAATTATTATTTAACAATTTGAATATATATTATTTCAAAACGTGGTTTAATAATTATTAATATTTTCCTAATTTAATTTATTCCTTCACTAGTTATTTAAGAAAATATCATGTGATAGATATATGTAATAAATTTTTATTTTCTATTTAATGAATATAATATTAATTTATTTATTAGAGAATAATGCAGTTATATTTATTTAATAAATAAATGTAAATTATTCAAGGTCTGATAAATATTATGAAGGAATGATGGACTATAATTTTAGTTCTAATGAGAAACAATAAATTTTTAATAGTATTTAATTAAAAAATATTTCATATAATTTTCAAGTTAAGTGGATGTCTAGAATTATTATTATTATTAGTTAATATGGGGTTCTGTATGGATTAAATAAACAATTAAGAGAACTTGTGATATTATTTTATTTTAAACATAGTGATATATAAACATATTTATGTTATTTTTCTCATTAAAACAATTCTTTTATTTTGGTTGTGCACAATGGAATTGGAGAATTCTCTAAATACCATGAGGTCTGTCTTCTCCAATATCGCTCCTAAGAACATAGAGAAATATTCCTCCACCAGATATAGGAGAAAGATTTGGAAGAAGTTCTCATAAGGATCAATGGAAGACGATGAAAGTGTAATGATCTGTCATGCTAGTACATGGAGATTCCTTCAGCGACATATAGAGACTCATGGAACACAAGTTGATCACCACTGGAGTAAATATTCACTTCATTCATATAATGAAACGACAGTGCAACATATATCTATATCTAGATAGATCAACCAAGAAATAATTCCCTCCAAGGTAATTATTTATTTAATTAAATATATTTTAAATAATATGTGATGATCCTATCTTGATTCTAGAATTCTATCCCTTGTCTAAATTCTTTCATTCAATTCCATAGATGATAGCCTTTATCATTCTATAAATCTACAATTGAATATTGATCCTGGAAAAAATAAAAGTTGGGCACTACCCATTTCATGCTTCTTCTATGATTAGAACCTCAAAAAGGGACATGTCCAAGATTTTTTGGACACTACAGCTGAGGCTAATGTTCCCAAATATGGGGTAGTGGGTACATTAACCATAGCCTCAACTATATCTAATGATTTATCTGACTGTAGATCCTCACGCACATTTATATCTTCCATATTTTCTAAGAAAATTAAATATTTCCCTTGAACCTTAAGAGGGGGGTTATCAGTCAAAAATCATATTGTAAATCTCAATGGAATAAATATGTGTCAATAAATTCACATTTTTGAAAATAAACAGGCCCCATATGTAGAATTTATTATTATACCAAATGTTAAATTTCATATAATCCTTGGTTTGGGTTGGATTTAAAAATATAATTCAATGATTTATTATTAAGTAAACCAAATTATGATTCAGGATGATGATGTGGAGTTCCTCATATATAGAGTGAAGAATTCATCATCTGGGTCATTTTTAGACCCACCATAGTAGCACTTTTAAGTGTGATTATTAGTAATGGATAGAAAACACACTATATAGATGGAAAGAGGTAATATTAAAATTGAGTATATACCAATTCTACATAAATAAATTGTTGTATTTCCTGAGGGATTTACCAGATGTCCACCAAATCATGAAGTTTATTTTTCCATTGATTTAATCCCTGATGCAAAACCAATATCATATACTCACTATTGAATTGAAACTATGTAATTAGTGGATTTGAAGAAACAACAAGAGGATTTACGTGATATTGGATTTATTAAACCTACTGTTTCGACTACAGGGGACCCTGCTCATTTCTTTTGAAAAAAGATGGATCCATGAGGCTATATAATGATTATAGGAAAATCAATGATATTATGATAAAGACAAGTATTATTTAACTCGCATTGATAAATTATTTGATCAACTTCATGGAGCTTGATATTTTTCAATGATTGACACTCGCTCAATGTAACATCAATTGCGAGTAAAGAAGATATTATAAATACATAATTTCCCATTAGGTATGGAAATTAAATGTTTATAGAAATTACATTTATATTAAATAATTAACCATCTATATTTATGGATATAATGAATAGAGTAATCTAGGAATATCTTGATAATTGAAATTTGGTATTCATTAATGATATCTCAATGTACTAAAAATTATATAAGTAACATGAGAATCACTTGTTCATCATTCTTGATACTCTTATAAGAAAATAGATTTATGGGAAATTTAGCATGTCTGATTTTTTGCTTCAGGAAGCCTCTTTTCCTGGTTATATTATCTCTAAGGATGGAATCCATGTTGACCCTACAAAGAAAAGGAAGTAAAGGAATGGAAGAAACCAGCAAACATAATTTAGGTATATAGTTTAATTACTTTTACAGGTTATTATATGTGATTCATTCATAAAATTTCCCAATTATCTAACCTATTAACAAATCTTACACATAAATGTGTTAAGTTCATATGGACAATGGAACGTGAAGATCATTTTAACAAATTTAATAGGTGAACGGTTAATTCCCTAATTTGGAATATACCATGAGGAAATGGTCGATTTATGAAATATAGTGATGTGTTGAAGAAGGGTATTGGTTCTGTCCTTATAAAGAATGATAAAGTTATTTCATGTGAGTCAAGGTAGTTAAAGACCCATGAACAGAACTATCTGACTCATGTTATTGAGTTGTTAGCTGTAATTTTTTCTTTGATGATATGGATAAATTATCTCTAAAGTGAAATATGTGAGATGCACATAGACCATAATATCCTAAAATAATTAATTTCACTTGAAGATCTCAATATGTAGCAAAGGTTGTGGCTTGAATTACTCAAGGATTATGATTTCTCAATACACTATCACTTATGGGAGGTAAATTATGTAGTTGATGAATTGAGTAAGAAATATCATGGATTTATAATAAAAATGAAGGTTTATAAGTATTTATAGTTCATATATCTTTTATATATTGATATGGTAATTATTAAGTGAGGGGAGACATAATGCCTTTTTTAAATGAGTGTCAAACCATATTTATTGGAAAAGATAAAAATTTCCAAATCTGATTATGAGAATTTTCAGAAGAAAAATAAAGTTATAAATGATAGGGAATTGGAATAATTATTTTGTATAGATGGAGTTATGGAATTTGGAATGATTATTTCTATTCCAAATATCATTGTTAAGGAAATACATGCCAGACCAACACATGTTCTCACTTATGAAGAAATAGAATTAGAACCTAATTTATCTTACTCTGAAGAGCCTATACAAATTGTTTTTACTAGGTAGAAATTATTGAGGAATTGTACAAATCTATTTTTAAAGGTACTTTGGATAAATCTCAAAATGGAGGAAGAGACATGGTAACCATATGATGCTATTAAGAACTGCCCACTTTTTTTAGAAAGATAAATCCATTAAATTTCATGGATGCAATTTTTATATAAGGGGAGAATATAACACCCAATACTAAATTATTATAAGTGATTTTTTTGTAAAACTATAATATAGTGATAAATATAAAATTTCATGGAACAAAAATTGTAATTTTATTGGTTCAGTATTTATTTTGAATATGCTTGGTCAAAATAATCCTTGAATGAATTTTTCAAATTTGTCATTAGAAATGATATTTTATGAATACTAGAAAATGTAATATTTAGATTTTCCTCATTTTATAATATTTTATTATAATATATATAATTAAAAATATATTTACCATCAATTTGATATAAATAAAAATTGGATAATTAGGAGGTTAAAAGGGATGTTTTTCGGAAAACCATTTTTAAGGCATAGTTTCTTCCCATTTTAAATATCTAAAATAATATTTAATAATGAATAATTTAAGTAAAATTAATAGATTATATATCTCAATATATTAATTTAAATATATATAATTATTATAGTTAGACATATAGTTAATATATGATCATATTATTATTGAAAAATGTATTTTTGGAATACCCTTTGACTCGTTTTACGAGATTTTTTTTAATTAAATTCATTCACTTCTATGAATTTAATTTGATAAAATATATTCCATATTATTAATTGTAATATTTAATATTAGTTAATAATTTATACTTAATTTTTTGTCATAATGAATAGTAAAAATTATAAAAAACAACTACTGTGGTTAAGTTTAAAATGAGTTTATTCGGGGTTAATCTAAAATGATAATGGTCGAAATGAAATAAATTTTTTTATTAAAACTTTTTTTTATTTCAAACTAATCTTTATCCCCTTAAAATATGAGCCATTTTGGATCTATATGTCGAATAAAGTGACTTTAAATTATTGAAAAAAATTGAAATATTTCAGGTGTGCCATACAACTCAATTATAAAAGGGTACCTCCTCCTCTCACTTATTCACACAAAAAAAAGTAGATTGAGAAAAAACTGAAACAATATCACCCCAACATCATTTTATATATTATATAGGGTTTTTTCTTCCCAATGTACCATCCACATGTTTTTAATAATAGATACAAAGGATGGTATTCTAAGAAAAGGTAATTGCCTTCACCAAACTCTTTCTTTTTAAAATCTTCATTTATATCCTAAAATTAAATATTAACACTTAAAATATAATAAA
The DNA here is from genome assembly GCA_963277665.1 of Viscum album. Classification (NCBI taxonomy): domain Eukaryota; kingdom Viridiplantae; phylum Streptophyta; class Magnoliopsida; order Santalales; family Viscaceae; genus Viscum; species Viscum album. The sequence continues at coordinate 2,051,592,492 of OY728125.1, forward strand.
ACCATTATATTAAATTTATTTATATCTTATTATTATTAGGTATTATGTTTATCCATCTATTTATCTAACAAATATGAAAAAAACATCACTCATGTGTACAATGGACTACCGCCTCACAAACCGGTGTAACCTGTTTTCCCACATAGACTCACATGCATATCCATAAATATGAAAATAATGAAAATATATGATATTTGTGAAATTATATTGATTATTTAATATTAATATATCATTAAATCCCTTTATCTTCCACCCATTAAGGAAATGATAGCCCCACTCATGCGTGTGTACTACCTACCATCTCTACGAAATGATGTGACTCATTTTCAATGATCAAATTTTAAGAATGATTATACACTTATATCTAGAGAATAAATATGATATTTATATCTTCAGATTAATTATAAATATTATAGAACTATATCCAATGCACAATGACCAAATCATCAATGATAAAACGTGCATGATAAAATAAAGCAGCTAACACCAGAATAGATGATAATAATGAAATATTATTAATGAACAGGTGATGATATGTTTTAAGAGGATCATATATAATATTATAAATATTAATAAAATTATTTAATACATTAAAAAAATTATTAAAACGAATATACATTTTGTCATATCACGTTCAAGTAAAGGGAAGTGTGAGGTAAGGGGGTTCATAACTCAATTTCTATCCACTGGGTAATATTAATTCATCATTGTCTTAGATACTCTATATTTATGTGTGTAAGGGCTTTTTTTATTTTAGAGTTTATTACAAAATTTCTATATGCATTTAGATTTGACTCAAAAAATTACTTCACTAATTAGTTTTCACTTCAATGGTATAATCTTTGTACGGGACTTTATCTCAATTTCCATTACATTGAGACACATTTTTTATTATGCACCAATTAATTTTCTATGGTGTTTATAGTACCCATTTGATATATTTAATAAAAATATATATTTATTCTTGATTACTAATTTTTAAATTAAATTTCATTTTTTCATGGGGTTATAATTTAAATTCATTTATAGATGTAATAATTTATTTTATAATCTCACTTTCTTTTGGGAAAGGATTTATTTTTGTTATAGAAATATTATCATATATCTCTCTTAAATTACTTATATTTTATTATACATGGGATATTTAATTATTTCCAATATTTTCTTCCAAATTTTCCTCTCATTGTTACTTTAATCGAAAAAAAATATGTTTAAAATAATAATAAATTTTATTTCTCTTTTAATCATATATATTTTTTTCCCATGTCCATATATTTCAAAATTATTTTACATAATTAATTTTACTAACTCTAATGGTTTATTAAGTATATTTTATGTTATCATTGAAATATTTAAATGTTTTTAAAGGTGGTTTTTTAATGTTTTCTAGTGTGTAAATTTTTAACTTTCTTTACATAATTCAAAAGGAATGATTTTGACATATATAGTGATAATAAACTTCCCCACTACTATATGAATTTCTAAAATATTAGATTCTTATACATGTTTTTAATATTTTTTTAAATAAAACTATTTAATAAATTATTTTTTTAATACTTCATTTATATTATCTTATATATAAAAAATTACATGATTTTATCACAAATCATGTATTTCTGATGAATGGATGGTTGTATCTAATCTCTTATTAATTTTCTGGTCATTAATATTCTCTTGAAACATTCACGTTCTTGTGATAAATTTACATTTTTTTTCTCCTTAAATATCTATATTCTTCATATCATGGATATTATTATTTCTTATACTTTGTACCATTTTTAAAAATGGGGTTTTATTAGAACGTTAATTGATTGAATAAGAGAAATCTTGCTAATTCTATATTCTTAAATCAAAATGAATATTTATTGATAAACCATATTGTTTATGAATTAAATAGATCATTCAATATATGAGGAATACAATGGATATGTAGTAAAAGGTGGAACCTAGTAATAGATATCCCCTTTATGTACAAACAGGTCTCACGAGACAAATTAGTTTACCAAATTTAATAGGTTTTTGGTGTACACTTACACATAGATTTGAACTTTCATGGAACAAGGTATTTAAATTATAGATATATTTATTTATAATAACTTGACATCCAATATTAATCATTTAATTCATTAAGAATTTAGTGAAAATTATTATTATCCATGATATTTTCTCATTTATATTATCCATAGATGTATTTCCTGCCCAAGTTATTTTTTATGTGGCATGTGTTTTCATTTCTTTAACTTTCCATATTTATTGTTCCTTATTTAATCATGAAAAAATACATTTTATGTAACCCTTTCTATGTGTTTTTATTAAAATTATTTTATTTCCTTTCTCTAGGTTATGTATAAGAAATATTTTAATGAGTTTCATGGATACATAACATTTAATTTTGTTAATTTTTATATTTTATACCCAATGAAAATTGGGTATCATGCCTATATATAACTCACTAACACTATTTAAATGATCATTCCTTCTAGTTGGGAACCCTTGTATCTATGCCAATGAAATAAATTAACTGATGGTTCAGTTTTTTTTTGGAGTCTTGGTTGTTAAACATAACCATATCCTTGATAACCAACTATAAAGGGGATCACACAACCAAGATGTTGGAAATAGGTTACCTGACCCAACCTTGGGAAGAATGATAGATGATCACACCTCAAACCATACTGGGGGGTACCCAAATATATCTAGAACTAAATCGTATAAGGGATCACTCATCCTATGGTCAGGATGAGATACCTCACTATACCCTATTAGGGATGGAAAAAGGTAAGGCACCCACACTAACATAGTTTGAGGTGTCTCAACTAGGTCCATAATGCAACAAATCTAAAGAGAACAAGGGATCTTACATAACTTAGAAGAAGTACACCTAGTATCTACTAAAGAAAATGGCATGTATCACCAATTCTAGTAATGCCAATTTCCTTCTATCTCACAAATAATTTCTTTATATAGATACACTATGTTCTACTAGGATATATGAAATGTAGATATTGGGATAACACTTGATGTGTGAGACATGAAGTGTGAGTCTCTCACATGGTGTGTGATATTTTACTCACTTGTAAACTCAATCCAATGCATATATGGGACTACACATCATGTGTTATTATAGACTTAAAGTTGTGTATATCGGGTTCTTACAAAAACACTAGTATGTTTCATGCATCTCACCCATGTCATTTCTACCTCTGATTCCACGATAATCTTCTCCCAAAATCCAGAATATCAAATCCAATATAATCAGAAAAAATTGATCCACCTCATGATTTTTTTAACCACCATTAATAATACTCTATTTAAAAACTCCATGTAGTCTATTCCATAATAATGATTTTTGGATCCTAATAACCACACATTGAATCAGGTCCTTGTATAAAGATAAATCACAGGTCAAATGAAATTATAATGTTGAATGAATAATGGTGGAAGAAAACCATGGACCAAAAAAGTGAAAAAAAAATATCGTTCATTGTTCATTCACCCATTTTATATGGAAACTGAAGAACAATTTAGTTTTATCAAAACCTTATATAAAAATATAAAATCATAAATTCCCTATTCTAGGAATATAAATAACCAATGAAAATTTAAAAATATTGATATGTGAATTAATTTTTGATGAATTAATTAAATCTCATCTTAGAAAATCATGAATGGGAAATAATCCCACAAAATAGAATAACCTACCTTGAGTTTGGATTGATATTTTCTAAAGAATTAATTTGCACCAATACCATTGATGAGATCACCCATAATCATTATTATCCCCAAAAAACTCCATCTTAATTCATTATTTATCATTGATGTCGATATCAGCTACCAAATTCATTATCCACTTGAACTATCTCTCCATACCTTTATTCTTATAGGTTTATCTGTATTACCCATGGTATTTTTACAAAGAGGTATTAAATAGATAATATATTTGGGTTGTAATATTAAATGGTCCTTAAATTAATAAAATTATTTAATACATTTAGTATCCTCGTGATTGTACTCTAATGAAACACATAATGTGTACTAATATTATGACATGCCTAGGGGGAACCCACATTATAGATTTAATGGTGATCAATTTTTTCACATTTGATACCCTTTTTAGCAGTCATTACATTATTATTTTTAAACCACATGCCTGTAACCAGATAAATTTAATATTTTTAATATATTAACAATGATGATCCATGAGCCCTAGAATTCCATGCTGAATCTGAACCTTACTCTAAATATATTATTTCAAATATTCCCATGTATCAAATAGAATTTTTCAAATCACTAAATTATAACCACCTTCGAGTATTTTTTTCCTAAAAAGTGAACAAATACTTGGACATGTGAGAAAATTGAGATCGTGTTTGGTTGTTTCACTCCCACGAGCTATCTTAGAGGTTCTCATGCTATCTATGAACACAAACCTAGGGAAATCCTCACCCATGATGGATCTTCTCCAACGTATTCATTAAACACCACAATGAACCCCAAATAGGTATCTTCATTCTCCATTTCCATCTTTCCCCATTCGATAATCTGAAACAATTTGTAAACATATCGCCTCTGCTGTGACACAAGGAATACATCTTTCAACCCCTCAAAATATGATGGAAATGAAAAGTGGTATTCCACCTCTCTTACCCTGCACAATATTTGGATATGGCCAATGAATCTTGGTGATATCCTATCACATCATCCAACACTCTACAGTCCTCATTGAGGTGATGCATTTATAATCATATGGACTCCATCATCAAACAAAAATTGCCTTTTTGGTTTGTCTTTATAGGATTATAATGGCTTTCTTCAGTTATAATCTACTATTTGATGATATAAACTTTATGATTCACCACATGCACCAACTCTAGGCCACTATTCACTATTATCCTTGGTCCAACTACCACATAAGTCACCTATGGGGTCTCCCATATGAGGTAGTGAATGATGCCACATTGATGTTGGATTGGTAACTGGTATTAGACACAACTCCACCAATGGAAGATTATCCTCCCAGAAACATGCACAAACTAACATGAAAAGTTGAATCATGTCCTCCAAAAACTTAATTGTTCTCTCTATCCGGTCATATATTAGGGGTTGAAATTTGTTCCTGGCCACAATTGATTCCAAAATAATCTTGTAATCCTCTCACAATCAAGAAGTGAATCAGGTATCATAGTTTAAAATGACCATCGAGGAAGTTACAAGATACCTATCTATATCCTAAATGAATAGGCATCCCATGCTCTCTAATAAACTCTACTCTTGAATAGAAATTAAGTGGATCGATTTGCTAAGTCAGTCTTCGATCACCCAAATATAGTTGTGACCTCTCACTGACCGCGAAAGTCCTGTCATGGAATCCATGAAGATATTTTTCCATTTCTTATTCCATCCAGAAAATTCAGCCAACACCTATTGGTAGGTTAGGAATGAATATATAATCCCAGTAACACTCTACTATATTTGTGGCCCCTTAAAATAATGCCAATGGATCCCAGTACATCCTCACCACTCATGGATGTACAACTAAGGGGAAGCATGAAAATCGATTATTACATCTTTTTGCACCATGTTTGATACCATCATCTATACTTGATTAAGGATGACAAGATCCCCACCATCATAAATTCCATCAAGATCATATCTAATGGAAATATAGTCACACAATATCTCACAATTGATATCCTAAATTTGTTCCCCCTGACACACTGAATAAGAAAATGGTCGACAACCATTGACCAGAGGTATTTTTTACCATCTTCATATTCAAGGGTCAAATATATTGTGTTCAAAAACCTCATCATTTCATATAATAACATTAAACAGAAATCAATACTATGAGAATTTTGGCCATATTCTCCTTCCCAAGATTATATACTATCTCAAATCCATTAACATCTAGGAACTCCAGTCATCATATTTACCTCAGGTTAACATCATTCTATGAAAAGATATACCTAAGACCCTATTTTTTATAAAAGTTCATGAATCACCATGTTATAACATTATGTCACCATGACTTCTGGTTGATAGCTTCCACTACCAAATCTAAGTAATAGGTTACATAATGCTTTCTCGTCAGGTCTTAGTAGCTAATACCTATAAGAATAATTTGATTCATCGGCATCAGAACAAATTCAAACCCATCTCTGGATGAAATATAGAACACCATGTACACAATCCTCTGGTAGTGTCAAAATGTGGGAGCTCATTAACATCTACTAGAGCTCTTGAAAATCTAGTTAACACTTCCTTATGCAAACAAAATGCTACATCATTTGGGTTAAATAATTCAATAGAACCATAATGTTGGAACTCCCATAGAATATACAAAACTATCCTCAAATATCTCACATGATCCTCTACTGATGTTGAGTACACGAGGATTTCATCTATGAATACCATCACCAATAGGTCTAATAAGGGCTGAAAGATCTAGTTTATAAGTCCCACAAACACTACTATTATTTTTTCCACACTGAAAGGCATCTTCATGAGCCCAAATTTTTCAATTACCCAAAATGACAATAAATTTTGTAATCCACCATGATCCCTTTCAACTATTCAAGAGGTCATTTATTCTTAGAAGTGGATACTTCATCCTAATATCCACTTAGTTCATGATAATATAATTCATGTATAACCTCAATATCTCATTCTCTTCTGTGACAAAAGAACTCATACACTGGGGAAAACACACTATATCTGATGAAGCCAATCCTTTATAGACCCTAAAACTACACCTTCATCACTCAAGGATTTATGGGGATCATACAATATACTAGTGTCAATATCAGGGTCATCCAAGAGTGCAGGTCATATAAAAAAATTCACCTTTCAAAGGGGGGGGGGGTAATCCAGACACATCCTTTGGGATGTTGTCCTCATACTAAACCACCATTATAGAAAATGAAATCAAATTGAATCTTCCTCAATAAGGGTTATACTAGGAGACTAAATCGGAATAATAAATATCAACCTCCATACAATCTCATCCTACTCTACCTAAGATTCATTCAAACTGACTATGTTAAAACATAATCCCGAAAACTGGGTTACACTTCATCCCATACTAGTAATATTATTAATTCTAATAAATGGAAGTTATTTAGTCTATATTGAGTAAATAATCTTATGGATTCACCATCACCATAGAGATATCCCACAAGAATTTCTCTCCTCTAAGAGTCATGTCACACTTTCTAAGGATGTGTGTGATCACTAAATCTACCCTTGTAGGAGCCTCAAAACACAAGGGTCAAGATGAAAGGATCCACTATAATTTAAAGGTCTTGAACAAGGTGTATGGTCATGTAAAAGTGTCATGTGATTGTGTACTAAAACTGTAGTGGAATTAGATAAGACACAAGTCATACCTCGAATCAAACCTGGGGCCTTCGGGTCACAGGACTCTACTTATTAATGTTATCCTTCCCCTTTCCCACATTTTCTATATTAATAAGGCTCTATCTAACACCTTAGAATGTCAAAAATATCATCAATCATATAAATTAAAGGAACTCACCCACCACACCATGATACTATACATGGTGGGTGTCACAGACTCACCTTCACATCCTTAATACGATTATAATAGAATACATATTGAGGAGGAAGTGTCCATCTTTTTTACATTCCCAATTCCACATCAAACAACACCGGGAAATATCTTTTCAAATTCCTTATTTCACCTTATAGAAGTCTCAACACCATGACCATCGTCATGAGGGGTCCTACCAAGTTGGAACACTCATGCCATAATCTTTAGAAATTTCATTACTACTTGGGATTCTGGATCACCATGAATCTTGGGTGGCATCATTCCCTCTAACTCACGAAACACACTCATCATAGGTTCATCATCTACCAATAATTTTAGGACCCATTACTATTCATACTTATGGGGAGAATCCAACTAAAATATCAAAAGTGGGTCTGCAAGTTTCAAAATTTGTGGAGGCACCATTCGCTATCCACCAAGAGGAACTGAATCCTTAAAGATCTATATACTAGAGATTCATTACTAGGTAAATCATAATTACAATCATGCCTTGGAATCCTAGCTGGATTTAATCAGGAAGTAATTCAATGATAGTCGAGACACACAATGGTCAAAAGAGTATTTTGTGGAGCTGAGTCAAGAAGGAAATTGAAACCCCAACCCATTCCTATATAATCCATGAACCAAAGATAACCCTATAAAAAGTACCTACCTATTACAAGTTAATAATAAAGTTATCTAAGTCTTGGTAAATGGATATTTTAGACACAAAACCAACACTGGGTTCCTTGGCCTTAGAGTTGAACATAAGACACATCATCATTGTTTCCATTGTTCCCAAACCAAAACCTCAAATCTAGAATATCACCAAAATCTAGTTCTAAACTGACTTCCTATAATACCACTCTATCATAACCCAAACCACCAAGGCCAACCTATCTAGAGTTATGTTGAGAATGAAACACTAATACAACCTTTAATAGGTAAGGGTTAGAAAATAGCACAAACTAGGCATATCATACACATGGGAGGTATTAGAAAAAAGTTACTGTATGAACTCAACATATTCATACACTGATATAGAATTGCAAATATAGACAACTCATAATATAAATTCATGCATAATAATTATCTCGCATTAGATTACATCATGAAGTATGGAAAAATAAAAACGATCCAAATATAAGCCAACAAAAACTAAAAGTGTCTAACCACCGAATAATAGGGTATTACCATCACGATGAAATTTCCAGAGACCATTCATGGTCCATCTAGAACAAAAAATATCTACCTACTCCCAGTCTTTCTAAGACTCTCTCAGAAGGAATTTTTTCTTTATAAGGCATGACATGTATGGGAAAAGTCCATACAGGGGTGAGTATAAACAAACCCAGCAGGACAACCTAAAATCACCAATCAGAAATCATCAAAGAGGTAGTTATCTATATATCACAAATACAAGGGAATAAACAATATATCCCAGATATTCTAAAAAGAAGAATATAAGTCTCAATGTGTGTTCACATCCTTATGACCAACTTGGGATTCTACTAGACGGTCGAATGTAACATTTTTTCAAGAGAACGCGCTCATCTGGTCTCATTATGATGATGTCACTGATTCAATAGGTCACAATCATAATGTCTTTCCATGAATAAGAATCTAAGAACTGAGAAGGATTGTATGATGTACTCTATAAATTAGGATACACCACATATAAAGAAAAAATATTTTGAAACCTAGATATGGGATCATTCCCAGGGCCTAGAGGGGATACCTAACCCTATCTAGGAGAACCCACCAAGAAAAGGATCTCAAACTGAGGATATCAAAAATGGGATACCTGACCCAACCTAAGAAAGAGTGATAAAGGATAACACTTTGGTCCACATTGAGGGATACATGACTTTATCCAAAACTAACCCATTTAGTGGATCACTCATCCTATGTTCATGATGAGATACCTTATTGTATCATCTTCTGGATAAACCATGGGAATAAACCCACAAATACACGGTTTGAGTGAACTCCCACAAGCTTATGATGCAGCCAGTCAAATAATAATAATGGATCTATGCAACCATAGAAGGATTACATGACATATCTACTAGGGTAATTGGTGTATCTCACTTTTTCTAGAACTTGCATTATCCTACCATATGAAACAAAATGTATTTCTCTGAATACACGGTATTATATTATGATACATGACATGTACAGGTCATTCCATCACTCAGCATGTATTGTCTTCCTAAACTTTTGCACTTTATAAAGTACATGGGGTCTTCTTTATCACATATGGAACGTGGGGTCACATAAATTACTAGGTATGTACTATTTTTATATGCTAGGTTGGGTGTATGAGGGTCCCACGGTATGTGGGAACCCCACACGACATTCCGTATTTAAATCTCTATATAATCCCTAGCTACCGCATAAATCACAAAACATAGTGTGCGATCTTCTTATCTTTATGTCCTATAAATTAGGTTCTCATAGGAACACCAGTTTATTTGAAATGTGTCACATATATTGTTTCCTCCTTTGATTTCACTATGATCTTCGATCAAAATAATGGATGTAAAAACTTATATAGTAAAAAACTATTGATCTTACTTAGGATTCCACCAACATCATTGATAATAATATATTTCCAAAAGCCACGTTTTTGACACATACAAATGATCCATAGATCACAAGAACCACACATTAGATCAGGTTTTGTGAAAAAGTCAAATCACCATTCAAATGGAATACAAATGATGAAAAAATAATGGAGTGATAAAACCATGAAACATAAGGGTTATAAAAAGGTTGTCTATTTTTCATTCAACCATCATCGACGGAAACTAGAGAATAAGGTAGCATTATAAAAACATCCAATTAAAAAATTAGATCTCAAATTATATATTCTAGGAAGATAAATAACCAAGTTCAATTAAAAAAACATGATCTACAAATTAATTTATGTTTAATTAATCCACATTAGTCATTGAAAAACAAGAACTTGAAAATAATCCTAAAAAATAATATTCCATACCACCATTTTTTTAATCATTGGTGAAGAATGAATCTACATTGATGTCATTGATGAGATCCACCAAAATCATTATTGTCTCTATATAACGTTTTGTTCAGTCACAGTCATCAATCTTGATATCACCCACCAACACACTCTCTAAAGAATCTCCCTCCCCATCCACTTATTTCCTCTAGTGTGATGTTACTAACCCAAATAAATTTCCCAAAGAGGGATTAAATAGATAATTCCTTAGGGTTATACAATTAAATGGTCGAATGATTAATAAATTAATTTTATCCATTTAATCCACCCATAACTACACACTAAAAAAACACCTAACAAGTATAAATATTATGTCATGCCTTGGGTAAAAACAACATTAATGATTTAATGGAGGTCTCATTATTCTAATCTGAGACACCATTTAGGAGTTATACCATAATTTAAATAAAATGTTTTACATGTCATATAATAAATTTATATTTTTAATATATCAACATTGAGGCTCCACAGTCAATAGAATTCCATGTTCGCATTACACAATACATTGAAAATATTATTTTAAATATTCCCAAATTTTCAAAAAAATGAGTCACTATAGAAACACACTTTTCTCATTCATGATTGACCAACAAATCATCATTCCACTTTCATTTATAAGGATTTTTAACATCACCCAAACTCAGGATACATTGACATCGATTCACATAGAAATATTGACAATAATTAAAACACTCATATTTAATAATCACTTGGGAACTTTAATCTCTCCCATTTTATTTTTTATAAATGCCACTCAACTTTATGAAAAAATTTTATTCTCCACCTTAGTGATAATAAATAAAAAAGTCACACAATAAGTGTAGGTATTAATCATCCTAAATAATCCTCTATCAACTTTATCACTGCCTTTTTTAAAAGTTTCAACCAGATCAAATTACTTATAGAAGGTTTGCATCATGGTTTTAATTATAGGTGATCCATCACTTTAAAAATTACATATATACATGGGAAGACTATGTGTATAAAACAAGAGTGATTAAAATAGACAACAAGGATGTCTATAAACTATTCCTCATGTGGTACCAACTCATATTTCTCATTTTAGGGTCCATCATAATTTTTATTTATGTCATGTGTAGTCCCCATATTCACATAATAAAACATATAATTCTCATAATTCTCTCATAAGATCCCCCTCATGGGATATACTCCAATAATATCTTCATCATGATAGTCAAGTCATGCCATGATATACCCTTATATTTTTTATAAAACTATTAGTGAGATCATTGGATCCCCTTAAATTTATCCCCTTTAATTACCTACTTGTTACTAAAAATAAAAAAAAATCATAATTAGAAGGGGTTACTTACTATTTAATGAGAAAATAAATGTTTAATTTTTCCACTCAAACAAGAAATATAGTTCTTCAAAATCTAGTATAATGAGTACATTACGTGAATACTCTCATAAATTTACTATCATGAGTCCTATTATGATGTATAGTCATCTTCATATTATCAATTATCATATTTTGTGGGAAATTTTTTTATCATGATCTATAAAAGGGAATTCTTCTTTAAAATCTTGATTATTATTATTTTCATTTTCAGCTTTGGATGGTAGTATTTTCATGCCACTCTTTGAGTCATGTCCATATTAATCACACCTATACAAAGAATATATTAAATTCCTTGGTTATCATTTTATTATAAACTATATTAATTTTTTGAACTTTAATACATATCCATATAAAAATCAATTTCTTGTTATTTATTCAACTTCACATTTTATGAAGAACTACCTAGAATGAAATGTTTAGGTCTCCTCTCTTTTTTATGACTTTAAAAAACTCCAGTATCCTAAAAATTCTTTCATGGGAGTTTTTTCATGAAATTTTCATCACATTGACCTTATTGAACAATTATTCTATAGAATTACTCAAATAATTCAAATTTATTCTAGGTAGAGAGATTGAAAAACGTTTTACCTTCAAACTTCTTTATCATATGATAATTTCTCTTTCTTAAAGAGCTACTCTATTTCTTTATAGAATTACCCCACCTTCACGTTGGCCAATTCCTTTGAAATTTCCTGTTATTATAGAATATATAGTCCTTGAGATAAAAAAATCCAAAATAATCTTAATATCCACAAAAATTTGGTCTTTTGACATTTTCATTAATCTTCTACTAATATATTCGTACTACCTAGGCCCAATCCTTCTTTCTCTTTTCATCAGTATTTTGAGAGAATCTATTATTAAAACATCCCCAAATATATTTGATATATGAATAATGTTTTTGTAAAAGTATTCATCCCAAAATCTTCCATATTTAGTATTTTAATATTTACTGCATGATATAATACATTTATCATCACTAGAATGATCAAAAATAACATTTAATTTCTTATTTGGGTTGGATTGCACATAAATTTAGGATGATTCTTTCAAAACAACCATGACATTATTATGGTATTATATTATCATTTTAAATGTTTTTTAACTTTAATACACCTGAACTATTTCTCATTAAGTTATTATTCTTCCTTACTAAGATTGACATTAAGATTATTTAGTATCTAATAATGTTGTACAATTCTTACCTTAAATTTATTGATATTCTCTGAGAGATCATTTTCCTAAAACATCCTATGATACTTTCTTTTTCTCATGTATCATGGTTATTTTATTTAGTTTAGTGTTTTTATCAATACATTATATAAGAATATATCTTAGTAATTATTCATTTTATATCTCTTCTGCACCCATACAACTATAAGAGGAGACTTAAATCCCTGTTATTTTGATAAGCACCACCATTTTTTGATTTACTCCCTCCTGAATAGCCTTATTACCCATCTCTTATCATTTTATTTAATCTATATTTTATTTAATTTCTCATATTACTTCTAGTTTCATGCTTTATATTTTTTTCTAGAGTTTATTTTAAATAATTCTTTAATACCTGAGCCTTCTTCACATTTTCCGTTTGACTCACAATCTTCACTCCTATTATTTTGAAAATTTTCAACATTGTGTCCCATATTTATACATCTATAAGAACATAGTGTAATTTTTTCATTATTATTCGTTTACCCCAGTTAAGATAATTAATATAAGATAAATAGACATATTATAATCTTCATCCTATTCTTAATCATTAAAATATTTTGAACCTTCATTTTTATATTCTCTAAAATGGGTTTTCTCATGTACTTTAATTTAATTTCTAAATTTTTATTCTTTTTGAACATTGGGGATTTTCTTGTCTCAACATTTAGAAATATGCTATGCAGTTCATTAAGAGATAGCTCTCTAATATCTTCATGGGTATATATTTTCTAATCAAACCTTTTGGGAAAATTACTCATCAACACCTTTTCAATTATTCACCCATAAAAATTATCACATATACCATGATATGAATCACTATATAATAATAACTATTAATGTAGTCATCTAATTTCTCAGAATCATCTTTTAAAGTATCTTCAAACATAGTTCTGAAGATATTGAGCCATGTTTTTTTATTTTAACATTCCCTTTATACTTATTTTCATTATTGTATCACATATCCTAGGAAATCTTGAGTCTCATAACAATATTTCATACCATATCATTAATGGATGACTGGATGGAATTTCTTACTTTCCTATCTACATAAAGATTTTTTTTATCACTAAATGTCATGTGATCATCTCTTCTAAGTGGGGTAAATCCCACTATAACAAATTATTAACTCCTAGGCCTTATAATAGGATATGTAGGAGAATCACATTCATTAACAATTGAAAATTATTTCAATCAATGATTTAAACACCTATATTATTGACTAAGATCAAATTTTAAATCGTCAACATTAGTTAATGTTAGATATTTGATAAAGAACATGGATTTCTTTTAAATCACTTGAACATATTAGGTTATATTATATTACTTAAAGGGGGGTGAGTTAGTTATAATTATTCTTTGATATATTTCCTTTAAAATCATCGTCAGTGACTGGTTGAAATCCATTCCTCTCTTCCAATATTATTTTTCTCATACCCATATGCAAGTAGAAGAAATAATATTAAAGTGAATGAATATTCTTGCAATGTTTGTCCCCTTTTTAGAAATCCTACTCCTTTTTGATATGTTATTCACCCTGATCATAGATTCATCACTATAAATTAAAGTGGTTTCCAATGGGTCGGAACAAACCTGGACATATATTTCATTTTACACTCACATAGAATCCCACTGTGCCCTCTAGAATCACATAATATTTTCACCTTTTTATTGATTAATACTACAACACACAGTCTTTAGTCCAAGTGACTAATATGATTTTATTTATACTAAAACTACCAGTTTATCATAGGTCTTCTATAACAATTTGAGCATGTATTTATCACTAGTTGTTTTCTTCAGTAGTGAGAGTTGACTTTGTTCCACTTCAACTCTACATGGCCTACTCTATTTAAGGATCATTGGTCTAGGTAAAAAACTCATCTTGATCTTAAAAAATATCTCTAAGAGTCTCAATATAAGTGACCATAAATAGTAGTAATAAGTTGTCTCATATCAATCACCCTCTATGGTGGGAGGATATCATAGGGATTTTTATTTTTCTTCTTTATCTTTCATGGATAAATTCCAATACAAGTAGTTAGATTATCCTTTTGAAACACAAGTGTTTTGTTCATCAATGTGACGACCCACCTTCACCAAGAGGAGGGAAGGGAAAGAAGACTGTCATACCCTTCCTTCTACACGTTGAAGGAGAGTTAATGACCCCCCCATGACCTGCCTTTAATAGGTCCCTGAGTGGCGACTAGCACCAAGGGTATAAAATCACACACTAAATGGAATGAATTACCCTTTTTCTTTTAATAGGATCAGAAGATAAGTTAGTAAATCTCACAACACCAAAACTTAAAGTGAAAGTATGGATTAAAGTAAACTATTCCCATATGCATGTTCAAAGGTAAAGATACAAGCCACAAAACTCCAAAAGTAAAAAGATACCAAGAAAATGAAATCAACAACAGCAACTGCCCCAAAGGTCTGAGCTAGTACGGTCCCGCACGATCCCGCATGTCCTCCTGGAAACTTGAAAGCAGTTTTATGTACGTTGGGTGAGCATACCAGTATACTCAGTAGGGAAAACCAAAGACTCTCGTGCACAATTGAGGAGACATTCTAATGTCTTGTGGAAAAAGAGATAACTAAACACCCAACAAGGAAAAGCTATCCACCCAAACCTCAGCAAGGCACACTCCCCAAATAACGCAAGGCAAGTAAAGTAAAGTAAAAAAAAATTGCACATCGATATTAGGGTACCTCGTGTCACTTTCCCACTGGTTATTAAAGACATACTATGCATTGAACCAATCCCTCCATTATCACCACAGTCCCACTGCCAAACCCCACCCGCACACACCTGGGCCATAACCTCACCGCAGTCCCACTTCCAAACCCTGCCCCCACACACCTAGGCCAGAACAACTATCCTTCCTGTAGACACCTGCGCCACAACCACCACGTGTAACCATACTTGCAAACACCTGGGTCAGAACAACAATTGCCACGCCCAAAGATACCTGGGCCTCATCCCGAAGACACTTGGGAAACAACCTGCCAGCAAACACCTAGACCAACCACCACAACTACCCCGCCTGAAAATTCTTGGCCTAATAATGGACTTTAGGCCATCACAGCCTTCCCGAAGAGTCTTGGGCTATTTCAGAAAGGGATCAGAAAAGGAGTTAATAACTAGCTACTCATAGGAGTGTTGGGAAAAAGACACTCCCCCATGAAATGGGGGTGTTCAGCACTAAAGTGCCCTACTTGGGTGGGGCACGAATAAGAAACATAAAAGCTACAGATATATGTTTAGGTAACAAACACTCATCCCAACTTAGGGGTTCCAAAACCTAAGCACAAACACCCTCATTACTACTCATTCATGAAAGAACAGCACGACACTCACGACCAAGCCACAACTCATTCCCAAAACTAATTCCCATTTAATATGTTCCTATTTTCATATTCAAGTAACCCAATTTAGGTGAATTCTACACTATTGGGAAATTAACAGGCAAAACCGCAAGCTAGAGAGAGAAGACAGTCAAACAACAACTTAAACATTCACACCTGGTTCTATTGTAAATTCACAACAAAAAATGGATAAGTGAGCTCCCTCAAAGTACTAGAAACAAAGAAAACCCCGAGATACAGCCCCATGTCCTCAAAATCTAGGAGCCAACAGTTTCTCAACAATAGAGGATTCCACCCCAATTCGTGATATAATTAGAGTAACCACAACCTCAAATTCACAACCGGTGAAAGTATAACAACAGGGGATCCCATCCCAACCCATACCAACCAAGGAAACGTCCCGTTAAAGAAAAAACCAACCGCTACCACCAAAACAAGGTAGTACCATGTAGGTATTTTCATATTTAAAATATTTAACACTCCATTGTTTCAATTCCACTGTGCTTTAACCGGGGTTATCACAGAAAAGGGTTGATCCTGGTGCTTTCAATTTATTTAACCATGTATACATAATTAACAAATTCCATATTGTGGTTATTTAAACATCCTGGAGAACCTTGGTTCATTAGTGCACAGAGAAAGACCACCAGCGACCATGATTTTCAGTGAGCATAGGCTCATACAATTCACAACACATATCAACATAAAAGAGTACAGCAGAACATCGATCACTCTCCCCTTTCATTCTTTAAATGACTGTTCATTATCTTCATTAGGTTTGGTTTCATCAATTTCCACAGAGACAAAAGCATGCCCACCCCACATGATACACAGAAAGGTGATATGAAGGAGAAAATCCCTACTTGATTGATCAAAGATCGGTGTTATTATCCACACGACAAAAACAGGGGATGCACGACATGTAGGGGAGGGGTGTCGGGAGCTCCAAACTTACTAAGAAGAATGGAATCCATCCAAGAAGAAAAATAAGGAAGAAGAAATTCATGTGTGATATATAGATAAGATCTCGTTGTAATGAGACATGAGAATTGAGCGGCTTTAAATTCG
Source organism: Viscum album (assembly GCA_963277665.1). Lineage (NCBI taxonomy): Eukaryota > Viridiplantae > Streptophyta > Magnoliopsida > Santalales > Viscaceae > Viscum > Viscum album. Next base: position 2,051,610,081 of record OY728125.1, read on the forward strand.
GATCGTGGTTCCCCACGCGGTTGGGTGGTTACACACGACTGAATTAATTGTTATTTAATAGAGAGGTTTCTTGGGATTTTTAGATATTAATTATGGGCTAAAAACGGCCTCGAGATGCCTTAGAAGGTTAAAAGGCCTAAAAGAGGAATTACAGGAAAAACTTTAGAAGGAAAACCTAAAAAAGGCTGGGTAACACTGATCGGTCGCACCGATCAGTCGGTCGCGTCGATCGGTCGCACCGATAGGTCACGCTGATCGGTCACGCCGAACGATTTGCGAACCTTTAGGATCCTAGAATTTGGTAAAGGGATGGATCATGAGGGTATGGTCCATTACAATCAAGATTGTGGTATTAGATTCTCAAATATAACAACATATTTCTATTATTTTCCTTATTTTATATTCCCATTATCCTCTGAATAATGTTGCATTAATTTGAATAAAGAAACACCTTAATTCTTTGTGGTAGGAAGTATTTTCTTTCAAACTGGTAGATATTTCAAGTTAAAATTATAATAAATATCTCATTTAAATCCTTGTCAATATATTCATTTAAACATACACAAATCATGGAAAATTTAATTATTTAACCACTTCACAGAATCTATTGATTTTACTTCATTCCATGTAGTTCTGCATGTTCACATTCATAATTCTTCATGGTGTGTAACTTCCTTCGCATAGTATAGATAGCTCTCAAACTCCAGATCGCATATCATTTAGTTCATTAATCTCAATAAAATTAAATAACAATCCAATTTTATTGTGATTTATATTTATTATAAGAACATTTCAAAACTCATCTTTTTTCTTTTCTCAGAATAATTTATTCTAAAAATCTCCTCAAAAAACCCAAAGTACCTCACTCATAAATGGTTAGGGTACTAGTGTTATAAATTCATATTCCAATATTTCAATGTATGTTATCACCCTTATGGATTTACCAGTTACTCAACCAAAGAGGCTAGATTCTATTATAAACTCTTAATATACCCTTCAAAAGTTTTCAATCACTCTACCAAAGTAGCCAAATAGTCTTATGGAGTCAACCCTTACTCTTTTATGGTATTTATTAAGAAAATTTAAATTACATCTATAAATACTTGAATTATTCCGATAAATTTAGATATTATTCAATGAAACTCTATGCCTACTTAATCACTTAAAATGTAATCAAGACATCATCCTAAAAAAATTTATATATGATTACACTTTCATTGAATCTCAGTATCCTTTGGATGGTTTTATTATACTTCAAACAATATTTTTCACTCATTTAAATTACATATTTTAAAAAAAAAATCCCATTACCATCCCCCTAATCTCACTTGAACCAAAATTTTGGTTGTTCTTCATTCTTCAACAGTATTTTTCAGAAGTTCCCATGAAGATGAATTATCCAATCATTTGATTTGAGTGATGATTTTATATAACCTATCTTGATAGTTATTCTTAGACATCAAAAACTATTTCCTTTTATTTTTATTCATAAAAAGAAACTCCCTTTTCTTATTTATGCATGATCAATATCCCATTAATCTGCCTCCAATTATTGGTCTCTTCAACATCACCAAAATTTAGCATGTATTGACTTTAGTTCTCATATAAACATTAATAACAATTAAAACACCCATTTTAACAATCACTCTGGCTATTCATTAATGAATTTTTTGATTAGATACATGGGGTTCCATACATATCAAAGGTTGATATTTGATACAAATTTCATCAACTTAAGTTGAATAAATATTATATTCCAAAGGATTCCTTCCATAGAAGATATGTTAACATTGACTTTATAGTGATACCTCAAAAATACTTCATAAATCTTCATGTACCAGATGAATATATCAGTTAAGTATTACATTAATAAATTTATGGTGTTAATTATAGATAATGCTCTTATATGTTAAAAACTTAAGGAAGAACGTGATAAAAATTTGAGTACTATATTAAATACATTGTGAAATGAAAATTTGTATGTAACATAAAATAAATTTGAATTATGGATTGATAAAGTATCATTATATGGGATTTTATCATAATAAATATGATCACAATGATCTTTTAAAGACAAAAGAAATTTGGGAATTTTCTAGGACTATATATATAATAGAAATATGTAGTTCTGTCATATTAACTAGGTATAATCAACAGTTTTTGAATTTCTTCTTAGGATTTTCAAACCCATAAACCATGTTAACATGGATTAAAATAAAATATTATAGATAGATAAATGCCAAGAGAGATTAAATTAGTTGATGAAGATAATAATCACTAAACATATACTAACACTACGCTCAAGGGGGGAAGGATTTATGATAAAAAAAATTTCAAGGAAAGTATTGGGTCATGTACTTAGGTAAAATGATATTATGAAAACATTTTTTTCAAGATAGTTAAAGGTGTGTGAAAGAAATTATGCAACAATTAATATAGATATAGCTACAGTAATCAACACATTAAACATTTAGAGGAATTATATCTATACAGAAAAGTGTCACTTCTATACTGATTATAAGATTATAAATTTCATATTCACCTATAATGAGCTCAAAATACACCAAAGAAAATGTTATAGATGATCAAAGACTACGATAGATCAATCCCTTACCATCTTGAAAACATGAATATGGTGGAATATTGTTAAAATATTCTTCCAACTTTCCCATAAAAAGGAATAAAATAAATTTAATCATCTTTGAAATAAAATAGATATACATGAGTAGTTGGGGTTTGGATTAGTGGTATGAACCCCTTAATTCTACATAAAAAATGTGGGTTCAAAACCAATTGGGAGTAGGTACTATAGTTATGCTTTAGCGTACTGTAGCAGCAGTGGAACTATAGCTGTGGCAGGTCACTGTAGTGGCAGCAGGGTATTGTAGCAGCGATGGGAATTATGCAATACTATAGCAGTGCGGGTACTGTAGCAGTATTATTAATAGAATGGGCCATAGGCCAAAAAAATGGGCCTACGGGCCATGTAATGGGCTAAATGTCCACTCAGCCATCGGGCTATGTAATGGGTCTCCCTCTACACCATTAAAGAGGTCCTTGCTTAGCTTTAATAATAAATGAAGCTTTGACCCCAACCTTTTAAAATAACAATAGATATACATGAAGATCACAAAAAAAGGAATGATATTCAACATTGATAAAGTAATATCCCAAACATATATCTTCGAAAACTTTAATGAATCTAAAAGTTATGATGCGTAGAGAGAAAATAATGTGTAATAAATAAGGAAGTGGAAATTATTAGTGTTAAACATTGATTAAAATTTATCTATAACATTTGATATATTATTATATTGGTTATTATAACCATAGATAAAGAAGGATATATTAGAATATGCCAATATACTAACATTCTATACCCACCTGGTAAGCCTAGTGATATAAAGAGATCACTAAGAGAAATTATTGTTGGACAATATGAATTGGTGATTTGTAAATATACATCAAAGTTATTGGTATGAAAAAAAATTAAGTTATAATACAAAATGTCCAATGTAATGAGGCAACCATTACCCATACAAGCATGGAAATAGAATAAATTACCCATTTAATTTTTCATGGGTCATTTTAACATATCAAAATGGGATAGTTCCATATGGTTTGTAGTACATTGTCTTTTAAATATTTCTCAACTCACCTCTATTCAATAATAATTATCATTCAATTAATATGCAAGGATACACACCAGATAAGTGATGAGACTACATAGAAAACCATTATACATTGTATCTAATTGATATTTATGGTACACAAAAAAAGTTATAAAATATTATTCAACATTCCATTAACACAATGTTAATAAATAATATGGAATATCACCTGTAGACTAATATTTAGTCAGGAATGCACACTCGAACTCTATAAGAAATTATTAGAGATTATTATATGGAAATAAAAGGAGTTTGGTATCATCATATTAATCTATTAAAGTTATTGTGAAAGAATTTATTCCACATAATTATTTATATGGATCTATATGAATCCATAAATGGTAATAAATTTATAAAAATAACATGATAGGATGAGGTTTCAGAAATATATCTACCAGGAAAAGAAATAGTTAAAATTATTACAAAGAGTGACCAATCAGTCTAGTATCACATTAGAGCATCACAAAGTTGACATTAGATTTATTATAACAATAAAAAATGATACCTAGATTTTGATGTTAGATATAAAGGGTTATTTCATATATCTCCATAGAATAGAGACATGATATTTGGAAATAAAGGGAAGATAAGTCCTAGATAAATTTCCCCCATTTTGGTTTTTGATAACATTATATATATATATATATATATATATATATATATTTATCTTTAAATACAACCAAACTTTTCTTAAATACATTAGGTGTTCCACATATCCCTCATTAGAAAGTATATACAATATTCAACACACATACCAAATCGAAAAGTGGTATATATAGAGAATTATATCTCTTGGGAGGAGCCTCCAGTAAAGATAATGAATCATGGAGACAAATTCATATGAAATAAGACAACTTATTTTTTCAAATTTCTTCATAGAAACCATAAGTATGAAGTGGAAAGAATGGAACTAATGTATTTAGTGAAACAAAGGTACCCTAATCTATTTTCATCATTGTATATGAATATACATTTAGAGGATATAATTTCTAATTGGTGGAAAAATTTAAGGACCCAAACCCTTCTATATTAAATTTTCCTTATAAATATATACATGTGTTATATTTATAAATGAGTTATAAAATAAAACACATGTACCCCCACAAAAAAATGAACATTAATTTATTTATTTTATACAAAAAATTACATATAAAGGGTCAATACACTTAATAAAATTAAAAATAGTAAACTTAGAAAATACAATCCAGAAAATAAAAAGAACTAGAATTTGAAATTTTGTTGGTTCATGGTCTCTTAGAACTATCATAGAATAAAACACCACAATAGAAAATAAAAGAAACTATTGAAAGTAAAATTCGAATTTTCTAAATGAAGAATAAAGAAAATTAAAAAATAATGAATTTTGAAAAGAAGTGGTACTTTTAGGATGTGTGGAATTCTTAAAAACTGTAAAAATTAAAATTATAATATTAACTCGGTTGATATAATAGTAACTTGACCATTGGAATGGAAACTTTTTCAATGGAATAATAAAATGACCATTAAATTAAATAACATTCTAAATAATGTTTATTATCAATTCAATAAGTAAATATAACTATAAAAATACCATAATATAATAACTCAATCTAGGAAAATGGTTATATTTTATAAATTTTTAGAAAAATATATTCGGTATTGTTTAAAAAATGGTAATTTTTTATATAATAATTATATCTTAAAATTTCCCAATTCAGAAGCGATTTTTTGAAAATTTTTTGTCATATTTGAAATAATCAGGTTTAATTTAAGTAGGATTATGTTTTTATAATTTAATAAATAGTAAAATACAATATTAAATAGTTAAATATGGTAAAATGTTGTATTTTTCATTATCTGTTAAAGGAATGATTAAATACATCATAGATGATTTTAAAAACCATTTACTCAGCCATGCATGGATAAATTTCTATACATAGTCAAAAAATAATTGATATTCCTAATATTGAGTAAAAATAATGAATTAATTAATATTTTCTTCAAAAAAAACCATCACAATCAACTATAATACACCACTCTTCCACCCAATATTTATCACTTAAAAAACACACTTACAAAATTTAAACCAAAATCCCTCCTTAGATATCCTAGAAATTATTTTGAATCCCTTGTTGCAACACCTGATATTTTATATATATTTTTCTCATTTTTTGGAATTATGATTACATATATTTTACATTTTCTTTTTTATGAAATAAACTTATATAATAATGTCCATAATAAAGAAATAAATAAGATAAGATAAAAATATAATCACTTTATAGTAAAATTTAAATAAAAAATTACACAATAGATATATTTATTTGGAATAAGATAAGAAATTAATAAAAGTAAATTTCATGACTAAGTGATGTAAATATCATGATTCTCCATAAAAACAAATGAATTTATTAGAATATGAATAAAAATTTCATTATATTCATAGAATAAAGAAATTAAAACTATTTTTTAAATTCAAAAGGTAATAGTAAAGAAATAATACATGGAAACAAACATTTTTAATAATTTATTTTTTAAAATAATTCCATAACAATATACTACATTAATAACTTTGAAGGGTCTCCTGAGGTTTAGTGTCATGTAAACTTGGTAAATAATACATGAAGTACAAAAGAAAAACAAACAAACAAAATTTATTTAATCATCTTAAAAAAACTTATTATTATTCCATCAAAGGTTATCTCACTGTAAGTGATTTCTTAGGGACACACATCAATAAATAATGGGGAGAATATAGCCTAATAAGGAAAAAAATTTAAGGAACTATAACTCGGGAGATCATTATTGATAATAAAGAAGGAAAAAAATGATAGAAATTTTATATGTATATGATATGTAACATTTAACTATTTCTATAGAAAAAAATATTCATTTATATGTATATCACTAGGTTCATCACCAAGGTATTGTAAATAATATTACCAAGTTTATTCACCAAGGCATCATAAATATATCTTCTCTATATATTAATTATTTACCCCGTTTATTAGAGTGATATTAGGGTGAACCCTTAGTATTTCTTAAATTATATCTTCCATATATATTATAATAAATCATTTCATCAATAACCCATATAGGATAAAGGGCATGCTTCTTATAAAATCATTAGTCAAATAAGTTTTAAAAAACATGAACTTTTCATTTTTTTTTGTACCATGAGAAAGGAATATGTGTTTCATATTTAGTAATCCTAAATTAGTTAAGTATATTTTCATATATGATAATATCCTTGATTAAAAATATACTTGGGTATTCATAACATAAAAAGGAGACACATGGAAAAGAAAATAATGATTTCTTCATCATAATGAGTATACAATATAGTTTATGGAATGAGAGTAAAGAAGGATAATGGAAGTCCCTTATTAATAGAACAACATTTTGACCATAATGGAATGATAATATGTGCATGGGGACATAATAAAATGAAAATTAGAAGCCTAAATATAAAGGAGGTAATTGAATAAAAAAGGAGAGGAAAATAATCTCTTACCTTGTGAGATAGCCTCTTATAGCTTTACAGGAGTTCATGGGAACCATATAACTCCTTGGAAAGGATATAGAGTGGTAAAATGACGAGAAATTAAAACTTAATGTCTTGGGAGTGAATTAAATTGTGTGAATAGGTGGTTATTTCTAGAAATGTGGGGAGAATGTTATATTATTCTTCAAATATAGCCATTAGAATTCTCGGTTTTGGAAAAAAAGTTTCCATAGTCCACAGATGGTTTTCGCTCATGGTTTATGAAAAAAGGTGGTTTATACCATATTTATTTTTGGGAACTAAATATAATATTTTTATCATAATTTTAGTATGGATAAGTAATTTCTCATCAAAATAATGTTTTTAAAACCTAATTTTCATTTCAAACTTTGTAAATTTATTTATATAATTGGAAATTCATATTAATTTATCGAAATATATTATATTAACAAAATAAATTATTATTGGTTATGGATTACGTTTTATTAATTATCACAAAATTATTATATATTTTTGAATTCATAAACTACATCGAAACGCAAAACTTTATTTTCAACTATTTAAAAAAATAATATAATTTGGAGAATTCTCAAAATTTCACTAGAAAAAAATTTCAAATTTATGATTTCAGAAATGAAATCAATTTTATAAAAATAATATTCTAAATATCATAAATTTAATTTCTAAATAAAAACACATCTTTATTGAAAAAATACCTATTTTTAAGAAATATTTAACATTCCCGTAACATAGGAATTCATGATATTATGTTATTATTTATATATAATTTTTTTTATAATAATTATTTATGAAATTAAATTACAATTCGAAATTTTAAATTTCTTAAAAATATTCATTTTAGTTACTTATATATATTATAAAAATACTGTTATATTTTCTTAGTGACATATATTAATTTTATCAAATTTAATTCTTTTATTTCATTTTATTATGATTTAATTCTTTTATATATTTATTTAAAAGTTTCTTTAAATACTGATTTAATATTCCATCAGTCTAATTTCGATTCTAATGGTCAGGTTAATATTAATAATGATCAAAAGACTATTCTAATAGTCATATTACAACTACAAAAATTATATTATTATTCTATTGGTCATATTACATCATATAAATATCTCATAAATCCCTAATTCATCATTCACATTAGTTACTATTAAACTCATATGTTTCATATTTTTAAAATTTCAATTGTATTAATGATTTATTATCTCTCATTTACAGTTTTTTTCATGTCTAGAATATTTCTAGGGGACCAAAATGTTCCATGTTTTCCAATTTTTGTAGTTTTATTTTTATTTATTTTTTACCCATTATAATATTTTCTTTTATTATGATTATATCAATTATATAAATTCAATGTTCTCAATTAGGTAAATAAATCATTATGTGTTGCATATGTTTTACAATATACTATGTTACTAAAAATGGCACACTTTTTAATATTCTGAAAAAAAATCCATTTATAGAATTCTATGTTGTTATTTTATCCCCCATAAATAAATTCCTCCATAAAAAAGTATCATTCCTAAAAATAATATGGGGTATTTTTCCTTAATTTATTCATCCAACTCCAAAGTTTCTTCTTCGGAATTTTTATTTCTCTACAATACATTCACTAGTCAGGTTATCTTACTTCTCAACACTTGTTCCATTTCATCAAGAATCTGAATCATTTTTTCTTCATATGAAAGTCTATGGTTCAATTACACACCATTTATGTCATGAATATTTGGTAGGTTTGACATAAAAATTCATAATAGATACATGAGGAATACATCATTGACATTTGAGATATCTGGTGGTAGTGATAACTGATTAGAAACTACTCCAACACCCTCTAGAATATCGAATGTTATCATGTACTATAATGTTTTTCCCCTTATATACAAATCTCATGACCCATTTCTATTATAATATTTTTTTAGAATACATGATCTATAACACAAAATTATAAGTCCTTCCTTTAATTGTCATCATAACTATTGTGTAGATCTCTGCAACCTTGATATGTTTCTGGATTACAAGTATCCACGTCGTAGTTTCCTTCACAAATATTAGTCTCAAAAATTTTCTTTCTATAAATTTATCTCATCATGTTGGATTTATACCCCTTTTACCATATATTACTTCATAAGGATCCATTTGAATACCCAATTAAAAAATTATTTTATAGTAGAATTCAATAATTTTAAAATGTTTCTCTAAACTCCCTTGAAAATCAAGTAAGCTAGCATGTAACATGTCTTCCATTGTTTGAAAATTCCTATCATAATTCCCATCGATTTGTGGATAATATATTTTTAAGGTTTATTTCTGTATTCAAATCCTTTTATGGATCATTCAAAACATAAAACTAATTTTTTGATTATGTTTTGAAACAATTAATAATGGTGACCCAAGAAGTCTGAACACTACAAGAATATACAAATGAGAATGGAACCGCCTAGAGAAATCCTCTCATATTGTGATAAAATAGGTACATATTATTAATTTATCAATGATTAGCCATAGGGAATTATACCCATTGGATTTTTATTACGTAAAGTAACAAAGTCCCTAGTGATGTTATACCACTTCCATTCTAGTATAGGTAGTGGTTACAGACCTCCTTTAGGTTGTTATTGTTCCACATTCAGTTACTAGAAACCCAAACATCATTTATTATAATTAAAAATACCCTTTTCATGTAATCCCACCAATAATGATCTGTTAGATCTCTATATATTGGGGTGCATCTAGGATCTATATATTATATAGGGTTGTGAGATTAATTAATCACTCCTTCCATTAACATTGTAGAATATTTGATACATATCCTTATACCAAACCATAGTATTCTCTCTTGAATAACATTGAACTGAAGAGAACTATCATTTTCACAACTTCTACTTTCTTTTTTAATTTAGGATTGTCTCTTGGTTTTTTCTTGATCTTCTCTAGTAATGATTATTGGGGAATCATTTGGAATAATATTGATAACATCCCTTATCTTATGACTTCAATGTCCATATTTACAAAGTCTGTGATCAATGTATTTCATTCAACCCTCATCATTATAAGAACTAGAGTCTTTCCTACTCAACATGTTAGAAACTTTTTTCCATTTCAGGGTGATGATGAACTGAAAAATCCTATTATTTAAAGATATCCAATCATCTCCTTCATTTCATATTTAGTTCCTTTTTTGTGAACATATACTTCAAACTCTGGTGGCTAGGGTATATATCACACTTCTACCAATAAAGATAATATATTCATATCATTAATTAAAACATTACTATAGCTAAATCTAAATCATGGGTATAATATTTCTATTCATGATGCTTTAACAATCTATGTGAATAGGTAACCAACAATTTATTTTTTTCAAGAGAATGAATCAGGTCCATTCTCAAATACATCACTATAAATAAAAAAATATTTATTTTTAGAGGATAAAGTTGAAAAAGGTACACTGACCAATCTATTTTTTTTTTGAAGTTTTCTTCACATTCCACTCTCTAAATAAAGTTAAAAGCATTTCAAGTTAACATTGTTTGGGTTTTAGAGTTCCATGAATTTTTTTCAAATACATTATATAGTACCCTACTAGACCAAAGACGGTACAAATCTCCGTCACTATTATTGGATGATGAAACTCTTCTATGAGCTTTTTCTCTGATGGATCCACTAATATTACTTTACTATACATAATATTCCATAATAATGTCACTTTTTTAACTATTAATTACATTTAATACATTTATAAAAAAGTATATAGGTCATGAATAGTCTAAATGGGGACCATTTCATGACTCCCCAAGCCAGCCATCAATAGTCTAGGGGTTGGAGACTACCACCAAGTAGGCATATCACTAACATTGGTGGCATTATCCTAAGTACCTATACTCATGAATTCATCTCTAATCATGTAAAATACTGAAATGTAAAATAAAAACTAAACAAACATGCATACATACTTCTAAATCCCACAACCAGAGTATGGAAAGAATTAATGAGAAGTAAAAAGGACCAAATACAATCCAACTTCTGAAATAATGAAAAATATGTCCATCATAAAAGTAATAATTGGGAATGCGGTCAGGATCCTACTAGAACAGACCATGGTTTGTATGAATCACTATGAACTACCTTGTCCTAGTACCTTGGGAACTCTATCAAAAGGTCGGTCATCTGTGCAATACATGACAGATGTAGGAAAAGACTGTGTAGTGGTGTGTATAACAATACCCATTAGGACACTCCAAAAACCAAAAATCGTATAAAAAATTGAAGTCATAACTACATAGGTATATTTCAATAGTATATATAACAAGAATATCCATATATATTCAACAAATATACATAGTCTAAATTTAAAGTCACAACCATAATTTTATTCTTGGATTCTTGTTCAAAGGTTCCACAAAGCACTCATCTATGAGAACACACTCCATAAGTCTATTAGCACTGATGAAGTCTGTCCAAGAGGTAGCGCTTATTGGGTATTTTTATTAGATGTATACTCTTGAAGTCTAAAGATAAATGATACATAGATGAGGATCACACCCAAGGACAAGGGGTATACCAACAACTCAATCTGGATTATCCTTCTTAGTAGTGGGTTTGTTCTTGTACAATGTTGTTCATGATGATACCAAGAACTCCGCCTATGGAAAGAAGATGATAGAGGATATCCCTACATGCCTCATGGAAGGATTCCAACAACTATATCAAAAAAATCCTACATAAGGGATCATTTTCTACTTCATAGAAGATGATTTTGTACTAAATCGTTGGGAAAAAGAATATATAGAGGTAACCCTAATAAAAATTGTCTAAGATAAAGAGGAAAAGGGCATCAACCCTTCTTTTAAAGATTACATGATGTTTTCTATGAGTACACACTGTTTCCCCTTGGCCTCGAGTCCTTTCTATGTAAGACAACCCATGCCCTTGTCCATATAGAATTACATGGAATTCTTATTCTCCTATACTTCTAACCATGTCAAAGTACACGTCTAAGCCGGTGTACATCCAGGATGGCTATGTATATGGGGGATTACACAACATACCCTTGGCCATGTATTCCAACTCGCGTCTATGTATTCTCTAAGGTACACATCGATCAATTCGAGTAGGGTAACATGTAGTGTGATAGGATCCACATGTACTATGATCCTTGAAATCATCTCAAAACCCTATCCACTTTCAAGAGGGCCCCAAACTTCATTTAGCTCTATATAACATGTTGTTTCAATCATAATTTTCTAGAATTCCAAATTTAGAATCACGCATCTCCTCCACTTCTTCGGCCATCAACCCATCTGTACCCCATACTGGAATTAAGTTGTTTTATCGGCTAGGAATTTCTACTATCGAATCAATAAAATCAGACCATCAAATTAGTTTTGAAAATTCCTTTTAATTCCCTTCATCTTCACATGTTGAAGAATAAAAAAAATAAGTTATTTACACAATCTGATTTACTTCCACTTTTTTCATCACATGATCACCACGTCGTACCAATACTGAGTCCATGATATCAAATTTTTTCACTAAGAAATGGTTTTATAATGATTTATTTCTTGGTATTCATTTAACTTTGTACCAAAGGATCATCGTGATGATTGAAGAAATGGATAAGGAAATCACAATGAAAACATGAGTAAAGAACATCAACTAATGTTCATGTTTGCCTCAATTGTTTGTCTTTATAATGGTGAATAAAGAGATAAACAATTAATCATGAAGTATTTCCCCCAAAAATGATCCCTGCAGATAATACATCCCACAAGCAACTAGTTCATGAATCAGTCTATTAATAGATTGATCCACATTCATTATATAAAAATAAAATGGGGAAATAATTCGATCAAAAAAATTTCTTATCTCAATTTTGGATCAGTGGTCGATGAATAATGTGGATTTTTTGTTTTCATTGGTAAGATCCTTCGATTCTGTTGTACACCAATCATGGAACCTCAATCATGTTTTAATCCATCAATGGGTCTTCCACCAAACTATATAATAGATCTCCTTGGTTTCCATGGTTATACATATTACCCTAAAAATACACTATAAACATGTTTAAAAATAAAAAGAATTAGGTTTCTATATCAATGGATTAAATACAATTATTTCATTAATTATTTCATTCTTTTTATGTCCATAGATAATTTTTCACAAACTCCCCTCGTCAAAATAGGTTATGTGGCACCATGGTTAAAACCCACATTTTCAACTCAATGGTTCCCTCATATATTTTATTTGTTCCCCATTTATAATTTATTTCATAATTTTAGGAAAACTGTTTGTGCATGCTATTTAATATATATATTATATTTGAACCATTCATCTCTGGAACAGTGGTCCATAGAATCACACACCATCTCAGTTCCTAGTCTCAAAAATAATCTATATAATATGAAAAAATAATAAATAGAAAATTCAAGTCTTTTAATTCTCCCCATCAAGGGGGTTTATATCCTAAAAAGCCAAAACAAGTGGCTACACAAAGAGATGTGGGTACTGAGCAATAATCTGAGCCTCCCACTTCGAGGTGATCTATTAAAAATACAAATCTTCCACCAGACATGTACTAACAAAATCTCTCACCCATGTAGGATCTTTTTCTTCCAATCTGTGATATCCATCGGGTAATCCGCAAAGGTATTTGCATCCTCAATTTTCAGCTCACCATAATCAATAATGTGCGACAGATCATGAATGTACCTCCTTGATTGTGACATGTGGAAGATGTCAGGTAGCTGGTCTAACAATGGTGGTAGATCTAAGTTGTATTCCACCACTCCAAATATTTGTAGTATCTGGAAAGGGAAATTTAATCTTGTATATATCTTGTCTCCCCATCTAAATCTCTATAATCCACATCGTGGTGAAACCCATTGGAACACATCTTCTCCATACTTGAATTACAAAGGCCTCTTTTTAACTATCTTCATTATAATTATTACAGATCTATGTAGTTCTAATATTCCCTTATATAATATTCAATTTATTAGTAGTGTCTTGTAACAACTATGACCCCATGAGTGCTGAATCTCCTGGGTCAGTCCAACAAAGTGGTGACCTGAAGGTTCTACTGAAAAAAAAATATTAAAATGGTGTCATACCAATGGTAGAGTGGTAGATTTTTTGTATGAAAACTCCACCAGTGGTAGGTAATCATACCAACTATACCCAAATTCCAACATGCAATCTTGTAGCATGTCCTCCAAAACCTGGATGGTCTGCTTAGTCTGTCCATCTATCTTGGGGTGAAATGTTGTTCTTAAGAATAACTAAGTCCCAAAAGCCTCATAAAATATCTTCTCTAACTGATATGTGAAGATATCATTAATATCATAAATTATCATTTATGTAACTCCATTGAGTCATACTATCTCCTACATGTAGAGAAGTCCCAGACTCTCTACTGAACTCTGCTACCAAATAATAGGAAGTGGGCCAATCTAGTGAGTTTGTATATTATTATCTAGATGTAATCATTTCCCCTGCATTTATGTGGTAATCCCACTATAAATTCGATGGATATCACATCCCCCATTCACTTTTTCAACTCACAGAGTTGATCTAAACCCACTAGAACGTGGTGATCAACCTTTACTTACTGACAAGTATGGAATCAAGAGACAAACTCTGCAACTCCCTTCTTCATTCCTATCCACCAAAACTAACATTGGTGTTTCTAGTATATCTTTTCCACACCTTGATGTACCTCCAAATGATATGTATGAAACTCTCTATGAACCTCTTACTATAACATCACTGGTAACATCATGCATCCTTTGAAAAGAACAACATGCTCCCCACCTTTATAAAATCTATCTGGAGCATTTCCAGTGGATATCTAGGTACATTGTGTCTCATAGTTGATATCCCCAAGCTTAACTTCCTTGAATTGCTATGAAATTAGATGGTTAGTAACCATCTACTAGAGTTAAGTTCCTCCATCTCCATCCGCAAAGGATAAATACAACGAGGCCAACTTCTCTGACACCATGTTCAGCAACTACAAACAAGATCTCATACTAGGAGCATCTTCAACCATGTTCCCCTTTTAAAGGTTATAGAACATATCAAAGTCTTAATTTGATAATGACTCTATCCATCACATATGTCTCATGTTAAGATCCTTCGGATAGAATATAAACTTGAGACTCTTATGGTCAGAATAAATGAGAAACATATTTCCCATCAGGTAGTTCCACCATATCTTTAGTTAGAAGATTATTGTGGCTAACTCTAGATCATGGGTCAGGTAGTTCTTTCGCATATGGTCACAACTGACATAAACTATAGGTAATAATTACCTTTCCCAACATCATAACATAACCAATCCTAGATCGTGATGCCTCACAATACACTACATACTCAACAACCTCCTGTAGTAATCTCAAGATGGGAGCATTTATTAATATCTGACTCAACATATAAAAAGACTACTGGAGACACTCCCTCCACATGATAGACTTACTCTTATTGGTCACAAAATTCATGGGATTTGTTATCCTGGATAAATTAGATATGAATCTCTAGTAACATCCATCCATCTCAAGGAATCTTCTCACCTCTAACATGCACTTCGGTAGATCCCAAGCTAACACTACCTCAACCATCACTAGGTCTATTTCCACACCATCCACCAAGATTACAAGTCCAAGAAAGTGTAAATCCTGTATCTAGAATTTTATGTTTGAGAGCGTCCCAAAAATTAGATTCTCTCATAGTAAATCCAGAACCATCCTCAAGTGTATCACTTGCTCCTCCTCAAACACCGAGAACACAAGGATATCACTAATAAAGACTACCATGAATTAGTCTAAGAAGGGATAAAAGATCTTTTTTATGAATCCCATCAACACTTTTGGGGAGTTTTTCATGCCAAAGTGAATCACCAAGTACTCATAGTGAATGTAGAGACATCTGAATTTCATCTTCTATATATCATCATCCCGCACTCATAACTGGTGATCTACTGACCTAATGTCAACCTTCGAGAACCATAATTCCCCTCTAAAATGATAAAAAAATTCATTTATCCTCAGTAGTGGATACATTTTCATCGTATTCACCTGATTCAAGTTCAGGTAGTCTTTAAATAACCTCAATCTCTCATCCACCTTCTTTGAAAACAAAATTGGGGCTTCCTTGGGTTAAACATTGGTTATAAAAAATCCATTCTTATAAAATTCCTCCAACTGCATTCTCGAATCTAAAATCTCTACATTAGCCATACAATATTTTTTTGTAGATATCAGGGTATTCCTAGGGTAAAGATCAATGTGGAATTCTATCTCTCAGTGGGGAGGTATGCCTAGAATATCCTCCTGAAAGACGTCCTCATACTCCGGCACCACTACACGGAACTGAAAACTCATAAAATCCACTACATCAAGGGTCATTCTAGCTAAATGATGAGTAATCAACTACACCCTTCTATGTAAGAGTCTATTCTAGGCTTCATGGGTTTCCTTTTCACAGAAAATGGAAAACCTGGCTCCACTAATATGGACACATCACATCCTCGGCCTTAAATAGTTGATCTGGAGATGAAAAATATATAACTAGTCTTTACGAAATATGAATTCATAATGCATCATTATTACTATAAATATATCCCAAAAGAAAATGAAACCTCTAAGAGTCGTGTCACACTCTTGGAATAAGTGTGTGATCACTGAGTGTTTTCAAGTAGGAGTCACCAAGCACAAGGGTAGAACCAAGATCTCAACTAGAATCTTTAAGTCTCTAACTAGATTGGTGGAAATAAGGGAATGGATAGAACCTATGTATATCAGTACTACAACTAAGGTATAAAAGAAAAATATCATACCTTGTATAATTCATATAACCTCTGGCTCATAAGTCTCAGCCGCAAGTAGTTTCCCCATCCTTTTCCTCTAGCTCTTTGAGCATTGTGTTGACTACCTCGGGTAGTGGTTGTAACCATTCAATGTGTCAACCACCATTAGAAAATCTCCCATCTTTTTTTCCACATTCAAATACTAGAAACATTATCCTCTCTCGTAACTACCTCTACCTCAGTGGCATATCTACTATCTCTATGCCTATTATATGTCAAGTCAAACAATCTAATTCCACATGTACATGGCCATCACAAGAGTATCATTGCCTCTCCCTGGGCTATTTGGGCCCATTTTGTGATTTATGAACTGCAGAACCATTATCCTAGAACCTCCTCATGAAATGTATTATGCATCCATATCCTTGAGACTGATGTCAGCTCCCAGATTCCAAAGTCTTTTCCATGTTCCCACTACCAGCGACCACTATTTATGTCTGCTCATCTTGGAAACTCTCAATCACCAAATCTCTCTTCAGAACCCTGGAATAGTTAGGAATTCATAGAGGTATAACACTAGATTATATGTCGCTAAACAGTCCTCTCTCAAATGTATGATTCTGAAAGAACTGATGTATAACCATATTCATCATATGCCTTGAGGGGTTGGTAACCTTTGAGGAATACTCAACTATTGTCATGTTCCCATGCTGAAACATTAGAATCTCTGAGATTCATAAAGTCCTTAACATAGCTAGATAGAACTCCTCCCTGAAAATTCATTCAAACTATGAACATGCTAGATTCACTTAATCATATGATTGGATCATAAAACCCCATCATCATCCTAGAAATCCATGGAGAAGGCTCTCTTCCTATCACAATATCTAATATACTGGTGTCCCGACCAAATAAAAAATTCATGTCACTATCTCTTGATAGTCCTCATCCACCAGTGGGTCGGGCTCACCTCAGAATCTGAGGGGTATCTATCACTGAAACACATTAAGTGATCTCATTTGTTGAATCTCATCTATTAGTCATGTGTGTACTACATGTTTCTCTATAGATGGTGGTATAACTGGTGCACTACCTAGAGGTTACATCTTTGGATCTAGTCCATGTATTGATGCCTCTTTACATAGGGGATCATCCTCGTGATCCAGATGATATATCCTATATATAATACATCACACAGGAATCCTGAAATAAACAAGATGTTTTGTGGCCAATGAGTTTAACTAAAGATGTGACTCAAGAAGGACATGGAAGAAAAACCCATTCCTATATCATGCATGTACCATTATTTTCCATGAAACTAGTTTTCTTATATAATGAGTTGAAATGAAGGTGATCAGAGTCCTCGTGTATGAATAAGTTGGATACCACTCCAACACATGAGTCTCTATCCTAAAATATGAACATGAAACACTTAACATTATTTCCCCAAACCAAACTTACATACTCCATTCCCAATGTATAATTGACTACTCCGACACCACTTTATCATGACACATTTTAATAGGGATCATGTCACGTCTCCCCAAGCCCGCCTCCAATAGGCTAGGGGATAGTAACTAGCGACGAGTAGGAATATCACTAACATGAGAGGCCTTAGCTGAAGTACATATACACACACGTTCATATCTAATCCCATAAAATGCTAAAATGTAAAAACAATAGAACAACCTTTCAAGAATACATCTAAATCCCACAACCAGAGTACAAAAAGAAGTAATGGAAAGTAAAGAGGGACAAATACAATCCCACTAGAAAGATACTAAAAAAATTCCAATATGAAAGTAAATATGTTGATTTTTATCAATATATCACACTAACAAACCCCGATCTGTCCACCTCGCTAATCACCTCCTGTTCCTGGTCCCTTTGGGACTCTATCAAAAGGTAGATCGTATTCACATGACATGACACATGCCAAAAAAACCCATATAGGTGTGGGTATAAAAATAAACAGTAAGAAACCCCAAAGACACAAAGTACATAAAATTGGAATAATAATAATCTCAACAAATGTGTATTTCTATACCACATATAACAAGATGTTACATCCCACACCCGGATGCCACTTAATGGGTTCCTCGAGCCCAGTGGGCCACAGGGACTCAAGCACATCTCCCCGAATGACAGAGGCTGATGAACAACATCGAGGGCCTAGGGTGTGTCCAGGGGGAGACTATGCCCTCATAGCTAAAATGTAGCGCAACGGGTGAGTAAAAACATAGGAAAAAAGAATAAGCATTATAAGTAAATAGTATGCACAACAGAAAATAGGGACAAGGGTAACAATAAGTAAATAAGTATAATAATAAATGGAACAACATAAAGTCATAAAATTTTTGATGATCATATGTCATGTCACTAGAAAACTAGAAAATGTGGATACAAGACTGGTGGCATAACATTTTCCACAAAAGTATAAAGGAAATCAAAATATTATCCCAAGAATCCTAATATCCAACTCTGTCCTCTGCTATGAATCTCTAACCTATACAACAATAAATCAAGTGTTCGAATCTGTTTGCTTCCCTTTATCAACACTTGCAGTCATTAAATCTACCATGGGTAATAAATGGTTCTCATAGAGGGTGTGCGATAAATCTCAGTGGTCCACCACCAGCGGTGGCTACAACATTCAGCCTATGTAATGGAATATAATTGTCTACAATCATGCATATATAATGTAAAGAGTTACCATGTAACTAAATACTCGTGTACCTACTTTATCCCTCACCTATTGTCTGAACATATAACCAATTAATCATTTGATTGTTACTAGTTTATAATATGTCACATGTTAATAATAGTAAAGGATTCAATATATAACAAGACAACCTATAATGATATTTAATAATGAAGTCCCAAGGTAATAACCAGAGTGAAATAGACCTAAATTTTCACCAAATCAGTAATAATTATAGCCTGGCATGGGGTAATACTGTAATCTAAGGATCATAGTCCAAGGAATCTCACAATGAGATGCTTACCGAGTCCAAGGATTTTATCCTAGGTAAAACGCAGCTAAGAATAGATTGTTCTCAATGACCTTTAATCATGTTGCATACTTGTCATTGATGGATCCAAGGAGTGTATCCATGGAATCCTGTAGTACTACATGAAGGTTCATATGTTTTTACATCAAGTATCCAAATATTAGACAAGGATCAGTTTCTAGGTGGGTCTCAACCTAAGAAAGTCGGATCCTTGAATCAGAATGGGGTTCTTGAGTACGCATGGTATTCTTCGATTAGAATCCATGGAGATATAGAGTTAGGCCATTACTATTTGATATTGAAGTCATATAATATTAAATTGGTTCAAGACTTTTGTCCCATTAGTTTGAATAGGCCAAGTATATTGAAACCCTTTAATCAAGTCTTCATTAATCAATATATCTATTGGGTTCAAGCCTTGACATTCATTAGTGTGACAAGGCCAAGTAGCGTGGAACCTTTGTTAAGTACATTTAATTATTTTTCAATAATTAAGGTTCACTATGATACCTTAAATCAACATTTCAAGGGGCTCTATGGATATGAAAGTTTTATTAAATTACATTTAATAAGGACAAGACATCTACTAGTATACTTTTTAATAACATTTCATATTTAATTGTCAAATTGAATCACTTACCTTAGGTGGGTCATGTGGTAAGAATACATGGTAAATTACATTATGAAATTCACATCATAAACATTCCATTTAATATAGAATCACTTACCATTAGGAAGTTCAAGTCAAGGAAAACCCGAACGGTGGCTCAAACACGTTAAAAAACTAAAAACCAAATTTTGGCATAACACCCTACATGGGGTGTTGGGAGTTGTGGGTGTAACCACCAAAAAATAAACACATATTCAAAAATGGCATAACTATATGGTTATAATGACTTTAATCATGTAATATGAATTCAATAAACGACATATACTGAAAGTTTTAGGGCCCACATGATGATTCCAAAATCAACGAACTTTAGGGAAGAGTTATAGAACACCCACCTTAGGATTGTATGATCCTACTCCTTTGGTATTAGAATTTTATTTGGATTAGAATAGATTATATCTAATAAAAAGAGAAAAATTATCATACCATGATAACTCAGTCGAGAGAAAGAGATAAGAAGAACAACTCGAGGGGACTCGAGTACTTACCGTTGTGCGTCCAATGTGACAAATGGAAGATCAATCGTATCCCAGAAGAAATAGATATCTTGATTCTTACCTTAGATCTTCAATGGGATAAAAAATTAGAGAAATTTGTGTTAATCCCACTAAAAAATTATTATGTAGGAAGATGGGTTCTAATTAGATCATTAAGGGAAAAATTTTCAAGTTACCCAAAAAATGGCTTCTTCACAGTTTTTCCATCCGGTTTGAAAAACCATTCACAAAATGTATATGGATACCTGGGTGGAAGGTCACTTTGAAAAGTTGGTCCATGCAATTTTGCACCAACCATACATGGTGGATATTTTTTGAAAAACACCGTCTTAACAATTTGGAAAACCATGAGGAGTTACTGCACGGTTTACTCTAAACCATGTACCAATACTATTTTCCCAAAAAAGAAGGGTTTTTTCTCCATACATTCCCTGAAAACCCCTAATACCATTACTAACTCATTAAGAATCCATATTTGGTAAAAAAAAATATAGAGAAAATTAAAGGATCCATACCTGAGTGAAAATCTAGGTTCTTATTGTCTTCCCCCCTTAAAAGAACATGTCCCTGACTTCAACTTCTAACGGTGAAGAAACACTGTCTAAGAACAATTCTGTTCATCCGAAACATTTGTTGGATTCCCTCTTCCAAGTATCGTCATGAAATCCATCATTCTTCTATACCACCCATATAAGAGGGACATACCATACTTTTAGATCCTTTAGGCACCATTCAACGAAGCATAGTGAATACACCTCCAAGGTAGCATCAGCATCTAACTCAACTTTCTCAAGGCCAGAAGTATGGGAAAGATCAACATGATATTGGAAAAGCTGTGAGATGTGGAACACATATTTCATCGCATAGTACCTTTGAGGTAGTAGGAACCGATAGGCTACTGGTCCAACTCTCTCTAAAATCTTAGTCTTATGTATTGAGACGAAAGATTTCCCAAATTCGAGAAGCATTTATGCCCGAGACTGGGTGATAACTGAAGAAAAACATGATCACCGACCTCAAAATAAAGAGGTTGTCAATAGTTATCGACATAAGATTTCTATCCAGAAGAGAAGTAGTAATACACTTTATGATCAGTTGAGCCTACTTTGAAGTTTTCTGAATGATATGAGGATCTAGTAGGGCTTTATCACCTACCACTAGCCAATACAATGGTGAACGGAATGGCCTACCAAACAAGGCCTCAAAAGGATCAATCTATGTTGTCTCATAGAAGCTATTATTATAAGAGAACTTTGTAAGAGGGATATGATTCTCCCAAGAACCAAAAAAATAAAGGACACAAGATCTAAGCATGTCCTTTATAACCTATATCATCCATTAGGATTTTCCATCAGTCTGATGGTGAAAAGTTGTTCTTTGAAGCACCTGAGTTCTCATAGATTTCTGTTATCCCTTCTAGAACTGTGATGTGAAACTAGAATCCCTATATGAAATGATAGTACGCAGGACCCTGTGTAGCCGTATGATCTCACGAACATGTGGTCTTCCCATCTCATCGACTGAGAAAGTCTCTTGAATATATATGAAGTGGGATGATTTCATTAGTCGATCATTAACTACCCATATAGAATCACGACCCCTAATTGTCATAGGTAATCCAACTTCAAAATCCATAGCAGTGTCTTCTCATTTCCATTATGGGACTAGAAGTTGTTGTAGAAATCCTGTAGGACTCAGGTGTTCCGCCTTCAACTACTGATAGGTATAACATCTAGTGGTAAAGCATGCAATTTGATGTTTCATACTAGGCCACCAATACGTCCTTTGCATGTCTCGATACATCTTTAATATGTCTTGATAAACCACCCACTGAGAGGAGTGGGACTCTTCCATCAACTACTCTCTCATGAATGTAGGGATCCCAGATACATCCATGGAGATGCAGGATGTCATCTCTGTCTACCGACTAATCTGGAGGCGGGTTATCTCCTAATATATTCTCATGGAGAACCAAAACGTTAGGATCTAAAAATTTCCTACCCTTCACCTTCCCATGGAGGGTAAATATAATTTTCAAGGATGAGAGATAATACTACTCATGACTATCATGGGACTCTAGATGTAGATCATAAAATAGTTTTAATAACCTCCATTCATCATTGGATTTTCATATGGCCTATGTGTTAGTTTTCCAACTCAGTGCATCTGCAACCACATTTCCCTTCCCGGGCATATAAGAAATATAAAAATAAAATGATTTTAGATATTCGACCCATATCTACTATCTGAGGTTCACAACACATTGAGAAAAGATATATTTGAGTCTTTTTTGGCTTCTCTACACCAAAAAGCACTCACCCATCAGATAATGTATTCATCAACGTAATGCATGGACAACTGATGATAGATCATGGTCGTGTGTCGGGTAGTTTCTATCATGAGGCCTCAATTTTCTAGATCCATACACAAGGGAATTTTCCTCCTATATCATCACTGCTCCTAGTCTGATTCCTGATGCATCATAGAATATGGTATAATCTATTTATATATTTGGAAGAGTCAGAATAGGTGCTGAAACCAGCCTCCCATTAAGCTCCTAAGATGATTTCTCACATGATTCTAACCATATGAAGTTTACACCCTTATTTTTAATGCAAGTAAGAGGTGATGAAACGAATAAGAATTATTTTATGAAACACATATAATATCAATCGATCCCCAAGAAACTCCTTACATCAAACACATTCTTGGGCTTCTCCGAGGAAGCTATAACACTAACCTTTTAGGGTTAGAAGATACACCTGATTTTGAGATAATATGACCCATTAAGTGAACCTTATTTATAATTCAGTGTCACCTAATAATATCGGCATAAATATGATGCTCTCTCAGTGTACTCAGAACGAACTCAAGATGTTTGGCATGGTCTCTAGGAGTGTGAGAGTACACTAAGATGTTGTCCACAAAGACGATGAAAAAAGTATCCAAAATGGGTTGGAACACCCTATTCATCAGAGCCATGAAAATTACAGGAGTGTTTGTAAGACCGAACATCATAACAAGGTACTCATACTGACCATATCTTCTATGGAGAGTTGTACGCGGTACGTCTGACGGTCTGAATCACACCCGATGATAACCCGATCTCATGTCGATCTTAGAGAAGACCTTTGATCCTCAAATATGGTTGATAAGATAATCTATATTTGGTAGTGGATATCAGTTCTTTACTATAAGATGTTTCAACCATCTATAATCCATACAACAATTTAGAGTCCCATCGGCCTTCTTTGTAAAAATCACCGGCGAATCCCTAGAGGATGTACTGGGATGTATAAAGACTTTGGCCTCTAAATCCTATAGAAGCTGCTTAAGCTCATAAAGCCCTATCGGTTCCATCCAATATGGAGGAATGGAAATTTGATCTACTACTAGAACAAGATCAATAGTAAACTCTACTTATTTTTTAGGAGGTAAGATAGAAAAATAATCTGGAAAGAAATCCCTGAAATGATCCACTACTGGAGGGAAATTAGCTTTTCATAAACCCTGATCCTCCATGAAGATAAGTAAATTATGGGAAATAACTACACCTAGCCCATGATGCTCTGGTCTAACTCTACCATCCTGGACATCCCACTCAACTTTATATAGATTACAGTTTCCCTCTAGTGACGTAAAAGATAACCTATAGTGATAATAGTCTAAAAAAGAGTGATAGTGAACCAATAAGTCCATCCTAATTATGACATCAAAGTCCTCAATCTCATGAAAAAAGAGGTTACATATGAATGGGTAAGTTCCTAATTCAAGGGAACAGTAACTACACAGGCATATGCCCTCTGTTCATACCACTAACAGTGTATCTAGGGTCATTACCCCATAGTGATACTGTATCTCCAATATGAGACTTCCCACAACAGATATAGAGAAAACAAAATTAAAAAGAACCCATATTTATTAAAGAAGATACTATAGTAGATTCAAAAAGAATAGTACCTCATACTATAGATAGTTCCACAGCCTGATCCTCGAGTA
Organism: Viscum album; assembly: GCA_963277665.1. NCBI lineage: Eukaryota > Viridiplantae > Streptophyta > Magnoliopsida > Santalales > Viscaceae > Viscum > Viscum album. The sequence continues at coordinate 2,051,635,245 of OY728125.1, forward strand.
TCGACTATAGTGGATTCAACTGGCCTGATCCACGACCCTCTGAAACCAATGGACTACGACGATCATAACTGCTCTGTTGGCGTTGTTAGTTATCAAGGGTTTGGCTACCACGATTATAACCTCCTCCTCATCTAGACCTACCAGTGTTGTTCTAACTCCCTAACTGACACTGCATAAAAGAACTCTTTGTTAAAGGTGGAGCTGGTTTGGATCCTTTTCCACTCGAATCTGGTGGAATGGTCCTACAAAAATGTTTAATATTCCCCATAAGACCACAAGACTAACACTCCAGTGGGTCTCTATCACACTAAGGCTTTGAATTTATCCATATAACACACTGATGAATCCCCAAAGAGCTATCTAAATGAGAACTCTTCTTGTCACTACCTTGACAAGAAACCTCAAGAGAATGTTTCCTACCACTAGAAGAACTACTAGCCTAATGCGGCACGGGTACATTAAAACCAATACTCTTTCTATCCATCAGGTTTCACTCAGTGAAAATATCCTAGCCGAATCTTGAAAAAAAAATAGGTAGAAAAAATACATTCACCTTTGTATGGATAGTGTACAGAAGCCCATCCTCAAAGCATCTATCACGTGAAATCTCATCACCGACTAGAAGTATTGATAAGCACTGTAACTCCGTGAAACATGTTAAATAATCCATAACTAACATAGAACCCTACTTTAGATGCATGAACTCTCTGGATTGGTCAGATCTCAGTGTCTGAGGAAATAACTAATCATAGAAGGAAGTATGAAAATCATCCCATACCATACCCTGAGGATGACAATCATGGGTAATCACATCCCACCAATGCTTGGCCAAATCCTGAATCATGTATATAGAAATCTTAAACGTCCTCTCTGGAGGCATCTTCAGATGTTAAAATAAATATATGATGGCTTTTATCCAAGACTCAGTAGTCTATAGACCACCATCCCCTGAGAAAGTAGGAGGATGTTGCTGCTGGAACTCTTGAGTCATATAAGACATCATAGGTGCAATCCCTAGAGCACCATGCATTCCATAGATCACCATGCATTGACTACATCAGACATTGGAAACTAACATGAACTTGGGAAACAATTCCCAAATCAGTTACAGAAGGTGGTTCCTCATGTGGAACTCCTGGAGGTACTATTGGCGGCTTAGGGCCCACAGTATCTAGAGAATGTTCCTCGCCAACTTCATGGAATATGATACGAGGACATTGTAGTAGCATTGGTCTACCATTGCTTAGCACATGACTATGAACAATCTTTATAAAAAATATAGAATCACTAGAGGAACTAATCCCAAGAAAAATTACTACCCAAGGAATACTACCCCAACTACCTGCATAGACGACCAGGTATCTGTAAGTGCTCAAGTATAAGTTTCATTTCACTGTACATTTAATTAAAAGGTTCACTTTATTAACATTCATGAACATGAAAAAGACGGATAAGGATGTGAAACAATTTAATTATAGATTTCATGTTTCACTTTATAGTGGATATCCATTTTCAGTAAATCAGTGCCCATACACTTATAACTAGAAATGACAAAAAAATTAATTATAGCATAATGGTTTGACTCGGTAAATTACTCATCCCAACCCATGAGGGCCCATACTCCTCCTGAATTATTATAGTCAATCACTCAATTACAACCAATAATAATACAAGAATAATCTATATATCATATCATCACTCAATAATAAAAGACATATCAAGCAATTAAAAGCAGTGAAATGCTCTTATATGGCATGAAAATTTGCATGGCATGCAAATTCAAGGTGCTTATAACGATGCATGTAACAATTTTCCATTCCCTCATATCATGAATCCAAGAATGAAATAAAATACTCAATAGAAAAATAATCAGAAACACCACACAGCATGTATGACACCCAATGGTGAAATAATACCAACTATAATTGGAAAAATTTAAACAACAATTATAATTTAGGTAAGTTAGTATTTACCCTGAACACGGGTTTCCGATTCCCAATAATGACTTATGACTATGTCCCAAGATTTCCAAATCTCCAATTAATTATCTACAAATATAAAAGAAAGAATGGAAACGAACCACCACTGATACCACTTTTTAATGCCCTGGACCCGGATGCCACTTAATGGGTTCCCTAAGCCCAGTGGGCCACATGGCCTCAAGCGTATCTCCCCGAATGCCAGAGGCATTCAACTAGTAGTGAGGACCTACGGTGTGTCTGTGGGGATATTGTTCCCTCATTACCAAAGTTTATCATAGTGGGTGAGTATTAAAATAGGGTAAATAGATGAATAATTGTACGTCAATAGTGAGCACAGTGAAAAAAAGATACAACAGTAACAACAGGTAAACAAGGATAACAAAAATTGGAACAACATAAAGTCATACAACAACTGATGATGATATTTCTTGTCACTATAAAACTAGAAAACATGGATTCAAGAGAGTATAAATAACATATTCTATAAAATTATAAAGAAAATAAAATGACTATCCCAAGCATCACTAGATCCAACTCGGTCCTCAAATATCAAGTCCCAACCTGAAAAACGAGCAATCAAGTGTTGAAATCCATGTGATTCTCTTTATCAACATCTGAAATCATGTAATCTACTTTGGGTACCAAACAGTGCTCAGAGAGGGTGTGAGATAAATCTCAGTGGGCCACCACCAATGGTGTCTATAACATCCTGCATGTGTACTGGAATATAACTATGTTAAAGCATGCATATATAAATTAAAATATTACCATGTAACTCAATACCCAAGTACCTACTTCAGCCCTCATCTAGTGTATGACATAACCAATTCATCATTTTATGGTTACTGGTTTATAATATGTCAGATTTTAATAATAGTAAATGTCCCAAGATATAACATGGAAACCCATAATGATATTTAACAATGAATTCCCAAGGTAATAACCAGGGTGACGTAAACCTCAAGGGTCGCTAAATCAATAATAATTTTAGCCTAAAATGTGGTAAGAGTGTAATACAATGTGAATAGTCCAATGCATTCCAAAATGAGAGGCCTAACGAGTCCAAGGAGTTCATCCCCGATAAAATGTGGCTAAACAGAGATAGGTCCCAATTCGCTTTAACCATGGAACCTACTTGTCAAAACTGGATCCAAGGAGTGTATCCCATGAATCTTTTAGTACTACATGAAGGATCCTACAGTGTCATATCAAGCATCCAAATATTATACAAGGATCAGGTTCTAGGTGGTTCACAACATAAGAAAGTCGTTTCCTTAAATCGAAATGGGGTTCCTAAGTGCTCATGGTATTCTACAATCAAAATTCAAGGAGAGATCGAGTCAGGTCATTCCTATTTGATAGTGAAGTCATGTAATAATTAAACTGGTCCAATCCTTTCCTTCTACTAGTGTGAATAGTCCATGTATCGTGCAACCCTTTAATCAAGTCATCATTAATCAATAAATCCATTTGGTTTAACCCTTTCCTTTCATTAGTGTAACAATGCCAAGTAGAATAAAACATCTATTAAATCCATTTAATCTATATTAAAAAAATTAAGTTTCACTACACTACCTTCAATAAACATGGAAATGGGTGCTACAAACATTCAACCTTTATCCAATTACATTTAATAAGGCCAATTAATATACTAGTATACCTTCAAAATTACATTTCACATATAATTGTAAAATTCAAGAACTTTCCTTAGTCGGGTAAAGTGGTAATAATAGATGGTACATCCCATTATTCAATTCACTTCATAAACATTCCATTTAGTATAGAAACACTTACCTTTACGAAGTTCAATACAAGGCATGCCCGAACGGTATCTCAATCATGTCTAAACACTAAAAACCCAATTTTGGCGTAACACACTACATGGGGTGTTGGTAATTTTGGGTATGACCACCAAAAAATAATCACATATTCTATAAGATAATAACCATATGCTTCTAAAGAGTATAATAATGGAATTAAAATTTAGTAAACAACACCCAATGAAATTGGTGGGCCCCACACAACAATTCAAAAATCAATGAACTTTAGGGATGAGTTATAGACCACCCACCTTAGGGTTGTACCATCCCCTACTCTAGTATAGGTTCTTGATTTGGGTCAAATAAGAGTAGATCTATGAAAAAGATAAAAACATATGTACCCCAATAACTCAGTCGAGAGCTAGAAAGAAGGAGAATGGTTTAAAAGGACTACATCCATCCAAATCAAATTTGTTTCAAAGAAAGAAAGAAACAAGCATAACAACAGGATATCCCAGGATTAGGGAGGTCTAAAATAGTGCAAGTTAAGGGAATCCCATCTAATTAAATTAACACATTCTGGTTTGAAACTATTGATAGGGAGGAGACAAGTAGAGATGGAGCTCTAGATCACCAAGGAAACCAAGTGATCCGTGACCTTATCACCCTCACTCTAAGTGTGATTCACTTGGATATTCTTCCCAAGGATGTGTCTGCATTTCATAACAATGTAAGAGATAGACCAGGGGGTACTTTACCAATCATGGAGTCGTGAAGAATCCTAGAATCAGTCTCCACCTGTGTTATCCCCTGCTTCTCCTGGATTCATAGGGACAACCCCTTTAATATAGCCTTGGCCTCAGCTAATAGTAAAGTGTCATTACCAAAGAAGGAAGAGAAGGCCAACACCACCTCCCCCAGTTCATGAACCACCCCCATCCATTCATCACCCCAATAGCACAGGAATCATTCGTGTTAAGTTTGAACCCAGAGCTAGGGGATTCCAGCACACCCATCCCCCCTGCTGCTCGACCCTAGTAGGTAGAGTTGAAGAGCTACTGACCTGAAGAAGATTGAAATAGGGGGCCTTCTGCTAATCATTGATGATCCCAACAAAATAAAATAGAAGAAACCAGGTACATGCGTTGATGGACCTAACCGTAGGAGTAGAGCCTTCGAACCTCACTTGATTCATGGCTTTCCACTAGCTCCAACAACCTTCACTTAAATTGCTGATCGAATCAGTCGATCCTAATTAGAACCATCCATGCCATAGAACTATAATTCCATGGAATAGATGACATCCTTATCATGAGGAAAAAAATCATGGAACCTCCCAAGCTATACCACACCACACAATCCCAATCCCCCTATAAAAATAAGTGCATTGTGCATCCAACATGTTGAACGAAAGCTCTATTGGACCTAAGATGAAGGAGATCACTTGATTTATAGCATATATCTTCAAAGGGGTCCAAAATGAGAGTAATTCAGTTTAATCCCACTGAAATAAAATTAATGTGGAAGAGGGGTTCTAATTACATCATTAAGGGAAAAAATTTAAAATTACCCATAAAATTGTATCTTCATAGTTTTACAAAACATGTGTAAACCATGAACAGTTTCCTGGGAAGAAGTACACTTCACGGTTATGTTGCATGGTCGTTCACCAATCGTGCAAGGTAGCTCTGTCTGAAAAAACATCATCTGTACATTTTTTCAAACTGTGTTTCATTCCTGCATGGTGTACTCTAAACTATTATCCAGGCATGTTTTCCCCAAAAAGAAGGTTTCCATGCTCCAAAATTTCCCCAGACACATCAGAGACCTCTAATAACTCATTATCCACCCATATTAGGTCTAAAATAAAGAATTAAACTAAAAATTAAATGATCCACATCTGAGTGAAAACGGGGTACTTACATAAGAATATCTTGATATACTCAACAAAGACACATAGAATCAATGTAAATTCATAACCATATTTATAGTCAAGGATTCGCTCTTAATGGTTCCACATAGTTTTCATCAAGGATAACACACTCCATAATTTAGGTAGCACTGATGGTGTTTGTCCGAGAGGTAGTTCTCATCTGGTATCACCATTACAAGTATGTTTTCGAAGTCTAAAGAAATACTATATGTAGATGAGGGTCACATCTAAGGCCATAGGGTATATGAACAAATCAATATAGATTAGCCCAAAAAGTAGAGGATTGGTACATGTGTAGTGTTTTAGTGGTCCAGTTTGGGATACACTAAAAATGGGAGGGGGTGAATCAGTGTAGGGGACTTTTTAATCTAATTTCAACATTTTATCCTTGTACTTATTAGACTGGATAGGATCATGATTCTAATATTATCTTATCCCTATCACATGCATGTATACAAAATTATTAAATATAGCACAAAATATTTTTACAAGGTTCACTTCTTAATAAGAGTAGTTATTCCTTAGCATGGTCAAAAATAATCATGCCCACATGACCACTAGAATACAATCCTTTTTATGTGGTTACAATGAGTAGGATATGCCCTTACACTCATGAGGCACTTTGAAAATAATCAAATAGTGCTTATTTTATAGCTCTTGGCTGGATCTTTGTAATGCCTCCCATGATAGTCTTATGTTTATTGATAAGGGATTGAAACACCAAGAAAGTACTCCACCTGTTGAGTCATGTCTGATGTCATAGTTATTCTTTGTTCTTACACACCCTTATTCTTCACTTTGTTACTTACATAGTATCAAGCAAGAAACTCCTGGTATCTCTTCCCAGCATCAAACATGATAGTTTCACAATCTCCTTCTTCTATCAATCACAATAATATGAATGTGTTGTATATTGATGAACATTGGATTTTCTCTGACCCAAATTATAATAAATTGATACCAATTTGATCACCAGAACTTATTCTCTTATTTTATCTTTCTTCTTTAGTACAAGACTAACTACACTGATATATCTACTTATTCTTTACAAACATCCTATGTGATTATTAAATCAATGAAGATTTTCTCAACTTAACATCGTCGCTATTGATATGGACTGAATAACTAACTATAGATTAGACACTATATTTATTCTTCGTTGACACAAAATAATATGGAATAGTGAAGTGGTGTCATGACCTCCCTTTCTTCTTCACCTTCCTAACCAAAATCTGGTAAGAACTTCTTACACATCAAAATTTTAATTATTCTGATACCTCAGTCTTATATTACGCACAACCTTTGAATGACTTGCACACAACAATTTCACTTTGCATTTAATATTTTTATTTTATCGCAGAAAACCAAATTGTACACTACTTACAACTCTCAAAAAAATTCCTTCTTACTTTCAAATCACGACTTGTGTGAAAATCCTTTCATTGTATGTAACTCAAAACTTGCGAGATACTCCATATATATGAGAAACTCGCAACTTGTGTGCTACTCACTGCTTGTACGCCACTCACTGCTTACGCGCCACTCTCTTCTTGTGTGCAACTCACTACTTGTGTGATTCAGAGCTCATATTTTCTATAAGTTTTTACAATAGCATAAATGATGGGGGGGTCCAACTATTTATAGGCATTTATGACCCTACATGTAACTGCGTGCAACGTTTCCCCAAGAGCACAACTCTAATTTAAACAAGTCTCTTCCACAAAAACAAACACAAACTCACCTTTCACGAAAATCCATAACTTTCAAAAACTAATTTCCTTTTCCATATTTTCATGTAATGATCTTGTACAATGACATGTTCCCAAAATTCCAAACCTTCTTAGCACTTACGAGAAACTTTGTTTTCCAAAAAACACTTCTCTCAATTCTCTAATTTTGGGACCCAAAAAATTGGAAAACACTGGAAAATGGTGCCACCTTAGAAATATTCTTTGGAATCACCAACCATACTGATTTACAGTGATCTTATTCCACCATGAAATTTGTTAATCATGATATATAATCTCTAATCGATCACCTTTATTATTGTAATATTTCTCAATTAAAGTATTTTCACTTCCATTTCTTTAAACACCATACTTCTTTCCATTCAAACCTAAATATTATTGGAGGCACCTTTTCTACCCCTTTATTTCATAAGGATTGAATCCTAATCTACAGTTTTTTTCATGATGATACTATGAACTCTAGCTATGGAAATAAGATGATAGAGGATCTCACTCTGGGCCATACAGAAGGATTCCAACAACTCTATCTAATAAATCATTCTAAAGGGAACATTGTCTTATGTGTAACTGGTTATTTCATACTAACCCTCTGGGGAAAATGAAATAAGGAACAAACCCTAACCAAACATTTCCAATATAAAAAGGATAAGGGCTCAAAGTATTATTTGAATAAGTACACACTGTGTACTAGAATTACACGACGTGTCCCCTTCGCCCCGGTTCTTTCCCATATAAAATGGACCATACCCATTTCTGTGTAGAAGTACACAACGTGCTCATTCCCATGTACTTTTTCTAGTGTCCAAGTACATGTTTAATAACATGTAAATCTAGGATGGCCATGTCCGTGTGGGAGTACACAGTGTTCCCATGGGGGTGTACTCTTTCTCATGTCCATGTACTCTCTAAGGTACACCCTGATCCCTCCACGGAGGGTCATAAGATATTTAATAGGATTCCTATGCTCTGTGATCCTAAAATTCTTCCTAGAAACCTAGATGAAACTTAGAGGGACCCATATTGAGTGATTATCTATAGAACAAGCCATGTAGATAAAATATTTCTCAAATTATAGATCTAGAATTGTAGGTATCCTCTTCTTACCTAGAAATCAATTCAACCATGCCCCATAACAGAACCAAGGAGTTTCATTATCCGGGTATTTCCATCATAAAATAATCAAAATATTTCCATCAAATCCATTTGGAATAATCCTTTGAACATCTTTCACCATCACATGATGATGAATAAAAAAACCATGTATTCAAACCATCTGATTCACTTCTAATTACATCATCACATGATCACTGTGGCATACAAAGAATGAATCTACAATATGGAATCATCATACAAATAAACAGGTTTCCATCAATTGATTCCTCAGTATTCATTGAATTTTTTACAAATGGATCACTATTATGAATGATGTAATAGTCAAGTAAGGAACATTGAAAACACAAAGAACTAACCATGTACAATTTTCATATTGGACTATATTCATTTCCCATAGAATAACAGACAAAGATATAAATAATTAATCACAAATCAATTTCCCCAAAAAATATCCTCATAGATAACCCAACCTATAAATGATCAATCCGTGAATCAATATATCAGTTCATTAATCTGTCTTGATCGTAGAAATAGATAATGGTCCAATAATATAATAAAACTAGATTATTACTTTGATTTTGGATCAATCTTTGGTGAATAATTAGGATATGTTTTAATCATTGGTGAAATCCTCCTATTCTATTACACACTGATCATGGAACTTCTATCTGGTTTTCATCCATCAAAAAATATTCCTCCATGCTCTCCAATGGATCTCTTTGGTTTACAGGGTTATGTGGAAAACCTTAAGAAACCACCATAAGTGTGTTTAAAAAGTAAAATAATTAGGTCACCGCATCAATGGATTAAATAAAATAATTTAATTAATTATTTTATTCATTTTATGATCATAGTGAATTTTTCACAAATTCCCCATGCTGCCAAACGATATATTGTGCCTTGTGTAAATCCTATATTTTAAACTCAAACATTCCCATATATTTCCTATACATTCCCCAGTTTATAATTAATTTCACTATTTTAGGAAAACTGTGCATGCATGATATATATAATATTTTTATTATATTCTTATCATTAATTACGGGCACATTGAGCCACATAATCACATGTCGTCTTAATGACTATTTTGGAAAATAATCCATAAAATATCACAAGATAATACATGGAAAATTTTATTCATTACAATATCATTATTTAGAGTTTAAAATATTTCCCCTTGAATGTCCTCATACTGCTAATGAATTTTGGAATATATAATGATTTTTTTAATAAATTCCACAATATATTTATCAAGGTAGTCCCTAAAGACTATACTCATCAAATCCATAATTATAGAAGGTTCTTTATTCAAGAAAAAGGTAATAAAAAACTCATAATGTTAATATCATATTTGGAAATTAATATTTGGAATATCTTTTATCCACCCTTAGATGATGAAACCTTGATCAGAGGTCAATCATAGAGAATAATCGATCCCCAATTACCTATTAAAGTAAATAATCAATCCTTGAAATAGGGTATTTTTTTCACTGTGATCCCAATAGTTTCTCTATAAAAAATGCATACCTAAATTTTTCAATAATTATTATTCATAAAGGGAAAAGTTTATCCCCAGTGAGACACACTCTTTTTAAAAAAACTCTTCTACAAAATATCTTTTATTTGTTTTTATATTTCTTTAACTCCATATATTCTCATCTATAAGGGGTGTTTGGTATTGTCTTGGATCTATGTATGAGTTCAATTAATAATTTTACCTCTATTTGTGGGAGTTTTTTTAGGAAATTCATTAAGAAAAAGATCAATGTATTCTTGAAAATTTTATACATCCCATATCCTTATCATTTCACTTTCTCCCCCTTCTTCACCAGTCATATCAATACTAAAGAAAATAAGATATTTTTCATGAAAATCCACTAGATGGGATATCTCTCCTTTAAAGATAATTATTTATTTTACCTTTAATACACCTAAAATATCCTTTCTTCTCGTTTTGATCTTAGAATTATACTTTGATAACCAATCCATCCCTATTATTATTCTAAATTCTACCATCGGAATGACCACTAGGTTTGTGTACAGATTTAACTCACCAAATTTAACAAGAAAATATCTATGTATCATTTAGTATTGAACAGTTTATCTAGATGTTTTAACTGATGAATACTCCACTAGAATTTCATGGTTTAATTTGTTGTTCCTTTCAAAATATGAAGAAAAATAATAATACAGATAACTAGAATTAAATATTATATATTCTAGCTCTAATTGTATTATGAGTGTATATGCTACAATATCATTAAGAGCTTCAACTTCTTATGTATTGATTGAAAAAGAATATTCCAGCATCCATGGCCTCTTTTGGGGTTGATTGAAATTTCCCTCCATTATCTTCTTATTTGTATATTATTCATCAAAATGTTAATTATCCACACACTTGAAGCTTTGTAATAATGGTTTTTCATGCACAAAATTTTCTTTTCCATTTTCATTCGGATGTTGAGGCCTTACATCTCTATGATATTTTCAAGATATATGAACATATATTCCACACATGTGACACATTCCACTCCCATATAGAAAATTCATTGAATGCTCCATTAAAAAATGATATACATGGTTAGTTTTTGTTTCTTCCCTTCTCATTCATGGTTGAAATTATTTTCCAAAAATTTCTCTTTACACCACTTCTTATCATTCATTAAATAAGAACCTTGTGTATCTGCATACTCTATTTCCACTTTGCGATCACACCAAACTATCTCATCACAAATCCTAAATTATTTTATTAAAATATATTTTTAAGGAAGGGATTTTATTACTACAAAGAATCGATCAACGTTCCACTCTGATTCGATGAAAATTTTTGAAGCGTAACTCACAAGCCTTGTAAAATTCATTTCATAATTTCTCACTATTTTTTTCGTCAATTCAAGTAATACACATTCCAGTTTTATTTGAATAGCCTGAAAAAAAAATAATTATAAAAATCCCTTTTTATAATCTTCTCTTTCCATAGCTTTGACTACATCTGTTGGCTTAAAATTCATAATTAGTTTCCACCAATGATCAAATTATCCCTCTAAAAGGTATACCGAACAATTTGTATTTTACAGAATAGAATAATGAGATATGGAATATATTCTTCCAACAATGACGATCTATTGTAATTTGATTAGTGAGTTAGAGTTTTAACAAAAAACTGGTGTTTATTGATGAATGAAGGATTCAACTACCATTTTTTCCTTGGTGAAGCTAAACTATCTATGGTTTTTAAGTCGTTATTATAGAAAATTTTAATTGATTTAGAATCATAATGACATTTTCAACTTTGGATCTCCCCATATTGGGATGGTCATCACAGTATTTTCCTTTGCATCAATTATTTATACATGTCCTTCTACTTCCTTCCATTTTTATAGAAGAATAAAACAGATGTGATAATTTTTTTATTATAGAAAATCATATAATAATAATTCTAAAGAAAATGGTATTTCTAAAATTTACTAATAATAGGGTTATAGGATGTTATACTTTAATCATTAAAATATAAATTATCTATTTATCCTTTATAATGGTTTATAAAAATCATGGGCTTAACCGAAGTATATATCATTGGAGTGTCAAACCAGGTGTGAAGTTAGGACCACTGCTCACGCCTAGGGTGAATATCATGTTATTATCCAACCATCCCTTTTCAAGGTTATTACCCCTAGGTTCGTATATACTAGAACCACATCCACTTGTAGTATCCATACAAGGATTTCATTACTAAGAAAATATACACTCTATACATTAACATAATTTCGGTGATTTCCCTATATTTACACATATCCTTAGGGTTCCTACTAAATTTTTATAGTATTAATTTCCAAAAATAAATGAACTTCACCTTTATTTCTAAATATATTGATCTACATTTTTAATATATTTTTTTTAACATAAATCCTTAATAAAATATTGCATTAATAACTTTGAAGGATATTTTTAAGTTTAATGTCTTGGAAACTAGGTACATAATATATGAATTAGAAAAGGAAAACATTGACCCAAAAATTATTTAATTCCCTTAATAATACTTCATTATTTCATCCCAGTTCAACTCAATAAAAGTGATTTATATGGGACATACATCAATAGAAAATATAAGCATAAATTCTAGTAAGGTAAAAATAATGGAAATGGAACATAAGATATTATCATAAATAACACATGACTCATAACACGATAGAATAATCATAAAGGTATTATAAGTAACTTTGAAATATGAAAATAACATAAAATGATATATTAAAAAAAATATCACCAAGGTTCATCGCTAAGGTGTTGTAAAATATTTTACCACGGTTATTCACCAAGGTTTCACAAACATGTAGATCATAGACACTAATTATTTAACCAAATCATTGGTGAACAATCAGGGTGAAATATTTATATTTCATAAATTATGTGTGCAATATAGATCATAATAATGAATTTCATCAATAATACATGGAGGACAAATAATGGTATCATATAAAATCATTAGCTATATAGGTGTTTAAAGACTTAAAGATTTCATTATTTTCAACCCATGATACGGGACTGTGGATTTCATACATTGTAATCTACAATAAATGGAGTATAATCAAAAATATATGAATATCATTGAATAACAATAAGGTTAGGGATTCATAGTATAAAAATAGAGGCATGGAAAATCATGGTATTATTTCAGCAACATAATGAGTATACAATGTGGTTTATAGAAGAGTCATAAGAAGAGATAATGGGAGTCTATCATTAGTAAAAAAAATTATTGTAATAGAATGGTCATATGTTAGTGAGAACCTAATAACTTGGAAATTTTAAGACTTACTACAAAGTAAGTACTTAGATAAAATGTAAGAGGAAGAAGGTCTCTTACCATGTGAGATAGCTTCTTAAAGCATGGGGAGAGTTCCTTAGAACCTCATAAACTCCTTGTGAAGGCTCTAGAGAGGGAAAATGATGTAACATTCCCACTAAATGTCTAGGGAGTTAATGAAATGGGGTGAAGATATCAGGTATATATAATAATGTGGGGATAATATTTTATTTTTTTTCAAATATAGCCCCGATAATTTTTGGTTTTGGAAAATAATTTTTCCATTGTCCAGCATGTTGTTGGCTCATGGTTTAAAAATTAAAAAAAAATTAGAAATAATTTATTTATAGAATTGAGCATCATTTTTTCTATTACTTTTGGCATGGGAAAATAATATTTTCTAAAAAAATGTTTTTAAGCTCTAATTTCACTTTTAGATTTTTGAAATTTATTTATAGGTTTTGACATTAATTTTAATTCATTAAAATAAATTATCTTTATAATCTAATTTTTTTGGATTAAATTTTAATAATTATCATGTCATTATTACATATTTCTTATGAAAAAAAATATACTTAATCATAAAACTGTAAATTTTTAATTTTCACACAAAAAATAAATAATTTTCTAAAATTCTAAAAAATTTACGAAAACCAAAATTCGATGATTTGATTTCAAAAATAAAATTCATATTATTAAAATATTTTTTAAAATATAAAAAAATTAATTTCTAAATAAAAAATCTTATTTATTGAAAAAAGACTACATATGTGACATTTTTATAAACTAATTTGATGAAATTACATTTCTTAAATATATTAAATTTAATATAAAAAATTATTTTAATAACTTTTTTATATTTTAATAAAAATAAAATTACGTTTTCTTTGTGTTTGGAAATTATTTTTCATATTCAATACTTTTATTTAATTATATTATTGTATAATTACCTTATTTTATATTTAGTAGGTTTCTTAAATATTTATTTAGTATTCCATTAGTACTGTGGTTGTGTGTCATCCAGTTAATCCCTGGATCTGTGTTTAATTAGATGTGTCTTGTCTGCCTTTCAATTTTGTGTGGATTACCATTGGTGAGGAGTATAGGTGCGAACAAAATGTGGTATATGAAAACTATGTGGAATTATGCTCCTTTTTAAGTGGCTGGGGCACCCTTTGTTGGTCTTCCGAATGAGATCTCCCCCGAGAAAGTTGAAATCTAAAGATAAAAAGGTGAAGGTTGATGTGATGAAGAGCCTAGTTCAGGGGGCTATAGAGATGGTAACTAATAAAGACACCCATAACTCTGAATTATCTAAGGGTGTGGTGTCCCCAGTTCATCCAATTAATGGTGATACTCGGTGTGGTGAGCATTCTATTTCTGTGAGGATAGAGGATGATTCAAGCAACAAGAACTCTCAACAGGAAATGGTGATGGATCACGGTCATGATGAATTGGGATTGATGGAATGAGTGTAGGTTTCTCTGCTATCTAACTCTGTTGTGGAGGTCCAGTAGCCTAGCCCCCACCAGGTGACCTGTGTAGAGGTCCATGATTCAGAGGCCTCTGGAGGACCGAGGTTGCAGTTGAACCCATTGGTTTCTGATGTCCTCAAAAGGCTGAGTCATGATTTGGAGAACACATCTAGTTCCACTGTTATAAAAGATACAAATCATAAAGAGGGGTAGAGATGCTCTAGCTTATTGGAGGTGGTCTTTTCTATCTGTGTTAAGGGTACTAAGGGTTTAGATCCCCTGGTCAAGCCCTTCCTTACTCTTAGAAACCGATTTAATGACCTCTCGATAGGTATGTTGGAGGATGGAACAGTTGAGGATGATGTTGCAGGGATGGATGGTGGTGTGAAAACACTGAAGGGTCTACATGGTATGGTAAAGGATACCGGGTCCATGGATGTTGAGGAAGCTACTATTGAGGAGAGGCAGCTCCCTTTGATGGAGAGTAACACTCCAGAACAGTGGCGGGGGATCAACTCTGAGTCTCCTGCTGTTGTTTTGGTAGTGCGAGCTGATATTGGAAGGGAGAGTTCTAGGAGAGGGAAGAAAAAAGTGAGTGGACCATTCAGCTGGTCATTCAGTGATATTGTTCAATGTGGGAATCAGATGCTGGATATAGCTGATGGACCCTTGTCTGCTTCTCCAAGAAGAAGGCCAATGAAGGATTACTCTTATCTTCCGCGTCCGATGTGGACTAGATCAGCTTCTAAAAAAATAGTGAGGTGACTGTGGCTTTTAAAAAGGACAGTGTGGTCAAGAAGTCATCCCCAGAGCAACCCGGTATGGATCTACTTAGGATTCGGGTTCAAAGTGCAAGCTATTGGAGGTCTCCAGATTAGAAATCATCTACTGAAGAAGATGGATCTTACATGGGGTGAGATGATGATTCCCGTTACATTGATGTCTAAGTTTCCCTTGTTTGTGTTTTGGTTGTATGTTGGGGTAACATAAACCCATAAACCGGCTTTAAAAATGGAAAAAATGATTTACATCCTGTTTCTATTTAATGGTCATTTTATTATTCTTAACAGTTATTTTACTATGTCAATCGTCATATTAATATTCTGATGGTCATATTACTATTCCAATATCCATCTTACTTCCTATAAAAATATCTTAATTTTTTCATTCATTATTCACTTTAAATCCTCTTAAGTTCCTATATTTTATATTTTGAAAATGTCGATTGGATTACTAATGTAGTATTTCTTTTAATAAATTTTTTGTCGTATAAATAATTATTGGGGATCAAAATGGTCCAAATTTTCCTATTGTCATATTTTTTATCTATTTGTTTACATGTTATAATATTTTCAATTTTGTGGATATATTCATTTTATATATGTATTGTTCTCAATTACTGAAATAATGATTTATTTATAACATGTTCTCTATATTGTACTATGTTGAAAAACATGAAACACTTATATATACTCCAAAGGAAATTCCATTTTTAGAATTCTAGGTCTTTAAATAATATATCCTAACACATAGTCTCTAATAATAATTTCACCTATAAGAGTCATGGTAATTAATAAAAATGGAACAATATATTAAATTTATATGTTGTATGGAAAACAAAATTTTAATATTTCAATATGAAGGTAAATTGGATCTTTGTTTTCTACAAGACCATTGAGTACATATTCATTTTTATTATAAAATAATTAATCAAAACTATCTTGTATGTGTATTTATACATCCTTATAAATTATATATTAGTTATACATAAATACAAAATTTTATCAAATTCCATTTGAGGTAAGAAAATATTATTTATCCTCAAATTAAGATTTTATAATAAACTATAACTTATATTTATAATATTTATATAGTTATAATGTTTCAGTTTTTAAAACATGGTATTTGGGTCCTTTGTTTCATAAATTAAAATTGAGTGTGTATTAATTTTTACTATGTAAACATTAATAAAAAAACATTTCTATATGTATTTACACATCATTAAAAATGTTATATTAGTTATACAAAAATACAAGATTTCATTAAATCCCATTAATGTTATGTAAATATCATGTATTCTGAAATTTGGATTTTATAATGCACTAAAACTTATATTTCTCATATTTATGTAGTTATAATGTATCAATTTGTAAAACAAGTAGGTTTATTAACCATTTAATCATGATAAAATTTTGCGGAATTTCTCTGAATAATATTTTTTTCTCCTAAAATAGTTTTATAAAATATCTTTTACTGAATTCATAATTCTTTGATAAATAAATGTCTCTTATTTATAGATTTATGATCACATATGCATTTAAATAGTAATGTATACATTAGAATATATTTTTTAACATGATATTTTACATGTTTTAATATTATTATAATTGTAACATGTTCTCATTGATAGTAACATAGTATATTATTATTTCATATGACATTTTTTGTGTGTCACAACATATAAAAATAATTTAATAATATTTTTATAAAAAATGAATATTTTATTAGGAATGTATAAATTTAAGTAATAGTTCATATAATGTTTTAATGTATATAATAATATTTGTAAAACTAAGAAAACTTTTAATGTGCATGTTTTGATAATATAAAACCTTTCACTAAAGGTTAAGTGATATATTTTTCACACAAATGATATGATATAATTTATTTATTATTTTCCTTTGAAAATTAATTTCACAGATTTCTAAGTTTACTGTTATAATAAATATATATAATTTTGTAATGATATCCATTATAAAAATAATGTTTCTACTGAAATACTAATGTAGTTATTCTGAATAATGTTTGTTACAAGAAAACTATTTTTATAAGTATTTACTTAAAATATAAAATTCCTATATTTAGAATATAAATTCAATAAAATATGTTTCATATTTTTAATAAGGATGATGGAATTAAGTAAGGGGTTCAATTTTGTAATTTTTTTGTAAAAAATAGTCAAATATAGTCAAATGGTGAATCACAGCATCATATATATGTAAGGATGAACATATTTTCAAAAAATTTATGATATTAACCAAATATTTGAATTTAACAATATATTTGACCATTAATTAAAATTATAAGGCCTATGGGTATATGGAATAACTAGAGATAATGGAACAATATAATATTGAAAAATGTATTCCATTATATTTAACTCATGTCACTTAAAAATACTTACCCCCTCCTCTGAATTCTCTTTTCACCAAGATTAATTTTAATATTATAATTACTCTCTAGGAGTCTCTATCATAACTATCGCATCAATCATGAAGATTTTTGGAGGTTTGAATAGTCAGATTTAATCTAACAATCTAATGAAATATAAGGGTTCCCATTTCTCCCCCTTCATTTAGTATTTGAAATTATTTTATTCTAATATATTTTAAATTACCACTTTATATGTTTCCATGTATTCATATACATATTATTACCACCAATTTTAATTATTTACAATGATGTATTAAGTTGTTTCTATATAAAAGTAAGGGTCTTATATCTCCCTCTTCTTCAGTCCTATTTACATTTCCATTTTAGCCAACTATACCATTTCTAATTACTTATTTTAATAATTGGGTAATATCATTAAAATTTATTTAATTGTTAGGACCAATAGGGGCCTATATACCCTGAGAGGGGGGGTGAATCAGGGTATAGATATTCTTTTTAAAATTATTCATGCCCCACTGGATCTTGAACTCTTTATTACAAGGGCCACTTTGTTTTCACTTGTGTGTTTATTATGATCACTTATTTTCTTATTTCTCGGATGATGATGCTTTGAATGCAATGCAGGGAAACAAGCAGGCAGACACGGATATTTTTACTTGGTTCACCCTCACTGGGCTACATCCAAGGAGCAGACAACGACGATGTGCCATTGTACAAAATTCACTAAGGCTCACTTCAAATTTACAACATTCAGGCTAGATCACTTCTATGCCCAGGCTCACCGGATTTACAAGGTTTAGGGTCATCTCGCTGCTTTCCCAGGGTAACTCCATGTTTCTCTCTCTCTGGATCACTGCTGGTGGAGAGAATCACCTTCTTCCTCTTCCTTTTCTCACTGATCTGGAAAGGATCCACTAATAGTTTATAGACATGTAGGTCTCTTCATTATCACTAATTAATACATCCTCTATTGTATGTGGATGCCCTGTTAAAGTACAAATTTCACCCATAGATGAATTTCTCTTTACACCGAAGGTATCGGGAAATATTCCAGCTTTAGCGCAGCCCCAAAAAAAGCAGGCATTCTCCAACAACACCGGGCGCTCTTCTCCAAGCCCGGCGCACAAGTCCCAATATGGCGTTCAAGTCTTCTGCGCGCAAGTAAAAACTAGCACGCAAGTCCACCTCAACCACTTGCGCGACACAACCTTCTTCAACTCCAAACTTTAGCGACGCACCTCCTTTTATTCCCAAACTGATTTTTGCGCACAACTAACAACCGGCACGCAACTTACATCTGGCACGCAACATAGACTTGCGCGACCACACACCACTTGAGCGACCACCACACCTGCGCGACGAGAGCTCTTATTTTTCTAAGTGTTGAACTCTACACTGAATGAGGAGGGGTCGACCTATATTTATAGGGATTTTAACACCCTGAGCGACGGCGCGCAAGTCTCCCCTCGGCACGCAAGTCTCTTCCCCTTGTTTCTTTCACGCTAGTCACATGCGCGACCCAACCCAAATCTTGTGTGACCCATATCCCATTGCCATATTTTTATGTTCTGATCATGGAAAACATTAGGCGCGCAAGTTTCCTCTCCTTAAAATATGCATCACGCAAGTCCCTTTTCCAAAAACCACTTTTCTTCATTTGTCGATTTTCAGGACCAAATATTTTAAAAACACTGGAAAACAGCGCCACGTTGTATCTTCTATTTTTGTATCACTTCCAGATCATCCATTCCTTTGTTGAAGTTCTTGAATCAATCAAGGATCGTAAACCACATCCCATGAACTCGGTATGCCACAATTAAATCACCTTTTTCAATAAATTTGTATGTCATGGTTTGCTTTGCCAACAATCACAACACAGATGTCCACTTTTTCAACAAACACAGTCGACTCAAAAATGATTCAATGATACCTTGAGGGATTTTTTCACTACATTAATTATGATATATTGTGAATTTTAGACCCTCTTTCAATTTCATTATACTCTATTCATAATTCCCTGTTATACTAAAATTCTCTTAAGAGGCATGAAACTATATTTTATTACACTGTAAAAAATCTCTATGTTTTCCACATATTGGTAGTTATATATATATATATATATTATTTACAATATGGGTACTTCTTCTAAGGAAAGATGGAGGGGATGTAGGTGATGGAGACTCTATTAAGTCCCATGTGGACTGAACACAATTTTGAAACAAGTTCACATTTCCAATCAAATTATACCATCCTGAATATTTCTCCTAAAGAAAATTTTATATCCTAAGTGAGTATCAAATATGTTTGATTATGTGCTCTTAATTTCATATGGAATTTTTCTTTAATTTCATTGGTCATATACTATAGATAATTAATGTATAAAATTGACTAAACACAATGACTACCCTAATAATTAAAAGTTCCCATGCACTAAAATTCCTTATTCATCACTTAATAAGGGTATTTATTTTAATATTATAAATACATAATTATTTCTAAAAAGAATTAGTGTAACTAAACTTGAAATTCACATTATTTAGTTGGTTGGTAAAATTTGTTACAATAACTATATACTATTTTTATGTACGGCGTGAATACCATATACTTATTTATTTGGATTAAAGTGTATTAAACATGATACATGAACTATTAAATTAATTATGAGAATCAATTATATTGACCATATATATTTATCCAATGTGTTGTGACTACCTTTTTCTGATTAAATGGTATTCAAATTGATATCCAAGTAGTTTAATTTAATCATTGAATCTATTATATTGGACATGTATCCAAATTTCCAGTAAGATATGAGTACATTGTAAATAATTATTAAGATTGATGTGTATTAATATAGATACCCATATAATTAAATTAAACAAAAGATTATATCGACATTACTATATATCTATTTATCATAATTAGTGTGAGTACACTATAAAAAATTATTCTGATTGAAGTGTATTCACCTAGATAGTTATACCATGTGTCTGACTAAGAAATAATAATATTTTGAATACCATTTATCTCTATACTATTAATTATTAATTGTTTAACAATATTTCTGAAAGAGTTTCCCATGATAAAATTATATAATGTATTTTTAAGCCTTTCTTTTCATATCTTAAATGCATTGAACAAATTATGTGATGGGTGGGGGCTGATAATATATAGGCAAAAATAAATCTATATGTCTCATGAGAAAAAATAGATTTCATATTTTAATATGGAAATATTTTTATGTAGAATTTCTTGACAATAGGATTTGATGGTATCGTTTGTTTTTTTGGCAGGGGGCCTTAATAGAGTAGTTTTGATTCCTAGTATTTTATTTTCCATCATTATGAGATAATTTATTATTATCCATATTATAATTTATTTTCACTGTCATGGATTCCAGGATTACATTATTATTATCTATTCACATCAAATCAATTTTTTATATATTCCTACTATATTGTTAATGACATTAACATTCCATGCTATCTTTTGTTGTAGGCTACCCTAGATTGAGCATATGAGCTTCCCCCATTTCTTATGTTTCCGTATTTCCCTAAGTAAATAATTTGAGTGTAGTGTGTGAAATTATATCAATAACATTTCAAGGGAAATACTTATTTATCTAAAAAACTAATTAGAATGTATTTTATGTCACAATAATGTAATAAAATTTTTTATTGATATATCATTCTATAGATAGATAAAATTTAAAAATGTGTCCTTATAGTTAGTATTAAATAAAGTTTATCAGAAACCTTAGGAACTAGATTTATAATAACATCACTATATAACTTATACTTACTGTGAAAGCATCTAAAATCCAAGACAAACAACTAGTATGGTTTTAATAGTTAATATGATTCCTATAAGAATTATATAAGACATTAATATCATGAATTATAATAATTTTTCCTTATTTTTTAGTTATACTATTTCTTTATAAAAAATTAAGATATGTACTTTGTTAGATAATAGAACGTGCTAAAAATAATGGAATTCCTTCAATGCTTATGAAAAATGGAATGGATTATCTTAAAAACTAAATTAATGAAGATTAAGTTATTATAACAGTAGAGTCTAGTGATTTTTTCATTAAAATTTATTTTAAATATTTAAAAAGGAATTATAAATTATAAATTAATCTTAATTTGAGAAATATATATCATATATATGTAGTATAAACATATAGATCTAAATTTTATAGTCTATTTATGATAATTCACAATATGACCTGATCATGATTTATTTAATTATTAAGATTTTGTTCAGTGAACATAGGTGGAAACCATAATATAGGTTCTTAAGATGAATTCAATATGTTATAAATTTCCAAATTAATAATTTTAATAATAAATTCTGAGGTCATGATTTATTTAAATGTAAAGTACGTTTCATTCCAAATTTAATATATATCTTTCTCATATATTTTGTTTATAATTATTTTTATTTTACATTTATTTTTAAGGAAACAAAATTATAAAATAAAAACTTTGATAAAGATATGGATATAATAAGTTAAATATATTTTCCTTCAATAATTAAAATACAAATTCAAATAATTAATTTACCTTAACCACATTTAATTTGGAATGAAAAATAATAAAATCAAATATTATAACTAATCAAGGTAAATTTAATGTTATTCCATAAATATAAAGAAATTTATTTGGCATGGAATTTACATTTATTTATGTTCATCAAATGATATAAATAAGCATTGTTTTATAAGTACTATAATTAAAATTAGATAAATAATATATCCTATCATAAAGTCTCTAATAAGAATTAAACCTATATTAACAATTTATATATAAGAAATATCTAATGAGGACTGCAATATATATTGTGTGAAAACAAAACTATTTTAGACTTATAATCTGAAGATTTGAGGGTTCTTTGTTTGTTACATTACTATTGAGTATATATTTATTGACATTATAAACTTATTAAGTGAAACCATCTTATATATATGTTTATACATATTTAAAAATGATATATTAGTTATATATAAATAGGTCATCTTTTTGTTATATTTTTTTAAAATAAAATAAATATAACAAAATTAAATAATGCCTAAAGGATACACCATTCTTATCTTGATTCAAATACTTCTTAATATTAGAAGTAAAGTCAATAAAATGAAAGTAAAAAAACTTTTCAATGAGTTACCATCCATGTGATTTGTTCACTAATTTAATCACCTCATGGTAATAGTAAAATAATTTGATACCATACTGATAAGGCATAGAATAATTTTTTCTTGATTAGTGGTGAAGATAAATTCATTATTTTGATCATCTTAACCATCATTTTATAGTCTTTTCCAAAGAAAATATTGAAAACCCATGATTGATCTTTTTTTATACACTTCATTTAATATATTATAAATCAGCTATAAAACCGATGAAATATAAGATTCAAATGTTACATGTTGTGATGATATTTCCCACAAGATTTCCAGAGAACTACTCCAAAAGTTACATTAAGAGGATTAAATATGGTTTCAATATTAATCATGAGGCCACCTTTGGGTAACATGTAGAATTGTTAATTTCATTAAGGTGGAAGGTTTCACTAACAATACAATTTCAAATATATATAGGTATAACATCAAAAGAGATGATGATTCGATGCATAAGATCCTATTATTAATGAATTAGAAAATCTATATTTAATAGGATCATAAATATAAATATAATTATAAAATAAGGCCATGTTTAAAGAATTCCAAATTTACTATTCAATGACACTGGGTATAATTAAGAAAATAATACCCTTTAGGGATGTTTTACCACTTCTCATCTATCAATAGGCGATAATCTATTTGGTGGAGGAGGTGGTATGAGGGATAGAGTAAAATAGTTTCATAACCCAAATTCAGATCTCACTGACATGATAGAAGTTAGAATGGAAATTATCCATATCAAATTCATGATTCTTACAAAGAGGATAGTGATATGTATGTTGGATATTAAATCATCTCCAATTGTTTTGAAATTGATAGTAATTGTTGAGATTAATCCAAATAAAGACTTTATTTTTAATATTTTTCTTTGGGTTGTAGTTGTTCCTATAGAATAATATTGAATTATATAAAGAAGTTAATTTCCTAAAATCAGATTTTTTTTGTGATATAACAATTATAATTATCTTTTCAAATGATTGAGACGTCATAGATATTGTTGAAAACTTTTTAAGCTTAATCATCACATGAAAAAATTAATTTCCATGATGTATAATCAATTTTTTAGAAGTAATCTTTTCTCCTATATATCTATCCTGAATGAAAGAATTCCAATGGTAGTCTCCCACTTTCCAATCCCACTAAAGTTTCATTGAATGTTTATCTTATTAGGCTTGAAGACTTTTG
Organism: Viscum album; assembly: GCA_963277665.1. NCBI lineage: Eukaryota > Viridiplantae > Streptophyta > Magnoliopsida > Santalales > Viscaceae > Viscum > Viscum album. The sequence goes on from OY728125.1 coordinate 2,051,659,607, forward strand.
ATTCCCAAAATAACTTGATAAATAAGTTTGAAAATGTTTTTCCATCAGGACTTGTGATGCCTATTTGATGTGGAAAAAGGCCACTATAATAAATTTATCATGTGTTTTTAAAATTTTATGATAGAATTTTTTGGGATTTAGTAAATATCCATGATATTTATATGAATATATTTTAATCCATTATTGGTCAAAAAAATCTCCCACATTAGTTTAATGACTTTCCCTTTTAGGCTGAGAAAATTTATTTGAAGAAGTCCAAAATATGAAATCAATGAATTATCCTATACATACCATTCTGAATGATAACTTCCATGAAGAGAATATAAATCTCATATAATTTTTGGTTCAGTGTTATTTCAAACCTGCACTTCAATTAAATTGAATCCTTATTAAAAACTACTATGTTACTTTTGTTATAATTTATAAGATTACGTAAGGCTATTTAAAATATATGTAAAAATATATTACAAGGTTTAATAAAATGTAGGAATACTATAAGGAAAATTATGAGGACATATATGAAGGAAATATGTTTGATCCTTTGAACTCTCCTCCTAATAATGAAAATTTTGATTAAACCCTCTTCAAAAAGAGCATTGAGATTTATGTTGAACACTTCTAATACAATGAGAAAACGGAGATAGGATAGAGTATCCCTTTTCTTGAAATATTGACCATGATGAATGAAGGAAAAAAATTTACCCTCAAACATAACATAAAAGAAATATTCTCGGTCATTTCTCACCATAATATGATAAGAAATATTAGGAAATCCAAATTTAGGTAAAGTCATCTCGATAAAATTACATGTGATTCTATCAAAATCCATATTAATGTAAATGTTGATTATTATATTTTAACCTCTCATTTTTTTTATCTAGTTTATGAATTATCTTCTTGGATATAATAATGTTTTCTCTAATATTCCCCCCATCCACAAATCCTACATACTCTTTATAAATATTTTTGGAAAGTATTAGTTTCTTCCCTAGAGAAATAATTTTATAGCATACCCATCAAATAAAGGATGAAAGATTGAAAGGACTAAAATAACTGAAGTGGTATGGGTGAATAGTATTAGGTAATTTTAATATCATAAAAAGAATCATGGATAAAGGTATCATAGTACCAATGAAGAAGTCTAAAATATCTAAAGAGACATATTTGGAAATAAAACTCGGGTATTTTTTAAAGATATTACTTGAATACCCATTTGAACCTATATCAATATTCATACCCAGATCCCAAACTACATATTTGATTTCTTATGACAATGAAATGGTTTTGATGAAGATATTATCCTATTCATTTACTCAATAAGGAATATAGTAGATAATGTAAGATAAATCATCCTTATCAACAACCTCATGTTGAAACATCTTTAAGTAGAAGTCTATAACCTATAAACCCAATTATTTTTTATCAATAAGTTGAGATCCATTACATGTTCTAATAGAATATATATTCATTTGTAAAAAATTTCCTTTTTCTAAGGATGATACACATCCTATATTTTACTATACTCGACCCTAGATTTTGGCTCTGAAATGATCATTATTTATTTAATCTACGAGTGAACTCAGTTTTTCACCTGGACCAGGTTTCTCTATTAAAAATTAGAGGATTGACTTAAAATATATCTTATAGAAAACAAAATTCTTTTCTAATTCTTAACATTATCAAATATATTACAAAAAACAAGATTATTCCATTCTCTATGAGGATATTTTAGAAGTTTTAATTTCAAGAATAGACCTTTCATGCCTCTTTCAAAATGAAAAGTGATCCAAAAATTATTGAGAAACTCTTGAAAATATAGATGAGATATCAACATATTTTCAATGATAAAACACTTTGGTCCTTCCATTTGAGAGTGAGTGTAGGAAAGTGAGATGGGAATTGATAAAAAAGTATTTATTCTAATTTTAAAACAAATAAGTGTGAAAATAGATCCAATTAATGTAACTGTCTCATCCCAAAATCATTCCATTTTAATGGTATGAAAATATCATTCATCCAAAAATCATGATTTTATAATGGATTATAAAATCTTCTTTCCATATTTATATAGTTGTAATGTATGAATTGTTAAAAGTGACTTTATAAATTATTTTTATTAATCCCCAAATCATAATGGTATTTTGTTTATATTTATTATAATATTATTTATGTCATAAAATGGTTTTATAAAAAAAATTACTAAATTAATGATTCCTTGTTAAATAAATATCTCTTATTTATATTAATATTTTCATATAACCATTTTAATTGTAACATAGTAATCAGAATATAATTTTATTCCTAATATTTTATAGGGTTTAATTTTAATATAATTGTAACTTGTAATCATTAACAGGGACATAATATGTTGTTATTTCATAATACATTTTGGGTATACCGTATGTAAAAATAAATTATTTAATTATATTTTTTCACTATATGAATATTTTATGAGGCATTTATAAATTTAAATAACAATTCAATTGGGTTTTTAATGATTTTTATCAATTTTTTCAAACTAATAAATCATATGTGCATGTTTTGATGCTCTAAAACACTTCATTAAAAGTTAACAAACATATTTTTTAACAGGGATAATATTTTATAAAATATTTATTATTTTCATTTTAAAAATTAACATATCCATTTTATAATATTATTATCATAAAATGGATATCAAAATTTTAAACGGAATTCATTAGAAGAATAATTTTTCCACTGGAATAGTAATGTAACTTTATTGAGTAATGTGTATTGCATAGAAACTATTTTAAAAAAATTTACTTAATATATAAATTTCACATATTTAGAATTTTAATTTAACAAAATATATTAAAAAATTGTAATCATTATTTAAAAATTACTTAAGTGGCTAAATTTTATATTTTTTGTAAAAATAGTAAAATTCATGAAAAATAGAGAAATAAAAAAACATATGTTAAATATGATATCATATATATGTAATCATGAAAAAAAATCAACCAATTTAGTGATTTTGTAATAATATTAGAACTAAATATTTAATTAGAGTATTAATAGAGATCATAGGGAACTATGGGTATAGCATAAAATATGAGACAATGGAAAAATATAATATTGAATAATGTATTCCAGAGGATTCCACTTGTGAGAACAATAAATACCAACCACCTTATCTCATTTCTCACCACATAGAGTTCAAATTATCTCTTAAAATCCATCTCATAGATTCTATCCTATAACTCTCTCTTCAATCTGGAGAATATATTGTGGTTCTATGTTTTGTCACTAAGTTATACAGATGAAGTAAGATAAATGTTCCCATTTCACCACATTCATTTCATATTTGAAATTTTATTTTTACAGTCTCTTTTAAACTCCCATTGAATATGTCGACATGCTTATATATCCATGTTATTATCACACATTTGAACAATTATTAGTGATTTATTACACAAATACCTATTGTATTACTCTTTTCATGTGTCCTTACCATCTTGAAGTATGGTTATTATTTCACCCAGTTCTTTAATCCTATTTTCAATTCCATTGTATTATCCCTCTCAATTAACAATTTACTATTACAATATTATATAAAATAATTACTAGCTTTTTATGATATCCTATTAATGTTAGAACCCATTTAAATCACATTATACTACATTTATAAGTCCTTGGAGTGCTATAATTCTTTAAAGAGGAATGAAACTATATATTGTACCAAGTTCAAAAATACCTATTTTTGTAACCTATTTTGGGTATTATAGATTTATTATTTTTATTAGAATAATTTTTCAATAGAATTATTTAGGTGATGTAGCTGGTGAATCCTCTATTAAGTCCTAAGTTGATTAAACATATTTTTTCCACAATTTCACCTTTACCAATAATGAATAACAACCTAGATGTTTCCAATTAAGGAAATTTTATATCTCTAATTTGAATAAACTATATGTGAATACATACATCTTATTTTAGAGGGGATTTTTCCACAATTATTTTTGTCCCCTTCAATTGAAAATTCATATATAAAATTGATTAAAAAAATTGAATTTCTTAATCTTTAAAAGTATATAAACACTAAAATTTCATATTTATCCATTAATTTGGGTACCTATTTAAAAAAATTTAATACATAGTTAATTCAAATAATATTTAGTGGAAATCACATTGAAATTAATAATAATTCATTTACTTGAAAAATATATTGACATTATTATATATCATTTTATTTTATACTATGTGAATACGCTATAATTCTTTATTCATATTAATGGGTATTCACATATATATGAAAAAAAATTAGTTTACTAAGACAATCTATTATTTTCATAAAATATACATTTATCCTATATGGTGTGAGTACTATAAAAATTATTATTCCAATTAAAGGATATTCACCTATATAGTAAAACAATTAAATAGACTATTAGAATCTATTCACTTGGAATTGCATCCTTTTATCCTATAAGTGTGAGTTCCTTGTATTAAATTATTCTAATTAAATTTTATTCGCCTTTCTGTTCATACAATTCAATTACATTCCTAAATATATTGACTTTTAAATATATTCATTTATCTTTTATAGGATGAAAAACCTATGTTTAATTATCTATATTGAAGGGAATTATCTTAGATAGTCAAACTGATCATTTTTCTAGGGAAGTATGGAAAATTAATAAAAAAACATTATTTCTATTTGGATAATTATTGATTATTTGTCAACTTTTATAATAATGATTCCTTTAAGATAATTATGTATTTCATTATTTAGCTTTTTTTATATAATGAATGTGTTAGACTTATTAAGTGATGGTTGTGACCCGTAATTATATATCCCCTCGATACATTGGTAGGTCTCATGAGACAAACTATATTGGTTATTTGGTGTATGCCAACCTTTTCAATCATAATGTCCTACCATATGGAACTGAAGGTATGGTGTGATTTCCTGATGAGTGGCATCAATTTTATGGTTATGATGTCCATCAATATGTTATTTATCATAAATGGATCCCATACTTTGATCCTTGAATCGAGTACCCTATTTTCCTAGTCTGGATTGGCTTCCATGGTCTACTGCTTCCCCTATTAAAAAACGTTTCACTATTTCCCATCTCTAGAATTATTAGTAACCCCCTTAACTTGGTATATGTGATGAAGAAACTATAAATACCTTTGGTTTATATGGTTTGTGTGGAGATTGATGTTTTATAAGTCCTTCCTTCTCAAATTTGGATCCAAAATATATATTCTTATCTTTCCAAGAAGTTATTTATGAAAACCAAAATGTTTATTGTAATGTTTTCCACAAGCTATAACACTACTATATGGACTGTGGTATTAGGGTAGCTCCCCCTCTTCCTCAAAAAAATATATGGGTTCAAAAGGGAAACAAAAATTTGATCTTGAAAAGTGCTTTGACACAGTTTTTCCTGTACCTTCGAGGGTTTGTTCTTCTTTTGGGGGGAATAAATCTATAGTTGAGAAGATTACTGAGGTTATAACTCATGTTGTGGAAAATAAACAGACAAGAAAATATGAGTCACACACCATAGGTTAATGATATTTTAGTTTTTGTGGATATGATTCAAGTGGTTATAGGTGCCACCAATAATATCTTCACTTGTGTGGGAGATCAAATGGAGCCTAGTAAATATCATAATATAATACAAGATGAGGAGAAAAAGAGTGTCCACCCTAATTTCAATGACCTATCACAAAATGTCTATGATAAAGGCTATTAGAATGAGGAGGCTTACCTGAAATCAAGCTCTAGTTAAGGAAAAAAACAATGATTGAATGAGGTTATTTAATCACACCTAATCCCAAGAACACTTGAAAACTCAAGGACCACCCTAATCTTGATAAAACAATCATTAATAGATCATTGTATACTTTTAGGATGACTAATACTTTTCCTCCACATTCTATGGATGTTGAATGTTTTAGTTTATCTTCTTGTGAAGATACTTCAAGTGACTCTAGTGATAATGAAGAATCTAACATGGACATGAAGAATTCTTATCTATTTGATGAGGATGTTTCAGTGGATTTATTTGAAAGACACAATAGATTTCCAAAGATAGAGGAATGGTGAAATTACTATAGAGATCTACCTTCAAATCAGAAAAGTAATGTTTATCAAATTGGTAGAGTAATTTAAACATAATCCTTAATTAAATTTCAAAGAATTTTTGTGGAAATGAATCGTTCTTTTTACCATGTCCTAGGAATTAATTCTTTATTTTCAATACTATTTAAAGTACCTTTAGTTTGATTGTTTGGTTTGGTTCATTCTAACATTATTTTCTTCTTTCTCTATTTCTGTGTGTTTGGAGAGAGGATTCTATTTGGAATTTTCAGTTGTTGAAAGTTTTCCCTTTATCATTCACCCATGTGCATGATAACTAATTTCATATAGGACAGATCTCACATCCTGTACATGGATCAACAACTATTTAGGTTTATTCTCTTGATAACTTTTTGTGTTTTAATTAGTGATGAAGTTCTGACAATCTATTTTCCATTTCTCGGCTCAAATTTTTATTTGATATTGCTATTTAGTCTTGATTTACATTTTAGTTTCCCTCTTCTGGGTTTCGTTGGGTTAAATAAATTTTTGTGATATTTCACAAAATCTGGTGTTAGATCTATTATTGAAGGAGCAATGGGACTTGTCAAAATTTTCGGAATCAAGCTAAATTTGTAGAATGACATTCTCATGGAATAAGTATGTTAATGCATGTCAGATTGAATGAGTTAAAGTTTATAGTTTATATTTTCATGATCAATTTAATATTTTTCTGAATGACTTGGAAATCAGGGTGGATAGTGCTTATTCTATTTATTTTCAGGTTGTTCTGAGAGGAATATGAAGGTTTTTGTTGATGAAGTGAAACTCATCAAAATATAGAAGATTTAAAAAGTGGAGACTTCTTAAAGACATTCTTCTTGGATCTTTGTTTCAATTCCTGGCTCAAATAGTGACCCATTTCCCTCTTATATGATATTTTATTATAATTCATGTTTGTATCCTCCTTTTACTTCTACATGGTTCATGTTTATCGCAGCTCATTTCTTCACTGTATTTTGAAACTTCTTTAATAGATGTTTTAGGTTATGGGTTGGGAAACAAACTCATAACTCAGTATCCCTCCAAAAATGCAATTTATATTTATGGGATAGTTAATATTATGAATTGAGTTATTTACTTCCATTTTCATGACATCCATATATTATATTATGCTTATTTATTCATTTGTAATCAATTTTTCATCTATTCTAGATATATTATTCTAGTCATTCTTATACCATATTAGCTTCTATTGTATATTATCCCTTAATGAGCATCCGAGCTCACCATATTTTTCCTTATTTCCTTAGAAAATTAAGATAAGTACTACATATAAAATTATAAATATAATAGTGATGGAGAAATAATGATTAATTTTAATATTTATTTTTGTTACCATATATTTTATGTCATGATAATGTAATGTAATATTCTTAGGTGTATCTAGTATCCTAACAATTACTAATATTTGGATCTTGGTTATGTGATCTGACCACCATGTATTGAATAACCCGCTATTTTGGTTGAATAGGTTTGGGTTCATTACATATTTATAACCAGAAAGACTAAAATTAGAAGGCTTAAAGTGTATCTTAAAAGATTCAATCCAAAGAGAGAAAGTAAATCTTCAATTTCTTACACCATTGATTTTATGTCATTATTCAATCCACCTCCTCATTTTAATTATCCTAAAATAATATTTCATCATATTATCAAATATAAAATTAAATTTCAATATTAATTATATCACTATATAATATATTCAATTTGTTTCATAGTTATTTATAGCATTTATCCCATCATGGCTGATTTTAACCGCCTATATGCATAGAATTATAAATCAATTATTATTGCCTAAAATGAATGGTTTTAAAAATATTTTTAAGGAATAAATATAATATTTATAACATGATTAATAATATTTAAAAATAAATTGTGAATCATATTAATGATATTGAAAATAAACAATCATGGTGATTTTCACCTCCTTAAACAAGCGCATTGAGATACTTTTCAAAATTTGAAAACCTTATAGGAAAAATAATGAACTGTAGAATTATTTTATGTAAATTAAAAACAACCCATAACTTTATAAATATATATATATTATTGAATAAATATACATCACCTTTTATCAACACCAATACACCAAAGACCTTTTTTATTAATTAAAAGAAAAACCCAAATTGATTCACATGAGTAACATAAATATAAAAAATAAAAAAAATATGATAATAATTAGATTTTAATAGATGACATAATCATTTATAAGGATATGTAATATTTTATCAATTTATGTAATTAAACAATTCATAAGGTCATAGGATTATCTATGTGAGTCAATACTCATGGTAAGGGAACTCCCAAAGTACCTTTCTTATTTTGGGTTACTCTCTCTTTCTCTTTATATCTCTTTCTCTATCTCCTATTAATATATTATTCATCTATATTATATATAAATTCTTCCTCCATATATACAAATATTATTTTTGTATTTATTTGGGGGATATATAAGTTTTTAATGATCTCTTCTTAATCTCTTATTTAAATAAAACCCAATAAAAGGAAACATTTCTATTTATTATTCCTTTTAGGTATAAATATTTTAAAGGATTTTATCTTCTATTATTTAGAAAAATACTAATTATTTTATGTAAAAATATATGAGTTCATTTGTAATTATTAATAAAACTCTATGATTTTATCTTCTTTTGGGTTTCCCTATACATTTCTGAAAACAATGAACAAGATTATTATTTCTATACCTACTTATTTGCCTTTTTTCACATTCAATTACTTGAGCTCTATCACTATGAAATATCCTTCTTTTTTCAATTTCAAACATAAAAAATTCATTAATTCATTCTATTAAAAGAAATATTTATGATATGTCATTTTTTATGCTTTGATACATGATTATAAAACTAGTTTCCTTCACAAAGGTCTTTCTCATGCATATGATTTAAATATAACGTTATTATATATAGAAAAAATATGCCTACAATATTATAATTTAATGGATGGGACCAAAACTATAAATCCCCCTAATTTAATAGTTATATATATCTCATGAAGTATCATTTTTAGTGCACATGTAGTGAGTTTGATACATTATGTTATGATATCTTGGATACAATCCATTACATCTGTTTATGATGACATATATTATTTTTGTTCCATAATCTAATGTATCACGGGATTTTTATGTTCAGATGATTCTGTCCCTCCTATTTCATTTTTTGTGTTAGAATTTATTATCTTATACATTTATAATATTATATAATACTTTTTATCTCTTATATCCCTCCCACTTGTATTTTATTCCATTATTATGATTTACAAATCAAAATTTTGTTTTCTGTGTGTCCATGGGATATCTCATGTACTGATAAAGGAATGAGGCCATATAGTCTGATAATATAAATATAAAAACAAATATTGATGTTATTTCAGATAATTTATTATGTAGCCAAAATCCCAAAGACTCTATAACTCTAGATTTAGGGGTTTTTTATAGATATTTCATATAAAAATGTAATAATATGAATATGAGATGTGTCTAGTTATACACAAGGCCATGTGAATTTAAAAAAGTGGTGTTGTTTATTTGTTCTATCTTTTCTTATTATTTTAGGTATTGTAGCGGTATATAGGTTATTGGTTGGACTTAGGATGGATCTTATGATTGGGTATTGTTATCAATTATATAGATGAATTTTATGTTTTAGGGCAATAGATAGTTGTTCTTTATTTTTAAATTTTATGGTTTTATGATTTTCAAGGAATATGGTGTGCAATTTATGAATACATATTTAACACATATCCTCAGGGAGAAAGAGGGTGTTTGTTTATAAATCATGATCAACATGTATGATTCAATTTAAATTTGTATTCTTATTTATGACTTAATCCCTGGTTATGATTTAGGGTTTTTTATTTAATGTGTAAGTAACAATCTATAGAGTATTTTCCTATATAATTTATTGGTGGAACTCTACTTGAATGAAACCATGGTTATTGATCTATTTATTATTTTCATAAAATGACTCGTTATATGAATTATCTATATATTTTGAACCTAACCTTAAGAGTGAGTAGGTTGGTTTAGAGTGTGGACATGATATATGTGACCCTACTATGGATAGGGTGTGTACAGAGTACCAGGGTGTGTCACTGTTACTTTTTCCCACTAAACTATAATATTGATATTTTTCTTAAAGCCTTTTTTATCCATGTTTTTATAATATTGGTGATATTACACTGCATATATAATGATTCTGGTTTTTTCTATTTAACCCAAAGAATAATTTTAATAATATTTTAAACCTATATGAGGGTTGACACAAAATTTATAGAGTTACGGTGCCCCAATATATTTTTTAAAAAAAATATATATTATTTTTAACTCACATGTGTGAATTCTTGGGAAACCCTATTTTCCTCTAAAATTTAGTGTCATAAGAAAATTATAATATAACATTTGTTTCTGTAATGTGGGTATTACCATTGGATCCATATAACTTTGATTCATATCAAGGACCATGAGGGTCGGTTGTCGTTGAAAGAATAAATTATATTTTAAAAAGATAAATTATAATATAAAATGATTAATACATTAATAGTAACAAAAATAATAAACATAGATATTATGTCTATTTAAACATACTTATCAAAAAATATTATGGTTATCTGTATAAAACCAAGTATTTGATGGTTCCACCAATGGGGGGGTAAATTTAAAGGAAACAAAGAACTACTCATTAGTTCAACAATGAAAATAGATGAAAGGGTAACATATTCCAATGAGAAAACCATTTTTGTGTTGGTATCCAGGATTTATTATTCTCCATTCTTCAAAGAAAATATATTTGAATTATTTATAGGTATTCGGTTTCCTTTATTCTCTATGGAATATCTATTGTTGGATTCTTTATTAAAGGTTTGATTTCCACCATTATTGAATCCCTAAATCTCAGGCCTTGGATTCTTATTTAAGGGTATATAAATTTTCTCCCTAACCTTGTTCTTCATAAAGAAATTGTTGATAACTAATGAATAAAAATGTGGGTTGATTATTCAATATCTATCCTCTATTTTCTACTATATTTCATACCGATGATGGTCATGAACCCTTGTTTTGGATAGCAGTAGTGAGGGGAGGATCAACAGATTGAGGGGGATGGTTCATAATAAAAAGATCAAGAGAGATGGTAAGATGGGTCAGTGTTGGATAAAGGTGGGTCTTCCATCACCAAGGTCAGCATTGGTGAAGTATGTGTCAACTTCTATCGTGTCCAGTAATGCACTTATAGTGGTACTCTACTCAGGATACCATATTGAGTGGAAGGAGAACCCGATAATAAACCATAGCTTGGGCCCCACTAATAGGGGCTATTCTACTAGAGTAAGACTAGAATTGAACCAGGTCCAACCACCCAAGATGATCCAATAAGTTGTAACATCTAGGACCATCCTTTTGGGTCAATACAACCCAACCTAACCAATTAGTTCATCACAACTCATGCGGGTGTATCCTCCCTCACTCATGGGTGTGCATTGGGTACCAACATCTACCCACCCCATCTATAATTTTTTATGTGTCATGTCATGGGGATTCCATGTGTTTTATGTGTTTCATTTATGGCATTTATTAACGACTTCTTTATTGAGAGTTTATTTTGAAAAATAAAAAACAAATCATGAGTAGTTTTTCCAAGTAGAACACAATGGTGTGGTTCGTTCAGCCATCTGAGGTTATTTATAAGGCAAGATAATTAGTGTATTGATTTAGATCTATATATCTGAATAAAGGAATCATGGTATGAAATTAAAATAATTCATTGGGTCGATACTCCCCTAACAATGGGTTGTGACTATGGGCGGGTACTCTATATTCATCTTTCAGTTGGTATTTCCCTACTTAAATAAGGTATAAGTACTTCAGATCGGAATGTAGTCAGTCCTCCCCCAGTGTTGATATGGTTCCAGTTCTCTAAACACTCTGGATAGGGTTCTATAGTCCCCTGTATATATAGGGTGTGGGTCCACAACCCATGGGATAAGAACTCCCTCAATCGATTTCTTATTCCTCAGGGAGGCATGAACATATTACTGCTATTATATAAGGGTTTCATGGGTTGTTGTATTTTGAAAATTCATGCTCTTAGAGAAACATATCGATTCTATTGGTATCTAGTTGTAAATAACTAGTCCTTATTATATAGTTTAAGATCTATCCTATAAAGTATATATGGGTTATGTTATTAGCTTGCACTTATCTTCTTATTTTTGTTTAATCTAATTAGTTATATTATAATTACTTATTATTATTTCCAGGTTTCTGAATTGGTTGTATATAATCACCCCTACATGAGAATATTTTCCAAAATGTGTCATACCTTATAAAAATAACATGTAATTTTTTGGTGACTAGAGTGGATGTGGTGTTTACATATCATAGAAGTTACTAGGAGTGGATATGGTGGGTGGGGTTACTACCAGAATGTCGGTATCGTAGAGAAATATTCCATACTACTAATTAAGTTTTTATTTTCCATTTGGTTATATTTGGGAATGTATTTCCCTCCTATGTAATTTTCATGTATACAATAGTTATAAATTTATAGATTCTATAGGTTTTATCATGAATTATATATATTACATTCATTTAATTTTATTTATTCAACATTTATATTATGCCATGTTTGGGGTTTTTTCTATATCATTGTATTCGGTTTAGGCCACCCATCCTATGTGAATATCTACTCAATGTCGGTCATCATCCTCTGGCCTATTGAAGGTGATATTTGGGTGGGGCACATAGCTTTCTGTTATGTAGTTTAGGTACTAGTCAGTCTGATTGAGTCAGTTCATTAGGGTATCAGAGCAAGGGTTTCCTGTGGGTAGATATTTGATTTTGATTTCTAGTGAGGATTGGTTTTTTAACTTAGGTAACTAGTGTTAAGTGCTCTTATGTTTAGGTTTTAGACTAAGGAACTTAATGATAGTGAAATACTTGATCAATCCATTCACTAGGACTCGAATAAAATGCATGTCAACTCATTATGTTGAGACACTAGTTTTGGTGAATAATAACAGTGCATACATCATATGGTAATTGGTCATTGATTTACTTTTCATTATTGAGTAAGCTCCAAATATATGATTTGTTAATTGTGGTATGTTTTGTTAATTTTAGGATAACACAAAGTAGTTAGCTAGAAATATTTTGAGCTGGATTCATATTGCACTTGTGAATATGGTTGATCCCCTTATTGAAGATTGGTTGAGATATGTGACCTCTATTAATGGAAAAATTCATGGGTTTTTACACCATAATACCAAAGACTAGTGCCTCTATCCATTGTTCAGTAATAAGACCCACCTCCCATGGGGTAGAAAAATGATTCCCTATGTATTGATTAGCTATTTATTTCAGTAGTATTAGCTAAGGACATGCATAGTCTGGGAAATTTTATCATGTTTTTGTTGAGTCAATAAGGATTTCCTTATGAATTTTCCATTCCTTCTTGTTTTGAAAATCACAAACACCTTTTTATAAGAAAAATTTCTTTTATAAGGAAAATTTCTTTTATAAGGAAAATTTATTTTATAAGGAAATTTGCTTTTATAAGGAAAATTGCTTTTATAAGGAAAATTGCTTCTATAAGGAAAATCGCTTTTATAAGGAAAATCGCTTTAGTAAGAAAAATTATCCTTATCATATTTTCATTCATATATTTCTTAAGTATAAGTTTCGGATTCATTTCTATATTCTTGGAATCATTTGAAACCATGATATGAAACATTCTGTTTTAAGTACTGAATTCCATATGATAACTGTAATGAAGTTTCATTCCAAATTCCGGATACGAACTCTGATAAAGTTCTACTCCTAATTCTGGATACGAATTCTCATTACGAATTCTGATGACAAATTCTCATTATGAATTCTGATGATGAATTCTCATTATGAGTTCTAGATACGAATTCTCATTACGAATTCTGATGATTAATTCTCATTACGAATTCTGATGATGAATTCTCATTATGAATTCTGATGATGAATTCTCATTATGAATTCTGTTGATGAATTCTCATTCCGAATTCTCATTCCAAATTCACCTATTAAATAGAATATGATCATCTTTGTTTTATACACTCCGAATTTATTTAGACTCCTAAAAAATATTTTTGGTTTACACTCCCAACCTTCACTCCGAACTTTTGAGTTAGATTTTAAAATAATGTCGTATATTCTGTTACACTTGTTTTATTATAAAAATGATGTCATCTATTCTGTTATAAACTAACCGTTGGTTAAGTTACACGTGTACAGGTCCCTCCAATTTTTAAGGAAAATATGACCGTTGGAAAGGAGGTCGACCTGGCCTATAAATAGGATCTAATTGGAAAGAGCTCAAGGCTGAAATGCTGACTAATCTTCAACTCGTGCGATTACACGCTTGAAGTGATTTATAGAGATAGAATCTCTTATTAACTCTCAAATATTCGTGCGACTCTGAATGTTGTTGATTACATTCGAGGACTTCCGGGGATAGGAAGAGAGAGGTGTCGACTACCTTGATGTTCGAGGGCTTCCTTGCTGAGGAAGACAGAGGTTGCCAACTACCTTGAAGTTGAGGGCTTGCGGGGATAGCAAGACAGAGAATCCGATTTTCGTATTTAGGGCTTACCCTGGTGTGGGTAGGACAGACTTTCTTGAAAGTATAAATCAAGGGACCTTTATCTAAGGTTGTTGGATACCTTTCTCTTTGGGTTAAAAGACTTATATCTTGTTACTTGTCGTTTTACTACTTGTTTATTTCCACTGCATTTTGTATTATAAGGAAAGTATAACTTTCTTATACTTCCTTACTTGTACTCTGTTTCATTTATATTCTATATGCTTTAAGTTAGAATATCATATTGTAATCTTTTGTTAAGTTTCAATTTCTGGAACCATATTGCTGGAACCTACTTTTGGAATCTCATTCTAGTTTTAAGAAAGTTCATAGGACTTGAAGTTTATAACTTAATTCCCTTTTCAAGTTTTCAATTGGTGTTATAGGTGTTGTGAATTTTCTTAGTTTAACTTTGTTAAACTTAGATCTTTCCTTTATTTAAAGGAATTTTCTAAAGTGTACAATTCGCCCCCCCCCCCCCTCTTGTATATTGAGCATCTAAATCATTATTTCGATCCTTCAATTGGTATCAGAGAAGTTCTGTGAAATACTTGTACTCAGGTATAAGTTTTTCTTGCTCACTTTCTCATTCCGGAATTTCTCATTCCGAATGTTGTCATTCCAAACTTTGTTATTACGAACTTTTTCTACTAACAAGTTTGTGTGCCAAAAGTTGGTTTTTTAGTATGATAGGAGTTAATGTTGGTTATATTGATAATCTAAATCCTACAAGACCGCCAATCTTTAATGGTAATGACTATGAATACTAGAGAGATCGAATGAAGGCTTTTGTTATCAATACTGGAGTAGAAAACTTCGTTATTCTTATTGGTGATTATAAAATTCCTGATAAGGAAGTTAGAACTTTTACTAACCAGGAAAAGCAAGAGTATAAACTCAATTATAAGGTACGCAATACCTTACTTTGTTCAATGACTAGAAATATATATAGCCAAATTTCTTCTTGTGAAGCAGCTAATTATATCTGGAAGAAGTTAGAAGTTACACACTTTGGAACTTCTAAAGTGATAGAAACTAGGAGAGCTATGCTTAGAGATGAATACCATGGCTTCAATTTTCCTTATGGTGAACCAATCTGTAAAGTTCAACAGAGATTTATGACTATTGTCAACAGTCTACAGTCTATGGGAGAGAATGGTTTAGACGATGAAGCACTTTTGGACAAGATAATTGATATTATGCCCAATGAGTGGGAATCCAAAAGAACTGCTACAGATGATAACATGAAGGTTATTCAAATTTCTCTTGATGAGTTATTTGGAACTCTTCTCCAACATGAAACGAGAATGAAGAGAGATGCTGACAATATCAAAAACAAAAATGGAAATGGTACTGTTGCTTTTACAACAACATCAAATCAGATGAAAGCTAAGACTCCTGAGAGAGTAACCAGATCCAAGTCTAAGAAAGTTATTTTCCAATCCGAATCTAGTGAGAGTGAAGTCTCTGAAAGTGAGTTAGAAAATCTTGCTCGAAGGATGAACAAGATAGTTGGTCAGAGAAATTTCCAATCCAAGTATAAGAAGAAGGAAAGGAAAGATAGGAAAGATGGAGAAGTTATTTGTTATGAATGCAAGAGAGCTGGACATATTAGACCAGATTTCCCTTTGCTCAAAAATAAAGAACAGAAAGAAAGACATTCAGACAGGAATAGAAATATGTATTATAAATCCAAAGCTAAGAATGTTCTGAAAGCAAATGATACCTGGAGCGCCAGTGGTGGTGACTCTTCAGATGAATCTTCTGATTACGAATCTGCAAGACAGAAGAATCTTGGTCTTATAGCCAGATTACCTATTGATAATCATTGTTTCATGGCTAAGGTACGAAATGCTGAACCATTGACCATTGTTTCTTTAAATTCTAATGATAGTAAGTATTATAACTCCTTTGATGAAGAATCCTCTTCTGATGAAGAAAATACTTTACCTACTTATGAATAAGTTTCTAGGTTTGCTGAACTTCTTGAAATTGAGAATTCCAAACTCAATAAAAAAATGATAAAGAAAACTCTAGGAATAATATTCTTACAAAAGAGATATCAGATATTTCTAAAGATCTTGATAAGAAAAATGATTATTTTGAAAGTATTTCAAAAAACCTTGAGGAAGTAAGTTCTGAGAAGAACAAACTTTCTAAAGAGTTAGAAAAAGTAATTTCTAAGAAAAGTGTCTTTGAGCCTAGCTCTAGTTCTAAAACTAATCATTTTGAGGATAAAAACTAGGTTATAAAAATCAAGTTCGAAATTTTTTCCTTAAAGAAGTGTTTATCAAACTTTACCCATGGTAAGGAAAATTTTGATAAAATGTATTCTCAAATACGACCTTTAAGAAATAAATCTGGATTTGGTTATACCCATGCAAAACCAATTTTTAGTAACAATTATTTTTTCCCTCAAAGTGCCCCATTTTGTACTAATTGTCAATGTGGTGGTCACTGGGCAATGAATTGTTGCTTAAACAAAACCCAATCTTTTGGATTTCACAAATCCTACTTTTCTAAAAAGATGTGGGTACCTAAAATTTTGTTATCTGGAAATCTCAGATCCAAACAAATTTGGATTCCGAAAGTCTAATTCTCTTCTTGATTTTAGGAAAATAAAGAGAATACCAGCAACAATACATGGTACATGGATAGTGGATGTTCCTAGAACATGACTAGTAACAAAAGCTATATCTAAAAGATTATCAAAACGAAAGGAGGAAAGGTATCTTTCGGAGACAATGCTAAGGGAGAGATTTTTGGTATTGGTAATATAGTTCTTATAGGAAAAAATTTGATTTAAAATGTTCTTTTTGTTAACGGTCTTAAGCACAACCTCATTAGAATAAGTCAGTTATGTGATGAAGGTTATCTTGTGAATTTTAGGAATGATAAGTGCTTAGTTCACAATTCCCAGGAAGAATTTATTCTCTCAGCCAATAGGCATGATAATGTTTACACCTTAAATTTAGAAGACCTCAGGAGCCAAGATTTACCTTGCCTAAGTGCAATGGAAGATCATTCCTGGTTATGGCATAGAAGACTAGGTCACTGTAACCTTATAAACCTATGTAAACTCACTAAGAAGAAACTAGTTAAGGATATACCAAAGCATAGATTTGATTCTTCTAAAGTTTGTGATCCTTGTAAATATGGAAAGAAACATAAATCGAGTTTTAAATCGATTGGTGAAGTCTCAACAACTGATGCATTGCAGTTAGTGCACATGAATCTTTTTGTTCCAACACAAACTGGAAGTATTGGAGGCAAATACTATGTGTTTGTTCTAGTTGATGATTACACTAGATTTACTTGGGTTTATTTTCTAGCAAAGAAATCTGAAGCTTTTTCTTATTTCAAAAGTTTTATACCTCAAGTTAAAAATGAGAAAAACCTTCCATTGAGAACTATTCATAGTGATCATGGAGGAGAATTTCAAAATTCTGATTTTGAAGCCTTTTATAGTAAAAAAAGGTATTACTCACAATTTTTCAGCACCTAGAACTCCTCAGCAGAATGGTGTAGTTGAGAGAAGAAATAGAATTCTTCAAGAGATAACTAGAACCATGTTGAGTGAATATTCTATAGCTAGACATTTCTGGGCGAAAGCTGTAAGTACTGCTTGCTATACTATAAATCGAATTTTGATTAGACCTTTTCTTAATAAAACTCTTTAAGAGTTATGGAATGGTAGAAAACCAAGACTATCCTACTTTAAGTTTTTTGGTTGCAAAGTGTTCATTTTGAAGACTAAAGATAACTTACATAAATTCGCACCAAAATACGATGAAGGAATTTTATTAGGTTATTCCACAACTTCTAAGGCTTATAGAGTTTTTAATAAAAATACTTGTACTATTGAAGAAACAGTGCATGTAAAATTTGATGAGTCTGATCCTTTTTTTTAAACCATCCCAGCCTACATCCTTGGATGTGTTTTCAAAAACTGATTGTCAACCTTTTATAGAAGAACCTTCTGATAAGGATAATGTTCAAGAATATACTTCTGAAACATTTACCGCAGAAGACTTTCTACCCTATGTTGATGAACAGGTTTTTCAAAACCCAAATTAGGTGTTTATTAAGGATCATCCCAGTGATAGTATCATTGGTGATGTAAATCAACCTGTAAGGACTAGAAGTTCATTATGAAATGAAGTAGAACATCTAGCATTTCGTTCCCAATTAGAACCTAAAAGCACTGATGAAGCTTTAGGTGATGATGATTGGATCAAAGCTATGAAAGATGAACTAAATGAATTTGAAAGGAATAAAGTCTAGACCTTGGTTGAAAGACCTAAGGAAACGTCTGTTATTGGAGTAAAGTAGGTCTTCAGAAACAAATGTGATGAAAATGGGGTCATAGTAATAAATAAAGCTAGACTTGTTGCTAAAGGCTATAATCAGCAAGAGGGAATAGACTATGGAGAAACCTATGCTCCAGTACCTAGACTTGAATCTATCTGTATTCTACTTGCCTTTGCAGCGTTCTTTAATTTTAAACTTTTTCAGATGGATGTGAAATGTGATTTTCTTAACGGTTATGTCCAAACGGAAGTTTTTGTTGAACAACCTCCTGGCATTGAAGATACAAAACATCCTGGTCATATTTTTAGACTTACCAAATCTCTGTAGGGTCTTAAACAAGCCCCACGAGCATGGTATGATAGACTCACTGGATTTTTGCTTCAAAATAACTATGTTAAGGTAAACGCAGATCCAACCCTTTTTAAAAAGAAAGATAACAAAAAAAATTTGATTGTTCAAATTTATGTTGATGACATCATATTTGGTTCAACTCAGCAATCTTTAACCGACTCTTTTTAAAGTCTAATGAAATCTGAGTTTGAAATGAGTATGATGGGTGAGTTAACTTTTTCCCTTGGTTTTCAAATTTCTCAAAAACCAGAAGGAACCTACATATCTCAACATAAGTATATTAAAGATCTTCTCAAAAAGTATGGTTATGAAAACATTAAGAGTATAAGTACTCCTATCGGTACCTCAAACTCTTCAGATCTTGATGAAGCTGGCAAACCAGTAGGTCAAACATATTTTAGAGGTATGATAGGAATTTTACTTTACTTAACAGCTAGTCGACTAGACATAATGTTCTCAGTATGATTATGTTCAAGATATCAATCCAATCCTAAGGAATCTCACTTAAAGGTAGTAAAAAGAATTTTTTGCTACCTTAAGGGAACCATGGATCTAGGATTATTTTATACTTCTGAAAATGATTTTGTTCTAAAAGTCTTTTCTGATTCTGACTTTTGTGGATGTAGAATGGATAGAAAGAGTACATCTAGAACTTTTCATTTATTTGGAGATTCTTTAGTTTCTTGGTCCTGCAAGAAGCAATATTTTGTAGCACTCTCCACTGCTGAAGCTGAATATGTAGAAGCTGGAAGTTGTTGTGCTCAAGTGTTGTGGATGCAACACACACTCACAGACTATGGCTTGAGTTTTACTAAAACTCAAATTTTGTGTGATAACACAAGTTCCACTGTCTTAAGTAAGAACCCTGAACATCACTATCGTGAAAAACACATAGATATTAGGAATCACTTTCTTAGGGATCACACACTAAAAGGAGATATTATTCTTCAGTTTATTGGAACGCAAGATCAACTTGCTGATATTTTCACAAAATCTTTGCCTTCTAATAGATTTGAATACATTAAACAAAAGTTAGGAATGATAACTAATAGGTAATCATTCTTCATTAACTTTCTGTTGAAAAAGTATCCTTACAATAATAAACTCCTTTTCATAGGGGGAGTACATTTGATTGTTAGAGTAACTAAATTTTTCAAAGTTAGTTTTTCAAACTTTTCAGAACTAAAATTCCGGAATGGGAATTTCCGGATCTAAAACTTTCCAGAATAGATATTTTCGTATAGAAAACTTCTAGAATGGATATTTTCATATTGAAAACATCTGGAATGGAAAATTTTGTACTGGTATTTTCAGAATGGGATTTTCGTACCAAATCATTCAAAATGAGCTTTTTGTTTTTCAAATTTTGTAATGGAATTTTCGTACTGAGTTTTCTGTACTGAGTTTGTTTTTCGTAGTGAGTTTTGCGAACTTTGTCTTTTCGTAGTAAAGATTTTTTTCATAGTTTTCTTACAAATGTTACCAATTACGAATAATCTTCCTAAGCCAATATGAAAGGTATGATTTTCTTAATCAAGTTTTCATAATCATATTTTACTTGATGGCATTTTCTTATATTTTGTTTTCAGATTATAGTTTTCTTAATTCTTTGTTTTAATAAAAATCTCAAAAGATCGGATTCATGTTTTCTTGAGAATTGGTTTTCAACCGTCAGATCTGATCTCAGCTTGTCACAACCATTCGATCAACTGAGGAAGTTGAACCATCTTCTCGTTGCCTATATAAAGGGGACCCCAAATGGTTGTCCCACAACAGTTTTCAAGCTTCATCGTCTCGAAGCTCTGCCTCTCTGTTTTAAAGTCATTCCAAACTTCAGATTTCTCCATTCTGAACTTCTTAGAGGTCTTCAGATCCGAATGTCTGTGGAAGTAGCTTCTCAAGACATGTCTTCCTCTAAGCCGATTTCCAAGTGGTTAGTATATAGAGATAGTTTGGTTTGTCCTGATTTCTTTAATAAGTATGATCCTCTTATATCCATGAACATAAAGCTTAACGGATGGGAAGATGTTGTTGTATCCAAGCCCGGAAATCAAGATGAAGTGTTTTCGGATTTTCTTATAGAGTTCTATGAGACATTTTCCATCTATAAGGAAGATGGAAAGGAGAAATTGTTGTTTAAGTCATATGGAAAGACTTATAAGCTTTCTTATGCCAAGGCAGCCAGTTTGGTAGGGCTGAACAATGAAAGAGAAGCCGAGTTCATTTCTCATGTTTTTTCGGATTCAAAGGGAAGCTTTGATAAGGAAAAGGCATTAGAGACTCTCGGACTGGCAGATGAAAAGGATCCGAAGATTTCTTCTCTGTCTACGAATTTCTGGATTCTAGAATTATTGGTACAAGGCCTTATCATACCGGGAAAGGTGACAAAGATAGTCTAAAGAAGAGTGAGATTTATATTCTAGATTTTTTGATAAATCTGAGGAAGTTTAATCTGATGAAACACATTCTTATTACTCTTGAGAATGTTAAGAAAGGGAATTTGAGAGCTCAGATCCTAATGTATCCAGCAATCCTCTCAAACTTGATAGTTTGGTGCCTTGAGTATTTCAAGGAGGCTTGCAAGTCTAAGCCAAGAGTTTGCAAGATTATGTTGGTGAGTGATGGTAATATCAAAAGAATGGATGTAGCCTTCGACAAGAAGACTGGTCAGTTTGTTGATTTACCAGCTCAAGAAGAAACAGTTCCGAAAGTTGCTGAACCTGAATCCTCTAAGCCAGTGAAGAAGAGAAAGTTGAAAGAAGTTGAAGTTGCAGCAGAGAATCCCAAGTCTAAGGAAGTTCATTCCGCACCTCCAAAACCGAAGAAGAAGAAAGCCTACCCAGATTAGGTAGTTGCTAAGTGGAGGGAAATCAAAGATAAGAGAGTCCATGGGGAGCCTCAATTTGGCTTGGATCCTGCGGAGGCTAAGGCCTTGAAAGAAAATACTGCGGATGAGCTTGAAAAACAAGTGAAAGAAAAGAAGCTTAAGAAGAAGATGTCTTAAGCTAAGGTAGTTCAAACTTTGTTAAAGTTTACAGAGATGGCTTCCGGAAACATTCATGTTTTGAGATCTTTTTCTCTGGAATCTCTACATGAGACTCCAGGAAGAAACTTTGTCGCTCCGGAAGAGGCAGTAGCAAAGACTGTTGAGGAAGTTGAGCAGATAGAGAAAGTGGAAGAGGAACAAGAAGTTGCTGAAGGTAGTGGTGACATCAGAGATGTTTTGAAACAAGTAGATTATTATAAGGGGACACCTTCGGAACATTTGTCACTCATAACTTCAGAAGCTGAGTCTTCTAAGTTACTAACTCCAGGAAAGGATGAGGAGAAAGTAGAAGAAGAAGTAGCCTATCATGTAGAAGAAGAACAACTACTACATGATATTTCTCAAATAGAGAACATAGAAGGTGGTGATCAGAAAGTTGTTGATGATGAAGACAATGTTGTTCAAGTATCTGATAGTGAAAAGAAAACTCCGGAAAAGGACTTCATTTTAAAAAAGTACAAGGGAAAGCAACTTGTTCTTGATACCCCGAGCTCAATAGTTGTAAATAGAAGGGAAGTGGGTAGTTCTTCTAAGAAGAAGGTTGATCACTTTGAAGAAGAAAATTCTCCAAGCAAAGTCTCAGATTCTGAGTCATCTTCGTTGGGGAAGGACTTTTTTGTTTAGTCTATAAAGAAGTTGGTAGGTTCTATTCCGACTTTCTCAAGTATTGATTCTAGATGCCAGATGCTCCAACATGCTTTGAATCAGAAAATAGACTCTATATCCATGGTTATGGACAAATGTGTTGAGATAGAGGCTCAGTTCAAAAATGTCTTTGTCGGCTATAAATCCCACAAAAGATATTTCAAGAGGATGACTAGTTGGTCTAGGAAGACTGTAGAAGAGATGAGGCTCTTTGATGAATTTCAGGATAATGTGAAGGATGCCTTTGAGATAGAAGACAGGAAGATAAATGAACTTACTTCATCCTTTGAAGAAAATTTGACAGATGAAAAGAATTTCCGGATTCAAGAAGTCAGAGATCTGAGTGGGAAGCTGAATTCTATTTCTCAAAACTGGAAGTATGAAAGGGACCATCGGATTGAGTTTGAAAAGAATTTCTTAAAGCAAGAATAGATCTTGAAGGCTCAGGAAGAAAAGCGTCAAGCCCGGGAAGAATAGATTGAAGCTCAAAATGAAAGAATTGTTGCGTTAGAGAAGCAAGCCGAGGAAGACCATAAAGACTTGAAGAAGATAAAGACTATTCTTAAGGGTCTCATGGCGAAGGAAAAAGATCCAAAATAGACAGATCCGATCTTTTTTTGTATCTAAACTTCTTTGTTGTTGAGCTTTCAAACTTAATGAAAATTGTGCTTGCTCGTTTCTTTTGTGGTCATTTCTAATTTTTTTCAGGTACTTTGTTATATTTTCCATTCCCTCAAATTCTTTTTGAAAATCACAAAGGGGGAGAAGGAAAAGAACCCTAACAAAGGGGGAAATGAATCTTAACAAAGGATGAGAAAGAAAACAAAATCTAATAGAGTTTATCTAATGGGGAGTTTTTTATTAAAGAAGACTTTATTATTCTTAATGAAATATCATTCCGGAAATCTAGAATATGACCCTTAGTGTTTCAAAGCCTAATGGGGAGTTATTCATATTCATCAACATCGATAAACAAAGGGAGATAAGCCTTAATATTTTATTTCTTCTTAGACTTTATTTTTTATAGGGATGTTTGTGCTTTCCAAAAAGGGGGAGATTGTTGAGTCAATAAGGTTTTCCTTATGACTATTCCATTCCTTCTTGTTTTGAAAATCAAAAACACCTTTTTATAAGGAAAATTGCTTTTATAAGGAAAATTGCTTTTATAAGGAAAATTTCTTTTATAAGTAAAATTGCTTTTATAAGGAAAATTGCTTTTATAAGGAAAATTGCTTCTATAAGGAAAATCGCTTTTATAAAGAAAATCGTTTTAGTAAGAAAAATTATCCTTATCATATTTTCATTCATATATTTCTTATGTATAAGTTTCGGATTCATTTCTGTATTCTCGGAATCATTTGAAACCTTGATATGAAACATTCTGTTTTAAGTACCGAATTCTAGATGAGAACTCTAATGAAGTTTCATTCTGAATTCCGGATATGAACTCTGATAAAGTTCTACTCTGAATTCTGGATACGAATTCTCATTACGAATTCCGATGACAAATTATCATTACGAATTCTGATGATGAATTCTCATTACGAGTTCTAGATATGAATTCTCCTTACGAATTCTGATGATGAATTCTCATTATGAATTCTGATGATGAATTCTCATTACGAATTCTGATGATGAATTCTCATTACAAATTCTGTTGATGAATTCTCATTCCGAATTTTCATTCCGAATTCACCTATTAAACAGAATCTGATCATCTTTGTTTTATACACTCCGAATTTATTTAGACTCCGAAAAAATATTTTTTGTTTACACTCTGAACCTTCACTCCGAACTTTTGAGTTAGATTTTAAAACGATGTCGTACATTCTGTTACACTTGTTTTATTATAAAAACGATGCGGTCTATTCTGTTATAAACTAACCGTTGGTTAAGTTACACATGTACAGGTCCCTCTGATTTTTAAGGAAAATATGACCATTGGAAAGGAGGCCGACCTTGCCTATAAATAGAAGCTCATTTGAAAGTGCTCAAGGCTGAAATGCGGACTGATCTGTGACTCATGTGATTACACGCTTGAAGTGATTTATAGAGAGAGAGGCTCTTATTAACTCTCAAAGATTCGTGCGACTCTGAATGTTGGTGATTACATTCGAGGACTTTCGGGGATAGGATGATAGAGGTGCTGACTACCTTGAAGTTCGAGGGCTTCCTTGCTGAGGAAGATAGAGATTTCCAACTACCTTGAAGTTGAGGGTTTGCGGGGATAGCAAGACAGAGACTCTGATCTTCGTATCGAGGGCTTACCCTAGTGTGGGTAAGACAGACATTCTTGAAAGTATAAATCAAGGGACCTTTATCCAAGGTTGGTGGATACCCTTCTCTTTGGGTTAATAGACTTATATCTTGTTACATGTAGTTTTACTACTTTTTTATTTCCGCTGCATTTTGTATTATAAGGAAAGTATAGGTTTCTTATACTTCCTTACTTGTACTTTGTTTCATTTAGATTCTATACGCTTTAAGGTAGAATCTCATATTGTAATCTTTTGTTAAGTTTTAATTTACGGAACCTACTTTCGAAATCTCTTTCCAGTTTTAAGAAATTTCATAGGACTTGAAGTTTATAACTTCATTCCTTTTTCAAGTTTTTAATTGGTGTTAGAGGTGTTATGAATTTTCTTAGTTTAACTTTGTTAAACTTAGCTCTTTCCTTTGTTTAAAAAAATTTTTTAAAGTGTACAATTCACCCCCCCCCACCCTCTTGTATATTGAGCATCTACATCATTATTTCGATCCTACAGTTTAAGTGATAGAGACTATCTAGGTTCCGACGTGAGATTGGACCTCAATAATCCAAGTACATTAAATAGTCATTTTTTTGATTATTTAGCTAGGATTAGATTCCTACTAACCAAATATTTGTTATTATAGTTATTTTTCTACACAATGTAGTGATACACTATTAGATCTTGGATACATAGACTCACACTAAGTTGATTCCTCCATGGACTTAATTTGAGCACATTTTA
Source organism: Viscum album (assembly GCA_963277665.1). NCBI lineage: Eukaryota > Viridiplantae > Streptophyta > Magnoliopsida > Santalales > Viscaceae > Viscum > Viscum album. The sequence goes on from OY728125.1 coordinate 2,051,685,692, forward strand.
TCATGATGAATATTATCCAATGAAATTCAATTTAGCTTGAATCCCAGATTTATTGGAGTTTCATATGAGTTGTATGAGAATTTAAAGATACATGATTTGATTCGCCAATCTCACATAGTACTCCCTCAATATCATCCATGAAATATTTTTCAGCAAATGAAAGTTCAAGATAGTTTTATATAGAGATATTCAAGTATGTGATTTTATTCTATGTATCCCCAAATATTTTGGCATACTAAATCAATAATTAGTGATATATAATTTTTTGGTGGAGGGGAGATAGGTGATAAGTGCAGGAAATGGTCACACAGGATAAAAGTCAACAGTAGCATCTATCCAACACTATAATTTATATTTTTGACATAGGAGGTATTTTCATATACAATTTGAAACCCATTTTTTATGTTTCTCTTTTGCTATTGGTGTGGGAAGCTTGTGATGGGGGAAGCTTGCGACACCTCACCTTCCTCTTGATGGATACGACATCTGCGCCGGTCCCTCCCCCATCCGTGGGGAAGGGACCTTCGTCGGCCTCCAAGAGAACGTCATTTCCCTTTTCCCCCATTTCCAAACCCAAATTGCTTCCTTAATTTCTAGAATGTTATCTGCATCCGAAGGTTCCCTATTTGTACATGGGAAACCCTAATCATTCATTGTCACTCGCGTAATTATACGATGCTTCATCGTTACATAAACAGACTCTGATTGCTCACTTTTCTTGGATAAGGCCATCGGTGGATTCATTTGACAGATGCATCTTCGGTTCGTGGGGTCAACAGGAAAGGGCTATTGTTGGTCTACTTGACAATAGAAACTTAATGGTATGCTTCTTGTTGGAGGAATACATGATCAAGGTCTAGTCGGGCACGCCTTGTAGCTGCAATGGTGCCAGATTCTACCTTTTCATATGGACTTATGATTTTTATATGAATCGGGACTCCCCGTTAGCAGAAATTTGGGTTAGTTTTCCTAATATTCCTCTCCCTTCCCAGAATCTGTCGATCATCAGAATGGTGGGTAATCTTGTTGGAAGGTTCCTGTGTACTGATAGTCGTACCAAGGATTTGTGTCACCCGATTAACCCAACGGTGTGTGTTGAGGTCGATGTATCTCGACCGCCCCCAGATTTTGTTTGGATAACCATTGGAGAGGAGTATCGTTATAAGAAATAGGTTGTGTATGAATCCTGGGTGGACTTCTCTTCTGATTACAAGTGGATATGGCACTTGTTGAAGGATTATAGAGGGATATCGAAGAGATATGGGGCGTTGGACAGTGGTGTGGATGGGTCTTTGTGTTAGGGGAAAAGGGTTGTGAGGTCTGTTGAGACAGTTGTGGTTGGCAATGGTGAAGGTCTGGACAGAGGACCACTACTCGGTTTGGACGCGCAGTAGAAGGTGCCTGGACAGGGAGTTGATACCTGCAGTCATGGTAAGCAGTCGAGGGCCTCTCTTGTGGGTCCACAAGAGAGCTGGGGGTTGGAAAACACTGGGATGAACATGCATGCAGGGGCAGGGAGGCCTTCTTTTTCACCCTCAAGCACAAGCAGTGGTTTTATAGATTAGATTAAGGTAACAGTAGAAGTGGCCAATAAAGAAGGAGATGGGGAGTTCCACCGGGATGCAGAGGCCCAAAACAAAAATGGAGATTCCATTGATGAAGGTGATCTGTAATGGGAGAAGGCCTCAAGAGGAGTGGGAGTGCGATTGGAAAAACCCATTACTAATGTTGACATGTGCAACAGTTTTCAGTGTCTCGAATTGGATGACTCGGGAATGGATTTGGATGAGGGTAGTTCTCAGGAGTGTGCTATTAGAGATGTCCCAGGCATCCTTTTTTAGGATTTTTATTTGATGGAGGTTCACGAGGGGCACCACCCTGAACCTCAGGATGGTGGCTCTAATGCAGAAGCTCAACCGGTCAATGGGATTAATGAGGCTAGTGAAGTGGGTCAGGATCTTGAAGGCATCTTGATCAAGCCCTCCTTGGCAGGGAGGAAGGGCAGTCACAAGGGGATGAAATATTACTCTTTCTTACCCCTTCCTATGGAGACACGGTCAGTGAAGAAATTTAAAGGAAAATAGTTGGATAATCAGGAAAATGCAGGTGTTGTGGCTGAACAGCACCTGGATCTGATAATGAGTTCGGAAGAAGAAACGGTGGAGCAAGTTTTGTATCTTAATGCAACTGAAGAAGAAGCTGCTAAAATGATGTGGAGGCCAATAAGGTTGACTCTTAATGAGGATCAACATTCTTGGATTGATAGGCAAGACTCGATATTATTTGGAGCTTTCCACAATGGGAAGATCAATCTCGGGGAGTATATTCAGACATGGGACAAGCTCACCACGCGATTAGAGGATCTTCTTATAGATGCACCTACCACTCAGGTCACATCATTGTCCTGGAAACTTTTTAGGGAACCAGACTCAGGTAATATCATGTTAATTTTTAATGAACTTGGTTAAGTTAGTTTTTTGGTTGTTTCGGATGAGAGAAATTCATTTTCTTCTAGTTCTTCTTTTTGTTCGGTGTTGTTTCTTTGTGTGATGTTTTATAAAAATTACTTGGGTCTGATTCAGAATAGGACTAGAGCATGAATTATTCACTGATGCTGGCCTTTTATATTTCGATGCTTGAGAGGGTATGGCTTCGCCATCGGTTCCGTCATCGTGCATTACTACATGGGACTGCTTGCTAAAGGGTCCTAGTTGGTGAAGTCTTTTTTCCTGGAGCATCAGCTGGGAGGGGAAGATCATATAGTTTGTTCTGTGTGGTTTTTCTATTGCATGCATTCTGGACTTCTTGGTTTCTCTCTTTTCCCTTAAAATTGTTTTTATAAAAAAAAAAGTAATTTTCAGTCATATAAAATTTGAAACCCATTGGCCATCAACCCAATCTTTTTCTGAGATAAATATTCCACTAGGAGACAAGAATTTTTATGATTGTGAGGGATCATGTCATATAGTGTATGAATACCCCATCATTATATCAAAAAGGAAAATTAGTTAGTTGATGGATCACCATGGTAGAGGAACCACCTTGACCAGGGACCCCATAGTGATGTTCATGTGGGGACTTAGGATGGTAGTTTTGTAAATGATTTAGAAATTTTACTAGATTAGGATTTTGAAGAGGATGACGTTATGAACCACTTCTACCACCTCTACACCAATGTGGTCTATTCCAAGATCTGAGGGATGGTTTCCAAGGACATGGAAAGAGTTAGGTGATGGAGCGCTATAAATATGTAATTCATAACATGATTCAAGGATTGTTTTTTTATAAATTGGATCCAATACATGTAAACAATGGTTTTAACCATTATTTTATTCATCCATTATCAAAGAGATATAGATTTCATTGGATCCTATATCCTAACCCATGCATCTAGAGACTCCTACTAAGAGTGATCTAATTCTCACTCACATCTATCAGTAGTGTGATCTTGTTTATAGTAAAGAGTGGTTTTCATGGGATCTCATGGTGGTTGTGATGAAGCTATATGATTTCATCAATATTATGGACTAGTTATCATTAGTATATGCTCAAATAGACTATGACCATTGGAGATTTATATGAATTAAAATTTATGGAATAAGGATCATATTTATCGGAATAGGGGTATTTTAAATGAGACAAGAAGGACATATGCATGGGAAGTTACCACTAATCATTGATCAGTTGGATATTTTTCCTCATTTTATATAAGACACCTCGGTGATTAGTTTTAATAGTGGTGGAGTTATATATTTATTTTTTTCATAATGATGTAATAGGATTGGTCTTTCATCAGTATGTTGACTTCTACACCAACCAACTCCATAGTACCACTCCAATTTTCTCCACATCTTATTGGATGTATCCAGCAAAATCAAGGAATATAAGGTTCTTTTAGTGGACCTTATGAAGAAAGGTTTTATAAAAACTGGTGTGTCCCTTTAGTTATCTCATTTTTTGTATTCTAAAAAGAAAAATGGGATCCTAATACTGGGTAATGATTATTACTTCTTTAATCATGTAGTGTCAAAGAACCAATACCTCGTTCCAAGTATTGATGACCTCTATGACTAGATAAATGAAGAAAAGTGGTTTTTGAAAACCGATATCATGTATAACTATCAATGACTTTGAGTTCATGAGGAGGAAATCCTGAAGATGGATCTCAGAACTAGTTTTATCATTATGAGTATTTTTTTAACTCCCATTGGTGTAGAAAATTCCCCATCCTTATTCTTTAGTTTTATACACAATATTAATCAGACTTTCCTAAAATAAAATTTGGTTGTCCTTATTGATTACATTCTCATCTATTCAACATCAGAATTCAAGTATATAGAGTATATGAGGATTGACTTAGACATAATTTGATATCAATGGTTTTGGGGAAATATCTTGAAGTTTCAATTCTGTATTAGAGATGTTCAATTCCAAGGTCATGTTATCTAAAAGGGAGGGGTAGATATGAGCCTCATTAAAAACGAGGTTGTGTTATCTTGGAATCCACAAAAGAGTTTGTTAGTTGTGTTGGTTTTCCATGAATTTATGGGGTATTATCGGATATTTTTTGTAGATTTATCCATGATTTAGTTCCCTATGAATTTTCTTAAAAAAACACAAACCATTCATTTTTCACCAATAATTCCGAATAGATTTTAAGAAGCTAACATAGAGCTTGAATTGTGATTTTATCTTGTAGTTTCCAGATGATTTATCTTAGTACATGGTATTCTAAGATGTATTTAGAGTTGGGATCAATTCTATACTTATATATATGAAATTGTTGATCTCTTTATGACCTATGTTCTGATATCCCAGTCGAATAATTATATGACCCACAATTTGTAGCTAGAATAATTAGTGTTATCCTAAAATTATTAAAATAATTATATTCATAGAGAGGGGTTCTTAGCATATTTTTACTATTAGTGTCTCAAATGCATCTTCATCCATAAGTATATTAAAATGAGGTAGAGGTTCTGGTTAGAGTTCTTTTTTGAGATGGACTATACTCTAGGGAAGGGAAATGTGATAGATGATTCGCATTATAGGAAGTTAAATTCTAAATTGTTGGAGGAAACCACAAATTAGTTCCCTTCATCATAGTTTTCCATAGAATATGAGGAAGGAGTATCTGGTCATTGGTCAATGGTTGTAACCCTATCACTTTTTCGGAGAGTGAGTTAGGCTCAACCAAGGGATATTGATTTCAAGATCTTTTATAACATGTTATTTTAAATATATCCACATCATGTATATTCCAAAGGTGGGGAGAACATTATACTCTTTTAAAGAAAAATCAAAGTACTAGTAATGATTCATGATGTGGTGTTCAAGGAGTTATATACTTCACCCTTGGAAATATATCAAAAAATGAAAAAGATGTAATTTTACCTCAGGCACTAGTTTTGATAGGCAGGAATTAAGAGAAGCAATTATAACTTAGTTTATCGATGCCTCGCCTTTCTGAAACTAAAGGTGTATAATCAAGTATTAGTTGGTTTTTCATAACCCCGTGAGGTTCTAGAGTATAATTTGTATGAAATATAAATGGATTTTGTGATAGAAATACCTTAACCTTCTAGAGTTCAGTGAGTTATGTGGGTTATCAATGAATAACTGAACATGCATGCCCAATTATTTATTATCCAAGAGTAGAGATCAATGGAGATCATTGTACGTTTATATGTGAAGTATATCATATGGGATGTCGTTGATAATTATTTATAACTATGATGCTTGATTCATGGCTTGATTATGATGGGAATTACATGAGACTTTCATAAACTGTTTTTGAATTATTATGAAATTACATACTCAAATGGATTTCTATAACAAATGAAAAGGGTGTGAATTTTGGATTTCGGATGAAGCTAGAAGGATTACTTTCCTTCGATGGAGTTTAAAAACAATAGCAGCTACCACTACACTATTATCGTGTAACATTTCAACACCCTATATGAAAGGCACTAATAATGACCTCTATACATGACTGATGTTGGAGAGACGTTATTGAAGGGGTTGAGGTTAGTGTGGATGATGATGGAGAAGGTTAATTTGATCCAAAAGTGGATGAGAAATGAAAAAGAACCCTTAAAAATTACTATTTGGAAATAGAGGCCTTTCAAATTCAAGTAGGAAATTAATATTTTTCTAGACATATCTCCATAAATTGGTTTTTAGAGGTTCAGCCAGGGTGGTATGTTATCCTTGAGATTCATCAGTCCATTCAATATCTTATACAAGGTGTGTGATGTTCTTTACCCGCAAGTTTTTCACCCATAGTATGACTGAGTGTATGAAATCTTCCCTGATTCATAGTTGATGAGATAGGTGCATAACCCATTGCAAGTTATTGGTTTGGGATAGATATACATAAAATATATATCCACTTTATTAAAGTACATGATGGTGGTCGATGACCTATAGTAGAGGACACAATGTAGATTTGATATTCCTCTAATGTGTGTTCTTTGGTGTCATGAGAAAATTAAACAGAACTCCAGAGAGTTTAAGGATAATATTTTATTCAGTACCCTAACAATTTTTTTAGGTTAATATTTTTTAAGTAAAATTCCTTGAAGGTGGGGAGGATGCAAAGACTTTGTTTTTTCTGTTCAACCCATATAATATTTTACTTAATATTTTTGGAAATTATGACAAGTCAGTGTGAAGTTGTGACCATCCTGGATCCCTCACATTAATATATAAATAAGAATATGTTATTTTTATCTTGTTCAAATTCGTTCATGGGAAAAAATTATTTTAATATTCAATAAAGTTTCATATTGAAATTTTAATACAAAAGTTGCAACCAAAGAAAGGATTTTACTCTTGTGGTGGTATAACATAACATTAGGGACCCCGAGGGTTGTCCATCATTGAGGGATTAAATTATAATATAAAAATGAAAAATCTAAAAATTATTTACTAAAACATTAATATGAATACAAAATATAAACCATTATATTATTTCGTTTTGAACATCCTTATGATAAAATCCTAGGATTAGCTATATGAATCACAGGATTTATAAGTGCCACTAATGGAGGAGAGACTTTCGTGGAAATAAATAACTCCTCTTTGGATCGATGATGACAAAATTCATGTTCAAACCATATGTCAATGATAGAATCTTTATTGACATAGGGTTTGTTCATTTTATATTATACATTCATCAGGTAATTCAAATTTTAAATATTAATAAGTAATTTTTTTCCTCCTTTATTAATGGAATACAGTCACACAAATTTCATTACATAATTGTTTACAATACTTTTAATAAAAATATCCATAAAACATAACCTAAGGATATAGGGGCCTAGTGTCTTTAGGATACTAGTTAAGAAATACATCAACTTAAATATAATCGAATTTATTTTTATTTCATTCACCAAAATGTTTTCCCATATCTATTTAAACTTATAACACTTCATGGGATACCTTGGATACACACATAAAGAAAACGAAGAGCTATAACTCCTAGTAAGGGAACAAACATGATAGTGAAATATAACTGAAGATAAAAGAGGCGTAGTATTATATCATAAAGTGTAAAATCATATAACATCAAAAGGAATAATCATATAAAAACAAGGATATAATTATCGAAATATGGAGAGAAAAATACATGACATCATAGGCATAATTTATGGTTTTCTATTAAGACAACAAAACATAGTATGCTAGGCCAACCACCTCTGTACCATACTTAGTATCTCATAAAATTAAAACATTAATCAATGAATTAGGGCACTATTAGGGAACACCGTTTATATTCATAAAAAGTACATACATGTAGGTTTCATATAAGAAAAACAAATAGTGGGAATAATCATAAAAACCTAAGAGAATGGGAATGGGTTACATAATCTGAGCATAATTATCATAATGATTCCCATGAAGGAAGGAATTAAATCATTACTCGATTTTCATAAATGAAAAAGTGATCAAATATAATGAAAATTAATTTCAATTAATGTAAATACGTAAAATGAGTGGGGAAATGGTTTTTAAAATGAACCTCTTAATTGAGGTTTTAAGAAAAAGGAAAAGAGAATTTAAAGAGAGTAAGAGAATAATAATTTCAATAAAACCAAAAATGAAACCAAATGGTTTTCTATGAAATTTTTACTTTTTTATGAAACTAGATAAGGATAAAAATTATTGTATGTATTAGTTTCTATAAATTAATAATAATTAGACTAATTTATTTTAAATTAGTTTTCATAAAAGAATTATTTGAGATGGTAACTTTAAGAACATGTATTATCTTCAAAAAATAAAAGTAAAGTAAACTAGGTGTATAAGAAAGGAACATATATAAATAATATGGGAGAATAATATGAGAATAATATATAGGAAATAGGATAAAGGGAAAAATAATTTGTAATAAAAATGTAATGATGTTGGTTCAGAAGATCCCTTACCTCAAGTCCTTTAATTATTTTGTATGATTGCCTAACTTCTCCTTTCTAGGAATGATAACACTTGGTATATCTCATGTGGTTCCTTAGAATTTTCATTTGGTAAGACCAAAAATCCTTAGATGTTGGAAGGATGGATTGTAAGATATTTGGGTAGAGATATGGAAAGGTACTGAACTTAGAGTGCGACAAGAAGAAGGGTGGTGAAGGGTCGTATTTATAGGCGGAGGAGAGGGGTGTTCTTGAATATAATAATTATTAGTTTATTATTTCTTTCTCTTTAGAACAAATATTGATGATTCTTGTAAAAATGTAAATAAATTTTTTCATTTGATTTTGAGGTAATTTTTTCTTATATCATCCTATATGTAATTGATCATGTATTTACTTATAGTGTAAAATCTTATATTTTATCATATTTTACTATTCACTAAAATTTGAATGATTTTAGAAAAATAAAAAAAATTCCTAGGATAATGATGAAATGTTAATTCCAAAAATGATATTCAATTTTCGAAAATAGTTTTTGAAATTTTAGAAATTTAACTTTTAAATAAAATCTTTATTTATTGAAAAAATGATAATTTTTATGAAAAGTCTAATTTTTCAACCAATTCAAAAATTATGCAGGGAATCATAATATAATATTTTCATTTATTTAAAAAAATATTTTTTTATAAGACTATTATATGAAAGTAAATTTTATTTCAAAATTTCAAAATTACTATAAAAATATATGTTAACGAAAATTAAACATGTATATTTTGCTAAATATTATAATTATGTTTAATTTGTGTAAAACATTTATTTTATCATGTTAACACTATTATTAAATAATATTCTAGTGAAAATTTATTATATTTTATTTCATGGAATACCCAACTATTATTTTACTATTCCAACATTGTAGTTACTATTCTAATGGTCTGGTTACAATTCCAAATAGTAAGTTTTTCTATTCCAACGATTATATTCTGATGGTCATATAGGTCTTATACTCCCTATAAATACCAAAAATAAACTTAATTAATCATTAAATCCAAATTCACTAAAGTTTATATATAACCCATTCTCAAATAAAATTATTGGATTATAAATTTTCTGTATCATTTTTTCAATATTGTTTATGGGTGTGATAATTTTTTGAGACAAAAAACAACCCAAATTTGAAAATTCTAACTACTTTTTAAATTTTTCTTTATAACACATTCAATTTTTACAGATATTTTTTTATCTAAATATAATTAATAAATTAATAAATTTCTTCTAATTTTTATTATTTGGTGCATGTGTTTTAAATTATATTATACTAGAAAGAGTGACATTCAAAAAAATTTATCCAGTGACTTTTATTCAAAAAATTCTAAGTCATTACATTATTCCCCCTTAAAAATTTTCACCCTAAAATTTTTGTTTTAAATAATAATATAAAAACATATGAGGGTACTTCTGTTTTATTACTCCTTTATGTTCCGTTTTTTCTTCTTCATACTTATGATTCTTCAAAATTATTTTGAAAATGTGAGTTGTATTATTGTGTGGGAATTTGTATCTTTGGTCCATGTTATTCACCATTCATTCCTTGTATGATAGATCAATATCTAACTATACCACATATTCATTTATTAAACACGATGGATCTAGTGTGTACTTCCTCCGGAGAGAAACGTGGAACACAACATGCACTTGAGATAGGTTTGGTGGGAGTGTATACAAGTGGGACACAAATCCAATGCAATCAAGAATATAAAATTCTATGATGTATCTTTGACTTATATTTCCTTTCTTCCCATACCTAATAAATATCTTTCAATGAGATATATGATACAACACTTAATCACCAACCTCAAACTCTAGATCTCATCGATGATTATTATAAAAGCTTCTTTTGTTGACTTTGAGCTACTCTGATGTGTTATTGGATGGATTTGACCTTATCTATCATTTTTATAACCAGTTACGGTCCTAATATCTTATGATCACCAACTTTATCCAATCTTTTTGTAGTTTACATTTCTTTATATAGTGTGATTCATTAGGATCTATATGAATTTTAGAGTGGAACATATTTTTTTATAATAAATCAATCAATGTTTGATGTTTATCCTTACCTATTTTAATGTCTATAGAGAATTTTATCAATATATCCTCAAGTGTATATATTGTCTTCTTAAATTGGCCATCGGTCTAAGGATGATAGGCCAGACTTAAATTCAACTCTGTATTCAGAGAATATTGGATACTCTTCCAGAATTTTGAGTGGAATCCTGAATAATAGTCAGATATAATTTATAGTGGTTTCCATGAAGAATCAAAAATTCTCTAATGTATGTCCTTTAAAATTGATCGAGTGATAATTCCTTCAAAATTGAAATGAAATGATAATTATTTATAAGACTGTCTATTATAACCCATATGGAATTATACTTATTGGTTGTCTTTGGAAGACTCTAAACAAAATACATGGTGATTTTCTCCCATTCTCATGAAGGTATGGGTAATGGTTTCATCATCCCTTTCAAATTTTTCCTTTCTTTCTTCACTTTTAGGTATACTAGGAACCATTATGTATATTCTATAATCACGTTATTCATAATTTCCCAAAAAATAGTTCTTTTAGAGATCTATATATATCATTTTGATCCATAAGTGTATAGAGAATGTTTATCTACATGAGTAAATTAATATCTCTTTCATTATCTTATATTTTAATGGACCTCATAGTCATGGTCAAATTATAACAATTCCATTTTTTTATCAATAATAAACTCTATGTATTCTGACTTTCTTATAGAATCCACCTTTTTCTATACCACCAAATCATTCCTTTAATCTTCCTTAACAATCTTCTGAATGGATATTTCAGAATTATTTTTTTAAAATAGAATAAGTTGTCTTCATTTATGATTATCATATCCATACTTTAGATCTCTAATAATTGCATACCCATCTCAATCCACACCATAGATAATGTTTTAGGGTCCTTTTTACTCAAAAAATTTGCCACATTATTCGCTATCCTAGGGTGATAATGGATTGGTCAGTCATAATCCTTGATTATCTCTAACCATATTTAGTGGTTCATGTTAATATTCTTCTATATAAATATAATTTGGAGGATCATATGATCTGTATATATGTTACACTTTACTCTAATGATATAATTTCACAAAATATTCAATGTGAATATTACTGTTGTCAACTCCATATCATTTATTAGAGAATTATTCATATAGATCTTTAAGTTTAGATATGAATATGCAATTGATTTATTATTTTCCATGGGAACAAAACCCAATACATTCTTAGATGCATCACTTTAGATAAAAAATCATTCACCATAGTTGGGTAGTGTGGTTAAAGAAGTAGTGATTATCCTTTTATTAAATTCCTGAATATCTCTTCAAATTGATCATTCCAAACAAAATTTACACCCATATAAGTGATCTTGGTAAGTGGTTTTGACAGTCATTAAAATCTTCTCACAAGTCACTAAAAGTATTGTGCTATCCGAGGAAACTATTGATCTCAGTTATGGAAATTAGTTTTGGATATTATTTAATTACCCCTGATATTAAAAGGATCCATGGATATACCCTCACCAATGATTACATGAACCAAGAAGGATACCTTTATAAAACAATTCATACTTTTTGAACTTTCCATACAATTTCTCATTTCCCAGTATCTTTAACACAGTAAAAAAATACTTCTCATGTACCTAATTGAATTTAGAGTATATGAGAGTATCATCTATAAAATCTATAACAAAGTTTTCAAGTCAATCTATACATACCCTATACATCATGTCCATGAACATTGTAAGAGAGTCGGTGAGTCTGAAGGGCATTAGATTTAACTCATCGTGTTTGTACATTGTATGAAAAGTAGTCTTGTGCATACTTTCATTATTAACCTTTAACTGAAAGTATCCAAACCAAATATCAACTTTAGAGAATTTGTACTACCCATGTAGTTGATTTAAGAGATCATTAATGAGTGGTTGGGGATAATTTTTCTTTATTTCAATTTTGTGGAGTTCGTGATGATTAATTTAGTAGCACATAGACCAATCCTTCTTTTTAATAAAGAGGATCATCACACCCCACGGTGAAAAAAAATGGGAATACAAATCTCTTTTTATGATTCTCTTGTAGTTTATACTTTAATTACTCTAATTCAGTGAGGTTTGTTCTATAGGGAGTCTTGGATAATTCTATAACTCCAGGAAAAAGTACAATAGAGAACCCAACCATCTAATTAGAAGGAAGGCCAAGAAATTATTCGGGGAATATATCAGTGTATTCCATTATAATTGGAAATTATATAAGAGTGATACTCACATCTACCTCAATAATTTGATCTATTTATGTTTTCTCATAAGTCAATAATATCCAAGCTTGAGAATAATTCTCCAAAGAAGATCCATCCTCATCCTTACACTTATAAAGAATCCAAGGGTGATTTGAGACATGGAAAGTGATTTCCTTATCATGAAAATTGATGTTAGATTTATATAAGGATAGAAAATACATGCCCAATATAACATCAAATTCCAAAAAATGGTGTATGAAAAGGTTTTCTAAGAGATCCAACCCACAAATATAGACTAGGGAGAATTTATATACTTGAGATGAAATAATTTCCCCTTTTTCACTTTTCAATAATAACAAAACCTTTATGTTTTTATATTGTGTTTGAATATTTATACTATGCATGAAGTATATGAAAGAATTCCTAGAACCAAAATAATATAGTACATTCACTATTCTGGAATGTATAGCCTCAATATCCACCTCAATAATAGTTATAGTTTAATCCCATCCCCACACTCTTGGACTTATAGGTAGTTATCCTTAGTTATCTTCAACATCCCATGGCCTTAGGAAATGATTTTTATAGGTTTTATGGTCTTTATAGTTGAAACATTGGACCATAGGCTAAGGAATGATTGGAACCTTCTCTTCATCTATCACAATATTGGGATTTTTCATACCCCTTCAGCATTCACTAGTTTGATGCCCTCCCCTTCCACACTTAAAACACTTCTTTATCCCCTTGAGGTTATTTACAAGATACTTCTTCCCAATATTATGAAACATTGGAAATTGGATTCTCTTTTCACCTTGAGGCTTATACTATGATCATCTATATTTAAATATTCACTATGGGAAAATAGGGCTATTGCGATGGGATATTTGCGACGGGTCAGTATCTCATCACAAATAGTCATTTGGAAAAAGTTTTTCCGACGGGGTACCAGGTTTTCGCAAATAATAAGGCTTTTGCGACGGGTATATGGTTTATGTCGCAAAAACATTGGCATGCATTGCGCGCCAAAATACGTGAACGGGTATTTGCAATGAGCTATAGTAGCCTGTCGCAAATAACTAATGGTGTTTTAAGTATTTCTGACATGATGTATATCTTGTCGCAAAGAGTGTGTCGGCATGCGATCTTTTGTGACAGGTTCTATCGCAAAAGAATTTTTAATCAGAGGGTATTTGCAACGGGACTCATCCCAAATAACCTCATCGCAACTAATCTCACAAATATATACCTCAACCTTTTCCCCCTCATTTAATTCTCTACTCTTCTCTCTCTCTAGTGAAAAATTGTATCTCAAAATTTTTTCTACTTTAAAGTTTTAATTTGGGGATTTTTTTGCAGCTTATAACCTTCGAAAACTTCAGTTTTATGGTGTTTATCTATTTTTTTATTTTTTACTTAATTTATTTTATTTTAATTATAATTATTGTTAATTAGTTGTAGTTAAATTAAATGAGAATTAAATAGATTTATTTATCATTTTTTATGTATATTTTTACAAATAATTATGTGTCATTAGTATTAATTAGTATTAATTAATAGTTTTTATATCAATTACTAATAATTAGTATTAAATTGTATTAATTATTATAAATTTCAACAATTAGTAATAAATTTCAACAATTAGTAATAAATTGCTACAATTAGTAATAAATTTGAATAATTACTATTAAATTCAAATAATTAGTAATAAATTTGAATAATTAGTAATAAATTCGAATAATTTGTAATAAATTTGAATAATTAGTAATAAATTGCAATAAATAGTAATAAATTGCAATAATTAGTATTAAATTTCAATAATTAGTAATAAATTCAAATAATTAGTAATATACTCCAACAATTAGTAACAAATTACAATAATTGGTATTAAATTTTAATACATAGTAATAAATTCTAATAATTAGTAATAATTAGCAAAACAATTGACTAAATCGTAATAAATTTGATTAATTATGAATAAATGCGAATAATTATTAATAAATTGTAATAATTAGTAACAAATTGCAATAATTAGTTATATATTTTAAATAATTAGTTATAAATTGCAACAATTTGTAATAGTAAGTAATGATTAGAAATGATTAGTAATAATTAATAATAATTTGTAATAAATTCAAATAATTTGTAATAAATTCGAATACATATTAATATATTGCAATAGTTAGTAATAAATTGCAATAATTATTAATAAATTTCCATAATTTTTAATAACTTATAGCAATTAGTAATAAATTGAAAAAATTTGTAATAAATTGCAACAATTACTAATAAATTGAAACAATTAGTAATAAATTGCACCAACTAGTAATAAATTGCAACAATTAGTAATAAATTTGAATAATTATTAATAAATTACAATAATGAGGTATAAATTGCAATAATTAGAAATAAATTGCATCAATTCGTAATAAATTGAAATAATTAGTAATAAATCCCAATAATTAGTAATAAATTGCAATAATTACTAATAATTAGTAATAATTAGTAATATATTCTAATAATTAGTAATAGTTAGTGATAATTAGTAATAAATTGCAATAATTAGTAATAAATTGCAATAATTAGAAATAATTAGTACTGAATTCTAAAAATTAGTAATAAATTCTAATAATTAGTAATAAATTCAAATAATTAGTAATAAATTCAAATAATTTTTAATAAATTCGAATAAGTATTAATAAATTCAAATAATTAGTTTCAAATCTTAACAATTGGTAATAAATGGTAATCATTAGAAATAAATTTTAATAATTAGTGATAAATTGCAATAGTTAGTAATAAATTGTAATAATTATTAAAAAATTGTAATAATTGGTAAAAAATTGTAATAATTATAATAAACTGTAATAATTAGAAATAAATTTGAATAACTAGTAATACATTTTAATAATTAGTAATAAATTGTAACAATTTGTAATAAATTGTAATAAATTTTAATTATTTTAATAATTTTTAATAATTAGTAAAAATTTGTAATAATCTGTAATAATTTTTAAAAATTAGTATTAATTTGAAATAATAAGTACTAATTTGTAATAAATAGTAAAAAATAGTAAAAAATTGTTATAATTTGTAATAATTTGTAATAATTTGGAAGAAATTGTAATAATTTGTAATAATTTGTAACAAATTGTAATAATTTGTAATTGTTGAACCCTCTGGGAATCTAGTTGCATTATTTTATTTTGATAAGCCCAATTATGATTATTTGTATTTTGATAATCCCTATCTGATCAATGTTTACATACTTATTTGGGATTCTAGTTACTTTGAGTTTTGTCCTCTTATTTTATTTTTAAATATTAGTCTTTCGGTTACTGGATGTTTGTACAAACTGACTTAACCCATTCTGCAAATAGAATGCTTAAATAGAACAAGGTTACTGATACGTGAAGGTTAACGTTACAACAAAGCCTACAGTTACATCAAAGCCTACTGATACTCGAAGGTCACCGGTATGCAAGTCTACTGATATGCGGAAGGTTTCGGATACACTAAGCTTACCGATATAAGAAGGTTACCGTCAGACAAGCCTACCGATATGAAAAGTCTTCTGATATGTGAAGGTCACTGTTACATCGAGTCTACTGATACGTGAAGGTCACTGTTACATCGAGTCTACCGATACGTGAAGGTCACTGATACATCACTGATACAGACAAGTCTACCGCTACCGATGCAATCAAGCCTACTGACAGAAAGCTTACCATTACAAATGAAGTATACTGATATAAGGGTTACCGATGGAAAGGCTATTGTTACATAAGAAGATACTGATACTCAGACATACCGATACACAAGGCTACCGATATCCAAAGCTACCGTTCCAGAGATAGAACCCGATGCTGCTTTAATTTCTTTATCATTATTTAATCTAATCAACGGTCATATCAGGTATATTTTAATACACTAACATTTATTTAATGTGTGTTGTTGGATGTCAGGGAACCTTACCTCGTACCTGCAAAAAGGAAATCATGTGTTGCCGGAGCTCATGCTTTAAAATGAAATGAGGAGAATGAATACAAAGATACACAGAGACATACATACCACGGGTGTGCTGGAAGAACAACCAAGTGTGAATGAAAAGAGACGACTGAACTTACATGAAGAACTCATTCATTACTGCATACCAGTGAAGAGCTGAGAACGAGGACATAACACAAGAACTTCATCGACTACCTTTTTCTCTGTCTCTACACCTGGAATTCAAGGAAGCAGACAACACTCTGTTTTCCAGACAAAAACCTGAAGAGGAATCAGAACCAATTCTGAATAAATCCAAAGGAGTCCAGACCTGCACTACAATCACTAGATCCATTTATAAACTCTAAATGTTTGCCTCTGTGATTTACGTTTTACATTTCGAGCAGTGTGTGTTATCTGCTGTATTTTACACACACACTGTCTCCTATACATTAACTTTAGGATCTGTAAATCCTCACTCAATCTCTTACATCTTTTATTTCCCACTGGGATAGTGGTAGAGGTTGTACGTGACCTAGACAGCTGAGGTTGTTGTTTTTGTTCCCACGGATAATAGTGGTAGAGGTCTTGGATCTGGACAGTTGTATACTGTTTTAATCCTCGATCCAGGGTGTGGATCACTTTTATATAAAGTGTTGAGAGGAATAAGTCTAAGCTTGAGACTGAACCTCTTGGTTAAATCTGATGTGCTTATTTACTTTCAAAGTTATTTTTATTCTGCTGCAAACTACTTTAAAACCAAAACTGTTCTAAAGTCACTTTGATAATTAAACTCACACGTGTTTATATTAGTTGTAAATCTATAAGTTAGTTTCAAAAGTTAATAAATTCTTCTGATTTTATTAACTTGGAAATAATCAATCCTTTTAGAACCTAACAGAAGCTTTATTTTGACATAAATTCACTACAATTTGATTCTGTGTTTTATTTGGGGGATCTTAAGACAATGTTTTAAACAGAAATTTTTAATTGGAACTCAATTCACCCCCCCCCCCTTCTTGAGTGTCCACTCCGACCAACATTTGGTATAAGAGGAATATATATATATATATATATATATATATATATATATATATATTCTGAAGTACTCTGTTTTTCAACTGTGATTTTAGTTGTATTTTAAATATCTTAAAATTTCTGTTACTTCTAAATTTTTATCTCTTTAAAGTTTTTTTTCAACCTAGTTATCATGGATAATAGACTAGAGGGTGCTGCTACTAATAGGCCACCTTTCTTCAATGGTACAAACTAGGCTCAATGGAAACTTAAAATGAAAATTCATTTAGAAATCATAGGTTTTAATATTTGGACTGCCATAGAATCAGAATATAAACTTCCCACTACTACTAGATCCACTTGGGATGAACCTACAAAGACTGCTTACAATAATAATTGCAAATCCATGAATGTCTTGTACTGTGCTTTAGGAGATGAATAATTTAACAGAATTTCTGCTTGTAAAACTGCTTTTGAAATTTTGGATACCTTACCTGTTTCTCATGAAGGAACAACCAATGTTAAAGAAATGAGAATAAATAATTACACTATTAAATATGATAATTTTAAAATGAAGACTGATGAACGCATTTCTGATATGTATCTCAAGTTTAATGAGATAGTCAATAGAATGAATTCACTTGGAAAGGTTGTTCCAGCAAAGGAACAAATTATGAGGATTCTGAGATGTTTACCAGACCGATGGAGAGGCACATATGTTTTAATCAGAGAGTCATGTGACAATTCTTCTCTACCTGTCAAGGAACTAATTGGAATGTTGATGATGTATGAATAAGAACTTAAGGTGAACAAATACTAAGAAGATGAACCTAGAATAAAGTTTGTTTCTTTCAAATCTTTAACTTCAAAGAACAAGGATAAAGAGAAACTTTAATCTATAAATGAGATTTCAAGCTGTGAAGACAATGAAAGTGCTTCTGATAGTGATGCTGAGATGGATCACATTGCCATAAGGTTTAAGAAATTTTATAGGAAGAAGAAATTCGTCAGAAAATCAAATTACAAAGGAAAGTATGACAATAAGGGACACTTGAAGAAGGATTAGAAAAATCCAGATAAAAGTTATGAAGTTGTCTGTTATGAGTGCAAAAGAAAAGGACATATTAAAGAAGACTCCCCAAAGCTCAAATTCAAGAAGAAATATGATTACAAGGATAGTAAGTACAAAAAGGCTATGAAGGCTACTTGGAGCGCTTCTGAGGATAGCTCCAGTGAGTCTGAAATTTCTGAGACTGAATCCAGAAATAAGGCAAATATGTGTTTCAGGACAAACATATTTGAGGTAACATATGAAACTCCTTCTTTAAATTCATATTATTGTGGAGATGATTCTGACTCAGAAAACATGTCAAAATCTGAACTGTTTCAATATTGTGATATGTTAGAAGAAACCTGTAATGAACTGAAAGACAAATAAAAAGGTTTAAAGAAACAGTATACTTTAACTGTTAAACATAAATCTGATCTTGATATTGAAATAGAAAATAATTCTCATTTACTTAAAGATAATACTTAATTAAAATTATCTAATGAGCAACTTAGGAAAGACTTAGAAAAGTTTACAAATGGTAAAGATACTCTTACTCAAATGCTAGGTAAGAAAATAGAACCTAGATACACTACTGGTATAGGATACCAACCAGGACAGAGAAAATTTACCAAAACTAAAGTCATTCCTAAATCTGGACAGAATACTACTAGTTCTAGTTCTGGACATTTATATGCTTCAACTAGTTATATTCATAGTTATGGATATAATAAGGTTTACCTTTCAAAATCTGTTGATCCAATAAATTTTATGAGACCCATTAGTCAAATCTGGGTACCTAAAGTTATATTGGCTAAACTGTCTAGACCCTAGAAAATCTGGGTACCAAAATCATTTCCTGTCTAAATATATTTTGTAGGGAACTTGCTTAAAGAGCTCGTGAAGAAAGACTTGGTACTTGGAAAGTGTATGTTCAAGACATATGTCAGGAGACTTTTCTTGCTTCAAGAGTTTATTAAATGTTGATGGAGGCTTTTCACTTTTGGTGATAACTCAAAATGAAAAATCATCGGCTTAGGCCAAATTGGTAACACTGACATAGTATTAATTTCTAAAGTTTTATTTGTTGATGGACTTAAATACAATTTGTTAAGTATTTCTCAGTTATGTGATGATGGTTTTTATGTTAAATTTGAAAACGATTCTTGCAATGTTTTTAATTCTAAAAATGTTTTAGTGTTTTATGCTTTAAGAAATGAAAATGTTAATGTTGTTGATTTAAATTCTTTAGATAAACAGAATATTACTTGTTTAAATTCTTTTCATAAAGAGTCTTGGATTTGGAACAGAAGATTAGGACACTTCAATGTGCATTCACTTAGAAAACTTTCTAGGAAGAACTTAGTTAGAGACGTACCCAAACTTGAATTTCCAGCAGACAAAGTTTGTAATCCCTGTCAAAAGGGAAATCAACGTAAATTTTCTTTTAAATCAAAGAAAGAAGTTTCAACTTCTCAACCTCTCGAGTTGGTTTACATGGATTTATTTGGACCTTTTAGAGTTTCAAGTTTAAATGGGAAGCACTATGTCTATGTTCTTGTAGATGACTTTTCTAGGTAAACATTGGTATATTTTCAAGCTCACAAGAGTGAAGCTTGTTCTTACTTTGTTAAATATTCCAAGTCTTTAGAGAACCATAGTGGACTTAAAATTAAAACCCTGAGAAGTGATCATGGTCGTGAGTTTGAAAATCATGAGTTTGAATCTTACTGCTCACACAGTGGCTATAGTCACAATTTCTCTACCCCTAGGACACCCCAACAGAATGGTGTAGTAGAAAGAAGGAATAGAACCCTGCAAGAAATTTCTAGGACTATGCTTAATGAGTATGACCTACCTGTTTATTTTTGGGTTGAAGATGTAAATACAGCTTGCTATGTTATTAATAGAGTCTTGATCCGACGTGTTCTTAAGAGGACCCCTTAAGAGTTGTGTAACCATAGGAAACCTAAGGTTAACTACTTCAAAGTTTTTCACTCCAAAGTCTTTATACATAATACTAAAGGAAATCTTGAAAAATTTGCATCCAAGAGTGATGAAGGAATTTTCCTAGTTTTCTATATTTCTAGTAAAGCCTATAGAGTTTTCAATAAGAGAACCAAATGTGTGGAAGAATCTGTTCACATAAAATTTGATGAAACTGATCCACATGAACTTAAGACCTCTCTTGAAAATATTGAAGATGATCTCTCTATTTTGAACCTTAATGATAAAGGTAGTGGACCTGTAGTTAAAACATCCAGTCCTGGAAATTTTCCAAAACCTGCTTCTATTGAACCTCAACCTGTAGATGAATCTGAAATCTCTAGCCCTACCATTTCTAGACCAACTAGAATTATAAAGAACCATCCTTTAGATGTTGTTGTAGGTAATCTAGATAGAGGAACACAGACTAGAGATTCTCTAAGAAATCAGGTTGAACATCAATATTTTCTATCACAGTTAGAACCTAAAAGTATTAATGATGTTATTAATGATGAATTTTGGGTAATCGCTATGCAAGAAGAACTAAATCAATTTGAAAGAAAAAAAGTCTGGAAATTTGTAGAAAGACCTAAGGGCACTTTGACCATAGGCACAAAGAGGGTGTTTAGAAACAAAGTTTATGAATCTGGAAACATTATAAGAAACAAAGCTAAACTAGTTGCACAAGGTTACAGTCAAGAAAAAGGAATTTACTATGAGGAAACCTTTGCACCAATAGCTATATTAGAGGAAATTAGGATCTTACATGCCTTTGCATCACATCTGAATTTCAAGTTATATCAAATGGACGTGAAAAGTGCTTTTATAAATTGTTTTATTTTTGAAGATGTTTTTGTAGAACAACCACCTGGTTTTTCAAATCCTCACTTTCAAAATCATGTTTATAAACTTTCTAAAGCTTTATATGGTTTAAAACAAGCTCCAAGAGCTTGGTATGAAAGACTTAAAAAGTTTCTTATTTCAAAAGGAATTGCTGATCCCACTCTTTTTATAAAAATAATTTCAAAAGATGTTTTAATAGTACAAATCTATGTTGATGATATTATTTTTGGATCTTCGAAAAATTATTTATGTACTGATTTTTCAAAGATTATGCAAAATGAGTTTGAAATGAGCTTAATGGGAGAGCTTAAGTACTTTCTTGGATTTCAAATCTTTCAAACTAAAGATGGTATTATTTTAAATCAGAGTAAATATACTAAGGATTTATTAAAACGTTTTGGTTTGGATAGTATTAAGGGAAGTGATACACCTATGAGTACCACCTGTAAATTGGATATTGATGAAATTGGGATACCAGTGGATCAAAATAATTACAGAGGTATGATTGGAAGTTTACTTTATATTACTGCTAGTCGACCTAATATTATGTTTATTGTATGTCTGTGTGCTAGATTCCAAGCTAACCCTAAAGAGTCACACTTACTCGCTGTTAAAAATATTTTCAAATATCTTAAAAGTACTACTAATTTGGGACTGTTTTACCCAAAAGAATAGTCATTTTATTTAATAAGTTATTTAGATGCTGACTTTGCTGGATGAAAGTTAGACAGAAAGAGAACATCCGGAACATGTCATTTACTTCGAAAATCCCTAGTATCATGGTGTAGTAAGAAACAGAACTCAGTTGCATTGTCTACTGTTGAAGCAGAGTATATAGCTGCTGGTAGTTTCTGTGCACAGATTCTGTGGATGAAACACTCTTTATTGGACTATAGATTTAATTTTAAACATGTTTCAATTAACTGTGACAACACTAGTGCGATCAACATCTCTAAGAACCCTATGTCTCACTCTAGAACTAAACACATTGATATTAGACACCACATTTTAAGAGATCATTATCAAAGAGGTGATATAGTTCTTGAATTTATAGGCACTGAACTCCAATTATCTTATATTTTCACTAAGCCTTTAAGTTTAGAAAGATTAAGTTTCAATAGACACGAATTAGGAATGGTAAATCTTTCTTCAAACCGTTAGGAGACCTCACCATTAGGAAACCTCACCATTAGGAGACCTCACCGTTAGGAGACCTCACCGTTAAGAGACCTCACCGTTTGGAGACCTCACCATTAGGAGACCTCACCGTTAGTGATTTCACTGTTAGAGGATCCTCACCATTAAGAGACTTCACCGGTGCAACTTGTGTTGTTTTAAACTTCTGTATTTAAGGCCGAGACATCGATTTTTTTTAAGATTTATTTTATTTGTGAATCCTAAATGATATTAAAACTCGATATTAGACTTCACTCAATCTCACCGCAAACTCGTCTGCTCGAATCCCTCCAACCTAAACCTCTCAAACCACAAAACCCTAAACCTCGAATCTGTAATGGCTCACGTCAAGAGACCCCAGTTTACATATGGGAGTGATGAGCCGCAAGAGAAAAGAAGAAAAGTAACGAATGCTAGTACCAGTGGAAGTGGAAGTGTAGCTCGAAGGAATCCAGTAAATCCATATCTCTCAAGGCGAGAGATTGTCGTTGAGAAAGAGGTGTGTGAAGAATGGCTCATGGATAGAAAGTCCTTGGTTCTTAAGGTTTTAGAAGAACAAAGTTGGACTGAGTGCTTCACGAACAACAATGGACCCTATTATTCAGGACTGGTTAAACAGTTCTACGAATTCGTTCGTTTTGAAAAGTCTGAGGAAGAAAGAAGAATGATTTCTTATATGAATAGAGAGGAATTTTCTTTTACTTCAGTGGAATGGGCTGGGAACATAAGAGTTCCTCATGAAGGATATTGTGTTTTCTCTTCAAAATATGTCCCCTCAACCAGTGATGTGTTTAAGTATGAAGATGCCTTGTTAGAGCTGACAGGGAATGGGACCCCTAGAATGGCCATTTCTGCAGAGATGGTAGGGGAGGACAAATTGCTTTTCAAATTCATTCAGCATGTGATTAGTCCAAGGAGAAGAGATTTTTCTACCCTCAGATTTCAGGATATTTATCTGTTGTATCTATTAAAGCATGGAGTTAAGGTAAATCTGTGTAGATTGATTATGATTCAGATTGAGGATATGACTAGACCGAAGTCTAAGTCAAATGCACTGTTCTTTTCAAAGTTGATTTCTGTTAAGATAAAAGAAAAGGAAGTGGTTGGACCTCAAGATGAAATGATAGTAGTTAAGGATAACTTCTGTATCACCAGGACTGTCTGTAAGTTCATGAAAGTCTGCTGGAATCCTTGGAGAAAATTATGGGTGAATTATGAAGGATAAATATATGATAAGTTCACACCAAAGGACCATACCTCTATACCAAAGAATGTGAGAGATCCTTGTCTTGGACCAGATGAGCCAGAACCGGTCTATAGTGATGATGAAGCTGAAGCTGAGGAGGAAGAGACATCAGTAGAGGAAAGAGGAGACCTAGACTTACCCCCTAGTCCTGTGCATCAAGTTATTTCTTATGGAGAAGCTATCCCTCCAAAAGAACTACCAAAGGGAGAAACTGTCTTGAAGGAAAATGATACAGAGACTACAGAAGAAGAAGAAGAAGCATGCCAGTATGTTGTCAAGGACACCTCTGAGGATGATGAGGCAACCGAATCAGATCATGATGTTAATGGAGAAAAGGAGGTTGCTGGTGAAGCAGGTGATGAAAAAAATGAAGAAGAAGAGCTTAGTTTGAGCCCTCTTATAGACAGTACAGTCAAAACAGTGCCTGGTCAGGAAGCAGAAGTAGAATCTATTGTTGAGGAAGTTCTTGAGCGATCAGAGAAAATGGATATTGAATCTGCTGCAGCTGTAGAGGAAATTGCAGAATTACCTCAAGAAAAACAGTTGGAGCAGATACATCAGGATAATGTTCCAAGTAAGGAGGAGAATCTTGGCTCAGTATCAGTGATATATGACATTGATGGTTGGACATCAGATCCAGGATATATGATGCTTGAAATTTCTTATGGATATTCTGATGAGGAAGACCAGTCCCAAAAGGAATCAGTTACCCAAACCACTATGGCTGAAAATGTGGCAACCAAGGAGGACCTTGAGTCCTTAAAAGCTAAATTGAAAGAAGCAATAAGGGAATCAGTGGAAGATATGAAGAAAAGTATGGTTGAAGAAATGAAAATCATGGAGAAATCCCTTGAGTTATCCATTGGATGTGGTGTATCCAGTCCTGTGAAAGAAATGATGGATGAAATTAAAGTGTGCCACACTCAAATTGAGAGTTGGACAGGAGCTGTAGTTTCTTTGAGACAATCGATTGCTTCTCTGACTACCATTCATAGCTCTCAAACTCAAGTAAACTCTGACATTCGATATATCAAAGAAGTGGTCAAGCAATTTGTGGAAGTTTTTGAGGCCTTTAAGAAGTCAGTCAAAGAACATCTGAATAGTCATGATGAACTTGTTCAGAAGGTATTTAGTAGTCAGACTCAATCCTTCAAGGAGACAGTGGCCTTCTCAATGAAACCTCTTCCCTCATCTAGCTCTAGTGTGAACCTTGACCAGATCCACGCTATTATTCAGGAAGAATTGGAAAAGGCCAGTCCCAGTGGTGCATCAGATACTCAAATTCTTGCTACCACTAGGGAAGTTAGTAGTTTTGTTCGTGATCACCTGTGGGAATCTACTGCTTCTCAAGAGGCAATCAAGAATAAGGTGGATGCTTATTTCGAGAAGGTTTATACTAAGAAACAAATGACAAACCATTTCAAGCTTTTGATTGAGAATATAAAGTTACCTCCAGTGACTCAGGCCTTCAGAGAACAGGTTAGTAAGCTCAGGGAGCTTACTCCTTCCTTGGACAACTTCATTGAAAATAGAGATGACTTTGTGTCTGCAACGGAGAGAGGAGGAATCATTATTATGGATTTTAGGAACTTGATGCTGCCCTTCTTGAATGTGGATGCAAGACCTGTAATTGTACCTCCTGCACTTCCTGCTTCTGCCTCTGGGAGTACCCCTCAATTGACTCCAGTTCAAGCCATTAGGAGCTTGACACCAATGATCACACAGAGAAGAACATATTTCAGATCCGGTACAGATTGTGTAGCTGAACCGCCAGTTGTGCCTTCAGCTATACCAAACCCCTCTGCTGACCCTGCACCTGAAACCTCTGCTGATCCTAAGAGAAAGACACCAATTTCTGAGGAGGATTGAGTGATTCTAGATCTTTTTTTATAGGATTCACTTGTATTTCTGAACTTTTAATTTTCTTAGTGTATCTATTGTACCTTAATGAAAATTCTCTTGTATTCTCTACCTTACTTTGTTCCTATTTCCTTGTCACTTATTCTCTACTTTATCTTTTCTCTGCTACCCTTATTTTTGTTAATCACAAAGGGGGAGAAAATGAGCAAATGATCCAATGATATAAAATAATACATGAAACTTAAGAGTTAACAAAGGGGGAGAAATAGTCATAATAGAGAATCTTGCAGTACAATTGAAAGGGGGAGGAATATGGAAGTTTTGTTCTAAAAAAAAGAAACCTTTTCCTCTAATGCTAATTTATTTTCCTTTTTTTTCTCTAATACTATTTAATTTTATTTTATTTTTTAGGCATAAGTTGTGATTATCAAAAAGGGGGAGATTGTTGAACCCTCTAGGAATCTAGTTGCTTTATTATATTTTGATAATCCCAATTATTATTATTTGTATTTTGATAATCCCTATTTGATAAATGGTTAAATACTTATTTGGGATTCTAGTTACTTTAAGTTTTGTTCTATTATTTTATGTTTAAATATTAGTCTTTCAGTTACTGGATGTTTGTACACTCTGACTTAACCCATTCTACCAATAGAATGCTTAAACAGAACAAGGTTACTGATACGTGAAGGTTACCGTTACAACAAAGCCTACCATTACAACAAAGCCTACTGTTACATCAAAGCCTACCGATACTCGAAGGTCACCGGTATGCAAGTCTACCGATACGCGGAAGGTTACTGATACACTAAGCTTACTAATATAAGAAGGTTACCGTCAGACAAGCCTACCGATATGAAAAGTCTAACGATACGTGAAGGTAACTGTTACATCGAGTCTACCGATACGTGAAGGTCACCTTTAAATTGAGTCTACCAATACGTGAAGGTCACCGATACATCACTAATACAGACAAGTATACCACTACTGATGCAATCAAGTCTACCGACAGAAAGATTACCGTTACAAATGAAGTCTACCGATAGAAGGGTTACTGATGGAAAGGCTACTGTTACACAAGAAGCTACTGATACTCAGACCTACCGATACACAAGGCTAACGATATCCAAAGCTACCATTCCAGAGACAGAACCCGATGCTGCTTTAATTTCTTTATCGTTATTTAATCTAACCAACAGTCATATCAGGTATATTTTAATACACTGACATTTATTTAATTTGTGTTGTTGGATGTCAGGGAACCGTACCTCGTAGCTGAAAAAAGGAAATCATATCTTGCCAGAGCTCGTGCTTTAAAATGAAAGAAGGGGAATGAATACAAAGATACACAGAGACATGCATACCATGGGTGTGCTGGAAGAACAACCAAGTGTGAATGAAAAGAGACAACTGAACTTACACGAAGAACTCATTCATTACTACATAATAGTGAAGAGCTGAGAACGAGGACATAACACAAGAACTTCATCGACTACCTTTTTCTCTGTCTCTACACTTGGAAGTCAAGGAAGTAGACGACACACTGTTTTCCAGAAAAAAACCTGAAGAAGACTCAGAACCAATTCTGATCAAATCCAAAGGAGTCCAGAGCTGCACAGCAATCACTAGAGCCATTTCTAAACTCTAAATATTTGCCTCTGTGATTTACGTTTTACATTTCGAGCAGTGTGTGTTATCTGCTGTATTTTACGCACACATTGTCTCCTATACTTTAACTGGAGGATCTGTAAATCCTCACTCAAACTCTTACATATTTTATTTTCCACTGGGATAGTGGTAGAGGTCGTGCGTGACCAGGATAGCTGATGCTATTGTTTTTGTTCCCACGGATAACAGTGGTAGAGGTCTTCGATCTGGACAGTTGTATACTATTGTAATCCCTGATCCAAGGTGTGGATCACTTTTATATAAAGTTTTGAGAAGACTAAGTCTCAGCTTGAGACTGAACCTCTTGGTTAAATCTGTTGTGCTTATTTACTTTCAAAGTTATTTTTATTCTGCTGAAAACTACTTTAAAACCAAAACTGTTTTAAAGTCACTTTAATAATTAAACTCGCAAGTTTTTATATTAGTTGTAAATCTTTAAGTTAGTTTCAAAAGTTAATCAATTCTTCTGATTTTATTAACTGGGAAATAATCAATCCTTTGAGAACCTAACAGAACCTTTATTTTGATATAAATTCAATACAGTTTGATTCTGTGTTTTATTCGAGGGATCTTAAGACAATGTTTTAAACAGAAATTTTTAATTGGAACTCAATTCACCCCCTCTATTGAGTGTCCACTCCGACCAATAGTAATAATTTTTTATAATTTGTAATAATTTGTAATAATTTATAATAAATATAAATAAATTGTAATAAATATTAAAAATTAGTAATAATTAGTAAAAATTAGTAATGAATTAGTAATATTTAGTAACAATTTAAAACAATTTTTAATGAATTGAAACAATTAGTAATAAATTTCAACAATTAGTTTTAATTCAAATTTTAATAATTAGTAAAAAAATATAATAATGGGTAATAATTATAATACATAGTAATAATTATCAATATTAGTAATAATTTTCAATAAATAGTAATAATTAGAAATAATTATGAAGAGATTATAATAAATTGGCACAAATTGTTATTAATTGGCATAATTTCCAGTAGATTGGTGGATCCCTTTTTCCCAATACCTTTTATTCTTCCAATTTTCTCTCACTAAAATCACTATAAAAATCTTTCCTCACATACAGATATTCATTTCTATATGCACGATAAAAGAGAGTATAGTGGCGAGGCCTTCCAGCTCTCTATTCTCGTGCATATGAAAATGGATATGCGTACGTCGGAGTAGATTTTTCATAACAATTTCAGTCAAAGAAATTTTCCAGGAGATGATCCGTCGAGAAAAAAGAGTCTTGTTTACCTGAGGACTCATCTCCAATGTCTCTGACTAAAATCATACAAAAAAACTGCTCAGGCGAATTGATATCAATTTGTGTATGCATGAAGATGGAGAGCTGGGAGGCCTTGGTGTGCTGATAACCATCTTCGTGCATACAGAAATGGATATCCGTATGACTGGTCATATTTTTCATAGTGATTTGAATAGAAGATTTTAGAGATGAGTCGTCAGAAAAAAGGGTTGATGCCTATCTTTTTGAAATTGTGTCGCCGATAATTAACAATTATTAATAGAAATTAGGTGTAATTAATAATCATTTGTGGTAATTAGTATAAATTATTATAAGTTAGTGTAGATTAGTATAATTTTTTAAAAAAATACTATAAATAAGTGTGAAATAATAGAAATTATTATAATTTGATTGAAAATGGAATATAATTGTCTTCTCTTTTTTGGATAGTATTTTTCTTATATCAAATTATACAAAAAAAACTAATTATTTTATATTTTTTAGAAAAATATAGAACAATGATTTCCACAAAAATCATTATTATATGATCTCACTTGGATAAATTAACTCAAGAATCCAAATGTATCTTATTTAAATCTTGTATATATTGATGGTGTTGAAGCTTTCTTATCATTTGCATCATCAAAACCAGAATTTGTTTCAGAATGGAAAATTAAGTTTCCTTGTGAAAAATGTGCTATGAGAACATTTGACACATTTGACAATGTTGGAGGTTATTTATTGAATTTTTGGTTTTCCACAAAAAAAATTTATATCAACATGGTGAACATAGGTCTAGAGAAGATACTAATAATTTGGTTCTGGATCCAGCATGATTTCAAAATTTAGTACATGATGTGGCAGGTCTGTCTTTTCAACAAGCTGAAACTTTGAATTATATTAATTTAACTCCTGAGTTGAAATCAACTCATTTTTATTATTTGTTGAGGTCTTTTGATGATTCCTTATATCCTATTTGAAATATAAGAAAATTTAAAGTATTTTCTAAATTTATGGCTATTAAATTAAATAATGAAATTTCAAATAGTTGGTTTGATTAAATATTATATTTGGTAATAAAAACTTCTACCTGTAGGAAA
Source organism: Viscum album (assembly GCA_963277665.1). Lineage (NCBI taxonomy): Eukaryota > Viridiplantae > Streptophyta > Magnoliopsida > Santalales > Viscaceae > Viscum > Viscum album. Next base: position 2,051,715,618 of record OY728125.1, read on the forward strand.
TGTGTTTCCTACAATGTTTTATGAGAGTAAGAGGCTTGTTCGTAATCATGGTCTTGGTTATCAGAATATTCATGCATATTTAAATGATTTCATGTTATATTATAGGGAAAATGAGTCATTTCATAATTGTCCCACATGTGGAAAATCGAGGTATAAAGAGTCTCTACAAGGGGAGACTGGATTGATTCTTGTAAAACAATTGACATATTTCTAATTACACCCTGATTGTAGTGTTTATTTTTTCCTCAAAACACAGTGGCATTGATATCATGGAACAAAACCACTATTCTAATGGGTAAAACCTTAAATAATCCCTCTAATGGTGATTTGTGGAATCATTTTGACAAAGTGCATTCGTCTTTTTCTTTAGAAGCACAAAACATGTGATTGGGTCACTCTAATGGTAGTTTCTCTCCATTTGGTTCTTACAGTAGTCAGTATTCTTGTTGATCTGTCATTTTAACTATATACAATTTACCTCCTTGGATGTTGATGAAGAAATCACAAATATTTTTGACCTTATTAATTACAAGACATTCGAAAAAGAATATTGATTTTTATTGGAAACCATCGATTGATGAGTTAAATTCATTGTCAAATAATAGTGTCGGTACATTTGATGTTGGTGAGAAACCAAATTTCTTAATAAAATCTGCATTGATATGGACAATTAGCGACATCCCAGTATATGCAATATTTTCTGGATGAAGTACACATGGTCCAAAATCTTGTTCGTACTATATGAGAGACATAAAAGCATATATGCTCATAAATGGAAAAAACATTGTTTTTCGACTATTATCGCATATTCTTTTCAACCGATCATCCTTTTCGGAGGAAAAATATATAATTTCTAAAAAGGAACAGTTTAAAGAGATGGACCTCCAACAATGATCATAGGTACATAGTTAAAATCAATTGTCTCTTAATTACCTCTCATCGCATTTCGACCAAGAATAAACCAATAAAAAATTAATGTCTTTGGGAAATAACACAATTGGATAAAACAGAGCATTTTTTGGGATTTTTCATATTGGCCTAATTTTCTAGTCCATCACATGTTGGATGTCATGCATATTGATAAGAACTATTCTGATACTTTATTTCATATAGTTTTGGATACACCAGGTATGACCAAAGACAATGTAAAGGCACAACTATATCTTGCCCAAATTTATAGGCAATCAGAACATGAACTATTTGAAAATGTCATATCACATAAGTTAATGAAAATAAAAGCAGCTTATACACTCTACAAAGAGAATCTATTATAATTTTGTCATTGGATTGCATATTTGATACTTTTAAATGGTTATGTTTCCAATTTGGAAAGATGTGTAAAAATGGTTATATTACATGATTAAAAAGTCATGATCATCATGTTATAATGGAAATAATTTTTTCAATTATATTAAGTGGTACGTTGAATTCTATTTTTTGGATGAGATAATAGACATATAATATTTTTTCTAAGACATTTGTGTGGATACAAGTGACTACGATGCATTACATAGACTGCAAAAAGATGTTGTTTTAATTTTATGTAAACTGGAAAAAATATTTCTGTTGGCTTTGTTTAAATCAATGGAAAAATATATATGACATTTTACTCATTAAAAAAATTCTTAGGTCCAGTATAGTTCTGATGGATGTACCCATTTGATAGATTCATGCAGAAATTGAAGAATAAAGTACGTAAGAAAGCATTGGTTGAAATTTCAATTGTAGAAGCTTATTTGAAAGAAGAAATTTCTTTTATCTCTCTCATTATTTTCAATCTAAATATCCCTTAAAACAAAACAATATGGGATGTAATGACGTAAATATTGATGATAAAATGGGAAAGTAATTATCAGTTTTCAATCATCCTAAACTTGGCTTCGGTGGAGTTCATGAGTGATGGATTTCAGTTGATGAACATCACAGGGCTCATACATATATTCTGCTCAACTATGAAGAAAGTAAACCAATTTTAAAATAAGTCCTCTTATCATTTATTCTATAATTTTTATTACAATGATTAATTTTATTTTATTTATAGGTTATATGATAATCATATAAACAAACAACATCCAAAAATTACAGTAGCTGATCTTGAAGAATGTTGGGAAAAAGGTTCCTACCGGTTTCAAAATGTGGTAACATAAATTATTTTTGGTTTAACATATAGAATCAATTTATTATATGTTATATTGATAACACTATTATAAATTTTTAGGTATCTCAACATGCAGATAAAAATGATAATTGATTGTGTGTATTGAGTAACCCGCCCTCAAAAATGGTTAAATCTTATAATTCATATGTGGTGAATGGTTTTCAATTTCATACATGTGCATATGGGGAATAAAAAACAATTAATAGTGGTTTTTTATTTCGAGGATCTCATCATAGAGAAACTAAAGTTGAATTTTATGGCATGCTGGAAGAAATTATTGAACTGTGTTATCTACGACAACATTATATAACAATGTTTAAATGTCAACAGTTGGATACTGAGGGAGGATTGGGTGTTCATCTGACCCAGGGAATCATTGATATTAAATATAAAGGTCTTCTTGGGGTAAATGAACCATTTTTATTGGATCATCCGGAAAATAAAATTTATTATTCAAAATATTGTGCTATTTCAAAAGAGTTGAGTGATTGGTGGAGAATAAAAAAAATTAAATCTCCAGAAAATTAGTTTACCTGAAGTGAATTTGGTTCCGCTGAAGTGGAATGAATTAAATTTTTTCCAGAGAATATTCCGAATGAATATTTTATCATGAAGAGACACAGATATTGATGATGACACCCCATAGTTAAGGGTCTATGGTGATGATGATGTTAATGATGTTACAAATGAATTTGAAATGATAAGAGATGATAAAACTAAAAGTCATATGGAAATTGATGATGCTAAGGAGGAATATGAATACATTGACATTATCAGATATGAAGATGAGGATGAATATAAACATTGAAAAAGTTAAAAGCTAGTTATTATCATATATAATATATTTCTATATATAATATTTATTTTCAATTGTTTGCTAAAAAATAATTTCTTGTTTGAGATGGTTGAGGATCTGTATCGTCTATTGCAAGAAGCTGATCTACCTTTGGAAGAGCAGGATGTTGGGTCATCAGACCCTCAGACTACTGACGGTTCAGGGGGGGCTTAGAGGGGGTGTGGTCTTACGCGGTTGATGATTCCTAACCCGATCCCCTAGTGATGTCTATGTCTTGGCTTCGATCCAAATGTGTAGTGGTATTTTTACCTATATATTTTAGTTAGTTTTCAATAATTTATTTATATACTAATTTTTTTATCTTTTTTTCCTTTTTTCACTACTTTATGCATATAGCTACTAGACAAGGGATCACTATACTATGCAATTATTTTTCTGAAGCATAGGTCTCATGGGATCAGATTCCTATTGATGTGTGGCACCGCATGTTCGATCATTTGCTGGTATATAAATAAATAATATTTATTTTTAAATTTATTTAATTAGTAAGTAGTTATTATAAATTATCTGTAGGTTTTATGGTATAACATTGATGAGATCATGCGTAGGGAGATCTGGAAGGCATGGAAGGTGAATATGCATCCACGTTGCAGTCATTTTTTACACAATTTGAGAAGAAAAGCAATGGAGAAAGCAGTAGTGACAGAGTGTGATGGGTCTTGTCGCACCCACCAACCTGATTACATTTAATATCAGGTTTGGGATGGATTATGTTCATACTGGTTGGGGGTCATTTTTAAAAGAGATTATCGGTAGGGAGAAAATGATGGGGGTGACTGGAGGTGACACATTCAGTCGGTAGTCATACATTCAGTACGCTTAGGGAGCATATGGTAAGTACCATTTTTTAATATTTTATATAACTTTAAATGTAAATGATTTATTTTATATTCTTATTGGTAGTCGTACATCCCTATATTTCGAAGTTCGACGTTTATAGGAGGATGTATAGTGATCCGACCACTTGAGAGATTAGAGGTGCTTGCTAGCGTCAGATTGTGGTCAGTATATTTTATTTTTTAGTTTAAAATTTAACTGTATATAATATTTTAACAATATTACATTTAAATAAAAATTGAAGGAGTCATATGAGGCCGCGATGTCTCAGAAATAGAATGAAAGTCGGTCTGAGACCGATGCTCAGACCAGTACCCACCAACTTGATAAGACAACATGTATGCAGGTGGCCTAGTATGCCTTCGAGAAAGGCCGAGTTGTTGGTATCGACTCTCGGTTGATTTATGCGGATTATTATGGTACCATTGCATTGTTGGGATCTAGTTTGAGCAGATCTCATGTAGAGTCATCATCATCTATTGCACATTATGAGGAGCAGATACGAGCTCAGAGCGAGCTTAAAGAGATTATGCGAAGGGAGCATGAGCAGATGCGTCAATGGCGGTAGCAACAACATAAAGCGTTTCTACGATAGTAGCAGAAACAACTGCATTAGGAGATGGAGGAGGAGATGCATTGATGGCTATGGTTGCAGAAGCAGGAGCAGTTAGAGTACATGTGATGTTTGACTCGTGGTTTAGGAATAAAGTTCCCTCCCCCATATCCTCCAGACAACCCTCCCCTCAGTGATCTATTTATCTCTTATGATCAAACATTTGAATATAATTTTTTTTAAATTTTAACTATCAATATTTCTATATAGTTCATTTTTTATGTTATTGTAAATATTACATTTTTATTATTTATTTAATTTTATTTTGGTTTATTAATTTATTTAAATTTTTGTATTCTTTTTATTATTTTACTAATTATTATTTTTGATTATTTTTTATTATTTTTTTTATTATTTTTTTTATTTTATTAATTATTTTTATTTTTTTATTTTTTATATTTTATTATATTTTTCACGAATATTGAGGTTTTTGTTATTGTATAATTTTTTATTATATTAGTAATATTAAACTGAACAATAATATTATTATCATATTATCAATATTATTTCTATTATTATTATATGAATATTATTTTATTATTTTGTTATTTCATTTCATTTAAAAATAATATTTTTATTATTTCATGAATATTAATATTTTATTATTATTATTATTATTATTATATTTTTTCCTTATTTGTGATGGGTCCGTCGCAAATGGTTTTTGTAACTATTTGTGACGGGTCGTCACAATAAGTTATTGAAAATCCACAATGAAAAAATTTTAAATGGTTGAGCATCTCGTCACAAATATTACTTTTTGCGATGGACTGTTGCAAAAAACTATCATTATGATGGACCGTTGCAAAAAAATGCTTTTTACGATGCCGTTTTCTATAACGGGTCATTTGCAATGACATCCCATCGTAAGTGACGCATCACAAATGCCCCAATTTCTAATAGTGATTATTCTCCACTTTTTATGTCTAGTCCCTCGATGGCTCTTAGAATCACCAATCTCCTCTCGACTTTAAGGGCACAATAGAAATGTTTCCCATAGATATCAAATTATTGAATTTATAATGATTTTAAACGTCTTGGATTTATCCCACTTAATTTACAGTCAACCTTACTTTTAGGGTCAGTGATAAAACCATAGGTGTATCTTGAATGCCTTGTGATTTTTTCCTTATAGTATCTGATATATTCAACTTATTTTTTCTTGAGTATAAAGAAATATTAATCTCTCTTAAGAAGAAGAGTGAATGGAAAATATTTAGTGAAAAAAATATCATCTAGAACACGTTTCATTCCATGGATTTTATGTCTTACTTTTTCTTTTTAATCTTGATTAGTGTTCACTAATAATCAGCATCTCCCTTTATATGATAAATGACCAGTACAGATTTCTCCATTTCAGAGCATTGGAGGAAGGATAATATATTGTCAATAGAATTTATCCATTGTTCTATGATTAGGGGATCAAAATATCCACTAAAATTTGGAGGCCCTTGTTTCATAAGGTATCAACTATAACTTGTTATCTCTTAGGATAAGTAAGGAATTTAATGTGATCCTTCTTATTACACATAACTTGAGTCTGTTGTGAAGGTACTACCACGAATTCCTTGACTACTACTCCTATTTTTTTATATTTCCATTAGTTTAATCATCACATTTACCTTCATATATGTTTCTAGCATTATTACTTCTGTATCTACACATTTTCTAATATAGAGGAATGTTTGGGATGAGAATTAAAAAATTAATAAACATATACAATTCAAACTTTGAACATTGATGAAATAACTCATAAATAACATGTATAGCCTAACATTAGAATCTATACATTTCTATATAATTCATATGTGGTAATTCTCATATTAAGTTCTCTAACCTAAATAGTTATACACTAATTCATCAAATTTTATAAATCCTTTATAATGTATTGTAAATATCATATGAATATAACAAATCATATAGCATAGGAGTGTCAATCCAAGTGTGCAATAATTTACACTACCCATACTAAGGGTGAAGATTGATTTTAATACCAAATTATCTCTTTTGGGGTGTTTTACCCTTAGATTCATATATTCCATAACTATATATACATGTTTTTAACAGACAAGGATGTCACTTCTTAGAGACCACATACCCTTTACTTTTAGGATATTTACTATGCTAATACTTTTCCTTAGGGTTTTCCCTGATACATTATAATACTAATCCCCAAAAAAGACTAGACCTTTCTATGATACTAACTATAGAGACTAAAATTTCCTTACATAATTTATTATAGGATTATTAACATAAATATCTATGAAACACAACTCCAGGATCTAGAGGTATAATATCATTGGGTTACTAGTTATGAAATACAAAAACATAAACACATGATACATAATATTTATTTTAATCTATCTAATATGATAATATATGTGATTGAACTTTTTTCACTGTATAGGATTCTCTAGGGACATACATAAAGAATAGGGAATGCAATAAATCCCTGTAAAGGAACTAACTTTTTAGTGAAATATAACTACTGAGAGAAGAGGCCCAACATAATATCATAAAGTGGAAGATCATATAACCAAAAAAATATCCATATCATAAAAATATGATTGAGTCATGTAAATATGATTTCATCATCATACATGACACCATCATTATAAGTTAAGGATCCTTGTTGGGGTAATGTAACATTGTGTGCTCAGATAACCACTCGTTCACCCTAAATGGAATCTCATGAGATGAAAAAATAAACAATGTATTGGGGAACAATCATAGTGAACCATAAAAATTCATAACATCTAAATTTATACTTTCTCCTCATAATAAAATCAATCATAGGGATTAAACATAATTAAAATCAAATAAAAATGGAATGGGTTGTATAATATTTTCATAGATACTAATCAGATAGAATAACAAAAAATTTCCCATGAAATAAGCAATTATAATATTTTTGGATGTTCATAAATGAAATATCTATCAAAGGCCAGGAAAATAAATTTCAATTAAATAGAATACATAAAAACATTGGATAATTATATTTTTAAATGAACCTCTTAAGAAGGGTTTTAATAAAAATGGAAATGAGTGTTTAAGGAGGGTAAGAGAATAATAATTTATTAAAAAAAAGAAACAAACACATATGGTCTTCCATGAAATAATGAATATTTTTATAAAACATAGAATTTAGAAAATATTTCTATAGATTTCTTCTTGAAAAGGGAACTAAATTAGAAAACTATCTTTAAATGAGTTTTCCTAAAAGATGCATTTCATAAGGGAACTTTAAAACATGTGTTATCTACAACAAAAAAAGGCAAAATGCACTATATTTATTTGTAAGGAACATATATAAGGAATATTTGAGATGAACATGTTAAGATTATATAGATAATGGAGGAAAATAAAAAATAACACGTAACCCCAAAATAATGATGATGGTTTGGAGGGTCTTGTCCTCGGATCCTTGACTCATTAAATATGATCACCTAACTTCCACTTTCTTTGGATGTTAACTATTAAGTTTCCACATAAGGTTTCTTGGAATGGTCTTCGGTATTACCATAAATCCTTGGAAATGCGAATGATGATTTGGGAGATATTTGGGAAGAGAATAGAAAAGGTAAGGAGCATAGAGTTTAAGAAAAATAGGGGCAGTGAAGGGTGGTATTTATAAGGGGAAGAAGGGTGTTTTGAATATAATGATCATTAGTCATTCGTTTTTTTCCAAATAATACCAATAGTTATGATTATTTTGACTATATACAGTAATTGTTCCATGTAATTCAAAGATAATGGTTGCATACACCATCATATATTTAATTAATCATACATTTACACATGATGTAAAATCTTATATTTTATTGTGTTCCACCATTCACTAAAATTTTAATTATTTTAGAAAAATAAAAACAAATCACCCTAACATAATTTCAACTTGATGATACCAAAAATGACGTTCATTTTTTAAAAATAATTTTCTAATTTTTTTAAATCTAACATTGAAAAATAATTTTTTATTTATTGCGAACTACTATTTTTTATAACAAAATCAACCTTTCTAACAATTCAAAATTTCATAAGAAATTATAAAATTATATTATCATTTATCTAAAAATAGATACTATTTTCTAAGTATATTTTATGAAAATAAATTTTTCATAAAAATTCTAAATTTACTATAAAAAAGGATGTATTTTATTGATATTAAAACATGTTTATTTTACCATATTTTAAAATTATACTTTATATTTGTGAAACATTAATTTTATCGTGTAAACACATTAATTTAATTGTATTATGATATAAATTAATAATTTTCTTTTAAATAAAATAAAAAACATTATTTTTCTATTTAAACAGTCTGGTCAATATTTTAGTGGTTTGGTTACTATTGGTAACAGTCAGTTTTACTATTCCAATAGTTATACTGGTTTTATACACCAAAAAAATCATCAAATTTAATTTATTTCTCATTATCTCAAAATTCATGCAAGGTTTTAGATTAACTATTATTAAAACCGTTGATTGGATTATTAATGTCTTGTGTCGTTTTTACAGTGATGTTCATAAGTGTGATAATTGTATTGAAAAATTCAAACCACATTTTCTTATTCTATTTATTTTATTTTTTCAATTTATTTTCCCATTGTAACACTTTCAATTATTATGGATATATTTAATTTCTAAATGTATTGTATGAATTAATAACGAATTTTTTATTTTCATTATGTAATTTATGTGTTTTATATTATATTTTATTACCAAGTGTGACACATACAAAAAAATAAAAAGGGGAATATTATTCATAAAAGTTTTGGTTCATTACTTGGAATTTATATTCTTTAGTTACTTTATCGTGATTTGATTTACCCTATTAATTAATCCCTAAATCTCAAGTGTTTTATTTTTTTGGTCGATAGATTTAATTAAAAAAATTAATATATCATTGATGACCAATGAAGAATGATACATCTAGATTATTCACTCTATCCACTATCTTTTACCCTCCCATATACGATCAATGGCCACCCACCCAAGTGTTAGAAAATAGATGTAATGGGTGGATTAAAGGATAAATTGGGATGGTGTAGGGATGGTGATCCTAGGAATAAGGGGAAGAATATCTAGTGTTGGAAAAGGAGTGGTCAGTCACTGTCATGATCAATGTCATGAAAGTTGAGTCTGGCCTGTGTTAGTGAAGAAGGGGTAAATTATCAATATAAATAAAACTATCTAGGGGTGGCTACCCACTTGGGCCACCCCGTTGAAGTGAAATGGAACATGATCAATCATCATGGTGAGGACACCACTGGTATGTATTATTCTAGAAGATAAAGTTAACATGTACCAACCTTCAAGATGGGTTGCGAAACTATGTCCATCATCAAAGTGGATCCTGAAGTTGGTACCATTTAGGACACAACCTATATGTCTAAAATATTGGTCCTAACTGATAGTTTGGCGGTGGTGGGCGGGTCAAGCCTACCCAACTTGACCCAACGATTCACCAAAATGCATAGGAAAACCCACACCTGCACCTAGGGGTGCACATATGTGCATGTGTGTTTTCATCCCACTTGTAATTCACTCCATGGTTCACCCAAGAGACACCCACATGTCGTATAATTCACCTATATGGAATCTTTTAACGTCTTCATCTATGGGAGATGTATGTGTGAAAATAAATCACATATCCCAAGTATATTTCTATTTATATCAATGAGGTTCATTTTTTTCCATATGAGGATATTTTTATGGTTAAATATGATATATTTAGTTCTTAATCTCTAGTGTTGATGATAGGGATTGGGGAATGAAATTACAAGAGTTCTCGGGATAAGTAATCCCATAGATTCATATTTTGATAAGGAAAAAATCTTACATATTCATCCTAGAGTTGAGTAAAACCTTCACATAGTTAGGGAATGAGCCATCCATATCATCTTGGTGTCAATAAAACCTCAAAATTGATGAGGTGTGGGTCCCTCACACATTGCAGTTAGGGCTTATTACTACCCCAAATGTTTAAGTAATGGGTATTCTATCCACGGGATCATTACTCCCTTGATTTACTTCTTATTCCTATGTGAGGTATGAGTATCAATATATAATTTATATAGGTGAATTTGTTTTTTTTGGATTTGGGTAATTTGGGTTCTTCTAGTGTTGTGTTGATTTCAATTATTGCTAAATGTGAAAAACGGGACCTTCTACTATGTCTCTAGATTTATTCTTTAAAATATATTAAGGCCTTTTCATTTGGTTGTAATTCCATTTTTATTTTTGGTTTAAATGATTGGTATTTTTATTAGTCCTTTTTGGTCATTAGTGAATCCTACTAGGAATATATATGCTCAAACATTAATGGGATTCTTCACCTGAATGTGTCTTATCTTATAAAGATAATATATACTTCAAAGGTGATCTTGGTGAAAGTTGTGTTTAGAGAACTTAGTCTATCTAGGATATTTCTAGCTACTGATATTAATTTGATAAGAATATCATCACATAGACTTCTTTATGATTACTGATTAAGTTTGTGTTTTCCCTTTGGTTATTTTTTCCATTTATTTTTACTTTTTTACTTTTCAATTCTGCACTGTATATGTGTTTATGGATTCTTGAGGGTGTCTCGTGCATTATATATATTACTATCATTTCCTTTTTTATTATTAGGATTTAATATTATATATTATGTGTGGATGTACATTGTGTATAGGTGAATTAGGTAAAGGTTTCCCATATTTCACTACTACAAAACACACCTTTAACAGTGCTAGTATTTATTAGGGCTATAACAAAATACTCATAAATGGAAAATTTATCTGTGCTAAATAAATCACTGATAAATTTAACCTTTTATCAGCGTATATTTTTTTAGCACTCATAAAGGAAACCTTTATCAGTGCTTTATTTTTAGTACTGGTAATTGTATTCTTTATCAGTACTTTATTTTTAGCACCGATAAAGGGTGTCCTTTTTCAGTGCTTTATTTTTAGTGCTGAAACATGGTATCCTTTATCAATATTATAATTTTAGTGCTGGTACAGGGTATCCTTAATCAGTTCTTTTCATTATTACTGATTAATATTTATATAAATAAAATGAAATAATTAAATAAATAAGAAATAAAAAAATTTGGTTATTTAAAAAAATATTACAAATTTTCTTAATTAAATAATTATTGATACAAATGAATATATTGATTATACATTAATAATTATTAGATATACTATTAATTAGATAATTATGATAATTAATGTTATTAAGTTGTATATATGAAATATATAGATATATATTAATGTATATAAATATGATTTATATACTACAAAATATTTATGTGATTTACATTAAATAGTCATATGTTTGTTGAATAATGGTTTATAATAAAAAATTAACATGAATTAAAAATATTGAATATAATTGCATAGTAATCTACATATAATTGAAAGTCGTTCGATTTTTCAATTTTATACAGATCAAATGTGTGTTATATTGATTTTATATATATGTAATCAATGCAAGTTTATATATAACTCACATACACCAAAATTATCCATTTTTTTAATATTTTTAAGGTGTACATATTCTTGATTTATTGAATTTCACTCAATTTTAACAAAGTTGCAAGCACTTAAAAGGAGTTGTTCATTAATAATAGTGAAAATTTATTTATAAAAAATTTATTTATAAATAAATATATCTATAAATGTACAGTCACTATATTTATAAAATTATATATTTATAATTATAAATAAATGAATATTTTTTTAAAAGAATTTAGATAAATATAAATAAATAATTATGTATATTTAAATAATTATTAAATTTATAATAAATTTTCTTAAATAATGAATGTATTTACTATATTTATATTTATATATATTTATTAAATATATATGTATAATTATATAAATATATATAATGATAAAAATAATATTTTTTTAAAATATTTCTATAATTAAAAATTAAAAATTATAAAATTATAATATATATATATATCTATTTAAAAAAAATATTTATTATATCAATATTTATATATATATTTAAGTATTTTTAAATTTTTACAATTTCTTTATTTATATTTATTATTATGAATCCTTTACCCGTGCTTGAGTAATAAGCACTGATAAAAGAATATTTTTCCATGATTTTTTTGTGCCGATAAAGATAAGGATTTATCAACTCTAAATAAATCACTAATAAAATGAAGATTTATCAGCGCGTTAATTTTAGTGATGATAAATGTTGGTTTCAGCATCACTTTTTTAGCACTGATAAAGATAGTTCATTACTAGTGCTTATTTAAAAGCACTGAAAAAGTATCCTGATCTATTTTAAAAACCCTTACCATTTGCGAACTCATCAATATATCAGGATATTTCCACATAATCCACCTATTTTCGGTGATCCTCCTCGGTGAATCGAAGCTCAAATCACACCACTCGACTATTTTCGGCGCTCCATTTGCACGAACATCTCGTCCGACATCTAGTTTTTTATTACTATTGTGATGAAGATGGGTTTTCTCATCACTTCCCAACAATTTCTCCACATTAGGTAGGTGGTTTAAAGCCCTAATAATTTTAGATAAATTAATTTTCTCGCTTGTTAAATTTTTGCATGCTCTATAGTTTATTCTGCTGGTGCGAAAATGTTTTGGAAATTCTTTAACCTACATTTGTGATGAAAATAAATTTTCTAAAGATAAATTTTTATGCTTTTATGTAGTCTTCATTGTGAAAAATCAGTGGAAGTGTTTAATTAATTTTTTGAGTAGTGAGAAATGTGTTTTTGTGGGTCCTTAAGGTGTGCATGTGTTTAAAAATAATTTTTATGGGAAATTGATCATTTTTTTCATGTTAGACTTGTTTTGCACTTACATTTCCTCCAAGGGTCGTTTTAGGAAACTTTTTAAATGAATTAAAAACATAAAAAATATATGGGAGGCATGCTTGTAAAATTATTTAGTGTGCGTATGTTTTAAAATTGGGTTTGTGTGTGAAAGTAGTAGTCACTATGTGTACTTTGTTTGACATTAATTGTGTGTGTAAATGTGTTGTGTTAGTGACATGTGAATGTTAAACATGATTTAGCACAAATAAAAGGGAATCCTTGGTAACTGGGTGACTTGATTGTGTTTTGTTAGGGAATATTGATGTTTTTGTAGTAAAATCATTATCCATAGAATTAATTTATTAATTTATATTTATTTTTAATTCATTTTTTTTAGTATTACTTACATAATAGTTGTTTTTTTATACAATTGTACTCACTTTATTTCAAGTTAGCTCCACTTTCTTTGAAGGAAGAGCAATAACGCTATCTTTGATCAATCATAGAGGTAATATTAATGTTTTCATAGTAAAATAATTTCCCATAGAATTCATGTATTGTTTCATATTTATGTTTAATTCATTTCTTTTTATTATTACTCACATAATAATTGGTTTCTTATAAAAGTGGATTTTTTTCTTGAATTGGGGTTCTTTGTCCAACTTTCATGCTCCTTCTCCCTTAACATATTTTCAATCATTTAGTGGTGAATTTATCACTTTCTTTCATGTTACCTCCACTGCATTTGCAAGAAGAGAAACAATACTATCTCTGCTCAATCATAGAGGTAATCTTGATGTTTACATAGTAAAATGAGTTTCCATAGAATTAATGTACCATTTCATATTTATAATTAATTTATTTATTTTTTGTATTAATCACATAATAATTGTTTTCTTATATTATTGGATTCTTTTATTTGAGATGGGTTGATCTATCCAACTTTCATGCTTCTTCTCCCTTAAAACCTTTTCCCCCCTGTAGTGGTGAATTTATCACTTAGTTTCAAGTTACCTCCACTGCCTTTGCAGGAAGAGAAAGGAAGTTCTATATAATCAATAATAGAGGTAATCTAGATATTTTAACAGTAAAAGTATTGTCCATATAATTAATATATTGATTCATATTTATGTTTTATTTATTTATTTTTAGTATTACTCCCATAATAATTGTTTTCTTATATAGTGGATTCTTTTGTTTGAGTTTATGTGGTTTGTTCGAAGCTACTTTATACAGTGTTGGTAGTTAGACAAAGAAAGTCAATAGAAGTAGTGTCAACATTGAATGTTATGATTGTTTTTTAATGTATTTAATAATTTTTATATATGAAATTGTATAAAGAAATGTTTAAAATGTCTATAATATACTGTTTTTTTATTTGTGTTGTAAATTTTATTTCATTTAAATTCTATATTGGGACTTGTTTTTTATATATCTGGTGTGTTTCTGGTGCTTCTGGTGTTGCGGTGTGCTATAACAGTACACTACTGTGGTATTGTCGTATGTTGTTACAACATTCTATAGTATGGCCTTTAATTAGTGCTTTTAAAATAGAAAATAGAGAACATATTTATCAGTGATTTTGAAAGAACTGAAAAAGAACACATTTATTAGTGGTTTTAAAAGCGGTGGAAAAGGTCTACTTTATCAGCGCTTCCATAGTGCGGATAAAGAATAATTTTAGCAGTTCTTTAAGAAGCACTAATAAATGTGATCTTTATCAGCGCTTTTATTAGCATTGATAAATATCCCCTTTATCAGTTCTTTTTCAATGCTAATAAAATTCCTGGGATTTTAACGGCACTCATGTTGTCAGCGCCTTTCTAGCACTGATAAATGACATTTCTAGTGCTGTTAAAGGCCTATTTTTTAGTAGTGTTGGATGAAATGTCTATTATGTAATAGTCATCAGAACCTATCTTATTAGAGGTGGGATTGGTGTGTCATATTTGTATTTACAATATCCATGTGGGGACCCGGTGGATCTAGTTTGGTCAACATATCTTGGATTGAATTAGTTTTTTTCTTTGATATAGGGATATCTAACCCTTTCTTGGAATTTTTAAGAAATATAATAGAGCAGAAGGATATATTTTTAACACAACACTATTTATATGTCATAATTTTATAGATATTCATTTTGAGTTGATGATGTCTTTGAAGTGTATATGAATGTCATAATGAACTTAGTTTAGGGTAATATGGTATTTTGATTCTCTTCAATATGGTTTATTACCTTATTATGAGTGCATTGAAAAGATACACTTGATTCATACAAGTTGGAAGCTTTAAGTGTTGCTTCCTAAGTATGGTCTGTGGTAAATCTGGGGTATATGGCCAGGAAAGGAAGCTAATAAAAATGGGATGTGACTCATAATAGTGACAGTAAAGTGTATTGTTCTATTTGAATGGTATCACATTCATATATTTTATTGGGAAAGATTTTTAATTTTATGTAGCTAACACTAGGGAGTGGGAGGGAACTAGGTAGGAATATTCCTTACAAATATAAAATCTAGTTAGTTGTTATTTCATCATATTAATTCACAGTGACATGTGATATTGTGTTTATCACAGGATAGAGATAACCTTGAATTTGTGTGGGTTGTAAAATTTATTTGTTCTTACAATAAATTTTTGATATATAGAAGTTATGAATATAAGATATATATATATATATATATATTAGCTAATTAAGAATTTTATTCTAGGAAACATATGATGAAACATTTATATTATGAGTTTCTCTAATGGTGTGATTGTATCTACATGTATGTTTTCTCATTGAATTGATTGATAAGTCTTTGGGAAGGGTATTATTATCTCAAGATATTTGTGAGAACAATCATAGGACATTATGTGTTCCTATTAGGATCTGATTAACCATAGATGGTATTAATGATTATTCTCACCCATTAGTTAATGGATGGCCCCTTGTAATGATTCAATTTCAATGTTATTATGTTCAAATTGATGAAACTTATGTGGGTCCAAAGGTAATATGATATTGGTTTTGATTATTTTGATAAATTGTAGATACTGGATGTTCTATAAGGTTATATGATAGGTGGTTGTGTTCTTGTAAAAATATAGATGTAAAAAATTCATATGGGGAGAACATAGCTGAAGTAGTGGAGATGTCTTCAAGAGGTATTGACCTTGTTGATATTCCTTTGGTAACAAGAATTTTGTGAGTGTTTGGGTCTTTTGTAAAAGGGTTGAAAAAAGGAGAAGTATCGGTGATTAGATCCATCCATGATTTTAAAGAGTTTTTTTATTTTACCATTGGAGGTGAATTAAGATCTTAGGTTACTACGAATTGGATACAGAATATCCAAACTATAAATTAATGAATAGGTTCTCCTAGGGTTTTGTATGTGGTCTTGGAAGTATCAAAATTTCAATATGTGGATCTAAAATGATGTATTACCTTATAGTTGTTAAAATATAATAGAATACCATACTATATATGTTTTCTCTATATTTTCTATGAGAGGTTTTATTAAGATACATTATAACCTTGGATGTTTCAAGGTTTTGAAGAGTTTCAATATCTTTTGTAGTCAATATCTAATTTTGTTTCTAAACATGATTAGTTTCGCTAAATAGTATCATCCTTTAAAGGAAGTGAATTTTTGATGGATGGCTGATTTTTTACATAGGCTTTAATGATAAGTTTGGGTGTGTATCATGTCTTTCTACTGTTATGCCTATTATGAGATAGTGAAAAAGGTTTGGAAAGTGGAGTAAGAGGTTTCCTTAACTTTATAGGAAGTATAAAGTAATGTGATAGCTAGAATGGAACATAATAGGAGTATTAAACTCAACGATTTAGAGATTATTATTACTCTACCTCTTTGACCTAATGTAAAAGATCAATTAGAGTTATTCTAGTTATGAAAGATTATTTATGTACAAGATCAGTGTGATAGAATGAAAAAGGAATATTTTGACTGTGGAGAACTAGGACTCCAGTAAAAATTTTACAAGGTAATGTTTTAGGGTTCATGAAATCCTTGATATAAGAACCATATAATCATTGTTGGAGATCACTATTTTTTTAGGTATACTCTAAATAACATATGATAAATGATAAATTCTGGATTTTTTCTAATGTTTTCTATTGTTATGTTCTATAAAATAATAATATTATGGATATGAATGAGGGTATTAATTAGGCATGAGGATGGAATTAGATTTCTTCCTATTATATGATGTGTTCAATTCCTTAAGACCCCTTTTTGGGGATATCACCTTGATAAGTACCTATGTGTTGTGATGGTTTTCTTAGATTCCCAAAATACTTAGATTTTGTTCATGGGATGATAATGGTTCTCAATAGACAACCATTATATGGGTGTGGTTGAGGATGATACAACTATGGAACATGTGTGATACACCTTGATTATATTAGGAATTTAATTATATAGTTATTCATTAGGATTTGTTTTATGTGTAGGACATAGAATGAAAAAAATTATAGAATGTTCGACCACAGAATGACCAATGGAAACAGGGGGATTGAGATGAGACTATATATGATATATGATCTCTCTATTGAAATATCACAAACTCCAGAGTGAGGTCCATGGGATGATTATGTCAACATAAAAAAAATATGTATCATTTTGTTCACTATTTGAATGTTAATGGAATATATGCAGTCCAATTTACTAGAGTAAGGAATAGGATATGTTTTATAGTGGGTAGTAAAACATGGATGACATGTGTGTGAAACCCTAGTTTCAGAAGTTTTGGGATGGATATCAGGGGTAAGGTATTTGATGAATCATAACCATGGTTGGTCATGTATATCAACACTAATCTAGTTCAAATCCATCATGAATGAATAAGGTTCTGTATAACATAGGTTCACATCCCTGTATTCCAAAGGATACTAATCAACAATGAGGGTATATGTTTAAAGTGTTATGTTTATACATGATTTATAAAATAGTTTCAAATATCAAAAAAAAACTCATCACAATAAAAAAAAATTAAGAAGGTTATCATCACAACTAGATGACATCGACAAGTGAATAATAACTCCTATGTGGTAACAAAATGATATGTATTTTAATGTCAAATAAAAAAATATATATAAACAAGATCACATATTGGAAGATCATAAATAGTACAATCCAAAATAACCAGAAGAAAGAAAGATCCAAACCACTATCCATAGTCCATGCTCGGTCTGAACCCATGATTTTATCTAGAATCATTATCTGATCCATTAATAGCAAGCCTCTTTCCCTTACCTAAATAATAAATCATAATTTCCTCTTAGGTATCTACGATCTCAAGAATAGTATAAGTGAAACTCATTAGGCCATCGCCAATGGTGTCTCTAAACATATCCTATAAAATAATAAGAAATATTTGACATAATAAATATTTCATATCCATGGATTTTACAAAAACACCTGGGGTTATTTGGTAAGTATTAATGTGTCTCTTAACATATCAAAAGAATACAAAATTTGCATCATGTTATGAGTTATAATAATGGGAGTAATTTCCCATCATAATATCGAAAAAAACTCATCAGAAACACATCCCCGTAATAATATCACAATGGTTTGAAAAAAAATTGTGATATTGTATATTCAATGAATTTTAAGTACATACTGATACCAAATTCATATAAATTTCCTAATAATAAAAAAGGAATCAATCCATAGTAATAATATCATCTTAGTCATGAACATGTCATATAATGTACATAACATCTTGACACACCTATCATGGGATATGAAAAACAATAAATTTAAACATAAGGTTTAGAGTATAATATATTGTGGAAAAACTTTTACCTATAAAGAGGGGGGAAATCATGTTTTCAAAATTAGTGAAAAGGGGTTTTGGTTTAAGGTTTTTCAATGATATTATAGAAACATATTAAGTGAGTGTATAATTTAAAGATATGAATATATGTTATGAAATGGATTTTGATTACCAATTATTTTTATATCCTTATATTATAATTATTGAATCTCCTTTAAATATTGTTTAATGATATATTCCACAATTTTTCTCTCTTGCCTTTTGTTTATAGTGAATATGGGTCATGGTTAAGTTATTATCACCATTGATCAATCCTCCCTTATGTGTGAGTCAAAAGTAATTAGACACTTCCATGGAATCTCAACATTAAAATATCCATTAATCACTTAGTAAAGTCTCGATCTTTTGATGGTATTTCAAATTAACAAAAACAAATTGAATAAATTTCATATACATATCACTAATTTCTTAAAAAGTAACCAAAAAACCAAATCCTAATCATCATATATAAGAATGATTAAATTGATTGAAATTAAATTTATCAACCCAAGTAGTAAAAAATACCAAAAAATATAAATATAAAGATAATTATGTTCTATCAAGTATCACAAAATTGGAAATCAAAATCAACAACTAGAGGAAAACTATATTATAGATAATTTGACTTAGGTATTAAAAATTTTCTCATCCCACTCTCATAATAAAATAAATTGATTTATACCTTCATATTGAGGGTCACAATATAATATTTATAAGAATATATAGAAAATACAGTAGAAACATTCCTACAAAAACAAACTTTCTCCCCTCACAACCTCAGTCTTTTATAACAGTGTATTCTTTACTTTATTGATTTCATCTAGTATTCACATGATTTCCTCACAATAGAATTTGATTATTTTTTCCAGGATCTTAGGTTTTATACAAATACATATTTTTGAATTCTTTTATCTCTTTATAAAATGATAGTGGGATATTAATATTCCTTCATTCATAATTCAATTAATATTTTATGTTTGAAAGTATCATTATGGTCTTCATAATATGCATGAGTTCCATAGTGGATTGAGATAATATTTGAGTTTATATGATTTTATTCTCACATGACATGATTTTTTCTTAATTTCTTAAAGGATTGGATCCTACACATCCATTTTGTTTAAAATTATTCTTTCATAAGTATTTAAACCATATTTCTCAAAGTAAAAAATCTTAAATATACCTCTGTATATCTACCAATTATCTTCTGTGTCACCGAATTTCATATTAAGTATCATTAACCATATATTACCTGTAACGTTTTATGATAATATATTTTCTAAGGGAGTTAAAAAATGTAACTTACATATTCCTTGGAGGGTTTTAAATACATATTATGTATCATAGGGAGACTTCATATTACGTTTCGGTTATGCTCAATCCATATTTTTCAAAGGAATGGACACATATTTTCTTACATATCCGAGATTTCAATGTATTTTATTCAACCAAAATCCCTATAACATTGAAAATTAAAAATCAGTGGACTATAAATATTTGATCATTCATTTTATTCCAAACATTAATAAAACCAATTAAATGCACATTTTTTCCATTGAATAATTATTAATCATATACAATGAAATAATCATTTAATAATAAAATTCTCAAAAATACAATTAATTAATAAATATATGGTTATAAAATAAATTT
Source organism: Viscum album (assembly GCA_963277665.1). Classification (NCBI taxonomy): domain Eukaryota; kingdom Viridiplantae; phylum Streptophyta; class Magnoliopsida; order Santalales; family Viscaceae; genus Viscum; species Viscum album. Next base: position 2,051,736,357 of record OY728125.1, read on the forward strand.
AATATCAATAACATATAATGTGTTAATTTCCTCTATAAATTCTTCAACGCTTAATTCATTATAGTCTAGAAAAACTGAATAATAAAAATCCTAAATAAGAGAAATTCAAAACATAATAAAAAATCATATCTATTTTTAATGGAAATGTTTCTCAAGATTATAATTCGACTTGAAATTTTAATATTACATTTTCTCTATGAGGCTAATTTAATTCATTTCAACTTCTTTCATCCCCCAGGTTTATAAATACCTACCTTTCGGATAATATTTTTCTCCATTCAAAGTATGAATTTGAATCAAAGTTTCTTTCTAAATCAAAACTCATTAAGGGGTTAATATATAATTATTTTGTTTATAAATATCCACCCAAGGAGTTAATTAGTTATTTTTATCATCTATAATTTACAAGTTTTTTATATAGTTAGGGTTTTGTAGGTGTTGATATTAAAAACAACTGAGATGGAATGAAGATCTTAAGCTTTAATTGAAGAAAAATATATGATTAATGGAATAATCCAACAAATTTAATCCTCACCCAATACCCTATCGCACTAGTTCACCTTCCAAATCTATAATAACCTCATGTAATTTTAAAAAATAAATAATTTTAGTATCAATAATTATTTTATCTCTCTTATTAATTTATCATCATTTAGTCTCTCTTTTATTCTAAAATTTCATTATTAGATCTGAGTAGATTTGTTTTTTAAAGATAAAAATAAATATTAAACCTTAATTGGTATTGTGAACTATCTTAAACAAATTTTTTATTGATATATTTTTATCCAACATTCCAATATTTATGCGTTTTTTAAAATCTTATTACTAAATATCTTCTTCCCCCATACTTGATTTCATCTATGATCATACATTTACTTCAAAATTAGGTTAGATAAATATTTTAAGATTTTAGTTTCTCTTATTAATAAGGTTATTCATAGTTAATATGGGTTATTAAAGGGTTGTATACAAGGGTATTTTTTAAAATAATTTTATTATAAAGGGGGGTTATCAATGGAAATAATTATTTAATCATTTTCAACATATGTTCCAAAATTCTCATATATTTTAAAAAGAACTCATAAAACAATATGGTTATTAAAGAAGTATTTTTTTCCCTAAATGTATGATTAAATATTAGAGAAGATTCAAAAATTATTTATAATCCTCTTATTTAGGTAAGATTAATAATGAATATTATTTCATGGAATGTGATTCAATAATCAGGGGTATTTTCATTAATTCTAAAAAATTAAATATTGAATCAAGTTTTATTTGTAACTAATTTAAGTTCAATTAACTTGATTTAAAGTAGTTATTCTTAATTGTAATATCCATAACTTATAAATACATTCAATTTGAGATAAACTGGTTTCAAAATCGCATAAAATGTAAAGAAAAAAACTGAAAAAGAAAAATCAAAAAAAATCTAAATTGGTATATGGTTTCCCTCTCCCATACTTGAATATTGTATAGTTATCGATGAATTTTAGTATGTATAAACAGATTGAACATATTTGATATTTAGAAATAAATCGATAAGGTTAAGGAAAGGTATGGCCTAATTGTTTCATTGGTAAATGGGTTTGAGAAGTGTGACCTCCTCCATTGGGGTTTCAAGGAAATTTACACACTATATCTTTTCTCTATAGAAATTGGAATTGAATGGTTTTTGTTATCCTTCCTTGTTTATCCACAAAAAACTAATGGTACAAACCTTAGGATTTGTAAATGGGTCTTTATATCTGGAAATAATATTACCTAGCATCAATTTCAGTCTTGAATTATAGATTTGTACTTATTGTCCTGGATGAAAAGTTTGTTTTTGAATCAAATTTTCATGTTCCACTCCTATTATTTTTTAGTAAATTCTATAATTATAAAATTATTCAATTATTTATTTTTTTTATACTATTAAATCAAAAACTTCCTTTATTTCTCATCCTCTTAAATAAAACAATCTTCATGTTTAACAGATATGAGTATATAATATCTTTCCCCATAGATGAATATATAGTGTCTCATTCCAGTTATAGTGTTGTAAGATACCATGTAATCCCATAAGTGTATTATAACCTTTGGATTCAATCCATCCTTTTTGTATTGACATTATTCTACAATTCCCTTTATATATCAGTTAGAAACTTCATCTTGATCATTTTTCTATGTATAGTAACGAGTTGAAGTTTTTTGGGTCACTTCATATCTCCTCATCAAAGTTTCCAAGATTCGATTATAGAAGTGGGTTACTTCATCAATTAGTATTTCTCATGGAAATCCAAACATGAAAAATATATTAGTCATAACAAATACACATCTATTAAGATAAAATAATATCTAAAGGACATGAGAAATAGTCACATAAGATCTAGTCCCTATATTTCAAAAAAATTATAAAAAAATATTCATATTTGTGGGATTTAAATACTATAATATATGTTTCTTTTAAATTTGAATTGTTTACATTTTTGTAAAAAATCATTGGCATATTTGAACAATATAGGCCCGTATATTCTAGATCATAATATGTTTATATAAGTAAATTAAGGTCTAAATTTTTCAATACAAACTAAGTTGTGACCAAATATAAGTACATTTTTTACTTCACTTTTAATTAGATATTATATAGTAATTTTGGTGACTATAGATTTTCCAAATTTATGGATTATCCCATAGATGTATTATTAAGTAATATTTTGGTCTTTAAAGTTGATTATGGTTTATGTGTGAGGGTACTTTTGATGTAATAATAAAATATACAATATATGTATGACATGGTAGCTCTCCTTCAACAAAATAATGTTGTTCACCAGGAATGAGATAATTTAACATTATATTAGCTTTAATTACCACCTCATATATGTGGGAAAACCTACTCATGTGTCCTATCGCTTGTTTCTCATCTTTATTCTTAGCTTTTTTATATTCTCATCGGATTATAATGATTATATATTGTATTTCATTCAATATTTTATCGTAATATAAATGATTAATTGGTAGAAAATGTGTATATGGATGTTTTAGAGGAATTACACTAGAAGATCATCTTTTGGAAGCAGTGACCAATATAAGATGGAATATCATAGACACATGGTCTACTTCAAGAATATGATTGGAAAAAATGAAGATAAGTTAATTTAGTGCTACTCACGGATAAAGTTGAAATAAAATGAAATATTCATATCTAGAAGAAACCATTAGCATCATAATATTATAGAACTGATATTCATTGTTTGGAAAACAATTTCTAGAGGATGAAGAAGCACTATCAATGAAACTTGGAGTTAATAAACTAAGAGTCGATAGATGGGATGATTGGAGATCCTAATGAACATTCAAAAGAAGAATTTTGAAGAATATATAATGAAGAATTAAATACCAAAGCTAAAACCATAAAAAGGTAATAAGTGATGTGGAAGAAACCAGGATGATCAAAAGGATGAACTACAATTTAAAATTTACTATGATTCAATCTTTAAGAACATAAAAAGAGTTACTTCCATAAATATAATAAAATCATGAATTATAGAAAAACTAGAATATATTATGAACATTTAATATTGAATGATCTCAAAAATATTTTTTTTCATAGAATGTTGAGTAACCCAAACTACTAAATTGTTTGGATTTTCAGAAGTATATTTTGGAAGGGGAGTCCATAAGTATCTTCTAGAAGGCAATAAACCCAAAATACTCAAGTATTTAAAAGTCTATAAAGAGAATCTAGAAGGATATTCAAGAAAAAAAGTCCAAACCCACTAAAGGTTTCATAAGAATGAGGTAATATGATGTTAAATAGTTGGTTCATTAGAACTGAATCACATTGGTAGAAGATAATCTATGATCTCAGTTATGTATTTCTGAATAAATAATTTGAGTTGTTCGAGGAAATATTGATCAAAAGATCAATACAAATTAAATAACAGATAAAGAATCTCCAAATGATAAATATTTTGAAGGAGAAACAAGAGGCTGAGGTTGAGTTAATGATAAGTATAGAAAATATGAAGAATAAGATAAATTATGATGATGAGTTTAGTCTAGATAAACAGATGGAATAATATTAGATGTTTGAGGATGATTAAAAATATGCATTCCCATGTTCAAACAAAGTGATGTTGCATCGGATAGAGACCACTATAAGTGAATTAATTATGCCTATTAATTTTGAAAGTTTAAAATGTTGTAAAGGGTTGAGTTTAGAAAAAATCCAAACCAGAAGGAGCTTATTGACTTCTATATATGAAAATGTTCTATAATATGAAATGATTTTTCATTATTAAAAACTTAAACATTTTTATTATCCGAAGATGGGAATTTAAATTGATATATTCACGGAAGGAAAGTTTGTGATTCAATAAAAATTTGAATAAGAGTCAACTATTGTTTATGCCATGTGTTTTGGGGGATATAATGATGTCAAATATCAATATCCTTAGAAGATACAAAACTATATCAATTAACGATTTCAAATACATAAATTTAAAATAGGATCCCAATAATTACCCATATATATAAAAGAAAATTTTACTATATAAAGGTGGAATCACTTGAGTTAAGGTATGAAAAATAAAAAATTAAGATAGATATACTAAATATAAATGAGTGGAAGAATCTGACTAAGAATTTTCATTGGGATATTAGAATTTTCAAATTTGAGAAGACTGGAACATGAGCTTTTGAAGTAGAGTGAGTTATCTAGATCCACAAGACTATATGAAATATATCATGTCATATTTCAAGAACATACTCACATAATTTATAAAAGTTGAATTATAAGGTAGTAAGAGCTTCAGAAAAAAAAAATTATACCATGAGTATAGGGATGATGTGAATGTGAAATATAGTTGAATATCAAGAGGCAGTCAAAGATCTACCCATGAGTATGTTAATTAAGAACTATTGATGTCCGGTGCTTCTATTTTAAAAAACACCAAAATTCCTATAAGGAGATAGGATGAGCCTTTTATAATATAGATCAATTATGGGATATAGTATAAATACCCCTCAATTGATTAATATAGATGATAATGTGAGTTAATATACTAAATTCCCCCACATCTTTGGAATTGTTGAAACTTATTATTAGATGAAGAATCCATGACTTTCCAATATTACAAACAGTAAGGACTAGGTTCTTACATTTAGGTTGAAACTTGTAAAACTATATGAGTGTAGTTTATCATACATTAACTACATAAAATAATTGAGAATTGTTGATTGATCAGACATAATATCTATACATATTAACTTATAACATATATTTTTTCAAACTGACTCAAAGAATTAATTAAATTGAAGTTAATCAGTAAAAATCTGGTTACCCTTGTTTTACCCCTCCTCTTAGGTGAATTTTTAATCCCCTGAGAATATTAATTAGTATCAAATATATATTATATCTCTTTGGGTCTATAAGTATATTTATAATTATATTTATCTATTTTATATTAAGTGTAAATTTTCATAGAAATATATCCTCCATAGGATAATAAATTTGATCCTGAGATAAATGAAATGTAAGTTATCTCTGGTGGTAGAAACATGGAGGTTTCAGATAAAACTTTGAAAACCATAAAAAGAAGAATCTTAGAAGAAACATAATATATACTCCCAACAGAAATAGAATGATGATCCACTTCTATTAGAAGATAAAGTGTGTGGTGAATATTTATGCAAATCTAATAAATGTTATCCTCTAGAAGAAAACTATTCTGGTTATTGTAAGTATAATCTTGTTTATTACAATAACTATTTTTACTCAGAAATAAAAGATTATATGAAAACTCTCTCTATTTAACTTACCACATATATATTTTCATTTATAAAGGTATTATAGGAATAAAAATAAGATCTAGAAATTGAACTCAATTGGAAAGAAAATGAATTAGGAATAAATTTATGAGAATTTAAATCTCTTACTAATCTAACTATAGACAAGAAATAAAAGTAATTACATTCTATAGAAATTTTCAACCCTGTGGAAAAAGTTTTATAAAGTAGTCTTTGTGAGAAATATATATTTATGATTGTTTTTTAAGTATTTTTCCCTTCATCAAAATAGATGCTTGATGCAATAATTTGAAATTTGGAAGCTGAATGTGATGAGAAATTCAAGCTCCTTGAAAAACATAAGAACAATTTAAATTTAAATTGTCTTGTATTGGGAAAAAAATTGAAAAACATGTAATCTAATCAAGTTGAATCTTTACATAAATCTAAGATAAGATTCATTATCTATGTTTCTAATGAATGTATTACTTTTGAAAAGACTGAACATAATGGTTGGAAGAATAAGAGATCATCAGAAGTGCCATATTCTAAAAATTCAAGAGAAAATATAACCCTTTGTTTCAATAAATCTATTTTTTCTAACTCTTATACATTAAATAGTGTAATTTTTAGTTCTAGATGAATATACGTGAACAAAAATGAGAAAATCACATATTCTTTATAGGTGGATCTATGAAAATAAAAGGGAAAGAGTTCCCCAAAATATTTTTATAAGAAATTATTTATTATCTAGAAGAAGGATGTTTCTAAATAATTTTTCACTAACAAATTAGAAGGAAAATTTTATTAGTTACTATTATTTTTGTGGAAGGTTTGGACACTTGGATTTCAGATGTTGGCATAATATTTCAAGAATCGAAAGATAAAAAGTCTAACATTAAAGGGTATCAAAATAAAAAAACCCATCTAAGTACACACAACCATTAAAGAAAATAAAAATCTATATACATTCAACATAGTTCAATATATTGAAAATTTGTATAGAATTTTAGGATGAAGTTAAAATGGTGTGTGTTATTTTATATCTACTAGGAACAACTCGTCAAAGACTAAGGGAATAAGGTCCCCAAATCTTCATTAAAATAAAAATAATATAGAGAGCTAGTCTACCTTGAGGTACAAAAAAATAGGAGCAATGATGATGATTTCACTTAAGAATAAAGATTAAAATGTTTTCATGACCAAGGAAAATGATAATTTTATAGTAGAAAAGCCCACTCCACAGATAGTTATAAACTCTTATTTAATTTATATATTAAAAGTGGTAATATTGAGTAAACATTCTATTCAATACATTAAAGAGAAAAAATTACTAGAATTGTTGAATTCGTCTCAAATGAAGTAATTGAAGTTCACTGGATATTACCTCAAAAACTAACTTTCAAAAAGATAAAATATTGTGAGGAAGCTTTAAGTTGGTCAACCACACTCTTAATAATTGCATGGATATTTTACCTAGATAAAATAATTTTGAAAGTAAAAATAAATAATATCTTTAAGGTACAAAATTTCCTGTGAAATAAAATTCTTAGTATAAGAGGAAATAATTTTTTTTTACAATGGATTGAATAATTTTATGGATTTAATAGTTATAGGAAATAATGAAATTGCAAGTAGAAGAAAAGAAGAATATATATGCCTTGTTATTATAAGATAAAAAGAAACTCGCAAAAAAGTATAGTGGATGGAAAAAGAATCCCATGAAGACTATGAAGATCAATTCTTGGAAAAAATAAGGGAGAAATCATTAAGAAATTAATCTCAACTGATGATAGTTTTATGGTTGAGAAAAATTTCTCATCCCTATTTCCCTAATTGAAGACAATAGAAAATACACCTTATTCATTATTGTTCCAAATATTATTATTGAATAATGGGAACTAAAGGTGATGTTATTATAGAAGATCCATAAGGTGAAGATGAAGCTGTTTAATCTAGAATCTTTATAATTTTATGTAAAAAGTTATTTTTTATACAAAAAGGTTTTCCTACATCGGATGTTGAAAAATTCAGTGGATTTTAGTGATTAATTCTTGGAATCATAACCTCTGGATGATGAAGATAAAGCTCTGGCTAATATAAATTTAAATAATTGAATATTTTATCATCTCTAAGTTATATTTTCTATATTATCTCATCCTCATATAAAAATTTATTTTTATATTAAAAGGGGAGAAATTAATTTATTCAAGAAAATAAATAAAAATCATGCAAAGTGGGACAAACTTGATTTCATACTTGAATGATTCTAATCTTTTTTGTTGATATGGTTGGAAGAAATTAACTTCAATAAAAATTTAACAAACATAACCATAAAATAATAATTTATGGAAGATATTATCACTTGGTAAATGTTATGGAAAATTTTAATGTATGGGTTAATTATGCTTTTTTCTATAACAAGAATAGATTGTGTGGATATAGAGTTGGTTGAATTGGGATTTATTACTCTATTAAAATTGATATTATCATTCTATCAAGAAGTAAAAAGTTTTTATTCTCTTCAATTGAAGAAAAAATATATAAATTTAAACACAAATAAAGGCCCATTATTTAATGTTCTTGGAGAAGCAGATAAAATAGGTATTGAATTTATAGATTATAAGGGGGAATTATCATTGACGATGTAATTTTGAATGGGTTTTAACAATAAATCCAAATGGGGAGATTTATGTTCCAATCGGATAATGATGATGGTTCATTATATATTCTTTTAATCGATTTTGGGTAAGTCAATGAGTATGTTAAAGGAAAGGTTTATTTAGATGTTTTGAAAGAATTACATAGGAACAATTAATCTAGAAAGATAAACCAGGGGAAGAAGGAATGTCAAAGAAGCAATACATACTTCTAGAAGACAATCAAAACTAATTATGATAAGTAAAGTTAGTTATCTTAATAGATAAAGGAAAAATACATGAAAATATTTTTCTCAGGAAGTAGCTATCAAAAATATATGTTTGCAAAACTGATATTCATTTTATTCATGGATAGTTATCAAGGATAAAAAATTAGTATCTATGAAATTTTTGAGTTAAATAAGTATGTGATAGAAGATGGGGAAATTAAAGGCACTAATGATGATTTAGAAGGATATTTTGAAAGAATATCTACTATAATTATTCAAGACTTCTGATAAAACATTAGAATGGTAATTAGTTATCTTAAAGATACTATAATGTTTGGGCAAATGAACCATAATAAAAAATTGATAATTTCCCTATGCTTCATTCTAAAAGAATGTAAAGAGAGTTTTTGTCATAAATATGGAAAAGGGATGAAATGTAGCACCACTAGAAGATACACTAAAAATTATATATTTAATGAACTAAGGGATAATACTCTATAAAGAGTTTTGAGAAACCAGAACAACTAAAGTGATGGGATTTCTAAAAGAAAAAATTGGATTTCAAAAGGAATATTCTGAAAGGGGATTCTGGAAAGGGATCCCAGAAGGAAAACTTGAAGTATTGAAATTCTTAGAAGCCTATAAAAAGATTCTAGAGAGTATGGATTCGAATTTTGGAACGAATGTCCCTAAAAAATAACAATTTTAGAAGAATGAATCCAAAATATATTGAATATATCATTCCTTATAAGTACATAAAATTGGTTAAAACCCATTTTTAATACCATCAAAATCAATAAGAAGTAAGAATATGAGTTGTTTGAAGTGAGATTAAAAAGAAGATTATCCCAATGTAAATACCAGAACAAGAATCCCTAGATGATAAATATCCAAAAGTAGGAAACAAAGACTTAGACATAGTTTATTAGAAGTGATACAAAATTGAATAAAAATAACATCCATGAAGTTGATTTGAGTCCATATAAGTAGAATGAATAATATCCAAAGTTTGAGGATGAGGAAGAAGTTATAAGTCAATGTTTAAACTAAATTAAGGTGCATTATATGGAGAAAATTGGAAATACATGAATCATACTAGATAAATTCCAATGTACTAAGGAATATAAATAAATAATTTTATACAAAATGTAAAACTAAAAGTAGGTAATTGATTTCTATAGAAGAACACATTTTGGAAGATGCATTAAAGACTTTACATTGTTTTATGTTAATAAATTCTAATGATGTTGAGCTAGAAATTAAAATTGTAATTGTCATAGAAGTAAAGTTCATGATTTAAGATGATATTTGAGAAATTTTTAAATATTTTCTATTCCATGTATTATGAGATGTATTACAAAGTAAAATATTGATATATTTGGAATATACAAAAGGAGGTAAAAGAAATAGTTGATATAATATGGATTTCAAATAGAATCATGCATGTTACCCATATCTATCTTAAAAATACTTCCAATATAATGGGGGAAAACACTTGAGTTATGATAATAAAAATAGAATATTATGAGAGATTAGTGGAATATAAAATAGAGTGATAATTCTATAAATAATTTCTATTGGATGATCAAATGGGTCAAAGTTGAGATGAATGGAAAATAAAGTTTCAAATAAAAGTAAATTAATTGTATCCAAAATACCAAGAGGAGGAGAGCTTGGTCCATGTCAATCGTTGAATAATATAAGTTTCCGTCATTAAAGTACAAGGAAATGAGATCATTATAAGAACATTCTACTAGAAGGAGGATTGGCCCAATAATCATGTGAATTACTGATGAATATAAAATGGTAGTAAAAGCTCCTTCTATGATGAATTTCATGAAAAACTCTTCATTAATAGTGGTTCTAAGAAAATGAAAACCAAAATTAAATCGGGTGATAGAGAATATTTCTATTAGATAGATGAATTGTGGTATGCAGTATAAATACCAATCACTTGAGTAATATTGTGAAGCATGTGGGTTGACATATTAGCTTCCCACAGTGATTTTTAATCATTAAAAATGATTATTAATGGAGTAATCTAAGACTTGATGGGAATTTACATGGAAAGGAGAATGTTCTCATATTGAGGATGAATATTATAAAAATCTATATGTTTAGGCTACCTCCATGATCTACATATCATATGGGAGATGTGGTGAGGATTCATAAGTAATATACATACATATTAACTAATAATATAGCTTCTATCAACCTAATGGGATAAATCAGTAATTTTGAACTTGATCGATAAAAATTTGTTCACCTTTGATCAACCCCCCCCCCCCCCCCCTCCACCCCCCCCCCCCCCCAGAGTGATTGCACAATCCCCTGTGAATCTCAAATTTATCTCAAATTTAGACTCCAATAAAAATAACATAAATCTCAATAGAATCATATTTTTATATCCCTTATCCATTAATTTCCTAGGATATACATGATCAAATAAAATTTTCACTTTATTCTTAAGTATATATAATCTAGTTTTTCTAAGGTGAACACAATTTACAATAACTTCTTCTCAATATTGGTGTGGTGATTCTGTGTTATATCCAGTTCTATTGAAGAATAAACAATAACATGAATTCCTACATTAGTTATCAGAAACAATACTCATAAATCATGGTTTGGAGTATCACATAATATTCCAAATAGAAGTTTCTAATTCAATGGCTTTATGATAAGTGGTGTGGTAAGTTTAAACTTCATCTCATCAAATGAATTCATCCAATTCCCATAAAAAACAATTTATAATACTCTGAAAGTAACATAAAATTTGGTAAATAAATATTATAATAGTATTTTATGATTATTTTATAGAGTATTTCATGTTTTAAAACGGATATAACATGTTCAACACAAGTTGAGTTTGGAAAAAGTTGTGATAATTTCAATATTTTCCTTATCATCCTCAATCCAATTTTGGGAAATAACATTCTATATAAAAATTCATTTTTCAAACATTAAATGAAATTGTTAAAAAATCAAAATAATATTAATTTTCATTAAATATTTCTCAATTTTTTTCTTTATCTTCCCAGAAATGATCAAATGTGTTTCTGAAAAAGGTGAAATCATCAAAAAATATTAAAAAGTCATTAATTAAATCAAATAAAAATTTTATCATGCTTATTTGAAATATTCCTATAGTATTATAGGACTTAAATTTCATAATCATTTAGGAATATTATTTATAAATATATATTAAAGTTATCCTTTATTAGTATTTAAGATAAATAGACACTTATAAGTATCTAGAGAATCTATATAAAATGATGTATTAGATTTTTTTCTAACATTATTTCAAGAATATGGCAAACAAATGTTATAGAAATTTATCTTTTATTATAAACTAATTTAGTTTCCTATATAAAATGTGAAATCCAAAACAATTTTGGATTCTCACAAGTAAAAATTCATTTTATTCATTCATCACAATGGCGAGTCTATGTTTTTAGGTATAATGAAAATGGGGATGACCCATTGAGAATAATAAATGGGGAGAATATTTTTTCCTAAAACAACTACTTAATTCCATTTTTAACAACTTCCATCATTGTTGGGTTGAGTATCCTATGTGTTTTAAAAACAATTCCATAATGTTTAAGCATATTTTTGTTCTTTCATATTATAAAACTGATCCAAGTGATGTATTTGAAACTTTAGTGTAAATATTTCAAATTTTATTTCAAAATGATGATTATTTTTTCAATTATTAAATTAAATGTTTCTAATAATATTTAATAGAATCATTTTATCCCATTAAATACACATATTTTAAACATGGTGGCAGTGGTTTCAATTCCAAATTTAGAGACTTCATAAAATACAATATTATATTTGGTTGAATTAACTCTTTGGCCAGATTTTCATGCACAAAGTTGAAATATCATATTATTTATAATTTAATAAACAATCAAATTTATCATAGGTATAATAATTTACCTTAGCCTTACATATTTACATATCACTCTAGTTTTTTCCAAATTGTTTTTAATAGAATTTTCAAATCTCAATTTTTAAAAAAAAATTAAAATCCCTTCTGAAAAATAGTTCTCTAAATAAACCAAGCTCATCATTGTTTGAATGTGTAAAAATTGAGTGTTCTTATTTGATTTATTCTATAGACTCAAAGATATTAAAATAGACCATTTTTTCTCCCAATTCCATTCTTATATTACCTTCATGAAGATTAATGATTGTATTTTTGTTTTTAGGAATGGTCTCTCAAAAATTATTGGTGAATTAGTTGGTATCTGGTCTTCTTTCATATTGTGGACATGGAAATTAGAAAAAAAATCAAAAATTTTACTCTTACAAAAATATCTTCAATAAATTCAGTTAGAAACACATTGGATATATTTTCTATTTGTGTTAGTGTTTGGGTTTTAGGGTCAACTGTTTTAAATTTCATTACATGTATATTCAATGATTTTAATATTAATAAAATATCTTGTTACATATTTTTCATTTTATACATGACTTCAATTAACTATGTCCTAGAGTATTTTTCATATTGATAAGGTCATTACAGTTCCCCAGAATGATGATAACCTTAAAATTATATGAAAATATTCTTAAATGTAGTTCTACATTTAGATAATATTCTATGATGGGAAAAATAGAATGTGACTATCAGGTGTGAGTACTCTTATTTGGATGAGAATTCTTCTCATGATGTTCATACTTAGTGATATATAAAACAAGAGATTATGAGAACAGACCTACCTATTGGAATTCATCATGTTTTAGTGTCATCCTATATTCCAATCTAAAAATGTGAATAATCGTCCGTATAATTTAATATTTTTATTAATACATGTTGAAACTCAAGCACTTAAATTTATTTCATATTCCATAATGATAATAGTTCATGGTGAATTTGGAAATTTTGGGTGTGTCACGAGTGATGTGTTATTAATGAATAAGTCGACCAAGGTCTTTACCTTTCCATCATTAGAAAATTTTATATCTTGGAAATTTTATTAGAATAGAAATATCCCATAAAATTACATTTTCATGTTGTAACAATGTTTTTATTTCAGATGTTCAAAGAGATATGTATTAATCATTGTTTCTTAGTTCCTTGAAACATGTGTCCTGATTTTAGGAATCGATGTTTCTAGGCGGTTTCCATTGGATTTATTCATGGAACTGGAAACTTCAAACAATTCTTTATCCAAAGAGGACCTACTTTCCAAAGGCAGGCGTACGTTAAGTTTTCAACATTACAATACTTAAGAACGTTCATTGGTCGAGAGGATGAGAGGTCAGACTTATCACACCCCTTTTGGGGGGAGTTATTGTCTACTCTAGGACTATGTTTCTAAAATTAACATATTTTCAGGAATCCTTATTAATTCACCAATTATATCATAAATATCCCTCGGAATTTGAAATCACATATTAACATGTGTAAAATTTTAGAATCATCAGTATGCATTCAAGGTTATTCATCAATGGAAACATATGTATGTATTCGAGGTTTTCTATCGATGGTATCCTCTAATATACCAATTAGAGATTCTTTTAATCTTCATTAAGAGGATACTGGTTTTTAAGCCACTCAGTGGGGCACTATAGAATTTAATTTCATCCAAGGAGACTAAAGTTTGTCATAATCATGGGATCGTGCTCACAAAATGAGGTACCTATGTATCCATGTGAAAGGAATCAAAACCCTCATAGTTCAGTGCCACTTAGTAGGACACATCATACTTTTTAACTTCATGTGATAAGGACCTCTAATCGGAAGGTGCTTAGTTCAAACATAGTGTGGGACTTATGCTGACGTAGCCCAAGGAACATGGAAAAGATATGTATTTCCTGGTAGAATCATATCCTATTGGTAATATGGCCCAAGGAGAACAGAGTTTATTTGAAATTTTGGGTTTTAACCTCAAGTAGGCTTCCTATGTATCCCATATTGATGGGAATCAAAGACCATGTAGTTCGATAAAGTTTGGTCTTACTTCTTGAAAAGGATTCCTCGATGATTTGAGGATTGAATTTGGGGCTAATTTCTTAAGGAGGTTACCCAAATTGGTGGAATTAGGGTTGGATTCCTGAGTAGGATATCAAGGATGGATGCCCTGAAATTGGTTCTAGTAGGGGAGGGAGACTTCTTCTATACTTGTATGAAATAGAAAGTGCAAAGGGTACCTTCCCTACTATAGACCTAAGGTTCTGGGTCGCCACTTTGAGAAGGGAGAGGTCCGTAACCAACCCTCCTCCAAAATGAGAACTTCCCAACACTATTTATGGGAGAAAGGTCCATGTGACTGTGGATATAAAAACCCACAAACATCCCATGAATCATAACCCCATTGTGAAACAAATGTGGGAAACCTCTGACTGCGAAAATACAAATCCAAATAGGAGACACGCTGATGTGCCATTCCCAAAGGTTTGATAAGTCATGAGGTTTTAGTGGAGGCTTCAATTTATTCCCTTTCAGATAAGAGAACCAAAGAAGGAGATACCCTACCATGGATGGATTTTAATAATGGTACAAAATTTGGTCACGTAGGTACCCCACGCTGGTATTCCGCATAGGTACCCTACATTGCACTATCACATAGGTATGGCGTGCCGATATGGCGCGCAGGTGTACCGCACATGTGTGGCATGCAGATATACCACGTACGTATGGATGATGACTGAAGAATTTGAAGAACTTCAAAATATACATATCCCTTTTAATTATCTGTTCTCTTGTAGTTTAGAGAAATACCTGATACAATTTGTGGGATCAAGGTAAAAGAGCTACGTAATGGGAGCTTCAAATAGTCTTTCACTTTTTTCTTTTTGTAAATGGGGATCCCAAGGGATATATTTATAGGCATGGATGGGTCCGGTCGATGAAATTTAGCCAGCGTAGGTGCTTCGCGTAGCTGGGCCACGTTGGTGATCCACGGAGGGGGCACCGAGCATTTTCCAGCACATAGGTCAGGCGCGTAGGTCCGTCATGCAGCTCTTTCATGCAGATCAGTCACGCAAATCCGTCACGCAGAACTGCTACGCAGTTTGGTTCCTTTGGTACTTTCCGAAACTTGCTTTGGGATTTGAAAAATCCAAAGTCCGACTATCTTTTTTGGTTACTTTCTCAAGTAGTGTCAACAAAATCCCCCCCCCCCCTCAGGATTGGATCCAAAATATACAAAGCGGGTCAAGTCCTGAGGTGAAAGTCTGGGAAAAATATAAGGATGTATTACAAAATAGCACAGTTTTTTCACGCAAGTACGTCGCATAGGTATTTCGCAGAGGTATTTGTGCAGGTCTTCTATTTCCTATAAATAGGTCTCAACCTTTCGCGATTTTTTCATCACCGGTGATTTTTCCAAAATTTAGAGCTCTCGTTGCGTAGCTCATTCGTCCAGCTACATCGCGTTGTGCTCTTACGTAATTCACTTGAAATATCTTTCAAGATAAAATTATTTACATGATGGAGCTATGAAAAAAGGACTTCAATGATGGAGTTTTTCTAGGATCCTTGTCGAAGGGCCTATGCGACTGACCTTGTCAAAGAACATTGTCGAAGGACCTACGCGAACAGTGTCCTTTTCCAAAATTTTCACTTTCTTATTTAAAATATGACCTAGAAATTTGGTAATTCTTTTTGCAAGAAATAATGACTGATTTGATGACCCATACAGAAGAAGATAAGGCTCACCAAAATGAAATGATGAAGATCATCAGGCCAGACTATTATGATATTGTTGAAAGTACTCTTCCTGGGCTATAGAAGGGTTTAATTCAATACCAGCGTGATTATCCTCAAAGTCCTTACTTAACCCTGTACAGTCATTGTATTTTGCAAGATGCCCATTTTCCATCTATTAAGAAGTAATTTCCAAATAATTGGTTTCTTCAGTATTCCAACTGTAACTGCATGAATATTAGTTCAATGGGGGTTCCGATAAAAGAAGGCATGGTCCCTATTAGTTGCATCCTTCATCACAGTGGATGCACTCCCGATATAAAAGATCATTTTTTAGAGACAATACTACATTGTTATGATTCCATTATTTTGGATTCTCAAATAGATCAATCTAATGGTTGGAAAGGAGATTGGGACCTTCGTTCTAGAGTGGGTGTAAAACCCATGTAGATGTGGGCACTTTGGGTACGTCAGAATCGTGCAGAATTCAGAAAAGAGTTATCAGACGTTCATATTTAGGAAGCTATCTGGATGGGCAAAACATATGTTTACAAAAATGAATTCATTCTTGAATTATTGAGTTGATGGATTCCACAAAAAAAATCCTTTCATTTAACGCATGGTGAAGTTGGTATTAGTCTCTGTGACATTTACCAAATAGCTAGAATTCACATTCTTTTGGAAATGAATGATGAATTCATCCTGCCTTCTACAACATGGGGTGATGTTACTAGAACACCACCGCTGGCCCATGAATTACTTAATATAGAGAAGAATTTACCCAAAGATAAGAAAGATATCCATGCTAGAGTTTGGATGGAAGCCTTCTTAGAACCAACAACAGAGAAAGGTCCAACCTGTGGATGTCCTACTGCTAGTCCTTCGGCAGATAACCGTGTCAGTTCAGGCACATATTTGCCTACATTGAAAAGAGGCGATTATAAGCACTAGGGCTATAAAGTCAAACCTGATATAGATGAAAATGTACACTTAGCTTCTTTCCTTTCCATGTGGATAAGCATTTATTTGCATTCAGTCCATGAATCCGGAGGTGGTGTAAGATCGGGGACTTTTGTCATTGCAGCTAAATTAGTAGAGGAGGAGTATATTGGGCTAGAAACCCCTGTATTAGAACTAATTTACCATCTCCTGCTTCATTTATACAATGGTAAGGCTCCATTTAGGATTTCAGGGCCATTCCAAGTGTTGTGGGGCTAGATGGAAGAACACTTCTCCTCATACTCTTTGGTAAATTCAGTTAGAGTTCCCAATAGTCGATTCACTCCATTTTTACAAAAAAGTTTCAGGTATTCAGCCCCTCAGCTTAAGACCTGAAGTGGTGTTGAATCTGTAGAATGTCTTAGGAGAATTCATCTTCTTTCCTTTTGGTAACCCACCAACTAGAACATTTATTGATGATGGTAAAGAAAAGAATTATGAGCTGATATCTTATATGATGGAATTCAGGGATGGCGTTTTATCAACCCGAATTGATGGTGAAATTATCTGCGAGTCTTATGTTCCCTATTGGTTTTCTCTTCAGTTCAGATGTCTTCAACAATCAAGCACTTTTCTACCCACATATGTCAGAAATGAGAAGTACCTAATGGTAGCACGACAATTATGGATTCTATCAGATTTAGAGGTATCCAAATTGTAAAGTACATTACCTCCACTTGATGCATCGATCAGATTGGAAGCTGGGTATTTCATATCTTGGATTTCTTCATATCCCCAAGGGGCTCTGAAAAAAGTAATATATCAAGTGGAAGCTACAACGACTATTTCGTGTGGAAATAATGGAAAGAAATCCAAGGCCATAGATGATACAAAAGTTCCAGATGTTTCAGAGCCCCCAAAACGTATTCATAATAAGTACACTATGAATACGAATGCTAGAGAAGAGATACCTCCAATGCCAAGGCAATCCAGTCACCGCCATCAAATAGCGGTCCCTAATCTATCTATTGAACTTTTTGAAGAAAAGAGGATTGAAGAAATTTCCCAATCTGAAGGTGAATCTTCCCTTCCACAGTCAACCATACCAAGACTGAATTATGTGTGACTTTCATTCATTCATCATTGGAAAAGTATAATCCATGGTCTTAGGGAAGCATGGGTATTCCTCCAACATGGAATTCGAATACCAGATATTGATAACATCAAGGAACCTTCTAATTGGAATCCATAAAATAACTTGGATGAAGTACATAAGCATATTGTGGAGATTGTGGTTTTTATATATGCAACCGATGAACAAATCCCAGCCTCTAAACGAGTATCTCATATGCTATACTTAGGAGTCCGCGAAGGAGTAATTATCGACTCTAAGGAGGAGTGGGATATTTATGTTAATACTGAGAATTTATTTCCCTTTTTCTTTTGTCTCAGCCGTGCTTTATCATTTATCATCATTAATCTTGATGAAAATATATTTATGCATCTTGAATATAGAGAATGAAGATCCGGAACATTTCTCAAATCACCTCAGTGTAGTCTTGAAGGCTCTCTTATAGATGCAACAAATGATCCTCCTTGTCCGCCAAAACTTTCTCCTGGAGAAAGAATCATGAATGGGGTAATGGCGACAGATAATCCTCAACCATTACCTCAAGTTTCCCCCTACAAAGATGAGTGTTTCAATCTCTTATTAAGATTTTGGACAAAAACTCAAGAGAGAAATGAGATTGATTCGAAGCGTTCACCGAAGGACTAAGTGTTTATATGATCTTTAGGGTATACAATCTGATAAATATATTCTGGTAACCATTTTTTATCCTCTTGTAGGATCTATGTCTCTATCCTCTCTCAAGGGATTAAGACATGATACTTTAAGACCAGAAAAAGAAGCCCCAGGGGAAACCCAGGTTCATACGGATGAATCTGCAATTTTAGTAGATAAATCGTCAAAAGATTCAGCTATACCTGCTCTTGGTTCTATTGAGAGAGAGGACATCCATGGTAAGATTAAATACATTCCTCAGTTACTTTTGTCAAAGGATCCTGAAAATAATCAATATTGATATTCCTATTGCTTTATAAGAAAGGAATAAATATCTAGTGGGGATATAAAACCAATGTTGTTGTTAACCCAAACCCGGAAAGATCTGATGATGGTATACCAATTGAAGAGTCAACGGAAAAAAATGTTAGCGGAGCCAATTTGGGCATCAACCAACGTTTTTTGGATACCTTAAATGGTGATAATGTTGTATCATTTCCGGTTTTATACACAGAAATGATGGAAACCCTTAATCCAAATATTGATATTCCTGGTTCCATCAAAGAGTTTGGGGGTTTTCATGAAACATTACAATGGAATAAGTCCCTATTCTTGTATATTCCATACATAATATGATCTTTAACTTGATTATTTACATCAAATTTCACGTTATGCAGCTTTATCTTTAGAAAATCTCATGAAGATATTTTAGGAATGTGGTAGTACACTTTATCCTTCTGTTGGATCTAATGAAATACCTACAGAGGATCTTTCATTAAGAGATGTTCCAGTACCATCAAATGTTATAACTAATCAATTTCAAGGAAATTCCCCTTCTCAAGAAACACCTCCTCAAAACACTAAATCTGAGAATATAGGCGATGAATCCAATCAAGTAGATGACTTATTATTGGGTAAATATAATCAGTTGACTGAATCATAGTTGCTTCCTCCATTTGAAACTAATAATGAACTTGATTTATCATTTAGGGTTATCAGCACCTTGATCAGAAGGTGAAGCTTCTACTACCCCAAGAGAAGTAGAACAAGGAAGACCATTAAGCAACCTATTTCCAAAGTACATTTTACCTCATGGCAGTGACTTGGATTCAGACATAGAGACGCAATATTCCCTTGGTATGGAACATAAGAAGACATGGAAGCATATCTGAATCATAATTTCCGAAAATCCTTTCGATCAATTGTTGTACCATTTTTCAAAACTCTCATCATTATTCTACATATTGGGATTTGGTGGATTTAATTATTTTCCAGTCTATGATACCATGAAGGAGACTATTCACCGATGGGAGTGGGAGCATAAGATGCAACAAGATTTTGAAGAGGCTAAATGACGTATCAATATTAAGAGTCTTAAAGCTACTATAATTGAGGAGGAGGCATATCATAACAAGAAATCACTCAAGATTAGACAACAAATCATAGAAGCAACGAAGTAGTTGTTATATCTTCAACAACAACTGGATGTTGTTCATAACAAGCTTGATCAGTTGAATCGGACATTAGGAGAACCCCAATTAGAGGTATAACTGCCATTTCAACTACTAAGGAAGCACTTAGTCAGGAAGAGGAGGCTGGGGTTGGTAAACTATCTCAACTTCAACAGGAAGCTGATAGAGCTTATGAAGTGGTCCAACAAATGAAAATTCATGTTGACAGTTTATTCTAAAAATAATAGAGAGGCTTCATTTTGTGGATGGCCCACTATTTTCATATGAATGAATGAAATTTTGTTATTTAATCATAAAATATCTTCATTCCTATTTTTCATGATTGCAATATGAGAGGTAAGAGATGATAATGATTCCTTTATATTAAACAATCATTAGTATAATAATAAGAATGAAGTGCTCAAAATTTTTCTTACTAAGCCGAGGGACCTAATGAGCATAATTTTACTGTTGCTAGGGTTATATGGATAACCCCACAAATTTTGTATCTTTTGACCTCATTCTATTTTTTTATTGCTCAATATTACCTAAATCATAAAAAAATGTATATTTAGTGATCTGGGACTCGACTATTGTTTAGAGTTCCCTTTGCAGGTTCTCAATCTAATGACTACCGAGTCTTTTTTTACTGGAAATTTAGAGTCATGCATGTTGGACTGTAAAGGGCTAATATTTAGGGTCGAATATCTTTGAACATAAATTTTGAATTTGATCCCAAGAAAGAATCAGTGGCTAAAAATTGATTTAATATTCTTTAAACATTTATACAGGGGATCTTGAGTCATGATTTTTATGGCCACCAAATCTAAAACCTGTATCAACATAATCTATGTCTTTTCCAGGAACGACCATACCATTTTTTAACAAACCCGTTATGGGGTCCTTGTTATGAAGGGCCAACATGGGAATATATTGCATAGTAAAATAGTGGTATCTCTTTACTGCCAGGCCTGTTGTGTAGGAAACTTATGCAAGTCCACCTAACAGCACGTGCTACATAGTCAAGAAAAAGAGTTATTTAGGAATTTAACATTTTCTACAGATAGACTGAGAGAAATAATATTTGAGTGACTTAAGACCACAGTATGTGGTTTTTTCAAGGAAATGAATTTTAAGAATGAAAAGGGTTTATTTTAGACCAATATAAGTCATGAATAGGAAAAACATTTTTTAAACAAATTTGGTGTATGAGTAATGGTTACAAATTTATCAGAAAAGGAACATTTTTATATCATACTATGTAGATTTAATTCATGTAGTGAGGACATTGGTACTGTGCAGTTTTAAGGCATGGAGAGAGGACATTGGTACTGTACAGTTTTAATTCATGCAGTGAGGACATTGGTACTGTGCAGTTTTAAGTAATGAAGTGAGGAAATTGGTACTGTGTAGTTTTAAGTCATGCAGTGAGGACATTGGTATTGTGCAGTTTTAAGTCATATAGTGAGCACATTGGTACTGTGCAATTTTAAGTCATGTAGTGAGGACATTGGTACTGTGCAGTTTTAAGTCATGCAGTGAGCACATTGTGTAGATTTAATTTAAGGTATTTAGCTCTGGAAAAAACTATGAAACTCTCCCAATTTCTTGATAATTTGTTTGGAAATATAATATCATATTAAGGAATTAAAGAGAAAACTGTGAAATGTGATTTGAGAATTTCTGAAACTGAGGAATTGTATGGAAAAGGGGTTAGAAGCATTAGAGGAAGATTCTTCTAAGAACAAAATTACCATTACTTGAAAAACCCGTTATGGGGGTTGTATTATGTACGGACAAATGGGGAATATGCTACATATCCAAATAGTGGAATCTTTTGACTAACAGGCCTGTTATGTTGGAAACTTTTGCAAGGCCGCCAAATGGCACTTACTACATAGTCAGACAAAAGATCTCTTATAATCTTGATGTTTTATTTCTAAAAGTTGAAAAAAGTTTATGGAGATTCAGATTTTCTGATGCATAGAGTTTGGATTATGGAGAAAGGTACCTGAATATGGAATGGGGATTTCCAACCAAGAGTTTCCAAAGAATTGTAAGAATAAGACTCTTCTGAAGACATGATGCAAACATAAAAGATATGGTGTTTGTAGTTTTAGGTCATACAACTAGGACCAAAAATATAAATAATATATGATAAGTGTCCAAGTGATTACAAGATTATTCTGTAGTGCATCAAACACATGGTGAAGGAAATGTGTAAACCATGGTCTTCATGATTTTTAGATTGTGAGAAATATAATGGGACAAGTATACTTGAATGACTATTTTAAAATACAGATTCTTATATATAGTCATCAAAGTTTGAAGGGGACAAATATACTATAACCAATAAAAAAATTACCATTATTTGACAAACCCGTTATGGGGGCTATATTATGTAGAACCAACTGCGGCACATGCTGCATAGAAAAATAATGGCATCTTTTGGATGAGAGGCCTATTATGTAGTCAACTTATGCAAGGCCACCTAAGGGCGTGTGCTGTATAGTCCGGGAAAAAAGCTCTTAAATATTAGAAACATTGTCACCAGAAACCGTAAGGAAGATTGTGAGATTCTATCAATATTAAATATTAAGAGTGTGAAATGTTGAAGGAGGTATTCTTTTTATGCACATGATAGAAGTTTGAATCAATATTGTTTATGAGTTTTATGTCCTTTGCATAGATCTGACTCATATATAAAATGGAGACTTTCTTTGTTTTATTTGAACGAATAAGGTGATGTGCAGTTTTAAGTCATGCAGTGAGGACATTATACTGTTCAGTTTTAAGTAATGCAGTAAGGAAATTATTAACCCCCTGAGAAATTAAAACACCATATATAAAGAATCAATTTACTCAATTCTTAAGCCCATGCGAGCTATACTCGGTGTGAGAAACAAGGATCCGTAAGGGTTTATTTTATAATGCAAAGGTAATTCAAATGAAGAATAGGGGTATTGGATTTTAATTCAGTGTAGATTCATGTGGTTAGGACGACAATGAAATGATATGAAAAGAAAGTCATATTGGAACCGGATTAAGGGATAAAACCCAAGTGTCATTATATGTCTTTCTACGGAAAGAATCAAGTCATACATAGTTATTAAAACATTCCCTTTGTAGATTTGATTTTTTTATACATGAAATAAAGGGGAGGGTTATTTTTTTATCATGTGTTTGGGACCAAGATTGGATATATAGGCGTCTCAACATACCTCATTGAAAGTGAGAATCAAGCCATACGTTGTTCTTGAAAAAATCATTCCCCATGCTAACGGAGTTTGACATGAAGAATAGTGTCTTTTTTACACGTTCCAAGAGAATGGTAAATCTTAAAATATAAAATGGTATAAAGACCAAATCATATGTCTTGAGGAAATGCTCTGTATAGATCTGATTCATATACAGGAAGAGAAACAGAAAATGAAAAGATTATTTGATTATGGCTGGGAACTGAATTGGAGATTCAGGTGTCTCTATGTATCTCATTTAAAATGAGAATCAAGTCATACGTAGTTCTTGAAACATGGTCTCTATGAAGATCTGACTCTGAAATAGGAAAGAGAGGAACTCAAGCACTAATAATAAGTAGTGATGATATCAATGACGTTTTATTATGGAAGATTCTAATGTAAAATAGAGAAAACATCAGTTGTACATATGATGTCATAAAGTTTAACATCATGAGACAAGGATGAAGATGATACACACGTTAACGCTATGCAGCATGGATGATTATGGTTGTTATGTAGTTTAATGTCTTGAAACTAAGACATTGGATGTTCTGTAGTTTTAAGTCTTGCAGAAAATACATTGTACCGTGATGTTTAAAGTCTTACACTGAGGACAAATGTGGTATAATTATGAAAATTATTTCATCAAGAATCTCGCATGGGTTGGAGATGTTATGAGCTCTCCATCAATTGAGATTAAAGCATAGGCTCCATTTGAATAGACCTTATGTATGGAATAAGGTCATTCTCATTTTGGTTCATGTTCTGGAGGTTTCTTTCCGAGTATCATTGGAGTCCTAAGGACTAATACCAATTCTCCTTGAAGTAATGAACGAAGAAAAACTTTCTTATTAAAATCATGTGTTATTTGGTTCTGATAGACTTCTAGGTGATGAAAAGTATGAAATCATTTCTCATAGAATCGTTCCAACTCATTGAACAATTTTTGAGATCCTTCATCTATAGACAACAGATCACATATTGAAAATCTAAGTGAAGTCAATTATGTTACAATTGGAAAAACCACTTTAGTTCCATACACCAATGAATTGTAACGTCCCGGTTCCGGGTGCCAGGAAACGGGAGCCTCGAACCAGGTTCTCCACATGACCTCAAGCGCATTTCCCCAAATGCCAGAGGCTGCCGACTAGTAGCGAGGTCCTAGGTCTGATAGTGGGGAAACTATAATCTCATTTTTCAAAGTGTATCACAGCGGAAATATGAAATAAAACATACAACAACAGGAGAAGCAATAACCCATGAACATTTAAAGTAAATAAGTGCAGTAAAAGGCAACCAACCAAATATACAGATATGATGCAACATGTATCAATTCTATAAAAACAGCCAGAACATGTTATACATCAATACCGTAAAACAAAATACAGAGTATAGAGAAACTAAACAAAATAGCTGGCAGCATCGCGCGCCTAAGCTCGGTCCCATGCTCCCCTACTCCTCAGCAGCAATCAAGTACCTATATAGAGACTCTGGCCCTTATCTACACCTACAGCAACGTAATCTATTTGGGCCGAAAAGCATGGCCAAAACTAGGAGTGAGAAATAAATTCTAGTTGGCACCCACCAAAGGCCCATGCTCAACTTCATGTAAAACATGCAACAACAGTGTGCAGTAGTAAAATTCAATAAAAGTAATCAGTACTAAAACTAACTAACTTAACCAATTATATTTCCATTTTGATATCCTTTTTATTCATTTAATTTAAAATATCACCACAGTGAATATTCTATGTAAACAACTAATGTCCCCGGACATGTGAACCCCTACCCTCGGGTAAAGAGTATCCAACACAAGAAACTGCCCACATTCATACGGATATTTCCCTCGGACATAGGAAGTGTCGCCCACAGGCACAGAATCAACTGCCCACAGGCACGGAAGAAGTTTCCCTCCGGCCGAAATAACTACTTCGCTCAGGCTAAATAGTGCAGTTCCCATAGGCTAATCACAACAATGCCCTCAGTCTAGATAGGTAACCAGGCCATGCCCAACATGTAAGAAAGCAGTAAACAAGCAATTCCTCTCGAGTCAATTCTACAATTACTACATTAAATTCATACCCTCGAGTATCTTGGCCAAATGGCTAAACAGTTGAACACACCCCCGGGGTGGTTCCGGATCCAAGAAATGATCCCAACCAGCATTTTAATATCAAATTTAAATCACCTATTCAAATCTAGGTATTTAAAATAGCTACGACCTTAGCCACGCGACACCTTAACATGTTTTCGTGGCAAGAAAATGCACAAAACACACGACAGTTGAAAAACAAACACCAAGCCACCTACCTTATACACCAACGAGCGCTATACACGAACGTCGCTTCCAGAAACACCCAATTCTGACGTAGATCTGACGAAGAATAAAATACTCTTAACCTCAAATAACTCTCGTTAGGGGAAGAATTGGTAAGAAACACACAAGTAGAAGAGAGGGCTTACCAGCGCGGTTCCAACGAGATCATCCGAGGTGGAATCGGATTCCAGACGCCTGATCGGTGGATCTCCCAAGGTTTGGCCTCCCTCTTCTGCTCCTCTTGTTAGGTTCTAAGGCTTCACTGTGAATAGTGGAGGCTAATGCCCATTTATGCGGAAAAAAAAAGTACACGACATGTACTTCCAAGTACACGGCGTGTACTTCCAAGTACATGGTGTGTACTTTCATCATTTAACCGTTCCTCTGGCAGCACCGCCAAACAGTTCATCCGTCAACATGAGTACACGGCATGTACTCCTGAGTACATGGTGTGTACTGTCACCCAGCTGGCGGCTACTCCCCCGCCTTACTGTTTTGGCCTGCCGACTGACTACACGGCATGTAAAGGAACACTACATGGCGTGTAGTCAGTTCCTACACCCTTCGTCTCCGACATGGCTACACGCCCCGTGTACCCATTCCACATAGCCAAAAGTACACGTCATGTGGAAAAGTACATGGCGTGTAGTTCCAAAATTTGGGACTTTTCCCCATTTTCGTTATTTTCGTAAAAACACTTAAGGATGAGAGAAAAGATGAGACCCATAACTCAAAGATAAGAACCGGGTTCTTACAAACTCCCCCCCCCCCCCCCTTAAAGAAATTCATCCCCAAATTTCCCTTCCAAGGGTTGCAATGATATAGATCAAAACTGCTCTGGCCAATGAGCACGTATGTCGGTCTCCCGCTCCCATGTTTCGTCCTGCACTCGGCCATGCTTCCATAGCATTCATACGAGAGGAACCGACCGGCCTCAGAGAACCTTCATGCTACTATCTACGATACGAATCGGATGCTCCTAAATGGATGCATCCATCTAAAGCTCAACCTCCTTGGGCTGAAAGATGTGAGATGGGTCTGAATGATAGCGGCGCAATGGAGACAAATGGAAGACACCGTGCATGGCTCGGTACCGCTGCGGTAACTGCAACCGATAGGAAATCTGCCTGACTCTCTCCAAAATCTCAAACGGCCCTACATACCTCGGTGAAACCTTACTCTATCTTCTGATCCGTATGTGTCCCAGCCTCGGCGAAACACGCTAGAAAACCTGATCCCTGACCACGAACTCCAAAGGTCGTCTGCGGCGGTCAGCATAAGACTTCTGACGAGATTGCACGGTAGCAATCCACTTCTGGATCAACTGGACCTACTCAGAAGTCTGCTATACGAGACGTGGTCCCAGTAAAGCTGCATCATCTGCCTCTGACCAGTAAAAAGGTGATCGGCATGGCCTACAATATAAAGCCATTTATGGTGCCATCTCAATAGTTTCCTGAAAAATATTATTATAGGAAAACTCGACTAAAGGTATATGATTCTCCCAAGAGCCCCAAAAGTCTAGGAAGCACGCACGCAACATGTCCTCATGCCCCTCTATCGTACGCTCTGACTGGCCATCTGTCTGAGGGTGGTATGATGTGCTCAGAAGCACCTGTGTACCCAGTACCCTCTGAAAACTCTACCAGAAACGAGACATAAAGTGGGAATCCCTATCTGAAATGATAGCATGAGGGACCCCATGAAGACGGACGATCTATTGGATATACAGCCTTCCGAGCTCGTCAACCCCAAAGGTCTCCTTAATCAGAAAAAAGTGAGCTACCTTCATGAGTCTGTCCACAACAACCCACACGGTAGTATTTCCTCTAGCTAACCTCAGAAACCCCATCACGAAGTCCATCGCGACATTATTCCATTTACACTCAGGAATGGGTAACTGCTGTATTAGTCCGGATGGCCTCTGGTGCTCCGCCTTCACCTACTGACAGGTGGAACACCTCATAATAAAACCGGCTATATCTATCTTCATACCCAGCCACCAGTACTGACGTCTCAAGTCTTGGTACATCTTGGTAATCCCGGGATGAACTGACCAAGCTGAAGCATGAAACTCCAGCATCAAATCCTCGTGTATATCCTCTGGAACCCACACTCGTCCATGGAAACGCATAACCTCATCACTTCTTATCGCCCAACTGGGAGGAGGGTCCTCACTTTCCACCGACTCCCGTAGAAATAGGCCTTCCGAATCAGATATCTGTCTCATCCTCACTCTGTCCAGGAGGGTAGATGTCACAACTAACGCGGAAAGATACGTCTGCCCCAGACTGTTGTGCACCTCCAGATGCATCTCATAGAACAAGGCCATAAGATTCCACTCACCACTGGCCTCTTGCATTGCCTGTATCTGAGTCTTCTTGATCAGTGCATCAGCTACAGCATTACCTTTACCAGGTGTATAGGCAAGCTCAAAATCGAGGGACTGTAGGTATTCAACCCATCTCCTCTGCCTCAGATTCAAGTCACACAGAGTAAATATATACTTCATAATTTTTTGGTCGGTAAAAACCACAAAATTCTCTGCTAATAGATAATGTCTCCAACAGTGCAACGCATGCACAACTACAGCCAACTCGAGATCATGTGTCGGGTAATTCCTCTCATGTGGCCTCAACTGCCGAGACCCGTACGAAACAACTCGATCACCCTGTATCAACACTGCTCCCATCCCAATACCTGATGCGTCACAGTAAACTGTATAGCTCTTCCCCTGCTCTGGGAGTATCAGGATCGGTGCTGAAGTCAACCTTCCTTTCAGGTCCTAAAAGGCAGTCCCGCAAGCTTCCGACCAAACGAACTTCACACCCTTCTTAGTCAAACCTGTCAACGGCACAGCTAAGTGGGAGAAGTCTTGTATGAAGTGTTTGTAGCAACCATCCATCTCCAAGAAACTCTATATCTCAAACACGTTCTTAGGTTGCTCCCAGGAAACTACTTCTCTTACCTTCTCTGGGTCCACTGCAACTCCTGCCTCTGAGATGATATGACCCAGGAAGTGAATCTGGTCCATCCAAAAGTGGATCTTTGAGAGCATAGCATATAGATGATGCTCTCTCAGTGTAATCTATAAGATATCAAGATGGGTGGCATGGTCGTGTCGAGAGTGAGAGTACACCAAGATGTCGTCAACAAATACTATCACAAAAGAATCAAGATATGGATGGAACATACGATTAAACATAGCCACGAAAACTATTGGAACGTTCTTGATTCCGAACGGCATAACCATGTACTCGTACAGACCATATATACTCTGAAAAGCCGTTAGCGGTATATCCGATGGTCTCATGCGTAGCTGATGATATCCAGATCTCAAGTAAATCTTTGAGAACAATCGTGCTCCTCGAAGCTGATCAAAAAGATCATACATCCTCGGAAAAGGATATTGGTTCTTGACCGTCAACTGGTTCAGCTTTCGATAATCCATGAAAATTCAGAGGGTACTGTCTGCCTTCTTCACAAAAAGGACTGGCAAACCCCATGGAGAAGTACTGGGTCGGATAAAACCCTTCACTTGTAATTCCTCTAACTGCCTCTTGAGCTCCTGAAACTCAGGTGTGGCCATCCTATAAGGAGGGATGGACACCGGTGCTACTCCTGGAATGATCTCAATAGAGAAATCCACCTCCCGCTCTAGAGGTAGACCTGAAAAGTCGTCCGGGAAGACATCCCTGAAACGATCAACAACTGCATGGAAATCCGTCTAACAAGTCTCCTGATCATCCAGATACAAACTCGCAATCTGGGCTATGACTCCACCTTGCCCATGATGATCTAGTGCAGTTCGACTCACCTAAACATCCCATTCACCCTTGTATAGAAACTCTCTTCCCTTTGGTGATGTGAAACGCACCCTGCGACGATAGCAGTCTAAAAAGGCTCGGAAGGGAACCAACTAGTCCATTCCAAAAATGACGTCATAGATCATCATCTCTAAGACATAGAGGTCACATAAAATGTGACACCCACCAAACTCAAGGGGGAACTCCTTGCACTGAAACACACCATCCATTCTAGTCCCCAACGGAGTTTCTAGCGTCATGATATTAGAAGAAGAAGAAACACAGAGCCCAAGGCTCTCCACAATGGGTATAGATATGAAACTATGTGTAGCACTCATATAGAAAAGTAATGAAGAGAAGACAGAAGCTACTAGAATAGTACCTATGACTATAGAAGTTCTGGGATCCTGCTCCTGCTGGGTCTGTTGCACTGCCTATGCCTACCCAGTGTCGCGGCCCTACGACATAGCCTGGATACCCTGAGTTATCCCGCCCTACTGCCTTTGAGATCCTGGTGTCTGGCTACCACATCCACGACCACCATCTCTGCATTCATGCCCTGACATATTCCAGTTCCCCAACTTGTAAAAATCCACTGGTCCTTCTCCCGCATGCGGAGTCTACATAGAACCCCTCTCTCTAGACACTGGTGGAAACGCCCTACAAAAGCGCTGCAGATGACCCATCTTGTCGCAAGCTCGTTACTCCACTAGATCACATGGACACTGTGGCCTCTTGTACCCCTCACTACCACACTGGTAGCACATGACCTGGCCACCTGAAGCATTCTTCTGACTGGTACTGCCACCCTGATAGAAGTTCATCTGTCTCTTCTTCTTGCCCGAAAAAATAATAACAGTAACTTGTGCTGAACCGCCCTGGACCACACCAATAGATTCCCATAGGTTCCTCTCTGTAATCAGCGCCTGGTTCACAATAATTTGTACTGAAGGAAACCTGAAAACATTCACTAGCTCTCGGATGTCATAACGAAGACCATCCTCAAAACATTTGGCTCTCAAAGTCTCATCACCCACCAGCACGGGTGCAAATCGCTGAAGCTCGGTGAGATGACCAGAATGGTCCATCACCGACATAGCGGCCTGCTGTAGATTCATTAACTCTCGAGCTCTATCTGCCCTCAACGTCTCTGGGAAAAAGAATTCATAGAATACTGCCTGAAAATATTCCCACACCATGTCTCTGTGATGCTCTGACTTCCTGGTAACACCCCACCACCTCTTGGGGGAATCACGCAGCATATATGTTGCGAGCTTGACCCTCTGCCCTGGAGGAATCTCAAGATGCTCGAAAATAGTCTGCGTCGATCCTATCCAAGACTCTACAGCCTATGGTCTGCCATCCCCTAAAAACGTAGGCAGATGCTGCTGCTGGAAGATATGAGTCAGCTCGGCCATAGATGTGGCAGCCTCTAGTGCTCCCTGAAAGGTCTACATGAACTGCATAAATCCTTCACAGAACTGCGCCTCCGCACCTGTGTCTGGTATAACAGCGGGTGCTGCATCTGGCTCTGCTGGAGGATCAACTGGTAGCCCATGGCCCACCATCTCTGAAGTATACTCGTTGCCGCTCTCCTGGCGAACAACACGTGGTCCTCTAGGTGGCATGACACTACAAGGTCAAAAGCACGCCTTAGATTCAAGGTTTACCAAGACTGAATGCGAAGGAACCATAAAGGGAACAGGAGGAAGATGGCATTTCAATATTTTCAAAACAAGGATACACAGCGTGTACAATGACTACACAGAGTGTACTTGACTTCCCTTCCCCTTCTTGGGTCCTTCTACGTGGCTAAACCACACGGATCCCATTGAACAAAAATACACGGTGTGTATATAATCTACACGGTGTGTATGGTGTTATTTTCCAACTTCACGTGTCATTTGTGACACGGCCGACTACTCAGCTTGACACTACACGACAGGTTACACTCGCACATGGTGTGTACATCACCAAGTTTCCCAGCCACATGGCTAACACCACATGGTCTATCCTCAGACAAGACTACACGGTGTGTCCAACAGGTACACGGCATGTTCAAGGATAGGTGACACCGACCTGTGTTGTTAGTTACACAGCCGAGTCCCTAGGTCACACTACACGGCGTGTTCATCATTGACACGGCGTGTTCTGTACAAGAGTTCACCGACTCGTGTTGTTAATTACATGGCCGGACCCCTGGTCAACACTACACGGCCTGTACAAAATCTACACGGCGTGTTCGCCCCAAGCTCTTCCCTTCCCTGTGTCACCGCCAACATGGTTTTTGACAGGAGAAGAGACTACATGGCGTGTACTCAGGGTACACGGCGTGTACTCAAAAAGTGTATTTTTCTTCCCGAACAGAAGGTCGTACACGGCGTGTTTAAAAATACTACACGGCCTGTATACTGGGTTTCTAGACAGTATGCCTCAGAAAATTCCTTGGAACCCAGAAATACTGAAAAACAACACCTAAGTCTCAAATTCCAACCCGTGAGGGCCCATACTCCCCACGAATCAAAGTTTGACATCTTATCTGTGTTATAACTAATAAACAGTTAATGATCCAACAAATTCTAGTCAATGTGGGCCCACACTCCCCAAAAACCAATGTTTGGCGTCCATTCTATAAACATGCTCACACACGAAAATACCATATCACTAAGAAAGTATTTATCAAGAAGCTATCACAACAACATGAAATTTCTAATGCACCTACATGGCATGGAAACTGTGCATGGAATGTGATATCTAGCATGTGACTATATGATGCATGAGACGGCAAACCCTCATCTCATCGGGTTGCAACTAAATAGTACCCATAGATAAATTATAAACAGCACAATCTCAAGTGTGTCACCCAATGGTGAAAACAAATCAACAGTAAATTGCAAAATTAGTAAAATTGAAACATGATGTAAATTGGATTTTCCCTGTACACAGGTTAGCTATGCCTGGGAACAGTTTATTACCAACTACCGTTCGTCCTATACCTTACTATGGCTCCAAATAGTAAGTCAATGAAAAGAACCCCTTTGATACCACTTTGTAACGTCCCGGTTCCGGCTTCCACGCAACAGGTGCCCCGAACCCAATTCTCCATGTGACCTCAAGGGAATTTTCTCAAATGCCAGAGGCTGCCGACTAGCAGTGAGGGCCAAGGTCTGATAGTGGGAAAACTATGCCCTCATTTGTCAAAGTGTAGCGAAGAAGAAATACGAAATAAAACATACAACAATAACAGAAGCAATAACCATGCACATTTAAAGTAAACAAGTGCATTAAAATGAAACCAACCAAATATAGAGATATGATGCAACATGTCTCAATTCTATAAAAAATTCCAGAACATGTTATACATCAATACAGTATAACAAAATACGATGTACAGCAAAACTAAACAAAACAGCTGGCAGCCTCGTGAGCCTAATCTCGGTCCCATGCTCCCCTACTCCTCATCAGCAATCAAGTACCTTTATAGGGACTCTTTTCCCTATCTACACCTGCAAAAACGTAATCTATTTGGGCCGAAAATCAAGGCCCAAATAGGGTGTGAGAAATAAATCCTAGTAGGCACCCACTAAAGGCTCGTTCTCAACTGTGTGTAAAACATGCAACAATAGTGTGAAGTAGTAAAATGAAATAAAATTAAGCAGTACTAAAAGTAACTAACTTAACCAATTATATTTCCATTTTGATATACTTTTTATTCATTTAATTTAAAATATCACCACATTGAATATTCTAAGTAAACAGCTAATGTCCTCGGACATGTAAACCCCTACCCTCAGGTAAAGAGTATCCAACCAAAGAAACTGCCCATATGCATACAGATATTTCCCTTAGGTGTAAGAATTTTCGCCCACAGGCACAGAATCAACTACCCACAGGCACGGAAGAAGTTTCCCTCAGGCTGAAATAACTACTACCCTCAGGCTAAATAGTGGAGTGACCACAGGCTAATCACAACAATGTCCTCAAGCTAGATAGGTAACTGGGCCATGCCCAACATATAAGCAAGCAGTAAAAAATCTATTATTTTCTAGGCAATTCTATAATTACTACTTTAAAGGCATACCCTCGGGTATCCTGGCCAAATGGCTAAACAGTGGAACACACCCCCAGGGTGGTTTCGGATCCAAGCGACGATCCCAAACAACATTTTAATATCACATTTAAATCACCTATTGAAATCTAGGTATTTAAAATAGCTATGGCCCCATCCACATGACACCCCAACATGGGATCATGGAACGAAAACGCACAAAACACACGGTAGTTGAAAAAAAAACACCAAGCCACCTACCTTATACGCCAATGAGCACTATACATGAACGTCGCTTCTAGAAACACCCAATTACGATGTAGATCTGACAAATAAGAAAAGCTGGTTAACCTCAAATAACTATCATTATGGTAATAATTGGTAAGCAACATGCAAGGAGAAGAGAGGGCTTACCCGCGCGGTTCCAATGAGATCGTCTGAGGCGGAATCAGATTCCAGATGCCTGGTCGGTGGATCTCCCCAGGTTCGGCCTCCATCTTCCACTCCTTAAGTGAAAAAAACAAAGTACACGACATGTGCTTTCATCATTTAACTGTTCCTCTGGAGGCATCGCCAAACTGTTCATCCGTCGACATGAGTACACGGCATGTACTCTTGAGTACATGGCGTGTACTGTCGCCCAGCTGGCGGCTGCTCCACCACCTTACTGTTTTGGCATGCCGACTGACTACACGGCGTGTCAAGGACAACTACATGGCATGTAGTCGGTTCCTACACCCTTCTTCACTGACATGGCTACATTCCCCATGTACCCATTCCATATGGCCAAAAGTACACGGCATGTGGAAAAGTACAGGGTGTGTAGTTCCAAAATTTGGGATTTTTCCCCATTTTCCTCATTTTCCTAAAAAAAATTAAGGAAGGGAGAAAAGACGAGACCCATGCCTCAAAGATAAGAACTGGTTTCTTACATGAATAATGAGTTGCGTGGGTAGCAGAATGGGTAGTTTTCTGATAATCCCATAAAGCATTCATAAGTTTATCAGGCCATGATTTCTTATCTTTATCCACCATCTTCTGGAGTATATTTGATCGGGTTTTGTTGAAAGCCTCAATCTTTCCATCTGTCTTCATGTGATAGAGAGATGAATGGTTGGATTTGACATTATATTCCTAATATAACCTTTTTACTTCAGAAAAACCAAAATTGGTGCCATTTTCCGTCAAAATAGTTTGACGGGCGCCAAATCTGGTGATGATATTAGTTTTGACAAAACTATTGATGCTTTTGCCTCCGACTTCCTTGAGAGGTATTTACTTAGCCCACTTAGAGAAAAATTTAGTAGTAGTGAGAATATACTTGAAATGCTTAGCTGTGGATAGAGGATAAGGCCCTACTACATCCATTCCCCATGAAAAAATTGGCCAAGAGTGTTTACCTATATGTAGCAACTCTAGGGGTTGATGAATGAAGTTGGCATGAAATCGATAGGGATGAATTTTTTTAGTGAAGTCGGTACAATCTTGTATCATTGAAGGCCAAAAGTATCCAAGCCTTCAGATCTGATCGGAGAGTCTATGCCCAGATTGGTGGGCACCACAAGCTCCTGAATGAACTTCTTTCATGATAGCTACAGTCTCTTCTCCATCAATACATCTGAAGAGAATTCCATCAAAGCCTCACTTGTAAAGTATCTTTTGGTGGTTTGAAATATCATAAAGAGTAAAATTAGCTTCTTTTCACCGGATCTGCAACTTCTCATCCCTATTTGGTGGAAGTCTCCCATTTTGAGGATATTCCCTGATATATGTTATTCATCCCGTGGTATAATCATATGGTTCAAAAATAGGTCAAATTTCATTAATTTCCTCCATTATGGTTTGAAAAAAAGGAAAGACCACATGACGATGGATTATACTGATAACTGTCTTATCCTGATTTAGATTTACCAAGGCTATAGCTGCATTAGCCAGTGCATCTTCTTGGGCATTTTGTGATCGCAAGGCATAGGATCATGTCGGCTCTGAGAGAAATTCATCCATTAACTCTCTGACATAACCGCACAAAGGGGTTAACTCTCCTTTCTGATAGAATATTTTTCATCGATTTGTTTAGTTATCAATTTTTAATCACCTTTTACCTTTAAATGATCCATTTGCACCTGAAGGTCCAATTCCAAACCAGCGATGAGTGCTTGATATTCTTCTTCATTGTCGGTACCACCTTCCAATAATAGGAAAGAATAAGGAAATACTTCCTTTTCTAGGGAAATAAAGACTATTCCTAATCTAACCTTGTTGAGATTAGGATTTTACAGTTTCTTCCCTGTTGGACTTCTATAAGAACCATCAAAATACATTTCCCATGTTTGTGAATTATCTTGAATAGAGAAGACCACTTCATTAGGCAGTTCAATATTAAATGATGTGTCTTCCGTAGATGGGTGCTCAGCAAAGAAATCAGCCAAATCTTGGCCTTTTATTTCCTTTTGAGGCACAAACTGGATATCAAACTATTGCATAATAACCTCCCACCGTGCTAGATGGCCTGTAAGAATAGGACGACTGAGGATAAATTTGAGCTGGTTATTACGAGATACAAATTGGACCTCATGATGTTGCAGGTAATGTATCAATTTCTGAACAGCAAAGATTAATGACTGGAGTCACTTATCAATACTTGAATACCAAGTTTCCACATCAAGCATAGTGCGAATGAGATAATAAAGGCGGTTTTCATTTCCAGTTTCATTCTTTTGGGCGAGGAAGGCACCTAGTGATCACTCTAAAGTTGTCACGTAGAGAATGAGTGGTCTTCCTTCAAAATCTGGCATCAATAATGGTGGAATGAAGAGATATTTCTTGAGTATATCAAATGCTTCTTGGACATCCTCAGTCCATTGATAAGTGACTCCTTTATTCATTAATCTTGTGAAAGGTAAACATTTGCCTGGCAAAATGGCAATAAAGCGCAGAATATTGGCCAAGTTTCCTTGAAGTCCTCACAATTCATTAAAATTTCAAGGAGGTGACATACCAAGGATTGATTTTTTTCCCAGGATCAACTTCGATACCACGATGGCATACAATGAAGCCAAATAATTTTCCTGAGGTTACCGCGAAATCAAATTTTAAGGGGTTCATCTTTAAATTATGTTGTCGATGTTTGCGAAATATGGTTTCCAAATCATCCAAGTGATTGGAACGTTGTATGGATTTGACTACCAAATCATCCACATAACATTAAACAAATTTCCTTAAGAAGGGTTTTAAGATATGGTGCATGGAACGTTGGTATGTTGCGCCTACATTATTTAAGCCAAAGGGAATTACCCAAAAGAAAAACACACCTTGACGAGCTTCAAAGGCTGTAGATTCTTCATCATCTAGGGCCATTCAAATTTGATTATACCCAGAGTAACCATCCATAAAGAAAAGAGCTTCATAGCTAGAAGTTACATCAATTCGAAGTTATGTAATCGGGACTGGAAAATCATATTTAGGAAAATTACGGTTAAGATCTCTAAAATCAATGTAGACTCTAATTTTCATATTCTTCCATTTCACGGGGACAATATTGGCTAGCCATTTGGGATACTAAACTTCCCTGACAAAGTTATCCATTATAATATTATCAACATCAACATCAATTTTGGAGGCACGAGTTGGGTGTGTTCTGCTTTCTCCTTGCTTGAACCCATGATGTTCTTCTGGAAAACCCAAATGATTGGTGGGTACATAAGGATTTAGACCTGGAATTTCCATATAATTCCATGAAAATATACCTTGATTTTTATTTAGAAAGGAAATATACACCTCTTGCTTCTCAAATGTTATAGATACGCTAATTAAGGTGGGGCATGGAACTTCTCCTGTACCCAAAATTTTTTCTCGCATTTCATCCACAATGATAGAAACACCTTCTTCAAATGATGGAGGACTATCCTTGAGATCTTCCTCTACTTATTCATTATGTTCCACCTTTTTGGTTTCCATTTACATGGAAGATGAAAAGGAAAAACTCCTAGAGTTAGGAGAGGAGTCAGTATTTGAACATCCTAAAGAAGAAGACACTATATCTGACCCTACTGATCACAAAGGGTCTTCCTATGGTAAAGAGAGATTGATGGATTGAGAATTAACATCTTTGTCTTCCTCTAATATTGCTACAATTTCTTCTATTCTGATTGTAGAAGTAGAGGCTCATTTTAGTTCAGAAAATGAAATAAAAACATCTCCAATAAATCTTCCATCATTACTTGGTGCATCAATAATTTCTCCCATGTTATCAGGCTCAATTACCGCAATTGACATTATGGGAATTATTGGATGAATGCATGGATTTCGTTTTACCCTTTCAACTTGATTGATGGGTAACACATAATCTGTACTCAAAATCATGAATGGATATGCTGGAATCTTCTCCAGTCCATTTGGATCATTAAATATAGTTATCTCCTAGGTCATGGACTTAATTCTTTTCTGTGATAAAACTCTACCTCAATGTATTGAGATTCACATGTTCTGAATGGATACTTGTCACCATAATGTGTTCGGATTTGACCATTGAAATAGTATTTCAGAAATTGGTGGTATGATGAAGGTATGGCTATAAGTTGATGCAACCAAGGCCTTCCAAGCAGAATATTGAAGGTTGTGTCCTGAAGAACAACCATGAAATCTGAATTAGACACAATATCTCCAAATTGAGTTCTGAGTGTAATTTCACACAGAGGATCTTGTTCGTTCTTATCAAATCCTTAAAACATTAATGTCTAAGGAGATAATTCCGATTCAGTTAGGCTCAATAGACAAAGTGAACGAATGAGATTGTGGTTGACCCTGGAGCCATTATCAACGAAGGCTCGTCGGATTTCCATGTCATTGAACTTGCAAGACAGATTCAAAGGTCTGATACGTCCATGTACCACATAGTATTCATCTTCATTTGTAAAAGATATGACTGCATGACATTATTCATAATCATTATCCATACGGTAAACCTCATCATCAGCAACTTCAGTTTCAAATTCTCTAGGACTTAACAAGGCCTCAATGAGTGCTGCTCGAAGATCTTTTGACAGATTCAAAGCATCCAAAATTGATAACTTGTATGGTACTTGGGATAATTGTTTCAAGACATCATACCTTTGGTCCAAAGGTCTACGTTTCCCAACATGGAGATGTGGTTTTTCAGGTGCTTTGGAAGTTGATGCTTCTGTTGTAGATGTCTTCTGTGTTGAAACGGAAGTGGAAAATACCACTGAATTAGGAAAATTAGACTGA
Source organism: Viscum album (assembly GCA_963277665.1). Taxonomy (NCBI): domain Eukaryota; kingdom Viridiplantae; phylum Streptophyta; class Magnoliopsida; order Santalales; family Viscaceae; genus Viscum; species Viscum album. The sequence continues at coordinate 2,051,775,485 of OY728125.1, forward strand.
CTAAGTCTGTTCATCTACTAAGAAAAAGATGGTGTAGATTTTAATCGGTCCAATAGAATAATTGTTCCATAACTAGACTTTTTTCATGGAAGAAACTCCTTGTTCTTATTGAGCCCACAAAATGGTTCTTCCATGAGTTTCTACTGCATGTATGGTTTGAGAAGAGGTAGAGTTAAAATGATGGTTTGTTGGAATTCTTATGTCTTCCCCTATATACTCGACCTTGGCCTCTTCCTCTAGTTCACAAATTAGGTACACAGAATTCTGTCTCAATACAATAAAAATCACCATCGGCATAAGGATCTGTTGAATGGATAACATTAAAGGATACAAAGATCAATTCTTCATCTGATGAGGAATCTACCTGACATGTTACTTCTGGTTGTACCATTTGGTAGGGTGGTGCCCATGATTTTGAAACATATGGCATTAAATCTGACAGGATTAAGGACAACTTTTTCCTTGACGTGAGATCATATTTTTTGGACTGCTCTTTATCCTTATGGCTACTTTGTTTCATTGAGGAACGAACTTTTGATGAAGATGGTTTTGCTGTGGCAGGAGTGGTACAAGACACAATTGGTCATTTCAACTGTGTTCGTAAAATAGCATGAGTCTGGTTGATCATTTTACTAATCATCCAATCATCATATTTTTGCACATTTTTACTTTTAACCTCTTTCTATTCCCCACCTTCCTCTGGATTGGTGGTAGTAACACATGCTACTTGAGCTGATGAACAATTTCACTTATCCATAGTCGACCATATTTTGTAGAAGGTCTTTGAAAACAGAGCACTCCTTAATGGAGTGTCCCAAAATATAATGAAAGGGACAATAATTCGGATGATCTTCATCTCAAACTTTATTTGGTTTATTCTTCCATGGAAACTAAACCAAATTTTTTTCTAAGGCTAAGATAAAGTAGCCAGGAACTTGATCATTCCTGAAAGAATAGACTTTATTCTTTAATTCCTCAAACTATTTCCACCTTTGATCTCATTGATCATCTTGATGATATGGTTGTTGATTTTGATGATTAGGAAGCGTAGCCCTTCGATATGATGAAGGTCTTAAAGTAGAAGTAGGTACAGGTGCATGTTTGAGTGTAACTATAGCAACTTCTTCTTTTTCTATTCTCCTTCCTGGAACTGTTGGAATTACACGAGTTTTAGCCTTAGTTTCTATAATAGAGTCTTATATCTACTGAGCGATTGAAGTAAGGTCTCAAAACCCTCTTATATATTTCATAGGGATCAATGGTGTGCGTAATTCATCACACATATTTTCCACACAGATTGGAAGCAAATCTTCTGGAGGGAGTGTTAAACTTAAGGAATATGTTAATCCCTTCCATCAAGAAATGAAATCTGAAACTCTTCCATTTTATCTTTGTTTACAATTGGTAAGATCAAAAACTATCATATTTGGTAGTGTTGAGTTAAATCGAAAAATAAATTTCTGACAGAGATCTTCCCACCCAGTAATTGATTGAAATTGCAAACTTGTATACCCGAAAAAAGATGGTCCTTGTATTGACTGCACAAAACACCTAAGTTTAACTGCTTCTTATCATTGAGAGGTTCCCATAATAGGATCACAATAAGAAAAAAAATATGTTATGTGTTGTTCTGGATCTCCTAAACCATTAAAAATTGGGAATGTAGTCTTCACAAAATTTGGTGGGGGAGGAATTGCATCCACCCTTTCAGGGTAAACTCTCTTTTCCGGTTAAACTGGTGCACATCGTTCCTCCATAGCTTCCAATCGATTCGTCAATTCCTCAATTGTGTTCATAAGCATTTTGGGAATATTTGGATGAGCAGGATTATGTACAGGTATAGAAACTGGAGTATGAACTGGTGCAACAACCGATAAGACCACTGATGGTAGTGCTGATATCTGTCTTTAACAACCCTTGGGAACAGGTCTATCAGGATGTATATGATCATGTATTGATTATATACCCAATGGAGGTAATTCATTATCTACCTCTATAGTTACTAAAAATCCCCTTTACTAAGGAGCTATTTCAGGATTTTCAAATTGTGGAATTTTTTGGGGAGTATGTCTAAAAGAAATGTTGTTTTGAAGCAAATCTGCATTGAGTCTCTTCAACTCCTTCGTTTCCTCTTCTTGTTGTGCTAATTTCTCTTCATGTGAAAAATATTGACCTTATCCATTGGAAACATTAGGTGTAATCTGACATTTCCCTTTACCCTTGTTATATGCCTATCGGAGAGGGGGAAGTTGGTAATTTGAAGGCATACCTAGATTCTGGGTAAGCCTCTGATTTCGGGTACCCACGTATTTTTCATTTGCATCGGTGTTGACCGTATTGTGGACAAGAACATCATCTTGTGATTCCCCTAAACTGGACTTATTTTTTGGAGGATCTTCTGCAATGGTGTTGATAACATTCACTGATGCATAATGCATTGATGGCATTCTGTCAGTGTTTTTGGTAGATCGTCTCCCTTTTTTCCCTTCACGAACCTTCATTATCCTATATGAAAAATTCCCTGGAACTGTTTAGCAGATAGTAACACAAAGGGAATCATTGTATAGTTCATCTGTACGCTTTCCTTATGGATTTTTCCCTAATCAGGAGAAAACTGACTTTCGTTGAGGAGGGGATTGTAGATGCGAAAAAGCCCCCAGCCTTACAGGTTGGGGTTTATCCTGTTCTTCTTATTCAAATATTTGAACATTGTTTAATGAATTTTAAGGTTTCATTAAATGATCCCACATACTGGAAAAATAGGGTGATTCTTGAACTGATACAGCTGAAATTCGTGCAACTTCTCTTCTGATTTTGTGGATTTTGGTTTGAACATTAGTGGGGTGCATCATCTGATAATTACATAAAGAACATATTTCAGAATATTGTTATGATATTTTAGAAATTTTCATCCTCTAATGCCTGACATCCTCTGAAAGGGACACCTGCTCAAGATTCTCAGAGGCTTGATGTAGAAGTATCTCAACAACTTCTTTTCTTTGGGCCTAATTCTGATGAGAACTTGTTGAGGCTTGTTCTTGAGCGTACATTTGATTACATACAAAACCTATTTATTATGGATGGTCATGGGAAATAACATGGCATGAGATCACTTTTGGCAGGAATTGATGATTTTGGAGTGTAGTGAAATGAAATTCTCTATATATACCCCATCCTCTGATGTGAACACTAGATGGGGAATCAGAAATTAATTGACTTAGCCTCTTTAGAGCATTGAGACATGTGCGATGAAGGGTTCTCTGTTGCTTTTCGACCCTTGGATGTTGGGAAATTGAAATATATGCCAAGTCAATTTGGCGTTGTAACCCTTCTATTACCTTTATATGATTTTGATATTCATCATATGGTATTAATTTAGTTTTCAAATGAAAAATAGTTTTCCATAAGTTGAGACCAATTTCATTAATGCAATCTTCTATCATCAATTCTGGAATATAAAACTGAGAATTTGCTGAAGGCCATAACATGACTGGTATTTCTACTTTAGCTAATTGTTTCCTCATGTTTAACACGTCTTCATCATCTTTCACTAGATTTTTCTCTACTTGGTCTGACCAAATGGATGCTCTTCATTAGAAGACAAATGACCCAAGAGAGGTTCAGAGAATGAATGTTCCCTTAAGATGTCTTCTACCTGAGAAAGTGTTTCACCTTTCAATGACAAGGCAACATACATGACTGGACTTGTGTTTACAGGTGCCTCAAGATAGGAGGGCTTTCTTGTTACTACATTATCAATTATGGAATTTTTTTGAAAATGGGAAATACTACTACAGAGAGGACATTCGTAGTGAATGCCATCATGGAGAGGATCACCACAATGGATTATAACAAGGGATAAATCTTCTTCATCCTTGGTCTTCTGGCCATACAGATGGTTCCCATGGCTCTCATTCAAAGATAGACACTCTGGATTGACCACATTTTCATGAAGCAAGCCTTCATGATGAACTGTCTGACGAGGAACTTCGTAATTACAACTACCACTCCCAAAATTTGGTAATGATATGGTAGAATATTGAGCAACAAAAGATAAATGTCTGAGGGCTTCAAGAACTCCATAATTAAGATGATTTAAATCATGTCTTGACTCTTGATTTTCCAACGGTATTTTGTGATATTCCTTTTTGTATATTCTATTATACTTTGTTGGGGCCACCTGTTGGGAGAAGTGGTTATAATGGGCCAGTGTATGTGCTTGACTTCAAGTAGTTACCAGAACAGACCAATTAACTCCAATTCGAAAGGGTGTATGTTCCCGATCTAGTTGTCCATATGATATGGGGGAAAATGTCCCATGACCCTCCAGGACTGAAACAGAGGTGTGTATATGCTCTGGGATGGCATTCCGATGTGTCATATCATGTGTGGGGATAGATTTATATCTATTTTTAAAAAGGGAATTCCCTTGTGTGGCCTTTTTGAACCCTCCACACATGGAAAACCCCCTCCCCCACGAAGAGGTCACTCCCCTGCGGTAGTTCCCCTACCGAGGAAGGAGTCATTTCCAGCCGAGACGGTAGAGAATCCCGGAGGGTGACAACCTGGAAGCGATGGTCCGTCAATAGATCCTTCATCGATTGGGCCGCGCCTCATTTTTCCCGCCCAGAGGAGACCGGGTGACCCGGCAGGGTGGGTGGATCCTGGGAGAGAGGCTCGCCCTGATAGCGGACTCCCAGGATTCGAACCCTGAACCTCCCAAATAATGGCATGGATGTGCCACTCTCTTTCTCACCTAAACCACTACCGAAGTGGCGTGGTATTAGATTTATATGTATGTTCCCCTGATACTGATGAAGTAGTTGTTAAAATATCCTAACATGCTTCCAGAATAAGGGTAGGGATATGTGTATGCCCTTTCACCATTAATAAGATGTGTTTTGTCACTTCAGCGGCTGGAACGGGAATATATGTCCATTCTGTATCTGGATTAGGTGCATGTTCTTTCTCGTGTCCTCTTTTTCCAGTCAATGGATAATTAAAGTACTCATGCATGGGGGTAGAGAGTTGGGTTTGCCCCAAATTTATCGTCAGAGATTTCCTACTAACTTCTCCGGGTGCTACCAAATGAGATTATTGGCAGGATTGATGAACATTGGAAGGTGTATCTTCCTACTGGTTGTTTTCCATAATTTATGGTTGATGGGCTTCCTTCAATACTGGAAGACAAGACTAATGACATAATTGGTGATTGTAAATAGGTGTATGTTCTTGCTTACCAGTTTCCACCATATTAGATTGGTGGGCCTTTTTAAATAATGTCAGACAAGCCTACTGAATGGCTGATAACTTTTGATCAGGTGTCTATGCATAATCATGATACTCCACCAGGTTTATCTAGGGGATTGGTGGGTTGCTGTCAGACAAGGATGTTGAGCAACAAAATTAGTACAAACGGGTGTATATTCCCACTTGTTGTTTTCCATCAAGTTTGATCAATGGAATTCTACAGAAGTGGTCGAGGTGATAACCTGCTCCCTATTGACCAAAAGTTGTCCCTGGCAGTTCGTCTTGCATGCCCGATTCTGAGAGACATGGTCCAAACGTCTAGAGGAAACACCCCCATCATGTTGGGGATACACTACCACATGATTCTAGTGGTGATTGCTGGTGGGATTCCTCATGAAGGACTCCTTCATTCTTGAATTGAAGCCAGGAGTGATCTCTTGATCCACCTCCATGTAGTATAGGAGGGATTGATGTTTGTGTTTTGGGGATAAAGACCTGAAACAGTTGGAGATGTTGGTTAGCACCATTTTATTCTTGATCATTGGTCGTTATTGGCCAGATGATCGAGGATTATTGTTGACTGGAGGGCATCTCGAGCAGCTTCCAAAGTCGGGATTGTACCATACTAGAAATATTCTTTTTATCAACACATTAGAGACCCAGCATTGAAGACGTTGGGTTGGTGATAACGTCCTTCCCATGGATGGGGATCTAGCTTGAGTAGCATTCGGGAAGTTCACAACTATTTTCATGGAGAAATCCATTCTTTGGATTGAAGGTAATTCTGTGGAAAACTGAGAACAACAACTAGTTCTATTAAAGTAAAATCATTTCAGATGGATACATATGTGATTAAATCCTTTTTCTGGCCTTCCTTTATCAATATATTGGGGTCTAACATGTGGGTAATATTATTAACTTGGTTAAGGATTCACGTCGATTTCACCATTTTTCTTTCATAGTTCCTTGAAACATGTTCCCTGATTTTAAGAATCACTTATTGCAGGCGGTTTCCGGGAGATTTATTCATGGAACCAGAAACATTCTATAATTATTTATCCTAAGAAGGCCTTCATTACCAAGGTAGGAGTTCATTAAGTTTTGAAATTTATGATACTTAAGAAAGTGCATTTTTTAGAGCATGGGTGGTCAGACTCATCACACCCCATTTGGGGGAAGTTATTGTCTACTCCGGGACTCACTTTGTAAAATTAAAATATTTTCATGAATCCTTATTAATTCACCAAGTATATCATAAGTATCCCTTGGAATTTTCAATCACTTATTAATATGTGTAAAATTTTATAATCATCACTATGAATTGAAGGTTCTTCGTCAATGGAAACATCTATATGTATTCGAGGATTTCCATCAATGGTATCCTCTAATATACCGATTAGAGATTCTTTTAATCATCATTATGATTATACAGATTTTTAAGCCACTCAGTGGGGCACTCTGGGATTTATTGTCATCTAGGGAGATAGAAGTTTGTTTTAATCTTTTGACTGTGCTCATAAAATGAGCTACCTACATATCCTTGTGAAAGAAATCAGAACCCTCGTAGCTCGGTTCCTATTAGTAGGACACATCATACTTTTTAAGGTCATGTGATAAGGACCTATAAGCGGAAGGTTATTAGTTGAAACTTAGTATGGGAATTATGCTGAAGCAGCCCAAGGAACGTGGAAAGGATATGTATTTCTAGGTAAAATTAAACCCTATTGGGAATATGGCTCAAGGAGAATAGGGTTTATATGAAATGTTGGGTTTGAACCACAAGGAGGCTTCCTATGTATCCCATATTTATGGGAATCAAAGCCCACGTAGTTTGTTGATTTTTTGACTTACTTCTTGAAAAGGATGCCACGATGATTTTAGGATTGAATTTGGGGATTATTTACTAAGGATGATGCCCAAATTGGGGGAATTAAGGTTGGATTCCGGAGGAGGATATCCAATGAGCTCGGGCTCTAAAAGAGATTCCTACGTATCTTGATTAGAACAGGAATCACAGTTCTCATAGTTCATTTATTGAGTGTTTGTGTACATTTTGTAAACATCACGTATCTCTAAGCCCACATGAGTCATGCTCGGTGTGAGAAACAAGAGGATGTGAAAGATTCAACAATGAAACTTCACATTTTTTCTCCTCCGCTGATGGAAGAGGGTGCGTTGACCGTGGATGAGGGTGAGGAGACGAGCCTTCCCTCTGTTCTATTTACATTGGACAGGGGTCCAATGTAAGGAAGAAGGGGTGAAGTAGAGGGTCTTATTCTAGGATGGATTCCATGAAATTGGTTATGGTGGGGGAGGGAGACTTCTTCTATTCTTGAACGGAATAAAAATTGTGATGTGTGACTTCCTTGCAGGAGACCTAAGGTTCTATGTCGCATCTTTGAGAAGGGCGAGGCCGGTAACCAACCCTCCTCCAAATTGAGAACTTCCCAACAATGTTTTTGGGAGAAATTTCCATGTGACTGTGGACCTCTAATAAAATAGGAAATGTTTTAGTCCAATGAGACATCGTATATGGGATTAGGGTGGGAACCTAATCTATTATGAGAATTTTCCACAATGTGATGTTGTCTAGGAAGATATAATTGAGTTTTTTTTATTCCATGAATTATGTTATCATCACATTTAATATGATTAATAGTTCATATGATACCATGTTCATTTCATCATGCTTCTATGTGATTACTCATGTGCCTTCTATTTTATGATATCATGATATAACTTTGAATCGCATGCAATATCTTATTATCTGGTCTATTCCACTACTAGGTGTTTTAGCTCACCTGTTTATTTATGTTTTTCTTAAATTTTCCCATACATATTTAGGAGCTCTAATGGATTTTAGGAGCTCGATATAGAAAATAAATTATGGATTCCATGTTTTATGTATTAATAACCTTTTTTTCAATGAAATATGGCATTTATGATCCTTATTTCATATTATTTATGTTTTATAATCACGTAATAATATGTGTAAAAGGACTGGGTCATCATAAAATCCAATTCAAGATTTTAGGATTAGGGTGTCCACTCAACAAATTAAGGAGTTGTAAACCCATAGTTGGAAAGACCCCCAGCAAAAATACCAACTTATAGTTTTCATGGCCAAAGTCTGGATCATAATGAAGGGAAATATTGATCATTTCCACTATATTTTCTTATGTTATGTGACATTCTGAGATTGGTGGTGAGTACTTTTGAGACTTTCTAAGATTTTGGGAGAATAATAAAATTAATTTCATTATCTCTCACATAAATAGTAATCAAGAAAATTATAATAATGTACTATTTTTAATTGTATAATAAATGAAAATTTCGTCATCCACGCAATTCATATGATCTATATTGATGAAAGATCATCTCCTCACTAGTAGTAAATTCTAGTAATTGGTCAGATTCCTTTAGGTTGTATTGCTCCATGAACAAAAATTCTTACATGCTAGAATACTTACTTCCTAATTTGCCTGCAAAATAGTTGTGTGATGAAGAGTTTTTTGTATATGAAAAACACTTGAATGATGTGGTAAACTTTTGATATTTAATGAATTATTCTATCTATAGTAATATAATGAAGACTGAAGAATACATAGATGATTATAGCATTCTCAAGAATATTCGTATTCTATATTTGGAGAGATAAAGTTAGGAATGGTTTGAGATATCCAAGGCATTATTTTAGAGTAAACTTGGGGAGGGATCAAAAACTGGGCCTCATGTAATAAAACTCATTAGCTATATTTAATTTGTGGAATTAATATGGTTTAAACTCCCTAAATAACCACGCATCAATCTCATTCATTCATCACTCCCTCAGATCTTCTCTAGTAATGTTGTTAATTTTAATAGGAATAATATTCAGAAGCCTCTCATAGATCTGCTTACTCTTCTTCACTTAGTATATAAGGAGATAAAGTGTAAAACTCCATCATCCCTTATAGTGAACAAAAATAAATTAAAAATAACGATATATAAGTCATAGGATTATTTAAAACACCCTCAAAGAAGAGAACGATCAAGGGGAATGTAAGGTAACAAGGTGTTAATTATTACACATGTGGTAAGAAGGGCCACTAGAAGAAAAACTAAACCTAGGATAAGAATAAAGGGTAAGCTTCAAATGTGTTTATTATTGATTTGAATTTCTCCATTTCTAAAAATTGGGTATTAGAAACAGATTTTAGTGATCACATATGTATTCAAATATAGGAACGAAGTAGATTCAGAAAGATTAACTAAGGGGAGGTTGATCTACAAGAAAACAAATAAGATGAACATAATTTTGTAGTTACTGGGGACTAAAACCTCACGTTTATAAAAATAATGATCCTGGTTTTAATTGATTTTTATTATGTTCCATTTGTTATCAAAACACATTTTTTTATCTAGACTAGATAGAGATGGATTTATTTTCAAATTTGGGAATAAATGTTGCTTATTTTATAAAGATATCATTTTTAAGGTAAGTTATATTTAAATAAGTGTTTTATGTGTAGGATTACACAAACTAGGTAATTTTAATTGAAAAAAATATACTTCACATGACTTATACCACACCCAAATTTGGCATCACTAGCTTGGTCAAGTGAAAAAATCATTTGACTAAATTACAAAAAGATGGATACTTAAATTATTTTAAACAAAAACAACATGGTGTTTGTCATGAAATATTTCAAGGAAAAATAACCAAATCCATATTTAGTGGAAAAGGTTAATGTTCCAAAGGGATTCGTGAATTGGTTCATACCGATGTGTGTAAACCATTTCCCATTGAAAAAATTGGTGGGAAATTATACATTATAAATTTTAATAATGATTTTAGTATATATGTATATGTCTAATAGATGAGTTATAAGTTATATTCCTTTGGGATATTCAAGGAATATAAGAATAAATTTGATAGATAGATTAACAATAAGATTAAGAAATTCATCTCGAGTTATGGTGGTTAATATCTTAATCATGTCTCCATTGATTATTTATTAGAGTTTGGGATTATATCCTAACTCACTCCACCTAATATACATCAATAGAATGGTGTAAGTGAAAGGAAGAACCTCACCTTGTTGGAAATAGTGAGATAAATTATGAGTCATGCAAGTCTTCCAATATCCATTTTGGGATACTCATTACAAACTATAGCATAAATACTAAAATGAGTTCCAACTAATGAATAATACAATATCCCATACCAATTTTGTATTGGAAATGAATTAGTATTTTTATGATTACATGTGTGGAGATGTGAAGAGCTTGTTAAGGCCTCTTCAAGTAAGAAACTTTCACCTTGAGGGACAAATTGAAGCTTTATAGGATATCCAAAGTAAATAAAGGGATACTATATATAAAATCCATTAGATAAAAAGGCCATGGTTTATAGATATCCCACATTCCTTGAGAAGGATCACATATAAAAATGAGATGGTGGGTGTGAGATAGACTTCAGTGAGGTTTAGACTCAAGAAACACAAGAGTTAGCCCAGTAATAGATCCCAAAAGCCCTATGGAATAATATGTTCCATTGAAACAAGTACTTCATATGATTAAAAGTGAGTATAGTGAAATAGAATGTTATGGATTCCTTATAATTGAGGATGGTGACTCATTATTAGTTGATAATAATTATCCTCGAACATTCAAGGAATAAGTAATTAGTTTAGTGGTAGGGTGGTCATTTTCGTAATATTTTATGTCAATGAGATATTCCATATTGGAAATTAGATCCCAGCATTACAGTCTGTCAAGGATTGGTTGAATAATTTTTTTCTCCACAAAATAAATAGTTTAGGTAGTATATATTCTTGGGAATAATATCCATCATGATATATATAGGTGGTTACTTGAACCAAGTCAAGGTATATCTATTGACAAGATACTAAAGAGATTTAGTATAGAAAAATCTAGGAGGATATTGTTTCCAATGTCACATGGAATTTATCTTTCTTAGAAAATGTGACTTCAAGAACATGAGTAACGAAAATCAATGGAAGGGATTCCATATTCATTGTTGATTAGATAAATCATGTCTGTTATGTTATATACTTGGATATATAATTCTTATGCCTTAAGTGTGGTATCCAGATATCAATATGACCTAGGTGACCAACATTAGATATAATTAAAGATCATCCTTAAGTTTCAGAGCGGTAATAAGGATATATTCTTAATATATGGAGGAGATGTGGAATTATCCATAATGGGATATGCATATTCTAGTTTCCAAACTGATCATGATGATCTGAAATCATATCCAAGATACATCTTCACTCTATATTAAGGTGTTGTGATCTAGAAAAGATCAAAGTAGGTTGTGGTGGAATATTCTATAGTAGATTCTGGGTATATTGTGACTTATAAGGTAGATAATGAATTAATTTTCATAGGAAGCTTCATCCAATAGCTTGATGTGTAACCAATCAAAAGAAAACCTATCACACTCTATTATGATAATAATGCAGTGGTTCCCCTTACTAAATAGCTAAGGACACATCAACGAATGAGTCACATAATTTGTATGTTTCATATTTTGATGGATTTTTTTCAAATTGGTTAATTTATAGTGATAAAAATATCCACAATGAATAATGTTGTGGGCCCCTCGAATAAATATATCACTCAGTAGAAACATGACTATCATGTGAGGTCTGGTAGACTGAAAGTCATATATCGTTGGCTCTAGTACAAGTTGGTTTTTTTTAGAGTTGGTGTCATAGGACCAACTATTTTTACTTTGATTTAATGTATAATTGATGAATTGAATATTAATAAAATATCTTGTAAAATATTTTTCATTATTCTATATCACTTTAATGTAATAATTTCCTAGAGTATTTGTCACATTGATAATGTCATAGTTGTTCCCCTCTATGATGAGAACCTCTAAATGCAATGAAAATATTCATTAATATAGATATATAGTGATATAACATTATATGATGAGAAAAATATAATTTAATTGTCAAGTGTGAGTACTCATAAGCGGATAATACTTCTTCTAATGGAGTTTGAACTTAGTAATCTCAAGGACGGGAGATTATGAAAACAAACATGTAGATAAGAATTCTACATGTTTTGGTGTTATCATATATTCCTATATTTGAATGTTTTTAATTCTATATATACTTTAATATTTTTATTAAATCATGTTACAACTCAGGCACTTAGATATATCTCATCAACAATGATGATAACAGTTCATGGTGAACTTGGATACATTGGGTGTTTCATGAGTGATATGTTATTAATGAATCAGTCAATGAAGGTTTTCTCCATTTAACCTTTATGAAATTTTATATGTAAACACTTTAATTGTTGTATAATTATCACATTAAATTCCATGTAAATAGTGTAATGTTTTTTTTACTTTATATAGTCAATGAAACATGTATAAAGCATATAGGATGGTGTCTTTGAAGCAAAACCTTCTTAATGGGATATTGTGATAAAGGGAATATAATACACGGTGATCATTTGTATTTGGTTGTCAATGTTGTGACATTAAGTTCTATCTCCTGGGTTCTTTGACCCATTTCAAACAATAATATTGGACTTTGGGGGAGCCTACCAAATTCCAACGTGAAATAATCCTTGAGGTTCACACACTAAGTGTTTCTATTGATCTCTATTAAATTCCTTTTAAATTTAATTACCATAATAAATATTATTATCAAAAAAAATAAGTAATTTTATTCTAGTTTTGTAGATTGGAAAATATTTATTTTTGAATGATATATTTTATTAAATATTTAATCAGATATTCAATAAATGTATAGGATTTTTAATAGATAAGGACCATTATTGGTGATAAATATTAGTTTAAAATCTGTTGAAATAAGATTTTTTCACAAGTAATCATGCATGACATAAAATATTATTATTATTATGTGCAATGGGGTTTCCTAGATATTTTAATAGTATTTAAGAGCTAGTACATAATTAAATAATATTTTAACAAAAACCCAAGATTAATAAATATATGGTTATGTCTATTATGTAGGTTTTATTGAAAATTTATAATAGAGAATCATTGCACCTGATGGACTTATCTCTCTCAAATTCCTCCTCTATTCTTCTCATGAACAAGAAAAACTCATTCAAGCCTAATGGATCTGGGAGTGATAAATATGAACAATTAAAGACAATTGATTCACTATGAAACCACCTAGAAATAAATTTTCATATCTTTAAGATAAAATTATCACATTTGGATCACCTTCATATGGTCTCTACATTGGAATCACTATATCACAACAAAGGTAATCTGAAAGTTTTTTTATAACATCCAAAATTTCATAGAAGAAAGGATCATAAAATTTGGTAATAATTTCTTCATATCTAAATAAATTAATTATCAATTTATCCTGAAATATCCTCTCTTTGGGTTATAGTAAACATTACATTAAAATAAATTTTAATTTAACACGCACCAAAGGTGCTTATGGAGTGCCCAGAACCTTCAATTTGGATAAACACTATTGTTGTATTGATATATCAGATCTATAAAAATAAAAGATAAAATGATGCAATAAATTGAAAGGATATCTTAAATCACATAATGCATCTATAAATGACATGGATCTAAATTTGTAGGGAATATAAAAAATTTAGATCCAAAATGTTAATGAGAATTTTCAGTGTTATTAATGTTGATGTAAAATTCCCTAAAATTACTCCTCAACCGCATTAAAGTCTCTTTTTCTTAGTTCATAATTAAATGAGGAACTTATAAGATTTTTTAATTTATTTAAGGGAATAATTATATTAATTTCTTATTTTTTAAAAGTATCCATGCTATTTTTTTGAATTACTTCATCGTCATTTGTGATTGACTTTTCTATTCTTTATAGAAAATGAAGTGTAATTTTTTTATTTTTCATTCAATTATTTTTTTAATGGGTTTTATGATTTCCAATAAAAAAATTACATTTTTTTCCTTTTTTTCTTAATAGTTGGCTTGGATTTTAGGGAAACAAATTTTTTGGGTGGGTATATTTACTCTCCACTCATAATTGATACCATACTCACATTGATTTTTTGGAATGGTAATGAGTCGTGCTAGAAAATTCCTATGTTTTTTCTTTTCATTTATATAAGAATCCCTAGCTGGTGTTTCAACTATTTCATCTCATTTCTTAACACCTCTATTCATAAATCTAGTGGGTGAAATATTTTTTTCTCATACAATTGTTGAAAGATGTCCTAGAAATTTAGTCTATTGAAAGGTTAGTAGTTTGAATGTTTTTTAATTATGTAGTATCTTGATATTTTACTAGAATGGTTTAAATTAACAAAATTATTTTCAAAAAAGTTCTTTTGAGAAATTTTTTCAATTAAAAACCTATACTAGACATGGTAAGTATCTCTATATACTTGGATAGGCTATTATAATAATATTAATTACTAAGAATCATCACAATACTTAGTATCTTCCACTTCAAATCATTGATATGTGAAATAATTTAGTGAAGCACAAAGACCATATTCATGTATTAGTTTTTTAGTAGTTTATAGTTTAAGAGACATCTACCAAAACAATGTGATTTGTTTCTTAATTTTATATTTAATTAAAGGTTATTTATAAGATCTTACCACTTGTACGGCTCTTCTACCAAGACCTATTATACCAAACTGTAGTTGTTTTTTGGATATCTTCACAATAAGTCCAACAACTCCAAATTGAGATTTATTAATGAAATATCCTTCAAATAATGCATCCATATAATTCTTATCATTATCAAAAAATCCCTTGATATAAGAATATTAGAATTTAGAGTTCCTAAATTTCTTGTTATGGGTTTCACTTGCATTTCTAATTACATATATCTCTTCCCTTAAGGTAGTGGTCCCTAACTTTTGAATGAATATGTTAATAAATATCCTTTGATGCTCATCAAGGTTGTCAATTTCTCCTGGTTATAGGTTGTATAATCATTTCTTTGTTACTTATTCAATAAAGGAGGGGAATGGTCCACATTTCACCTTCTCCCCATTAAATATGTTTTTCATCAATGTTACAAAAACCATTGTGAATTATTCTATATGATTGTTTAGATCTTCACCTAAAATCATAAAATAATTGTAAAAGTTTCATTAGAATAATTTTGAGTTCAAAATAATCATTCAATGTTGGAATAAAAAATGGAACTTTTTTTAAAAAAAAATAGGAACACACAGATCTATAACATTTTGGTTAGGATTTTCTTCTATGAATATATGTCGAATCAAAGTGATCATATTGAGTTTTATTTTATTCAGTTAATGTAATTATTTTAAACTCTAATGGAATTTTATCAATGATTATCAACTCCATAAGTATAGAAGACAAGTTTATATCTATCTTGGGTTCAAATATATATAGATGGTTAGTGTTATATCTAGTAATGAATTATAAAAGATTAGTCAATTATTAATAATTAAGAACCACATCCCTAGAAATGGTGATACCTTTTTGACATATCTTTTGTGGGGTATAAAAAATGAAATTGAAACCTACTGTTTAGAGAATTATATAGTGGGTTCAAAAGGCTGTATTCAAATAAGGGTGTAAAATAATGATAATAGAAATAGTACAAATGTGTTTTCGTTATAATTTTTCAATATAAATTAAGGATGTATTTTAAATAAGATGTGAATTCCAAGAGATGAATTGGTTAAAGGAAATGGGTTTGGATTACCAAATGTTTTAATATCATTATCTTACAATGATTAGTTATTTTTCAATTACTAATTAATTATAGAGTCTAAAATCATTTATCTCTTAATATAATTTTATAGTGAATGTTATTCTTGGCTATAAAATGACCACTAATGATCAATCATCTATACTATATTAGTGAAAATACATCAAATAATTTCCATGAAATATCAACAATAAATTATCCTTGAATAATTAGGGAAACTTCCAATTATGTAAATATATTCCAAAGTAACTAAATAATAATACTCTACCTTTAAAATAGTTAAAATCCATATCTTAATACTCCACCAAAAAATTATATTTATTCCATCATATATAATAAATATGAAATTTATGGGGAATTATATTTATCAACCCAATTTTTAAACAATGTACATGAATATAAAATTGAAAAAAATTAGATTAAATAAAATACCCCAACACTAAAAAAGTGAAATAAAATAAAACAAGATGAATTTTATTATAGATAATAAGAATCAATAATTTAAAATATTCTCCTCCCATAATTCCAGTAACAAAAATGGTTTTATCCCCCCATGTGAAAGGTTACCAAATGTAATGTCAAATAATAAGTAGAAATTATGCACAAACAAAACCAAATATGCTCCACTCATGTATTTAATATCCTTAAATAGATTCTCCAATCATTACTTCATTTCAACTAGTATTTTCAATACTTTATCCTCCTGGATTTTGAATTTTTCATTTAATATCTTTGATTTCCTAAAAATCAATATTTTTTGAATTCTTTACGCCCATGATCAAATGACACATGGCCTTCGAGCTTCCTTCATTTAGGATTTTTTTAGAATTTACATTTGGAGATCTTATCTCAATTTTCTCAACATGCAAGAGATCCACAAAGAATCATGGTGATATTTATGTCTATAAGATTTTATTCTCACATGACATGCCTTTTTTCTATTTTTTGAAGGATAGGATCTTATACATTTATTTTTAGCTGAATTTATTCTTCCATAAGTGACTAATGCATATTTCTCAAAGAATAACAATTATATATATACAACTCTTATTAATATTTTTTGTCGCTTAATTTCATATTACATATCACATATACCTTAATACACATCACCAATTCGGATATTATGTATTCTCAAGGAGTTTCTTAATGTATCTTATATGTCTCTTGGAAACTATGAAATGTATATTACACAACATAGGGATGTTTCACTGTATGAATCATTTGTGCTCACTCTAAATTTCACAATGGTAAGGAAAAATATTTTCTTTTGTATTCAGGATTTCCATTACCTTTCTTTAGACATATTATCCTTTACTTTCAAAAGAATAAATCAATGAATTATAAATTACAGAAAATTCATTTTATTTTAAAAAATAAAAAACCAATTGAATTCATAATTTTTGGCCAATTTTATAATTATTCATCAAATATAATTAAATATTACTTTAATTACAAAAGTGACTAAAAATATAGAAATTAATAAATTTGAGGGGATAAAATAAGTTTAAATTAATAAAATAAAATGAATTAATTTTAAATTTATTATTCCTCTCCATAATAAGAAAATAAAAATATATTATTCTATATTAATCGTAACTATGTACTGCATAATTGGAATATCATCTCATATATATACCCAAAATAACATTATGGTATGATAAGAATCAATAGAATTACTAAATATGTAATTCAATACAAGGTTTTTATATCATTCGACTATAATTTAAACAGAAGCTTGTATATTTTCCAAGTGATCGACCCATATCCATAATAATATCCAAGGTATAGTCTATAAGATTTTAATAGGTTATAGGGTAGCAGATCACTCACCCTATATCCTAGAAAACAAGACAAAAGGTCTTGCAGTAACACAAAATTCCATAAATTGTCAATATTTATGCTGATAAATATCAATTACATACCTCTCCTATAACCAAGATTTATATGGTAACCTATATAGGTTTATCTTGTCATAACATTACACAAAGAAGACCTTTGAGTTTTATGTGCTGCTTCAATACACTTTAGTTCAATTCAGTGGATGTTAGCAACCATGGCATCAAAACATAACAATTAAAGAGTCCATAATGAACTTAGAATTACTTTCCCAACTCAAACAGGGTTAAATAAAAGGAAATTTAATTTAATTTTAGGTCAATCACACACGGGAAACAAGACCAAATATCACATGTCGCATAAAATATGCATAAACCATTGGAAATTAAATGGTAACACCTACGTTAGTTTAATATAATCCCACTCAATGAATATTTCTTGCCATTTTTTTAGTAATAAATAGTAATGGAAAAATATAGAAAACCTATAAATTTAAGGAATAAATGTTGTAACATGCTAAAACTATAGAAAAAAATGAATATATAACATAGGAGTCATAGACATAACACTAGCTACCTCCCAGGATGAATGGTACACAAATCTGACAAGGAACAAGGAAGGTTCAACACTCGGAATGGAAAAATGAGATAGAGATAGAAAGAGGATCATATCTACTACTTGAGAAAATGAGAGGGAAGTTATTATTTTAATACAATTATAAAACAAATAATTAATTATATTAAACTTTTAAACAAAAATCAATCATTAGGTATCCATCCACCCCTCATAGAGTACTCGAATCCCTACTAGGAACCCGCTCTAGAGTAACTGACCTCTCAATGACCCACCTAAAGTTATTTCACCATTTGCTAAGCCCACTATATACTTTGTATTGATCTATTTGTTACTCCGTGTCATATTTCAAAATGATAGATATTCCAAAACAAGTTTCATTCTCTTGAAATAGATCCCAATCCCCCACCAACACCTCTATATTTCATTAGTTAATGAAATACTTAAGGTTTAGAAATAATTATATAAAAAAATGAAACAGAAAATATGTTAGGATTAAAATATCCATTCCATAAGTAAATCATCCCCAAGATGCATTACAATTCATCACCAGTAAATAAATATTTCCATTGTGTTTGTATATCATCCTTCTTCCACCATGTCTCCTCATGGATACACGCATTGTTTCACTGCACATGGACTAACAAGACTATTTTCCCACATTGAATCTTATATCTCCAATCTATTGTATGAATGGTTCATTCCTCTAATGATGCATTAGCATAAATTTAAAATCATCGAAAACAATCACATAAGAAGTATCGGGGTGGTGTCTCTTGAGCAGATATACATTAAATACATAATTTTTAAAATGGAAAATAAGAGGAAGTGATGAAAAGTAAGTAAAAGTATAAACACTCTTAGAAACCTCAAAATTATATATATATATATAGGTACCAAATTACCCTACCTATAAATATTATGGTGTCCCGATAGAGGTTACACTCACAAGAAAACCCGATTTCCCACCTCAAACTCAAGAGGATTATACATTTGGTCTCCATATAAATATTTATTATCTATTAAATAGTTAATCACTTTCATATCTACTCTATATTTTTTGGAATATCTATAATGAGACCAGGTCAAATAAAATTTTACCCCTTAACTCTGACCAGCACTAAGGTGATTGGTATGACATTCTATATAAGTCCTCAAAGGGTTACATATGAATGAATTCTTGATATCTATTATTATTGGAAAACTCATATAATGAAAGAAAAATATCCCATAAACCATTAAAATAAAAAAAATCCTTTCATAGAATGTCCTCCAAAATCAAAATAGTATTTTAATGCTACCCATCAGTTTGTAGAGGTTGTCCAATGATCAAATTCATATTAGTGTCAAGTGACTTATATAGATCCTTCCATAATAGATATTTTGAAATGCCCTGACCCCAAAAGCTCATAGTTGGTGCATTATTTTATTACATTGGAATGATTACAAGGAAACAAATCTCAAAGGAATGACCATTTTATCAATATTGGAAATACATACTACATACATAATACCCATAATACATTGTGAAATATGAAATAAAATCATGATACATAATAAAATGAAATAAAATCTATCCTTGAATTCTTACTCAAAGATTTCTTATTCTTAAAATTGGGAACAAAACATAATAATGGTGAGATAAAATGATCAGTAATTGTAATTAAACAAGAATAAATAATGAATTAGTGAGAATAAATCAATATAGAAATGTGATTAACTAATAACAAATTCAATTCAATAAATAAATAAGTAAAAATGAATACGGCATGGTTAAAAACTCAAACTCATGTAATTTAATCAATGTACTAGAAATGAAATGTATTCATAGATAAGTTGACACAAAATATCATTGATGAATAACATCTAGAACAAAATGAGGGAAATTCTTTGTTAATGGGAATCATGTCTAAGGCACATGAAAACCTATTCTTTCAAGACCTTTCAGGAGCTGATTTAAAACTTTAGATAGAAACCCATTTAATTTGGCCAACATATTTGTCTCATGAGAACATTTCGATGCATTGAGGAGCTATATAAAGTATAAGAACCTCCCATAATTTCCTTTCAAAAGAATTAATCATAATGAATAGTTGAAAAAAATAATATTACTTATCAAATATTCGTATGGAATAAATAATACTTAATTTTCAATATTTTTTCAAATAATCAAATAACTATCAAAGTATGAACCACATGTAAAATGTTATATAGTTTAGATAATACTAGTATCCATTGTATATTAATATTTATATTCAAGTTAATTTATAATAACAATAAATTTATTTTTTCAAGAGAAGGTTAAAAATCACAAAATAAATTGATATTTTAAAGATAATCATTAAGAATAATCTTGAGGAGAATAATCTTTAAACATTCCAAAGTGTCTCATTCCACTTTGAAACATTTGAATAATAATTTCCAGAAATTTACGACATTAAATAAAAGTTAGAATATAGTTATAATAATTGAATTCATGATATAAAAATAAAAAGGTAGTATATACACCAAATAAAATTATTTGGCACAAAAAAATAAATAAGTCTCAACAAAATGTAATTTGAGAAGAAATTCTTCTACCTTAACCTTCCTTTCTATTGTGTGGTCTTTAGCCTCATGTATAGTGGTTTAAAATATGTTACTAACTAATATCATAACTATAATCATGTTTATAATTCCATATATTAACTTCTTATAATATCTCATTACCCTTTTTTAAAAAACATTCATTAATTTGTCAATGTTAGAGGTTAATTGCCAAGATTTCTTGAGTATGTTTTAACTTATTTTTTGTTGTTATAATTAATTTGATATTGGTTTAATCATATGAATATTTTAAAACGTGAATTAATTATCATCTATGGTTAGTATATATATATTTATAAAAATCTATAATAATTTGACATGACAAATGATGTGCACCGTTCATGAAGACGGTAGGTTGTATGTACGCATGAACGTTACTTTCACTTCATTGTTGTATTAGAAGAAAGAAAAATAAATTATAGAAATGTATATTATAATTAAATTATCATATCTATGTTATATATGTTACATAGTTTCATTAAAACCATTATTTAAACATTCATTGTATGGCATAAATGAGTTATATCACGTTGAAGGGACGGTAGTCCACACTTCCTCAAATGAAATTATTGTATTTACATTACATGGAAAGCATAAATTAATGTTATAAATAAAACTTATAGAAGAATAAATAAATTATAAAAATAATATATATCATATATAAACATATTTTCCATCATAATGGACACCATAATAGGTGGTAAGGGAATAATGAACCATCATCATTTCATGAGGCACTAGTTCGTCGTACACAGAAAAAATATTATCATTACTCATTATATTGAGGTATGTCTAAGCCCATATAAAACAATTATCATATAAACATCTTAATATATCGATGATACTATTTTGTTACACTATTATGTAATAATATTATTTTATGTATTGGATAATGGAAATAAAATTAAAAATCTTGAGAGAAGATGTTACCTTTTAATCGGGTAACTACTTTTGGTTTGTACCAAAAGGATTCCTTGGAAGGATTTATTACAAAAGGTGTGGTTAAGAGTATAGGTTATGGATTTTTGGAATCTATATGGGTATATCTTGGCTTAACATAAGTGGTTTTAGTGGTTTGAGAAATTGGGATTGGTGGTGGACTTTTATAGGGATGGAAAAGGACTCACTTGATATTTTTTAAAAGAAGATAGGTGTAACCACATTTTTAAATAAAAAAGTATTTAAAAACTAAATAAAAGTCAATAATGTAAGGTTATAGACGAATTATTTTCATAAAATGGGTGTTGTACAAGTTTCTATGTCATTTGGTCCCTTAAATTAAAGGTTTAGTCCTTTATTAATCTTCATTTTACCTTAATAATTATAATTAATTTTAATCACTTTCACTAATCATTTTTTTCAAACATAAATTTGGAATTACTATATATTTTAATTTATTCTTATTCCAAATATGGAATCTTTTTTTTTTGAATTCCAATCATAGAAGTGGAAAAAGTTCATTTAAATTTAATCTTGTAGGCGGGACGATAATGTAGGTTTTTAAGGTAAAAATGTCTCAATGTTTTGTATGTTTTTATAATAAATTTCAAAGTTATATTGATTCCAATTAAATAATTTTTTTTAATTAATAAAAATATGATCTAATTAAAATTTAAAAATGATTAAAAATATAACTTATCCTTATAAATAAATTAGCTGAAAAAGCAGTTTGGAACTAAAATTCAGTATTTTGAATTATTCATTAATAATGAATCTTCACATAAAAGTACCAAAAATTATCCCTAAGATATGTTTTATGTTTTTATTCTAAATATGAAGTTTATTTTGACATATTAAATCAATTAAAGTTTAAAAATTCATATTTAAAATGAGTTCTTCAATAAAAGGTGGTAAAAATGATTTAATAAAAATCTAATATTTTAGGCATAAAAATGGGTTTATTTTTATATTAAGCCAGTAGAATATATTGAATGAATATATAAAATATTTTATTGTATATATAATATATATCACATTAATATCACTCAATAATTGTAATTAATTTAATTTATTAGGGTAAAACAGTTTTGTGAGCATAAAATTATAATATTTTACTTTATATTCAAGTAGTTATTATATTCATTTATAATTAATTAATAACCCTTGAATTCATTTTATATTTGTGTAAAACATAGATAAGATAGTTAATTTTATTCATAACCGCTAATTTAATAGATATTTTATGTCTTATTATATTAAATAATAATATTTAAATAAAATATTATTATTCGGTTAAAAATTGGTCTTGCGTGTAATGTAAGATTTCCAAAAAACTCTCTCTTATGTGTAGAAAAAGCTCACTAAATGTTTCATTAATTGAAGAAAAATAGAATATATAAAATATATTTAAAATAGTAAATATATTTTAAAGTATCATAGTATTATATCCCCTTGCCTTCTTCATGTCGCGTTCCCTGTACGCCATAAAATATAAGGTTATTACTTAAAAATTTTAGGGTGTTATATTCTCCCAACCTTAATTAAATTCAATCCTCACAATTTAAACTTGATAATAGTAATCTATGGATTCGAAATAAACTATTGTTGAAATACCCACATCTTAAAAAGGGTTAATAACACAACTTCTTAATAAGAGAGTAACTAAAGTATAATGGTCACATAACTAGGTTACCTAGTAGGAGAATAGAGTTGGGAAATAGAAACATGGATATGGAAGAAAAATCCCACAATAAGGTTCTGATGGAGAGTGATAGAAAATATATTCATTTGAAATTTTTTATCCAGAAAACCATAAACCATAGGTCCAAATAAAGGTCATTAATATCATCGAAAATGGTGATTATAGGACAACATTTTTGTTTCAAACCCATTTTTTCTATAGTTAAGGAGTTCTTTCCCTGTATAAGAATATAAGTAAATATAAATTTCTATAAACATAATATTTTCCACTTATTATGCCTTGAAGGATTTCTACTTCATCTCATAGCACATGATGCATCATATGGTGAAGTAATGAATCAATCCCTAAAATTTAATCCAATGATCAAATTAAACTATTTTATAAGAGATTAACGTTTCCAAGAGATTGTGATCCAATCACTTTTGAAAGAAAATCACTGAATTTACAATACCAAACTTATCATTATCCTTCAATCAATATAAAGTATCACATACCGAATATGTGAACACCTTCACCATGTATCCTTTTGAAATATGTAAATAACATGAATTACCATAAAACCTTATTGAAAACATGGATTGTTCCTTATTACTTAAGTATGGAAAATGATATTGGATATATTCCTTAAATAAAAAAATGTTGTAAAATCTATCAGTGATAGCATAGACCACTTTTCAACAATCCATTAATCGGTTCTAATATAGTTAGCACTTGTACCAATTAAATTATTTCATCATCATCATCTCCACATTACGAACATATTAATGGTTTACTTTCCTAAATCATGTTTTTTTAGAAAATTTTAACTTTATACTAACTAAGTTTTCTTAGTATCGTTCAATATTTCATCCCAAATATTTATTGAAAAAGTACTGCAATAAAATCCTTACATATTTCTTAAATCGTATCATGAGAACATCATAAAAAATACTTTTACAACATATTTATTAGATCCCAAAAACATAAGTACCTTAATAATTCCATTTTGGTTGTTTCAATAAAATATGCTTCACCTTGATCCCTTATCTTATTCTGAGTTACATTACCTTGATGATTATGGAATTTGTTTGTATATTTCACTATCTACTTGTAGTTGTAACAGTGAAAAACAATTTTTTCTTTTTTTTCCTTTTCATTCTTTATCCTAGTGACCCTTTTTTACACACTTATAACAAACTCCCAATCCTTTTGAGAATTTACCATATTGATTCTTTACACAGTTATCATGTGTTGGAAAATAATCTTTTCCCTTCATCTTTTTTCAATCAATTCCTTTTTCATGGTATTCATATGATCTCTTGTAATAATTATTTCCATTAAATCCATATGACTTGGAAAATTATTTCTCTATCTTGATAGCACGTAAAACTAGTTCATCATATGAATAAAAATTCTAAGAAATATTTCCATTTTAATATTTTTCTTAAATCTATCAAATAAATGATTAATATTATATTCTATATTGGGTATAAAATTTTTAGCATACTTTCTAACCTAGTAAAGGTTTCTTCATACCCAGTAACACTTTTTTCCTCCCTTTCCTTTAAACTGGGGAACTTCCTCTTCATATCAATTTATTGATCATGAGGAAATTATTTATCGAAGAATGTCACCTTAAAATTTCTACATTCCATGGGTTCAATTTCTTCTTACTCCATTTTATTATGGATCAGAGACAGCCACTGGTTAGCATCACCTTGGAAACAATAGACTACAAGTGTAACCATTTCTTTTTTATTGCATTCCAAGGTGATAAATATCTTTTCCAGAGACTTAATCCATTAATTATCTACAATTAGACTAGTAGTCCCGCTAAATTATAGGGGATTCTAACACATAAACCAATCCAAAATAGGATAATCTCTCTATGGAATATGTTCCTCCATTCAGGAAAATTTATTAGTCATAACCTGACTAATTTACCCTAATATATCAATAACTTCGTCAGTTACAATACCAAATATATTTATTTACTCTTTAAAAAAATCTCAACATTTTCCATGAGTACTGATAACATTATTCCTTCTAAGAACCATTTATAAAAAATTTCATATACTGGATAATCTCATAAATTTATGAACTTTGTATAAATATAATTAATGTATAACACATAATAAAAACTTTATGCATTGTGAATCCTATAATCACAAACTTCAGTTACTTTTGGTAATCATTAATTCAAAATCCTTTATAATGGTAGGTATAGAAAATGTTAACTATCAAAGGAGTATCCCTTGGGAGTGTCAAACCAGGTGCGTATTAAGTCTCGTTTTCATGTACCATGTTACCCTGAGTTAGGCTTGGAAGACCTTGTAAGAGTTATTACACCTAGGTACATATGTTCCAGAACTATGTCTACTTGTAGTATCCATACATGGATATGTTTCTAGGAACTCCCATATAATATCTACCTTACCAAAATAATAGGATGGTATTATATACTAATCATTAATGTATATCTTAGGTTTTTTCCCCCTAATCTATGTTTTCAAAATCTGGTTTTCAAGGTTTCTGTTAAACTTCTTTTGATACCATCTATAACAACTCGACCCTAGAAGCCCAAATCTAATGCATTATTTTATTACATTTTCAGGATTACAAGGAAAAAAATCATGAAGGAATGATCAGTTTAGAAATCATGGAAATCCAGATTACATACATGATACCCATAATATATTGGTAAATAGGAAATAAAAACATGATACATAATAAGATGAAATAAATTGCATCCTTGAATTCTTATTCAAATATTTTTTCTTCTTAACATGGTGAAAGAAACATAATAAGGGTGGGATAAAATTCTATGTAAGGTTGAGTAAAGTAGAATCAATAATGAATTATTGAGAATAAATGAACATTTAAAGGTGATTAACTAAAAACACATTCCATTCAATAACTAGATAAGGACAAATCAATATGGAATGGTAAATAATTGAAACTCATTCCAATTAATCAATGAACTTAAAATAAAATGCATCCCTATATAAGTTGATAAAAATTATCATGGATGAATAATAATTGGAACTAAATTAGGGAAATTATTTCTTAATGGATGTCATGTCTTGGTCATAATAAAACCTATATTGTGAAGACCTCTCACAAGAAACTTTAAAACTATGTATGGAAACCCATTTAATTTGGAAAATTATTTGTCTTAGGAGAACCTGTCAATATATTAAGGAGAAATAAAAATTATAAGTTCCTTCCATCATTTCTTATCCAAATAATTCCTTGTAATGAAAAGTCGAAAAAAAATATTCATTGTCAAATATCTTTATAGAATAAAGAATACTGAATTCTCAATATTTATCTAAATAATCAAATAAGTGTCAAAGTAAACCCCATATGTAAAATGGTATATGGTTTAGACAATACTAATATCCATTTTATGAAAATATGGATATTAAATTAAATTTCGAATAACAATAAAGTGATTTTTTAAAGATAAGGTTAAAAATCACAAAATTAAGTGAGATTGCAAAGATAATCATTAAGAACAATCTTTATAAGAATAATCTTTAAACATTCCAAAGTGTCCCATACCACTTTGAAACATTTTATATTAATATAAAGAAATTTATGACAATAAATGAAACTTATAAAATAATGAGAATAAGGGAATTAAATATTGGACAAGAAAAATGTATTATATCCTCCAAATAAAAGTAATTTTGTGTATAATAACAAAAAAGTCTCAATGAAATGTAAATTGAGATGAAATTCCATTAATTTATCCTTCCATTTAATTGTGTGGAATTTTCCATTCTATAAAGTGGTTTAAAATATGTTTCTAAATAATATAATTACTATTATCATGTTTATAATACCTGATATTAACTTAATATAATATATCATTACCCTTTTGTTAACAAACTTCATTAATTTCCCTATTTTGGGGGTTAATTTCCTAGTTTTATCGAGTAAGATTTAACTTTTTGTTTGTTTTTTCATTAATTAGAAAATGCTATCATGATATCTAGAATTTAAACCATGACTTAATTATCATCTATAATCATAATATATGTATTTATAATAATATATAACAATTGGATATTATAAATTAAGTGTAACATTCATGGAGACGGTAGGTCGCACATATTCATGAACATTACTTTCATTTCGTTGTTTTATTAAGAGAATAAAAAATAAATGATACATATGTATATTATAATTTCAGTATCATATATATTATATATATGTTACATAGGTTTATTAAAACAATCATTTATAAGTTCCATGTATGGAATGATTTAGTCATATCATTTTGATGGAGTGGTAGTTCGAACTTCCTCAAATGAAATTATCACATTTACACATGATAGAAAGCATAAATGAATGTTCTAAATAAAAAAAGAAGCATTAATACATTATAAATATCATATATATCATATATATCATATATAAATATATTTTTCATCATATGTATGTGTAGTTCAAACCCTTATCATATAAACATATCAGTATATAAAAGATACTAGTGTTGTTACATTATTATTGAATTAGGAGATTCAAGGGAGTGGATAATGGAAATAAAATTAAAATGTTTCGGAGAAGACGTTACCTTTTAATCGTGTAACTACTTTTGGTGTGTACGAAAAGGATTCTTTGGAAGGATTTATACACAAAGGGGGTCATCAAGGTCTATTATAGGTATGTTGGAAAGATATATGGGAATATATTGGCCAAACCTAAGTGGTTTTTGAGGTGTGTGGAAGTGGAATAGATGGTGGCCTTTTATAGGGAGGGAAAAGGACTCACTTAATATTTTTTCAAAAGAAGTTAGGTGTTCTAATGTTTTTACCTAAAAGGGTATTAAAAAAACCTAACTAAATAATTTAAGGTTCATGGATGAATTATGGACAGAAGCTGGGTTTTTTATAAATTTATAGGTTATTTGGTACCTTAAATTAAAGTTTTAGTCCTTTATTAAGATTAATATTACCTTAATAATTGTAATTAGTTTTAATCACATCCACTAATAATTTTGGTCAGAAAAAATTAGACTAATTATAAATTATAATTTATTCTAATTCCAAATATTTTATCCATTTTTTCAAATTCTAATCATAGAATTGGCATAATTTGATTTAAACTTAATCCCACATGTGGGACAACAATGTAGGTTTTTAAAGTAAAAACATCTGAAAGTTTGCAATAATTTTATTATCAATTTTAATGTGAAATTTATTCCAATGAAATAAATTTTTCTAATTTATATAAATAATATCTAATTAAACATTAAAACTAATTAAATTATAATTTAACTTTATAAGTAAATTAGATGAAAATGTAGTTAGGAACAAAAATTATGTATTTTTAACTATTCATTAAAAATGAATCTTCATAGAAAAATAAAAAAAACTTTCACCCTAAGATAATTTTTTTGTTTCTTTTCCAAATAATAAGATTATTTTAACATATTAAATCAATTAAAGATTCAAAATTCATATTTAAAATGGGTTCTCCATTAAAAGGTGGTAAAAATCTATCAATGGAAATATAGTATTTTATGTAAAAAATTGGGTTTTTTTTATCTTAAGACTATCAAATATTTTGGATGAGTATCAAAAATAGTTGATTGGATATATAATATATATCATATTATTATAACTCACTAATTGTAATTAATTTTATTTATTAGGGTAAAATCATTTTGTGAGCATAAAAATGATAATATTTTCTTTTATATTCAATCAGTTCTTATATTAAATTCTTATTAATTTATAACCTATGAATTAATTTTTTTTAAACCATTGAAAATTTAGTTAATTGTATTCATAACCACTAATATAATTTCTAGGTTATGTATTATTATATGGAATAATATTATTTTAGTAATATATTGGTGTTCGGTTAAAACTTGATATTGTGTGTAATGTAATCTTTCAATGATGGTTTCTCTTTCTTGTAACATAAGAAAATTAGATGTTTAATTCATTAAAAAATATAGAATATTTCAAATCTATTTAAAATAGTAAATATATTTTAAAGTATCAGGGTATTATGTCCCCTTGTGCGCTTGGTGTCAAATGTATGCACGCTATCAAATATAAGGTTCTTAATTTAAAATTCTGTGGTCTTACATATTTAAATGAGGAATCATAGTCTAGAATGATACTCATAGATAAACAATGAAATTGTGCAATTTCTTAGACATACAATTGGCCAATATATTCAATGTAGTTTGTATACCTATATAATATTAAGTGTGTAACCTTAGTCAATAGGTCCACAGTAACCTATTTGGAATCTCTACCTTGGTGTGTCCTTATAAACTCCATCATGAAATTCATTGTCATATCATCCCATTTTCAATTTAAAATTGGTAATTATTTAATAAGACTAGTGGGTCACTGGTTCTAAGACTTTACTTGCTGAAAATAGAGTATTCCATAACAATCCCTACTATATAATTCATTATGTTGGGCCACCAATATATCCTACACATGTCATAGTACATCTTATTAAGCCTCGGGTGAATAACCTAAATTTATCAATGTGAATCCTATATCATCTCCACACACCTTCTTGAGGGAACCACTATACTATCTCGGATATAAATAACCTTATCATTATCTTTGGAAAAATCTAGTGGTGGTACTCCACCATATAAATTTTCACTCATAAAGCTATAATATGAGTTAGAAAAAAGACTCTACAAAATCCACTAATGAGTAAGGAGGTAATAACCACATATATAATCTATGTTGTACCCTTACACTTCTAAACATCAAAATTCATCTCAGCAACGATTATCATCAACTACCACTCGCTTATAGATTCCTGAATTTCCAACACCTGAGTCTTTCAACTTAGTGATTCAGCCACAAAACTTCAATTATTCGGTGTATATTCCATTACAACATCAAAATAATGAAGTTAATTGAACCACATCCTCTTTGGAAGTATCAACTCACATAATGAAATGATGTCCATTGGGATCTTATACTTAATATAAACCAAAAACCATTTTCCAAGAAGGTTGTAATGGAAAAATCAAAGAGCATGCACTACTACCACTATATCCAAATTATGATTTGGTCCATTCCTTTTAATATACTCAACTTTATCAACCCATAAGAAAAAAACAAATATCATACATTAGAAATGATCTCAATATAACCTTTTATGAATTATAAAATAGGGTTTACTCTTTACCATGCTTAGGTCAAGGAAAAATGGATGCATATGTTGATATACCCTTTAAATCCTAAAAATACTTTTCTTATGGATTGAACCACTCAAACCTCACCCATTTCTCAATTTGGTCCACCATTGGTGCTTCCAATATAGAGAAGTTTTGAATGAATATCCCGTAATATCCTTCTAATCTCAACAATAAATGGATATCAAATAAATTCTCATACCACCCCTAAGAAACCACATCCTCAACCATTTAAAGGTCCACTAATATACCATCCTTATAAAATAATCCCTCAATGATCCAGAACAAACACTTTTAAATAATATTATATATTTGATTCCCTCTCAGTGTATTAGAAAATATATATATAAATTCCATTCATGGCAATCCCATGATTAGGAATACACTAGGATGTCATTTAAAAAAAGACCCCCATATATGAATCTCAAAAGGGATGAAATACTTGATTCATTTGTCCTATTAATACTACTAGAACGTGTTTAAAACTAAATGAAATCATAATGTACATATACATGACATACATGATCTTAAAATAAGTATAATTCATATATGATGGTCTTATTTAAAACTACTGATAAATTGATATCAAATTAATCTAGAGAACCACTAGTCTCCCCTCATCAAGTAAAATAAATTGTTGATATGATGAAAATGAAGATGGTTCTTCAATACCATCTCATTTAACCTCTCGTTATCCAAGCATAATCACATATATCTACCTACCATATTGGTGAATAAAATTATGAAAACCCTAAGGGGATGTGCTCTGGTTAATTAAACCCTTCACCATAATATCTTCCAGATGAATCTTCATCTATGTAGGCTTGATGTGAACCATATTATATGGATGAATATATATATATATACATACATGGGAATTATACCTAGAATAATATCAATCATAAACTTGACCTCTATCTTGGGTTTAAATCGAAATAAATACTCATAAAATACATCCTAGTACTTGTCATCAACAGGAGGAAATACTATCAAACATAACGCATCGTTATCTAGAACAATAATTTACAAATGGGATAAAATCATCCCCATATATTGATGAAACGTCCTGAATAGACTATATAAAAATTCCACTCATTGATAAGACTATAATAGACAACACCGATTGATATAAAAGATATATATTCATAGTAACTATCAATATTTGGCCGATATCAATTCATATGATCCATACATAGGATCACATCGAAACTACACATCTAAAATACGAATAAAAATTATAAATACTAGTATTCTTTGATCATGAGGGAGAACTCTAGAAAACTTGGAATGCCCTCGGAGTAAACCCCTAATGAAGTATTAAAGGACATTACCTCATGAAGATACTATATGGTCAAACCTATATCATTGGCTTACTAATCAGATATAAATGAACACGATACACCAATATCAAAGAAACTAGATTCCAAAGTATAAGCTACTAAGATAAAACCTTAAATGATCGAAGGACCCACATCATGGTCAATAGATTTTGGTTCAATAAAATTAATGTGGCTTGAATTCAAGCCTATAATCTAGAATTCAAATCACAAACTATACAATGGATTACTACTCATGTGACTATATTGAGCCTCTGAAACATGACAAACTCCACACTATGACTGGCAAAAAGAACTCCAACTACCACCCTATAGTAAATCACTTTATCTAGCTACTGCTACTAAGCCTTGAATCACTATAACCACTCACTAAATAAGAATAACTCTAATAGATTCATTATAAATTCCCCATATACCCACAGTAATGGCACTCCATCTGATGTTAGTGACTTTGAGGTCATATATAAATCAACCTATCATACTGATAATATTACAATGGAGTACTCCCACACAAGGAAGAAGAAAATTGATGGACTTGAGTATACTTACCATCACAAATCCATCAATAATCACTGAAACAAAACTTCCATATACCTAAAGAACCACTACTCGGACCAACATATGAATTATACTAGATGAAAGGTCTATCTTACACTAAAATATTTTTTATACTAAGGGATTAATTCCTGGACTTTGTAAAATAACTTAGAATAATGATATTCACCTAAGAGTAAATCGAATTATTTAGTCTATCCTCAAAAAGTCAAACCTTGGTGGTCTCATCACTCTCTATAAAATGGGGAAACTAAGTAAAGTTGGTGAAATAAATATTATAGTCCATCACTAACATGTTCTTTTACACTATATGCATAAAATCTCAAGCCTCATCAACACTCAAGGTCTTATGAAATAAATTATTAATTAAAAAATATTGAAAATCCTTCTAGGATATCTCCACATAATGATATGACTAGTCTAGGGAATCCCGCCAGTGTTTTTATGGTTCTCAAAGCATAAATACAATAATATCCACCTACTTATTAGGTGAAGTTTAAATATAGTTGAATTTAGTTTCCATAGACATGGCCTAAAACCCAATATCTTAATGTATACCCTCTAAAAATTAGTGTTGGATTTTGCTGTAAAAAATATCTAGTCAGGTCAGCTAGGCTAACATGGGGATGTGTCTAACACGAAGCGGGGGTGAATCAATTTTGGTATACATTTATTATAAAGTTATGTTTCATCCCTATTAACATATTCACTTATTTACTGGGTGAATCTATATCTATATTTATCTCTTCTTTGTTTAGTATACGGATATAAAATCTAAAATAAACACAAGGCAACATCAGGGTTTTTCAATAAGCTTTTCCTTCCTCAGGATAGAAACATCCCAAATACATTGGGGTTATTATCCAATGTATACAAATAAATTATTATTATCAAATAATGCATGAGTAAGGGAATGAACTTGGACTCATTTTCCTTCCACCGACTATATACAAAGTAAGTAAGGTATTTTGTCCCTTTGAACATAAGAATAATCAAGTACTTCCTTAAAGAAAGATAATCCATGATGGATCGATTCCCTCTTATAATTTATAGATTTATCTTTATACTCTATTTCAGTAATCATGTGGTTTAAATATTCTTTATAGAAATATTAGGAATACCTTAATTCTTCTTCATAATTCTATAGCATATATTTTTTTTATAGTAGATCATTTTCTTTTCACCCAAAATGTAATCTATAGTAGGTATAGCCAAAATAACCTCACTTCCCTTTTATTTATTCTTCTTATTTAGTGCACAAGGACTCTTCTATTCATAATGAATTGGTTTTATCTTCCTATATATTTCCTCAATACCTTAAGTCTTTAATATGGGTAGTATCAACTATCCTTTTTCTTTACTTTCAATTTGTAGAATGTGTAACTGTTACAGTTGAGTACACTCTATATTTTCTTCAACCAGTACAAGAAGTATATATATATATATATATATATCAATAATAGTTTCAATAGAATATAGTTTTACTCATATTCAAACTCCCCAAAACTTTAGATATTTTCTATCTTCTCTTAATGAATCCAAAAATACTAGTTTTAATAATTATCAACATTAGAAACTCGCCAAATATTATCCTTTAAACTAAAAAATATCATATTTTAAATAATCCTATAGACTTGGCCTATTTCCTTAATTTTCGTACATGAAATACACTCACGTATTCTCTTTTTAAATATTATATATCTTCTTTAATTTCATGCATATTTCAAAGTTTTAGTTTTATTTTAAATTTTGTTGCATGAAACTCTATAAATCACTTATTCCCATATTCTACTAGAATCATAGCTCAAAATAAAGCATCACAATATCATGAATTTAGACACACAAAAAAGTATCATCATATTTTTATATTGTAAGATCTTAAAAGACTTATGTATTTAAGTCTTACGATTAGAATACATATGTTAAAAGGCTTATGATTGGAAACTCAAAGGCTTATTCTTCTCAAATAATTATTATGTGAAAGGAATATGATTTTATTTTCATTTTCTTCCAACACAATATTCTCTGTTGGGAGGAGTTCCTCAAACTACTATTTATAAGGAAAACTTTATCCACGATCTTTCCCACAAATTGGTTCCATGTCTTATAAAAATGTCTCTATGTACATGATTGAATGTTCTCCTCAAGATCAACTATATGAAGGAAAAAGTGACATTATTAATGGATAGACCATATGTGTAGATCCAATTGACCATGTGGTAGATGATGTTTATGTTGGATATAAATTATGTCTACACATAGGCACTCTTACAATCAATCATGTTTATCCAAAAACATTTGATGTTTATAAAGATATGTTTGATCATCACTCTATCTTGTATTATGTTTTCATAGCATAAGTCAATGGATAAACCACATGAACAAAAAACTAATTGTGGATTGATTTTTACACATATCATGTCTAATGATTACAAAGGACAAATTCATGAATACACAATATCTATCAACCTTTTGTACTATTGACTTCACTTCATCTTAAAACATAATGGAACTATCAGTACTTTGATTCTCATTATATGATACGATAAACATATCATCCTCACATTCTATTCAGATTTATCTTTTGGGTAATAACCTTATTATTTTTTTAATTTTTCATATCAAAACTCAGTATTAGTATAATGGAACATCTTTAGACATGGTAGAAACTATTATCAATATTTTATAGTGATCATTGGATTTGTTGATGGTTTGAATTCATGGTGGCATGGAATATAACTAATAGAATAAATCTATCACAATGGAAGAGTATGAATGATAATAATATAGTGTCATCTCATTTTAATTCATATATTTTTTTATTTTTTAGATGGATGAATAGTAAGTCATTAGAGCGCATCCCACATCATTTTTCAAATTAGAATGCAGATGTTCAATTAGTCATTATGCTTCGTCACCAACTCTATGAAATCCAACTAGATCTTATGGTCTCCCTTCTATAAAACCAATATATTTTATGATACATTGATTCAAAATATATTTAATCACTTCAATATCTTTCCTTACACAAAAATTCGAGGTAGAACGAATTGAAAAATACTACTAAGAAAATTATTATAAACTAGCCGTCAAACTTAGAGAAATGAATTGGAATAACTAGTTTTTTAAAATTAAATATAATGGTTTTATATTAAAATTATTTATATATAATTTCTTAATTTTTAGTAAAGTATTTATAGGCTTTGAAAATAATTTTCCTTAAAAAAGAAATTTTACTAGTTTTTGTGAAAATATACTAAGACTAATTTATGCCACTTTTAGAAAATTTATCTGAAAAAATATGCTCAATTTTTTAAATAATTGTGTCAAAATTATCTTATAATTAATTTTTGATAATTTTATTCAAAGATAAATTTTTTTGATGAATAGTGAAAATTTTAAATTCTATTGAAAAATTCCCCCTTTCTTAAAGGATTTATAAAGTCCTGGTTTTTATAAAAATTGTTTTAAAATTAAAATCAGAATAATTATATTATTATTAATCCAATTCAGTTCATTTAAATAAATTTAATATAAATTTTTTATATAAATTTATTTTATATTTATGAAAACTTTTTCTTTGGAAAGAAATTTTATCTTCACGTCAATGTGTGTAGTTTTAAATTAAAATATATCACTAATATGATTTTCATTTATTAAAATGAATTAACTATTTTTAATTATCATAAATAATATTATTGGATATGGTCAACATAATTTTGGGTCACAATGAATCATAATAATAGTAAAAAATAATTATTATGGTTAAGGTTGAAATGAGTCCACCAGGGCGTTAAACTAAAAAAGCTATGTTTTCAAATTTAACTTGTCTAAATCCTATTTTATAGAAATATTTTGACTTTATTGTATCCAAAATAAGAATATATGATCATTTGGAATCGTTTTTCATATGAATAACTTTATCATTTAATATTCTTTTGGAAAATTGCTTTCTGGCTCCTTTCCCCCACTAATAAAAAGACACCTCTTATTCTATCCACACAAAAATTAAAAATTATTTTGGTTCATCAACACCCTAATAAAATTACCTCCTTAATTATATTTAAACATCATATATTCAATGGTTTTTTATGAAACCCATCAAATAATTATTTAGGTGTAAACCTAAAGAGGATCTTCGAAAAAGAGGTATAGTCCTAAACTATATATTTTTTCCTATTTCTTCTTCGAATTACATAAAATGTTTTTCATATATACTAATATATTAAAAAAATTACCCATATTCATTTATTTTTATATGATATTGTCATAACCGACAACATTCTTCTATTTCATCAAATGAGAAAGGAAATTATCGATAGTGTATGCGGAAGACTACCGCCTCGCAAAACGATGTAATTCATTTTCCATCACCACCTCTAACGGGTGGATATAATTATGGATTTAAAATATCTATATGATATTTATGAAATAATTATACTTAAAAATTAGTAAAATCACATCTACATTCTTACCTTACAATCCATTGAAAAATTTTAACGTCGCTTGTGTGTACATGCGGACCACCGCTTCCACAAACCGATGTGATACGGTTTTCATTTTAATTTTACATGGATTTTAATAAGTATATATTTAATGAATTTATTTGAAATATATTAACTAAAAATTATTCCAAAAATTTGAAATTATATTTTCCTTTATTTTATTTCATCCATCTAAAAATTGAAAAAGTGCTCATGCGTACGTACGGTCTACCATCTCCATAAACAGTGTAATTCATTTTATATCTCTAAGTTTTATGGATGACTATAAATATGTTAATAATTTTGTTATATTATATTAATATCATGATTAAAACTACCAAACTACCAAACTAAAACATACCTGGAAAACTAACCAGTTATCAACCAAAATAGTGATTTTAATAAAGAATTGTTAATAATTAGGTGGAAAAAGGTTTTAATAAAATAATATATGGAATGATATATTTGAGTATGGTTATATAATATTTTTACAATAAATAAATATTTATTATAGAAGTGGTTCAAACATTTATGAATGAATTCTATACTTGAGGTTAGGGATTTTCATCTTACTTTTATTTTTGTGAGACACATTCCATAATAAAAACTTGATTCTTTCATTTGGTATATATAATTAACATGAATGAATTTTATTATTCTTATTAATAAATTTATGGGGATTTATATATCCATTGAATTTTATTTATTTCATGGGGCTTACGATTCAAATTTTTTTAAAGTGGTAGTGTTTTTATGATAAAATCTTGTGGTTTATTAATGTTGTTTATGATTAAGTTTCTAATGAAGAAATATTATGATATATCTCTCAATAAACTCATGAAATGTTTTCCCCATGTTCATTTTTTAATAGTACTCAATAGACTAAAAGACTTTTTTAAGTAAAATCAACTTCAACTCTCTCTTCCATCAAAATCCCTTTCTATTCTAGGCCTATGATTTATATTAATGTTTTTACTAATATACATAGATTTTTTAAAGTAATTTTTACCCTTTTTTTAATTTTATAAAAAATATTAAATAAAATATTATTATCATTTTCTGGAATGAGGTACATTAACTTTCTTCTAAAAATATAAAAGAAATCTTATTTTTAAAATTTATTTTTGGAATAGTATTTTCCACCATCAGGACCTATCAATAATTTAAATATTACCCTAAAATTTTTTAGGTTGTTTTTCAAATAAAATGTTTCCTTGAATATTTGGGAAGTTTTTATATTTTACAAAAGTGATTTCAATATGGAAATGATATCTTCCTCAAGAATGTTTTAATGATCTCTTTATGGAATTTATATTCATCATGACAATGACTTTTGGTGTTTCTTATGATTTACTAGTGATATGATCCAAGAGTGTCATTCTTATTATTTCTCTAGATGGTTTACTATTGTGAAAATTATATGTCTATAAAACACATTTATTTTCATGGATTAAAATATTTTGAATTGATGAAATGTTTATGAAACCAATTTAATTTGCATGGGAAATGAGGTGATGTTATGATGAATGTTTTGTGATCTTTTGGCACAAATATATATGGATTTTATTAAGTGAATGGTGGGCCTAGAATTATATATCCCTCCAATACATTGGGTAAATTATTATATCTCATGACATAATTATGGGAAACAAGTCTATGTGTTTGATCTATTATGGGAAAAAACTGATTTTCTTGATCTGATATAGGTAACAATTCAATTTACTTGATATATTATTGGAATAAATTCAATGTGTTTGATCCTCTAGAGAAATTAGTATTGATTCTAGGAAAATTATGATTTTATGGTGTCAGGAATTTAGTTTTATATATGAAATGGTATCTATACTTATGTTGGTTCCACACTTATAATACATAAACATATAGTTCACTATTCATATATGATGTTTTATCACTCTTATGATTTATGTATTTTGAAATGATCTTGTTTTATACCATGACTCGTGTTTACCATCCATGAAAGATTGAGTATGAACGTTTTAATTTATATTCTTGATATCAGACCCTTATGCTTAACTAATTCTTTCATATTATCATCGATTTATATCTCCCATGTTTACGAATACTGGGAATTTGATATCACCTTTTCTTATGTTTCCTTTTCTAGGTTATGGAGAATGTTATTATGCATGAAAATTCTAAAAAAGGGTGCTAGTTATGATGAAATTAGTTGGAGATGATGTAGTTCACTTATGAACCAGTTGTTTGTGTATCCACAATTCTAAAGGCACTAGACCTAAACAATTATAGAAGGAATCATCTTGTTAAGTAAATAATATTCATATATTATAATTTTAGATCTATGTATGAAGTTAAGGGTCACTAAAATTGGTATTAGATAAAGGTTTAGTTAACCTCTAGAAACTAAGATGAGAAAACTTTCTTCAGAACCCTATGGATAATTTAAAGTATATGAAAATGTCCTGGAATTTTTTTGATGGATAGAACAAGTGGTTTCCAAGAAATTACATCCATGCCTGGATACAAAAATGGGATAAGGATAAGGAATATTAGTACCTAGGTGAAATAATTCTGAAAAGCTCACCTTAGGTTTTAACTCGATCTTCACCTAGTAAATGACAACGGTCATTGTTTCACACCTGGCATGGAACTCCCTGGGGATATGTTTTGGAAATACACTGACTCTTTATGAAACATCATGAAGGATTTGAATAGATGATTATCATGAATAACCTAGGTTAAACCTAAAGAGTTATAGAATGAATGGAAGGTTTCATTATTTAGGAAATCCTATAAATTATTTTCATGACTCTAGTTTCCCACTATGATTATTGTTGATCACACTATGATTTTTGGTTTTAGTCAATCGTTTGAACAAAGAGGAACTGTGTCAATGATGAGTGGGACATACAATTAAATGATATTACTTATAAGAAACCAATTTTATGGGATATGGAATAAAAATATCATTATTATTCTCACACAATTTTATAAATCTATGAAGCAAGTTGGAATTACAAAAAACAAAGGAGAGAAGAACATTTTATTGAGGCATAAATGTGGAAACATCCACCTTATTTTACTAGTTTTGATGATCCACTAGTTTCAAAGAAATATATCAGTACCACTGAAAATATATTATTTTTTCTCTACTATTTAGATCATGAAAAATCTATTTTGGATATTTATCAATTGGTAGGAATAACATATCAATGGTGTAATATTATCAAGAATATGGTGTTACCCGGTGAAAATGACTCTATGGAGTGGGATGAGTATAAGATATTAGTTTTCAAAAAGTAATTTCCTTGTATTCATTGTAAAGAAATAGAAAATGAATTTGTCAAGATGAAGCAGAATGATGATGAATCGATTTGTACCTAAGAGGAAAATTGTACATGCCTTGTGTGGTATGCTTATAGTATTATAATCCAACCTGAAATTAATGTTAACCAATTCTTTAGTTTCCTAAAACCCAATCTCTAAAACTAATTATCTATAATATAATTAATATATATAAAGAAATTTTTTGATGTACACTCAAGGTATAAATAGAAATCATAGATTCCAACCATTCCCATAGTTTTGATTGGAAAATTAATATTGAGTATCATAAATATTCATATAAATGACATGGTGGAAGAAAATTATTTCCATATAAATGGTATAAATGGGGGAGGAAAAAACAATTGAACTACTTGAATAGAACTAAGATGTCATTTAAATATAGATGGTTGGGTCATAAAGACAATGAATGTTGAAAGTAAATGAATGATAGCGTTAAAGAAATGGAAGAAAAGAATACACCTATTAATGCACTACCCATGCTACAATGAT
The DNA here is from genome assembly GCA_963277665.1 of Viscum album. Lineage (NCBI taxonomy): Eukaryota > Viridiplantae > Streptophyta > Magnoliopsida > Santalales > Viscaceae > Viscum > Viscum album. The sequence goes on from OY728125.1 coordinate 2,051,816,422, forward strand.
TTATATTAAAGGATTTTAGAAATTATTCTAACCAGTGCTCAACTATAAAGGTCAATTAATATTATCAATTTCACTAACTTATTAAGCTGAAATACAAGGGGGAATCTCAAGAAATCACTATTTTCAATGAGGAGTATGATAACAACATGGTGAAAGTTACATTTAACATAAAATCTAGAACTGATAATGTCTTATTTGAATCTATATCCATCCACTCATTTATATATGAATATTTTTAAAGATATAAATATTACACCTTGATGATTAGATGTTGAATTAACAGTAAAAACCCTTAATGGAATGGTCATGGCATCTCACATCTATAATTCTTCTCCAGTAGAGGTCTATGGGAATTTTCTTCCTGAAAATCTTGTTATCCTACCTCTAGTTAAATTTGATGTTATATTTGTCATTGATTGGATTTCTATACATAAATCTCAAGTAAACATCCAAGTAAGGGAAGACATGTTTGATATTCCAATGCAACCTTTGATCTTATATCAGTGTGATGATAAATATAAAAAACTTAATGGAAATCACATCCAATGTATGGGTTTTTATTCCCATTAAAAAGGGGTGTTTATCTGAGATGGTTGGGAAGAAACTCAACATTCCTAATTTGCATATTATGTGAGAGTTTTTTTTTATGTCTTTCTAGAATATTTTTCTGATATATCACTAAATCATAAAGATTAGTTCTCATTATAACTCATACCTAGGGCTACCCAAATTTTAAATACTCCTTATATAATCCCCCCAATTGAGTTTTTGGAATTTAAGAAGCAACTCCAGTAGAATCTTGACCAGGGATTTATTTGGAAAAGTTTTTCATTGTGGGGTTCAACTATTCTTTTTTTAAAAGAAGATGGATCGATGAGACTCTGCATTGACTATTAAGAGATGAACAAGATAATAATCAATAACAAGTATCCCCTACCTCATATTGATGACTTTTTTAATAAACAAAAATGAAATCAATGTTTTTCCTAGATTGACCACAATTCTGAATATTATAAATTTAGGATTAAGAAGGTGGATATACCCAGTACAGTATTCCTTATAAGATGTAGACACTATGAGTATATACTGATTCCATTTGGTATTACTAACACCCACAATTCCTTCATGGATTTAAATACTAAAGTATTTAGAGACTACCTTGATTAGTTTGTTGTTGTATTTATATAAAATATTAATATATATTCAAAGAGAATGGAAGAGAATGAATATCACTTGAAAATTAAACTAAAGACCCTAAAGAAGGATAAACTATATGAAAAATTTAATACTTTTTAATTATGGATACAAAAGGTTTCATTTTTGGGTCATATAATTTCAAGTGAGGGTATAGTGATGGATCCATAAAAGTTAGAGGATATTGAACATTCACCAAGACCAACCAATGTGATTTAGACTCATAGTTTTCTTGGTTTAGATGTATAGTATCGATGCATTTTGGAATATTTTTCAAGGTTGTCTGATCTACTCAAAACGTTAAATAAGAAGGTATCCAAGTTCTTTTGGATAGATAAATGTGAAGAAAGTGTGAAGGAAATAAATATAAGGTTAGTCGGTGAACATGTTTTTACATTACCCAGTTGTGGAAAGGGGTTTATAATCTATAGTGATTCATTAAAAAAGGGAACGGGATGCATTCTTATGAAAATGTGTAGAGATATAAAAGATCATTTCTTATGGGATTTCACAAAGAGAGAAATTTTTTAGTTTGTATCTCAGTTCTTGGTATGTCAGTAAATTATTACTGAGATACAAAATTATAATGCGATTTTATAACCATTACCCTTACCAGAATGGAAATAGGAAAACATCACCACAAATTTTGTCATCATACTCCATAAAAAAACTAAAGGGAACAGTTCTATATGTGTTGAAGTTAATCACCTTACAAAGTTAGTACTCTTCATTGATATTAAATATTATTTCTCTCTACATCATCTTGACATGATATAAATCAAGGAAGTGGTAAGGTTTATTTGGGTTCCATATTATTTTATATCTGATCGAGATTTAAGGATTACCTCAAAGTTCTGGAGAATTATTCAAAAAATCTTCATATAGAATTAAGTTTCATCATTGTGTATCATAGATGGATATATGTCTTATGTAACAGAAAAATTAAAACCCTATAGGATATTTTGAGTTCTTTTTATATAGATTTAAAATGTGTTTGGGATCAATATCTTCCTCTTATAAAGTTCTCATACAACAATAGTTTTCACTCGATCATTTAGATGGATACTTATAAATCCCTCTACATAAAGAATTTTATAACTCCAATGTCCTGGGATGGAGTTAGAGAAATAATTCTACTGTTACCTAATCTAGCTGGGGAAATGGATGAGGAAATCATATAAATTTAACATCACATCAAGCTTGATTAGAGTTGAGAGAAAATTTATGTTGGAAATCCTCAGCATGGTCTCGAGTTTGTGGTCAGTTAGAAGTTTTTTCCATGAATTTATTAATGGAAAAATATTATTATACTCCATGATAAATTAAATTTTATCCCTTGGTGTATTGGCCCTTTTGATATTCTTGATTGAGTATGGACAATTTCTTATTCCTTGGTGCTTCCATCCAACCTCTCTCAAATCCATGATGTGTTCCATAGATCACTCCTTTGTAAGTACAAGCCTAATCCTTCACATGTACTAAACTCAAAAGTTATATTAATAGATCATGATCCTTACTTTGGAGTGTTTTTATTGCAGAGGGAAAATGTTATGAAATAATACCACTCACCTTGTCAAAGTTGGGTGGTGAAGTCACTAACATGAGGAAGCTACATTGAAACCTTATTATGTGACAAGGTATAAGTATCATTAATTTTTTTGTATCAAATTAATGAAATTTTGGGATAAATTTTTATTTTATAGGGGATATAATGTAACATCCTGATATTTTAAGAAATATGTTTTTCAAATATATTTAATTTCTTCGATATCTTGCGTTACACGAAACATTGAGTTGTAACGAATCGAAAAAAAAAAACTATTTAAAATATTATTATAAACAAGCCATTAAACTCAAGAGTATGGATAGGAATAAACACTTTTAAAAAATAATGTATAAAAGTTTTATATAAATAAAATATATTGATAGATAAGTACATAATGTTTAGTAAAGTCTTAATACTCTTTGATAATACTTTTTCTCAAAAACAAATTGATTAATTTTTCTGAACAAATAATAAAATTAATTTTTGAAACTTTTAGAAAATGTATTTTAAAAAATAATTTCATTTTTTAAACCATCATATTAAAATTATCATATAGTAAACTTTTGATAATTTTCTAAAAATATTTATTTTCACAATTAGTAGTGAAAAAATAGTCACTTTTATTGAAAACTTCCTTTTAGTTTAAATAATTTACAAATATCCTCTTTTAAAAACATTATTCAAAAGAAAAATTATTTTAATTACACTATTGTTAAACCAATTCAAGTCTTTCTAATTAATTTAATATATAATTTTGTTATGAAAACGTTTTTTACTTATGAAAACTTTTTCTTTGGATAACTTTTTTTTCATCGCATCTTCAGGTTTAATTTTAAAATAAATTCTACCACTTCTATGAATATAATTTGGTTAAATGCATTATTGTAAATCCAAAATAAAAGGATATTTTTGCCAATTAAACATGAATAAACCCTATTGGTTGACCGTATAATCAAATTATCCTATCCCAACATAGAATCTAAGGTCATTTGTAATAATTTTTAATCAGAATGACTTAAGTAATTTTTATTTTATTTTTTTGGGAAATTTTTTAGTATTTTCCAAGTGGGTCCTTTCCCCCACTTATAAAAGGAAGGATCCCCTCCTCTCCTCTACACTATTCTAAAGCCTTTAATTTTTGAAAATACCTGAAAAAATACATTCTTAATTACCTTACCACATCCTCAATTACTTTGATTCAGAACCCATTCTACGAAGGCTTTAGGGTTTAAACCTAAAGAGGAAATCCAAAAAGAGGTATACTCCCAAACCATATGAATTTGTTTCATTTCTTACATCACTTCCAAAAAATATTCTTCAAATGTGATAATATAATAACACTAATATATTTCTTATAATGACATGTTATTATGTAAGTGTAATAACCTACATCCATATGCTCTTCCACAAAATTTGAAACACAACAGTTGATCGTGTGTATAGACACTGCAAAAAAATGTGAATTAGTGACATTTTATTTTCTTTAGTGACATTTATAAACATCACTAATTAATTTACCGACATGACAGAGAAAATGTAGTTAAATGATTGTTCAAAATATTAGTGATGTTTATAAACATCACTAATTAGAAACACCTCTTTTAATGAAATTTTTTCAAAAATATCTGTAAATGACACCTCATTTAGCGACGTTTCCAAAATAACATTTTTAGTTTTTTTTTAAATTCAAATTGTTTTGAAGTTCTTAGTTTTTCAAAAAAAAATTAAATTTACACTTTTTTCTAATTTTTATGGGGCTCCCGTCCCTCATCCCCTGCCCTGCTCTACTCTACCTCCCTCAAGCAGTGCCTACCGAAATCTCTCAATATCTGCCAATTGAATAATTCGAACCCTATACCTCCTCTGTCAAACAGAAACACATGACCAACTCACCAATTACAATGTTGATTATTTAATTGTATTATGTTACTTATATATATATATATATATATATATATATTTATATATTTCAGTATTTAAAAAATCAATATATTATATTATATTATATATTTATTTATATATATATATATATATGTTTTTATTTAATGTTTTGTGTTTATATATGTGTGTATGTGTGTGTGTGTTTATGTTATATTATAATATATATATGCATATGTGTGTGTGTTTACATTTTATGTTTACTTTTTATGTTTATATATATGTTTATATTATGTTATATATATATATATGTTTAATTTTTATGTTTATATATATGTATATATATATATGTTTATATTATATATATGTGTGTGTTTGTGTTTAAATTTTATATTTATATTATATATTTATTTATTTATTTCTATTTTATGTTTATTTATATGTTTATATTATATATATGTATCACTATATTATATAAATATATATATATGTTTTTGTGTATGTATATATTTAATATATATTGTATGTTTATATTAATATATATATGTGTGTGTGTGTGTCTAAATATATATGTGTATGTGTATGTGTGCACATATAAAAATATAATTATAAATTTATATTATATTATGTGTGTGTGTGTGTGTGTGTGTATTTTATGATTATGTGTGTGTGTGTTTATATTTTATATATATGTGTGTTTTTTATGTTTTTTTAAATTTTTTGTTATATGTACATATATATATATGCATGTGTGGGTTTATTTTATATATATATCTGTGTGAGTGTGTGCTTATATCTATTTATTTGTTATATATATTTATTATATATATTTATATTAATATAAATATGTTTATATACATGTTTATATGTGTGTGTGTGAATATATATTTGTATGTATACATATATATAATTTTAATTATAAATATATGTAATATTATATATATCTATGTGTGTGTGTGTTTATGTTTTATATTATATATATATATATATATATTTGTTTATATTTTATGTTTATATGTGTGTGTGTGTGTGTCTTTATAAATATATATGGGCATGTATACATATATATAATTATATTTATAAATTAATATATATATATATATAATTACACACACTTTAAAACACTCGCAGAAATGTTACTAAAATAGCCACCCTTTCTTAAAAACATGACTAAATTTAAAATATAGGTGTGTTTTTATATATAAATATGTGTGTGTCAGTGTGTGTGTCTGTGTGTCTGTGTGTTTATATATATATATATATATGTGTTTATTTTCATGTTTATATATATTTTTATATATATGTTTATATATGTGTGTCTATGTTTATATATATATATATGTGTGTGTTTGTGTGTATCGATGTTGGGAAGTAAGCTATATAAATATATATATTTTTAGCTCGTTTCTAGAAAAAGTCCCTAATTTAGTGAAATTTCCAGAAAATATCTCTAATTTAGCAACTTTTTTTAGAAAACATCATTAATTTAGTGATGTTTTTGTGGAGACGTCGTAAATCTAGCGACCTTTTTTAGGAAAGGTCGCTAATTTAGAGATGCTTTTGAGGAAAGGTCGCTAATTTAGTGATGTTTTTTGGGAAAATGTTTCTAAATTAACAACGGTTTTAGGAAACATCACTTAGTTTGTGATGTTTTATAGAAACATCACTATATTGGAAGCATTTTCTTGAAAAATCACTAAATTAGGAGCGTTTTTGAAATATGTCAATAAATTCCGGTTTTTTGTAGTGGCGAACTATCGTCTCACGAATCTATTTAATTCATTTTTTATCATCACCTCTCCAAGTGGATATAATGATGGATTTAACATGTGTATATAATAATTATTAAAAAATTATACTTATGCAATTATAATATCACTTTTACCTTCTTACATTCCAATCCATTGAATAACATTAACGTTGCTCTTGAGTATGTGTGGACTACCGCCTCCACGAAGCGATGTGATATTGTTTTCATTTGGTTTTAAAATGTACAGTAATAAAGACTGATTTAAGGAATATATATAACATATATGATATAAAAATGATTCTATAAAGGCTAATTAATATTTACCTTTCTTTCGTTCTATCCGTTGAAAAACAGAAACAACATTTATGAAAACGTATGGCCTACTGTCTCCATGAATGTTGTAATTAATTTTATATATCTAACATTTATGGATTAATATAAATATGTATATAATAAATTAATATGATATATACATCATGTTAATAATTTTGTATATAATAAATCCATAATTAAAGTACAAGGAATGAAACTACCAAACCAAAACATACATGAAAAATGGAGTAGTTATCACCAAGAACAGTGATTTTAATAATGAATTATTAATTAACGGGTGGTAAAATGTTATAAGAAAATAATATATGATTGTATATATATATTATTACTGTTATTTAATATATGTATAATAAATATATATATATATATTATACCTTAATTTCAAACATGTATGAAGGAAGTCAATATTTGAGGTAAGAGATTTTCATCTCACTTTTATTTCTATGAGACACATGCCATAATCACCACTTTTATCTTTCATGTGGTGTATATACTACTAGTGAATGTATTTTCTGATTCTTTTATGAAATTTATGGGATTTAAATATCCATATAAGGTTATTTATTTCAAAGTTATTATGATTCAAAAGTTACCAAACCGGTAAGGGTCATATTATACAATCTCGTTGTTTATCATGATTGTTTATGATTAAGTTTATAATGATGAAATCATATGATATATCTCTCATGAATCTCAGGTTTTTTCTTATCCAATGGTTATTTTTTTAAGAAAATAGGATTTAATTTCATTTTCCTATTTTTATATACATAAGGTGCTGAAAAAAGGTTTTTAAGTAAAATCAAATTTATCTCTCTCTTTGGTCAAAAATATAACCTCTTTCATGTCTATGTTTTATAATGATTATTTAAATAATATTTTTAATATTCTCCAACAAAATTTAAATGTCATTTTTACCATTTTTAAATTTTTATGAAAATGTTTTAAATTAGTATTCTTATCATTTTTTAAAAACATGGTACTTTTGACTTTTTAATAAATAATGTGAAAGAAATCATTGTTTTAACATTTACGACATGGACATTATTTTCAAATTCCAATAACACTCAATGATATAAATATTTCTAAGGTACTAGATTTTTTATTCATATTTGTAAGAAATTTTCAATTATTTTCAATGAATAACACCATGTATTTTAATAATTTTTTAAAATAGTATAATTTATTGTTAAAGGAATTAGAAGTGTTTTAAATGAATTAAATTGTGTTATTTTAATGACTAATTTGATTAATGAAATTTTTGTTGTAAATTTTTTCAATTGTTTAAAAAGTATTTTAGGAAAATGTTTGATCCAAGCCTATTAGACCCACAGCCACATAGCCAGCCCCATATAGGGTCTAGAAGGCCAAACAGGACATAGGAGAGCCTGCATGGGCTGAAGAGGGTGCAGGAACCATGGGAGGGTCAGCATTCATGGGTTCAGATGAAGCCCACCCATGCTTCATAGGTGACGTATGACACATATATTGTGTGTGGGTGTATCTGGGTTCCCACCATGGTGTGGGATTCATAGTCTTTATAGCCACAACATTTCTTTTAAAAACTCACCTCAACCATTCTCTCTTCTGATGTGGGATGACATCGAGAAAGTTATTTTTCATCTTAATAGATTCTTGATTGTCTTCTTCCACATCAATTCACTTCCCACTCGAACATTTTTCAAGTCTCACCCTATTCCATCTACAACCACTCAACATCACTATCCTCCAATGCATCTCATTAAGAAACACCATCGTAGCACCCTGGGTGATCAAATTGTGCTAAAACACCCATGATGAAGACTAGGAACTCCACGAAATGATATCTAGACCATCATATGACCATCATGATTCCCACTAAAAATATAAATGAATCCTGTTAGTGCCATTATAATCTTCCTCTCGCCATTATGAAGCTTGAAGGTTTTGATGGATGCCGGAAGCACCATATCACCATGGTACAAACCACGTGGAATACTTGTTGATGCATGCACGAGCCAAGCATGAGGAATAAATCCCATTTATTTTTAGTCTATTCTATGAAGATATGAAAACATGTTATCAACGAGTGTGTTTGAATTTTTCCATTCAATGGGGAATCTATTTTAAGGACTGGTATCTTAGAACTTCAAAGGAGGTCAAATGAAATCCTCCTCTATAAATAGAGGATGAGTCACCACTATAAAAAAGTTCAATACTGCTAGGAGAACCACACCGAAGGCTATTTCTACCTTATTTATATTTATTTTATTTTTCTTTATTTTTATTTTTATTACTATAATTTTTCTATCTTTTATTAATTCTACATGAATAATTTTTAACCCAAGGCTTCATTCCACCAATTATTTTGTTCTTATTCATCTCAAATACGTATTTCTTCTTCATCTTTTATTATTTATTAATTCTTACCACTTCTATTTTATTTTATTTTCTTCTTCTCCTCCTTCTTCTTATTTCTCTCTCTCTCTCTCCAATCTTCCATTTTTATTCTGTTATTTTATGTATTCTTATTCTTTCTCTTTCCCTTTTATATTTATTCTCTTCTCTTATCCTGGTATTCTTTTTCATTATCATCACTATAACCTCTTACCCTAAAAAATTATGGCATAACCTGAGGCTAGGCTCAGGTAAGGTATGTAGTGTTTCCTAAATTCTTCACTATAATTCATATGTTTTATTTATGTATGTATCGAGAAAGGGTGATGTGCATGGGTATGGTGATCTTCCACAATGTTAATAAACTCAAACTCATTTCTATGATTTTATTTAAATATTTTCCCTCTCTTCAACTAGAAATAATCTCTTCATATGAAGGAGTTGATCCATTTAGTGGATGAAACAACATAAAATGGAGATGGGTCCTAGAAGGTGTCATATTCTCAATTAAAGTGTTTTATCAACCTTGATTAAATAAGGAGGTTGGATTTAGTTTTATATAAAAATTCATGTTCTCACAATCACTAAAAAAAATTTGTAGTTTAACAATGTTATTTCATAATTAAACTATCACACTAAATTTAAACAACAATAATAAGATTGATAAAACCCATAAACCAATCTAGAAACGCCAAGTTCTTTCTTTTTAATATCAGTTTTTTAGTATTTCATGGAAATTTAGAATTTCATTTTATTTTATAATAATCAAATCCAAAATATATCATTGATTTCATTAAATAATTAAAACAAACAAAATAAGATGTTCTTAGTGGATATGAATTGCTAAGTAGACAACTGTGAAGCTCATAAAGTTATATGACCCTCATCATTTATTATGTTGCACTAGAAAAAATTTAGAAATTTTCTTTCACCACACCCTATGAAAATTGTGCTGTAAAAACAGGACCCTTTTCCACGAATCTAATATGCAATTTATTTAGTTTTTCTATTTTCATATTTAATATATTTTTAATTTATTTACAAAAAATTCATAAAAAATATTATTTATCCATGATGAATCAAAACATATCATATCCTTCAATATGGGAAAATTACTCACTGGTGCAGGATCAAATGAAAGTGCTAAAAATGCTGAGAAAACTCTCTTATAATGTCTTGATGAGCTCACTAACCTAGAAAGGAATATGTTTAATGGGAATGACATTGTACTTTCATTTCTAGATCTGGAAGATATAACTGATGAATTCAATGTTGATTATCAAAGATTGGTGCTAAGGAGAAAGTGCCACAATAGCTACTCAATTTCACTAAAGAAATCAAAGTGGTTGAGAGCCAAAATGAGGAACATTAGTAAATAAACCATTTTTAAAACCATATCAAAGATGACCATGAGGATATTGAGTGGATTCATGATGAGGAATACTTTTTTTCTAAGCTACACATGGGAGATCAACAAGATCTTGACTATTTATGCAATGTGTATTAGGTGTCACTTGATCTATTTATTCCATAAAAATTAAAAGATTCATCATTGTTTCGTATTTTTCTAGCCATGGAGGAAGGAACCACATAAGTGATGGGATTTGAAGAATATGGATGAGCTCTACTAGCTTCCTCCATCCACTGAGATTCAATTTTAAGAGGCATATACCATTGAGAAATTGATTAAAGCATAAAAAAATAAGGAGATAAACTTATTTTCTAATTATATATTTTTTAGTTTTATTAAATATGATTTGAGTATCAATCCTAACTTTGTTAAACTTTTATATTTGGACGATACTTATTTTTCCTTAGAAGAAGATGTAGAAAACACACCTAAACCTATTGAGGAACACATTGAGCTCCCTGATTTTGATATTCATTCATTTGAATAAGTTCATGAAGAATTACAAGCTGTCTATATTGAGGAAACCAAGATATAGGCTGCCCACATTTAAAGGAGTAATTTTTTAATAACTCATATTTAAATTTTATTCAAGTAAAAATTTGTTCTTAGTTTACCTTTTATCATTTAGTTCATGTCGGCCACATTGATCCAGCACTGGACATGTCTGAGAAGCTTAACCAAGTAGCAACCAAAGAAAATGATGATCCATACTTCATTCTACCCCTTCCATGAAACCTATAAATAATTATGAGGTGGGATTTGAGACAGGCATTGAACCATAAACTAATCAGGGAGATAAACTTATTTTATAATTATATATTTTCTAGTTTTATTCTATTTAATTTGAGTATCAATCAAAACTTCATTGAATTTTTATATTTTGTTAATCCTTTTTTTCCTTAGAGGAAGATGAAGAAACTACCCATACACCTACTGAGGAACATATAGAGATCCCAGATTTTGATAATCATCCATTTGAGGAAGCTCATGAGGATTTTGAAGGTTTCAAGATTAAAGAAACTATGATATAGTCTGATCACATTTAAAGGAATAATTTTTTAATAAAAAATTAATATTTTAATTTTATTCAAGTAAAATGTCTACTTACTTTCCCTTTAATCATTTAATTCATATCAACCACATTGATCCACCACTGAACAAGTTCAAGAAGCTTAACCAAGTAAAGACCAAATAATAGGATGATCCATATTTCATCCTACACCTTCCATTGAAAGTTATACCTAATTATGAGGGGGGATTTGGTATACTCAATCCATGTATTATTCGTCACCACCAACAAAGAGGAAATAGAAGCTGGTAAAATCCACATGTGGTGGTTCAAATCCAATAACATTCACCCTCAATCAGACTATAGATAACTAATAGTACTTCCTTATCGAGAAAATAAAAACCTAGGGCCCACTTGGGGGGTCATACCAAGATTTATCCATATTTTCATTCTTTGAATTTAGTTTTAACTTTCATTATTAATATTTTTTCAGCATAAATCCCATAACCCCTTTCATTTTTTATATTTAATGACATATACTTGTGTTTTAATTAACTAATTTACTTTTGTAGGATCATTATCGCATAAGGAAACCCCCAATAAGTAATAGAATAAGACTAAATATTTATATGAACTTGGAGTGCATTCTAACATTCTTTATGTTCAAACTACCTATATGTTTTTCTTAACAACTTATTTTGAACGTTAAACTAGAAATTACATCCCCATACTTGAATTTAGGATTTAATTGACTTCTCTATGATAAATTAGTTTCTTAGGAACCCTGTAATTCCATTTTTTAGATTTCAATGATAATAATATTAAAAGAGTAAAATAGAGAACTTAATGACTAAAGTGAAGTATAAATATTAAAATTAGGATCCCACATTTGAGGGAATCAGTTGATTCATTTAAATTAAATTACCCTATAATTTTTTACACATTTAATTTATTAAATTAATGTAAATTTATTTTTTATTATTATTCATTCCATGAGGGATTTTTCCAAATCATATGTTCTATTCCTGAGAAGATTCTAGACTATGTACTTCCAATTTTAACTTGAGCATGTCTCTTGAGTGGTTTTGGTACATACAACCTACTAGAACATTCATTAAAACTTATCTAACATATGTATTGTGAAAAAAAATACAATCATTAAGGCAAATTTTCTAAATCCCTTATCCATGATACAACCTTTACATCAATCCTGGTTTAGAACATGAATACCATGAATGCTTTTGTTAGGAATGAACCATTTGTTAGGGATTTTTTATCCATTTATACCCTCTAATTCGTATTTTCATAATTTATTAATCATGAAGTGTAGGCGTATGGGAAGTCATGATAAAAAGGATGAAATTAATTATAAGGAAAATTTGTGGGGTGAAAATGTGGGTATTGATAAAGGATTTTGATTTTTTCAATAAACATGATTCTTTTACCCTCTTAAAAAAAATAAAAAACTAGGAATGGGTTGTGACTTGTAAGAATCAAACATCACTATTAAAATATCAATATTTTTTTCCCATATGTGGTTAGGTTTTGAATGTGAGTTTTATTCCATGTATGACTTTTGAAAAAGTAAAAAACTAAATAAGAAGTTTGAAAAAAATAGAGAGGGAAAAATAGAAAAGAAATACTACTAAAAACATATAAAAGTATATAAAATTAAAGAGGGGAATATAATTCATTATGATTTATTTTGATCATGACCATACTTTAATATTGGTAAGTGGGAGTTGTCACAATTTTATGTGGAAAGAATCATTAAGGTTTTACTTTTTAATACCATGCACTTTACTTTAGCGAGGAACCTTTTCTTTGAGATTTACTTTTTAAACATCATTTCCTACCAACCTTTAGCTTTAGAGTCATTAGAACCTTAATTGAAAAGTCCTAATGATTTTATGTGCCTTTTGTATTTACAAAGTGATAAATTAGTTCCTTTACAATCCTATGGATAAGGATCATGTTCTCAAGATATGAGAATAACTCTATTTTAATTATACCATGATTGTTGAGTAAAAGGATACAAAGTAGTGGTAAATCATGATTTATCATTTCTAACAATAATCAATTGTGGAACATGAATTAATGAAAGGATAAGTTCCACCAATTTCAAAAGTTATAAAGTAAAATTGTTGAATTGATTAATTCATTGAAATGTAAGAAATTTAATTAAAATTTTATGTGGATTTTTTAAAGTTTGATTTAAAATTGATAATTATATTATTTTATTGCTTTATTATTTGAAAAATGGTAACATTGGATCTCTTTTAATTCCATGTTTTGATTTAATGCTTGAGGATAAGCATGAATTAAATGTGGGGGTAATTGACAAACTCATTTTTCATGCATAATTATAAGCAATTTTCAATGGTTCAAAATAATTTTCAATGAATAATTTCATGTATTTAAATGATTTATTAAGATGTTGGAATTTATATTTAAATGAATAAAATGGTTTTAAATGAATTAAATTGTAATATTTTAATGATTAATCTGATTTATGAAGTTTTGGTTATAGTTATTTCCAAATAGTTTCAAATTATATTTTAGGTAAAAGTTTAATGCAATCCTAGAACTCAAATGAAGACCCATAGCCACATAGCTAGCCCCATTTAGGGTTTGGCGGTAAAAATAGGTCATAGGAGAGCCTGTATGGGCTGTTGAGGGGGCACGACCAACAAAAGGGTTAGTCTTCATAGGCTGTGTTGAAGCCTTCTGGGGCTATTTTGGTGACGTGTGACACATATATTGTGTGTGCATGTATCTGAGTTTCCACCCTTGTGTGGGATTATAATCTATCCTAGCAATGAAATTTCTTTTAAACACGCACCTTAATTATTCTCTCTTCCAATTTAGGGAAACAACCATTGGGTAACTATTAATATTAACAGATACATCATTGTTCCTCTCCACTTTAGTATGCTCCCCACTCAAACACATTTGGATTCGCACCCTCCACTACTTCATCTCACTGAGAAAACCCATTTAAGAGCCATGAGAGCTTTTATCATTCAAAGACACCCATTCTTAAGCCTATGAAATTAATTATAACATATATGGAAGCTCATACGACCACCATGATTCCCACTGTGGAGATGATCAAATCCTTTTAACACCATTATGTGCTTCCTATAACCACTATAAATACCAGAGGTTTTTATGGAGGCCAAATGTGCCATATCACCATAGTAAAAATCATGTGGAACCACCACCAAATAATGAATGATACATGCACAATGAACATATAAACCCTACATTTTTTGGTCCGTGTAGTGAAGATATGAAAACATGATATCAACAGGTGTGTTTGAATTTTCTCATTCAATGGGGAAACCTTTTTAGGTACAAAGATCTTTGAATACTGAGGGAGGTCGAGGAAAATCATCCTCTATCACATTTTTTAAAGAGTTAGAGATGGTGAGTAGAATCACACTGAAGGCCACTACTTCTTTTTTCCTTTTAATTTTTATCCTTATTTATTTATTTTTTATTTTTATTCTTGTAATTTTGTTTTTATTTCATTAATTTCACACGAATTTTTTAACTTGTGCCTTCATACCACTATTTCTCATGTTCTTCTTTTTCTCTTATTACTATTTCTTTTTCTTCTTTTATTCTATTATAATTCATTTCACTTATATTTTATTTTAGTTTATTTTCTTCTAATCTACCTCTCTCTTATTTTATTTTTTTCTATTATTTTATGTGTTCTTCTTCTTTACCTTTTCATTTTATTTTTATTCTCTTATCTTCTTATTCTATTCTTTCTATTTCTCACCATTGTGACATATTACCATTGAAAATGAGGGGATAACCTGAGGATAGGATCGGAGGACGTATCTGGTGTTTCAGGAATTCTATGCTTCAATTTATATGTTTTATTTATGTTTGTGGTGAGTGAGGGTGAAGTTTATGAGTGTGGAAATCATCCACCGCATACTAAACTCAAACTCAACTCACTATTTTTATTCTAATCCTTCACCATCATTCTACTAGACATAATATCTTCATATTCTAAAGTTGATCCATTCAGTGGATGAAATGGTAAATGATGGATCTGAGTCCTCGACTGTGTCACATTATCGATTGAGGTGTACCATCAACCTTGATTATATGAAGAGGTGGAATTTAGTTTTCTATAGTAATTGAATATTTCATAATCACAAAATAAATTAATAGTAGTTTAAAAGTTAGATTTTATAATTAAAATATCAAACTAAATATAAACAACAACAAGAAGAATGGTGGAACCCATAAACCAAACTACAAAGGCCTCGTTCTTTCTTTCTAATATAATTTTGTTTAGAATTTCATAGTAATTTATAATTTAAATTTATTTTAAAATAATCAAAACCAAAACTTAACATTTATTTTATTAAATAATTAAATCCAAAAAATAGTTAGTTCGTAGGTGAATTTGAATTGGAACGTAGACAGCTTGAAAGATCCTCAAGTGGGAACACCCTAGTCATCCACTGTGCTGCACTACGAAGCTATTAGAATTTTTTTCCCATGGTTCATTCTTTTTTTAATAAATGGAATATTTATGAGACCCATTTATTTTTATGGGTTATTCTTTGTTTAATTAACATAATGTTTGTGAAACACATTTTATTTTCACGGGTTATGTTGTGAGGTTATAATGAATATTTTTTGATATTGTGGCATGAATATGTATGGTTTTAATAATGTGATGGGTGGTATCTAACATATATATCCCTATAATGAATTGGATAAATTATTATATCTTAGTATATAATTTTGGTAAACAATCCTATGTGCTTGATCCGTTATATCAATCATGTCAATGTGCTTGATCTACTATGGTAAACAAGCCAATGTGTTTGATCTATTATGGGAAACAAGTTGATGAGATTGATCTGTTATAGGAAACATGTGATGATTCTAGATCTATTATTATTTTATAGTATTGGTATTTAACCAAGAAATATCAAATGTTTTCTAATCTTATGAGGGTTCCACACTTATATGACATGATATTATGGTTCATGTTGGATTTATGATGTCTTCTCACTCTTATTATTCATCTCTTTTGAAATGATCATGTTCTAGGACATGAATCAAGTATATGATCCATGATAGATTGGGTATGAACTTTTTAAGTTATATTCATGATCTAAAAGTCCATATTCAAATCTTATGCAATCATATGATCATCAATTCTTATCTCCCATGATTATCCTTACTGAGCATTTGAGATAACCCTTTATTTTGTTTCCTTTCCCTAGGTTATGAAAAAAGGTATTATGTATGATAATTATAAGAAGTTTTCTAGTTATAATGAACTTTGTGGGAGATGATACAGTTCCCTTACTAAAAATTTGCTTAGGTATCCATGTTTTCAAAGACACTAGACCCGTAAGATTCTGACATGGATAGTTCTGTTATGTAATGATTATTCATATATTAATATGTGATATCTATGTATGAAATTGAGGGTATCTACATGTATGATCATCCATGTTGACCAACTTGGTTGAAGCTAACCACCCTCATACACATTTATTCTAAACTGCATGCTCAATTATCCTCATACACGCACTCTTCCTTATCTATGCACCTCCATATCTGCTTGAGATTGGATGGCCTTTTTGAGCATAGTCAAGTTATCCTTTTTGATGGTCTGTTTTATTGGATCTTGGCTAGTCCTTATGCTGGAAATATCTCTTGACCTCCTATATTATTGTTTTCACTTTATCTTAAAACAGATTAGAAATATTATCATTTTGTTTCTACTTTCAAGAAAAGATTAAAATAACATCGTCACTTTCTATCAAAATTTATCTTTTGGGTAATACCCTCATTCATTTATTCATTTTTAGTATCAAAATTTAATAGTAATATCATGAAACATCCTTATACATGCCATAAATTATTCTTAATATTGCATGGTTATCACTAGATTTGTTGATTTTTCGAACTCATGGTGACATGTCTTACAACCAATGGAATGAATCTCTCACATTGAAAGAGGATGAATAAGAGTAATATAGAATCATATCATCTAAATTAATGCATGTTCATATAATTTAAGTCGATTTAAATTATCTCATGAGAGCACATCCCACATTAGTTTCCACTTCAAAATAATGTTTTTTAATATGTTATTGTTCTTCATCATTGGCTCAGTGAAATCTGACTAGACCTAGTGTTCTCCTATGGTCATCCATACTGACCCCAACAAGTAATGATAACCACCCTTAGATACCAGTGTGTTGATCTTCATGTTCAATTCTCTTCATTCATGAACAATTAATTACCTGTGAACCTCCATATTCACTTGAGGTTGGATATCCTCTTTTATATTGGTCTAGATTACCTTTGTGATAGCATATCTACTTGGTTTTGGGCCCTTCCTTTGACTAGGAATATTTTTACCCAAATATTTTATATTTTTATTTTATAAAATAACAAAAATAATTATGAACACAAATACCAATACTTATAAACACATATACTCTTCCTTTCAGCCTCATCTAATTAATTTAATGATTCTTCTAAACATGTATGGAACTCCTCAAACTCTTGTTATATAATCATGATTTCTTGAAAACTTTTAAGAAAATATCAAATCATTTCTCAATCAGTATATTGAAGATTAAAATAATTTTCTCTCACACTTAAAATAAATAAAACATAAAGTGGGATCAACGATCACACCCATTGTATATTTTCCAATGCCATTACTAGAAAATGGTGTATCAATATGTTCTTTATTTTTTGACTCCCCCTTTATTCTCATATACTTATATCATACTTCTTCTCTCTCCCTTATCGATAAAAAATAAAAATAACTAGTAATAGGTAGGTATCACTTCAAACTTAAGTAATTTTCCATCATTTTTCTCGCTCAAATTCTACATGATTCATGCTCACTATAGAAAACATGAGGATTTAAATTATACAACAATGATTCCAATAATAAATAGAATATGATACCAACTATTACCTTTATAAATTCCAATACTCAATGTATATACACATATATCCAATTTGATGTTACCTATTGATTTCAATTATTGTAAATATTCTAAAACAATTTCAATATGAATTTCAAACACTTACTTAACATGAATATTAAAAACATTCAAGTGAAAACCTATAGGTTTTGATTTTAAACAGTCTAGTAATTTTATCTAACTATTTTAATTTTATTTTCATTGGTTATAATAATCTATCCCACTTAAGGTTGCCATAAATTCTTGAAAATAAAGAATGAGAGAATGAAAATTCATATCTTTTCTAATGAACAATGTTTAAGAACATTCTAGTTATTTTTTATTTATATGAATTAAATGCTTCTAGAAACATCTCAACTTATACTCCCTGTTAGGGGATGATCTATTCATTCACATTACCAAGGGTGATATCATTATCAAATAATATTTATGATTCTAATTGTTGAGATAACTTAATTATGGAAGTATTAATCATTTCTTAATAGGGTAATATTTTCTTCTACAAAAACTCTTCTGGATAAAATGTATTTTATTTTTGATGAGATGGTACCTTTTCACTTTGTTATCCTATCTTGAAATCCTATTAACCTTAATCATGGTTGATATTTTCTCAATATTTTATTTCTAATTACATTTGTTAGATCAAACTAAGAGGGAAATATTTTCAAATCAGTAATATCTATTTTTATTTAGTTTTATTATTTGGTTCCTAATTTCATAGCAAGCATCACCCAAAATTAGATAAAAAAAATTCACAAAAATAAAATATAAATAATATTCTAATATGGTGGAACCATATTTCCCATTAATGTGAGGGGATGGGATGATAATTTTCTCTCAACTATTTTTCCCTCTTTTATTTTGCACCATGTCTTGATGGAAACTTCATGCTTTCATACCTATTCTAAAAATATTGTTTTATTTTGAGAATCAGGGATTTTTTATATTCTCCTTATATGAGATATTCTTATTAACATGAGACATCTGGGAACATTCTTTTATAGGTTTATATTTCATGTTATTTATGATTTCTACTTGGGATGGTGTAACTGGTGCACAAATTCTTGAATTGTGTCCATCTTAATTGGACCTTCCACATAGATCCTTAAGAGATTCTAGGTTATCCCCTTTATGAAATAATTAATGAAATTTTATTTATCATTCATTTAGAACCTAATTTTTCTCCTTTGGATCTTTCCTTCTCTTGGTCTTCCAATTCTATTCCTTTCTCTTAGTCAGCTGGACAACTTCCATAGCACACTTTCAGAATATGATCATTCTTTTTGGTTTTTCTAAATTGATACTACGATTTTTTCTTTAAAAATTCATTCATTTAATTTCTCCATTTGACTATTCTTCAATTTGTTTCTATATTTATTGAATTAATACTTACAGATGTGAATTGTATGAAAAATAATACATGGTATTCCCATTTTTCAAAAAATAAGAAACTTCTTATTATTGATAGTAGAATATAATTTTTGGAATTCTTAGGTTCTTTTGAACCAGATTCCTCTTTTTATTATCACCAAATGATAACTCACTATCTTTCTTAGAAAACTTCTTGGTGAATTTATTTCCAATAATATTCTCATGATTTTTTCCCAAGGTAGTACTATTTCCATTTATAGATTATGTGTTTTTGTCACCTCATTTGTTTTAGTTCCCTGTTTGACTGATTTATACTTTCATGAATTTTCACTATAACCACTAAAATTGAAAACATCAGAGAGTTCTCAATGCATTTCATGTAAATATGTCATATATATATTCTTCCTCACAATATATAGAAATTGATATTTCTTAGGATTTCTCCCCCTCACTATAAGACTTTATCTTCTTCTAGTGGTACAAAATTATTCTATCATTCTATAGTCACATGACTAAACTTTTGGAAACAAAAAATAGTATCTCACAAACCTTGATCTTTTTCTCTAAGATAAAATTTATCCTCGTTTTTTTGCATGTTTGTTTCTTTATCATTCACTAACTAGGAATCTTTAGGGGAACAGCTCCAAATATGAATTATTAAAATGACCTTGGGTATTTTTGTGGGTTTTATATAATTTTTCATTGATGGAATTAATACATATTTATTTTTCAATCCTATAGTAATCATGTTAGCATATTTAAAAAAATATTATTTTCAGAATAGTATAGTACCTTAATCTTTATTGATGTTATATATTGATTAGTATATGATATCAAGATGTTTTTTCTACAATATAGAGGTATTTTAGTATAAAATTTATCCATATTTCTTTGTATGGAAGTATCATTCCATTTTATTTTTTGGGAATACATTACTTGAACTGATTCTAGATTTTCCAATTTAATAGAAATCTCTAAGCATTTCATATTGAGGATTCCTCTCTCAATCTCCACTAATTTCAATTTTTCTCCACAATACTTCCCTATATATTCAGATTTATCATAATGTATTTTTTTCATAGAACATGTGGTTAATATTTTTAATCCTCATAGACTTTACCTCAAGTTGAGAATCATTAACATCAATTAAATCTTCATATACATGTCCTATTTCTTCAATATTTTTCTTATCTTCCTCTGTCTGCTCGATTGTGTTGATTAATTTATTCTCAAATGTATCAAATAATTCCTCAAGATATACATTCATTATAATTGTGACTCTGTGTTTTTTGAAGGTGTTAACATAGATTTATATCCTTTCTCTCATTCTCATATTCATAGTGGGTGATCTCCTCTTGTATACTTCTAAATATTCTATAAACATATCAGATAATTTCTCTTTGGTGGTTATACATGATATCTTTTACACTTGTGACTCCTACTTTTCTGGTACCACTCCATCATGTAAATATTATAAACTATATGAGACCATAATTTTTCACATCCTTGGTGGTGATTTCATCTAAAATACTATCATTTTACATCCATGGTTGTTCCTTATTGGGGATGATTGTGGGGGGAAATGAGTTTTATCCATATTTTTTCTTTGGTTTTATCTTCTTATCATATTTAATTCAAGTCACAATAATGGATATAACAGAAATATTTTGACAATTATTAACTATAAATAGTGGAGAGTTCTATTTATTTGGTAATGATATTCTCAACTTCATTGATTCCCTTTTCTTCTTATTTTTCAGGGACTTGACAGACATATCTTCTAAAATTTACTTAATAGGCAATCCAAAGGCTTGTTAAAATATAAATTTCTTATATATTTTTAAAAATAAATTCAAATGTACAAATAAACACATCAAAAAAAGACCAAATAGAGGTGTGATTGTAGCTCTGATACTTATTTTTAGGATCATATAGAGATATTTTTGAAACTAATAGGGTTTCAATCAATGTCTACAAAATTTTCTCTAATTTTAAATTTTATCCCCTTTCACCTCTTCACTTATTCAATGGGAGGGTCTTTATTCTCTCTATTTATCCTTGGGTTGGTAAGAATATATATAATAAGAAATCCACAAAATAGAATATTATGGTCTTTTTATGAGTTTTTCCTCCCTAATAATGAGTATAACCCATGTATATTATAGTGTTTATCTCATGTGTATAGATTACTTTATATTATCAAAGAAAGCATGAGGAAGGGTTTTTATTTAGTCTCATTTTCCTAGAATTGACTAGGAAAAAAGCAAGTGATGGATTATTTTTCATTTTATAAAAGATAATGATCTTGTCCTTCTTTGAAGAAATATCACATATGATGGTTCTAGTCCCTCCTATAATTTATAAATTAACCATATTCCTTTATTATAATAATCAAATGGGTTTCCTATTCTTCACAGAAATCATAGGGTTTCTTCAATTCCTTTTTATACTTCTACATCATATAATGTAGGCTGCATTACTTAAACTCACTTCATAAATATCTTCTCCCCATATTGTACTGTAATCATGGATTTAAATGAATCATCATGATATATTGAATTTGAACATGTAGGAAATAATATTCATAATTGGATATCATAAGTTTTTGAAGTACTTACATATTGAAGTATGATGATCATAATATATATACTCAAAGAATTGTGATCATTAGCTCAAAGGCTAATGCTTCTCAAAGACATACACTGTGATATACATACACTCGTATTTTCCTATTTTTCACCATGATATTCTCTAAAGAAAAGAGTTCCTTGTAAATCCATTTTACAACACCAATTATTACAATAGTTTTTACTATGATGTGTTCTCATATTTTCCTAAAAATAATCAAAGTACATGATCAAATGTTCCCCTCAAAACCAATCATATAATGTGAAAGAAATTGTATCAATGGATCAACTGCATGTATAGATCCAATTCACTAGGTAGTATATGATGTTTATATGGACTGAAAATGATGTTTACACATAGGAAATATTATGATTGACTTTATTTACATGGTATTATCTGATTTTTATGTAGATATTTCTGATTATCACTCTAGTTGTTCTTATGTTTACATAGCTCAAGTCAATGGATCATTTTCATGAACAAATAATTGATCATGGCTTGATGTCTATAAAGATCATGTATGATGTTTACACAAGAGAACTTCAAGCATACATATTATCTAAAAACCACCTAGATTCTTGAATTCACTTCATCGTGAAAGACATTATAGCTATCATTACTGTGATACTCATTGGATAATACAATAAATATAGCATCATCACTTTCTATCTAGATTTACCTTATGGGTAATCCCATCATTATCTTCTTTATTTCCAATATTGTACTTATGAATAAATGTTGTGGTATACCATTGGATATATCAGGAACTATTATTGATCTTTCATTATTATCATTGGATCTGTGGAATTTTTAAACTCAGGGAGACACAGATTAAAAAAAGTTGAAAAAATATCTCACATGGCATGAGGATGAATAAGAGTAACGCAACTTCAGGCCATTTTAATTTGTGCATGTTTATATTTTTTTAATGTATGAATATTTGTGCATCAAATCATGTCACATATTAGTTATCACTTTAGGATATAGATTCTTAATAATCCATTGTGCTTCATCATCAACTTAGTGAAATTTGAATGGAACTAGTGCTCTCATATAGTCATTTGTGCCAACCTACACAGGTGAAGCTAACCACCCTCATCAACCTGTGTACCAACTTTCATCATCACTTTTCAATTTACCTCATTAATTTCCTTCACCTTAACTAAGAAACTCCATGGCAACTTCAAAATGATATCATTTGATAATGGACAGGTTTTCTTTTATAAGGGCCTAGCTATATGGGTTTTGGAAAGTCTTTCAGTTTTCATTGTTTTTTCCACCTCTATTAAAGATCTATTTTATAATGTAATAGAATATAAGACAATATATAAAGACCAATACTTATGGAAACTTATCCTCATCTTCTCTTCCTCATTTGGGTAATTCAATGCTTCCTATAAACATGGTTGTAACTCCTTGAACTCTTATTATTTAGTCATACTTTCTTAGGAACTTTAAAAAAACCTAAAAGAATTACTACTTCAACATATTGACTTGAAAGGACATAATTTTCATATGAAAAATAGATAAAATGAAAACAATAAGTGTTTTTAACAATATATAACATTTAAGGATCACCTCTTAGAGATCAATGTCCAAAAAACTAAATCACATCAAGAAGACTCTCATGAATTTATTGATCAATAAGAGGTAAAGGCATAATTGGAACCTCTTAATCAATAATCACTGGGGAATGATTTTCCACACCTTCCTAGAACTCAATAAGAATTTTTCATAGTAGCATGTTTCTAAAATGATATACATGTGACTTAAAATCACATTTATAACGAGTATTGTATACCGAATAGGATAATAGTTTCATGAGAAGTCTCCCACTACATTCTACACACACCCAATAATGCTATGGGTCTTACATAACCTGAAACGCTCTATATAGCCCTGACTACCCACTCTCATAGGGTTGGAAATAGATGTAAATAGGATATACATCATCAAATAGTAATAATAATAACATAATAAAAATACAAGCACTATTAACTTTAATTCCACCATTAAGTTATATAGGTAAATTCTATATAAGTTCTTATTAGAAACTTATATACCCAAAATACGTATCATAATCAAGGTTCTTAAACACAATAAAAAACATAAATTTCATTTGAATCCTATTTTTTTAAAAAAGATGCATGAATTCATTCTCTATTTCCACATAAGGTCAGGAGGAACACTATAAATCATAAAAAAAATAATCTAGTGTATTATATTTGGAAAGAGTAACAAAATTATAACTTCAAAAACAAAGAACAACAATATCAACCCACTTAATGTAGACCTACCTCATACAAAGATTAGCTACTCATGAGCATAAAGTCCATATTAGATTCTAACCACATCCTATATTCTGCCTATCGTGCACCAAAATAAGAAGATAAAAGTGAAAACAGGGCCATAATATAACTTTATATCATCCCTGATCTGGTTGACCTCTACTGTGATCAGACCTTCTACCACATATATCACTTGTTCCACCCCGTATACAAGAAGATGACTAGTAGTGATGGTCTTTGTAAAAATTGGGGAGATTTTACCCAATATGTTATAGATAGCCTTAAATCATAAACAATATTATCAAATTCCATTATAATAGAAAGTAGATGTAATGTGAACATCATAGCTACAATATATAAGTAAATAAAAAAACCATGTGAAATAAAATTTTATATACTATAAATTCACATAGTTATATAGATATAAATGGGATCACCCATGAGGAAATTGAAAATGGTATGACCTAAAAATAAACAAAATAAAGAGACATCCACAACACGGGTCTGAAATCTATGACCATTCTCATACCCAAATTCTCCCCATATCATCCATCATTACCAGGGACCTTTCCCCTAAATATATTTTGAACCACAAAGTTTCTTTAAGTACAAGGGAACCAAAGAAGAGTGTGTGTATAATTCGATTTTCCACCACTGACATGACACAATTCATGTTTATGTATAGTATGATATAATCATAAGTAAAGTAGTAGGAAATAACACCAATAAAAAATATTTTATATCCTTTGGTAATACACATCCAACCGGGGTGACTATATCTACTTTATCCAGTATCGAGGTTCATTTGAACATATCACTAGAATACTAACAGGGTATCACCTCCTAAATCATATGCATGGGTATAATATCTCATTCTAATATAGCATAAAAATAATGGTCAACATGTCCTGATAAGAACGTTACAATGGTAGGCATAGTGTCCCATAATCTCACGAGAGTCAATGAATGGGTAGAAAATACTGATAAACAAGTCATATCAGTGGGAAAGGATTCCTTGGTCCATTAATCCCTAGAGGTTATAGAGTCTCACTCACAAACATGTCATATAGTGGTAATAGTTTCTGTCACTATAATAACACAATATAAATAGGTATTACATCCCAACCATAACCATCAATATAATAAAGTTCATATAATCCCATATATATAACCAAAATCACATTAAATTGTAATAAAATTCAATGGAATTATATCATAAGAAACTTACATCGATATTAGCATATCATTTTACTCACATTTAAATATAACCTTGGTCAGTTTCTAGGTGCTCAACCCACATCCATAGTCATAGATAAGTCATATCCTACTTAGTTTTAGAATTTTAGAGATGATGGAACCCTCACACCGTATCCTAGAAAATAATCCAAAAGGGCTTAAGGAAACAAAAAAATCCCCTCAAGGGTCGATACATAAGCTGACCTCTCTCAATTACATAAATCTCTTATAAATAAGAAGGCTATGAGAATGTATCTAAGTCCTACACATCATAACACAACTCAAATAAGTCCCATATTAGGTTTCAATTGTATGGTCCTTACACATTAGTTTAGGTCCTTAGTTATTAATAACCATGGTGTCAAGAAATATTAATTACAGGATTCATCATATCCCTATACAGCCTTACTTAATTCAAACTGGGTCAAGGGAAAGTAATTTAGTCTAATTTTAGGTCAATTACACCTGGGTGGTGATACCATGTATAATTAGTATCATGTAACATGTATGGAAATAAATAATGGATATTGAAAACTGAACTTAGTTAATTAAAAGCATGTCTAATGAATACCCTTGGTTGATTTAACTTTAACCAATTAGAATCGAAAAATCTAACTAAACCCCCCAGTTTAGGGGTTAAATGATGTATCATGTTGAAATAGTGGAAGAAAATGAGAGAAAATTATAGAGGAGTGATACTCTAGCTACCACCTAGGTAGAATAATACTCAAATCTAGTAAGTAATAAGGAATATCGAGAAATTAAGAAGGATAAATGAGAGGGGAAGTATAAGGGGTCACATCTACTTCTATCCAAAATGAGAAAGAAGTTATAATTTTAAAAAAATTAAAACAAGTAGTTAATTAAATTAAAATTTTAAAAACAAAATATCCATACACTTGGTACCCTATCACCCCTCAATGGTTACTTGGTTCCTTACCAGGTACCTTCTCTAATTCACCGTAAATCTAATGAGCCTTCTAGAACTACTACCCCCTTTACTAGGTCCACTGGGTACCCAATACTAAGCCACCAAGTTCCTGGTAAAGTTTTCATAATAACAGATATCCCATCACTTTCATGTTCTCCCAAAATAGATCGTCTAAGCCCTCGTCAACACCTAAAAAATTCATATTTCAATAAAATTAGTGATTTTTGTCAAAAATTTGATTTCAAATTATCCTAAAAACATAGGATATTACATTTTTATTTAGATTTTCCATTTAACAAAAATATTTTATTTGGATATAGTGATTTTTGGAGGATTATATTAATCTATTTGCCCATTATAAAAAAATGAATTCACTAACCAGGTAGTGGATTCAATAATTGAACATGTTGGATAATCATGTATAGGGTTGTTAATATTTTTAGGAGAGCTTATGGGCTGATTTGGTGTAGCACAGATTTATGTGATAGATAGTTTAAAAATAGATGACATGTTGGGAATGTGTTTTGAAGATACACAGATGTTGTGTTGGCTTATAGTAGTAAGTATTGGACAAAAAATGAGGGATTTTGATGTTAGTTTTTTGTTTCTACATGACTGTTACCAAAAAAAGGCGAATATTCTCTACTTTGGTGGCATTAGATGGTATCGTAGTGTGAGAAAGTTAATCTGGGAGAGTACCCGTATATATTTCATACACTTATTCAATGGGAGTGGTTTGGATATTTTCTAAATAACATTTTATTAAGTCAATTGATATATATATAATCTTTGGTATGATTTTTAATTAGAATTGGATTCCCTATAATGGGAATGAATGATTTTTATAGTTGATCAGAGTAAGAAGATTCTTCATGGAATGATAGTACCCCTAGTAAGTGTACAATAGAGACAGAGGCATATCTAAGAGTAAATATGGAAGTTAAAGGTGGCTACATGATAATAATTTCTTGAGTTGTTTACTAATAATTCTCAAAGATGAATCTATAGAATCAGTTTCCTTATGGTGGTGAATTTTTTTATATACTGCATATATGACGTTATGCTTTTAAGTTGATGTTTATAAAACTATGCATAATATGATCTCATTGGGTGGTGTAATTATATGGATGAGACTCAAGATTGAAATATGAGTGAGTGGGTTAGGTGGTCAAAATATTTCAATGTGAATATTTCCCTTTGAAATCCCAGTGATAGTCTATTAAAATTTCACCATCCAAATTAGGGGTTACAGTTTTTTCCACTTGGATCTAGTGGTGGTATATTAGAACCACACTAGACCATTAGAGTTTCATTATGGTTCTACCAAAGTTCTGATAGTAACCATAACCCTTATTTTTATCTTGGATTTTCTATAATGTTAAGGGTTTATATTTTTTAAAAAATTCTTCTTTATCCTCCTCAAGTAGCTGTACAAACTTCCCTTCTCTTATTCATGTCTCTTCTCCTTACAAAGCAATGATATTCTTTATTTGTTATCTAAATCAAGTTCAAATCAATGTGTTTGATTACTAGAGATAATTCTAATATTTATAGTCTATTTATTCTAATTTATGATCATTTTTTGGTTTTATTCATTTAGAATATCTAAACATGTTGTTTTTTTCTAGATTATTGAATTATATTGATTTTAATCAAATCAGTTCTAGATATATGATGATTGGGATACTACAATGATGAGTTGAGTGGTCCTTATTCATTACCATTGGTTGATATAATTTTTCATGTGATGTGTGGATTATTTCATCTATGTGTGTGACCTAAAATAAACATAAATTATATCATTTTTCACTTTATTAGAAAATAAAGGATACTTATGGATATATAAGGTCTCTTGACCATTCAATTTTGATTTCATGGTATCTAAGAGCCATATACCTATAGAAAATGTTTTGAAATCTTGAGTTTCAACTCAATAGTGGTATCCTATGATATCAGATGTTAGAGTGGACCTAGATATGTTCCCTTGAGTATCCATCAATGAGTGGAAGCTGGGTTATTTCAGAATATAGTATAGGGGTATCCTTATAATGAGGTTTTTATTTGATTTAGAATCTTTTTATTGATTTAAATTATGAATGGGGATATTATTTTCCACCTTTAAATTAATTATTTCTGGTTGATCTATACTTTTGGATATATAAATGGTTAAAGGGGTAGTGTTTTATGAAACAACTTAGTATAATTATTGTATGTAAAAAGATATGATGTCAATAAATTCTTTGTTTTCTACTTGGTATGTTTTGATATAATATTCTAATAATTATTTTATTATAGAAATAAATATTGTATGTTAGACTGAACCATGTCTTGAAATGCCTTGATTCATTATGTAAAATATATTTTGATATGATATTTCCAATCCAAGAACTTCACCTTTCATGTAATTTTATTTGATATGATATTCCAATTCGTTGTTTCATTAGATTATCAAGTGTTAGGTGGAATGGCATTCCATATGAGATGAATTTTGGAATATATTTTTATGGTCATTCATTTTTGTCTGTGATTATAAAATTTTTGGATACCGGATATGGATTATGGAATGGAAAGATATTCACATTCACTCTTGTCTTTTATTATAAAATATAGGTTGGTATGCTATGACACATAAGTTGGATTACAGAATGGAATAATATGACCAGTCACTTATGTATTTCATTTTGGAATGGAATGATTTTGATTCACTCTAATGGTTGATTATGGAAGGGGTTGTTATGCTCATTTTATTTTATATTGGGTATGAAATGGATCATATTTTCCTTTTTTATTGATGGTTATAGAATGTGACATTATGTCCTTTTACTATTGACTGGTAATGTGGTTAAGACTTGATGGACAGTATTGGTTCATGATTATGTTAACATGTACAATGTGTTTCATGTCTATGAAAATATGTGGGGATACTATTTAAACCTTGGATATTATATGGGATATATTCGTACCTATAATATCACTATAAAAAGTAGGTGTAGTCACTAATTAGGTGGTTTTTCTAGCACTTGATTATGTGACATGTATTAATATTGTTATTATTTATTTCTTTATTATTGGTCATATATTACAGGAACATATATATTATAGATTTATGTAAGGACACCATTGGTGGTGGCCTACTGAGTTGTACTCATACACAACATGGGAAGAATGGTGCATATGTAAACCTGATAATCAAGAATATAGGTGAGGGTGTGGCCCTTATAGTTGATGGGTGATTTAGATGGTTTACTTGAATGGGTGACAGAATTGGTAGAGGCACACACCAAGTTTTTACAAAGTCTTCATTATCTTCTTCTTTTAGTAAGTTTTGTATGTGACTAGTCCTATGGAGATCATGTTTATATATGCATGGATCATATAAAATCACAGTAGGGTCTCATTTTTTATAACATATAATATTTTTTTATGATTAGCTGAGGTTGTAATGTCTATATTATGTTATTCACTGTGATTGAGGAATTTTGATTTCTTTTGTAACTATTATTTATGGTTATATATTCTCGAGGATATAGTCTCCCCATTTTTTTGATATACCCTCGTCACCAGTCAGTAACATCTAGTATACAGGGTGGTGCTCCTAAGGTCATATATATTCCCAAGATTAGCGGTATTCGAGGATTTGGTTAAATGGATACAACGAGTGTGGAATATATTATGATTGTTTAATTATATCTATGTCTCTCTTTGATTTTATTTTGATAAATTAAAATAATATTACTTTGTTTTTTATTATTATTTTTTATTATTAATATGTTTTTATATTTACATATTTATGACTATTTTAA
This sequence comes from Viscum album, assembly GCA_963277665.1. Classification (NCBI taxonomy): domain Eukaryota; kingdom Viridiplantae; phylum Streptophyta; class Magnoliopsida; order Santalales; family Viscaceae; genus Viscum; species Viscum album. The sequence continues at coordinate 2,051,847,165 of OY728125.1, forward strand.
TCTGATATTCCATTTTTATTCTATTATTAATAATTTTAATCATAATTCATATTCTATAAATGTAATTTTTTGTATTCTCTGTTTGAAATTTTAAAAATTACATGAATATTATGTTCTTATTTATTAATTTTCTTTATAAACTCTTTATTCATACATGCATGATAATTTACACTTTGATTATTGACTCTTCAGTATTTTTTTATATAGATAGCCTAAGTAGTTTATTCCTCCATAAATTTTAATCTTCTATTTATTTCATATTACTCCTGTGTGGTTTAAAAATGATCCTTGCACTATTTTTAAATAACTCTAACATGGCTGGTCAAAATAGTAGTATGTGATATACAGAACTCAACTCTCATGCTTTGTAGATTATCAATTTATTTTTTGGAATTATTTTAAGAAGAAATAGTATACACATTGATGTTATTATCAAAAATGTGAATCTCTATTTTAATTTTAAATGTACTACAACAACATCATAGAAAAATGATATTTTATTAATTGATAGAAAATGATTCATCGTATCATTTCATCCATGTTGTATACAAGAAATAAATGTTTTCATATAGATTTTATACATAATATATCATTTCACATTAAGGCTATATAATGATAAGATTAATATGAATCTTATTTATGACATGTTGATCATGTTTTATAGAACTCAGTATTTCTATTTAGTAGATCGAAGGGTAGTCTACGCAACATGTAGTACAGAATTACAGTTAATCAGTTTTCTTTTTTTTTGTCAGATGCAATACACAATCAGAAGATTTTCCTTACATAAAATTGTGATCATATAAGGTTACAATTCTATCTAGAGTTTCAAAAATATATATATCAGGGTGTACCAATTTAATTATTATTGAAACACTCTATTTTTAGCAAGTTTTGGGTTTTCAATATAAATCAATTTTTTTATGTTTTATTCTAACTATTTTACCTTTTTATAAATTACTCATAATTTAAAACAAATTTATTCAAATTAGTTTAAAAGTATTTGATGTTGCATCAAATATGTTTTTATCGAGAAGAATCAAAGGTTATTATAATAAGGTGGAAACCATATTGATGAAAACATAATATCATGATAGAGTATTACATATCATTTTGAAGTGATCATTTTATGAAGAACTACTGATATTATATGTTGATGATTATTTTACTTTAAGAATTGGAAAATGGAAATGATATACATGATATTTTATTATACATGTAATGGTCATATTTTCTTGTTTATATTTAACTATTATATATGCGATATGATATAATAAATTAACAAACACCCATTATAATAAGGGTCGTAGATATTTGATATAAGATAATTATACATTTCTTTGTCATCTACAAATAATGGTCAAAGTATACAGCCACTAACACACAACTCCATTAGGAGTTCCCGAAGTGTAGTAATATTAAAAGAAAATTTATTCCACTTCTTTATAATTTTTAAAGAACTATTTCAACTCTAAAAATTTATTTTTTGATCATTATTAAATATCTAAGAGTCACATTACTACTCCAGCACTATGACTATAAAATCCAACCAGTTAAATTTGTTTATATTTTCTTCTAGGGTTGTTTATATTTCACTATTACACTTAGATGGATATACCACTAATAAAATGTACTAATTTATTTATGATAACCTAATAAAAATGTAGTAATTAGTAGGTATCACTTGAACCAAATAATAGGAATAGGTTAGGTCATCTCCTATGAAATACTAGATTCTATTTTCACCAATTAAAAAGTATGAAACCTCATATTTTTAATACACCTTAATTCATGATTTATTACAATAAGATAATCATAATAAAATCCAACAAGATCAAGAGAACTTGTGTATTTGAGAAATGGGGTTCATATCACATTAACTTGAAACATGGGTAGATCATTATTATTTAAAAACACTAAAACATTCCCTTATATACCTTGCATCTTTTAAAACTGCATGGGATAACTTAAGGATGTCCATAAGAAAGTGGTGAGTTACAAAGCCCAATCCATGAATTATCAAAGAATAATATGATGAGAGTATTATATATAATCTAATAATAATATAAGGTTGACATAAGAGGGTAAGAATCATAAACATGAACATTGAAGTATAATGTAAGATGATAACATCAATGAAACATAGTAATGTGGAAACAACATAAAACATGACATCATAAGAATAAGTCAAGGCTAACTACCAAGACATCATAACATATCATGATTAGGATAAACTCAGATAAACCATACATGGTATCTCATGAGATAATAACAATATACAAGGCATTGTGGGGCTATATAATTTTGTTCTCATGTATCACATTTATATAATGTACATTAATTTTTGTGCCACATAGATCATAAAACATAATAACACCTTTCATCACTTTTAACCATAAAAATTAGGAGTGTGGGTTACATACACCGAATTTAAAAATCAATTAAGGGTATGTATGTCAAGGTTACTACACATGAGTGGAAATGGGTATGGGTATTCACTAAACAAATGTTTGCCATGGAAAATTTCAGAACAATATTAGCAGCATAACGAGTGTACATAAAGGTTTATAGAGGGGTGAATGAAAGTGATATATGGTCTATCATTACATGGAAATCATAATTATGGTAAATGGATCTATAAAAACACATTACAACATGGATAATTTTATATAAAAAGGTATTATTACAAATAAATTACTTGAAAAAAATAAGAGGAGAGAGTATCTTACCTAGAGGGGGCACTTCTAAAAGCTTAGTAGGAGTTTCATAGATGATTAGAAACACCTTATTTCGTATTTAGAGAGGTATATGGAGATAAAATTCATACTAAATGGGTTTTGAGTAAATATGAGTGGGAGGATGGGTGGATATTTATAGTGAAATAAGGGGGAATTCTTGATTAATTTCTAAAGATAGGTTTCAGACTATATATGATAAAATATTAAATACCACAAAACTTCACAATGATGTTTTCTATGGTTTATATCAAATATGACTGGATTCAAATATTTTTACAAGTTAAAGAACCAAAATACTTGAAATAATACCCTTTGTGATGTGAAAGTGAGTAAATTTTATGAAGAATTGATTTTAAACCATAAAAAATAGTATAGGATTTGAAGGATTCATTAAGGTTTTAAAAAATTAATAAAATAATTTAATAAATATATATTTCAAAGGGGGGAATTTTGTAACACACCATATTTTCCCTAATGTGTGAAATATTTTAATTCATATTTAATTCCTTGGTATTGACCAAATATGTATTCCTAATGATGTTGTGGTGGTTTCGAGGGTGCATGGGGATTCCTTAGAGCCCAGACCCCAGAGTTTATGAGGAAAAAGGTGGGCCACATAGTTAGTACAAACCATATATCCCAATCTTAATGGTTTTCTAAAACATGTGAGGTGATCCAATACACAGTAGGTGGATGCATGGAATTTTCTAACCACATATCACAGGCTATATGGTTATGTGAATGCTTCAGGTCTCATTCTAGACGTATTTTTCAAGTTATTTTCTTGGTTAATATAATTGTAAACCTAGCCCATGTGAGGGGTTCCTTGAGATGGTTCTTATCACATGGTTGGAGAATGGTTTGGAAAATCATCTGGCCAAACCATGTGATACTTTTTTAATGAATTAATTTACCAAACAATCCTATGTATATGTAAAGCTTTAACTCCTTATATCCTTTTTTCCACACACAACACCTCACCCATTGAAGATATCCTCCATACCTAAGCTACAATTTAATCTCTCTTCTATATTTAGTTTAAAAATTAGGTGTCATTTGTCATGTTCTATCTCCACCAATAAGAAATTTGATCTGATAACTTATTTTTAGGGTTTCTATTTCAATTTTATGTGTGATCTTCATGTGATCAATTTTCCCTGTTTTCAGGTCCTTTCACTATTAAATTTTTTTCTCATTCCAGTTCAAATCGGAAGTCGATAATGGATGAGTTCTCCACAAACTCGATAAGGTAGGTGTTCTATATATTTTCCATAAAGGTTTTTTCATTAATTAATTTATTACCAATGTGCCACACGTCAGACCTTTCAGGTTTTGCTATTAAAAATTAATCTATGTATTAAATTAATTGTTTGAAACTTAATTTGATTCCTATGTAGCACCTGGACATCTTTAGAGGTTGTTAACCTCGGCTAAAACTGCCTCTAAGGTGGGTTTGTCCATCTTCCCAAGCTAAGAACCACCCCTTTGGGTGTTTAATCATGCCACAAGGTTGTATAAGACTTGAATAAATCAAATGAGTTAATGAATGTATTAAATATGAGTTTTTAAATGAAATGGATAATTTTACTTGGTTATAGACACTAACATAGCCCTAGATTTTATAATATTTATTTATTTGGATTAATGCGGTATGGCCCCGATGTATGTTTATGATATAGAACCGATCATTTTAATTGAATGGCACCGATTACGGGGTCAAGGTATGGAACCTATGAACTACATATACACACATATATATTTGTATATAAGGATTCCTTAGACTTTGTCCCTAGGCTCTTGGCACATTTAAGTCTGATAATGTTCTCAGTTCTTTATACTTTAGGAGGTGTTCATGGTCTACTTGCTTAAGACTTGTCCAATGTGGTCTGATACTTTTTTACAAATGTGGAATATTGAAGACCAAGTAGTAACTTGAATGCTCTACTTTTATGGACTTTTATTTATCATTTATCACCTTCTCATAGTTACTATCCCTCATATCTAATTTTTATATCTAGAATTCACATTACATCTATACCTGTTATATCTACACAAGGTTATAGTTTTAATACACATGATGGAATATTTATAGACACCATTGGTGTGGACTTATGATTATATATCACACCCTTTTCAGGACTCTAATTGGTACCCTGATAGACTTCCTAGATGTAGGTAGGGACAAGGAAAAACACAAGGTCATGGATGCTTGATTGACACATAGAATGGGAGATTAAGAGCACAGTACCGAGATTTGGCTCATGATTCTTAGAGATACACTATTTTTTAATTTTTTATAAATGTATTATAATTGATACTTTCTTCCATGTATGTATTTTTAATATTTTAGAGTATCATTAAAAACTCATCATTTTATATATGACGTTTCTTTTGGATTGAAGATTACAATTATCTTGATGATTTACTTTCACTTCAATATTTTTCATTGTTATGTTTCCACTATTTATTAATTTATTATCAATGTTGTGCTACTTTGATAATGAGAGTATAGCCTCCCCTCAGTACAACCTTAGACTCTCACTACTAGTCGAAAACCTCTAGCGTATTAGGAGGCACACTTGAAGAGATGTGGGAAACCGGGTTCATTTACTTATCAGTAAACAGGGATATGACATTACAAATTATTTTTGGTACTTGATTCCCTCTATAAAACTCATTACATCACTTTTAGGCCATTATGATGTCATAGTACATATCATATATTTATACCATATCTAATTTTTATCCAAAAAAATAACTTCCTTGTAAAATTATGAAAAAATCACCATTGGATAATTTTTATGTGTTAATTTAAAAAATAATATTTATTTTATCAGAATAATTATCCAAATATGAGAATTTACAATTTTAAATAAAAATTAATATTTATTGAAAAATACTATTTTTAACAACAATAACTGTTTTCTGATCCTTATAAAGATTATATTTTAATTCATTGAATTATATTATGAATTTTATATACATATTATTTAATAAGAATTTTATAAGAAAATAAAATTTATTTCAAAATTCTTAAATTTATCAAAAATATTATTTTAATTAAAAGAGTATATTTTCCAAAAAAACAATTTTTATTTCTTCATGCCAAAATCTAATTTTCATCGATACGTATACATTTTAATAATGAAAAGGGATAAATATAATCTTTTTATTTATTAAAAATGTATATAAATTTATACTATTATGGCCTAGGTACATAACCCATTATTACACCAGAATACACCCTAAGGGTAAGGTGTGCGATGTTGGGGCTTTTTTAGGGTTGTTCAGAGAACATAGTTTGGGCAGTTATCATGATATGCTAGAATTTCTTCTTAGGATGAGTTATAGGAAAATCCAATTGATTACTTCTCCCTTTGAAGATCTAATAAATTATCATTATACGGAATGATCCTATAAGTTAGATCCATCACCCTTTTTATCTATGACAATTAGAATTTATCATAGCCTTTAATATATACTAATCATATTAGTCACTCTACAATGGCTATATAATCAATGGTAAAAAAATTAACAGTATTTTAAATATTACTGACTATATTTTATAATTGTTCCAAAATAACCATTATAGTGATTGGGTTTTCTATAAGTATGAGGCATATACTAAAACAAAGCAAAATTTCATTTATAAAAATTTGGGTTGTTACATTATACCCTCCTTTAAAAACATTTATCCCAAAATTTCATTTTTTACACTGTAATAGATAAGGGTACTTTTGTTTCACCACCACTTCTAGTTCCCAAATTTCTTCCTCAAAATTAGGGTCCCACCACAAAACTTTGACAGAGTGGTTTTTCTTTCTTTCATAGAACTTTTTCTCTACAATCTAAAATCTTCATTGGATACTCCTCATATGAAAGTTCATTCTCTAAGGGTATCGTCTCAAGATTCAATGCATGTTAGCAGTCTGGTATGTTCTTCCTCAAGAGGGATATAGAGAACACATCATGAACTTGAGATAGGATAGGTGGGAGTGAAACTCGGTGGTCCATGGTTCTAAGGTGATCATGGATATCAAATAAGGTGATGTAACTTGGACTAAGTTATCTATTCTTCCCAAACCTCGTGAATTTCTTCAATGGTGATATATGAAGGAACGATGTATCTACAACCTCAATAAAACAACCCTTCTCTTTATTTAATATTTAAACATGATTAATTACATAAAATTTAACATAATATAACTCAGAAGATCGAGATGTCGAGTGTATTTGGAGATTAGTAACATTATATAAAAAATTAAAACATGAAATTCACATCTTTATTGAAAACATATTTTACATTACCACAAAATTCCTTCATACTTATCATTGCATGGGATAACCTGAGAAAATACATAAGAAAAGGGTGATCTATAAAGCCAGTAAGGGAGTAAAATCCATAACATTAAGAATAAAATAAATCTTAAGAAATAGACATATCAATGGATAATAATAAAAACATAAAGTCATGATATATCACAATTATCATAACATGGGAATGTGGAAACAACATAAAACATTACATCATTAACATAAAGGAATCAGGTAAACCCATATCCCAACATGATGGAAAAAAGTAATATAAAATAATTAGGTAAACCCTTTTCCCAACATGATGAATCCAGATACTAATCATTACACAATTCATTGGATCGCTATCAGGGTGAACCCTTCATAAACATTTCAATCTCATTCTTAAGTGTTCCACATATATCATTTTGCATGGATTCATTCAACATCATAATTTATTCCATGATCGAAGAATGTAGAATAGATACATATAAGTCCCCAATAAATAAATATGTATATAAAGTTGAATACCCTTGATAGAGTAATGGGTATGGTATTTACAACAAGATTATTTTGGCATGGAAAATCATAGTTCCATTTCTCTAGCATAATGACGTCATGTGGAAATTCATAGAATGGGTAGATGACAAAGAAAGGAATAACTCATCATTTATACATGAAATTTAAGGTGATTTCATTATGGAACATAATATCCTAATGTATTAAATTTAATTTAAGATTCATAATACAAATAAAGTACTTGAAATGGAAATGAGAAGAGAGGAATCCCTTATGGAATTTCGGCATTGTAACAATGTAGGTAAGGGTCGAAATGGGGGAGTATAAATTATACCTCATTGAATTAAAATAAAATTTATAGTAGATAATTGATTATAAAAGTATAATAATATAACCAATTCAAATTAAAAGGACTAATTTCAAACAAGGTTCTTGAATTGAAAGGAAGAGATAAAGGTGAGGATCCCTTGCTTGGATGTGTGATCCCAAAGGATTGGGATAGGCTTCTTGAGATCCCAGGGGTACCTTGGGAGGAATCAAGGGAGTAGGAGAAATAGGTTGGTAGTTCTTAAAATACCTTTAGTGAAGAGGAAAGGGTGCTTGAGAGGGTTTATATAGGAAAGGTAGAGAATTATTTATTATTTTGGTTTTGGACCCTGCACACTAAAATATTCAAAACAAAAAACCATACCATGGATTTTGGAAAATATAAGTCATATAAATTATTTTAAAAGACTAATGTCCTAAGATATTAATATATTTCCCTTTCTTATGTGTAGGTGAGGCAGACTTTCAAGGAAATGATTTTAAAATCATAAAATATTTTATATCTCTTAGAGGATTCACTAAGGCTTTATAAAATAAATAAAATAAACCTAAAATTAAAAAAACATTAAAGGAAAAATTATATTTGTCCGAATATAACCTTTATATAATTTTATTACATCACTATTGGGTCATTATGATGTCATAAAACACATTATATATTTATATGGTATTTAATTTTTACCCCAAAAATCGATTGTCTCAGAAAATTATGAAAAATTCACTGTTGTATACTTTCAATATCCTAATTCAAAAAATAATATTCATTTCATCTAAATAATTTTATAATTACGTGAATTTTCACTTTTAAATTAAAACTAACATTTATTGAAAATTGATGCATTTTGACAAAAACAGTTTTCAAACCTTAATAAAAATTCCAATTGAATTCATAAAAAGTAAATGATCATTTATATTTAATAAGAGTAATTTAATAATAATATTTTATTAAAATACTATTTAACTAAAAAATCTATTAATTATTTAAAATAGATTTCTTAATTGAATTTTAATATTAACCAAAAATGTTATTTGTGTTTTAAACATTATTTAAAAAGTAACAAAAATAAAATGAAAGTATATTCATTATTATATACAAAAACAATGCACATAATAATAATTCTAGGGTCTTGTTACATATCCCTTTATTTCATCAGCATAATCCCTAAGAGTAAGGTGTGTGATGGTGGGACTTTCATGGGTCTTTTCGGTAAACATGGTTTGGGTTGTGATCTCAATGAGCTTGAACTTCTCCCATAAATAGTTTTTCTCCTACTTAAGTTGTTAGATATCTACTTGGTCTTACTCTAGGTAAAATCCTAGAAATGATATCTCCCTTGTAAGCTCTGATAAATGGGCTTCATAGGGTATTATACTACTATTTGAGACCATCACTTCCTTGATCTGTGTCAAAAGGATTTGTTAAAACGATATATTTATACTAGTCATGTGATCATTTTTCAAAGGCTATACTATCAAAGGTAAAGATACATAACGGTCATTTAAATTCAAAAAAAAATTGTTTGTGTTTTATATATCCATAATACATTTAATTAAAATAAAGGGAACTTTATTCATAACAATTTTGTTCCTTACACTCAAACTCTAGGGATTCTCAATGATTATATGCATAGCTTTTTTGTCAAATTTTCTTTGATTTAATATGATCTTGAATGGTTTGAAACATATCTATAATCTCTTAATTAAGATCAGGTCTCATCATCTTTATATTAATTACTTCATCCCAGAATTATAGTAACACCCCAAAATGTTATGATTTATTTCCTTTTAAGAAAATTCATTCTCACTAATAGCATGAGGAGCATGAAACCTTATGTCTAAATGAACCATAATATAGTATACCATTATAATCCAGTCATTAAATTCATAGATATGAGTATGAATAATTAGATCATGAAAATTAACTTTTTTACACATGTATAAAATAAATTCCATGGTTTTTTATTTATTATAAATAAGAATAAAAACAATTTTAAAGAAAAATAAATATTTCTAAAAACTGTATTATTCTAAATAGTGGTTTCATTGAGTATTGGGCACTTATATTAAGATTAATTTTTTCTTATTTTATAAAATTTACTTCAAAAAATGAACTTAATTTTTTAAACATAATATCATGATTAACTTAGAGTGAATGTTTTATGATTTTTTGAAAAGATTCATTTTTAGATGAATAGTGAAAAATACTAGTTTTAATTGAAATTTCCATTTTGCTGAAATTATTTATGAAGTTAAATTATATTTTAAATTGTTTATAAACTAAAATTAGTTAAATTGTTGTAAAATTTAACTAATTTAGATCATTGGGGCCGAGTTGATGTTCAATTTCAATATAAAAAAATTCCACACTTAAGAGAACTTTTCTTTGCAAAATAGAATTTTCCTCACATATGAAAGTTTAATTTTAAATTTAATTATACCAATTCTATGAATTTAATTATTAAAAATAGATTAAATTGTTTAAATAATAATAATAAATATTATCTAATAATTTCAACATAACATTTTATCATAATTAATAGTGAAAATAGTAAAAATAATAATTATTGCAGTTAAGATAAAAACTGCTTTATCGGGGGTTAAACTAAAAAGATAAGGGTTTAAATGAATGAAAAAAATTTCAAAAAACACATTTCATGTATATATTTAGAACTTATAATCTATATGTTTCTATAATGACCCATTATTTATTATTTTTCAATGATAATAATGTCTGTACAATTTATTCTTTTCAAAAATTCCATGTGTATCCACTCTTCCACTTGTAAAATGCCACCCCCTCTCCTATATTGTTCACTCTTCCTTAATACAATACCTGAAAAAATATCTTTCATAATTCCATACCCTCATCTTTGATTAATTTTTTATATTATAAATCCAATATAGGAAAGCTTTAGGTTAAACCTAAATAGGTTTCTAAAAGAATAGTTAAAGTCTTTTAACTATAAGTTTTCATTTTACTTCTAATTATAACACATTTTAATCTTATTAATATATTATAATATAATAAAAAATATATATATAATATAATTAGATGTTATTGTGTTAATTTAATGACCTATATCCATCTCATATTATATCAAAAGGGAAACAAAATCCTTGATCATGTGTATGGAGTATTTTACCTCAAGATCCGATGTGACTCGGTTTCTATAACCACCTTTCAAGGATATATATAATGATTGATTTAACATATTTATATGATATTTATGAAATTATTATACTTATTTAATTATTATATCACATATATCTTCTTAATTTTCCTTATGTGGGGGATACAATATCATCACTCGTGTGTAAGGCGTACTACCTCCTCCCAAAGTGATGTGATTCATTTTTCTCTAATGTGTTACGTGAAAGGTAGTAAGTGAAGGTATTGGGAATGGAGAGGAATCCCCAAAAGTAGGATTTTAAAAAAATCACTGATGATCGACATGATTTTTTCAATGTATGTTAATCTTTTCCTTATTATCTCTCAGGATCACGCGTGAAAGAGGTTAAGCACAAAATTAAAACCATAAAAACCTGGTTTAGATATGACATTGTGCTCGATGTTTGATCATAATTGGAAATTTATATCTGAATAATATGAATCCAAATTCAACTAGATCATCCAAATTTTATTCAAATATCTTTGGGTGTTTCGATCATCAAAATCTTGGTGCTATTTCAAGTTCCAAGGATGCCTTTGATGCTTTGACAATCACCACATCGCCTTGCTTGCGATGCCGGAGAGGGAACTTGATCTGTCCTCCTAGATCCGTAGATTCTCTCTCTATAACATTGGAGATAGTGTGAGAGAGAGAAATACCATGAATAGTCTTTGGTGGGAGGCTCTCCTATTTTATATATAGTGTGTATTTAAAATACATGATATTGCCTCTCCAGTCCCCAAAATACTTAACGCACTATAAACAGAATGTTATAACTACTAATCTAAGTCATAAATATTATTATCAATTTCCTATAATATGTTAATATATTACATGATATTAAATGATTCATTAACTCTACTCTTCATTCCCACAAATATTAATTGAACCTTGAATATTTTAATACTCGTTCAAATAATAATTTTTAGGTATTTACTTAAAACAGATAAATACATTTAATGAATAAATTCATTTCTTGTCATTATTTACTTCAGAAATATGAATTTATTTATTTCATTGGTGATAGTATCTCCTTGGAAAAATATTGGACCCCAGTGGTGGCTCCCACCATGTCTAATATATCTATTCAACTGAATAGGGCATATTTTTGAATATGTTATTGTGTGTGACCCTCGATGACTGTATCTGGATAGTAGTGAATGTTATTTAAAAACCAGGATTGGGATCTAGCAACCCATCATGGCCCATAAAGAGATAAGTATTGTCACAATATTAAAAACCAACCTACAAACATGCACCATGTAATATGATTTCTTTGTCTTTAATATCTCATAAAGTAGGAAGCACACCTATATCATCACCCCTTTTCATGATTTGTTATTTGTTGATCTAAAATGATGGATTTACCTTAGACTACCATGCACATATATTTATCAAGGTAATATCATCCTAAACAACATCTCCCAAGATATATAAATTCCTTAACTTGGAATCTACAGATACTTTCTTGGTCATTCAACCAATGTCATTACACCAATGACATGCCCAACACAAACTATCTCTCCATGATTTCAATATCAGAGTTTTTATCTTGTATCAAATTATCCAGTCAAATATAATACATTGTTAATGATCTCAAGTCAGGATACCATTACACATGATCATAGATAGGAACATCCAATGACACCATAAACATTTGGTGTTCTTATTGGTGGATTTTTCCTCACGATCTCACTATTATAGATCACTAAGTGCAAACTTCATGAGAAGAAATAGCAATGCTTATGAGCCCCCAACACCTGATATTCAAACATCTACTATTTCCAATTAGTAAGATGTATCTAGACCATATGACTTATTTTTAAGATTAATTTTATAGTATCTCTAGGTTCTCATTATTTCCTCGGATCTGTTATAACCTTTTGATACAATAATTAATCATTGGAAATTACCATTAAATAGTGGATGTATAAATATCTACACTATGATGGTAATAATAGATCATGTATAACAAACTTTATACACAATATGGTAATAAAAAACCATTGTATTGTTGGGTCTAGGGCTCCCACTATTTCAACACTCCCACATGCACTAGAGCCAACTTGAAATCCAAACATGTTAGCTTCTCACATGATCAAAATTATATTTCTGTTGAGTTATAGCAGTAGCTGTTAGGCCTTCCACTGTTCCTTCACATGGAAATTCTACTAAAGTGACCTCATCTCTTAGAGTATAACTTATCAAGAGATGGTATCCCTAAGTATATCCCTTTTTTCCATTGACATAACATGTCATCCTAGCTAGTAATAATATCATAATTTATATTATGATAATTCTTTACTAACTATGTGTGATTCCATGAACTGGAACAAATTGATATATATAAATTCTTCTTAGCAACCTTAGAAGCTGCAACATACTCAGTCATTGTAGGTATGGTTACCACTAGTGTATGTGATCTTGTCTCGCTCATCACCTTGTCCCAACTACGATACTATATCTCATTGATCTAAGCAAGACTACTTTTTTTCCCCAGAAAACTAGTATCAATTCTTCTCCACTTACTTGGAACATATCTTTTGTACTAGCCGAAGTATGATTAGATAGTTCTAACTGCTTCACATGAAATACTCCTAGATATAACTGATATCTCTCTACAGTAAATTATATACTGTTAATATCATTTCTTATAAATATCTTAGCATACATGATTAATCCATTGCTAAAGTGTATGTATTTTCAAATCACTATGTTTATCTCCTCCCATGTATCAGACATGTGAACATTGAGAGATAATTCCTTGTGACACTATCAATAATCCATCTCATGAATTATTCCAACTTTTATTTTTCAATACCATTTCACTATAATTACGATTTACTAGATCCACCTCAGTATATCTTGTCCCATAGAACTTGGGTTGCTACTTTAACTCTATCACTGAAGAATAAATTTCATCATGGACTTAACTAACTATAAGTCCAATCTATTTTCCATATGTTTCCAAACATATTGTACTTGGAAAGAATTAGTGCTCCTAATAACCTTTCATAGACACATGGAACCATTTATTGAAAATTTATATTCTATGATATTTTTTCTTACTTTAATCCAAAACCAGATATCAGTAACTCAAAACCATTATTATAATTCTATGGCATGACATTCCCTTTCTGTTTGCATCGTATTGACGCCTTCCATGATTGTTGATCATGAAATCAAATTATTAAGATAATGATCATAGAACTTATCAATGATAAGTAAAATTCTAACAGATTTAGGCATAAGACTTGGTTAAACCAATCATGACTTATTGGTACTACTCTTGTACCATCCATGTATCTATTCACCTAAATTTCTACCGAATTATTCAAAATTATTGGCCCCTTTTATTTTTGATACATGGAATCCATTATTGAATTTTAATTAGTCTTCTCAATCTTAGCTAATTTCAATAAACATCTAACTTGTATGATATATTATTCTAAATGAATAATATATCACAGGTCATGGTGAATACAAAAATCACCACCATGATTTTAACATTTCTATGCAGTATGTGTCTTTGGAACATTCTTATTCCACATGAACTTGTGTAACTATTTCCTATTCCAACAATATGTGCATCTCTTGTATTGAATAAACCAAGTCAATCTTGATACCACAATCTCTAAAAATATTTTGACCCTTATAGAAATGTATTTAATCACTTAAATACTAATTTTCTAACTTAGGGTTTTATGTAATATCCTATGTCATTGTTATTATAATAACATAGATACACCATGTATTTAATTTGATGCATGTTTGTTTATGTCCTAAAAAATTCTTTGCATCCAAACACGTGTCCCTATGATGAAATGTATTTCCATCATACTTTAACTCATATGATATCCATTTGTCATTATAGTCTAAATAAGTTTATAGAATATCACTGTTATTTGTAAATCACGTCATGAAATATAATGGATGTTTCTGAAAGTTGCGACATTGATACTCCCAACATCATAACCTTGATGTATAAAATGTGTGTTTAGGAATTACTCCACGTGAAAAAAAATTTATGAATGTTGACATGTAAGACTTCATCATCAATCCTCCTTATTAACTTCAATTTCCTGATGTAGATATAATAATGTGTGTTTAAGAATTACTCCATGCTACATTATCATGATCGATGATTTCATGGTCAAGATATTCTTCGGCATGTCAGCTTGAAGGAAATAATATATTCTGACGATGCATATACTTCACTTTTTCATTTCTTATTGACTTAAAGGAATAACATGAAGTATCTTTACCACTATATTTACCTTGAAATAGTTCATGCTCACTTGTTGAAATAATTTCAAAAGCTTTGTGACATACCATTATTTCTAAATGTTTCGTTATAAAAAGTAAATACATCGATAATACCATAGGTTTTTAGCTATGATGAGCCTAAATACCATACTTGGTATATTATTGACATCCACTTTTAGTGTTTCTTGACAAAGAATTTTCTTGTCACAACTTGGTATAAGTCTCACATTTTATATTCATATTTTATTTCCTATGATTCAGGTATCACTGAACTAGTGATTGAGTATTAAATACCAAAAACAATATTCATTCCGGAACCTATAATAATGTATCCTTGTGACCAAAAGGATGTCTGATATGAATTTTTTGGTTATACTTAACAATATTTCTACATGAATCATTATCATGACCATTATAGAAGTTGTGTACTTCTCACCATTGGCCTAGGTATCACCCTTTCTCATCCACATAGAGAATTCACCTCAATTCAAGTAACATTTCTATACACAATTGGTTACTATGTATCAGTACACATATATGATAATCATATGGTATTGAATACCCAGGAAGTAAAACCAAAACAATACATAGATGAATATTCTTGAAGAATAAGTGGTAACATGCTTATTTAAATAGTTTTTTTTACAAAACAAACGAAATTAAATTAATCATGAAGATCAATAGAAAAAAGATCTAACATCCATAAAGGAAAAAAATAAAGCCAGATGTGATTTTCTCTAGATGCATGATGAGAATCTAGTTGGGGACCTACTTCATTTCCTTCCCTTCTGATGAAATTTAATGAGAAAACTACCAAGATGTGACTAAGAGACTAGATTTTCCTTATGAGGAAGCCGAAATATTGGAAACCAAAATCATTTGACTTGATGGTGTAGAGATAGTTATATTAAATATGTATATCATTCTATCCAAGGTCTTTTTCAAAGTTCATACCAGTAAGGATAGCATGGTATTTAGAAACAGCGGGCTCCTAGAGCACATGGATCGAATCATATCTACCCACGATGATCTTTCCCATATGATCGTGGACCATCCATCTAATCCCATCTAATCCACTCTTAGGAAAAGAAGTGTCGATGTTAATCTTGAAGATACCTTCTAGAGGGGATTCCTTCTCATTTCAGTTGACCAGAAATCCTAGAACACATTCTCATCAAGGACCTGATTTTACCCATCAATCAATAAAGTTTCACATGCAATCCAAAAACCATTGGGTTTTTTGACGTGCTTAAAGCTCAAGTCATTCTATCTAACCCATAAAATTCAAGCAAAAATATATAGGGAGGAAACCTTATTAGTAGTGAATGAGGAATACCAAATCATCAATAGTTATGGGAGGTCCTATGCCACATCAACCATAATCTCTATAAAATATCCCCACACAGTACAAACCTCTATGACACTGAGACAGTGAATGATGGAATGCAAAGGGGATTCTGTATCATCCAAGCAAAGGGAAATAAATGGATTTCTATAATATTTAATAAGGAGAGGAAGTCCAATGTGGGAAGGATACCCAAAACATCTGCCACTAGAAGAAGCGGATCTTTGGGGGGATGTTCAAATGCCAAAGAATTTTCCATATCCCCTCTCTAACATCAATGTGAGCGTCAAGAGAAAGTATGAAATTGAATCTCACTAATTAGGATCTTGATGTCTCATAGCTCCAAAAAAGGAAGTCCTAAACTACATCCATCACATAGGGAATGCTAATAATAATATTTCTATCCCTTTTTTAAACCAAGATTAAATTTTATCCAAGCACCAATCGGATCTACAACCATCGAACAGATAGTGGATGGTAGCCTCCTTATATCTGGGAAAGGCTAGGGAAGTAGCCAGCATGCCATCTTTACCGATCAACCAAGGTTCCTTCCAAATTTTTACTCTTGAACCATCCCCAATTTTCCAGCCAATTCCTTTATCAAGTAAATGTCGTGAACCCAAAATACTTCTCTATAGGAAGCTGGAACGGGCGCCCAGAGAGGAGTTCTAGAAGTTCGACCAAGGAAAATATTTTTCTTGAAGAATCTGCGTGCATAGAGATAAAGGTTGAGTCAGGAGGTGTTATCCCTTCTTAGCCAGAAGAACATCATTAAATAGGTCGAGATCCTAGAATCCCACACAACCACCCACTTTAGGGGCGTACAGTCACTTACAGGAAATCCAATGAATTTTTTTCCTCCTGTTACAATGGTCCCACCAGAAATTGGAAATACAGGATTAGATATGGTCAACAATATCACTAGAGGACATTGAAGGAAGTTTTAAATGTTCCCTTGGCATTGATTTCCTTTGGAATTTTCACCTTTTCTTTCAGTTTTTTCCTTAAGAATTAAAGATTAATATGTCTTATATATTCTTGTTAACTTTGAGAACATTACCTAAATTGGTAATGAAGAGTTTACTCGATAATTGTTCATTTTTTAACTTAAAAAAAGACATAAGTAAAGGGGTGAAAATGATATTAGAATAGGATGTATTAAAATATCATAACGTGCCTTTCAATTTTAACAGATCTAGTGTAACCATTATCTATTAATATCATTGCTTTGTTTTCTCTTTGAAAAACACTCAGAGACGATATTTCATGTTATATCATTCATGTCCTGATGTAGCAACCGCAACTAACATTAGACGTTGGTGAAATAAGAATAACATAACCATCATATGATTTGTACATTATTCTCTTGTAAGTAGTTTCTCCCTCGCTTCCTGAGGTAGTTTAACATGTATAGGGACACTAGAATCCTCAGTTTTGAACAACATGGTGCACAAGCGCCTGTACTATTCTTGGATACTCATGCTAGTCGGGATATTTACTTTTTCCATTATTTATTACAATTTATATGATGTTATAACTTTCCATTTTTACAAAAGTAAAATTTAACAGATTAGTACTTTTTATCTATATTACTAATTTAGACATCTTGATTAACTAATTAACTCAATAAATGTATCCCTCTATTTTAATCAAATTCTAGTAACCCTATATGCTAGAATAAGAATACTCTATCACTTGAGTGTTCTAGTGGAATGGATCACTGAACCTCCCCGCATAGTCTACAAGATATGGATATGCCACTTCTCATAGAGTTCAAGGTAGGATTTTGGTTGACCAACCACATTAACTTTTGGTTTCTTGATATGTTGAGTGAAGTCCCGGATTCTAAAATTAGTACATGATTTACTCAATACTTTTCTCTAAAATGATATAAATTTATTTATCTCTAATACTTAATACAAATTTAGTTAAGTCAACCCACCACTCTCATAAGAACACCCTAGTAGTAGTACCCACCCTCACCTGTGGCATGACTAACACCACAAACACCTGGTTTTGTCCAAATGTAAATGATGGAAGGTGGTTTAGACTTAATATTTATTTGATGGTTTTATTATTTTATTTTGATGAAAGAAATATTTTTCTATCTTCTTAGAACGTACTATGTGATCGCACTTACAACTGACCATATAAGTAATAGAAAAATTTATCACATCGCATGTTCATTTTATATTGAATGCTTGTTTATTATTTCTATGTGATCGCACAAAAAACTACACATTCACAATAACCATAAACCATGAAAAAATAAAATGAAGACCTGTTCATGAGCCATTACTAATGGTTGATATGTTGAATAACTAAATAATCAACCTACACCATAGGGGATATACCTTGTGCGGTGTGACTTGTGACTAGAATTTCAGTGTCATCCCATCCATTGCATAATCTTATATCTGGTGTGTCGCCCTCAGTCGGCACGAACCATGTCACTCCTCATGTCACCATTATAAAACAATACTCTCCCATAGGTGAGAGGATATCGAGAGTAAAAATACAACTCTGAACTGGAAGTGTATTCCCTTATATATATAATTACACTGAGACGATTCACATATTTCCTTTCAATTTAAACTAATTATTACAAAACCATTGTAATAAATAAATTAAATAAAAAATGCACCAAACATGCATCGGTCAGTCCATGACTCATGATCAGTCTAATATTCCTTGAACTTGTGTATTTAAAATAAAATTCAAAATTAAAATTTCATTAAAATAATACGCGATGGCATTATAAATGAATTAAAAACTTGCTCATATTTTTAATTCAATTATTAAGTCGTTCGGTCTCTATCAATTAATTTATTTTTAAAACCAAAAATTAAATTAAATAATTAATTTACGTTGCATTAATTATTAGACCATAAAATTATTATTGAATTAATTTAATTATCAACTAAAATTAAATTAATTAATTTAATTAATTTTGGAATAAAACAAAATACCTGGGAACTGGAAAACTCGGGCAGGGCCTATGCAGGTTGGGTTGAACCCTCGCATGCCCATCCCAGGATATGTTAACCCTACATCGGGGTGTTATAGATATGGTAGGTCCACCTACACCCGTTCGAGGAGGGGGAGACCCATCCCACCTATTCTGGGATGGTTCAAACTGTAGTAAGGGATAAATGTACGCTATAGGATTCCTCTCATTACAAGAGCTAAACAAACCCGCAATTGGGAAGAATCTAGTCCCTATGATCCCCAGCACTAGGGATGGCCAGGTGAGTTACCGAGGGAGGTTGGGGTGGTACAAACAAACAAGGCTATCAGGGGGTTGGAAGTGAGGTCCGAAGAAGGAAAGTGGTCGAAATAGTGTTTTGGCACTGAAGGAGGAAAATAACGACTGTTGATCATGGCAGTATCCTTGGAAAGCGGGTGGCACGACAGCGACATGGAGGAGGCTGACTGTTGACCCGGCTTGGAGAGGGTGGTGAGGCTAAGGGAGAGCCGGCCACGGATAGATGCGACACCAGATTAGCGTGATGATGGTCTCACAACGTGGTCGGGTGGGGTGCATTGTGGAATATGGTCAGCCAAAGGGGGCTCCAGCCTATAGTGGGGCACTGGTCATGCGGGTTCTGAGACGGCAGATGCAGGCTAACAGCCTGCCAAACAGGGAAGGCGAAACGTCCGGCAAGGGTGACCGGTAGGAGTTGCCGGTTACTGTAAGGAGGAGGCAGGGGCCGCTCGTCCCCCCTTATTTTGAACCTATCCATTTGTTTATTTTTTTCCTTTGTCTTATATGATAACAACCACACATTTATTTACCCATGAACCAAAAGGTGCAGCCCCACCCTTTTGTGTTTTTATCTAAGAGACATGAAACTCTTTAAAATTTTCTTAAAGAATAAATATTATTCGTAGAAAAATAATATTACTATTATAATGATATTATTATCATAATAATATTGATATTATTATAATAAAATAATTGGTGTCAAAAAACAATATTCTGGAAACTGGAATCCCACCGGAGATTGGGTTTAGGTAAAAGTACTGTATAAAATATATATGTTATTCAAGAATAACAATCCACGCAAGAAAATTTCCATCTGAATACTAAACTTTTTATGGTAATAGATTTCACATCTGGTGTCGTATTGATGAATTGTATGTGGGATTAGGACTATAATGATGCCCTATTTTAAAATTAAAGTAAATTTAATTTTTTTGGCTTAAAACTTCCAAGTGAGTCTCTGATACCAATTGAAGGTATCAGGAATGTATTGGAATCCTTAAAAGTGGGATTTTAAAATTTTCCACAGATGATCGGCATGAAATATTTGATGTTGGTGAATTACTACATGGTTACCTCTTTAGGATCATGCATTAAAGAGGTTAGGAAAAAAAAATTAAAACCATAATATCTGGTTTAGATCCAAAGTTGCGCTCGATGTCTGCTCATCATTATTAATAAATACTCCAAGAATACAAATCCATATTCCTCTAGATAATCCACATGTTCTTTAAATATATGTGGGATTTCGGATCGTCAAAATCCGAGTGCTGGTGTGGAGTTCTGATGATGCCTTCAACGCTTTGATGATCATCACATCACCTTCCTTATGATGCCTAAGAGAGAAATCGATCCATGTTCCAAGATCCATAACTTCACTCTCTAGAACATGGGAGAGAGGATAATAGAGATAAATCCCATGAATAATCCTTGGTGGGGGCTCTCCTCTTCAATATATAGTGTGTAATTAAAATACCCGGTATTTCCTCTCCAGGTCCTGAATACTTAACGCACTATAAACGATATGTTATTACTACTAATCTGAGTCATATATATTATTTTAACTTTACTTTAATATATCAAATATATTTTTTGATAATAAATGATTCATTAGCTTGAATTTTCATTCTCACAAATATTAATTGAACCTTGAATATTTCAATATTCATTCAAATAATATTTTTCATGTATTTACTTTTGTAATTACATTTAATAAATAAATTCACTGCTCATTTTTCTTAACTTGAATAATATGAATTTACTTTTTGAATTGGTTATCATGTCTCCTTGGATAATTCCCAGACCCCATTAGGGGGCCCACATTGTTCAACATACCTATTCAACTGAATAGGGAAGATTCTTGAATATGCTATTGTATGGGACCCTCTAGGACCTTATCTCGATATTAGTGAATATTATTCACAGACCAAGAGTAGGATCTAGAAACCAATCATGGCCCCTAAATAGATAAGTATTGTCATAGAAACGACAACCAACCTATAAACATGCATCATGTAATATGATCTCCTTGTCTTTAATATCTCATAAAGTAGGATGCACACCCATGTTATCGCCCCTTTTCTTACTTGATTATTTATTGATCTAACTGGTTGGATTTACCTTGGACTACCATGACCATTGATTTATCAAGGTACTATCATCCTGATCAACATGGTCCGAGATATATAACTTCATTAACTTAGAAGAGAAAAATCCTTTCTTGATCATTCAACCAATGTCATGCCACCAATGATGCACCCAACAAAAACTACCTTGCCACAATTTTAATATCATAGTTTTGATATTTTATCAAAGTATGCAATCAAATGGAATACATTGGTAATGATATCAAGTTAGGAGACTGTTACACAAGATCATAGATATGAACTTCCAATGACACCATAAACATGTGGTGTTTCTATTGGAGGGTCTTTCCTCATGATCTTACTACTAGATATCACAAAGTGTGAACTTCATAAGAAGAAGTCTCAATGATTATGAGCCCCCATCACCTGATAGTCAAACATCTACTATATCCAATTAGTAAGATGTATCTAGACCATAATACCTTTGTTTAAATTTAATTTCATAGAATATCAAGGTTCTCATTATAGCCTAGGATCTATTATAACATTTTGAGATGAAAATTAATCTTTGGACATTACCATTAAATAGTGGATGCAGAAATATCTACACTATAATGGTAAGAATACATCATGTATAACTATCTTTATACATGATATTTTAATCTAAAATCACCTCATAGTTGGGTCTATGGAACCAACTATTTCAACAGTAAGGATAACTTTAACTGAATACATGTGATATTTATGAACTAACGATACATCTAGAAATATAATATCACACCTAAATTCAACCCTTTGGGAAAACAATAATGTCTCCTGTGTGTATGTGTGGACTACCTCCTCCACATAGCGATGTGAAATATTTTTCATTTTATTTTTACATAGAAGGAAATAAGGATAAATTTGATTAATTTAAATGCTATATATAATATAATAATGATTATGTAAAGTTTAATTAATATTTATTTTCCTTTCATTTCATCTTTCGATAAAATGGAAATAGTGTTCGTGCATACGTACAACCTACTGTCTCCATTAATGGTGTAGTCCATTTCCTATATCTAGCTTTTATAAATTACTCAATATACAAATATAATGAATATGTATGATATTTATATCATTGTTTAAATTTTTTAGATTATTTAACCATTATCAATGTAAAATAACCAAAATTACTAAACTAACCCATACATGAAAAACAAAGTAATTATCACATGAAAAAGTGATTTTAACAATGAATTGTTAACTAAAAACTGAAAAATTAATATAAGTAAATCATGTATTATATTATATATATGAGTATGTTTCTATAATAGATGTATAATAAACTTGTGTTTATTATATAGGAGATTTGAACATGTACTATGGAATTTGGACCAATGGTAAGGGATTTTTTTCACAATTTTCATTATTTAATATATATTTGTCATGTTATGCACCTTCCTACTTTCCTGAGGAGTATATAATGACAAATTGAAATGTAATATCATGAATTTATTTAATATAATTATATTTTAAGTTTTATTTAATGTTGTTTTCTCAGGGGGATGACGATTCAATATTACCAAAGGGGTAATGGTTTTATGGTACAATCTCATAATTTATCAAGATTGTTTATGTTTATGTTACCGATGATTAAATATAATGATTCATATCTCAATAAATTCATGAATTTTATTATCCACTAGTTATGTAATGATAATAAATTTATTCCCTTTATTTTACAATCTTTGTGTTCTCCAGATTTCAAAAGAATTATTTTAAGAAAAAAATGTCCTTTATTTCTCACTTTGGTTGAGAAACCATTTTCTTCCATATCTATGTTTTCTAAATATATTTTCAAATAACAATTAACATTAATTAAATGATATATTAAATACTCCTTTACCATGTTTTACTTTTTACAAAGGGTTTAAAAAGAATCTTCTTGTCTTTCTCCAAATGAGGTAATTCTTAACTTGTTACCAAAGTGTGAAAGGATTTTTTTATTTTAACTTGTATGGCACGAACAAAAAAATTTTCCATCATGAAAATTATTTTCTTGGAATATTCACTTATAATATTCTAATTTTTTTTCAAAGATAAGTATTTCAACAACATTTTTTTGATTTTCTGGTTTAAAAAAATTATTTTCAAAGAAAGGTTATTTTCTTCAAAAAATGTTCCATGTGGTCTTTCAAAATATTTTTCTATTTAAGTTGAAATTCATTGATGTCACTTAATATTTACAAGGGATATAATCCTATGATAAGAGCCTTATTATTTCTCTATATGGTGGATAATCAGTTTGACTGGGATGTACTATTTTTATACCAATTACCATATTACACTGAAAACAATTTATCTTTATGTTTAGTGATTGAGAGAATTATTAACATAATATTTGATATTTTGTTTTCATATAGATTTTAAGATTGATTATTTTTCTTCAATTTCATATAATGAAATCATTAGACTTAGTAAGTGAAGGTTGGGAAATACTATATCCCCTTAATTAACTGGTTGGTCCCATGAGAAAAACTAACTTGGGTTTTCTGATGAGGCATTGCAAATTTATATAAGATGTCTTAGAAAGAGGCCTTGATGTTTTTGTTATGATGTTAATAATTATGAATTTTTTTCATTTTGATATTAGTCAATGATTTCCATGTGGTTATTTGAATATAAATGGAAAATTTTCAATCTCATGTGATTACGTATATAGAATTATTTGATCCTTGTTTATTCCTATCATATTATTCTCTTGTTATTGATTAAATGTTAGTGTTTCAATTATTTACCTAGTCATATTTCTTATTATTTATTTATTCATATCTTCCATTGTACTCATATCCTTACTAAGAATTTTTTATCACCCATTTTTTATGTTTCTTTCCCTGAGATTCAAAGATGGGTATTATGATTGATATATAGGGTTACGTAAGAGGAAATAATGATTCTCGTGAAGAAAACACTTTTTTGTACTTTATGTTTTCATTTTCGAAATGAGACTAAAGTATTTATCTAGTTATAAAGAATAATAAACTATTATACCCTTCTAAATTTGATTCCTTGTATCATATTCCAATATAATAAAATAACCAGCAACTCTGGACAGTAAGGTTTAGGGTCGTTATAGTTGGTATTAGAGGAAGTTTTTTAGAAACATTGGGAAATAAATTTTTGAAACCATATAAGAGATAACATAATCCTAATTTTTAATTTGATGATAATTATTTAGGAACATCCAAAAGGTTTGGTGAAGAAGATATTATGTGGTTTTCCCAAGAAATATATCCCTGTCAGGATACTAAAAGTAGATTTGGTTTTGGAATAGATGTGCATAAGGGTAATAACCCTGAAAAATGTGCATCGGTCTTGACTCATGTTTTACCTAGTAGAAAACAATAAACCTTATTATGAACCTAGTTTGTCATTCCTAGAGGATATTTTATGGTTAATTTTCATTTTCTATGAAAACCATTATGAAGGGTTTGAAAATATTTTTATGATTTGAATACTTTCCCAAAGAAACCACGTTTATGACTATGAGATTATCCATACAAAAAAATTTCAATTTTTGTTAAGTGATTCACTAGTTTTGGGATTATACATTATTTTTCATAATGTTAATATCTAATTTAGTGCATTTCATTGTTTAAAAATGAAACCTATAATATGGAATGGGAACTATATCAATACATGTACCCCATGTAGGGATTTTTATCCTTAGAAAAAAATGAGTATGGAGCTATAAATGTTGCTGGAAATTGTCAAATTATAACTATATTGGGGAATATGACTCAAGTTATGAGTAATAACCTTCACCATGCGGAAAATCATGTTGATCCACTACATGGTGTAACAATATTAGACTACTTTGTGCATCAAAACCTGCCATCATTAAATCAGGCTACAAATAAAATTTTAGTTGAGTAATGGATATGTTTTTTAGATAATATATTACTCACGCTACGAAGTAAAATAATGGATAATGTTTTCCTGGAAATTTATCATCCCTCTAGAGATGTGGATTAATGGTGGTCATTGATTCAAAACACTATGGAAGAAGAATAAATAGCGAACATTGTATTTCAAGGTACAATTATTGGGAAAATATTTCCTCATGAGAAACAACTAGATATGAAAAGACAAAATTTAAGTCTAAGAAAAAAGGAAGAGGGAAATTTTGATATGTATAAAGCCAAATTTACAAGACTATCAAGGAATATTTCGAAATACATATATAATCCAAAGATAAAGATTCACTATTTCATTGACGGAATTAAGAAAATACTTCAAAAGACAGTAGTCTCCAAAAATTTATCATCATATGAGAAAATATTATCATGTGTTATCAAGATAGAGAAATAATTCTATAATTAATATAAATTTTAAGGAAAGAAATATTAGAAGAGGGCTACTGAGAAGGTTGGGAAAAAGAATATTGTAACATCCCAAGTAAATAAAGAATATGAAATTTTCTTATTTATTAATATTTGTGAATTAAACAATAATTTTACTTTAAAGGGGATACTATGTTCGGTGGCGTACCTAATAAGCAACAACGGGTTTCTATGAAATCTTATGTTGCAGACAACGTTGAGTTTTACTAAAAAATAATATAATATTATTATAATTTTAAATAGTCGTTAACGCATAGAAATTGTAATGGTGGGAATGAATAGAACTAACTAAAAAATTATTATACATGTTTGTTAAATTCTTTTACATTTATCTAAAAATATTTAAAGGCTTAAAATAAGAAAGAATCTGATTTTAAGCATAAATACTCTAATATTCTTTAAATGGTCGATTTACCTCATTTTATGGAGAACCATATTTAAATCTAGTTTTGGTGACTTTTATATGTCTTATTTAACAAAATTAAATTCTTATTTAGAATTGGGAAATCAAAATTTACTTGGGGTAAATTTTTGGTATTTTTCTAATAAAATTCATTTTTTAAGGAATAGTGAAAAAATACAGTATTTTAATTCAAAACTGCCTTTTAATATAACTTATTTATATGGTTAGATTATATTTATAAATGGTTTTAATGTGTAATTGTATTATATTTTTACCATTTAATCCAATTCTTGTTATTGGATGAAATTTCACTTCGAAATTGGGCATAAACAAGTGACAATCTTTTGATAGTTATTATTTCTTAAAACACGCTTTTTATATTGACAACGGAAATTAATTTTAAATAAATTAAGGAAACTTCTATGTTTTTAATTAGGTAAAATTAAAATCATTTTGAATTTGTAATATTAAATATATATTAGGTCGATTTTTTGGTATTTTTCTTTAAACCATCAATTATTGATGAATAGTGAAAACACTGAGTGGTAGTTAAAAAACCTAATTTTTCATTTAAATGAATTTTTACTGCTTTTGTGAATTGAATTTGGAAAATCTGACATACTTGGTTATTATTATTATTTAAAATGTGGTTCAGTAAGATGAAAATAATATTTGGTGAATAGTAACTTTTGACTTTTATTTACAGCGGTTAAAGGTAAATTGGGTAATTGAAGGCCAAAAAAATATTATAATAATACAATTACATTAACACTTGTCCTAACCTTATTGGATGAGTCATGTCCGAAAATGGTCATCCTTGTGTCTATTTTGGGACCCCATGGATCCACTTAAGTGTGATAATGACACTTTATTTTAATTAACTTAAAGTAAAGGCAAAAATGACATAAACAAATATCTTTTAGTAAATTAATTTTTACATGGGGTTATATAAGTTATCATTTAGACTATAAATATTCTTTGGAAAGATAAAAATATGAAATACATCATGGCATTTTTTTTATAATTTTTAGACATCAAATAATTTAAATTATTTATGACACAATAATGATGTAGTGTTTACCTCATTAATAAATGATTTAAATAAATAGGATTATAAAGGTTAAAATAATATACAAAACCAGTCCAATTCTTATTGGATGATTTTATTTCGACCATGAGTCATATTATCTTCGACCGTAATGAGTTTTTTACCTTTAGAAACCGAAAACCATTATATAATAAAATAATAATTTCACACTTTCCTAAAGATCCCCTTCTCCCCCTTATAAAAATCCTTCACTTATAACTCTTTCCTCACACTTCTCAAGCACCTTGGATCATCAAAAATATTCTTAATTAAGCTTCCTCTATACCTATATTACTCAAAAAATCCTTAACTTTGGCTTAAGGTGCTAAAAGAAATTCTTTTGGTTCAAACCAAAGGGAGTTACCCGATTTTAAGGTAACATTTTCTCTTAAGTTCTTTTCTTTTATTTTACTTCTCCAAAAACTAAACTATTTTTATTCCTTTATTTTATGACATAAACAGTATCATAAATATACTATGATGTTTTTATGAGGATTAATAGAACTAAACTTACACACACCTCCATCTAATGAGTAAAGAACATAATGTTTTTGTGGATGGAAAACTAACACCTCACAAAACGATGATTGTTCAATTATCTCCTACCACCTCTTATGGTGGACGTTAGGATGGAACTGTATTTATATATGATATATATTATGGTTATGTTTTCTTTAAGATTCTTTATTTTTAATTTATATCATACCATTATGGTTTCCATTATGAGTAAACGCAATAATTTCATTTGAGGAAGTACGGACTACCGCCCCCTCAAGGTGATATGACTCGTTCATACCTAATGTGGGACGTATAAAGGATGTAGTTATTGAAATAATATATGATATTATACTAGAATTATAATATAACTATGTATCATTAATTTTTCATTCAATTAAAATCTTAAATAGAAATTAAAGTAGCGTTCATGCGTACGTACGGCTTACCGTCTCCATGAACGATGCATTTCATTTCTTATCACCAAATGTTATGAACTATTATTAATACATATATATACGAGATATATGTCATATATATGATATGTAAATCATTAATATCATTATATAGATAATGGACTCTTGGATACATGGACAACTTGTAATTATAAGGTGTTCATTTTTGACTGAAGTACCAAATATCGACAAAACGACCATTATTAACTTAAATGATTACATAATGTTTATAACATGGTAATAAGGGATATAAAAGGAATAATAAACTATAAAAGGGTTCTTAATAAATTATAAAATAACTTAAGTTTATTATTCATTATGAACAAGGAACAAACAAGTCAAGTCATACACGAGGTAAGGGGTTTCTTATCTCACTTTTAATTCCATGAGATTTCCATTGTTCGCTACTTATTTATTGCATGTGGTGTATTTTTTACTTCCATTTGATATATATTATCATGATTATCTTTATATTCATGTTATTATATGATTCATTTGGTGATTACTATCTTTTGGTCATATGACTTGATTGATTACAACATGGTAAAGAGTTTTCATCTCACTTTTTATTTACGTGAGATTCGTGCTATATTTTCCACTATTTATTTTTGTGTGGTGTATGTATTGCCCATTATTGTATTCTTTCTATAAAATAATTTAATTTATAGGTATTTAAAACTTCATGTTATGATCCTTATTTCATCGGGTGTATATTTCGTAAGTTACCAAATCGATAAGGGAACCTTTCACCATCCTCTTTTTAAAAGACTTATTTTTGTTATGTATTTTAATTTACATATTTTTATATTGGGAAATATTATCCTATATCCTTATTTCTATAAATTTTATCCCTAAGTAATTAGATACCCTATTATCTCTCATCAACTCATTTTATAAATTTTAAATTGATGTCGTTAGGCTGTCGAATTTCTATAAGGGAACTTCTTCACCAAATTTCAATTCCTTATGTTAAACTTCTACTTCTTGATTATGTCGTGCTATGAATATGGGTGAATAACCTATGATTGTTTTACACTTAATATCCACTTATATTGGGTTTATTTATATTTTTCAAACATAATTATGTCATTGATTTATCCTTAATCTAAGGATACTGTTTTTGTAAGGGATTTCGTCCCAATTTACATTCCATGGAGACTTCATTGTTGTTATGCACCAATTCACTCTTATATAGTTTATATACTATTATTTTTAATATTATATAATTAATCCATTTATTCTCATTATACTATAAAGTTCTTATTAAATTTTATTCCTCAATTATTTGTATTCAAGCGTCTCTCATTTTGCTAAAAAATATTTAACTAAAATACCGTTTAAAATGTTTTAAAGATTGATTCTTTTAATTATTTCTCATTAATTTGCATGTTTTCAAAAGAAAAATAGGATTTATTTATATGGACATTAATATTTTCAAATTATAATTCATTTAAAATTTTCAAAGAGGTATGGGACACTTTGATTCAAATATCTCTTTATTAAATGTTTTAAATGGTTTTTGAAAATGGTTTGATAAATAATTGATTATGTTAATATATTGAATAATATATTGTGACAGAAATGTGGAAATGTTATCTTTCCTTTATGCTTGTTTTATGTGTTATAACTACATTTTGGTTCTTCATAATTGTTTATGTAAACGGGTGGTTTTGTGATAAACCTTGGGCAGGTGAGCCCGAGATAGATCTCCAACGCATTGGGTAACATGACAGAGGTAAACATTAATGTTTCTCCTAACATATTTAGGGAATATAATCTGATGGGTATTCAAAATTTGACTCCCTATGTAGCTGTGATAGCTAAAATGTATGTATGTTATGAATTTCATAAGTTACCTTTATGATTTATGATTTATGTGTGTTATTCATAAATCTAATGATTTCGTAAGGTATGTTATGATTGAAAAGTATTGGTTTCATTGATTTGTATTTACTGATGGTCTAATGTTTTCATTCCTTATTTCATAACCATTACCGATATTTTTATGCTTATCCCAAGTTTTTGAAATGTTTTCAGAGGACTTAAATATGAATAGGGTCAAGGATGGTATCAAGGAAAAGTCATGTTGTCGAAAACATGGAACTAGACATGTTTCTTTTTAAGGGTTTTTATTTTGTGAAAAAATTGTAAACTACGTAGAAGTGTCTAATATGTATTTTTTTAGATGTAATGTAATAGTTATGGCCTAATTATCTAAAACTCTAAACCTGAAAAGATCCTCAATGTGAATTATTCATTTAATTCAAGATTATTTAATGTTTGAGGTCGAGTCCTTATAAATATGGTAAAAGGGAATAAGATAAGTATAGAAATATACATCTTGTAATAAATGTAGAAAGAAACGATGTGGAACACGCTTAATGGGAATGGGAGTTTTCTATATGTGTGGAGAGAAAGGCCACCAAACTCATGATTTCAAGGGAGAGAATGAAACTCTAAATGTGTAATTATTCTTTTCTAATAATATGGAACGCTATGTGAATAATTTTCACAAATGTCAAGGGAATTTACACCAAAAAATGACAAGGGATAAAGGCAAAGCTTATGTGATCAAAACAGAAAAGGTTTAACTCCCTAACAATGTGGTGGAAAGTACATTAACCATATCCTAACATTTAGATAATTCTTTATTTTATTCTAGATATTTTCACTCCTTTATATAGTTCAATTTTTCCAATAAAATTAAATATCTTACAAGCACCTTAATAAGGGAGTTTTTAGTCAAGAATCCTAGTGAAAGTCTCACCATAACGAGGATGTGTAATTTATTTCCCATTATAACACATTAAAATTACCTCTTTGTTGAATTCATTATTACACTAATGGTTAATTTTTATATAATCCTTGGTATAGACTAGATTTCAAAATATAGTACAAAAATTTTTTGTACAGGGAAGGAAATTACAATTCAAAATAAGTATATTGAATTCCTTATCATTAGAGGGGAGACTTCATTATCTGATTCATGTCTAGATCCACCCCCAATAGCTCTTTTGAATGCGATTCTTGAGGAAGAATATCATAAACAATCTATGGATGTAAAAAATTAATCTTCAAATTGAGGATGTTCCTATTATTAATGAATACATTGATATATTTCCTGGGTAATTAACTAGATTTCCACCAGAGTGTGAAGTTGAGTTTTCCTCATACTTAATCCCTAATTGGAGACTAATATCAAAAACATCCTAAAGAATGTCCACTATAGAATTATTGGAGTTGAAGAAACAAATAGATATAATGTCTAACAATGGATTTATATGACCTTGTATTTCACCTTAGGGAGACCCAGTTCTTTTAGTTAAAAATAAATATAGATCTATAGGAGTGTGCATTGATTATAGATAAATCAATGTTATTTCAGTAAAGAAAAACTATCTTATACCTCAAATTGAGTACTTATTCAATAAACTTCAAGGATATTAGTATTTTTCAAAGATTTACCTTCATTATAGTCATCATAAATTGCGAGTAAATAAGGAATATGTTCGGAATATAGAATTTTTTAATGAGTTATGGACATTATGAGTATATAGTAATTCCATTTGGTTTGACTAATTCACCATATATCTTCATGGATCTAATCAATAAAGTATTAAATAAATATATTGATAACTTTTTGTGGGATTTATTGATGATATATTTTTTTACACTAATATATTCAAGGAACTTGATAATCACTTGAGGGTTATTCTTGAGACTCTTAGAAGAAATGAGTTATATAGGAAACATAGCATGTGAGAA
Source organism: Viscum album (assembly GCA_963277665.1). Classification (NCBI taxonomy): domain Eukaryota; kingdom Viridiplantae; phylum Streptophyta; class Magnoliopsida; order Santalales; family Viscaceae; genus Viscum; species Viscum album. The sequence continues at coordinate 2,051,879,762 of OY728125.1, forward strand.
TTCAGGCGTAAAAATGTTTCTTTTTTTACCCATATTATCTCCAAGAATATAGTATCAATTGATCCTATGAAGACTATAGTAGTCCAAGAATGGATGAAAAAAATTAACATAACCAAGGTATATGGTTTCATTGGTTTGGAAGGTTACTATTGGTGATTTTCTTAAAAAAATTAACAATTATCTAATTGTTTAACCAAGATTACTCCTAAAGGAGTTATGTTTGTATGTAAAAAAGACTAAGAATAATGTTTTCAATAATTGAATAGGATATTGGTTAATTCTTTGATTCTACCATCATGAAAAGATGGTTTCATAATATATAATGATACATCAAAAAAGGGGTCTTGGTTGTGTCCTAATGTTGAATGATAAATTTGCCACATGGAAATCATGGAAATTAAAAATTCATGAACAAAACAATCCAACCTATGATTTTGAGTTATCATCCATAATATTTTATTTGATGATACGGAGACATAATCTCTATGGGGAAATATGTGAGTTATACAAATATTTCAAGAGTTTTAAAACATATTTTTATAGAAAGATCTCAACATAAGGAAAAGGAGATGGATTGAGCTACTCGAGGATTGTGATTTCTAAATACACTACCACACTTAAAAGGAAAATAATATATCATATGCTTTGAGATAGAAATATAAATGAGTCCTATACAAAATGAGGGTTGGTAGGGATTCTATGTTCATGGATTTAGTAAATATAGATCTGGAAATCATTAAGAAAGGGGAAATAACACTCCTTTTTCCAAATGATTTCTAAATGGGTATGTGGCGGCTGGTTTGAGTATATATCTCCCTGGATATTCTCCACTTCTTTTGTCTTCTTGTGGGACTCCAGAGACTACAGTGTTGGTAATAGTCTTGTGGAGTGTGTCTAGGATCGTCAGGATTGATGTCTTGTTGGAGGTTGGATTCATGGAGTTAGGGTCTTATGAATATTTTTTGTGTGATTTTAAAGATGGTCCCGATTATGGGAAGCTAGTGAAGCCAAACTTGACCACATGGAACAATCCCCATAGGAGGATCCAGAGCTGGAAGTTCATATTTTCAGTGCTTCACAGATTTGGTTGTTTGAGAGAGTATGGTGTGAGCCATCGAATCGGGCTTGTGCTTTGACACAGGACACTTTCTTGCTAAATAGCCTTGTAATGGTGGATTTCTTCTTTATGATCATATGCTAGGGAGGGGCAGCTTCTTGTTGTATGTCTAGTTTCACTCTTTTTATCCTTTGGGTGTGATTTTGTTTATGTCTTGAAGTTTGTTTGGGTGTCCCCCTTCCTCCATTAAAAGGGTTCTTTATCATAATAAAAAAAAAAATCTAAAGGCCCTTGGGATGTTGGAAGGAAAGGGGAAATTGAAAAAATTATTTTGTGATGATGGAGTCCCAAAATTTGGAAAATTTTATGTGTTATATATTTACTTGAGATGAAAACATAACTTTTAAATGATTTACCTTAGCTTTAATTTCTTTATACACCCTAGTAGCACCAAGATGTATATAGATTTGAAGGAACACTTTTGAGGGTATAACAAGAATTGGGAAATTGTTGATTACATGTTAAGATATAGGGTTTTTAAACAAGCGGAGGTTTTGAGATAACAACCTAGTGGATTAATGAAACCTCCATCAATTATTACATAGAAATTTGATGACGTTACTATGAACTTTTTCATTGGATTTCCAAATACTCCTAAGAATAATGATAGAATATGGGTTATTATTGATCGACTCCCAGAATCTTCACATTTATTTTCCATAGGATAATCTTTACCTCTTGATTTCCTTACACATGTCTATATTAATAGAGTTGTAAGACTTAATTTCACACCTCATTAAATTTTTCTTGATCATAATCCATGATTTACATCAATTTTATGGAAAAGTCTTCAGAAGTCCTTTGATAAGGAGCTCTTTTTGATCACCGCTTATCACCCTCAAATTGAAGGACAGTTCAAAAGGACTATTCAAACATTATAAGATATGTTGAGGTTATCATATCTTGAATTTCAAGGCATATAATATCTGTATTTACCTTTGATAGAGTTCACCTATAATAATATCTTCCTGTTATGTATTAAAATGGATCCATATAAATCATAATATGGAAGGTGATATTGTACTCAAACTTGTTGAGATTAAGTTTCTGAATGGAATATTATTGGCCCATAACTTGTAGAGGATACAATGCCGAAGGTAATTTCTATTAAAACCCATGTCAAAATAGCACAAAGTATAAAAAATATCTATTCCAAAAATTGGAGGAATTATTTGGAATTTCAAGGAGGTGATTATGTTTTATTGAAAGTATATCCATATAAGGGTATTATAATGTTTTTTAAAAAAGGGAAATATGGGCCTGAAGTACATCTTACCCTTTTAAATTTTGGAAAGTATTGGAGCTATGACTTACCTTTTATCGATGTTTCCAAGTCTCTATAAAGTACCAGAAGTATTCCATATCTCTTTATTAAGGAAGTTCATATCAGATACCATGCATGTGATCACCTCAAAAGAAATATAATTGGAACCTAATATATCTTACTATGAAGATCATATCCATATTTTTTATACTATAAAAAATTGTTGAGGAATCATATGATTCATCAGGTAAAAGTACCTTGGATAAATCATAAGATACAAGAGGCGATGTGGGAACCTGAAGAGGTTATGATGAAGAACAACCCAAATCTCATCATAAGGTAAAATTATAGATATTTTGAGGATAACATGTTTTTGGGGTAAATTTAACACCCCAATAATTTATGATGTATTTCCTTTAAATAAATCTATTCACTCCGATAGTTTACGGAACACAAAAATCTGAGTCTAAATGAACTGTAAAATAGAATATTGTTTGAACCTAGTTTTTAAATTGGAGGCTATAAATAGAAAAAAAATTATGAAATTTATATTATTTAAACATGCATAAAATAAATTCCATGGTTATCTATTTATTATAAATATAAATTAAAAACATTTAAATCTAAAAAATATTTCTGAAAAAACTGTTTTTTCTAAAGAGTGGTTTTGTCGCATTTTGAGAACTTATTTTAAAATTAATTTTTAGTTGTTTTATAAAATTTATTTTATAAAATTAACTTAATTTTTTAAATAAAACTATCAAAATTAACTTGTAATTAATTTTTGATAATTTTATGGAAATATTAATTTTTAGATAAATAGTAAAAATACTAGTTTTAATTGAAAATTTCCTTTTCGTTTAAATTATTTAAAATACTAAATTATATTTTAAATTTGATATAAAATAATATTAAATCAATTATATTATAATTAAACTAATTTAAATCATTATGATCAATTTTATGTTCAATTTTAATATAAAAACTTTTCATTCTTATGAGAACTTTTCTTTGGAAAACTGCTTTTTCATCTCGTATGTAGGTTTAATTTTAAATTAAATTATTCCACCTATATAAATTGAATTCATAAAAAAATATCTAATATATGGAATCATAATAATTAATATTATCTAATAAGGTCAAATTAATTTTTTAACCTAATGAGTAGTGGAAATAATAAAAACACAATTATCACGATGAAGGTAAAAACTGATTTTTTAAGGGATAAACTTAAAATATAAGGTTTAAAATGACCTAAAAACTTGTCAAAACCCCATTTTCTGTAAATATTTATACCTTATAAAATATATATTTCTATAATGAACCTTTTTTTAAGCATTTTTTATGAGAAAAATGTGGTTATAATTTATTCTTTCAAAAAATTCCATGTGTGTGCTCTCCCCCACTTAAAAATGACCACCCCTTATACTCTCCTCATCACACTTACAAAAACATTATGTTTATAAAATGCCTACCCAAATATATTACATAATTCCCTACCCACATTACAGATTCTCTTTTAAGATCATAAAGACAATCGAGTAATGATGTAGGTTAAACTTAAAGAGGTTTTCCAAAGAAGGGGTAATGTTTTTTAACTATGTGTTTTCATTTTACTTTTTCATATAACCCCTTATAATATTATTAATATATTGAAATATAATAGAAAAAGTATCTTCTGTATAATTATATTTTATTAAGTTAATTTAATTACCAATATCCATCTTCTATTCCATTAAACGGGAAACAAAACGGTCGATCGTGTGTATGGAGGACTAACGCCTTGTGAACCAATGTAATTCATTTTCTATAACCACATTTAATGGATAGAAATAATGATTGATTTTACATATTTATGTGATATTAATAAAATCATTATACTTATGTAATTAATATATCACATATACCTTCTTACTTTCAATTCTTTATGGGATTCGATATTGTCTCTTGTGTGTACGGCAGGCAGACGCCTTGTAAAGTGATGAGAGTCCTTTTTAATTTACTCTTTACATTGAAGGTATTAATAATAAACTTAAAAAAATATATTTTATATTTATGATCTAACCATACTTTGTAAATATAATATCACATCTAACTTCTATCCTTAAAATCATTATGGAAACAATAACGTCGCTCGTGCATACGTGTGGACTACCACCTCCACATAGCGATGTGAAATATATTTCATTTTATTTTTACATGGATCGAAATAAGGATTAATTTGATTAATATAAATTATAAATATAACATAATAATTAATTTTTAATGTTTAATTACTATTTTTTTCCATTTGTTCCATCCATTGATAAAATGGAAACTGTGTTCATGCGTATGTACGACCTAGTGTCTCGATGAATGGTGTAATCCATTTTCAATATCTAGATTTTATTGATAATTATATATATATATATATATAGATACATGATATTTATATAATGTTTTAAATTCCTTATATGATGGAATTATTATTTAATTGAAACATCCTAAATTACCAAACCAAAACATAAATGAAAACCCAAACAATTGTCACCTGAAACAATGATTTTAATAAAGAATTTTTGATAAAATGGTAATAAAAGACTATAAGTAAATCATATATGGTATTAGATATATAATTATTTTTATTTAATTGATGTATATTAGACCTTTATTTATTAAAAATAATTTTTGAACATGTACAAAATAAGCTAGACCGAAAGTAAGGTATTTTTATCTCAGTTTTCCTTCTTTGAGACATATGTCTTATTATAAACCTATATTATTTTTCAGGTATATATATATCCCATTTGACATGTGATATCATGAATTTATTTATTCTCAGGATATTTTTTTTATTTAATGTTATTATTTCTTGATGATTATGATTCAATGTTACCAAAGTAATAATGGTTTTACAATAAAATCTCGTCATTTATTGGGACTATTTATGTTTATTCTTTTAATAATGAAATATTATGATCATATCATTAAAAGCTAATAAAGTTTGTTATAATTTGTTTATGTAATTAGAATACATTTTTTCCATTTATTTTCCTATCTTTATGTACTGAATATTTCAAAATAATATTTTTAATAAAAAATCATCTTCATTTCTCTCCTCGGTCGGAAACTCATTTTCTTATATATTTGTGTTTTATAAAATGTTTTCTAATGTTTTTTAAAATTATTAAAAGGATTTTCTAAATACAATTTTAACCATTTTTAACTTTTTAAAAATGGTTCAAAATGAATCTTCACTTCATTTTCCAAATGAGGTAATTGTTGACATTTTACCAAAGTGTGGAAGGAATGTTTTCATTAACTTGTACAAAATGAATGGAATTTTCCACCATCATGAAAATTATTTTCTTGGGAGAATCCTTTATAACTTTGAAAGATTATTTTCAATGATATTTATCTCAACAATATTTATGAATTTTCTAATTTTAAAAAACGTTGATTTTCAAATAAATGTTATTTTCCTCAAGAAATGTTCCAAGTGTTCTTTGAAAATCATTTTCCATATAATATGACATACGTTAATTTTACTTAATATTTACTGGATATATAATCCAATGATACCATAATTATTATGTCTCCAAATGGTTTATGATTAGTTTGAATGATGTGTACTATTTTGATACCATTCACTATATTACACTGAATGGTTTATGTGTATGTTTATTGATTAGAGAAAGTATTAAAATCTCATATGATAGTTTTTATGATAATGATGTTTGTATTGATTATGTTACAGCCCTTTCATATAAGGAATGAATTATATTCAGTAACTGATATGCGGGTCTCACTATATCCCCTTGATGCATCGGTAGGTCTCATGAACCAAACTATGTTGGGTTTTTCGGTCAAGGCCTCACCCATTTATGTAAGATGTCTTAGAAATAGGCCTTGATAGATTTGTTATGATCTAAAACATTATGAATTCCCTCATTATAATATTATTCATTGATTTTCATGTTCTTATTTTAATATCCATGGAAAATTTTCAAGCTCATGTGATTACATATAAGGAATTATTTGATCATTATTTATCCTTAACATATTTTGATCAAGTTATAGATTAAATGAAATGTGTCTCAATTATTTTCCTTTTTTAAGTGATTATTTTTTATTTATTCATATCTTTTTCCATACTCATACCCTTACTAAGAATTTTAGTTCATCACATTCTTACTTTTCTTTCCCCATGATTCCAAGATGAGTATTATGAATGATATATAGTGTTATGCTAGAATAAGTAATGATTCAGTTGAAGAAGAAAATTTGTTTTACTTTATATTTTCATTTATAAAATGAGATTGTAGTATGTATCTAGTTACCAATATTACTAGACTATTCATTCCATTTGATTTTAACACCTAGTATCTTATTCCAAGGTAATAAAGCAACTACTGACTATAGGCTACTAGGATCAGGGTATTTACAATGTTTGAATCTGAAATGTCTTCCCATAAAAATCCTCATAAGGGGCCATTTTGAATTCTAGAGTGGAAACTATTATTATTTGAGAAATATACCAGGGGAAGGTGTTAATCCCAATATCCTTGAAAATTCATTGAACATGATAATAGTATATCCACTATGTTTTGAATGGTTCTCTTAGAATATCTATCCATATGATGTTTATAAAAAGTACTAAAACTAAATTATCTATTCAACATAATATGAAGGCTTCTCCAGAACCTTGAGGGGAACCATATATCTCAATCATACATAGCGGATATTTGAACTCAATGTCGGTTTACTAATTTTCTTATGTATATATTTTAGAGTCGGTCAAGAGATAAATCTTCCTTAATAGCAATGAAATGTTATGACATTATAAAGTGACAGGCTACCACACAAATTTAATTATTGCCTTCGGATGTCCTAGTAAGTCCTATAATGAAATCCATGGTTATGTTTTTAAATTTCTATATTGTTTTGGGAAATGGTAGAATCATACCATTAGACTTATGTTCTTCATACTTGACCTATTAGAATAATAATCATTGATATACAAATTATTTAATCTCCCACTCCATGATATTCCACCATAAGTTTTTCTTCATATATCTATACATCTTAGTGTTTACTATTTTAATAGATAAGGATAATCTATATACATATTCCAGAAGTTCCCTCTTTAACTCTGGTTTTTATGGGAAAAATATTCAAGTTCCAAATATTATAACCACATCTTTAAAAAGTTGAACTCTAGAATATTCACAACCTTTTTATGTATCACCTCAACAAAATATTATTCTTATTTGATCCTATCAATAATATATGGGTTATTAATTATTTTAGCAATGTAAGATAGATATCCTTTCATTATTCCCATGTCCCTTTCATTTCTTATCACAGACTGGGTTGTAGGATCATTTATACTTAGAGTGTTTTCCACTTTGTTTACATTCCCAGGATAGTAATGGATTGAGAAATCATAATCCTTTATCTACTATAACCACCTTCATTGGTGCACATTTAAATCCTTTTATGTGAATATATACTTGATGTTTTTATGATTCATATATATGTCACTTCTTCCCATAGTGGTAATCTCACCAAATATTCAATTCGAATATCACTGTAGCCAATTCTAGATCATGTGTTGGGTAGTTCCTGTCAGGGATCTTTTAATGGGAAGATTTATATACTATCACTTTTTCATATAGCTTGAGTACACAACCCAAGACCTTTTTATATACATCGATGTAGATCACAAATCCCTCCCCACTAGTGGTTAATGTGAGAATAGGTGCAATGATTATCCTATTATTTACATATTTAAAGGTATCTTTGCATTTATCATTCCAAACAAACTTCTCCCAATCCTAAGTAAGATTCCTTAGTGACCTTGAATATGATGAGAAGTTTTTCACAAATAAACAATAGTAACAAACTAATCCAATTAAACTATGGATCCCTATCACAAAAATTTCTCTAGGTCATCCTTCAATTACCTTAATTTTTGAAGGATCCATAAAAATCCATTTGTTGGTGATAACATACCTGAGGAATGTTACTTACTCCATCTAAAACTCACATTTATAGTACCTCATATAAAACTATTCCACTTGAAAAATCTCTATTATCGAGTTCAAATTATTCTCATGTTCTTCCTTTCTTTTCTGAGTATATAAGAAAATAATCGATAAATACTACCACAAATTTAAGGAGGTTATCTATAAAAACTCTATTTATTAAATCCATCAAGATTCATAGAAAATTTTTGAGTGAAAATGGAATTACTATGAACTCATAGTTCATGTAACTTGTATGAAAAGAAGTCATGGGGATATCCTCCTTCATCACGTTTACTTGATAATATCCCAACTGAAGATCCACCTTAGATAAGTTTTGGGATAAAAGTATCTTATCAAAAAATTCATCAATACATGGAATAGGATACTTTTTCATTATTTTGATATTTCTGAGTTCAAAATAATCAATGTATAGGTGATCCATCATTATTCTTTTTCAAGAGGACCATTGCACCCCATGATGGAGCATTGGGGTGTATAGATCCCTTTTCTAGATTCTTTTTTAGTTACTTCTTTTTCTCTTCATGTAAAACATTAGCCATTATATATGGATTCTTGGATATTGGAATACCTTTTAATATAAGCTCAATTATGAACTCAACCTCATAGCTTGGTGGAGTACAAGTTAATTCTTTGAATAACACATCAGTATATTCCTTTACAATGGGAACATCATTAAGGATGATATTTTCCTTAGTCTAAATAATCTGATCTAGATATGCTTTTTCATAATCCAAGAATATATATTTTTAAGATAATGATACCAAAGTATCTTCATCCTCATTCTTTCACTTATATAGAATTGGAGGGTGACTTGATATAGAGTTGTTTATTTCCTTCACTCTGAAAATTATGTTGGATCTATACTAGGAAAGTCAATACATACATTCAATTGCACCAATTATTCTAAAGAGAGTATCATAAGTTCTATTAGGAAGTTAAACCTACAAATATGGATAGGGGATAAGTTATATACATGGGATGAAATAATTGACCCATTTTACATTTTCAAAGATAGCTCCAATTTTATGTTTTGAGGTGGTGATTGAATAGTCCTACAAAACTTGTGTGATGTGAAAACATTCATATAACCAGAATCCAATACTAATTTCCTTATTCTTGGATTAATAACTATTGTACCTGTCATTGCATCATGGTTGGAATCCCCCTCAATAGTTGTGATGGAATAATATTTCACTCAATATCTTGTCCTTGGATGTTATTATCATCAGTTATTATCGTTAAACCTTGTCTTATTACATTGATCCACATAGTGTCTATGTTCCAGGCAATTAAAACATTGTATAGTTGGCTAAGGATTGATTGTATCATTCCATTATTATATCAAATTGGTGAGTTTTTTCTATTTGAATTTGCTAACTATATTCCCTTCCTTCCCACACCTAAAGAATTTATCAGTACCCTTCACGAAATTTCAATGATTCTTCTTCCCCCACTTTTGATAAGTGGGTGTTGGACTTTCTTACCACCATGATATTTATCTTTTACACCACTAGAATTAAAATACATTCTCCATTTCCTATATTCTGAACCATATGACCCATGAGATTCACCAGTTTCCATTTTTACATTGAGGGATGATCAAATAATTTTCATATAGTTATCAAAGTATCAAATTTACAAATCTTTCAGTAGGCTCATATTTTTCCCACAAAATAATAGATCAACTTTAAATTTAGGGTAAATGACAAGTTCAAAGGCAAGTCATGAAATTATTGTGATGTTCTACTCATATGACCTGATAGATTTTTCATCCTTATACTTGATGTGAAGGAAATACCTCTCCATTATAATTTGGATACTATGAGGAAAATATTTATCTAAAACAATTTTTTGGGATTATCTCCACCCCATCACTTCAATTTATTCCCTGGGATTCAAAGTTTTTATTAACATACTACATTTATCATTTTATCCCTCCATACGATAAATAGAGATCATGAACTTATCTTGATAAGATAATTGAAGGATAGGGAAGATCTTTTCAATGGATTTGATCCATTTTTTCATGATTAATTGATTAGAAAATCAAATTAAAGTCAGAGACCTTTATCTCAGAAACTTATCATTTGAAATTTTCTCTTTCTTAGAAGGATGTATTTTTTACACCTCATTAGAGTTTCTATAAAAAAATTATTAATTGAGCAATTATTTTCTTGAATCTATAAACTTCTGCACTCATCAAGTCATGAATCTCATTCGGTATCCAATACATTTCTCATCACATTGGTTGTTGACTTGGTTACTGTTATTCTTATACATTAACTAAAATAAAGATAAAATTTGGGTTGAGAATTTTAGAACTACTAAATACATAGAGGGAAACTATTACCATTAAGGGGATAATTCATAAATGATATGCATTTATTAAAAAATTAATTTATCTGTTTCAGTGTAAGTTATCCATGGTCTATTTAAAAACATGAAACTTTTATAGGAATCTTATTCCCTTCGTAATGGTTCATATAGAGCTTGTAAATTTACCAAAACATATCCCACATTTGTATCAAGCAAGGTTTATAGAAAGGCCTCTTTATCTAAAATAGGTGAGGATCATTTCAAATCCCAACTTTCCCTTTTTAGGATTTTTACGCCTAGTTCCACCTATGTTAGAGCCATATAAACTTATAGGATCCACACATGGATTCTTTTGCTTATAATTCACTTTCTCTATCTTTACCATAATTTAAGGATATTTTTCTATGATTAGTATTATTCCTAAGGATTACATTAAATTTTTCTAATCCAACTCCTCAAAAATAACTAGACCTTCCTCCAACACCAACTATTACAACCCATATGTTTAATATACCTTAGTTCATGATTTATCTCATAAAGGAACTCATAATACATTCCAAAAATCTTAGGAAGCATAGTTTATTTGTTAAATTAGGTAAATAGAACATTAACATGAAACTTGGGTATAAAATTATTGTTTATAAACTCCAAAACATGCCCTTATATTCTTTTTATATTCAAGAAATGTATGGGATAACCTGGGGATGTACATCATAAAGGGGTGATATATAAAGCTCTGTAAGGGAATAACCAAAAAAATAAAATGATAAAAGTAATATATGTTATCCATGATGCATATCAAGGAAACATAATATGAGTGAGAATCATAATACTGAACATTGAACCATAATGTATGTTCATAACATCAAGGTAACCTATGAATGAGAAAACAATAAAAAACATGACATCATAAAAAATAAGCAAAGGATAACTTCCAAGAAATCACAAAATAGTGAGCGTACGATATCTTCTTTTGAACCATACATGGAATATTATGAGAATAAAACATTTCTTGATACATATAATAGATATATAATTTCATCGCCACCCATAACATTAAAATCAATTACATGCATTTGTTCGGCACATAGATCATACCACCTAAGAACATATTTCATATATTTTATTCCGATGATTATGGAGTGTGGTTTAAATAAATGGAATTTACCAAAAATGATGTATAGGTAAAAATAGATGAATATCCATGAGTGGAAATGGGGATGATTATTTACTACACAAATGTTTGGCATTGAAATCATAGGATAATTTTGACAATATATTGGGTTTCCATAAAGGATTATGGAATGGTTGAATGAGAGTGAAAGATGGCATCTAATAAAATGGGAATAATAAGAAAAGTTAATTTATAGATAGAAACACATTAAAACATAGAAAATTGTAAATTAAAAGGGCTTATTACAAATAATGTATATGAAATAAAATATAAGAGTAGAGAGTCTCTTACCAATAGAAGGAACTTCTAAAAGCTTGGGAGGATCTTCTTAAAAAAGTTGTAACACCTTATGATGGACTTACAGAGGTATAGAAATAGTAAATTTGTTCTCTATAGGTTTTTAGTGAAGAGGAGTGTGAGTATGAGAGGGTATTTATAGAAAAACGGGGGAATTATTTATTAATTTCTAAACTTAAGTTTTTGAATCTATGTGATAAAATAATAAAAAACAAAAACCTTCTGATGGTTTTTTCCAATGGTTACACCAAAGAGGATATTGTTTTCAATATTTTACAAGGAAAAAAATAAATCTCATTAAAATAATACCATTGGGGATTTGAAAGTGATTCATGTTTATAAATAATTGATTTCAAAACCATAAAATATAATATAAGTTTTGGATGATTCATTCACTACTAGAAAAACTGGTATTTGCGACGGGGCATTTGCGACGGGATCCCGTCGCAAATGGATTTTTGCGACGGGGGCCCGTCGCAAATAGCTCGTTGCTGAAAACACCGTCGCAACAACACTTATTTGCGACGGGCCCGTCGCTAAAGCCTTTTTTTGCGACGGTCCTTCTCCCCGTCGCAAATAGTATTCCGTTTTTTTTGTAAAAAACTTTTAAAATGGTTTTTGCGACGGTACCGTCGCAAAAACCATTTTTTAAAAAAAATAAAAAACTATTAATAATACTAGTATTTGCGACGGGCATAGTATCCCGTCGCAAATACGATTTATAGTATTTGCGACGGGACCCATCGCAAATACTATTTTTTTAAAAAAAATAAAAACTATTAATAATACTAGTATTTGCGACGGGCATAGTATCCCGTCGAAAATACTATAAAAAAAATAAAAAAAATAAATTATTAATAAATTATTTTAATTAATATAATAATAGAATTATAATTCACAAATAAAAATAATTAATTGTTTTAATTAATATAATAATAATAGAATTATAATTCAAAAATAAAAAATAATAGAATATTAATAAATGATTTAATTAATATAATAATATTATAATTATAATTCATAAATAAAAAAAATATTAATAAGTTATTTTAATTAATATAAAAATAATAAATTATTTTACATTCAAATATTAAAATAATTCAAGTATTACAAAAAATATAATTAAATTATAATATTATAAAATTTTAATATATATATATTTTTTAATATTATAAAATATAAATAATATTATTATTCATATTAATATTGTTATTTAAAAATATAATATTATTAATATTTTATAATGAGACAAAAACTAAGAATAGAAAAAAAAATATTTTGATTTCCCAAATTTTATAACATAAATACAAACTCTAATCTGAAGGAGGGGGGGGAGGGGGAGGTGGGGGATCTGCAGATGGTGGTGGAGGAAACTCCATCCCTAAAGCATGAGTGAGTCGGCGCATGTACTCCATCTGCTCCTGATGCTGCTGCTGCCACCGACTCGTCTGCTCCTCGTACAACTGCTGCTGGCGTCGACGCTCCTCCTCATGCTACTGACGCATCTGCTCCTGCTCCTGTCGGAGACTCTCTATCTGTGCAGTCTGAGATCGCAACTGATCCTCATACTGTGCAGTAGAAGAAGAAGCACGAGCTCCTCTCGAGCTGGACGCCGACATTGCAGCACTGCCATAATAATCTCCGGGAGTCAGTCGAGAGCCGATACCAACTACTCGGCCCTTCTCGAAGGCATACTGGGTGGCCTGCATCCATACCGCCTCATCAAACTGACGGGCAGTGGTCTGCTCTGATGACTCGTCCTGACTCTCAGGCCGGGCCTGTGACGCTGCGGCCTCATATGACTCCTATAGTTGCAATTTAAAATTAAAATTGTGAATATATTATATGCAGTTAATTTTTAAACTTGAAAACAAATAATACTGACCACGATGTGATGCTGACGATCACCTCTGAGCTCCCCAGTAGCAGGATCACTATACATCCTCCGATATACGTTGTACTCTGTAATATCGGGGTGCTCGACAGCCTATAAGAATAAAAAATAAAGTGTTAATATTTATAGTTATATAAAATATTTATAAATAATGTACGTACCAGATGCTGTCTATGAGTACTGAAAGAACGACTCCCAGCTCAATGAGTCACCTCCTGTCTCCCCCGATTCTGCCTCCCCACCGATGATCTCCTCTGAAAGGCACCACTCAACCAGTGCGCACATAATCCATCCCATACATGGGATGAAATATACTATGGTCGGTGTGCTCTACATGACTCCTCAAAATCTGACACTCCTGCTTTCTTCATCGCAACTTTTCTTAAATTGTGCAAAAACTGACACCCATGCCTCGTGGATGGCGTCACACATGGTATCCTCGATCGGATACCATAAAACCAACAAATAAATCAAAATATCAAGTTAGAAATGAAATAATTTTCAAAATAAAAATTATTTATTTACGTATGTATCAACCAATGGCCGAACATGGCCTGCTGCACATCAATGGGAATCTGCTCCCATGTGGTCCACGGCTGAGAGAAATAGTTGCGCAAAATAGCGCTGCCCTGTCCGACTGCTATATGCGGAAAACTGAAAAAACAATAAACATTTATTATGTAAATAGATTAATGAAATCTTAGTCAAATCCACAGGTTATCACACAGGTTATCACACCTCTGTGTGTGTGGATCAAACCCAAGACGTGGACGTCGCTCGGGGACGGGGTCAGGAATCATCAATCGTGCAAGACCGCGCCCCCTCTGCGTACTCCCTGGAGCGCCTGTAGGCTGAGGGTCATCTGTCAGCAATGCATCAACATCGAAAGTCAAGTCAGCATCCGCCAACTCACGAAATGTGGCCTCGTCCATCTGAAACAGAAAATGTTAATGTTAGCAAATAATTGATAATTACTATTATATATACATATATACATATATACATATTATGATTGTATATAAATACCATGGAATGCTATCAGTGTTCATCTTCATCATCATCTTCATATATGTCAATGTCATCTTCATATTCCTCCTCAACATCATCGATATCCATTCGAGTTACAGTTGCTTCATCTCTTACCATTTCAAATTCATATGTGACGTCATTAACATCATCGTCATCACCGACTCTTAAATGTGGGGTGTCGTCATCGATACTCATGTCTCTTTGTAAAAAAGATTGATTTTGAGTACTCTCTTGAAAAACTTCAATTATTTGCACATCAGTGAAAGCACATTCACTTTGACTAAACTGATTGTCTCGAATTTTGATTTTTATTATACTCCACCAATCAGTCAAGTCTCTTGATGTTGCACAGTACTTTGCATAATAAACTTGATATGCCTGTTGAGCCAATAAGAATGGTTCATTTACTGCGAGAACACTTTTACATTTAATATCGATGATTCCATGAGTCGGATGAACACGCACGCCTCTCTCTGTATCCAACCACCGACATTTGAACATGGTTATGTAATGTTGTCCAAGATAACAGAGTTCAATGATTTCATCAAGTATGCCATAAAAGTCAACTTCATTTTCTCGATGATGAGATCCTCTCAAGCTAACTCCACTGTTCATTGTTTTTTTCGATTCCCCATATGCATGTGTGTGGAATCGAAATCCATTCACCACATATGCATTATAAGTTTTAACAAGTTTGGAAGGTGGGTTACTCAATACACACAGCCGTTTGTCAATTTTATCAGCATGTCGAGACACCTAAAAATTTGTGAAATAATTATCAATATAGTAAACTATACATTGAATGAGTTGCTAAAAGATAAGGAATTTATGTTACTAGTTTTTGAAACCACTGAGAAATTTTTCAGTCGACGTTCTTCGAGAGCAGCTGCTGTAATTTGTGGAATTTGTTTCTTGATATGATTATCATACAACCTATAAAAACAAAAGTTATTTATTGTAACATAAATGATAGAATAAGTGATATAAACACTTACAATACAACTGATGTCATCTCTTCACAGTTGAGCAGAACATACGTATGAGCTCTCTGATGTTCATCATCTGAAAGCCAGCGTTCATAAACTCCACCAAAACCAAGCACTGACTGGTTGAAAATAGATAATTGATTGTCGATTTCATCAATATTCCTCTCGTTCCGTCCCATTCGGTTGTGTTTTAAAGGATACTCAGATTCAAAATAATGGGAGCAGAAAAAAGATATTTCCTCTTGCAAATAAGCTTCTGCAATAGATCCTTCAACAGATGCTTTGTTACGTACTTTTCTTTTCAATTTTTGCATGCATCTTTCAAATGGGTACATCCATCGAAACTGTACCGGACCTCCACATTTGGCTTCATATGGAAAATGTAACATCAAATGTTCCATTGAGTTGAAGAAATATGGCGGAAATATTTTTTCCAGTTTACATATAATTACAAAAACATCTTTTTCAAGTTTGCCTAGAGCATCATAATCTTCCGTAGCCGCACAAATTTCCTGAAAAAAATGAGACATGTCTGTTATGGAATCCCAAATCACAGAATTCAACAGACCTCTTAATCCAATGGGTAGAAGTCTCTCCATTATAACATGACAATCATGACTTTTTAATCTAGTAATATGACCATTCTTTACACATCTACCCAAATTAGAAGCACAGCCATCTGGAAGTCTCAAATCTGCAATCCACTGACAAAATAATAAACGGTTTTCTTTAGACAGTGTATAAGATGCTTTTGGTTTCAGTAACCTTTCTGTTCTGACATTCTCAAATAGTTCCAATTCTGGACGCCTGCAAATTTGGGCAAGATCTAAATGTGAATTTACATTGTCTTTGCTCTTTCCTGGCGTATCCAAAACTGTATGAAACAAATTATCAAAACAGTTCTTCTCAATATGCATGACATCTAACATGTGTCGGACCAACAGATCAGGCCAATATGGGAAATCCCAAAATATTCTACGTTTAATCCAATTATGTTCTTTCCCAAAACCAGAAATTTTCTGTTGATTAATTGTGGGACCAAAAGTGATGGGAGGTAATGAAAATACAACTGATTTTAACTCCGAACCTGATAGCATTTTTGGAGGTCCATCCCTTTCAACTGTTCCTTTTCTGAAATGAGATCTGTTTCTGCGAAAAGGATGATCAGCTGGAAGAAATATGCGATGACAGTCAAAATAACAAGGTTTCTTTCCATGAATGAGCATAAATGCTTTGTTCTCTCCCGTACAGTAAGGACATGATTTCTGACCATGTGTACTCCAGCCAGATAACATCCTATAAGCCGGGAAGTCACTTATTGTCCACATCAATGCTGTTCTCAGTATGAAATTTTGTTTCGTTGCAACATCATATGTACTGACACCAGTACTCCACAATAAATTTAATTCATCAATCAATGGCTTCAAATAAACATCAATATTTTTCTTCGGATGTCCTGGAATTAGTAAAGTCAAAAAGATATATGGCTCCTTCATCAACATTCATGGAGGTAAATTGTACGGAGTTAAAAAAACAGGACAACATGAATATTGACTACCATAAGATCCAAACGGACAGAAACCATCAGTGGAAAGGCCCAGTCGAACATTTCTAGCTTATAAAGCAAAGGATGGATGCACTCTATCAAAATGTTTCCATGAATCACCATCGGCTGGATGATTCAAGCTTTTATCGGTTGAAATATTCTCTTTATGCCATGACATCATTGTCGCTGTATTCTTAGACATGAATAAACGCTGAAGTCTGGATGTAAGCGGAAAATATCTCAACTGTTTTACAGGAATCAAACCATACTTCCCGTGTTGTCCTTCTTTATATCTCAGTTTCCCACATGTAGGACAACTATCCAACGACTCATTTTCCCCAGAATATAAAATACAGTCATTTGAACATGCATGAATCTTCTGACAAGTAAGTCCCAATTTTCGAACCAGCCTCTTACTCTCATAGTAATTTGCAGGTAAAACATTTCCCTCGGGTAACAGTGTTTTCAGCAAATAAAATATCTGGTCAAAACAGGTGTTTGACATTCCGTTATCTGATTTGATAGCCATAAATTTTGCAACTGCTTCTAATTTGCTCATCTTGCAGCCAGGATATAATGCATCCTCAGCAGATTTCATCAACTCATAAAATTCAGACGGTGCCAACTCAGGATTTGAAGCTATGTCGGCCGGAGTTTATGTATGTTGAACAGATGAACCTGCAACATCATGTACTAAATCTTGAAACCGGGATGGATCCGGAATCAAGTTGGTATCACCTGCTCTGGAACTGCGTTCACCGTGTTGATACCAAAAAACATAATCTGGTTGAAAACCAAAATGCAAGAGATGTTCTCCCACTTTGTCAAACGTGTCAAACGTTCTCAATGAACATTTTCTGCAAGGGCATTTTATTTTTCCTTCTGAAACAAATTCTGAATTTGATTCCGCAAATGATAAAAAAGTCTCCACACCCTCAACATATACTGGATTTAAACCAGAACTGTTTGGATTTCTACGTTGATTTATCCATATGCGGTCACCTAATAATGATTGTTGACGACCTCGTTGTTCCATATTTCTCTATAAAATATAAAATCATTACTGGTTTTCAATAATTTGTTAGAAAAAACACTCAAGTAAAGATTGAATATATTGAGAATAAAGCAAAACATGTTACAAATATTGATAATTTTAATATTATATTGATTTTTTATTATTTTAATAATACTAATATAATTTTTTCATAAACATTAATTATATAATAATAACTTTATTACATTATTAGTATATTTTATTATTATTATTAAAATAACATAATTTTTTATATTATATACAATTCTCCTTTCATCTGTGTGTTTAACATTCTGTCTCCACATGTAATATTTGCATTCACTTTAACCTCTCCATTGGCAAGTAAGTTGATAATTTTGAAAAAGAATGCGAATATTATATGTGGAGACAGAAAACACACAGATGAAAAGAGAATTGTATATAATATAGAAAATTATATTATTCTAATATTAATAATAAAATATACAAATAATGTACTAATTATTGGTAATTATTACTAATTATTGGTAATTATTCCTAATTATTGGTAATTATTACTAATTATTGGTAATTATTACTAATTATTCCTAATTATTGGTAATTATTAATAATTATTGGTAATTATTACTAATTATTACTAATTATTGATAATTATTACTAATTATTGGTAATTAATACTAATTATTGGTAATTAATACTAATTATTGGTAATTAATACTAATTATTGGTAATTAATACTAATTATTGGTAATTAATACTAATTATTGGTAATTAATACTAATTATTGGTAATTAATACTAATTATTGGTAATTAATACTAATTATTGGTAATTAAAACTAATTATTGGTAATTAATACTAATTATTGGTAATTAATACTAATTATTACTAATTATTGGTAATTACTGGTAATTATTACTAATTACTGGTAATTATTATTAATTACTGGTAATTATTACTAATTACTGGTAATTATAACTAATTATTGGTAATTATTACTAATTATTGGTAATTATAACTAATTATTGGTAGTTATTACTAATTATTGGTAGTTATTACTAATTATTGTTAATTATTGGTAATTATTACTAATTATTGGTAATTATTGCTAATTATTGCTAATTATTGCTAATTATTGCTAATTATTGCTAATTATTGCTAATTATTGCTAATTATTGCTAATTATTGCTAGTTATTGGTAATTATTACTAATTATTGGTAATTATTACTAATTATTACTAATTACTGGTAATTATTACTAATTATTGGTAATTATTCCTAATTATTACTAATTATTACTATTTATTACTATTTATCGGTAATTATTCCTAATTATTGGTAATTATTACTAATTATTGGTAATTATTACTAATTATTGGTAATTATTAATAATTATTGGTAATTAATACTAATTATTGGTAATTAATACTAATTATTGGTAATTAATACTAATTATTGGTAATTAATACTAATTATTGGTAATTAGTACTAATTATTGGTAATTAATACTAATTATTACTAATTATTGGTAATTACTGGTAATTATTACTAATTATTGGTAATTAATACTAATTATTGGTAATTAATACTAATTATTGGTAATTAATACTAATTATTGGTAATTAATACTAATTATTTGTAATTAATACTAATTATTACTAATTATTGGTAATTACTGGTAATTATTACTAATTATTGGTAATTAATACTAATTATTGGTAATTAATACTAATTATTGGTAATTAATACTAATTATTGGTAATTAATACTAATTATTGGTAATTAATACTAATTATTGGTAATTAATACTAATTATAGGTAATTAATACTAATTATTACTAATTATTGGTAATTACTGGTAATTATTACTAATTACTTGTAATTATTACTAATTACTGGTAATTATTACTAATTATTGGTAATTATTACTAATTATTGGTAATTATTACTAATTATTACTAATTACTGGTAATTATTACTAATTATTGGTAATTATTCCTAATTATTACTAATTATTACTATTTATTACTATTTACCGGTAATTATTCCTAATTATTGGTAATTATTACTAATTATTAGTAATTATTACTAATTATTGGTAATTAATACTAATTATTGGTAATTAAGACTAATTATTGGTAATTAATACTAATTATTACTAATTATTGGTAATTACTGGTAATTATTACTAATTACTGGTAATTATTACTAATTACTGGTAATTATTACTAATTACTGGTAATTATTCCTAATTATTGGTAATTAATACTAATTATTGGTAATTAATACTAATTATTGGTAATTAATACTAATTATTGGTAATTAATACTAATTATTGGTAATTAATACTAATTATTACTAATTATTGGTAATTACTGGTAATTATTACTAATTACTGGTAATTATTACTAATTACTGGTAATTATTACTAATTACTGGTAATTATTACTAATTACTGGTAATTATTACTAATTACTGGTAATTATTACTAATTACTGGTAATTATTACTAATTATTACTAATTACTGGTAATTATTACTAATTATTGGTAATTATTCCTAATTATTACAAATTATTACTATTTATTACTATTTACCAGTAATTATTACTAATTATTGGTAATTATTACTAATTATTGGTAATTATTACTAATTATTGGTAATTATTACTAATTATTGGTAATTATTACTAATTATTGGTAATTATTACTAATTATTGGTAATTAATACTAATTATTGGTAATTAATACTAATTATTACTAATTATTGGTAATTATTGGTAATTATTACTAATTATTGGTAATTATTACGAATTATTGGTAATTATTACTAATTATTGGTAATTATTACTAATTATTGGTAATTATTACTAATTATTGGTAATTATTACCAATTATTGGTAATTATTACTAATTATTCCTAATTATTGGTAATTATTGGTAATTATTCCTAATTATTAGTAATTAAATGAATAATTACTAATAATTACGAATAATTACCAATAATTACAAATAATAACATTATTAGTATATTTTATTGTTAATATTAAAATAATATAATTTTCTAATTTATATACAATTCTCATTTCATCTGTGCGTTTTCTATCTCCACATACAAATAATACATGTGAAGACAGGAAACACACAGATGAAAAGAGAACTGTATATATATAAAAAATTATATTATTTTAATATTAATAATAAAATAGACTAATAATGTAATAATGTTATTATCCCTAATTATTGGTATTTATTACTAATTATTAATATTTATTCTTAATTATTAAAAATTATTACTAATTATTCCTAATTACCATTAACTATGAACAATACTAATAATTTAAATTTATTAAGTAATAAAACAATATAAACATAATTAAATTACAAATAATTAAGAATAATTGAAACTAATAAAAAATTAAAAATAAATATTAAATTAAATTGAACATAAATACCTTGAAAAGTGATCTGCTCTGATCGTTCTTCAAAACTTTAATATCAGCACCGGAGAAAAAAATTAAACTGAAGAAAAACTGAAATTTAGAAATATAACTTTGAGAGAAGAAGAAGATGGAATTTGAGAATGTTTTGAAAAAAACGGATGGGGGTATTTATAGGTTAGATTATTTGCGACGGGTCCATTTGCGATGGGAATCCCGTCACAACTAGTATTATTTGCGACGGGACCCGTCGCAAATACCTTAGCCGACATTTATTACGGTCAACGGGTAAATAGTTATTTGCGACGGGACCCGTCGCAAATAACCACCTGCCGACATACTATTTGCGACGGGGGAATATTCCCGTCGCAAATACTTTTTACCGCCGCCGGTTATTTGCGACGGGAATATTCCCCCGTCGCAAATAGTTTTCCCGCGATTTGGCGCGCAACGCGCGCCAGTTCTTTTGCGACGGGGAAAGCAATCCCGTCGCAAAAGCCTACTTATTTGCGACGGGGAAATACCCCCGTCGCAAATAAGTTTTTAACAGGACTATTTGCGACGGGATTTATTCCCGTCGCAAATAACCCGTCACAATTGCTCATTTTTCCCGTAGTGATTAATGTCTTATAAAATTAATTAGATAAATTCAAAACACATTATTTTAAAGGGAAAATGTATTTTTGGTCATTGATACCTTTTACACTATTTATTACATTACTTTTAGGCTATTACAGTGTCATAATACATATAATATAATTATACCATGTTTAATTTTTAACAAAAAACTCGATTATTTTGAAAAAATATTAAAAATTCACCATTGTATAATTTTGGAATGATTTTTCCAAAAATAATATTTAATTTATCGAAATAATTAAAAAAATATGATAATTTTCAATTTTAAATCAAAATTATCATTTATTAAAAAATATGGGTTTTGTGGCAATAACATATTTATGACCCTTATAAAGATTATAATAGAGATCACTAAATTATATTATAGTTTATATAAAAATATTATCTAATAAGAATATTATATAAAAATAACATTTATTTCAAAATTATGGAATTTATAAAAAATAGTGTTTCAATTAAAACCTTATATATTCCAAAAATACAATTTTGGTTTCTTTGTATAAAAATCTAATTTGCATCAACTAATATAATATTATAATTTTGAAAATGTATAAATATAATCATTATTTTATTAAAAAAATATTATATAAAAATTCATACTACTCGGTTCTAGATACATAACCCCTTATTACACTAGTGTACGCCCTAAGGGTATGGTGTTTGATGGTGGGGCTTTCTTGTGGTTGTTCGACGATCATAGTTTAGGGAGTGATCTCAATAATATTGAAATTCTCCGATAAATTGTTTTATTCATGATTTATTTATTGAATTTTATCTTGGGCTTCGTAAAGGTAAAATCTCAATGAAGCCATCTCCTATAAAAGCTCTAATAAATGGTATTTATAAGGTTTTATCCTACTAGTCGTGGTCATCGCTACTTCCATCTGTGAAAATTAAACTTTGTCATAGATCTTAATATATAATAAGCTTATCAGTGATCCTACAATAGATATATTATTAACATTTAAGATGTTTATTGTTCATTTAAGTCTAATAAGCTATATTTTATAATTTATCCAAAACAACCAAATTAGTGATTGTTTTTCTATAATTATAAGTAATTTACTTAATCAAAAGGGAATTTCATTTATAAAATTTCAAATCATTACATTATTCCACAATTCAGAAATTTCACACTTGAAATTTCATTTTTTAAACTATAATAGATGAGGGTACTTATGTTTCATCACCACTTCTGGTTACAATGTTGTTTCCAAAAACTTGTGGTTCCTCCACAAAATTTTGACCCGATGAGTTGTCTTTTTCATAGAACATTGTCCCTATATTATAAGATCTTCATCGGATTCTCCTCATATGAATGATCATTCTCCAAGGGTTCCACCTCTAGACTCATTAAATGTGAAGGATCTGGTATGTAATTCCTAAAGAGAGTACATAGAACACATCATGTACATGAGATAGCTTAGGTGGGATTGCAAGTCAATAGGCCACAGTTATGATGTGATAAAGAATATCAAAGGGGAAAATATATCTTAGAATAATATTTTATTTTTTCCGAAACCTCATGAATTTCTTCCATTGTTATATATTAAGGAACACCTTAACTCTAACCTCAAACTCTAGGTATTTTCGATGATTGTATACATATATTTTTTATCGATTTTGTAAGGATTCCATGTGATGATGAATGGTTTGAACCCTCTCTGTAATCTCATAGATAAGATTAGGTCCCATCATCTTCCACTCCTCAACATTTTCCCATCATATTAAATTTTTATACATCTTTCCATATAAGGCCTCATGAGGTACTATTTTAATGATAGAGTGGAAAATTTAGGTATATGAGAACCCAAATAAGGGATGGTGTCTATACCAACGTCTTTGTAAATCCATTGAACTTGAAATCAGCATATACTCTAGAGTTTGAATGATTCTCTCAGAATTTCTATTCATATTAGGCTGATAAGTATTATTAAAACTCATCTCTATATTCAACTCTTGTTATTGTATTCTCTAGAACCTCAAGGTAAACTTAAGATCCTGATCAGATATAAGGGATTGTGGAACTCCATTTAGTATTACCAATTCCCTTATGTATATCTTTACTATTTTGTCAAGAGACAAATCTTGCTTTTTATAAATGAAATATGATAACTTTTTAAGGTGATCAGCTATTATCCAAACAATGTTATTTCCTTTAAATGTCTTGGTGATTTCTACAAAGAAATCAATGCTTATGTTTTCTCATTTCCATACTGGCATGGGAAATGGTTTCATCAGACCCTTAGAATTTTATCATTTATCCTTATCTTTTTGTCATACCATGAATAAAGATACAAGTTCAACAATATCACTCTTTATGTTATCCCACTATAAGTTTTTCTTTAAATATATATTCATCTTATTTATTCTTGGATTAATATAGAAATATGAGCTATCTGCATTATCCATAAGATACCTATTCACTCTCATTTTCATAGGACACATATCTGAGTTCCAAACCAAATAGCTCAATCATTAGAGAATTATAAATCTAGAATATTCAAAACATTTTTATGTATCACCTCATCATATTTATGGGCCTCTTTAACCCTCTTAAGAATATATATTTGGGAATTTATTTGATAATAGTTGGATGCAGATACTTTTATTGTTCCCATTTCTATCCTTTATATTTCCAATAATATTGGATCCCTTTCAATTCTCTTCATGGATAGGGTTTCAGTATCATTTCTACTCAGATCATTTTCCATTTTGTTCACCTTTCTAATATGGTAATGTATTTATCAATTATATTCCTTGATTTGATTTAACCACCTTTTTGGCGCATATTGAGATCCTTTTGTATGAATATGTAATTATAGATTTCGTAACCCATATATATGTCACGCTTCTCCCCGTAGAGATAATGTCACCAGATATTCACTGGGAAGATCACTATTTCCAATTATATATCATGTTTTGTGTAGTTCATCTCATGGATCATTAATTGGTATGAGGAATAAGATATACATTTTTCATCTTACATGAGTATACAATCCAGGCTATTTTTAAATGAATTGTTATAGACACTAAATCCTTTCCCACTACTGGATAATTTGAGCATAGGTGTAGTAATTGGACTCTTATTTAACTCTTTAATGTACCCTCTATAATCATTATTCTAGAAAAAATTCACCCCCTTTATATTTTGTTCTCAGTGGGCTCTTAAATTGTTATAAATTTCTCAAAAATTGAAAATAATACCCAGTTAATCCAAGGAAACTACATATCTCTATCAAATATTTTTGTATGGTCCATCATTTAATTACTAATTTTTTAATGGTCTATAGATATTCCTTTTCTAATGATAAAATTTGGAAGGAATGTAACTTTCTCCATCTAAAACTCACATTTATTATACTTCACATATAACTCTTCTATATGCATGGTCTTTATTATAGTGTTCCAATGCTTTTAAAATTTCTCTTTTATTCTATAGTATATAAGAATATCATCTATAAATACTACCAAATATTTATCAAGGTAAAACCTAAATACTCTATTCATTAAGTCCATGAGAATTATTGGAGCATTAGTGAGTCCAAATGGAATCACTATGAACTCATAGAGCCCATACCTTGTACGTCTTGGTGATATCCTCCTCCTTAAAATTTACTTGATAATATTCTAAACAATTATCTGACATAAAAAATTACTCGTATCTATGTAGATAATTTAACAAGTCATTAATTCATGAGAGAACATATTTCTTCATTATCATGATCTTGTTTAGATTTCGATAATCAATGCATAGGAACATTGACCCATACATATTATAGAATAAGAGGACCAGTGCACCACATAGTGAAGCATATGAGAATATAAACCCTTTATCTATATTCTCCTGTATTTACTTCTTTATATCTTCAAGATCAACATTGTATATTCTACATATAGTCTTTGATTTTATCAAATCCTCATGTATAAACTCGATTGATAACTCAATCTCACGGCTTAGAGAAAGACTAGGTAATTCTATAGGAAACATGTCATCATATTCCCTTCTAATGGTCATTCCATCATGGATGATATTTTCCTTAGCCTCAATCATTTTATCAAGATACACTTTCTCTTAAGTAAATAATATAAATTTTCGAGATGATGATACCATATGATATTCATCATCTAACTTGAAGTTTTATTGAATCGAAGGCTGATTCGTGATATAGAGGGTGATTTCCTTCTCTTGAAAATTTATGTTGGATATATAGATTTAAATACAATCCATACCCAAAATTGAATATAATTATACTAAATGGATTATCACAAGGTTCTAGGGGAAGTTCATCTCAAAAATTTGTATAGGTGAGAAGTGAAGTACTTGGAATGAAATAATTTTCCTATTATCTATTTTCACATATTATTCCACTTCTATTTTTTGTGGTTGTGTTTGAATAATTCTACTTTTCATTCTTGATATGAAAAAATGTTTAAAACCATAATCAAATAGTATATTGACAGTTCTTCATTGAATAACCAGTGTACTTATTAACACGTCATTTTTGGGATCTACCTTATATGTTTTGATGTAAAAAAAATCTTCCTTTATCTCTTGGACTTGGAGGTTATTAGAATATGTTATAATTAATAACCCCTATCTTAGAACATTAATTTGAATACTTTACTTGTTCCTTAATGTTAAAACATTGTATAGTAGACTCAGGGTTGACTGGAGTCTTCCTTTATTTCATTAAATTAGTGGATTTCTCCCATTGACATTCACTGGTGAGGTTCCCTTCCTTCCCATTCATAAACAATTTCCTTTTCCACTTCAAAAAATTTCATAAATTCTTCTTCTCATGCTTTCAATAAGTGGGGTGTTGTAATTTCTTACCCCTATGAGATTTCTCCATCAAACCTACAGAATTAAAATCCATTCTCCACTACTTATATCCTAACTCAATTAGACCCATGAGATTCACTGATCTCCATTTCAAATTTGAGGAAACATTAGAAAATTTCCTCATGGCTATCAAATCCTCAAATCACAAAATATTTTCATAGAATCAAGTTTAACCCATGAAATAAGTGGTTAACATTTCTTTCAATGGAAATATCAAAGTTGAATTATTATCATGAAAGTATTATGAATATTTCATAATATGCCGTAATTTATTTTTTATTCTTTTTATTGAGCCCATAGAAATCCATCTCCCTATAATATTGAATAGTCAAAGTAAAATATTTATAAAAAAAATTGGAATTCTTTTCACTCCATCGCTTTGATCTCTTCCTTGGGATTCATATTTTTAATCATTATCCACCATTAATTAGCTTATCCGTCTATATGGTAAATAGCTAACACAACTTTCTCTTGTATAGGTCATTGAGGTTTGGATAAGATCATTTACATGGAGTTGATCTATTGTTCCATGATTAATGGATTGGAAGATCCACTAAAACTTTGAGGTCTTTGTCACATAAATGTATCAATTGAAACTTTTTCTTCCTTAGGAGAATGTGGGTTTCCCCTATAATTCAAGTTTATAATGAGGACTTGAGTTAATTGAGAAATAATTTACATGAATCTCTCAACTCCTTCTTACATCTGGTTGGGAATCTGATATGAGAATCCATTATATTGCTCATAACATTAGTTTTTGATGTGGTTCCTCCTATTCCCAACCATTGAATAAAATAAAGGGAAAATTTGTGATGGTAATATTTAAACTACTAAAAATGTAATGGTAAACTATGAGAATTGAAGGGATAACTCATAAATTTAATACATTTCATATCCTATGAATTTAATGGTATCAATATAAGTTATCCATGGGAAATATCCTAAAATAAAATTTTAACGGTATTTTTTCTCCTTGTATAGTGGTTCATAGAGATCTTATGAATTTTCCAATGAGTATCCCCTAAGAGCATCAAACCATGTGTATTTTAAGGCCCCTTTTTTATAAATAATTTTAAGATTTAGTTAAATACAAATGTTCCATTTGGGGGGTTATTACTCCATGGTACAACTGTGCTATATCCACATCAACTTGTAGAATCTTGACATGGAAAGTGGGACTTTTAAACTAATTAATCTATACTTTACAAAAATTAAGGTATTTTTTTATATTTTAAGTATTATACCTAATTATTTCACTAATGTTTTATTATCTTAATCCCCAAAAATAATCTATCCTTCCTCTGATACTAACTATGAAAACTCATATCTTTGATGCACCATAATTTATGATTTATTGTAATGCCTCCAAACACTTTTAATTTGAAATAATAATATTTTCTTTATTTTTATGTTGGCTTTGTTTAAAAGTGGTGATTTTAAAATAAGAATACTTAGAGAAAAAAATATAAAAGACATGTTTTATTCAATATGAATACTTAAAACCTTACATCTCTTTAAGGCTAAAAGAACTTCACTAACCTAGAATACCAACTAATAGACCTATTAGAATCACCGGGAGACCCCCAAACATCACGAACAGACTGATAAAATAGTGAGAGTCCTTTGGGTCTATCACAAATAAGAACATTATGGCAAGAGCTAAGGACACCATAAAGAGAACCAAGGGTATATAGAGCACCATCATCACTGAGTTATGTCAAAAAATTTTGAATACACTAAACATCTTTTTATAAATCCTTTTGTGACTGTTGGTAGCGATTTAGGTCCTTAGATGACTGTTGGTTTTGAAAAGATCATAAAATATTATAACCATTAGGTGTTTTTAAGAATTTTGTATATTTTGTTTAACTTAGGTATTTTGAATATTTTAAGTATTTTAAGTATATAATCATTTTAAATGTTCTTAGTATTTAAGAATATTAATTATTTTAAGAATTTAAGGGTTTTAAATTTTTTAAAGTAATTTTTTATTTAATAAATATCTGTTTTCAAGTAGACATAAAGAATACCTCTCTATGTATTAAAAATTTATACATATTTAGATTTTGATCAAAATGAAGTATAACCAATTATTTTATATATGTTTCACATGTTTTAAAAATGTTTAAAATATTTCAAAGTTACGTACTAGGTTAAATAATAACATCGTTTTAATTTAAGTTATACATTAATTTAAATTATAATAACCATGATGGTTATCTTATAATAAATAAAATCAATGAGGTGGTACTTTGAACTTATATGGTTTAAAAATTAAAACAAATTTTAAACCATGTTTTTAAATACACTTATTAATTAAAAGTTATAATTTTGGGTTAATTGATGACATGGTATGATTTATATGTTGTTTTGTGTTTTTATTTAATATATCAAAGTTTGAAATGAATTTGAAAACATGTTTTAGACTAATTAATGACATGTTTAAATGAAATTAAATATTAAAAAATTCATTTCTACTTTCTATGGTTTTAGAAATGGTTTTTTTTAATTTTTGGGTTTAAAAACAATGTATTATGCATAGTTCATCCCTCTAGCTAAGCTGAGGGAGGCAGCTCGTACTACTCCTTCAGGAGTAGCTGGCCAAGCCTGGACCCCTCAGCCATAGTACAAGTCATCCCATAATGGTATGTGCACCTGATGGATGTAAGGAGGACCTGAGGCAGTGGCGCCACCATGTAGGGCGGCACGGCAGTAGGGAGTAGGTGCAGAGCATGAACGCAGGGAGAACCGATACGAGGCGGTACTGGGGAGGGGATGGGGATTTAATTGCTTGTTCCTGGATCATTGAGGATTGTAAGGAGGGTTTAAAACCAATCCCATTTTTATGTGGGATGAGTTTTTTTTTGCAGAGATCAAATCTCAGACATCCGATATGGCTGTGCAAGATCGGGACCGCACGATTAAGTACTAGGTTCAAAATTCCACCGCCACAGTATCAACACTGTGTTTTCTTTAGTTGTCTGATCACAGACACAATTGATCTCAGTCACCCATCTTTTTTTAAATTCTGAATCAAACCGTATATGTTTGATCAATCCAAGGTTTAATCTCGTCCCTCCATATTTTTTTAAAACCACAGAAATTCCTATAGCCATCTGATCAGGTCTCACTTGATCTGGACCATCCTATCATTTCTACATATTCTCCACACTTCTTCTTCTTCCTCAAACCAAACCAGTGTCTCGGCCTGTGGTTTCCCTTCTTTTCTTCTTCTTCTCCCAAAATACTCCACCACTCTATAGACCAACCCATTATTTCTACCTGTAAGCCTCTTGTGGTCTTCTTTAATTATTGTATTTTCTCCTCTTTTAAGTTTCCACAACTTTACATAGGTATATATAAATAATAATGTAATCACCAATTATCGTGGGATTGTTTTAATTAGAGTATTATACCTCTTTGTATTAGTTTTATTTTCATGGTCTTTGTTTATATTTTATATATAAATCATGATGTATAAAATATACATACATAGCCTATACAAACCCTAATTGCACATGTAATTCTACCCTGATTTCTTCTCCTCAACCTATAAATGCCCCATGCCCGACCCTGTCTCTCTATTAAATCTAGGTATGGGATTATAATGCTTCAATTTCTAAATGAAAAACCGTTTTATTTTATGCTTCATGGTTACATATATATATATATATTTGTGTGTGTGTGTGTTTAAAATTCTATATATCCTCCTATCCTAACTTGTTTTGAGTTTTCTAAATATGATTATCAGCAGTACACTGATGTTTTAAAGTGTGAAACACTTTTAAGGGTTAATACTATTTTTAGTTTGTGTGATCTATGTGTGTATATATACTTATATTCATATATACAAAACAAAACCATTTTGGGTTTTTATGATTTTAATTGATGATCATTTGTTTTTAAATGATTTTCTTAAAAGATTTAATACAATGAAGGGTTTATTTCATCTTGTTTTAATATGAAAACCCCTTATATACAACTTATATATATATATATATGGTTATGTATAAACTTATATATATTTATATAAGTTTGATTATGTAATAAATCCATTTCTGATTATATGATTTTCAAATGATGAACATTCATTTCTAAATGATGTTCATAATACATATTATGCATTCAAGGGTTTACTTGTTTTATGATAAATTAAACCCTACATATATATATTCATAAAACAAACCTAATCTATTTTTATGGTTTTTGAATGATGAAAAGTGAGTTTTTTTAATATGTACTTAAATACAAGTAAATCATGTATAGAATCAAAGGGGTTTGTTTATTGGAACCAAGAAAACATATATCTGTATATACAGTTATGTGTATATATATAAATGTATGGTTTTAATTATAATACAAATTGGGTTATCATAAAACCTATTCTTATTGACCAAATTATTTTTTTAAAGGGTACAAAAATTTTAAGGATTTATTAAATATTGTTTTGGGTTGTAAAAATCACAAGTATACACCTTGTGTATATAGGGTTTTATATAATTTTCAAAACCCACATATATACATATATGTATTTCAATTTTGAATTCCCATGTTTTAAACAATTCTAGCTATGTTAGTAAGTTGTATAATTGTTTTCATGATTAAGAACATATATATATATATATATGCATAGGCGCATGTTATTAATTAATATTTATATTATATATGAATTCTCCACATGAAATAATGATTTTACATCCATACATTTTATTACAATTTTTCTTGAGAAATGACTTTAATTATTTAAGATTATGTTTTAATCTATTTTGATACAACAATTAACATTACACGGTTTAAACAAGTATCATAAAGTCAAAACATGTAAACCATGGCATGAAAAGGTTCACATTCATAAGGGTTTAATGAAAAAGTTATTATTTTATGAGACAATCCACTATTTTATGTGTACTAGTTCTTACCACATGTGCAAAAGTATGTCATTTTATTCCATGTGTGTTACTATTAAATCTGATGCAGCCATAACCTTAAACAAACAATCTATCTATTTTTAAATTTATTGCATAATTCATGACACGTATGAATAAGTATGAGAGAATGAATTTCATCTATTAAAAATGTAAGTAATCATCGTTGTGTGGAACACTATGAATATAAGACCATACTAAGACATATGAGGAATGTATTGGACTTAAATGATGTGATGGGTGCACTCATAATTATATAGCGTAATATGAATGTTATGATGTGACGGGTGCGCCCAGAATTATATATCCCCCCAATTCATTGGGTAATGTTAAGTCTCTTGAGATGAATTTTGTGGGGTTTTACCCGTATGGTCTTGGTATAAGGCCTTGACAGAATGATTATTTACAGTCTTTGAGAAAGGCCTTGACGAAGTCTAGAATTATACATTCCCTCATTATGTATTAGTATATGACCATCCAAGTGATTATTCGACTAATATAATACCCCTTGGTTAAGAATATTCAATGATAATGGTTATGAATTCATATGGCATGATTAATTATGAAAATGGAATATTATACAAGGAAATGGTATCTAATGTTAATGTTATATCTATCAATCCATGAATTTCATATTAAGTGCTAAGTGAATCATGACATGTTTACTTATGCAATTATATTTTCCAACCTTGCATGTCACTTTTAGAGTTGGTTTGATCAAATTATGAATTATGCATCATTCATGCATTCTTGTACATGTATGTGCACTCAGATTTATTTTTTACCTACAGTTTTTAAGTAAAAACATATTATTCTTCTATAAGTGGTTTTACTAAAAATATTATCAAGTAACCTTTGAAAAATGATGATGACGTGCCTCAAGAAGTTTTATTTTCCTCTTAAGAAAATGTTTTGTGATTATTTCAAGTGTTTTTGTATTATAAATTAATTTCTTGAAATTGTTTTAAAACCCCTTACTGGGCATTATTATGCTCACCGTACATTTTCAATTTATTTTACAAGGTTTAGTAGATTCTTCCAAGATTTGAGTACTCCTATGTGATGGAAACAATATGAAACTTAACTTTGTCAGGTTTTTGGAAGAAATGTATTAGCAGCATCTGGTATTCCATAACCTAAACTAAAATTATCCTCTGTATTGGAATGAGATGTGTAATTTTTACATGTATGATTATAAGAAAAAAAATTACACACCATTTTTCAAGAACCAAATTCGGGCCTCTGGGGTTGGGGTCACTACAGTTAGTATCAGAGAATCAGTTTAGACAACACTTAAAAATTAGGGGAAGACTAAAAATTTATTTATGCCTTACTAAATTTTTCTTTCTTAAAATTTTCAGAAGGCAGGCAAAGATTCACCAACAAACCTTTTGTCCCTTCATTCTGAAATTCTATAGACCATAATCACCACGTCATGTCAAGAAGACTATGAACCCTTTTCAAATCTTCAATTGAAATTAAAATATCTCTACCACGTATCTAAATCTCCTCGTGTACTTTATCTCCATCGAGGACCAGGTCATGACTATTTCCTCATGATACATGCCCAGTTGTTGTCCTATGCACATCAGGGGAAGTACTATGAGGGTCTTTTAAAATGTTTCACTCTAACAGAAGTTTTTGTATCCCTATGGGATTTCTGAGAAGCTGCAGATGTGGGTGACCTCCGTGCAACTTATATGTGTCTGATTCTGTCCCTCAATCATGTTGGAAGAGACTTTGAAGTTCTTTAGTTCAAGACCGTCTGTTTGTTTTATAGAGGTCAAGTCCATGAAATGTCTCAAATATTAACACCCATTATTCCTCACTACCAAGAAACTATAGATGTTTAAATGAGCAAGACCCAAGATACTCACATTTTATCTGAACGAGAGAAGTCGAGAGTTTTAAAGCTGTGCCGACCAGAACCAGGGGAAATTGCCGACACCAGTGGTATATGTAAAGGGATACAGTGGTGAATGGAAAAAGGTCAATGTATGTGGGTATGTATGGAATTGTGTGGATGTAATTTTTATAAGGGGTGGATAATGTAACTCCTTGAACACTTTTAATTTGTAATAATAATATTTTCTTTATTGTTATGTTGGATTTGTTTAATAATAGTTCTTTTAAAATAAGAATACATGGATAAAAAAATAGAAAATACATGTTTTATTCAATATGAATACTAAAAACCTTACATCTCCTTATGGCCAAAAGAACTTCACTAACCTAGAATACCTTTTAAGAGACCTAATATAATCACTAAGAGACCCCCAAACATCAAGAATAGACCGAGAAAATAGTGAGAGTCATTTGGTTCTATTATAATGAATAAAATTATAGAAAGAGAAACGTCCACCATACTAAGAATCAAGGGTATATAGAGAACCATCTTCACCAAGTTGTTTCTACAGTTTTGAATACCCTAAACACCTTTTTATAAGGCCTTTTGTAACCATTGGTAGCCATTTCGATGCTAAGATGACCATTGGTTTTGCAACGGTCATAAAATCTTATAACCATTAGGTGTTTCTTAGAATTTTCTATTCTATTTAAGTTCGGAATTTTGATTATTTTATGTATTTTAAGTATATAATCATTTTAAATATTTTAATTATTTAATTATCTTAATTATTTTAAGAACTTCAGGGTTTTAAATGTTTGAAAGTAATGTTTTAGATAATAAATATATTTTTTCAAGTAGACATAAACAATACCTCTTTATGTATTAAAAATGTATAATTATTTATCTTTTGATCAAAATGAAGTATAACCAATTATTTTATATATGTTTCACATTTTTTAAAAATGTTTTAAATATTTCAAAGTTATATACTAGGTTATATAATAACATCGTTTTAATTAAGGGTATAATTTAATTTTGATTATAATAATCATGATGGTTATCTTAGAAAGAATAAAATCAATGAGGTGGTACTTTGAACTTATAAGTTTTAAAACTTAAAACAAATTTGAAACCATGTTTTTAAATAATCTTATTAATTAAAAGTTATAATTTTGGGTTAATTGATGACTTTCCTTGTATGATTTATATGTTGACTTGTGTTTTTTTAATATATCAAAGTTTTAAATGAAGTTGAAAAAATGTTTTAGACTAATTAATGACATGTTTAAATGAAATTAAATATTGAAAACTTCATTTCTACTTTATATGGTTTTAGATATGGTTTGTTTTTGATAGTTTAGGTTAAAAAATGTATTACACATAGGCCATCCCTTTAGTTGATGAGATAGAGGTAGCTCGCACTACTCTTTTAGGAGTAGGAGGCCGAGCCAAGACCACTCAGCCACAACATAGGCTAGACCATGAGGGTATGTGCACCATAGGGATGCAAGGAGGACCTGAGGCAGTGGTTCCATCGTGTGAGGCAGCATGGAGGTAGGGTGTTGGTGTAGAGTGCGCCCGTAGGGAGAACCGGTATGGGACGATACCAGGCATGGGGATAGGGAGTTAATTTTTGGTGCCTAGATTGTCTAGGCTTATAAAGAGGGTTCAAAACCAATCATGTTTTGTTGAGGGGTGAGTTTTTTCAATAGTGATCAAATCTCAACCGTCTGATCTCGCCGTCCGAGATTTGGACTGCATGATCTGGTCCTGCGTTCAAAACTTCACCATCGCAGTATCAACACCGCATTTTCTTCAGTCGTCCAATCACAGACTTATCTGATCTCAGTCGCGCATCTATTTTTAAATGTCGGATCAAACCATGGATTTCCAACCAATCCACAATTTAATCCCATCCCTTCATCTTTTTTCAAAAACTACAGAAATTCCAATATTCGTTTGATCAGGCCTCTATTGACCCAGAACGTCCGATCTTTTCCACATTTTCTCCTTGCTTCTTCTTTTTCCTCACTCCAAACTAGGGGATCGACCCACATTTTTTTCCTCTTTTCTTCTTCTTTTCCCAATATCCTCCACCACTCTTCGTACCAGCCCATGATTTCTACCTATAAGCCTCTTGTGGTCTTCATTTATTATTTACTTTTCTCCTCTTTTAAGTTTCTACAACTTTACATAGGTATGTATATATAATAATATAATCACTAATTAGATTGGGATTGTTTTAATTAGAGTATTAGACCTGTTTTTATTAGTTTTATTATGGTGGTATTTGTTTATATTTTATATATAAATCATGACATATAAAATATACATACAAATCTTATATAAACACTAATTTTACTTTTAATTTTACCTAGATTTCTGATCCTCAACCTAAAAACGCCCCCTTCCCAACCCTATCTCTCTCTTTAAGCTAGGTTAGGGATTATTATTATTCAATTTATATATGAATAAACTTTTTTCTTTTATGTTTCCTTATTGTGTGTGTGTGTATGTGTTTGTATTAAATTCTATATATCTTCAAATCATAACTTGTATTGAGTTTTCTAAATATGATTATCAGTGTTACAATGATGTTTTAAAGTTTAAAAACATTTAATGGTTAATCCAATTTTGTGTTTTTGTTAACTATGTGTATATATATACTTATATTCTTTTATATGAAACAAAACCATTTTGAGTTTTTATGATTTTAATTGATGATCATTTGGTTTTAAATGATGTTCTTAAAACATGTAATACATGAGAGGTTTTATTTCATCTTGTTTTAATATGAAAAACCAATTTTTACAACTTATGTATATATGGTTATGTAAAAATGTGTATATATAAGTTTGATTATGTAAAAAATTTGTTTCTGATTATATGATTTTCAAATGATGAATATCTATTTCTAAAAGATTTTCATAATACATATTATGAATTCAAGGGTCTACTTATTTTATGATAAATTAAACCCTATATATATTCATAAAAAAATATAATCTATTTCTATGGATTTCGAATGATGAAAATTGAGTTTTTTAATATGTCCTTAAATACATGTAAATCATGTATGGAATTAATGGGGTTTGGTTTATTTGAACCACAAAAACATATATGTGTATATATGGTTATGTGTATATATATAAATATATGGGTTTTAATTATAATCTGAAATAGGTTATCATAAAACCTATTCTTATTGATCAAATTATGTATTTTAGGGGTACAACAATTATAAGGATTTATTAAACCTTGTTTTGGGTTGTGTAAATCCCAAGTATAAACCGTGTGTACATAGGGTTTTATATAATTTTCAAAACCCACATATATACATATATGTATTTCAATTTTGACATCCCATGTTTTAAATAATGAAAGCTATGTTAGTAAGTTGTATAATTTTTTTCATGATTAAGCATAAATATATATATATATATATGCATAAGTGAATGTGATTAATTACTTTTTCTTTTATACATAAATACTCCACATGAAATAATGATTTTACATTCATACATTGTATTACAATTTTTCATGAGAAATTCCTTTAATTATTTAAGTTTATTTTTTAATCTATTTTCATACAACAATTAACATTGCATGGTATAAAAAAGTATCTCAAAGTCAAAAAATGTAAATCATGGCATGAAAAGGTTCAAATTTAAAAGGGTTTAATGAAAAGGTTATTATTTTATAAAACAACCCAATATTTTATGTGTAATTGTTCTAACCACATATGAAAAAGTATGAGGTTTTATTACATGCATGTTACTGTTAAATCTAATGCAGCCATAACCATAAACAAACAATATTGGCATTTTTACATTTATTTCATAATTCAATAAATGTATGAATAAGTATGCAAGAATTAATTCCATCTATTAATAATTTAAGTAATCATCATAGTATGGAACACTATGAATATAAGACCATACTAAGACATGTGAGGAATTTATTGGACTTAAATGACGTCATGGGTGTGCCTAGAATTATATAGTTCAATATGAATGTTATGATGTGATGGGTGCTCCTGGAATTATACAGTGCTCCAATACATTGGGTAAAGTTAAGTCTTATGAGATGAATTATGTTGTGTTTTACCCATATTGTCTTGGCACAAGGCCTTGAAATAATAACTATGTGTGGTCTTGGAGAAAGACCTTCACAAAGTCTAGCATTATGAATTCCCTCGTTATGTATTAGTATATGACCATTCAAGTGATTATTCAACTAATAGAATACCCCTTGGTAAATAATATTCTATGATAATGGTGATGAATTCATATAGAATGATTAAGTACGAAAATGGAATGTTATACAAGGAAAGGGTATCTAAAGTTAATGTTACATCTATCAATCCATGAATTTTATAATAAGTGCTAAGTGAATCATGACATGTTTACTTATGAAATTATATATTACAACCTTGCATGTCACTTTTAGAGTTGTTTTGATCAATTTATGAATTATGCATTATTAAAAAATACATGTACTTTTATTCACACTATGATTTATGTTTTACTTGTAGTTTTCAAGTAAAGGCATTTTATTCTTATGTAAGAGGTTTTTCTAAAAATGTTATCAAGTAATCTTTGAAAAATGATGATGACTTACCTCATGAAGTGTAGTTTTCCTATTAAGAAACTGTTTTGTGATTATAACAAGGTTTGTTGTATTAAAAAGCAATTTCTTCAACTTATTTTAAAACCCCTTACTATGCATTATTAGGATCACCCTATGTTTACAATTTATTTTACAGGGTTTAGTTGATTTATCCAAGATTTTAGTACTACTATATAAAAAAAACAATATGAATCTAAACATTGTCATGTTTTTGAAAGAAATATATTAGAAACATTTGGTTTTTCAGAACTTAAACCAAAACGATCCTCTGTATTGGAATGAGATGTGTCATTTTTACATGTATAATTATAAGAAAAAAAAGTACACACCATGTTTTAGGCACTAATTCCATGCCTTGGGGTTGGGGTCTCTACAATTATTACATAATGATACTAATAATAAAATTCCATAATATTATGAGGTCTAGTTTCATTTTGAAATTATGTACATATCATATTAACATGAAACATGGGTATAATACTATTATTTAAAAACTCCAAAACATGCCCTTATATTCCATGGATCCTCTAAAACTACACAGGATAACCTAGGGACGTACATAACAAAGGGGTGAGTAATAAAGACTATTAAGGGGATAATAAAAGAAAAACATGATGAAAGTAAAATATTTAACCCAAGAGACATATCAATGTGACATAATAAGGGTGACAACAATAATTATAACATCGAATCATAATGTCATATGGTAACATCAAGGCAATTTAAGAATGTGGAAACAACATTAAGCATGACATCATAAGCTTAAGTCAAGGATAACTACCAAAAAATAATAACATAGAGTTCTTAGGATAACTTCCCATGCACCATACATGGAATATCATGTGATAAAAACATTAAAAAAATTATTGTAGGGATATATAATTTAGATCCCACCCATCACATTCATATCATGTAGATGCAATATGGTCCCACATAGATCATAAAACATAAAAAGATCATTCATCTCTTTTAACACCAAAATTAAGGAGTTTGGATTATATAAATGGATTTTCCAAATAAATTAATTATAGTTACAACTAGTTTAATACCATTTATTAGAATGGGAATGGATATTCACTATACAAATGTTTAACAAAGAAAATTGCATGATAATTTCAGCAGCATAATGGGTGTACAAAAAGATTAATGGAATGGGTGAATGAGAGTGAAATATAGTCTATCATTAAATGGTAATCATAATAAAAGTAAATTTATCTTTAAAATCTAATTAAAAGAAGGAAACTGGGAAATAAAAATGTCTTAGTACATAGTAAGTACATGAAATAATAAAAAGAGGAGAGAGTCCCTTACCTTGAGAGGGATCTTCTAAAATATTGGGTGGAGATTATAATGAGCTTGGGAAAAAATTCGGAGGTATTTAGAGATGTATATGGAGTGAAAATTTTGGATAAATTTTTTTTCAGTGAAGATGAGTGGGAGGCTTGGTGGTTATTTATAGAAAAAGAAGGGGAATTTATCTATTAATTTCTAAACTTATGTTTTTGACTCTATATGATTAAATAATCAAAAGTAAAAAACCATTCCAAGGATTTCTCCAATGGTATATTCCAATGATTAGTGATTTTAAAACAATTATAAGTAAAACAACTAAACTATTTAAAATAATACCCTTAGTGATGTGGAACTAAGTCATGTTTATAAATAATTGATTTTAAAGCACTAAAAAATATTGGTTTTGGAGGATTCATCAGGGATTTATAAAATTAATCAAATAACTTTAAAAACAAATTTTTTAATGGGAAAAATATTTTTTCATTTATAACCTTATTACTATTTATTACACCAATTTTGAGCTATTATGTATCATAATATATATTTTATATTTATAAGGTATTTAATTTTCACCCAAAAATTTGACTATCTCTGAAATTAGGAAAAAAATTCCATTAGATAATTTTGGAATTTTCATTCCAAAGATAATATTTATTTTATCAAAAATATTTCTATAAAAATGATAATTTACAATTTTAAATCAAAATTCTCATTTATCGAAAAATATTGGTTTTTACAACAATAACAATTTTTTGAACCTTATAAATATTATAATAGAATTCACTAAATTATATTATAATTTTTATATAAATATTATTTAATAAGAATATTATATGAAAATAAAATTTATTTTAAAATAATTTAATTTATCAAAAATAGTGTTTCAATTAAAAATGTATATTTTTCAAAAATACAATTTTGATTTCTTTTTATCAAAAACTAATTTTCATCAACTCGTATAAAATTGAAATAATGAAAAGGGATAAATATAATCCATATTATATTAAAAAGAAGAATATAAAAATTCATACTACTAGGGTTTAGAAACATAACCCCTTTTACACCAGAGTATTCCTTAGTGGTAAGGTGAGAGATGGAGGGGCATTCCTGGGATGGTTCGGTGAGCATGGTTTGGGTTGTAATCTCAATAAGCTTTAAATTATTCTATAAACGGCTTCCTTAATGATGTAGTTATTGAGTTTCATCTTGATATTGGTCAAGGGGAAATCCCAGTGATGTCATATCCCTTTAAATTTTGATAAATATGATTTATTGGGTATGATCCTATTGTTTGAGACCACCGTTTCTCTCTATGAAAATTATACTTTATCATAACCCTTAATATATACAAATATTATTAATCATTTTATAATGACTATATTATCAATGGTTAATATGATATATAGTATTTAAAATACAATATTATATATTTTATAATTGTTAAAAAATCACCAAAGTAGTGAAAATGTTTTATATAACTATAATAACTTTTCCCAATACAAAATGAATTTCATTTAAAAAAGTTTAGGTTATTTAAAAATGGATAGGTTTGGTCTATGATTTTTAATAAAATTAATTAAAAAATAACCCATAACAAAATATTTGGTTCGGTATACACCATTGAAAAGACTATATTATAGTGTATCCCAACTGCTTTGCAAGAGTTAGAGAGTTTTTAAGAGAGGATTAGAATCATTTTAATCGAAACTAATATAACAAACTTTATGTTATTTTATTTATTTACCACACTCTTCACTCAATAACATATTTTATATTTTTGAATTATTTTAAGATTTTCGCAAATAATTATAGAAACTATTTTATACTCAAATGATTTTTAAGGAAATAAAATTTAACAAACCCCTTCTTTCCAATTTCCATTCTCCTTATAGGAATTACAAATTGGTATCATATCTTGTCATTGAAAGGATAGTTTTCATCTATTAAAATGTTTTAGTGTTTATCATTTTTTTTAATATTAATTTGTATCTTATAGATAAAATTCTAATGAAAGTTATATTTTTCAGGTATGGAAAGTTAAGAGGTTAAAAATTTGAAAACTTTTTAAACCACCTCATTCTAATTTCAATGGAAATGTATATCAGAAAGAGGTAATTGAGGTATTTTTTAAAAAATAAATAAGTATTTTGTAATAAATTGTTATGGAAATACATTAACAACAACCTAAATCTGAACTTGAAACATTGAAAGGTAATGATGCTACTAAATATCTTTTGGATTGCAATGTTATGAATTTTATTTATTATTACCTTCATATAAGTTTTTATATTATTACTTATTCTTGTAAAACTACTTATAACATTCGGAGAAATTTAAAATTCACTCATCAAGGTATTGAAAAATTATATAGAACTAATATAGGTATTTAAAGAACTGTGTTTAAAGATTTTAGGATTCTTGATCATGAAATCCTTAGAGAATTTTGTGTGAGATCAACTAGGCGGGAAAAATGAGCGGCTGCCCAATGTGATGACGAATTGCTTTGACGAACCATCGCTGATCAGAATGTCACCCTCCAGAATGCTCTGCCATCTTGGATGGAAACAGATTCTTCCCCAGCTGGGGATCTACCTCTGGGCAGTGACCTCTTCGTGGGGGATGGGGTTCCCATGTGTGGAGGGTTCTAAAAGGCCACATGTGGGAATTCCCTTTTAAAAAATAAAAAAAAATCTAATATAATTTACAATCATATTTTATAAAAGTTTATAACAAACAACATAACTTTACTTAATACATGCACAAAATAATCAAAAACTTGTAAAAACTAGTAAAATAAATTTTATAAATTGTCTAAAGGGAACTTAAACAATCTTTATAACAAAGATCAAAACTTTAACCTCATGTTTTAAGGAACTAAATAGCCCGGAATTTAGGTATCCGTGGTTTTAACCAAACTATAAAGGTAAAAAATCCTTTATCAATTAATCCCTTGATACTAATATTGGACATAATTCTATTTACTATTCCTTGAGGACCCCCAATTAGAAGATCAATAACCTCTATCTTCCGAAACCTCATAAGTCCACGATTACCTCAGATTAGAAAAATATATATTACAAAATCAAAAATTAAAAAGGAATATACAAAATAGTTCTCACATGGATTCCTTAATAAAATACACTCTAAAAGATTAAAATGAATCTATATTAAAGTTACATGATGTTAAAAATTATTCACAGTAACTTCAAATTGTTGAGGATGAAAAATTATCCTCTTCCTTTAATATAGATTTTATTTATAATAAAAATCCCACTAATCATATTCTAAATATCTCAAAGGTGTTTTCAATGACATCATATAAACTCCTTATTCACTTGAAAGTTTTATCACATGGTATTTTTTCTATGGTCAACTTGATGAAGCACCATTATAATTTGTGAGAGTCTCCTTATAGTATAATATAGATTCTCCATCCTGTAGAATAGAGTTTCTTTGTACATTAGATTTTATATATAAGTTCATCTGGAAATCATTTCTTCCTTCATTTGATAATGTTTTTCTAGTATACTATGTAAAACTTCATACAGAGTAAATTTTTTATACTTCATCTTCAAGACATTAAAAATCTTGTCTTGATGAACTATGAAATTTATTATCCAATTTACAAAAGTACATGTATATCCAACAAGAAAACATTTTCTAATGGAAAGGAATTTCTTTATCTGGTAAAATATTTCTTTTCCCGATAAAAATATTCTTAAAAACCAGTGAAGTATAAAAGTTAGAAGGGAATAAATTTTTATGGAAGTTTATTGTGATTTATGAAATATGGTTACAAATTGTTGAATGTTATCATATTGACTCAACAATCATACACTTAAAGAAAATCAAGAAATAAAAAATTCAAAAAGATAAACTAAAGTTAAAAACTTTAAAAAGGATTACTCCTACTATCATATATAATTTCCCTTTTACATTTATCTTTAAAATTTATAACATTATTCATTCCTCTCTCTTTTTTGGAAAGTTCATTTAGATTATATCTTCAACAAATTTTGTATCCTTTATCTTAAAATTTTGAACTCTTTCTACCCCTTTGTGATTTTTGAAAAGATTTTTTGGTGGTTGAATGTGTGCCTGAAATGTTATGAAAAAAATATGCATAAAACAATTTATGTGAAAACATTCAAACAAAAATATAAGAAACATATTGATCTAAAATATATAGAAGGAAATTCATTAAATAGGTTTCAGTTTTTTTAATAAAATATATTTAAAGAGTTCAAAAAAATTCGATGATTATTTAAAATATTTTTGATGATAACTTTCATTTTATTTATATCCTTATGGTACTTCTATGACTCAGTAACTATTAAATTCAGCTTCCCAACTTCTTCTTCAACAACTTCAGTCTTCTATTTAGCATTCTTCATCTTTGGGAATTCTACTTCCAAGGCTCCAATTTTATTTCCTTGATTTTTTATATCATCATCTTATTTCATTGAAAAATATTTGATATTATAAATAGCCCTTGAAATTTCAAAGATTTTTTAACTAATACTTCTTACAAACATTGAATCTGATTTTGATGCTTTTTTATCCCATCAATATGTTCATCATCAAACTTGATAAACCCCTGTATATGTTTTATCCACTAGATAACTTTCTACATATTTATTGACTCTTATTTTTATTTACCCT
Organism: Viscum album; assembly: GCA_963277665.1. Lineage (NCBI taxonomy): Eukaryota > Viridiplantae > Streptophyta > Magnoliopsida > Santalales > Viscaceae > Viscum > Viscum album. Next base: position 2,051,924,706 of record OY728125.1, read on the forward strand.
AGATATCAATAAACTGTACCTCATTTTAATGAAAAGTATTAGTAAGTTGCTTCAGAAAACCTGATTTTTTCAAAAAATCAATTCACCCTTCGATATATTTTAACCTTGATTGTATATCAGGAAACATTTTCATTACCCCATCAAGTATTTTGATTACATCATTGTTGTAATTCATTCTCATTTCTTCTCACTTGATTCTTGTACTTGAAGAACTATTGGTGAATTCTAATGAAACATTAGGAACAAATAGAGTAGTTGGTATACAGGGTTGGGGATCTTCTATTCTTTCATCATACTAATTTTCAAAAACTTATATAACTTCCACTTCTTAACAAAACATGTGTTTCTCCAAGAATTTTATTTTAGCCTATTATTCTTCTTCCTCAAGGAACTTTTTTATCTAAATCACTTAGATCAACATGATTTTGATATTTTCTAGATAATGAATTAGAATTTTTAGCTAAAATAACTTTAATATATAAAGTTATATTTATCTCTTTAGCAAGTTTATCCTCAATTATTGGATGAAACTTTCCTAATTTTTTAAGAATTTTTCAAATTCATTTTCAACATTTCCTAACTAACTTTTTTAACTATAATATATTTTTATTTTTATTTTTCAACTGATGAATGATCTTTAAAAACTCAGGCTGGTTGTTTTCTTGGTTGAATGGACAAATATTTAATATATAGAGGAACATTTCTCTTTATTGTTGCTTAAACCCTTGACTTCATTAGCTCAAATACCATTCAAAAAAACATGGAGTAAATTTGTTTTCTTTCCTTTTAAACTTTTTCTTTCTTATTCTCCTCTTCAATTAGTTTTTTATAAGTTTCATATTTTATAGACAAGGCCTTGTTTTATCCAAATATAAGAAAGGACTATAATCTATCTTCTCACCTTTTTTATGATAAACTTAACATTCTTTACCTGACACGCTTTTTTACTTTTTCCTAGGCATCAGTGGAGATTTTTCACCATATATCCTTTTCTCTAAGAATTTTTCTTTAAGATTTTTAGACTCTATGTTGATTCAACATTTTATATTTTTTCAATGAAATTATTCAAGTGTTTTGTAGTTCCTTGAAATGTGTATTATAGTTTTAATAATCACTGCTTCCAGGTGGTTTCCACTGGATTTATTTATGGAACCAGAAATTTCTAACAGTTCTTTATCCAAAGGGGACATTCTTTCCAAAGGCAAGTATTCCTTAAGTTTGAACTTCACAAAACATAAGAACGTGCATTGGTCCAGAGGATGGGAGGTCAGACTCATCACACCCTTTTGGTGGGAATTATTTTCTACTTCGGGACTTTTTATAATTTAAGATATTTTCATGAATCCTTATTAATTTGCCAAGTATATCATAAGTATACCTTGTAATTTTCAATCACTTATTAACATGTGTAAAGTTTATAATCATCATTATACATTCATGGTTCTTCATTAATGGAGATATTTGTATATATTCATGGTTCTCCATCAATGGTATCCTCTAATATACTATTTCAAGATTCATTTAGTCATCATTATGTTGATTCTAGTTTTTAAGACACTTAGTGGGGAACTCTATAGTTTATTGTCATCTAGGGAGATGAAGGTTTGGTTTGATCTTGGGATCATGCCCATAAAATGGGTTACCTATGTATACTTGTAAAAGAAATAAGAACCCTCTTAGATTGGTTCCACTGAATGGGACACATCATACCTTTTAAGGTCATGGGATAAGGACCTAGTCGTACAGTTTAATGTCATGTGGTATGGATATATAAGAAGAAGGTTCTTAGTCAAAACATAGGGTGGTACTTATGCTAAAGCAGTCCAAGGATCTTGTAAAAGATATGGGTTTCCAAGTAGTATCAGACCCTATTGGGAATATGCCCTAAGGAGAAGAGGTTTGATTTAAGGTATTGGGTTTAAACCTCAAGGAGGCTTCCTACGTATCCCATATAGATGGGAATCAAAGCCAACGTAGTTTTATTAGTCTCATAGGAGAGTATAGTCCTTTGAGAGAAATGATTTTGGGTTTACTTCCTAAAAATGATGTCTTAATTATTTTGGGGGTTTAATTTGGGGTTTATTCCTAAGGAGGATTCCCTGATTAAGGGAATTAAGGTTGGATTCCTGAAGAGGATATCCAGTGAGCTCAGGCCCTAAAAGGGCTTCCTAGGTATCCTAGTTTGAATATGAATCAGATTTCTTGTACTTCCTTCAATTTTGAATGTTGTGACCTTGAAAAATCACTAATCCCACATGATTCATGCTCAGTGTGCGAAATAAGAGAATTTCAAATATTCAACAAAAGCATCCACACTTTTCCTCTTCCACTGATGGAAGGGGGCGCACCTATGGCGATGAGAGTGTACGTGGGCGAGGCGACCATGGAATACGGTGAGGCGATGAGTCTTCCCTCTGTTCTCTTCACATTAAATAAAGGTTCAAAATAGAAGGAAAAAGGTATAAAGGTTAGGGTCTTAAACTAGGATGTCTAACCATGGTGAAAATCCCAATGGGAGAGGTAAAGGGTAACCAAAGTCCTTGTGCCCACCTCCCCTCTGATCTTTGTCATCGAAGAAGAAAGGAGGAGCGGTGATGCTACCTCCTGCAAGTAAATCTAGGGGCCTACGCCAGGATGGTTTCCATAAAATTGATCCTGGTATGGGAGGAAAACTTCTCCTTTATTTTTAAAAGGAAAATTATGTATGAATTGTACCTTCCTCTACCAGAGACCTAAGGTTCTGGGCTCTCTCTTTTTGAAGGGAGAGGCCAGGACCCAACTCTCATCCAAACCGGGAACTTCCCAACACTGTTTCTGGGAGAAAGGTCCATGTGACTATGGATATAAAAACCCACAGACACTCCATTAATCTTAACCCCATTTTGAAACAAATGTGGGAAACCTCTGACTGTGGATATACACACACAAATAGGATACATTCTAATGTCTCTTTCCCAAATGTTTGATAAGTCAGGAGGTTTTGGTGGAGGTCTCAATAGAATCCATTTCAGACAAGGGAGCCAAGGAAGAATAATCCTTGCCATGATGGATTTGAGGAAGTATTTATGGCTTGTAGAATGAAGAGAGTAAGTGGATCAAAGAGGGGAACCCAAGTAGGTAACGGCATGCAATAATGGGTGTGAAAGTAGGCTTGGGTGACCTGATGTTCACTTAAGCGATGAACAACCTGTATGTTAATACATGGGTGAGACCTTTCTCGAGCCTTCAAGAGTATTCACAGGTGGTCCCAAAAGTGGGGCTCTCAACTTCCTATAAAAGGAATATGCATTGGGAAATTATTTCAAACTTGGGGAGGTTGGGAAATTTATGCGTGCAAGTGTTATGGTTTACAAACACTAAAGGAATTAAGTCCATTGATCCTCCCGTAAATCCTCCGCTAAAGGTGTTGAAGAACTACCTTGAATATTTCAGAATACTGGAGCAATGTACTGGGGTGACCAGAGTAGCAATTGGGCATTAGAAAAAATTGTATATCAAAATGAATGTCCCAAGGGTATATTTATAGAGAAATATGGGAAATACATCTTCAATTGAGGAGAAGTGTATGCAACACATTTCATGGTGTCTATATCAAGTAAAGAACATAAACAGACCTCATCTTGTTTACAGTATCTTCTCTAAATTTGGACACCTTTTCCATTATTGTAGTTGCATCATTCTTGATTTTTTTAAATTCTATGAATATTACCTAAAAACATATATGAAACTTCACTAATTCAATGAAACTTAATGAAAACATCATTAATTTTAATTTCCTCGTGTTGTATAAATTGTCTATAATAGAAATTTTTACACTTTAAGGGTGTCTCTATACCCTTTTCCATGAATAATATAATTTTAAACCCACAGAGAAACTATTCTTGAATCCAGAGATAAGTGATAGACTCCCCTCACAATTTCATATAAATCAAATAAGGAAGTTCCGGCAATCTGTTTCTCAAAACTCCCTAAATTCTCAAGAAATTAATTGGTCATGATATTTTCTTCAACTTCTAATGATATTTAATCCAAGTAATCCTCTTGTTTAAAATTCAATTTATATAACTTTCCAAACAAATTAAATCTCACAACCTTTAATCCATCAAATTCAATGAATTATACTAAGGAAAATAATTCTATAAAAATATTTGGAAATATTAAATAAATTTCATCTTTAAAACAAACAATGATTTTTCAAATGTAAGATCTTGTTATTTCCAAGTAAGTATCTCTCTAAGTTTCTCATTAAACTTATTTTTGTTTATTTTTTCCTAATCTTTAAACCTTAGTGGCTATTTTTCATCATGAATGATTGGTCAGTTGAATAAACACAGTCTTAGGATATGAGGAAACTTGAGAAAACTGGAGAAGATCCACGTGGAGAGCATTTTTGTGGGAAATGGCCTAATGTATTAATATGTATGATTGTTTCAATTAATTGATTCTGATTATAAGTGGGTAAAGTGTTACTATAGGTTCTTGGTAACTTGATGTAATGTCCTGAATTTTTCATGTATTATTTTTTAAATATTATATGGAATTAATTTGAGACGAAGCGTTCAGACGACATTTGATTATGTGGTCCAGGGTTCCAAACATAAATGTTTAAAATATTTTAAACACTTAAATGGCATGTGTGAGCAGTTTTCTTGAAAAAATTGGAATAAATTTTAAACGGGTTCCCAGATTAGAAATTCGATGTTACCATTACATTTAGAGAAGTGAATTTACCTTTAGGAGAGGCCTAACACTAGCCAGTGTGGGCCAGCTATGAAAGTTAGTTTTTAAACGTTTAAGGAAATAAAATAAATTTAATATTTAATTTATTTTTATGCCTCTCTAACGCAACAACCAAAGATTTAAAATAATCTATTAATCATTATTTACAGGGTTATCTGCATAACTCTAGAATTATATAGAGAATTGGAGAGGAGACCCTTGTAGAAAACCTCTTGATGATAAACGATGATGAATCACGCGATCGTGAATCATTACGCTAGTGGAGTTCAAGTATCTCATTGATGATGGCAGTGCAATAATTCTTCACCAACAATCAATCTAAACTCGACTAAGGTCATGGGATTTCATTATTTATTTCCAATTCTTGGATTTAATGATGAACTTGGATCATCCCATGAATAGGTTGACCCACGGTTCGTTCATTCTTGCGGGATAGATGATTTCATGTTTGATTCGAGGAGTTGATTCTATTTCAACTTAGTTTCTTAATCCTTTTAACCTGAGTGGATCATGATCATATTAAATAATGGCTGAGGTTTGTTCCTTGCGTTGTTTCTCTATGATTTATTCCCCCTTTATTCCTTCGTGTTCTTTGTTCTTCATGGGGTTATAAATAAAGGATCGTTGCACATCTGTTTTACGGCGCAACAATATGAAATCATAGATCTGACATCGTAACAACCTAGCGGAGGTGAGAAGGTGATGGTGATAGACTGATCAATGTATTTTTTGAGATAATATTCTTCAAGCATTATTCATGCGGATGATCAGGATAGGTTTTCGGATAATATTGAAGGCCCAAAACTTACTAAATCTATGTTGCAAGGACGAGAAAACCCTAGATCTTCAATTTCAAGGTGAATAAATCATCGGATCAAACATTAGAAGATCAACTAAATTATTTTATGAAAAATAGAAATTCTAGAAACTCAATAAAAATATGACGTATATCTCAAAATACATGGCTTGTTGGATTAGTCCAGCAGCATCTAGGGTTTTGGGCAACAGAGAGGTGGAACATGGTGTGTGACAGATATCACACATCATGTAGGACATTACTTGGAAATCTATGTGTATCTCAGAGGATACACAGACACTGAGTGGATTACACTGCATGTACTCCACCACATGCCAAGACCCTGACCTAATACACAGGCTACCCCGTGTACTGGTACATGGGTAGGTGAACATGGGTTGAAGTTGTGTACTGGTACAGGGACAGATTACATGGAGCAGGCACCAGAAAGTTGTACAAGGTGTGTTATTCTCTCTACACATCGTGTATACCTTTTCCCACATGACATGTTCTTATAAAATGTTCCATTATAAACAGGAAGTACACGGGGTCAAGGCACACGACATGTGACACTTATAAACATCATGTACTCTTTTCTACATGGATTTATCTCCTTGTATACCATATCTTGTATAGTTCTCTTTTGGGTTGGTTCCCCCTTTCTCGCTCCCCTTAAGTTCTGTGGGTATCATTTCATATCCACAAGAGTATGACCCCCTTCGGAAGGACTTTCTGTATATATTCAGGAGTCCCCTCTAAGAGGCCCAAAGTAGGATCCTCTATCCATTATTGTACCCTGGGTAGAGTTAAGTTATCCATACCACCAATCCTACTATAATTCATTAATCTACATAGAATGTGGATATGGATGAGTCGTGGTATATTCCATGGCCTTGGTAGTGATCCTCATCCTTGTATCATGATCTTCCCCACTCAGGGAATTGGTTCTCCTAGAGCGAGTATATCATATTATATCTTTAGATCTATTAGTTTATCTTTCTCATGGTGGTTCCCAATGAATAGTACTTCTCAGGAAGACATCATCATGGCTATGAGACTCAGAAGTGAGTTCTCTCAGATGAGTGCTTCATTGAATCTTTATATTGAATCCCTAGTGTTGGTATGTGGTCGTTGTGACTTAACTCTAGACTATGGGTCTCGGTTTCGAGTATATCTGGATATGTTATTGTTATATGTATTGTAGACATATACTCTGTAGAGATGACTTTACTTTACTTTCTGTATTGCTTGTAGTTTTTGGGGTGTCCTACTAAGTATTGTTATAATCTCCCCTACATGGGATTTTCCCACACATGTCATGTATTTTTCAAATGAGTGACCTTTTTAAGGAGTCCAGGGTAGACCAAGACCAGATAGAGATTTGTAATTTTTGTATAGGTCGAAGTGTTCCTATGAATTCAAGCATCAGTCCCAGTACCTATCTTGTTTTCATAATGGTTGGAATTTGTAATTGGAAGTCTCTTACTTTTTGGTGGGCTTTTATTATGGACCAGTTTACTTTTTTTCACTTTACATTCTATTGTAAAATATTTGTTGGGTTTAGTAGTATCTATTAATTTTTTTCCTTAATAGTTTTTACATTTTAGAATTTTTGGGATTGGAGGTGTGTGCGTGTGTACAGGTGTTTAGGCAATGCCTCCCATGTTACTGACTTTCCTACTCGATGCTAGTCACAAGCCCATGCCCTATTGGATGTGGTCTTGGAGAGCCACGGCATGATCCCCACTAGGATGGGTCTTGATAGAGTGGTATCATAGTTGGTCGTTTCTACCTTGGGACCGAGAGTCTATGAGATTGGTTTTGGGGAAACAGTGTTAAGGGTTTCGAGTTCAGCTTTCAGGCCAGGGACTCTAGTGTTTGGTGGGTAGCCAATGTATCCATACACCTGGACCCTAAAAACCTTATTTTCAACTCGGTACAAGAGAACACTAGTTTCATGGAAATAAGAAAATGGTGCATGAATTATATAGTAATGTGTTGTGGTTTCCATGTTCTTCTTGAGTCAGCTCTCCAGATATACTCATTGGTTGTGGTACATCATTTTTCTTTAAAGGATGCTTCTATGATGCATACCATCTTGGATTCAGCAGCTAAATCTTGAGGACAATAGAATCATTGATGAGGCTTTGATACATGGTCTAGTTCACCAAGGGTAACCTCTAGGTAGTGTACCAGTTATACCACCACCAGTGGAGCAGCATGCGGTACCTATAATACTGCAGACGATGAGTGTTTGTTGAGAACACTCCATGTATTTCAAAGATAGATACCCCTCAGGTTTTGAGGTGAGATTGACACTCAGGTAGATGAGGATTGTCTTGAGGCAATGACCCGAGATTTCCATCTAGTGAGGACACCAGTGGACCAGATGGTGATCCTGGAAATGAGTCTTCTTTAGCGTTTGACAGGGCGATGGTGGAGTTTGACCATTCAGACTCATGATGAGGAGAATCTTTTATGGGTGGAGTTCGAGCATCTCTTTATAGAGGATTTCTGTCTGTTTGTGCTGAGAGAAGTGCAAATACATGAGCTTATTCAGCTCCAGTGGGGCAGTATGATAGTGTCTGATTATTCATCTTGGTTTACCAACCTCTCCAGGTACTCGATGGATATGGTCAGGGATCAGTACTTCAGATATTAGACCTTCAAGAGAGGTCTACGGAGGGACATCTGATACAGTTTTATACCTATATGCATTTCTATTTATGTCGGAGTTCTCGAATGAGCTTTGGTAGTTAAGAGATTCTCGGAAGAACAGAGATATCCAGTGATAGTCATCAGTAATAAAGCATGTGCAGAGACCTCAGAAGTAGTGAGTTGATGTCATACATAGGGATTGGGGTATGGGAGACATTATAAGAGGTCCCAAGATATGGTATATGTATTCCAGGTCTCTTGGGCTAGATCTAGTCATCCTAGGGAGAGGCAATGTTTCACATTCGATGATAGAGTACATCTTTCTAGAGATTGTCTAACCTGGTGAGCTGTTAAAAGGGAAGTGGTGGATGGTCCACCAAGGAAGAGGCTATGATTGGATCAATCATATCCTCTAGGAAATGGATGTGGTAGAGGATAAGGGATTGTCGTAGGAGGTGGTAGACATTTTGACATACTAGTACCACCACCCCCAGGAGGTCCACGCCAAGCTCAGGGAGCTGGAGGATAGGGGTGGGAGCATCAACATGTGGTCGAGGTGTACAACCCAAGGACTCCAGGTGTGATCTGAGGTACGATTTTTGTCTTTTCTACCTTTTCTTCCATACTTATAGACACATGTTTCATTCACTCTTCCCTCACAACATATGTTGTTCAAGACCTTGAAATTTCTGTAGAACCATTGACTCGACTATTAAACTTAGAGACACCAATGGGAGGAGACTCAATGATCACACACCTTTTCTGATAATGTGATATTACCCTTGGGGGTGAGAGTTTCGGTTTGAACCTATTGGTGGAAGCATCAATTCCTTACGAATTCATTCTCGGTATGGATTGGCTATCTTTGGTCCATGTCAACATTTATTGTTTTAGGCAAAGGATGTGGTGTGTCTACAGTGAGGGGATGAGGTTTTCCTTTTTTTGTTGGATGGGATACTAAGGTAGCACAATATGGGATCATGAATAATAGGGTTTAGTCGATCACTCATGAGGTGTCTAGCCTTACCATCGGAGTAATAGATGTTGTGAGCTTCTAGTTCCCGGAAGTAATGGAGGAGTACGATGATGTTTACCCTGAAGATATTACAGGATTATATCCCCACAGGGAGATCAACTTATACATCGATTTAAACCCAAGGAAGACACTGATTTTAGAACTAGAATATTAGATTTCTCTCGAAGAGCTTCGTGAGATGAAGGTGCATTTAGCGGATTTGAAGAGGAAGGGCTTCGGGAGACCCAGTGTTTCACCCTAGGTAGTGCCTGTTTTGATTTCTAAAAAAGGAAGGTAAGAGATTGAGGTTGTGCGTGGATTACCAGTAATTGAACTAAGTGATGGTAAAGAAAAAGTATCCACTAATAAATATCCATGACCTATTTGATCAGTTTGGAGGGGTACGTTGGTTCTCGAAGGATCACCTTCGATCAGGCTATCACCAGCTGTGAATACGAGATGAGGATATACTTAATACGGCATTAATATGCTACTATGGTCATTATGAGTACTTGTTGATTCCATTTGGCATAAAAAATTCCCCATCAGTGTTCATGGGACTCATGAACCGGATCTTCCATCCATACTTAGACCATTTTTTATTGGTCAAAATAAATGACATCCTTGTGTACTCAGTGTCTGAGGAGGAGCATGCAAGACACCTAAAAATGGTTCTAGACATACTCCAATAGTACCAACTTTATGGGAAACTCTTGAAGTTCCAGTTTTGAATTTAGGAGGTACACATTCTGGGACATGTTATCTCAACAGATGGAGTAGCAGTGGACCTGACCATGGTGGAAGAAGAGTTAGCATAAGAGCCACTGAGGAGCGTGATGGAGGTCTGAAGCTTCCTTAGACTGATAGGATATTACCAAATATTCATACCATATTTATCCCAAATATTAGTACCGATGATATATTTTACTCTAAATGGGAGGCCTTTTTTGTGGATGGAGAATTGTAAGAGGTATTTCCAACTATTGAGGTAGAGTTTGACGAGCACTCTGATCCAGATATTTCCAAAGGAGGGATTCAAGTACGTAGTGTTCTGTGTTGCATCAGGGGCCATACTTATTTTTGTCATGATTCTGAGGAGAGAAATAATTTCCTATGGTTTGTTCTAGTTTGGGCCACATGATCAAAACTAATAGATCCATGATCTCAAGTTGGCATTTGTAGTCTTCAGGTTGAAGATTTGGCGACACTACTTGATGGGTGAGCGGTTTATTGTCAACTGTGATCACTAGAGTCTCAACTATATATTTTCATAGAAGGATTTGAACAAGATATAGAGGCGATGGATAGAGTTTCTCCAAGACTATGACTTTGAGATAGTCTATAATCCTGGGAAGGGGAACATGGTGGTGGATGCTCTCAGTAGCAGATATAGTATGCATCTACTTAACAAGGCATCAGATTAGTTGGCCTCGTTACAGTTATCCTTCATGGACGGAGATGATGTAGCTTACCTTTATTTGATGGTTTTCACCCCTCTAATATTACATTGAGTCTGGGAAGCACATAATGGGGATACAGATCATGAAACCTTATGTTCCTAGATGTCCACAGGGCATGCTCCTAGTGGATATTCACAAGGCGGCAAGCACATTGTTCTTTTTAGGGGACGCATAGTTGTACCAATGGCATTGAGGGAGGAGGTTATGAGGCAGTTTCATACATCCCCTTTAGTGGTACACCCTGGTTTGGAAAATATGTAACAGGACCTCTAACAGCAGTTTTGGTGGATAGAGATGAATAAGTAAACGGCAGAGTTGGTTTCTTGATGCCTTATGTTCTAGCAGGTAAAGGCTAAGCACTAGGTTTCAGCAGGATTAGCTCACTCCTAGAGGTTCCAGAGTAGAGGTGGGATAGAATATCGATGTACTTTGTGATGAGTTTACCACATAAGTCTTTGGGACCCGATTCCATATGTGTGATTGTTGACCTACTCACCATGTCAACCAACTTCGTAGTTAACCGAGAGCGGAGTTCAATAGAGAATTTGGGATGCCTCTACTTGCAGGAGATAATGTGGCTTCATGGATTCCCATAGATGATTGTTTTAGATTGTTATTACTATTTCACATCCCGTTAGTGGAATGGATTGGATGGGTCACTTAGAAATCAGTTATGATTTAACACAAAATTTCATCCTCAGAAGGATGGTAAGATGGAGAGAACCATTAAAGTTCTATAATACATGTTGTGGGCTTGAATCTTTGACTTTTTTCATAGCTAAGAGGACTTCCTACCACTGGTAGAGTTTTCATACAACAATATCTACCACTCCACCATTGGTGTGGCACCATTTGAGTCTTTGTATAGGAGACCCTATCGGTCAACATTTTTCTGGACTAAACCAGAAGATTCAGCACTCATGGGCCTAAAGTTGGTACAAGATACTACTGAGAAGGTGCAGGTCATCCAAGAGAAGATAAATACTGCACAGATATGGAAGAAGTCTTATGTTGATAGATGGCAGAGACCTTTGAATTTTGAGGAATAAGACCACATCTTTCTTATGTTCTCACCTAGATGAGGTTTTTAGAGATTTAGATGGGGTGGAAAGTTATCTCGAAGGTCATTGGCCCTTTTGAGATACTACATAGAGTTGGTGAGGTGGCATGATGCTTAGCTCTACCATCATTGTTGCATAGGGTACATGATGTCTTCCATGTGTCATATCTAAGGAGGTACATGCATGAACCATCGCACATCACCGATTGCGGAAAGCTAGATATTGATTATGGAGTAACCTTTGTGAAGAACCCAGTGGAAATCGAGGATCAGTAGGAGAGGATCCTTCATGGGTGAATAATTCCCTTGGTGCATATTTGATGGTAGGATGAGAATCTCAAGGAGAGAATATGGGAGCAGTAGGCTCAAATTCGTGCGCAATACCCACATATTTTTTAGTAGTCTTTTGTTTTGGATTTTCAAGGACATAAAACCCCAAGGTGGGGGGAATGTAATGTACCTAATTTTCCATGTATTATTTTTTAAATATTATACTGAATTAATTCAATACCAATTGTTGATATGGAATGAGAATTCGAGGCCCGGGATTCTTGGGATAAATGTTTAAAATATTTTAAACTCTTAAATAGCATGAGTGAGCGGTTTTGAAAAAAAATAGTAAAAACTTCTAAATGGATGATTGGATCATAATTATTAGGGAACTGTTGTGTTCAGAGCCACGACATTACCTTAGGCGAGGCCTAAAAATTGTTGGTTCAAACCAGATGTGAAAGTGAGTTTTTATACAATTAAGGGAATTAAATAAATTTAATTTTTATATTATTTTTTCATTTCACTAACGCAAAGACCTATGCTTTAAAATAAAATATTAAGCGGAATTTATAAAGATATCCACATAACCCTAGAATTATCTAGAGAATTGGAGAGGATACCCTTGGAAAAACCTCTTGATGATGAATGATGACGAATCAAGCAATTGTGAATCTCTATTCCAGCAGAGTTGGAGGATCTCATAGACGATGGAAGCGCAATCATTCTTCGTCAATGATTTATCCAAACATGAGGTAGGGAATTTGATTTAATTATTTCTTTCTCATTATTGGATTTAACGATGAACACAGATCAACCCATGAATAGTTTGACATATAGTTCTTTCATTATTGTGGGATGGGTGATTTTGATTTTGATTTGGGGAGTTGATTCTGTTTCGATTTAGTCTATTGATCCTTTTAATGGGAGCAGATAAAATCCATAACAAATAATTATTGAGTTTCGTTCCTCAGGTTGTTTCTCTATGGTTTCTTCCAACTTTATTCATTTTTGCTCTTCATTCTTCTTAGGGTTATGAACAAAGGATCATTGCGCATCCATTTCATGGTAAAATGATATGAAATCTTAGATCTGACATCGTGAAGATCTAGCAGAGGTGTGATGACAATGGAAACAGAGGGATTGACATATTCAAGTATATATCATTCTTCGAGCGTTCTTCATGTGGATGATCAAGATCATTTTTCATCACCGATCAAAGGCTCAAAACTTACCAAATCTGTGTTACAAGTACAAGACGACCCTGGATCCTCAATTTCTAGGTGAACAGATCATCGGATTGAACATCGGAATATCAACCAAAGCACTAGAGGAAGAAAAACCATTCTAAAAAATCATGATGAACATGGCATGTATCTCAGAATACATGGTGTGCAGGACTAGTCCAGCGGCGGCTAGGGTTTTAGGCAATAGAGAGGTGGAACACGGCATGTGAAAACCACCACACAGTATGTGGGACCTAACCCGGAAAAAAGCGTGTATCTCATAGGATACATTGACATGGGGTAGAGTGCATGGCATGTATCTCATAGAATACATTGACATGGGTAGGCGAACACAGGTTGAATACATGTACTGGAACATGGATAGAGTACCTAGAGTGGACCCTGGATTGTTGGACATAGCATGTGATCCCCTATACATGTTTTGTATACCTTTTCCTATAACACATGTTCTTATCACATGGGTCGTTGTACACAGGAAATACCTGGGGTCAAGGGACACGGTGTGTGACACTTCTACACACCATGGGTTCTTTTCTACATTTTTTTATCTCATTTTCCATAGTATCTTGGACAAATCTTGATTGGGTTGGTTCCCCTTGCTCGTTCCCCTAAAGTTCAGTGAGTGTCATTTATTTTCTATAGGAGTATAACCCCCTTACACAAGACTTTCTGGATAGAGTTAGGAGTCCCCTCAGAGAGACTTAGAGTAGGATCCTCTATCCATTCTTATGCCCTAGGTAGAGTCAGGATATCAACATGACCAATCCTACCATGCGTCGGTCCTCCACTTATCAGTTGAATTCGTATGAGTCATGGTATATGAAATTTCCCTAATAGTGATCCTCATCTATGTATTTTGATCTTCCATACTCATGGATTTGGTTCTTCTAGAGTGATTGTATCATATTCTCTATTCAGATCTATCAGTGTATCTCTCTCATGGAGGTTCGTGATAAACAGTACCTCTTAGGTGGATGTCATCAGGCTTATCAGAATTAGGAGTGAGTTCTCCAGGATGAGTAATGCGTGGAATCTTCATACTGAATCCCTGGAATGTGTATGTGTCCGTTGTGACTTACCTTTAGACTAACGATATAGGTTTTGTGTATATATGGATTTGTTCTTGTTATATGTATTGTAGAAATATATTTTTTAGAAATGACTATACATTTATTTTTTGTATTTATTATGGTTTTCATGGTTCCCTACTAAGTATTGTTATACTAACCCCTGTACGAGGTTTTCCCACACATGTCATGTTATGTGTTGACTAGCGACCTTTTGACGGAGCCCAGGGAAGACTAGGACCAAACAGAGCTTTGAAAATTTTAGATAGGATGAGGTCTTCCTATGGATTCAAGAAGTAGTCCTAGTACCAATATTGTTTTATTATAGGTTAGACTTTGTAGTCAGATGACTCTTTCTTTTTGGTGGGCTTGTATTCTGTCCCAATTTACTTTTCTCACTTTACTTTCCATTTTACTCTATTCATTGGGTTTAGTAGTATGAATTCATTTTGTTCCTTAGTAGTTTCAATATTTCATCATTTGTGGGAACGAAGATGTGTTCACCTGCACAGGTACTTTGGAAATTCCTCCCATGTTAGTGACACACATACTCGGTTCTAGTATCCATCCCTTGGACTATTGGAGGTGGGATTGGGGAGTCACAGTGCAAGAACCACTTGGATGGGGCGTGATAGTTGAGAAGCCTAAAAGGGGTTTTGAGTTATTTAATAGGTAAATATATTGAAAACCTATCTGTGAAACATTAAAATATCATGTAAATGGATTTCACATCACGCAATTTTTAGTATAATTTTAATATTTTCAGTTGAGGTGATTATTCTTTAGACATATCCCATGAAAAATAATTACATGACGTTTAACCATATTACACTAAGTTTAATTTCCCAACCTCTTATTTTAATGTATGTTGTGAAGCTGATTTTTTCATTCATATTGCTGAAGACTTCTCATTTAAACCCTGGGAAAACTACCAGGTGATTTTAGAGTTCCAACCACCCGTACAAATTTCTTGTTTGTGAAATCAATCCTTGGTATGTGGTTTGGTCTAGTTTTCCCTTTACTCCCTTATTTTTATAGACATTTAATGGTAAAACTCTTGACTATGTGCATTTTTTGTTTTTGTTTTGATAACTTTTGGTCAAGGATGCTTCTTATGATCATCTACACATTCTTCCTGATGGGTTCTTCCCATTGGAAGTATTTTTGTTCTTTAGTTAAAGGTAGGGGGTCTAAAACTAATCCCAATGGTTTTAAAATCGTCAAGTATGTGGAATATTGAAATTTCACAAACATATTATGTGCTAAACAAATTTCATCAGTGAATTAAAAAATTCCATGGAGTACCTATGGATCCAGTTAGTTATTGACCAGGCTTGTGGATACTGTTTGGGTGAGAGAACCCTTGAATATAAATGAATTTCTTAATGGCTTAAAGTGTATTTAGCATGAGATGGATTTTGGCTGATTGGTTGATATAGATTCACCTTGGTTTTCCTTGATTAATGAGATAAATAGAATGTTATTAGTTATGACCAATTTATATATGAAATGTGTAAGAGAAAGTTAAATGGTAAGTTTCATAATTAATCATTGAGCCATATGGTGTGATATTGTGATATCCTTGTTTTTATGACTTGTGTTATGATTAAATACTGAAATTATTATATAGAGGGATATGCCTAGTAACACATGTTGAAATTATGATATAACGGGCATGGCCTAGTTGATATGATGATATTATAATATAATGGGCTTGTCCCAATTGATATGATAAAATGAAGATATATCAGGGCTAACCCAGTTGAAATTTTGAAATTCTAATATAGTGGGATCGGCCAAGATTGAATACATAATTGCTTATATAGCGGGGTTGATCCAAATTACTGTGATTTATACCTTGGTTATAAGGTTATGGTTGGCCTGGTTATAATAAATGATCAGAAACATTCCAGCATGGCATTGAGGAAGGTAATGTTTTACCATGGTTATATGGTTATGGTTGGCATATTTGTGAGACATGTTAATAGATATTTTGAAATGGTTCTGAAGTAGGATGATGTGGTATTAAGTTAATTTTTTTATTAATTAATAATATTTTTTATTGTATTATTACATAAAATTGTTACCCAACTAGTTATATTTATAAATGATGGTGAAAACCTACTGAGTTATACAGACACATTATTCGGGCCTCCGTTTGGCACTTGAGCAGAGTATATAGATGCAAGTTTGGAAAAAGGAAAAGGACATTTTTATTGATTATTTTTTTACTGGATGGATTGTAGTATAGAGATAGGACCTACATGGGGTTCAGTATAGGGGAATTTTGAGTATTTATTTTGAGTCTTATAGTCTTTTTTTTTATTTTTTCTAGAATGACATTTACTTACATTCCATTACATCATTATGTTAATCCCCTATTATCTATTAGATTATTCAGTTGGTTTATTGGTTGGATTTTTCTTTATCAATTTATTTCTATTAGATCTGCACTCTGATATTTATGTATATAGTTATTCAGATATTTTCTATTTTGTTGTTAACATTGAATCTTGGAAGTATAGTCTTCCTACTATACTTATCACACACCCACATCTAATCGAAAATCTCTGTCGTGTGTAGATGATTTCTTGAGGTCTCGTAACCAACCTGGTTCATCTACATGAGAGAGTTTCGGATCGGGGAATGTTACAAATTGATGTTAGAGCACACTAGGTTTCTTTTATGTTTCTAACTATTTGGGAAAGGTAGAAAGTAGACTAGCATGTGTCAGAAGTTTGTAAAGAGTTTTTTCATGGGAGTAGCTAACCCTTTTATGGGGTAAAATCTGAGTTCCCAGGGGTGGATTACTGTTTATGTTGTTTATTTGTTACAATTTATGTTATTTCATATTTGGTGATTCACATGTGGTGTGATGTTATTTTTCAATGATGTTATTAGTTCTTGATATTTATACTCATGGTTTGGTATGGTGTGAGATGAGTATGCATGCATCATAATAAGAACATATGGATATATTGACATGAATTCTTTATGATAGGGGAATATTTGTTTGTATTTTATATATAATTTCCTACTGAACTATGATATGAGATATATTTTGTATCTAACAAAAAATTAAATGAATTTTTATGTTATGTTAAAACACTTGTAAGTCGGGTTTAGAGAGACTAGGAGTTAGTAGTTCTCTTTTTTTATCACTTATTGAGGTTGAAATTGTAGTTAAAGATGGTTTTCTAAAGAGTTTGTTTGTATTATAGAGAAATGAATCATTTTATTATTCAGTTTGAGTGCCATGGGAGTGGAAATTAGCCCACTCTTAATGCAGTTCAACTGGAGCTTCCTGTAGATCCTAAGGATCAGTTGGATGTGCAACTTCATGGAAGCATCTTGAGGGCCATGAAATCCATGTAAAGAGAGAATATTAACACTATAAATCCAATTTATGAGATGACAAGGGAGTTTTATTTATAGAAATCTTCTCCATTAACTGCGGAGTGAGGACCTCGAGAAGCCATGTTCTAGATCAAGTCAGTCCAACTGATATTTAAGAATCTTGAGACACTTGATAAAAGGAGGGTGAATCTTGCTATGTATATGATTTTTAGACTGTCCAAACATTGGTGGGAAATTATTGAGTAAGTAGGGAACAAATAGGAGTTATCTTGTAAGGAATTTGAGATGAATTTCATGATCCATTTCTTTCTCGAGACATTGAGGGATGAGAAATCTCATGAGTTCATGCACGTAACACATGATGGATTGTAAGTGATAGAATACACTGAACATTTCACTAGCTTATAGATCGTTAAGATATATTTTGTAGCTTATGAGATATCTAGGTTGAGAAATTTTAAAGTTGGTCTTTACTTTGAGACCAGGTCAGAGTTGAACATGTTTTGTCTCAGCAGTTTTTCAGATGTGATGAATCAGGCAGTCATCAAAAAATAAAATCTAAAAGAGGATTCCAGCAGAATCCAATCTATTTTAGCAGGTAAAACTTTGAGATCTTATTCTAGTAAAAATAAGTGTTTTCATAATATTTGTTTAATATGTAAAAATAGGAAGATAAATCAGGGTAGTGGGATACTATCTCAGGACAGTGTTCTGTTGCAGTACTATCAGTGTGGCAAGATGGGTCACAAATGGTTATAGTGTATATACCCCTCTTTGGAGTGTCACACTTTCTATAGATTAGGCTTCCAAAAGAGGTTTTTTAGGGGCATGTAGTAGAAAGTAATTAGCAGGGTAACATGACAGGCACTAGAGTCTGAGAAGGACTTTGTTATTCCACAGCAGATAGGTAGTTGGAGTTACACAAGACATTCTAGTCAAGGAAGGGGATGTGGTACACCTTTGTTGGAATCAAAGTGCCAAGCATAAGGTAAAGCTCAGAGGATTTAGACTAGACCATAGGGTAGAGTTTTTGGTCAGTTCTGTGTTATGCATACTACCTCGGCTATCATGGATGCTCCATCGTCTACTATTGAAGGTATGATTCTTTTATAATCTACCCATGGTTGTGTTTCATTTGATACTAGATCATCACATTAATTTTTCATCTAAACTATTTTTAAATGGTTTGGGATTGGATATGGAGAGCTTGGATGGTGTTTTAACCATCGATACACTATTGGGAATGTGGTTAGAAAATATCAGACATTGTAAGTTATGTTCTCTATTGAATGGTGGTTATTGTTTCTTTTGGGAAGCATTTGTTTTAGAAATTAAAGGTTCTAATTTGATTCTTATTATGTATTGGTTAATTTCATATCGGGATCATATCGACTATTACAGGATGAGAGTTAACTTCATATCTCCAGAAGGAGGCAGTAATTATCACTAAGGTGAGTGGGGTCACCAGGTCGATCGTGTCAGGCCAATTCAGTGCAGATTGGATTGTATCATAGCTCAAATATCCAGTATTACAATAGATAATGATGGAATATGGAAATATTATTTTCTTATAATGGTATATCATTCTCAGGATGTTTTCCTTAATGAGTTATATGGCATATCTCCCAAGATATATATCGAGATTATGATTGATTTGGTGCTCGAAGCAGTTTCAGTTTCTGTCTTTCCTTACAGAATGGAACCACCAGAGCTTCAAGAGTTTAAAGTTTAGTTGTAAGATATGAAATCTAAGTGTTTTATACATCCTAGTACATCTCCTTGGCTTTCTCTATTTCTTTTTTCCAAGAATTATGATTGGTATTTGTGTTTATGTGTGGACTATCAGAGATTAAACAATATCATAGTTAAGAATCGTTATTCTCTTCTATGCATCGTTGATATCTTTGATCAAGTAAGAGGTTATAAAATCTTCTACAAGATTAATTTGAGATTATGATACCCTTAGTTTTGGGTGAGACCAACGGGCATACCTCAAAATACTTTTTGGAGAATGTATGTATTTAATGAGTTTGTAGTGATGCCATTTGGTTTGAATAATGAAATTGTGGTATTCATTGCCTTGATGAATAGGATCATTCATCCTTTTATGGATAGGTTTGTGGTTGTTTTTTTTCAACAAAATTTTTTTGTACTCTTATTCAATTTCTGATTATTCCAAACATGTTAACATTGTCCTAAGTAAATTAAGAGAACATTGGATTTACACCAAGATAACCAAATGAAGTTTTTTGATTGACAAAGTGCACTAATTGGGCCATGTTATCTCAAAGGAAGGTTTATCAGTGAACCAAGAGAAAGTTGCAGCCATGGTATCTTGGGAGAAGACCAATAATTTATTCGAAATTAAAATCTTTATGGGTTTAGAATGTTATTATCATTTATTTATGTAGGATTTATCCCATTTGGAGGAACTGATATCTTGGATGACCAATAAAGGGATAAAGTTTTTTTAGTATGAAGCTTTCTATAGAAATTTTAAGAGCTTAAATGAAGGCTGACCATAGAACCTATCCTCACATTTCCTATGTCAAGTAAATCATATATTGTGTATTTTGATGCATCTATTGTGATACTCAGAGAAGTTTAGATATATGAGGATTGATTGGTTGCTTATGGATCCTAACAGTTTAGGTCGCATGAGAGGAATTAGCCTACTCATGACTTGGACTTAGAATAATTGGTATATTCCCTAAGATTATTGAGGAATTATCTCATGGGTGAGAGGTTTGTGGTATACATGGACCATAAGAGCCTTAGGTACATATTTTATCATAGGGACTTTAACCTTTACTAGAGAATGTGGGTTGAGTATATGTAGTCTTCTAACTTTGAGTTGGATTATACACTAGTAAAGGGAAACTTCGTTGTTGATACATTGAGATAAAAGACATAGGAAGAGGAAGTACGTGAGTCTTTCGATGAGTGGAGGATAATGGATCTCTTTAAATGCATGCATCTAGATGTTCAAGAGTCTCAGGAATGAGTAGTTATGACTTCAATATCTTTTATACCGGTTCTTTTGGACTATATTATGACCAAGGAATTGTATTATCTAGATGTCTTAGTTCTGATAGACAACATATATTATGGGGAGATACAATCAAGATGGACTCTTGGCATTGCAAATTCCCTTCTTTTCCCTGGCTTAGTATGGGTTCCTATAGGCTTGTGTGGGGAGATAATGAGGGAGTTTCATGCTTCTAGATGAGAGGTACATCTTGGTTTTACGAATATGTATCATGATCTCTGTAGATAGTACTAGTAGTCAGGAATGAAAAAAGAGTTATCAAAATTTATCACAATATGTTTCACTTTCCTGTAGGTGAAACCTAAGAATCAGAGGCTAGTTATTCTTTTGTAGCCTTTTCCCATTCCGTAGTGGAAATTTGATGATGTAACTATGAATTTAATGACATAACTATCTAGGAAAACCCATAATAATGATATTTTATGGGTGATTTTGGTTCGACTGATGAAGTTATCCCACTTGTTACCTATTAGGGAAACCTTCACAATTGATGATCTGTTCTTCCGTTACATACAGGAGGTAGTTTGGCTGCATGGTGTTTGGAGGAGTATCACTTCATATAGTGATACTCGTTTCACATTGCATTTCTATCAAGGTCAATATAAGGCTCTAGGGTCACTAGTTCTTATGAGTACAGCCTATCAACCTTAGACTAATTATCAATCAATTAGGAAAAATTTAGGTTATGGAAGATATGTTTTGAGCTTGTGTTTTGTATTTTGGTGGTTCATGGGAGGGGCATATATCACTCATGGAGTTTTCATATAATAAAAGAATCAAAAAATATATAAAAATGTAACCTTTTGTGTATTTTTATGGTAGGTTGTGCCATTTCCCTATTTTTTGGTTATAGGCAGGTGAGTTAGTGCATTTTGGGCCTAGTCTCATGCATGAGATGTCCGAGAAAGTTCAATTAAATAGACAGCGGATGGTGACCATGCATAGTAGGCAGAAATATTATGCTAGCTATCGAATACAATCTATGTATTTTAAGGTTTATTATCATGTTTTCCTTCAGGTGTCGCCTAGGTTGGGGAACATTATATTAGGAAACAGGGAAATCTAGATCCCAAGTTTTTCGGGCCATTTCAGATAGTGGATAGTTTTGATCTAGTGTCTTTCAATTTAGTTCATCCATATTGATTTAGTTTCATTCTTGATGTGCTCCACGTGTCATAGCTTCAGATATATTTTTTAGAACCATCTCATGTGAAATACGTAGAATACTTCAAGTTTAGTTTTGATGCATCCTTTGAGGAGTATCCAATACGGATAGTAGAATGTAGTGATAAGTATCTCTAGTGAAGGACTATACCATTGGTTTGGGTGAAGTGGAAGTATGGGAGAGTTCTGGAGGAGAACTAAGATAGGGAGACTAATATTCAAGTGCAGTGGTTAGACTTGTTCGTTGAGACCACATAGTGATTCTTGGAGCTACTTGAGGACAAGATGTTATATGGTGGGGAGGTTGTAGGATCCCATCTTTTTCCAGGTGAGACTCTCTCTGAGTTTTTTGTTAAACTTTTTCAGTTGATTTTTTCTTCATCGTTAAACCTCGGTGGGTTTTTTTCATGAATGACTATTTGGTTGAATAAATGTATTATTAGGTTATGAAGAAACTTTAGAAAATCGGATTGGATCCACTTGGATGGCCTTTGTTGTGTAAGATGACTTGAAGTGAAGATATGTATGTTTTTTTTGAATTAATAGAGTCCAGGTAAAAGTGGGTCAAGTGTTACCATTGGTTATTGGTAAGTTGAGAAGTCTAAAATGAGGTTCAGGATGTTTAATAGGAAAATAGGCTGAAAACCCATTTTCATAACATTTACTAGTTATGTAAATGGATTACACATCATGTAATGTTTGGGGGAATTTTAATATTTTAAAATGAGGAGACAGTTTTTTCAGCGTATCTCAGTAAAAAAAATTACATTACATGTAACTATATTAAAATTTTTTGTAATTACTCAACCTTTTATTTTAAATTTTTCATGCATAATAATTTTCTATTCATCTCACTGTAGCCTTCTCCTCTCAACCTTTGGGCAACCCTCATGAAATATTTGAGTGCCAACCTCCCTTCTGAACATTGTTTTTATCAATCAATCCCTTGTAAGTGGTTTTGTTCCACTTTTCCCTTATATCCTTTTTTATACGGATGTTTTAGTATAAACCTCTTGACTCTATGTTTTGTGGTTTTTTATCTTTACCTGTTTTGATCTAGGATCCTTTTTATGATTATCTGCAACTTCTTTCTCATGGGTGTTTTCCATTGGAAGCATTGTTTGATCATCATTTAAAGGTAGGTGTCTAAACCCTAACCCTATGGTTTGAAAATTGTAAATTATGTGAAATATTTTAATTTCAACAATATATCATGTGACAAATAAATTGAATTAATGAATTGAATAATTCCTTGAAGTCCCTATGGATCCAATTAGTTATTGACCCTAATTGTGGCTACCATTCAGGGGAATGAACCGTTGAATATAAATGAATTTCTTTAATGTATTAATGTGTGTTTATCATGACATGGATTATGAGTGATTTTTTTATATAGATTCACCATGGTTTTGATTCATTACTGAGATAATTGGAATGTTATTGGTTATGACTAATTGATATATGAAATGTGAAAATGAAAGTTAAATGGAAATTTTCGTAATTAACCATTTAGACATATGATGTGATATTGTGATATCATTGTTTCTATAACTTGTGTTGTGATTAAATGTTGAAATGATTATATAGCAGACTATTCCCAGTGAAACAAGCTGAAAAACTGATATAACAGGCTTAGCCCAGTTGATATGCTGAAATTCCAATATATTAGTCTTGGCCAGATTTATATACTAAAATGATAACATAAAATTCTTGGCCAAGTTGATATGAAAAAATTCTTATATAGAGCGATCGGCCCAGATTGAATGACGAAATGCTTATATAGTGGATTTGATATAGATTACTATAACTTATACCTTGGTTATATGGTTATGGTTGGCATGGTTGTAAGGCATGCTCAGAGACATTCTATCATGGCATCAAGGAAGGTTATGTTTTACCATGGTTATATGGTTATAATAGGCAAGGTTTTGCGAAATGATCAGAGATATTATAAAATGGTTCCAAAGTAGATTGATATGGAATTAAGTTAATTGTTTGATTAATTAATACTCTTGTTTATTGAATTATTGCATACACTTATTATCAGACTGGTTGTATTTATACATGGTGGTGTCGACCTACTGAGTTATACTCACACCCAATTCAAGCCATTGTTTTCCACCCAAGTAGATTTTATGGATGTAGTTTTGGAAAAAAGTTCAAAGAACCTTGATGTTTATTGGTTGTTTGTTGAATAAGTTGGAATTTGGAGATGGGACTCACATGTGGTTCAGGAATTTTTCCCAGATTTATTTTGAGTATGATAATCTTATTTTTGTATTATTTCTATCATTAAATTTAGTAACATTCCATCACATTATTACATCATTCCTTTATTATTTATTATATTATTCAGTTGACTTATTGGTCTGTTTTTGCTTTATCGTTTTGTTTCTATTGCTTATGCACAATGATATTTATCTATACAGTTATTTGGATATTTTTTGATAAGTTATAGAATTGGAATATAGGGTAGTATACCCAATATGATTATCACACCCCTGCTATTAGTCGGCATCATCTATCATACAGGGTGGTGTGCTTAAGGTCACGTAACTAACCTATTTTGGTTATATGAGAGAGTGTCGGATCTCAGGAGATATACCAAAACTTGAGAAACTATTGATTTTTTAACCAATGATTCTTAATTTTCATACCAACATCATTAAATCATCTTTTCTTTCACAACAAATATATTTCAGAAATCACTTGAGGAAGCTATCTCTATCTGATAATATGATCTTGGAGAAATGGATGAATCAAAAAGAATCGGATGAACAAGAAAACAAATTGGTAAGAGTTGTTTTTTAAATCACTTCAGCATTGAATATGTGGTGACCCACTTATTCTTTATAGAGACATAAATAGAGAGATGATTCATCTTCATTATATCCAATGGCTCATATTGAAACCCCCATAAAGTTCAACAGCTCATAATGCTTTTTAAAATATGTAAAACTGTATAACATCTTGAAGTTTTAAAAACATTATACAAGTTTTATTAGACCAAATTTTATTCCAATGAAACTTAGTAGTTTTAAAAAATTTGGAAATAAAATTTTAATAAAAACTAAACAGCATATAAATAAGTTATAACAAAAGATATAGAAATCTATAACAAAATCTTTAAAATTGACCACTTAGAAAAATATGTATAATTTATTATTAATGTTTATTCACTCATTTGAAATTATTGGATTATAAAAAATACAAAAATAAAAATTAAGCATAATTTTTCTGAAAAATTTTTAAGTTAATGTTTGTTGTAAAAAAATTAACGAAAAATATTTTCGGAAAATATTTCAAAGAAAAATCTTGAATGAAAGAATTTTAAGGAAATTTTTTTCCAAAATTGTTTAAGGAAAAATTTTGTCCAAAAAATTTTAATAAAAAACGATTTTCTAAACAATTATATGGAAAAATTATTGTATAAAAAGTTTCAAGGAAAAAATTTTGTCTAAAAAAACTTCTGGAAATTTTTTTAAAAAAACAATTAATAACAAATGGTGATAAAAACTAAGAAAATTTAAAAACTAATTAAAAAAATATGATTCTAATTTTTTAAATAGTTTTAATATATAATTAGATTGGTAAAAAAGGTATAAAAAGGATCATTTTAAAGCTATGGAACTTGTATTGTCACACAAAATATGAGTTTTACTAAAAAACATGCCAAAGTTTGTGAGTGTGTGTTACATCCACAACACCTGAGCATATAAACTTCTAATTTTTATATATTAAAATTCAGTAGTGTAAAGTGCTACTGAATTTTGTTTCTTATAAGACCAAGAAACTAAATCGTATCCTAAAAATTGACATGTTCTATATGTACATTTTCTATCCATTTTATGTCCACCAAAGTCAGCATCTAAAATAATTAATTCAAAATCATTTCAAGAAAATAAAATAGTTCAGGATCCATAGTTCCCTTAATGTAATAAAAAAATAATTTTGTAGATATAAGATGGGGATATTTTAGATTACCTGGAAATCTCACACATGATCATACAGAAAACAATAAGTTTAGTTGAGTAGTTTTAAGGAATAATAAACTACCAATCATTCCTCTAAAAAACTTTATCAGCTGGTTTCCATGATTCATCATGATCTAAATTTGATCAACTAGTTTTCCAGATTCATCAAATGGTTTCTATATTTTGATAACATTAATAATACTTTTAGTATTGTCATATCCAAACTTTTTATATAAATATAATTTTATTTAGAAATAAAAGTTTCTTCTTATTTTGAGAATTTCGAAAACCAAGGGAAAAAGATAGATCATTCATCATGAACATTTCAAAATTAGATTTCATAACATCAGAAAAGGTAATGTGAATGCGATTTTTGAGTAGAGATTAATATAATATAATAAATATAAATTCTCTTAATGATGTTTTATTTAAAAAATAATAATAAGTGTTGGATCCAAAGCTCCCTTAACAAAATTGTTTTTTAACAAAAGTCTAGTAAATCTATAATACTAGGATCATGAGGATTTTTTAAGTCCATAGAGGGTCTTAGTAAGTTTATAAATATGATCTATAGATTTTTTATTTTCAAAAATTGGGGTTATTAAAAATAAAATTACTCCTAAATATATATGTTAAGAAAGAAACACTTCACATACATATGAAAAAGATTAAAATTTAAAAATGTTTCATAAGATAGAAATATACAAAAAGATTCAAGTCTAGCTACTAGAGAGGAATTTTCTCCATATTGTGTTCCTTCTTATTGATTATAACCCATTATAATAATTATAAGTTTTTTTATAACAATTATACTATTTTCATTATGTTTTTTAGGACATTCCCATTTTACTCCAATTACAGGAAATTATTATGGTTGTTCAACCAAATCCCAAACCTTAATCATCACAAAGTCATTGAATTAATCCTATATTACCTTTATCAAAACATTATCACCTAAAGCCTAATTAGGTTTATTTTGATAAAATTATGATAAAAGTTTACAATGTTCACATTAATTTCATAAGGAACTTCATGTTTTTATAGGTTAATCTAAATCCCCAATGATATTATCTGTTTCCTTAAGATTTTCATATTCCTTGGGTTTATGAAATTTTGTTCTTCACAAATAGGTTGAATTATTTCTATAGGTTTAACTTCAAAAAATACTTCTTTAGTTTTTCTCTCATTGGATAAATTTTCCAACATGGGTTAAAAAATATTCTTAGAGAAATCATCTAAAGATGTGGTTTAGGGTTTTTTTAAGGATCAGTTCCATCAAATTTGAAATGTAATATTTCATTAATATTACTTTTTATTTTATTAAAATTTCTCTAACCCTTGATAGTTTTATAATATCCTAAAAAATTCCTTAATCCACTTCTACGGTGAATTTATTTAAATTATATTTAGTATTCAGGATGAATGTATTACATCAAAAAACTCTTAAGTAATAATTTTTTGGATTTATACTGATCAACAACTCATAAGTAGTTTTATTAATAAAAGGTCTAAGTAAAACTCAATTTATAGTATATAAGGAAGTACTAACTTCTTAAACACAAAATTTCTTAGCAAATGAGTATTCAATTAACACAGTTTTAGTAATATTCTAAAGAACTCTATATATTCTTTCAACTACTTTATTTTAATATGGTGTTCTAAGAGATAAGAAGTTATGTATGATACCTTTTTACTACAAAAATATTCAAAGTAATCATTTAAAAATTCTTTACCATGATCACTAAAAATAGTTACCGAAGGTGAAATTTTCTCATTTTTAATATGGGGAGAAAAAAATTAAAATAGTAATAGGATTCCTACTTTTTTTTCATAAAATAAACCAATATATATCATAAAATATAAAATATACATAGTATTTTCAACCAGTACATGAAGTTTTTTTAGACCAAAAAAATCCTTGTGTGCTAAATTTAAAGCATTAGAATTTGAAATTTCACTAATAGATTTTAATATTGACTTGTGTTTCTTTCCAGATTGATGAATATTACAAAATTTAAAAGAATTAAAACATAACTATTATAAATATATATCTAGTACTTTATTAAAAAAATTGGAAAAAAATTTAACATTATAGTATCTTTACCTTCTATTTCCTAATAAATATTTATCTTACATTGCACTAAGGTAAGGTAGATCTTGGATTTTAAGGTCTTTTATGTTTTATGTGTATAGAATCTCAAGCCTATCGGTAGAAAGAATGAAATAACCTTCTAAACTTTGAACAGTTCATTTATCATTCCTAAATCTCAGAAGTAAACATTCATCACATAATTTTCTTATTCTAATGAGGTTGTTGTTAAGGATTATATGAAATAAAACATTTGAAATTAAATATTTTCCAAGATGAACAATATCACATATAACATAAATTTCTCCTCAAGCATTATCACCAAAAGTGCCTTTACCACCTTTCATATTAATAATCTTATAAATTAATTATTATTTTTTTCTGATCATATGAAAGGAAAATACACTATCCATGTACCAAATATTAATATAATTGTAACTTTTCTTATTTCCATAAAAAATGAAAAGGTTAGGATTTTGGAACTCAATCCTTCTTGGGTCAAAAATTCTTAGAAAAAAAGACTTTTTGGATCAACAAATTTTTAACACTTTTGTGTTATAAATCTAATAATTATTTATAAATACATTCTCTATGAAATCTGAAAATTTCACTTTATTCAAAGAATATTTATTCTTCTAATGGAAACCTATTTGAAAATGTGTACATATGCGAGAACTTTTAGGAATAATATATCTATATTGAAAATTAGGTTTACAATTTGAAAAACCAATAAGATATGAATTTCAATGTGGTATCATCTTTTTTTTAATGTTATCAAAATTTTCCTTCCTAAAAGTAAAATTTGACATTAATTTTTTCAGAATAAATATTTCAAATTTTATTTTGAAAAGTAAATCTTCATTATCAATAGATGATAGAGAACTAGACATCTTATCTAATTCTTTTATAAGTTTTGAAATCTATAGATAATTATTTGAAATAATATAGTTTTCTTTGGAAAGTTCTACATTATTATTTACATAGTATTTAAAAACATTATTATTTTGTTTCTTAAGTAAAGTAGCATATCTAGAAACTTTTTCATGACTTGGTAATGTATTATCTTCATCAAGTGATGTAGTTTTTTCTTCTTCAAAAAAAGTAGAACTATTTTTGTCATCTAAATATGCATAATTAGAATTTAAATTGTTTAAGGATTCAGTATATACCTTATCCATCAACTATTGATCAGTTTTTGGAATTCTATCATATAATCCCATGATCTTTTGACTATCACTACTATCATATAAATAGTTTTCTGAAGAGTTTTCTCCACCACTGTCACTCCATGTGCTTGCATATTTTTTAATTTTATTTATTTTATAATAGTATAACTAATTTGAATTTAAATATTTCTTATCCTACCTCTTAAAATTTGTAAAATCAAGTCTGATGTGACCAGGTTTCTTATATTAATTACAAATCATCTCATAAGCATCTTTTTTATCACTTCATTACCTAGTTTTTTCTTGTGCTTGTATATGAAATCTTTATTTCCAATAATCTTGTTAATAATTTTGATATCATGATCACTCTATTAAGAAGAACTGATTTATGAATCAACCTTTACTTTCTTTATCTTAAAATATTTAGTAGCTTTTTCAGTTGATCTAACTTTGTAAATTTCTATACAATTAAAAGAAAAATAAACACTATTTTTCATATTTTCTATCTATGTATTTTTTTTTCTTCTCTCATATTGTTTGAGAGTTCAAATAATTTCATTTATAATTAACTATTTTCAATGCTTCATATCATCAAGTGATGTTATTTTTTATCCCCATTCATTGTTAATGATATCAATTATTTTTTATACCACTTTTTCACCAATTAATTATTTATATCCCAGAGATTGAATATTATTAACAATAGTAATATATCTTTTATGTATCTATGAAACAGATTCTCCTAGTAAACAATAAAAATATCTATAATATGACTAAATCATATCTATTCTAGTCTCAATTACCTTAGTAGTTCCAAAGTGTGTATCCTACATTTTATTCCAAATATTTTCAGAAATTTCAAAAAGAGAAATCGGATTATATGTATTTCTAGTCATAGAACATAGTAAATTATTTCTTACTCAATAATTATGTTCATATTCCAACTTTTATTCTCTAGTAAATATTGTAACTACTTTCTCATGAATTTGATAATTTCAAGATATTATAAAAAAAATTAACTCCAGTACTTATAATGAAGGTCTTCATAAGATCCATCCAATACTGATAATCAACACTATCAAATATTAGTGGTCGACAAGGATTTATATTTTCTAATTTATCAATTAAAAACATTTCATTGTTAAACAACTATTCTATTTTCAAGAAAACACATTAGTGTAATGATTTATAAAAACAAGAACATGCTCTAATACTACATGTAGGACCAAAAGAGTATGTGTATTAATATAAGAGGGGGTGAATTGTAGTTTATAAAATATAAATAAATATTTTACGAAAACTCTTATAATAAATAAATATGACATAGAAACATATCTATATATTTTATAATCAGAGTTTATAAAATTTTATTGAAGAAAATATAAACATTCCTTAATACAAGCACAATAGAATGAGAAACTTGTAAAAAAATAAAAACAAAAATTTATAAAGTGAGTAAAGAAAACTTAAATACACATTATAATAAAGATCTACATTTCAACTGTAAGTGTTAAGAAATTAAATAACCTTGAATTTAGGTATATTTTTTTGACCAAAATTTAAATGTCTATCTTCCTTTACTAAGGAATCCCTCGACACTAAGATTGAACATACTTTTTTTTCATAACCTCATAAGCACTTGATTAGAAAATTAGAAACATTTTCCTTCCTAAACCTGAGGAACTCTCAATATCACTAGATAATACAAATATCTATTCAAAAATAAAAAGTTCTTAATGAATTTATAGAAGATATCTCACATATATTTCTTAATAGAAAACACTCTCTAAAAGAATACAATGAATCAGTCTCAAACTAATAAGATATTACAAAATACTCATAGTAACTTTAGATTATCAATGATAAAAAATCAACCTCATCCTTGAATATGGATTCTATTTTTAAGTAAACTACCAATAGTCGTATTCAATATATCTCATGTTGGTTTCAAGAATAGTGAAATAATACTTTAATGGTATGAAAAAAATCATATTTTATTCTTAAATCACATGTAATTATTCCTTCACGTGATCATGATACCATTTAGATAGAAAATAGTAGATTAAATAAACTAAATTAATATGTCAGAACCATGAAGAGAGGATCTTTACATATAATTCATAGTTAATTTATAATCGGATATAGAATTACCTAAACTTTTAATTCATATTTCATTAATGATCTAATGGAATGAAATTCATCCCATTATCATTTCACAATAGTATTAAAG
Source organism: Viscum album (assembly GCA_963277665.1). Classification (NCBI taxonomy): domain Eukaryota; kingdom Viridiplantae; phylum Streptophyta; class Magnoliopsida; order Santalales; family Viscaceae; genus Viscum; species Viscum album. Next base: position 2,051,956,048 of record OY728125.1, read on the forward strand.
TGAATAATTCATCTAGTGGTGATCCACACATTCACGATAATCTCTGGGCAGCACCGCAGAACCAATAGGTGCTACCATATATGATCCTGATCACATGCATTGTTCATGGTTGATCACATAAGTTCTCTTCAAAAAGGATGAAAAATACTTGGTGTTCTCTCAAAACCTTGAGATTGAAGGATATCAGATATCTATCTAGGTTTTGATCCAATATCACCTTATCCTATGTGCTCAAAAAGTGAATAAGAAAATTTATATAACTATACATTTATTATATCTGGTTTAGGGTTAGAAAATCATACACAAGCCCTTAACCATATTTATTATTCTTAAATGGCCCCATGTTCATTAATATTATTATTACTATTCTCTTGAAATGCGTAAATATCTGAGAATATAAATAAATATCATTTATATTATTCATACCATTAAACTATGTTAGTTTTCCCTCATTGGCATTTATCGATCCTCAAATAATGTTTATTTAATTAAATAATTGCCGCTACATTTTTCTACATTAAATATAATAAATATTATATTTTCCAAACTTGAAAACTAATATTTATTATTATTATTTACTCACTTTATTATTTTGAATAACTTGTGGTTAAATTATGGTGATCAACCAAACCTGAATAAATATTAATATCTGTTAAATTCATTACTTGAATTTAACTAAGATTGTGGATAAACTTAGTGTATGAACCTCTAGGCCTCTTTCTAAATGTAATTGGGAATAACCACCTAAAGTAAAAGGTTATAATCTGGTAATATTCCAAGGAATCCATAGAGAAAGAAGTTAACATCCCAACAATGTCCAACCTCCTATAAACATTTACCGTGAAATATGATACTTTTATCACGATATATCTAATCAATAAGGTTTCATACCATCATCATCAACATACATGCTCGATGTATCTTTCTTTTTGTTTCTATAATTAAATTAACCCACAGAACACCATGTATGTGAATTTATGTTGGCATTTATATTCCATCAAAGGGTCTGAGATATCTACTTCTATCAGGTCATAAGAGGGATAAGTACTTTCACACCTTATCTATTAATACAATATCACTCGTGACACACCCTATGTACCTACCTGGCTATGTACATATGTCATCATGGATTTCATCAATACATTAAAGTGGGAAATTCATGATATACATTAACGATAATATTAAATTATAAGGATCTATATACACTTCCACATATAGGAATATCCAATGACACATGGAAATATGGATTTCCTATTTTATGGGTTTGTTCTCATAACTTTTTATCTTGGATATTACCAAAGGCGGACACCATGAGAAGGTGTCTCAATAACTTATGATCCTCTTACCTCGGATAGCCTACACTGTCTATTTCTTATCAGAAAATATCATCTCGCTATATAATATGGTTCAATAAAAATGTTGTGGAACCTCTATGTTCTCATCATAGTGGGGAACTACTATGACCTATCAGCACAAAATATATTCTAAAGACATCATCACATAAAAAGATCATGCATAAGAATAATCAATATGTGATAAGAAAACATCTTTAATTAAGAAAACAAGTAATCAAGTACTAAACAAGTTGGTTCAAGGGAACCAACTCCAACGCACTTCCACTTGAACTAGATCCAACTAAAAACATATTTCAATACACTATTCCAAACAAGATAATCATGTCTCTATTGAGATAAATACATCATTAATAGTTCCTCCATTTTTTCCTACGTGGATGCTCGACTCACCTTATCTTCACCCATTGAGAAAAATCCCAAAAGGGATGAAACTTCTAAAGTATTTTCTTTTTCGTTTAGTGTGACATTGGATCCTTAGATAGAGAAACATCTACAATGTTATCACAATAACTTGTGTTTGGTTTTTTACTACTAGGAACTCCATCAAGCTATTGAAAAAATTTCAAATCCATAATTGTTCTTTTTCTTCATTATAAGCCACAATATAATCAGAATTCATTATCGAATCAATGAAAACTGGATTCTTAGAACTCCTCAAGCTCATCACTCCCCCATTGAGACAAAATATATATCCTTACTATGACTTTAAACGATTTTTATCTATATGAAAACTAGAAATTGTAAAACCACTGATTACTATCTCTTGAGATCCTCTATACAATAAGAACACATCCTTAGTTCACCTTAGATACATATAAGTAATCTTAAATATAGTCTAATGTTGTTAACCTAGATATACTACCATGATAAAAGTATAGGAAACATCAAAACTTGTACATAACATGGCATACATGATAGATCCTATCACTGAAGCGTATGAGATCTTACACATTATCTATATTTTATATTATGTATGAGGGTACATTTTCTTGGAAATATATATACTATGTGACACTAGAACCAATTCCCTCTAGTATTATTCGAAACTGAACCTCTCTAATATCTGGTTAATTTATATACCTGGACTTAGTCTGAGAAACCTCTTGGATCTATCATGCATGATCGTGATCACTACATTGTAGGTTCCTTCACACATGTCCTTCACGGATAATAAATTTATCAACCATTCCTTAACCTCTTCTAATCCTGGTATATTGTATCCAATTAGTAATATTTCATCAACATATACTACTATGAAAACAATTTTACTCCTACTAAACCATCTGTTAACACATGGCTCACATTTATTATTAATGAAACTGAATTATTTTATGGATTCATCGAATCAAAGGTTCCATGAACTCGTTTCTTTCTTTAATCCATAGATGGATCTATAAAAATGTCATACCTTTAGGGAATTTTTTGGATTCATAAACCCTTATGGTTGTATCGTATAGACATCTTATTGTAGGTTTCTATAAAGGGGTGTAGTTTTTCATTCATTTTACAAATCTCAAGGTCGTTATAAGATACTATTGAAAAAAATTATGGATTTAAAAATGGAAACTGGAGAAAGTTTTTTTCATAGTCAATGATTTGATGTTGTCTGGTCCCTATATCCACTATCCATGCTTTGTAGGTCTACTTTACCCTCCATTTTCATCTTTATATTTAATATCCATTTACACCCAATAGGTTTTACATCAACTAGAGGATCAATAAAAACCCAAAAATCGTTTTGATACAAGTGATTTATCTCAGAATTCATGGATTCTTTCTATCTTGAAACTTTTAAACTCTCTTATACCTCCTTGTAGGAGATAGGGTCATTATTGTTAACCAATAATGATTCATCAATGTCAATGACTATAAAATCTTATCTCTCTAGTTCTCTTAAATCTCTATCACTCCTACACATTAATTATTCTATAGGAACAACATCTTTTATGGAGACCTATGGAATCGGTTCATGTACAAACTCTTGTATATATTGAGTATCAACTTCATCAAAGTAAAACTCTCTCACATTATCCTCCTTGAGTATGTGTTCATTTTTAAGAAAGATAACCTATCTTTCAATAGTCACTTTCTTATCTAAAGGTTTTTATAAGTAGTATCCCATAGTCTCCTTAGAATACCAAATAAAGATACACTTTTTCCTTGAGGTTCTAGTTTTTTTCTTAAGATATCCTTAACAAAAAACTCATATCCATATGCATGAACATATGAAAAAAATGGGTTTCCTTTCACTTTATAACTCGAAGGAAATAACATTTTATTCCTTAGTTAGTACATGGTTCAATAAATATAATTCTTTCTGTAATGCATATTTCAAAAAGGACAATAGAAGTCTTGTGTGGGTCATCATTAACCTTACCATGTCTAGTAAGGTATGGTTCCTCCTCTCACTAATACAATTACACTATGGTGTATAAGGTGGAGTTAGTTGAGATAAAATCTCATTATCCTGTAGAAAGTCAATGAATTCTTGTTTAAGATATTCTCCACCTCGATCTGATCAAGGATTCTTTATTTAATTACCAAGATGGTTCTCAATTTCATTATTAAACTCTTTGAATATATCAATGGATTCAAACCTATACATCATTAAGTAGATATAATCATACCTTCTCATATCATTAGTAAAATTAACAAAATTATGATAACCCACTTCTAGCCTCTATTTGAAAAGGTCCTCATACATCAGTGTGTACAAAATCTTGAGGATCTATAGCTCTTTCACCTTTACCATAGAATGGTGGTTTTTTCATCTTAACTTGTAAATAATCACGACATCTTTCATGTGGATTAAGCTCAAAAGAGTCTAAGTAACCTTCTTGGTATAACTTTTTAAAACTCTTCTCATTTACACGGCCAAGATAATAATACCATAACCTGGGATCATTTTATTCGTGCATATTCATTTTTAATCAATTTCCCAAAAAAAAAATAATTTAATACATAAATATTATTATTCAATTGTTATATTCCATGATAAATGAAATCTAAATAAAAGTATTAACCTTTATTTCCAAAGAAAAAAATAAATCCATTTATATCTAAATAAAAAACAAACATTATATTCTTGGTAATTCTAGGAACATGACAATAGTTCTTCAAAACCAAGATTAATCGTGTCGACAATGTGAGAAGGTAGTCTCCAATGGCTTGAGTAGATATCCTTCCTCTATTGACTACCCTTAAATCCACCTCATCTCTGCAAATGTTTCAAAATATAATAGGTTCTAGTATTTGGATAAAATTTTAGCACCAAGATTAGTATCTAAAACCCAACTTGTAGATATATAAATATTATACTCGGTAATGATCACACCAAAATATTCCCCTTTTTTATTGGTATGGGTGAAGTTTCTCTTATAGTGACCCTTTTTCCCACATGAAAAACATACCACCTCAAGTTCCTTTCCTTGCATCTGGATCTTATTCTTCTTGGAAGGATGGTGTTAAGAATCCTTAGACTTGGGATGAGTCTTCAGTGAATTTTCCTTATTCTTACTCTTCTTATTTACCATAAGTAAAGTGGATTTATCATACCCCGTGTCTTTATCAACTTGGAAAAAAAGTGTATAAAGTTTTTAAATTGTCAACTTTCTATTTCTCATATTATAATTTGCAATAAAAATGGAGAATTTTTTATGAAGTGAGAATATAGTGAGATTTTTGTGCATCTCATTATGGATATTAAAATCCAATATATCCAGGTTCTCATTATACCCAATCATCTTAACTACATGTTCCCAACTGGCACAAAATATCCCAACTTTCACATGAATAATTTTTAGGATATCTCATATCTCTCTGATCTTTCATTCTATTTATAGAGATCCTTAATGTGAGAAAAAATGTTATCAGCATATATTTCCTCATATTGCTTTAAAATCTCATTGGTAATGGAGGTTAGTATACAACAATAGACATCCATTACATCATGTATAAGCTTCAAATAATGATATACTACTTCCTCACTAGACTATTTGGAAAGTGACTCAAGAAGTGGGGTATCTAGTACATATAATTTCCTTTCGTGGCGTAGTATAACGTAGAAGAACCTATACCATTCCTAGAAATTGTCACTGGTGAGAAGGTTATCATTATATAGTATAGATATCACTGATATTGTTGAAGTCATTTGATCTTCCATTTCTAAAAATTAATAGAAAATAATTAGTACCTATTTTGATTTAAAAAAATAAATTAAAAATTAAAATTTAATTAAATTCTATTAATATCCTGCGATTTTTTGAATCCTAACATCCCTCACCATAAATTTTGTAATATATTGTCACTTAGATATTCTAGTTGTGAGGATCTATATACCCTTTCTCAAAACCTATAATTGGGTCTATCCAGCTATTTAAATATAGACGTAACATTCCAATGACATTAACTCATAGTTCCTTTATGTGTTGAGTGCACTCCCCAATCCTGAAAATCTATTTTCTTAAAGATTTCCCCAAACTTTTTCTCTTAGTTACATCAATTCCTTCTTGGACATTCAACCATTTATGAAAACTAAGTTAAGTCAACCCAAAACTTTAATCTAAAATTTACATGATATTTGAAATCACCCCAACATGGGTTAGTCAAGTACCTTGAACTATGAGGTTGATTATAACTTAAGTAGTGGAAGGCTAATCCCATTTAATATTTTAGTTTGGTGGATTATTATCCTTATGTATAATGCCCATTTTATACTTTTATATGACATTTTATTATTAATTATACTTTAATTAAGTGATTAACCATGTATGATAGAATATTTATGCATAATCTGGTTTTATTTCATTCCTTCTTTCATGATTGTTAATTAAATTATTAGGTGATTATGTAGCATTCACAAACATAAGTAATTAACCATGAAATATATTGAAATAATATATTAGTTTCGTGTTCATGAGATTATCTAATCGGTTATTTTATCTAGAATATTATTAACTAACCCTTGTACCTAAGGGAAAAAACATTAACAATAACTTTGTTCATGTTGTATAATTCCACCTTTTCTCCTATGTATTTCCTGGATTAGTTTTTCCATGAATCCTTTACTTGGACCATATCTTCTTTCTTGGGTTCTCCACATTATGTAATCTTCTACTCACACATAGGTGAGGGGATCCAATGGATTGGATAAAGGAGGCTTTACATAAAAGAAACTCTGAGCATATGAACCCTTGCATAATAAGGAGGAGGGGATGAGTCTCATGCCATCAATAATAATTTAACCATAATAAAATGATAAATTAAAAGAAACCAATCATACAGAAGGGATATTCTAATATCATGATCATCCACAAGTCAATATTAAATTAGAATACATTTTCAATATTTTAATCAATTAATTTGATTCATTATTTTAATTAAGATAATGGGCCATTAATTAATTAAATTTCTATTAATTCCATCCATCGTATTTGAAGATCTCTAAATATCTCTCCAGATATATCTATCTAGATATAAATATAGATATACCTCTAGATATATATCAAGTTACATATTTTTAGATATATTTATAGATATTTTTCTGGGTATATCTATCTGGATATATATCTATATATATCTATATATATATCTAGATATTTCTCAAGATATATCTTTTAAGATATATATCTAGACATATCCCATATTTGATTACTTATTATGTTATCGAGAATGAATAAAGGAAGATATGATGATGTTGGATTATTAAAAAGTATCGATTTAAGTAAAAAAACACAAACACATTCAATCAATCAATGAATAATAAATAATTATAAATTAAACATGTGATCTCTCTCATACCAATTCTATGTTTTAGGTGCAGTGGAAGCTTCCATTGAAGGTATGACCAACTCAACTTTTAGTCTTAAATCATGTGTAATATTTTATTTACATAATGATGAGAATATTTCCAATGAAAATAGTAGATTAAATAGACTACATCAATACACCAAAATCATAGGGAGAGGATCTTCACATTCATAATTAATTTAAAAGTAGATATAGAATTACCTCAACTTATAATTCCACCTTCATTGTTGATCTGTTGTAATGTAATTCATCACACCACTATTACCTTGTAGGATTCAATTGTATAATACCTCTAGTGGTTATCCACACATGCACCATAATCTCTGACAAAAACTGTATAACTCTTAGGTTCTAGCAAAGATAATCCTGATTACATTCATTTTTTGTGGTTTATCAAAGAAATTCTCTTCATGAAGGATAAAGAACCATTGGGGTTCTCTTGAAATCTAGAGAGAGAAGGAGAGGAGAGAGCTTTCTAGGTTTTGAGCCAATATCACCTTATCTGTTTTTCACACCAAGTGAATAAGGAAAGTGATATAACTATATATTGATTATATTTTGTTTTGGGTTTCAAAATCACAAACAATCCCCCAACCATCTTTAATATTTTTAAATGAACCCATGTCCATTAATAATAATAAAAATATTGTTAATCACTTGACATGATCAATGATTTAAGAATATAAATAAATATCATTTATATTATCTATATAATTAAACATGGTCATCTTTCCAATATCAACATTTTTTAATCCTTGAATAATTGATATTTAATTAAATAAATGAAACATCATTATTCTATGATAAATATAATAAGTATTATATTTTCCAAATTTTCAGACTAATATTTATTGTTATCATTTAATTCAGTTTATTCTTTCAAATAACTTGTGATTAAATTGTGGAAATCAACTAAACTTGAATAAATATTATTTATTCTAACCTTTTAAATTAGACAAATCAAAATATTTTTATTACTGCAGAAAAAAATTCCAGAAACATATACGAGGAGAATAGAAAAAAAAAGAAACAAAGAAACAAGAGCTTAGGGGGGTCTGAAGTAGTGCAACCCAAGACTGTATCTAATCACTAAACTCACCCCCTCTAAAGGAAAGGGCCACGAGTTAGAGAAAACTAAGATGTGAGATCCTTGAGCATCATTAGAAGCATGGAAGTATTCCACCATGTTTCCTTCTCTCTAAGTATGAAGAATACCCACATGGTTACTGATGAGGCTCTTATACATTATTATTATATAAATGATAGACCATGGGGATATACCACAACCAATGTGGGAGTTTTGGAGAATGAGGGAGTCTATTTCAACCAACTTCAAATGAATATTTTTTTGAGAACCTAATAATTGGTTTGTATACATTTACTCTCGTTCTACCTATAAGGAATTTTCATAGCCGAAGGAGGATAAGAACATGAGGATGAAAGATCCGCTAGCATCCCAGATGACCCCACCTCCTCTCATGTCTCCTGAGATATAATATATTTCTATGTTTAGCTTGAGGTCATGTAGAGGAGTTTTCCCATGAATACATCACCCATGTGGTCCTTGCAGCTGTTGGGAAGAGGAGTGAGCAGTGTTATGGGGATGAATATATGGTTTCTATTTTCAGTTCTTGATGAAACTAGTGAGATAAAAAAGAATATTTCTTGTTCTATGGATAATGGTAGTATGAATGCATGGATAGCACTCATGAAAATATTTTTTTCCTTTCCTTCCAAATGTACCAACAGCCCACGATGGGGATGACACCTCTAGATTTTTTCTCCGTGCCAGAAGAGCTAACACCCTTCAGCCATAGCTCAAAGAATTAATCACTCAAAAATACATTGGAGGAGAGTTCTATGATGGAACCAAATTAATTATAGATTAAATCTTCCAAGTATCCTTTTATTAAAAGGTGATTTACATACCCTTATTTAGGATTTCCACAATAGTGGAACCTGAAAGCCAATTTGATTCCAAAGAACTTAATATTTTCATCTATGGGGAGATCATGATGTCTAAATCATTAGGAGTTGAAGTTAAATTTTACAGGAATATTTTTTGGAAATAGGATCTTACAATAGGTGTCATAGGAGTTATGATTCATAAAAATTTGTTGGTAATATTTGGAAGAGAAATTACCAAAGGAAGACACAATGAAGACATACCTACCTGGCTCCACATTCTGCAAAATACGGTTATATAATCCTTGTTGATACTTATCAAACACCACCTATATGAACATTGGTAAAGAACTAGCTTGGTTTATCATAATGTTCGGGACTGGAAGACTAGGGAATCCAAGTTTGATATCCAAATAGTTAGTGGGTCAGAAGTTGATATCCCCTCAGTCCACAATCCAACAGGAGTGTTGTTGAAGAGTTAGGATATGAGGTTGCATCATCTTCAAAATAGATGAATGACTACTTCTTGGATGGGCTTGGTCATTTCTATATTTTTCATACATGAAAGTTTCCCACAGAGTTTGGATAACCTAAGTTTCCCATAAAATTTTTCCCTAAAGGTACTACATCATATCCATGATAGTCCTCGTGTTAATTCCTCCCTCCTACACTGGCTTTGAAAAACTATCACAGGAGTCCTAATGGTGTTTTTTTCTAAGTGGGAATCCCTTAAAAACCACATAGAGTTTTTTCTAACCTATTAAATTCATTACTTTAATTTAATTGAGATTTTAGATACACTTAGTGTGTGACCGTCTAGGCCTCTTTCTCAATGGCATTAGGCATAACCACATAAATTCAAAGGTTAGTAACTATCAACATTCTTAGGGATCCATAGATAAATAATTTAATATCACAATGATGTCCAACTTCTTTTGAATGTTTACCATTTAATACAATCATTTTATCTCGATATCACTAATTTAGTAGGTTGCATACCAGTACCATCAACCTTTATGCTCGGTGTCTCTTTTTTTGACTTTATGGAATTGAACTCTCGTATCGAACACCATGTCCATGGATTTATGTAGATGGTTATATTCTATCAAAGGGAATGAGATATCAAATTTCATTAGGGGATATAAGGGATAAGTACTTTCTCTCATTATCCATTAATGCAATATCACTGATGAAGAACTCAACGTACCTAAACTAGCCACGAACATATGTGTTCATGGTTTTCTTCACTACATCAAAGTGTAAGATTTATGAAATCTAGTAATGATAATATTAAAGTCTAAGGAACAATAAACACTTCTATAAATAGGAATAATCAATAACACGTGGAAATTTAGATTTCATATTTGATGGGTATGTTCTCATAACCTCTTAAATTTGAGATTACAAAATGCAAACACCTTGATAAGGTGTCTCAATGTCTTATGATCCTCATACCTCTGATATCTTGTATTTTCTATGTTCCATCATAAAATATCATCTGACCATAGAATGAGGTTCAAGAGTAATATCATTGAACCAATAGGTTCTCATCATAAATGGAGACTTATATGACCTATCATCACAACACATATTCTAAGGACACTATCACGTTGTAATATCATGAAAAATAATAATCCATTTTTGTTATTAAAACATATTTAATTAAGAAAACATCTAATCAAGTGCTAAAAAATTTGGAACTAGGTCACCAGCTTTAAAACCTTAGATGTGGTTGGAAAAAATAAGATGAACTCCTTCTTCACTTTAATGGTTTTGTACATTGTCTCCATTTGATGGTTGTTTTGATGAATCACCATTACAATGCTTGAAATTTTTTTCCCAATATAATAGTGTTTCTATATCTATTAAAATATAGTTTCTTTATCTGGTAGATTTTATAGATGTTCATCCAATAATCATGTTTACCTTTATCCGATAAAGTTTTTTAGGTTGACATTATAAAACTTCATCCAGTGGGAATTTATTATACTTATTCTTGTAGAATTTATAAATCTCCCTTTGATTATATTTGAAATAAACCATCCGATTTACAAAGTACTAGTATATCCAATAGGAGAACTACGTCTGATGGAAAGTTGTTTCTATATTTGGTAAAATATTTATCTTCCCTATAAAAATATTCTTAAGAACATGGTAAGTATAAAAGTAATATGAATATAAAATTTTAATGAACTGTGTTTTGGTTTTTTAGATAAGGTCAGAAAGTGTTGAAATTTATCCTTTAAACTCAATAATGTACCATAGTTTTATAAATATTATAAATAGCACGACAAATATTGGTGAAACTATGAAGAATGAAGTACTAATTGAAAGAATATTTTGATCACTTCCTTAAAAGTTCCATTTAGAGAAGGTTACAATTGAATAAATTAAATACATCCTAAAATATAATATGGATGGGCCAATTGGATCATTAATTCAAAATAATCTTCAATTTAATAAAAATTATAATGAACTCAATGAAAGACAATTGCGTTTTAAATCATTCATAAATGTTTCTTATGAGTTATTAAGTGAAAGTTTATGTTCATCTGGTTTTGAAAAAGGTTATAATCTGAGTAAATTAGAAAAAATAATTCAATGACCCATGAAGAAGAGACAAGGTTTCAAGGAATTATGAAACAACAAGTACTAAAAAAATTAAATAGATAGGTAAGAAAGGTCATCCTAATTTTGATATTAGATGTTATGAATATTAGAATAATTCTCATTCCAAATATGAACATTCAAGGTGTAAATACAAAAGATAAGAAATTATTTATGCCAAGAAAAATAAGAAATCATTTTTTTTAATGGAGTTAGACATAAAAAATTAATTCGAGTGAAGAGTTTAGATTTGAGAAGGAAAATGGTTAACATTATTTCATAGAAAAATATTTTAAGGTGTCATATTCACCTTCCCATTGTTATTATTTAATTTATTTGGGATAATATTTTAAAGATTTGTGTCATAATAGTTTAATGGTTATAGATATAAGTAAGGTTAGTTCTGATTCTAATTTTTATTCATCTTCTAATTCTGGTTCTGAGAATATTATTATTGAAGAGTTAAATGAATTTTGTGATAAATATAATGAATAAAATGAAAATTTTTGATAAAAATAAAATAAGTAGTGTAAGGATTATAATAATACTTTTAAGGAAAATAAGATTCATATTTTAGAAAATGAAAAGTTGAAATTTTCAATTTCTAATAATAAAGATGAGATAGAAGATATATTAAAATTTTTAATGGTTGAAGTTTCTAATATAGAAAAAGAGAGTAACAGTTTTAAAAATTCTAATTCAATTACTAAAGATAAAATCTATGATGGTTTAGAAACCTTGAACCCTTTTTAGCACATGAGCCTCAGCCCAGTTGGTGGGGTATCCTTAAGCGCATCCACGAGACCCAGGTTCAAAACTAGGTAGATGAATTTTTTGGGACTATAGCAGTACTATAGTAGGAACTGTAGAAAAGACTGTTGCAGACTATTCACTATGCGGTATTGTAGCAGACTGTACACTGTGCAGGTACTGTAGCAGATTGTACACTGTGTGGGTACTGTAGCAGGCACTGTAGCAAGTAATGTTCAGTATTGTAGTAGCTAGAACTATTCACCTTGGGCCACCGGTTTGGGATTGGAGTCCTTAAGGCTTTTGGTCCACCCAAGCCTTCAGGTAAGTAGGGATTTCGGGCAACCTTTAAGGCCTTTGGGCTACCTCAAGCCCTTAAGTCCACATGTAGTTGCCCCAGATAGACTCTAAAAAAAAGGAGCAGCCCTAGAAGAGGATTCAGAGCAGGTGCACTCTCCAGATTAGATCCAAATGGATTTTTCAGAATTGGAGGGTATGGCTATGCCATCGGGACCAGCCTTTGCTTGCACGGGAAGCCAAGAATGACGGCCATGCAAAGGTGGAGAGCTACTATCACGATGCAGATGCTAGGGAGGGGCAGTTTACTTTAGATAGTCTGGTAGAATTTTCTAAGACCTTTGGGTCATGTAATCTCCTAAATCATACGAGCCATGTAATCTCTGAGCCTACGGGCTTTGTAAGGGTTCCCCCTTATCCCTTGAAAGGTGGGTTATCAAAAATAAATTAAAAATAAAGGCCTTCGGGCCATTCGTGTATGATGGTTTAGAAACTATAAAATGGTAAAATGGTAACGTAAAGTTTAGATTGATAATTTAAAGGAAATGGTGTGTATGTTTATTATTGTAACTCAAAGTCTGGATAGGTTTTTGACTGTATAGATGATTTATAGATCAAAAAAGAATAGAAATTATATTGGTTTTGAAGGTATATTACCTAAAATGAACAAAAAAATATTTTTTATAGGTCAAACTAAAGGTATTTAATTTATTTCATATTTTAGGTGTGTTTTATTTGGTCATTATGCTAGTGATTTCTCTTAATAGTTTGTTCGATCACTTGGTCATACAGAATTATTTATTTATAAATCTAATTTTATAGTTAAACATAATAATATTTATAGATCATGGGTTATTAAAATTTATTTCTTGAGTCTGATTAGACCTAATATGGTCTTCATTCCCAAATAAATACCTTTTAGATGGATAGTATACATACCCACTCTTTTTTTATTATACCTTATGTTAGCTCAGAATTTAATCTATATGTTTTTATTTTGAATAATTATGTTATTAAATGATTAATAACTTTTACTCTTCTCCCTTAATTAATTTTCAAGTAAAAGTCTATAATTGGTTTGAAATGCCTTTATTTTAATACTAAATATAATTTTTTAGCATTATTTGAGTTAATCAAGATTCAAATCAGTTTATTATTTTAAATATAACTACCACAATACTTATACAAATTGTGTGATTATTGTTTTTTCTGGTTACTAAATCAATTTCCCACAAATCATGACACTGAATATGGGGGATATTTATCCTTATAAAGGGTCATATGGACCACACAAGAAGGCCCAACAAATTAATGCTAAAAATAGACCATCCAGAAAGATATAAATTTTGGGCTCAATATAGAAGTAAAAAAATCATTTATTATCCACCATAATTATAGGTACAATACATTTCAACTTGGATACAAATTTCAATCCTAAATTAACAAATAAGGGTCCTAATTGATCCATGAAATTCCATCCCACCATTCTGTCTGAAAATTAAAAATAGTCCAACTTTCTCGTATTTTATCGCAACCCAATAGACCAATTGAGCAATAAATTTGTGGTGTGAAATGAAATATTTAGTAGATAAAATTTTTAGTATCAATGGTTCATATTTTATGGCACATTCATATCCAAAAACCTATTCACATTGTGGCCTTTGAAAACGTTAGTATAAAAATGGACACCAGCACGTTGTTTAGTAAAATGGCCATAACTTTAGATCCAAAAGTCCAATGCCCGCAAATTTGGAGGGTGAACTTTGCATATCCATATATAAAACTTTTAAGAATAATAAATACTGATATTTTTCTATCTAAAGGGTCATATTTGAAAACCAGATTTGAGGGGGATATTTGGAATTCAAACAGTCCACCACCTTCTGCTATAAATACGTCCCATAATTCACCTTGTATGGGGTTGGAATTTTAGAGATTAGGTGGATAGGTTGGAACAACTATATATATTAAAAAGTTCTAATAGGACCTTCCAAACTCAATCTTCAACTTGAGATACCATTCCTTCATGCTTTATTTTCATGTAATTTAACTGTTTTCAATTGTAATTGTGTAAGTTTGTTTTCATTTTGATTAAATATTAAAGCATGTTTCTTCATCATAATCTATAATTTTCATACACCCTCTATTTTTTAATATTAATGTTCTCAAATATTTTTAAATCAGGTTGAAAATAATTCCCTTATTTCACTTTCTCATTCAATTGAAAGTCTGTGTTTCATTCTCCTCACCATTTGTGTGTGTGTTTGGTACACTACTCTTATCTTGTACCATTTTTTATTATATTTTTAACTCATCACCATTAAAATAATAAACTAGATTAATAAAAATCTCAATGGATGATTAAATCACACATTTTAGTGAGTCGGAATTTGAGGATTTTGAGTGATTGATAGATATTTCTCATTGAATATTATTTAGGTTCATATTGTGTATATTAAACTCAAAATTTCATGGATTAATGAAATTTTTTGTTTAATGTGTTGAATCCATGGAATATTAGAACAATAAATACACTACCATAAAAAAATTTTATTGATATTATAAGTCTAGTTAAGTTAATTCTTGAATTAAAGCCTCAACACCTAGGAATTCCAATCAAAATCATCTTGTGAAGTTGGTGTTAATTTAATGCAATATAAAGAAAAGATCAAGGATATAATAAGATAAAATACCTAATAATTAACTCACTCAAATCTATATCAAATTTTTAAACCAAATACCATCCATCAAACAATTTAATTAAGCTCTAAAAATATCCCCTCCCCCATTAAAAAGGCAAATCAAAAACTATCAACTCTAAAATTTATACCGTCGCTGAGGATTTAACCCGAGTGTTGCTATGCACATTAGCATAGAATCAGACCTTTGAAGGGTTAATAGGATACAATCAGTCATACTCTAAATGGAACTATTTCTAGTGATGGTGCAACTAGTAGTTGGTATTTTTTTATTTTTTGTAAAAAAAGAAAAAATATAAACAAAAAAATTCTCAAAAAATAATTAATATCAATACTTCTCACAAAAATAATTAATGAAAAATATACCACAAAGAAAAATCCACATTCAACATCCTTCAAAATTTATTTGAATTCCCTATAACCTTAAAAACAATCTATCATTTTTTTTTACTATGAAATCAAGAGAAATATTTATTAAATTAATAGGGACATTAGATACAATAAAATCACCCAAGACCCATTAATTTTCCATCTAATTGAACTAAATATGGTCAATCCCAAGGAAAAAACTTAAAAGAAGTCGTTACCCCTAATATGAATTTCCAAACACTCAGTATTCAATATACAAATATTGAGGATGATTTCGAACTCAAATGGGGTTTGATACATCTTATACCTCATTTTTATGGGCCAGCCGGTGAGGATCCACATCTTCACCTAAAAGAGTTCTAATTGGTGTGCTCTACCATAAACCCTCAAGGTATTTATAAATAATGAATAAAAATTTAAAAATTTCTTTTATCTAGAGCTAACTTTTCTAATTCGCGGCTCTACTACCTGGCTCCCAGTTCTATAACCACATTGAATGAAATGAAGCGACTCTTCATAGATAAAATTTTCCCAGCTTCTCAAAATTATTCTATCTAAAATTAAATAAGAGGTATCCATCAATCCCCCAATTAATCACTCCATGAGTACTGGGAGAGGTTCAAAAATATTTTAGCAACCTTCCCACACTAGCAAATCCTTGATAAACTCTTGATCCAATAATTCTATTAGGGTTTATTTTCTATAGAGAGAATTCTCATTGATGTCGCAAGTAGTGGTGCCCTTATTGACAAAAATCATAAATTTATATGATATCTCATAATAAAAAAGGATATAAACACACAACAATTCCATACTCAAGAACATTCTCAATTCAAACAGGTCCAAGAGAATAAATCCATAGATCTTAACAAGATGACTGAGTGGATGAGTGGAATTATGGGTCTTGTGAGGCAACTAGTTGTGGTTTCCAAAACCCCAACCCCATCTTCACCACAATCTATATTCCCTAGACCTACCAAAAATTGTCGAATCTGGAGATCACCAACTCATCCAACTGATACATGTCCACAGCTTCAAGATGATTCATCTGATAGTTCTATCCCAATGGATCTAAATGAAACTTATTTTCAATGGAATACCATATCTCAACAATCATGTCAGTTCATTAGAAACTCCACCCAACCCCACTCTAATCAGTTCTCTTCTACATATAACCCAGGCTTGAGGTATAGTAATATCAGTTCATATCCCCCTTAGTTCCCTCCTCAAAATCTAAACTAATTCTATTATGGTCAAGGTGGTGGTAACATCCAACAACTTTATTATTTTGTTCCTAAACCTCAAAGGAGAAACCCTCCTCTTAATCCTCCTAGATTCCACTACCCTAAATATCCTTCCTAATTCCCAAAATAATATAAGCACTTCCCAAGAACCCAAATCAAGGTAATCCCAATGTAGGACATACCACTTATTCTAAGAATCCATGGGGAAGTGTTGTAGAATATATTTCCTCCTTCACCCATTATATCCTTAAGAACATTGAAACCCAAATTGGTCAACTTTCATTACACCTAAATCAACAAAAAAACCAATTCTTCCCAACTCCCAACTCAACCATTGGCTAACCCCAACGGAAATGTAAGTAAAATTTCACATCGATCTGGAAAGTGAATTGCTATATCTTATGATGAATCCTCTAATTCCCCTTTAAATGTTGATCTAGAAAAAGAAAAGAAAAAAACTAGAAAACGAACTTACAACCACTCCCTCACCTCCTTCCATTCCTCTAAAGAACCTAATTCATTTTCCTCAAGCCATATCTAAGACAGGGAAGTCCTTTGAACCCAATCCTAAAATGCTCAACATGTTTTGACATATTGAGGTCAACATTAACCTCTAATATGACATCAAAAAAATTCCTATGTATGAAAAGTTTCTTATGGGATTGTGCACCCATAAGAGACAACTTAGGACCATCGAGAATGTTTCAACCCAATATTCCAAACCCATGAAGTGAAAATATCCAAGGACCTTTACAGTTCCATGCTGAATAGGGAGTTCCAACTTTGATGATGCACTCATAAACCTAGGAACATCAATAAATTTCATACTCAAATCCATCTTCTCCAACCTTGGTCTAGGTCCCCAAAACCTAATGAATTTTTTTCATCCATGTATCCAATCGAAGCATAGCCAGATCTGAGGGAATAATTAAGGATGTACTTTTCTGAGTTAATGGTATTATCTTCCCACATGATTTTTATGTACTTGACATGGAAGGTGAGATGACATCTTTTCAATATCCCTTAATTATAAGAAGGCCATTCCTATTTACATATATAACTAAGAATTATGTCCATATGAGCATCTTGCCCATTGAATTTGGTGACCAACTGGTCAAGTTCAACATTTTTCAAGCCACATGATACCCATTAGAGGATCACCCCACATTATCTATTTATACTTCCAAGGAAACATATGAGAGGGGATTAACCCCCATTCCATCATGATCATCATGTTCTAATGTAATATGAGTTTATGAGATTTTCACCATGATTAACCAAGTCAAAAATAGTGAAGTTAATTTTGACCTTTCGTTCATAAACTCCATCAATATAGAGGATCTCTAAAAGTCTCTAGAATATCATCTCAACTCTGATATCTATCGTTCCACCTTGGAAACTATTGATGAAAATGAATCAAAACCAACTGAAATCCATTCCTTTGTTCCTAAGTTGTCTAGACCAAAAATAAAGGATTAAATTGATTTGAAACCTCTTTCTTTTCACATGAAATATCCATTCCTTTTCCATGATCAGTCTTATTCCTTCATTATCTATATAGCACTTACTGAAACTGAGAAGTCCAAACTTATTAATATCTTAGAGGAAAAAAGGCCTTAGGTTAGACCCTATATGACATACCAGGCATCAACCCTTCCCTTTTCATGCATCACATCTATCTAGAAGAATCACCCAAACCAATCAAACATCCACAAAGAAGACTTGATCTAATCATACTTGAGGTAGTTAGGGAAGAGATTTCCAAGATTCTTCAAGATGATATTATCTACTCAATTTCCAATCGTTAATGGGTAATTCTGATTCAAGTGCTACCTAAGAAGGGTGGGATAACTATTTTAACAAATGAACATGTAGAGTTAGTCCTAAGTAGAGTGAAAAAAATTGGCGTGTGTGCATCGATTATCAAAAATTGAAAGTTGAATTGAGAAATGATCATTATCCTCATCCTTTCCTTGATAAAATGGAATAAAGATTAGTTGTAAAGTAATATTATTTCTTTCTCGATGGATGCACTGGCTATAAACAAATCCCAATTGCACTTCATGACCAAGAAAATACTACATTCACTTTCTTCTTTGGAACATATTCATATAGGAGAATTACTTTTTTCCTTTTCAATGATCCTACAACATTCCATAGGTGTATGATAATTATATTTTCTAAATTAATTGATAATTTCATGGAGGTATTCATTGATGACTTTACCATTTATGGTGATTCATTTGAATCCTTCTTGCATTCACTCTCTCTGGTCCTACAAAAATGCGTCAAATGTAACAATGTGATGAATTTTGAAAAATGTCACTTTATGGATACTAATGGGATTTTTCTAGGGAACATACTTTCACAAGAGTGTATTAAAGTCATTACTAACAAAATTAAGGTGATCCAATCCCCTTCAAAACCCACATCAATTAGAAAAATCTATTCATTACTTGGTCATGCCAGTTTATATCATTGATTCATCCATAACATTAGATGGATTGTCCTTACACTCACTCAAATACTATAAAATGGTGTTACATTCCATTTTGATGAGTCTTTAAAGAGTGACTTCATTAACCTCAAAGTTTTTATTTCAACTTATCTGATAATCCATGCCCCAGATTGGTCCTTACCCTTTTAATTGATGTGTGATGCTTTTGATTGGTACATTGGGGATGCTCTTAGTCAAAGAAGAGAAAAATTACCCATGTCATCTATTATGACTCAAAACCATTGGATGAAACTCAATATCACTACATTGTGACTGAAAATAAATTTTTATTTGTGGTTTTTTTCATCAATAAATTTGGTTCCTATCTATTATGTTCTAAAATCATCATTTTTACTGACTATTTAGCTTTAAATTTATTACTTAAGAAAATTTATTACAAACCAAGGATAATAAGATTGATCTTGATTCTTTAAGAGTTTAACATTTGGATTAATTATATACTTGTAAAAGAAAACCCTATAGTTTAACACCTCATTAAAATTTTTAATTATTTTAATTCTAAAATAATTGATCCTGAATTTCCAATTGAACACCTATCATCTCTCACTAAAAAGTTACTATGGTATACCCAATTGTAAATTACTTAATTGATGGTGTTTTTCCTAAAACATTCCCAAAATACTAAAAATTGAAGCAGAAAAGTGATAGAAAATTCTATTTTTGGTAAGATGATAAACATTGGAAAACTAGGGCTAACAAGGTAATTTGAAGATGTGTTGATGAAGATGAGCATTCCTCAATCTTAGAATTCTTCCACTCAATGCCTAGAGGTGGCCAATTTTGACCAAAAAGGACCTCCCAAATGGTCCTTAACTCTAGAATATTATACCCTTCACTCTTCAAGGACTCACATGAGTTTAGTCAATCTTGTCCCACTTTCTAAAAGTTTGGCATAATTTCTAAAAGAAATGTAATTCCCCAAAATCATTTAATCTTCTATGAGATCATTTATTTTTGGGGCATCAATTTCATGGGACCATTTCCCCCTTCTAATATATTCTCATATATTTTTCTATCTATAGACTGTGCTTCTAGCTAGGTTAAGAAAAAATCCACCAGGAATGATGATTCACATATTGTTAGTGAGTTCCTAAAAACCCACATTTTCCATCGATTTGGAACACCACATACCTTGATAAGTGACTTAGGAACTCATTTTTGTATTCGGACCCCATAATCTCTTTTGAAAAAGAATGGTGCCATACATAAAACTTAAATTTAATATCACCAACAAAAAATGGAATTGATGAACTTTCTAATACATAAGTGAAAAGAGTGCTTCAGAGAACTGTAAATCCCACTAGAAAAGACTGGGCTAAGAGACTTGGTGAAGTATTTTCAGCTTATCAAACTTCCTATAAAACACTAATTGGGGTGTCTATATTTAGACTATTTTTTGGTAAAACATGTCATTTTCCACTTCAAATCCAAAATTATTCATTTTGTGCTATCAAAACATGTAATTTTAATTGTGAAAAAACCTGTGAAGAGAGATCATTGTTGTTAAATGAACTAGAGGAGATTCATCAAGATTATTATGATAATTCCAATATCTAACAAGAAAATTCTAAGGCACTCCATGACAAACACATCCTACGAAAAGTATTCTATGAAGGTGAAAAGGTAATTCTCTTCAACACTCTATTTCGTATTCAACCAGGTGAGATTAATTTTCATTGGTAAGGCTATTTTATTTTTACTAATGTTTATCCATTTGGTGTAGTGCAATTCCAAGACCCATATTCCAAAAGAACATTCACGGTTAATGGATATCTATTAAATCATAACCATGAGAGGGCATTCATCTCGGGAACCACATTGACTTTAACTAGATCCAAAACTACAATAGTAGACCCACCACTAAAGGGAGATAATGACCCTCCAAATCCAAAACAGGGGGAACCTCTTCCCCTTTAACTCCATGTCCCTCTCTTTAGCCCCCCCCACTCTCGGTCTATCTATCTCTCGATATTCTTCTTTATCTCTCATTCTCACTTGTTTTTAACCATTTTTTTCATAAAACCATTTTTCCTATTTCTCTTTTGTGTGGGTGTGTATTTTAAAAAAACAAAAAAACCTAAAAAACAAAAAAAATAAAAAAAAATAAAAAACAAAAAGGATTCATAATTACTCACCATTAATTTTTTTTTAAAAAAATCAACATTTTTTGATATTCTAATGACTTTTTTTCATCTCAAACATTTTGTATTATCATCAAAAATTTGGATAAATAATTTTATGTTAAAAACAATAAATTTTGATTGACCATTTTTTTATTTGGAAAATGACTCTTCCCCAACCGTGAGAAATAAAACTAGATTTCATTAAAAGGACATCTATAGCCATATTTTCATATAGTATTTTTTCACCCCCAATCGTGAATCATGATTTTGGGGAACATCAAACTGAATTTCCTACTTTAGCATACATTAATATGATATATTTGTTTTCTAAACCACTTGATAATTACAATAGCCAAATAGCCTCTCATTACCCTTACATTGATCCTCCTTTTTAAATCTCATACAATATTATGAAAACCACTTTTTATAACCATATTAAAATCCCAAAACCTTGTCCCGCCCAATATCTACTTGTATTTATATTACACAATTTGTTGAAATTTAAGTGTGGGTGGAATAGATTTCATTTTGGGTAACATTTCCTTTATTTTAAATGTGTTATCATATTCTTAAGGGAAATAACACATTTAAGTGTGGGGGAAAGGTTTTTATTCATTGATTTTTGGAAGTTTATATATTTTTTTACATCTTATAAAAATGATATTGAAAAGTTTTCAAAAAATATATATAAAAAAAATAAAAAAATAAAAAAATAAAAAAATAAAAAAAAATTGGATGTGTCTTGGGTGGGTCAAAAATAACTCTTCCTAAACCTTTGATCTTGTTATAAAAATTACAATTAGTGTTGTGAAGAGATCAAAAAAAGATTGGGAGATAAGTGTGTGATTTTTTCAAGCTGGACTTTCAAAAAAGAATTGAAAAAATGAAACAAAGAACACTTGCATCATATTTTCTTGTGTTGTTGGGAGAAGTTTTATGTTCTTGTACATATTTCATAATTTAATACCATTCCAATTTACACCCTATATTTACATCCTACACAAATTCAATCCATTATAAGAATGTGTTTCTATTTCCTTTCATGTTTCATTTCAATAAAATTGGTCATTTATTTTTCCATTTTGGTGTTTACCTTTCTTTTACACTCTTTTAAACATTATATTTTTACCTTTACATAGCCACTAAAAACCCCCTAAAAATACCTCTTGATTCTTGTTCACTTTATAATAGGGAATGGAAGGTCAGTTCTCTTAGCCCGAATGGCCTGAAGTCCTTCTTTTTTATTTTATTATGGATAATCCCCCTTTTAAGGGTTGAAGGGGAACCCATACATGACCCGTAGGCCCAAAGAACAAGGCCCGACAAACCCGCAATACATGACCTGAAGGCTCAGAGGCATACCATGCCCAATACATGACCCGTAGGCCCAGCCCACTTGAACTGCCCCTCCCCAGCTTTCTACATCATTGATCACCTAGCTCCCACCTTGCATTGCTGATCGGATATCATTGCCCCATACAATGCTTCAAGGTGCCTAGTCCCGATGGCGGCTACCATACCCTCTCATTCTTCCTATCTAGTTAGCTCTGTATCTAGTGGCTTCTACTTTTGTTGCTCTGATCCTCTTCTAGGGCCTGTTTTGTGTGAACTGGGCTACTCCATGGTCTATGTGACCCGAAGGCCCTATGGCCCGAAGGCCTTTGATGACTCGAAGGCCCTGGAGACCCATAGGCCCAAACCGGTGTCCTGAAGGCCCAAATCGGGTGAATAGTCCCGACTACTACAATACCGAACAGTAACTACTACAGTACTGCTACAAAAACCCCGAAATTCTCCTCCACCCGGTTTTGAACCTGGGTCTCTTGGATGCTAATCAGGAGCCCTTAACACTCGGGTACGGGCTCGTTGTCGAACTCAGTGCTCTTACAAACTCTAATATTTTCACTTTTGGTTGGTTAATGAGTGAACCTTCTTTAAAAAAAATTTCATCTTGAGAGGATTGAGTTATGAGTACCTACATTTTCTATTTCTAATTTTGGGAATGAAAAATGAATTTTTTTGGAAAATTGTTGTTTTATGAATTTTTGGTTGAATTCATTATGGATAAGTGAACTAATCTAGACCTTCTGATTAGAGAAAACAAACTTTTAATAATTTTAGGTGAGTAAAAATGATTTAGTTATGTTTTTATATTTGGTGTGCATGAGTACACGCACAAGCTTAAGTGTAGGGGAGTTGATTTTTATTTATTTATTCATAACTTTTAGTCTATTATCTTTAGTAATTTTCTAGTAAAAGTGAAAAAATGGTATGAAATACCCATGTTTTAATACTAAATATAATTTTTGAGCATATTTGAGTTAATCCAGACTCAAATAATTCTACTATATTAATTATAACTCCCACCATACTTATCCAAAGTGTGTGATTGTTATTTTTTAGGGTTCTTAATTAAATTTCCTACAAATAATAAAACTTGATATGGGGTCAATTCTGCCATATAAAGGGTCATATGGACCACACATGAAGGACCAATAAATTTGTGATGAAAAATAGACCATCCAAAAAGATTGATTTTTTTGGTTCAATCCAAAATTACAAAAAACAATTATTCGAAAATAGAACTCTATGTATAATAGATTAAAATTTGGATAATAATTTCAAGGCTCAACCCAAAAAATAAGAGGCTCATATGATCCATGAAAATCTAGACCACCATTTTGTCTGGGAATTAAAAATAACATGCCTTTCTTGTGATTTCTCCAGATAAAATTAACCAATTGAGATGAAATTTTGTGATTTGAAACATAATATTTCTAATACCAACTTTTTAGAAATAATCATTTGGATTTGATAGAATCTTCCTATACAAAACCCCATTCACATTGTGGCCTTTGAAAAAGTATGGAAAAAATGGATAGCAACTCACTATTTAGTAAAATAGCCATAACTTTGGCTCAAAAATTCCAATGGCCACAAACTTTAGAGGGTGAACATAAAACATCACTATATACAACTTTTAAAAATAAGATATATCATTATTCTAATATATAAATTGTTTTATTTTTGATCCAACTTGAGGGATAGATTTAGAATGCAAACAGTCCGCCACCTTGGGCTATAAATATATTCCCATCTTCTCCCTGTAAGGGGTTATTATTTAAAAGCTTAATAGGATAGGTTTTTACAATAATAGCCTTTAAAAAGGTTTTGGAGGACCTTACAAACTCAATTTTATACTTGAGATACCATTCCTTCATGGTTTCTTTTCATGTTTTTCAAGTGTTTTCAATTATAATCATGTAAGTTTGTTTTTATTTCCAATAATATTAAAGAATGTTTCTTAAAATTAATTTATAGTTCTAATCCACCCAATTTTGTGTAATATTAAATTTCTAAAAAAATTAAATCAATTTGAAAATTATTCCCTTCTTTCACTTTCTCATTCTATCGAATGTCCATGTTTAATTCTCTCCACAGTTTGTGTGTGTGTTTGGCGCACTAATCTTATCTTATCCCATTATTTTTCTTCTATATTAATTTTTCACCATAAAAATCAAAAATAATATTAATAAACATCTCAATGTATGATTAAATATTCAATTGGGTTGATTCATAATTTGGGGATGTTAAGTTATTCATAGATTTTTCTCATTGAATATTATTTTGGTTAACATTGTGTATATTAAACTTAATGTCATAGATTAATGACATGTTTTAATTAACGTGTAGATTACATGGATTATTGGAACCATAAATAAACAAAAATAAATAATTTTTGATTGATATTATAACCGTAATTAATTTAAGGCTTGGATTAAATCCTCTACACTTGAAAATTCCTATCAAAAAAATCATGTCAAGTGGGTGTTAATTTAATGCAATATAAAGAAAATCTCAAGGATATCATAAGATTAAATACCCAATAATGAACTCACCCAAATATTTATAAAAATTTTAAATCAAAAATCATCCATAAATCAAGTTAATTAAACTATAACCCCCCCCATTAAAAAGAAAAAACAGAAACAATCAACTCCAAAATTTGTACCATCGTCGAGGATTCGACTCGAGTGCCACTATACAAATTAGAAATGCACCAGAACATTGAATGTTTAATAGGTTAAAATAATCCTTTATTCATCTAATAATCATGTTTAATCTATAATATGATTTATTGGAATGCACTTTAACTTTTGTTTGTTTAAATTCAATAAAAATATTATTATAATTATTTGAATATTATTTAACATCTTTCCATGGATCCTAGTGTTTTATAATTGTTTCTACAAGTTTAGGAGTTCAATATATATTCATTATTTTGATTCTTGATATTTTACTATTTTACATATGGATAGATTAACTATTTTTTATTAGTTATCAAATTTCCATTTTTAAATCATGATTTTTTTTTGGGGGGGGGGGGGGCTTATTCATGTTTTGTTCACATGTTGAAATTACATCTTCTTTTAGTTATAGTAAAGCTTTTTGAATATTACTCTAGTGGTTTTAACTCTTAGTTTATCTAATGTCTAATTTTTGGAGATTTATCCTTTTAATCTAATGCATAGTCAATTTTAAATATTTTTTCTTAATCATGTTTATGTTATTTTATTTTTTCATTAATTAATTTTTAAAAATATATTTGATTCTTGAATGATTATTTTGGAAACTATTCAGTTTTGGTTGAGAATAGTATTTTTTTAAAGTATTTATTGTCTATAATTTCAAATCTTAGAAGTGATAATTGTTTTCTAAAGATTTTTTGGGGGGAGAAACTTTTTTCATGTTTGAATTTTTTGAATCTTATAAAAATGGTGATAATTTTAGTAATTAATGTTCATTTTTTAAATTTTTAAAAAGGGGTTGATTTTTTAGTGGATCTTCATCTCTCTTCTATTGAGTTTTTATTATTAAAAATATCCTCACTTTTTTTATTCTTATTATTTTAAGTTACTAGGAATTAATTACTTTACCGAGAAGGGGGTGAATTAGTCTATACCAGTTTTTATAAATTCATCTTAATTAAATCAGGCCTTGTACTCTATTAAGATTTGACTCACTCAAGTATTGAGTATCAACCGTACTCATGTATACATAAAATAAAGAGACAATGAACATGAGGATTTTTATATGTTACATCCCCATTGTGGGAAATATACTCCTGGTTTTGATTGAATAATAACCCCAACCATAGATTCAATCACTATAAGTGACAATATATCAAAAGCATATAGTGTTGGAAAAAAGTCACACCATACCAGTCTAGAGTCACACCAGACTATGTAGTTTCACATTGCCTTCATACAGAATGTGTGACTGAGATGAGAAGGTTCTTCTTAATGGTAAATTTTCTTTAATAAAAATAGATATATATCTACCTCATTGAGAATTAATAAATATTAAATAACAACTACTCACTTAATTTAATAAAACTAATTATCAATCTCATATGATTTCATTGAATGTTCAAGATCCACTAAATAAGGAATACTATGACAGATGATTAGCTTCAGACACCCTCTATATCTCTTCCTTAGACTCTATTTTTTAAAATTTTCAAATTCATGAAGTCATTATCTATTATTCATAAACTCCCAATATAAGAGGAATTAAAAATGTAGAAATTAATTTAATTCTTGTAATATATTTTCTATCTCATTATTATCGATTATTATATCAACTAGATCATACAACATGATCCTCATTTATTTCCTAATTTAGTTAGGATTGTAGACATACACCATGATCTTCTAAATATTATTCATTTTTTGCAGCTTCATGTTTATAGTGAAACACTAGTATTACTCTTCTTGTATCTCTCTATATCAACAAAAACAAATTCCATAACCTTCTTCATCCTTGATTGATTTTGAGAATAATTCATAAAATTTGAATTTTTTAATTCCACTCATACCCATATATTCTTATTTTCTAAATCAATATCAAACTATATCTTCTTAAAACATTTCATGCTAAGAAGAATTGTTTCTTAATATAATTGAAAATTTCTTAGTGGTTTTAACATAAATTTTCAAATATTTCATCTAGAATCCCTACATAATCTAATTTCATTAATCATTTTTTATAACATCATCATAATTCACATTCCAAATCTAATATCTAGATATTCTTAATGAATAGGTTCATCTTCAATCCACAAAAAAAAATTTCAAATAATCCTTCTCAAAATATAATATAGATATAATAAATTACAACAATTTTTGAAATATTACATGAAGCATATTAAATAAAATTTTAGATATGATATTTTACTCTATTCATATAAACTTAACCATCATTGGGTTTGGTTTCTTTTGAAAGCAAAAAAGTTCAGAAACACTCATATTCACCTAGAAAACTCACTTGATAATTTCCTATGTATGGGATCCACTATGAGGAAGAACGGCCATCTAAAGCTACCTCAAGGTTAAGATCTTCCATGGGTATCAATCACACCTTATAACTAAGTGAAAGTATGAAGATATTATGAACCACACATTATAATATATCAACAATTCATTGAGGAAATATTCCCATCAACTAACAACATGTGGAATCTAATCAACCACATAATGAGTTCAATAGATAGAACTCACATTTCAATTGAAAGCAATACCATCTGATCATACATATGACCAAATTGAAAGAACTTAATTGAATTTACCAAATGAGTATTTAATCAACTCTAGGTGTATCATACTATGAGTATGACCAAAATAAACTGATTTTTTTGAAGAATTATCGGTTTTCATAAAGTGTTGGATCAACCATATGAGTAACAGATATACCACACAAAAAACTTGATTGACCTCTTTACTATATGATCAATAGCATGACTACAGTCAATAAATAATTTTTAATGATCAAAGTAATCTCAAAACTACTTCATAATCATCTTTAACCATCTAAAATACTCTCAAAAACATTTATTATCCTCAAATACCACTTTAATAATGTTGAAAAAAAATGAAAAACAATAATCACATAATCAAGAAATCTAAAGGTGTTTTAATCACCCCCATTTTTATTTATTTGTAGTATATCTCAACTCTTCAATTAAAAACACTTATCAATTCACACTTATAGAATTTACATGATAATAATCACATCACAACATATCTCAAATAAGAAATATCTTGCACTACATAATAGGATAAGGTTCTATTTTTCAGAGAATTTCATCCCTCAGTGTCAATAACATTTTTCTAAGTGACATAGATTAACTCCCCCTAAATTCATGAATCAAATATCACTAGCAAAAAACTCTCCCATTCAACATTATCCATTTCTTCTAATGTTAAGGAAGTGATCACTCCCCTTGTTATCTAAAATTATTATTCCCCCTTTGACATATATTTGTGAAATTATTTATCCCCCTTTGTCAATATAATCAAAATCACATGTGGAGGTTCGGTTCCACATTTCTTCAAGTGAGAGAAGAGGGTTGAACATGGAGTTTCATCCATAATCCAAAGAACCTCTCTCTTTGAATGGATTTGGTGAAGATATCTATAATCTAATTCTAATTGGATATGTATTCAGTCTTGGAATCTTTATTTATCACTTTTTAATCAATAAAATGACAACTCATGTTAGTATGTTTTCATCTATAGTGTTTTAAAGGGGTATTTTATTTATTTATTACACTATGATTTTCAAAAAAAACCTCAATGGCTTCTAAATTTAAAATCTCAAGTCCACTAGCATAATATTCACCCATAATAACTATTGATATACATGATTGGTTTCCATATATTCTACCTTGGTTTAACTAAGTACCATTGAGTTCTTCTTTCTACGGTAGTAGCTCACATATCCCTCACCAAATAAAGAAATTCCCGCCTAATATAGATTTTCTATCAGTGCAATCTCATACCTGGTCTACATCAATTTATCCAGGTAGCTTCAAATTTGTACTGCATTTGTAAACCAGGTCATAATTCTCTATTCCCTTCACATATCTAGGTATCCTCTTTATCTCAAGCTTCTGTGACTCACTTAGATCATTTTTTATTGGAGTGGACAACTCTATAGGGATGAATTTGTTTTCAAATTTTAATTTCTATTAATAATGATTTAAAAACTAAATCCCGTAATCTATAAGATAAATTCTAGTTAACTAAAATAGTAAAAGTATATAATTTGGTTTTTTAAAAATCTTCTTAGAAGTTTGATCACAACTCAAATAAAAAAATTTTACAACTATTTTAACTTTTGAAACATGTTTACTAGAAAAAATCATGGTATATAAAACAAAAATTAAATATAACTATAAGAGTAATGTTTTTCTATAATGTTTTTGAAAACTAAAATAGAATTTTTTTTAAAATTTAGTAAAACAAAACAAGAAAAAAACATTATAAAATAAAATAATAAGTTCAGTCTCAGGTTGATACCTAATCCTCTCCAATTATAAATCTTACACTTATAATAATATTATAATAAATAAATTTATCCATACCCTAGATAAGGTTTTATAGACAACAATACATAAGTCTATCCTAGATATACATATCCTCTTCTATAGTTCAATATGGGAGAATAAAAAGAGGAAAACTGCACGTAGGCAGTCCAAGATACACATCCTCTTCCACAGTTCTTCATGATAGATCAGAAGAAAAATAATAATTTAGATTGTATCATAATAGCTAAAATATTTTACATTCTAGTTTTAAAAATATTTATAGTTTAAATCACACACAACTCAAAAGTAAGAAAATTTGAGAAATATATGCGGAAGAATTTGGTGCAGCAGAGTATGTAGTTTTATTGTTCAGTTGCAGTTTATTCTCTTCTCATTGTTATTTCTTGATTTTGAATTCATGCATGAATATGTTCAGATTTTCACTAATGTGTTTTTGAATTTCAAGAAATAATAGAGTTGTAGATGTTCAAAAATAGAGTATTGGTTCATCTTTTTTGTTCATGAAAATTCTAATATCTATGTTTTTCATATATTAGTATGTCTATTTTATCTATCATTTTTCATCCATTAAAAAAGTATCTTTTTTCTAAAAATATGAATTTAAAATCATCATTTAATATCCTCATACATTGGTAGGAAATCCATTATCAATAAATACTTCTAATTAAAATTTAATTCTACACATAAAAGTGGTTAAATTGATATATTCAACTATATAACACTTACTTTAAGTACGGTCACTTTAAGGTTTTCCATGTTATCATCCATTTTCACTTCAATACATTTCAATAATACTAGTAAGATTCTTATGTTCAATCATTTTTTCCTACAATAAATCATTTTATCTTACGGTAAATCAAATTATATTTACAGGTGATCACCTTACACTTACGATCGATCACCTTACACTTATGGTCAGTCCAGTAATTTTTCAGATTGAGAATACAAACCATAGTAACTTCATTCGTTCATGCAGTTGACTCTTCACTTTTTTGAAAGTTCATATTTCACTAATGATTTGTTTTATTTTCCCTTACGGTCACATGGTTTCTCATGTAGTTATCCAAATATCCTTGTGTTTGATCCTAGAGTTTTTTATGAGATATCTATGTTCGGTCTAGTAGGCATGTAATCAATCCACTTATTGTGTAGTTGATCCTTTCCTTATCAAAAAATCTTGATCATGGAGGTCACTAGAGATTCAACATGTAGTCAATCCAGATGATGTGTATCCAATCTGAGACTTAGTGAAATTTTCAATATTTTCCAAAAATGATTTAACATTCACAAACCATAAAATGGATTTGAAATAAGATAATCACGATTTGTGATTATTAAAATAAGTAATTTCTTGAATAAACCAAAAAATTACCCATTTTTTATGATCACAAAACATGGCATATATAATTATTCAAATTATTAAAGATTAGTCATTAATGATTATAATATGCTGGAATAAGAAACTAGAAATAATTAATAATCTTTATTTATTTGTTAAAATTCCATATTTTACTCATATGTAATAATTTATTCCTTATTTTTTTAATTAAAAATATTTTACTCCCCCTATGGGATTATCAAAAGTAATTTACAAATGGTGAAAGTGTAGATATGGAATAAATAGAAAATAAATCATATAGAATAAAAGGAATAAATACATAGAAATAAGAATAAATAGATTTATAATTAATTGTCAAAAAAAATTTAAAAGGACCTATATTTATCTAATTATAATCAGAGTCCTCGGGGATAAATGGGTCATTCCCTTTACCAATAAAAAGATGAGTGGGAGGAGGAGTCTCAAGATTTGTAGAAGGTCCTGGAATAGAGATTCCTTTTGAAATCGGTCATATTTTTACAAGGACTTGAGATACAGTGAGATAAAGAGGTCCTATAAGAGGTATAAGTGAGGTAGATGTGGAAATAAATGAAGTTGTGGTGACTAAATTTCCGATTGAGGATCGGGAAGGAGAAGTAAAGATACATAGAATATAAATAGAAAAATGTGCTGGCACGGAATCCTTAGAAACATGTATATAAGGCTATAATATCCTAGAAATATCATCCACAGCCCTCGTTCCATGTTCCATAATGTGGACGAAATCATATTTCACTGACATGAATTGATTGATAAAAGGATTCATCACCATTAACTTCTCTATAATGTCTTTGAAGGCAACTGCCAGGGGAGGAATATTCAAATCTCTATCCAATGAAAGGATATGGTTTTTGAGGTTTTCCTTGGTATAAATACTTCTAAGATAGAACTTTATTTCACCATTGATTACACATTTATCTTTGGATGTCTTGATTAATTATATTCTAATCAAATAAAACTACTTTTCTCCATGGGTAGCAATATCCATATATACATGATTTTTTATATCCTTTAAACTACAAAATAAATTCTAAATCTCTTTATGAATAAAACTTTAAATTAAATCCTTTGAAATATATACTAAACCAAGAGGAGGCTTTGATTCATGAGTGGAAGATTTGTATGAACTTTTCATCATTGAGAGATAACTTCTATCCATGGTAGTCAGTATATCTTTCAAATATTCTTTTTAGGGCTCCAATTTTTCCAATAAAACTTTCCTTTTATCTTTTAAAATAACAAATATTAGGGAGAATATGATATATTTTGAGTAAAAAATTAGGTTTCATGTGTGGAACAAAACCTTAAATAGCGTATCCAATATCCAAATTCATGTAATGGTTATTAACCTAAATGATACTCAAAAATAATTATTTTAATATTTCCAAAACTTTATTATTGAACTTTATGAAGTATGGAGAATTTATTATTAAAGGTGGTATAGAGGAAGGTATATATTCTTGATATGAAGTAGGTCAAGCTTGATTGGGAGTATCCTAAAAAGAGAAAGAATTAATCAGATCAAAATAATGGTCACTAAACATAGGGAGGTTTCTCCAAACTTCTTATTTAAGATAAAAGATACAATGTGGTCTCTCAACATCTCTGAGAGAAGTATCATATTCTTCTTTAGATTCTTCCATTAAAACAACTCTAGTTCTAGTATAATATTCAAAAATATATTCTTCTTAAGAAAGATATTTAGGCATAACTCTTGGAGAATTATGATTATCCAAAAGCTTTAATGGATCCTCAGAAGTCCTGAGTCTGGATAATCCTTCTGGAATATGAGTATAAGAAAGATTTGGTGTCATGGATTATTGTTTCCTTGAAACAATAAAAAGGGAGAGTCCTTATGGCTATGTAGGATCATAATCATCATTATACTTGTCATCCTTATCACCCTTATCACCTTTAACAGCCTCTTTATTATCAATTTTTCATCCTTATCATCGATATCTATTGGAGAAAATACATTCATATCAAATAATGGATTATATAGAGGGGTAACATTCACTAAAAAGTGTGGATTCAAATATGGGATCTCCCCCTAGACTTAACATAGGTGGACTATCCTCCATTGGATCTACATCCAGATGAATTTCTGAGTCAATGAGAGTAGGTCCAAGCAGAATAGATCTAGGAAGTCTCTCCCAATCAAGAGGTACATATCCTTATACTATTGTTTCAACTAACAATGTTATTTCATGATATTTTTCTACTTCAATTGTAATCTAAGTAATCATGGAAACTTCATGAGTAATAGATTAATCCATTCCCTCTTCAAAATCCCTTCTAGCATCCTCACCCGTATTCATAAGAGTTTGAAATTATTCTTTATTATAGTAATAATAAGATTTATTAATTTTATCAGGTTCAAAACCTAGATCAATGTTATCTCTTAGCCTAAAAGGATGTGATATTAGATTGAATCTCTCATAAATTTTCTCCTCATCAGCATTCCATATCCTTTTCCAAGGATTCTATCTCATTTAAATCTTTTTGAAGGTGATCTGATTCAAACAAACACTATTGAGAAACATTATTCTTTCAAATTCCTTTGGGGCCAATATATTTTATTCCCATAAAATAGAAATAACCCTTAAGAATTAAAGAGTGATAATCTCAAAGATGGTTTAGTTAACTCTTCTATATTTCTCATAAATAATCAATGAAGGGTTATCTAAATACTGTGAACCATTATGTATAGAAAAAAATTGGTACCTTGAAAAGATAAAATGTTTCTTCTTAGAAAGATAATGTGCTAAATAAATTTCAATAAAAATATGTATTATACACTAATTACATTTAAAACAAGTCTCCAGTAGGTTTTTTCAACCATTATCTCTTCTATTTCATTCCCTATATCAAAATGAGGATGGTTCATAGGGAGAAAACTTTTATATTCATTAAACTCTCCAAGATTATAGGATCTTAGACCGTCAACCCTAAAGGAAGAAGTGAACTCACAATATTGGCCATCGATATCTTTACTAAACATGTCCTTGTGATCTCCAGCTTCAAACACAAAATTTCATTAAAACAATTTTTTAAGTCATGGATAAAAGTGGATACATTCATCCAAGAACCAACTAGTCCAATTTTAACAAATAAAGGCCCTCTATAGTAAGGAAGGACTAGTTTTAAAGTACCCAACATTGACTTATCTCTCAGACACTACTTCATGAGAAATGATATGAATCTTCAAAATCTTTATAGATTTTCTCAAACTGTGGTTTTCTCTTTTAGAAAATTATGGAGCATCATATTCGATATAAATCTTCATTTTAACTACGAAAAATATGATTCATAATTCAAGAAGTTATGGATTTTGCGAATAAAGGTTCGAATGAGGGTTTGAAAGAGGGTTTGGTTCAGGTTAGAAGGGAGTATCACGATTTATATTATAATTTTACATTTCAATAATTTATGAATTTTTGAATGATAATGTGTGGGAAATAATAATAAGTATTTAACATATTTGTAAACCATATATTATATTTTAAAACAAAATAACATAAGTTGACATCTATTAAATTCACAACTTATATATATCTATAAAATTTTTAAAGTAAGATTAATATAATATTAAATTAATCATAAAACCATTTTAAACAAAATTAATCATATATAATTCATGTTTTATCTAATTTAATATCTCATAATTTAGTCGATTTATAAAAATGTCAGCAAGATGATATTCAATTCCTATAAATTCTAAAGTCATATCTTCTTTTTGAAAATGATTTCTCAAAAATTGATGTGTTATATCAATATTTTTTTTTCCAAGAATGGGATACATGATTTTTATAAATTTTAATAGCAGTTATATTGTCACAATTTATAGGTACATGACTAAATTGATATTTATAGTCAAGTAATTTTTGTTTCCTCAATAGAATCTATGCACAAAAACTAACTTCGGTAATGTATTCATCTTCAATAGTATATAATACAACATGATTTTATTTCTTATTACAGTATGACACTAAAGACTTTCTGAAAAGATGAAATGTTATAGAGGTTCTTTTTATATCTAACTTACCACCGCAAAAATAATTATCTGAATGAATAACTAATTTGAATGAATTTATTTTAGGGTAAAACAATCCCAAATTTTTTGTATTATTGATGTATTTAAAAATTAATTTAACAACATTTAAAAGACATTATTTAGGGGTTTTTTTTGAAAATGTGCACACGTGTACACACTGAACATAATATTAAGTTGGATAACAGTTAAGTATAATAAACTTCCAATCATATCTCTGTAGGTAGTTTTATCTACTGACTTCCCAGTTTCAGTAAGATCTAAATTAAAACTTTTACACATGGTAATATCACTAGTTTTGGTTCTATCCAAACCAAAATGTTTTAAAATATAATTTTTGTTTTTATTAGATTATAAAAAATATTTCATTGTTTTGAAAAAATTTAAATCCAAGAAAATATTTTTAACTCACCTATTAAACTCATTTCAAATTCATTTGGCATCATTTTGGAAAATTCAATATAAAAGGATTTTTTAGATGATCCAAAAATAATATCATCAAAATATATTTGAAATTCTCAAACAACCTTTAAAATTACTTTTATAAATAAACTAGGGCCAACAATATTTTTTGTAAAACCATTTGAAATAAGAAAAGTTATGATCCTATCATACCAAGATCTCAAATCATGTTTTAAACCATAAAAGGCTTTTTTAAAATTTAAAAATATTATTTGGAAAATACGGGTTTTGAAATCTATGAGGTTTTTCAACAAATACATCCTTAATAATATATTTATTTACGAATGCACACTTGATATCCATTTGATATAGTTTTAACTTAATATGTTGAGTATATGAAACAAAATATTATGATTTTTCCAAGTCTAGATACTATTGAAAAGGTTTATTCATAGTCAATTGATTCTTCTTAGAAATATCCTTGTGAAACCAATCTAGTTTCACTTTTAATGATTGTGCCAGAATCATTAAACTTGTTTCTATACACCCACTTAGTGCCAATAGTTAAGTAGTATTTAGGTCTATCAACTAATTCCCAAACTTAATTCTTTTAAAAATATATAAATTCTGATTTCATTACTATTACCTAATGTTCATAATTGATTGATTCATTGGTATTCTCAGGTTCAAGCTATGACAAGAAAGCTTTATGTTTAATCCATTTTCTTAGTGAGGCTCTAGTTTGAGTTCCCCCATATTGATCTTAAAATATAACATCTAAAGGGTTTCCTTCTATGGTTCTAATATTTCTAGAGATACAATTACCTAGTACTTCATATTTTAGGTTTGGGAAGTGGTTTGTGACCTTTTCTTAGTGGTTTATCAGGTTAATCAATAGAAATATCAGAATATTTAGAGGTAGTGTTGATATTCATTTTTTACATACCATCCTTAAGATCTTATAAAGAAGATTTAGGTTCATGTGGATATGTCTCATAAAAAGTGACATGAAAATTTTCTTCTAAAACTTTAGATTTATTATTAAATACCATATTATCTTTAAAAATGGTTGAATTACTAAGGAAAATTCCCTCATATCTTTTAAGTGAAAATTTTCCAAATTCATTTTTATGTTAAGAATGTAAACTTTACAGACAAAAACTCTCAAGTAATTTACTTTGGGTTTTCAACCATTAAAAAATTCATGTGGATTATTTTTTAAGATAGGTTTTCTAAAAACTCTATTAATTTTCAAGAAATATGTGTGAATAGATTCATTGCATAAACATATAGGATCGTCATATTCACTAACAATTATTCTAACAATTTATTGAAGAGTCGTATTTATCATTTCAAGAGCCCCATTTTGTTAAGGAGATCGAGGTAAAAAATTTGGATTATAACTATTTTGTGAGAAGAGAGATTGAAATTACTGATTCTCAAACTCTTGACCATGATCACTTCTAAAGGACTTTATTGTAATTCCACTAAATTTCTCTACAAATGAATCATACTTATAAAAAAAACAAGTAGATTCACTATTATTAGCAAGGAAAAACACCCATGTATATCTTGTATAATCATTAACTATAACATAAGAATAATGTTTTCCCCGTAAACTATAAATTCTATATGGTTCAAATAAATCCATATGAACCAATTCTAGCGGTTGAGAGTTAGAGACCTCTTTCTTGGGTTTGAAATATATTTTTAGTTGTTATCCCTTTTAGTAAGTATTTCACACTTTCTCTAGGGGAAATTATAGCTTAGGTAGATATTTGGCTAAACCCCTCTTAGTCAGTTTTCTAAGTGAGTATATATTTCAATGGTCTAGTATATTATGTCAAACCATTAAATACCAAATAACAAACATTAGCATTTTTAAAAGTAGTAAATGAAAAATCTTACTTATAATCATACATTTAATGATCATTGTTCACCAATTAAACATTAAAATCATCATCTCATAATTGAGAAATACTAAGAATGTTATTTTTTTAAACATCAATAAATAAAAATTTAGAAATAAGGATAGATTCAGAGTTACCAATTAATCTAAGTACAATAATTTTTCTGCTTAAATTATCACCAAAAGTGGCATGCCCATCATCCGCCCTTATAAGGTTTTTAAAGCATGAATAGTATCCAGTATTATGACTGGAACATCCATTTTCTAGATACCATATATTCTTACGAGATCTATTTTACTATATTCCTTGAAATCAATTAAATACAATTTGATTTAGATAACCAGATTTGTTTGGGTCTAGATAGTTTCGAAATCAGAGCTTTTTAAATCCAAATTTCCTTGATAGAATTATTAGAAAAATAGTTATCAAAAAAATCCTTTTTAGATCTTGAATTCTAAGAATTATTTCTAAAACTAATATCACTCTTAGAAACTAAGGATATAGTTTTGGAAATATGAATAAAATAGATTTCATATAGTTTATTTTTCTATCCAAATTGTTAACCAAACCAACTCTTGGTTTATATATAGCCTGACCTCCCATAATTTTTTTCAAGTTTTCTTTTCTTCTAGAAGAACCATAAATATCACTTTTTTACTATTTATGTTCTATTTCTATTCATTATTACCTTTTAATGTATTATAAATATTTTATTTTTCAATTCTAACAAAATATATTTCTATAGCACGTAACACAATAACCTTTTTTATATTTTTTTGTTTTTATTTTAACCCATTCATGGTATCTTCCATCATAGCACAGTATTATTCTCATTATTCTTTAGTCTTCTCAAAATCACTAGGAATATGAAAATAAATAGAAGGTACCTTATAAGAACTAGTCATAAATCATAGATTATCATTTTTATTTATATTTTCATGGCCTAAATCCGAGTCACTGTAGGTATCCATAGATGCGCTCCAAGTATATTTCAATTTTATTTTTTCTATTTTCTCCTTATCTTCATTTTTTTATTCGAGATTCACTAGTCATACTTTATATTTCCTTTTCTTTTTCATTCGTAACAGGTGATCCCATTATATGATTCATCATATTTTCAACATTTCTTCCAACTACCTCTATTGTAAAACTTTCCATTATATTTATACTTTCTAGAAAACATCTTCTCTTTTTAGAACATAGTAACACCCCGAGATTTTATGAGACAGATTATTTTTAATTTCAATGATGTCTTGTGTTGTATGATACACCAACATTATTTTTTCACTATACGCAACATCGTATTAGCTTACATTATATGTAACAATTTACTTGGCTTGTGTTTCATGAAATTTCAAGTTCTTTTGATAGAATAAATTTCACGCAACATTGAGAATAGATTTTATTCAATGTATAAATGAAATAAGTTTTGATTATGTTATACACAACACCAAAGGAATCTTTTATTACATGAAACACTAACTTGGCTTGTGTTACACGTAATAGTGACTTTCCTTGATATCTTGCGTTGTACGCGATACCGAGTTTCAATAAACAATGATATATTAGTAAAATATTATTATTTAATGGGATATAAACTAGATTTATTAATATTATTAACCAAATTTTTTATTTTATAACATTATCATTCATCTTACACATTTTATAGAACATTGTATGAGAAAAAAAAATCGGATAAAAGAAGTATTTTTAAAAAAAATGCATTTTTACCTCTTTTTGATGGAGTACCCATTTTAAATATAGTTTTTGACACTTTTATAAGTTAAATTAAACAAAATAAACTTATTATTTAGGATCAGTACATAAAAATTTACTTTTTTCGAATTTTTTGTATTTTTCTGATAATATCTACATTTTAATGAATAGTGAAAAATACTGCATTTTAATTCAAAACTCCCATTTCATTTAATTTATTTATATATATAGATTATAGTTTTAATTGGTTTTAAAGTATAATTGGATTATATTTTTATAATTTAATCCAATATTGTTCATTGGAAGTAATTTCACTTTCAAATTGGACATAAACAGATGTCAATATTTTGATAGTTATTACTTCTGAAAAACTCTGCTTTTTTGGTTTTGACATCGGGAATTAATTTTAAATTAATTACTAAAACTTCTATGTTCTGAATTTATAAAAATGTATTCTATATTTATAATCAAGAGTTATAAGTTATGTAAATAGGTACCTTTTATTTTTAGAAATTATGAATAGTAACTTCAGTAATTATTTTATTTACTATGGTTAATGGGTAAATATAGTAAATAAGGGTAAAAAAATAATATTATAATAATATTATAATAATAATAAACTATCCTAACACAAGTCCTAATCTTATTGGATAAGATATTTCCATCCATGGGCATCCATGGGTTGATTTTGGGACCCCATGGATTCACTTGGATGTGAAAATGACATTTTATAATAATTAATTTAAGTAATGATAATTATAACCTAAATATATATTGTTTATTAAATTGATTTTAATATAGGGTTATATAACTGATATTTATGTCTATAAATATTCATTAGAAAGATAAAAATATTTCCTACATCATGTTATTTTATTTATAATTTTTATCAATTAGATAAATATATTTATTTATGACACAATTATGATGTAGTGATTACCTCATTAATAAAAGATTAAAATAAATTAACTTATATATATTAAAAAAAGTTAATTTGGTTATTTTGATGTCATCCAAAAATTTTCTGGATGATATTGATATATTAGATTTGATTTAATGCATTATTTTTGAAGAGACCAGGTTATGAATTTTTTAAAAAGTCCATTATGAATAGTGTCCAAAATTGACACAATTCATAACTTAAAACAAAGAATAGTTTATTATATGATATTAAATTCATAAAAATATAAGATTCATCCAAATGGTTAATATAAGTCCAAATATGTCATAAATAACTTTTTTGGGTCATTTGATATGATATGGTAATTACATTAACCCACAATGTGTAACTAACATGATGTAACGTCCCCGACACGGAAGCCACTAAACTGGTGCTCCGAGCCAGGTGGTTACATGACCTTAAGCACGCCTCCCTGTACACCAAAGGTTGTCGACCAGAAGCGGGGGTCTATGTAGTCAAGTGGGGAGACTATACCCCATTTTTATCAGAGTAATCCACAATAGAATAAACCAAAGAGCAGAAACAATAACCAACAAACAAGGAACATGTATAACAAGCATTTCCAATAGTAAATATTCCATGTCATACTACAAGTGCAAAAGTGAACAAATACCCAAATAAAGACAACGGCCAAATCCCCAAAATGGTCTCGACTCTGAGTCTAGATCCTCCACCAAGTGCTACCCATGTCCACTCACTATCTAGAAAGGACCTTTGCCCTTCTCTTGACCTGGAAACATGAAGTCTGCTCGGGTACCCAACGGCGGCCCGAGCAGGGTCTGAGTAAAACACAGTAGGCCACCACCAACGGTGTCTACAAAATATCCAGTATGAACAGGTAGTTCATGCAAGAGTAATATAAATGACAATTTCCAAGTAATTAAATAAGGTTCCATTAACAAGTTCAGAGTTAATGTCATTTCCATTCCATTACCATTCATTTATTACCAATTATCTTCACTTACCATTTCATCACATTTCCATGGGTTAATCACACATTCATTATGTTACATGGGTCTAAGGCCAACAATCACATACAAGAGGGTAAACACATCGTTATCCTATCTCACTAGGACTCACCCCTCATAGCAACCATAACCTCACCTCGAATCCTCAGTCCTGGTGGATGCAACCATTAGGAGAATAGACCCTCATTCCCCTTTCCTAACCCGTGCATTTAGGGTGGAGTTTAAAACCTCAATCTTCACTCAACCTGTGGTCGTATATCCTCATGTCATACCCCACTCTACAAATCCATGTGCACATGCTTATATATAAGTAACCATCAACAGTCCAAACCATTGCCCTTCAGCAAGCACTATACACGACAGCCCACATGGGAATCCTCATCATGACTTAACCCATTAACACATTACCATTCCACATCATTTAACCATTTACCCAATTCCCATGTGTTATGCCTATCTCACTAAGAATTGAACATTAGACCCATAACCTATCATGCTATGGTCTTAAATCAGTTTACACATTAACCCATTTAACCCATTCATCATTTTCATGAATCAACCATTCATTCCATTTCAAATAACCCATAGTTTATTTCCAAGTCTAGGTGCATCACCTAACTTCTATTTCAACTTCAACCAATCATGCCAACATGTTCATCAAGGTCTCTACAATTTACTACCACAAGGACACTTGTTAATAAAAATCCCGAAACCCGGGAAAAGCCGGCACATCCCATGGATGGCCCAAAATTAGGTCAAGTCCATCCCAACACATCCCATGGGGATTGTGAGGGTTCTCATTTTCCATTTTAAACATCGTTATTATAAAACATGCCAAGGTTATCCAAAACATAACCCAGGAGAAACAAGAACATAACTAAACATGCACAAATACCCAAATAACTATGGGATATCACTTGTAGACCACCTACCTTAAATCCGCAGTTGAACGCACTCTCAATCGAGTCCTTAGACCTCGATCCGACCAAACCTTGGAGATTCAACCTAAAACTCACCCAAACGATAGGGTTTTAGTGCTTCGGAGGAAGGAGGAGAGAATATACAAACCCTAAACCAAAAAGAGAACCAAGGATGAGATTATCCTTACCCGGAGCTTCGATCCGCAACCAACGGCACCAAAAACGCCTTAGAATCGAAGGAGAACCACCATTAGGAAGATTGGGTCGGACAAGTTTTTCCTAGGGTTGAGAGGGGGAGTGGAGAGGAAAATCCCGAGTTTGGGTTTAAAAGCCCGGAGTAGCAATTTTGTAATTTTTCCAAACTTTAAGTGGCCGCAAGGTTTGTTTGCACGGTTTGGAAAACCGTGCGCAAACTGTGCACATGCTTCTGTCTGGAGGTGGAAGGGTCACACGGTTTAGCTTGGGTAGGCCGCACGGTTTACCTGGCCATGGTAGGTCGTGCGCCCTGGCCTGTCTTTCCCATATTTCCTTTCTTCCATGACCCGAGCTCTCGAGACACCCCCAAGGCCTCTCACACTTTCAGGAAACATTTTAAAGCCCCAAAAACAAAGGGTTCAACCCAAAACACAACAAAAACATACCTTTCCAAAAAACTGGGATCTTACAACCTCCCCACCTTATGAAAGCTCGTCCTCGAGCTGAGTTTCCAAGCCTCATTCATCCACTGAAGAGAAGATTTCATGCCTCTGAGCCCGTATATCTGATTACCTCTCCCAAGTTTCTTCCTGAACTTTCCCATGCTTTCATAGTACTTTCACTAATGGCACAACCTTTCCTCTCAAGACCTTTTCACTACAATCCACCACACGAACCGGATGCTCCTCAAAGGACGCATCAGCCTCAAGCTCCACATCCTCAACATCAACCATGTGAGATGGGTCAGGGTGATACCATCGAAGCCTTTACACATGAAACACATCATGCATCCCACCATACCGCTCTAAAAGATCCAATCGGTAAGCCACTGGTCTGATCCTCTCCACTTTCTCAAATGGTCCCACATACATGGGCACCAACTTACCCTGCTTTCGTATCCGACGGTGACCCAACCTTGGCGACACCCAAAGTAACGTTTTGTCACCCACCCCAAACTCAAGAGTTCTATGCTACCGATCTGCATACTACTTCTTACTCCTCTCAGTCTTATCCATTCGCTTCCTAATCCACTTAACTCTCTCTGAAGTTTCCTACTTGAGACTTGGTCCCAACAACTCAGATTCACCGGCCTCTAGCCAACACAACGGAGATCAACATGGCCTCCCGTAAAGGTCCTAAAATGGTGCCATCTGAATCGTAGCCTAAAAACTATTGTTTTAGGAAAACTCAACCAATGATAGGTGTCTCTCCCAAGAACCACCAAAGTCTAAGACACAAGATCTTATCATGTCTTCTAAAACTTGGATCGTACGCTCCGACTGCCCGTCCGTCTGCGGGTGAAAAGTTGTACTCAAAAACAACTGTGTACCAAGTTCCTTCTGCAACCCTTGATAGAAACACGATGTGAAATGTGGGTCTCGGTCCGAAACTATGGTCTGCATCACCCCATGCAACCACACAATCTCCCGAACATACAGCTCACCCAACTGGTCAACTATAAAGGTCTCCTGAATCGGTAAGAAATGAGCCACTTTTGTAAACTGATCCAAAACTACCCATATTGAATCATTCTTCTCTGGCATCCTCGGAAGACCCATGAAACAATCCATGGTTACATCATCCAAATTCCATTCCAGAATGGGAAATGGATGCAACAAACCACCTGGGCATTGATGCTCAGCCTTCACCAGCTGACAGGTAAGACACTATTCCATAAAATCTGAAACTTCCTTCTTCATTCCAGGCTACCAAAATTTCCTTCAGAGATCACCGTACATCTTGGTCAAACCAGGATGCACTGTCCACTTTGATGCATGTAACTCTCGCATCAACTCTTCTCGCACACACTTTGGAACAACCACATGTTCATGAACACGAACAACACCGTCCACGTCGACGGCCCATCTTGAAGGTAGCTCCCCACCTTTAAGATTTTTTTTAATGTTCAAACACTCAGGATCATCAAGATGACCTTCCTTAACGCGACTCAAAAGCATCGACTCCATCGTTAAGGAAGCAAGAGTGACCTGACCACTCTCCTCCTGCACCTTCAGGTGCATTTCAGCAAACAAAGCCATCACCTTCCACTCGGTGTTGGACTTCTGAACCATTTGATTCTGAACCTTCCTGCTCAGAGCATCAGCAACACTATTTCCCTTTCCCAGTGTGTACACCAACTCAAAGTTGAAAGACTGGAGATATTCAACCCACCTCCACTACCGAAGATTTAGATCCCGCAGAGAGAATATGTACT
This sequence comes from Viscum album, assembly GCA_963277665.1. Classification (NCBI taxonomy): domain Eukaryota; kingdom Viridiplantae; phylum Streptophyta; class Magnoliopsida; order Santalales; family Viscaceae; genus Viscum; species Viscum album. The sequence goes on from OY728125.1 coordinate 2,052,000,828, forward strand.
TTAAACTCTTATGGTCGGTAAAAACGGTAAAACGTTCTCTCAATAGATAGTGCCTCCAGAATTTCAAGGCGTAAACTACTGCAGCTAACTCAATGTCATGAGTGGGATAATTCTTCTCATGGGGTCTCAATGACCTTGACCCGTAAGCCAACACCTGCTCGTCTTGCATCAACGCAGCCCCAAGTCTGATTCCGAATGCATCAAAAAACACGATGTACTTCTTACCAGGCATGGGTAAGATCAAGATAGGTGTGGTCGTCAACCGCTTCTTCAACTCTTGGAAGGAATTCTCACAAGACTTAGACCACTCGACCTGATTCCTTTCTTGGTCTAGCCCGAGATTGGTGCTTCCAAGCGATAGAAATCCTAAATGAACCTTCAGTAATACCCGGAAAAACCCGGAAAACTCCGAACATCATAAACACTCTTGGGATGCTCCCAAGATACAATTGCTTAAACTTTCTCTGGATCCACTGACACACCTACCTCCGAGATGATGTGACCCAGAAAATGTACCTCACCTATTCCTAATTGAAACTTGGATAGCTTGGCATATGGCTGATTCTCTCTTAGCGTACCCAAGACGATGTCAAGATGTTGGGAATTATCGTCGTGAGTTTTCGAGTGCACTAAGATATCTTCAACAAAGACAACCACAAACCGATCTAGATAGGGATGAAAGATCTGGTTCATCAAAGCCATAAACATTGTCGGTGCATTGGTCAAGCTGAAAGGCATTACCACAAACTCAAAAAACCAGTACTGACTCCGGAAAGATGTCTCTGGTATGTCGGAAGACCTCACCCTCAACTGGTGATAACCCGTCCTCAAATCAACATTAGAAAACACTGATGCACCCCTCAACTGATCAAACAGATCATCAATTCTAGGAAGAGGGTACCGATTCTTCACTGTCATCTGATTTAACTTTTGATAGTCAACACACAGCCTCAATGACCCATCGGCCTTCTTTGCAAAAAGCACTGGAGATCCCCAAGGAGACGTGCTATGGAGAATGAACCCCTTACACTCCAACTCCTCAAGTTGAACCTTCAGTTTCTGGAGTTCTGCCGGTGCCATTTAGTATGGTAGACTAGAAACTGACTCCGCTCCCGGTAGCAACTCGATTGTGAACTCAACATCCCTCTTGGGTGGTAACCCCGATAAATCCTCAGGAAACACATCCTGAAACTGATCCATCATGGGAGTAAAGATATAATGGTCTCCTCTTTAATTGTCATCAAGCTTGAGACATGCCACTAGAGCCGTGAGTCCATTCAACCGCTGACTAAACGGTCCTGCACGCCCTACTCTAACATCCCATTCACCACGGTGGAAATAAGTGTCACCATGAAGCGACCTGAACAATACTCTGCAACGATAATAGTCTATGTGGGCCCGATACAACACCAAACAATCCATTCCCAAGATTAGGTCAAAACCTGACATCTTCAGAATGAACAAGTCCCACAAAAAACAATACCCACCAACTTCCAAGGAACATCCCTTGCACTGCTTGATATATTTAACCTGCATCCCCAACGGAGTGTCAATTGACATAACTCCACACACCCTCTCCACAGGTAAACCCAACACTATCACAATTTGAGAAGAGATAAAAGAGTGTATGGTACCTATATCAAACAACGCACTAGAAAAATTAGAAGCTACAAGGATCATACCTCAAACAGTCGATGGTCCAGCCTCACCATCACTAGGCGCAAACTGAACTGCCTAAAGCTGACCTGCCCCTCTACCCTGGTCTCCAACTTGAGTACTTTGTGCTACACTGCCATGCTGGCGTGAACGATCTTGCCCTGCAGTTCCACATCCACCACCCCTGCCAGTACGGCCCGTGGAGATCCAACTGCCTGCCTGATACGGGGCAACTAATCCCTTTCCCGTATCTGGTACCTTTCTTCCACCATCATGCTCACCCACCTGCCGAGGGTTCCTATAGAACATCTACATATGCCCCATCCTACAGCACAAACAACACTCAACTGGAGGTCAAAGACACTAACCAGGCATATGCCCCAGCCTACCGCACTGATAGCAGAACACCTTATTTCCACTCTGAGAGGCTGACCCTCTCTTCCAGACACTATTCATACTTCCACCATGTTGTGAGCCCTCATGGCGTTGCTTTCGACCTTCGGTAGATATGCCACTCATCTGTCCAGCGGGCACCACAAACCCACTACCCAAATCTCCCTTTAGGTTCCCTTAATTTATAAGATAAATTCTAGTTAACTAAAATAGTAAAACCATATAATTTCGTTTTTCAAAAATCTTCTTAGAAGTTTGATCACAACTCAAATAAAAAAAGTTTAAAACTATTTTAACTTTTGAAACATGTTTACTAGAAAAAAGCATGGTATATAAAACAAAAACTAAATATAACTATTAGAGTAATGTTTTTCAATAAAGTTTTTGAAAACAAAAATTGAATTGTTTTTAAAACGTAGTAAAACAAAACAAGAAAAACACATAATAAAATAAAATAATAAGTTTAGTCTAATGTTGATACCTAATCCTCTCCAATTATAAATATTCCACTTATAATAAGATTATAATAAATAAATTGATCCATACCCTAGATCAAGTTTTATATAAAACAGTACATAAGGCTTTCTTAGAAATACATATCCCCTTCCATAGTTCAATATGGGAGAATAAAAAGAGGACAACTGCATGTAGCCAGTCCAGGATACACATCCTCTTCCACAGTTCTTCATGATAGATCAGAAGAAAAATAATAATATAGATTGTATCATAATATCTAAAATAGTTTATGATCTAGTTTTAAAAACATTTATAGTGTAAATCACACACAGCTCAAAAATAAGAAAAAATGAGAAAGATGTGCGGAAGAATTTGGTGTAGTAGAGTATGTAGTTTTATTGTTCAGTTGGAGTTTATTCTCTTCTCATTGTTATTTTTTGATTTTGAATTCATGCATGAATATGTTCAGATTTTCAATAATGTGTTTTTGAATTTCAAGAAATAATAGAGTTGTAGATGTTCAAAAACAAAGTATTGGTTCATATTTTTTGTTCATGAAATTTCTAATATCTATGTTATTCATATATTAGTATATCAATTTTATCTATCATTGTTCATCCATTAAAAAAGTATCTTTTTTCTAAAAATATTCATTGAAAATCATCATTGAATATCATCCTACATTGGTAAGAAATCCATTATCAATAAATACTTATAATTAAAATTTAATTCTGCACATAAAAGTGGTTAAATTGATATATTCAACTATATAACACTTACTTTAAGTACGGTCACTTTAAGGTTTTCCATTTAAGCATCTATTTTCACTTCAATACATTTCAATAATACTGGTAAGATTCTTATGTTCAATCATTTTTCCCTACAATCAATCATTTTATCTTACGGTAAATCACCCTATAATTACAGGTGATCACCTTACACTTACGGTCAATCACCTTACACATATGGTCAGTCCAATAATTTTTCACATTGAGACTACAAACCATAGTCACTTCATTCGGTCATGCAGTTGATTCTTTACTTTTTTGAAAGTTCATATTTCACTAATGATTTGTTTTATTTTCCCTTATGGTCACATGGTTTCTCATGTAGTTATCTAAATATCCTTGTGTTAGATCCTAGAGTTTTTTATGAGATATCTATGTTTGATCTAGTAGGCATGTAATCAATCCACTTATTGTGTAGTTGATCCTTGCCTTATCAAAAAATCTTGATCATGGAGGTCACTAGAGATTCAACATGTAGTCAATACAGATGACGTGTAGCCAATCTGAGACTTAGTGAAATTTACAATATTTTCCAAAAATTATTTAACATTCACAAAACATAAAATGGATTTGAAATAAGATAATCATGATTTGTGATTATTAAAATAAGTAATTTCTTGACTAAACCAAAAAAATTACCCATTTTTTATGATCACAAAACATGGCATATATAATTCTTCAAATTATTAAAGATTAGTCATTAATTATTATAATATGCTAGAATAAGAAACTAGAAATAATGAATAGTATTTATTTATTTGTTAAAATTCCATATTTTACTCATATGTAACAATTTATTCCTTATTTTTTTAATTACAAATATTTTACTCCCCCTATGGGATTATCAAAAATAATTTACAAATGGTGAAAGTGTAGATATGGAATAAATAGAAAAGAAATCATATAGAATAAAAGGATTAAATACATAGAAATAAGAATAAATATATTAACAATTAATTGTCCAAAAAATTTTAAAAGGCCCTATAATTATCTAATTAGAATCAGAGTCCTCGGGGATAAATGGGTCATTCCCTCTACTAATAAAAAGAGGAGTGGGAGGAGCAGTCTCAAGATTTGTAGGAGGTCCTAGAATAGATATTCCTTTTTAAATCGATCATATTTTTTCAAGGACTTGAGATACAGTGAGATAAAGAGGTCCTATAAGAGGTATAAGTGAGGTAGATGTTGAAATAAATGATGGTTTGGTGACTAAAGTTGCGATTGAGGATCGGGAAGGAGAAGTAAAGATACATAAAATATAAAGAGAAAATTGTGCTCGCATGGAATCATTAGAAACATGTATATAAACCTATAATGTCCTGGAAATATCAGCCACAACCCTCATTCCAGGTTCCATAATGTGGAGGAACTCATATTTCACTAACATGAATTGATTGAGCAAAGGAGTCATCACCATTAACTTCTCTATAATATCTTTGAAGTCAACTATTAGGGGAGGCATCTTCAAATCTCTATCCAATGAAAGGAGATGGTTTTTGATGTTTTCCTTGGTGTAAATAATTCTAATATAGAACTTTATTTCACCATTGATTACACATTTATCTTTAGATGTCTTGATTAATTATATTCTAATCAAATCAAACTGCTTTTCTCCATAGGTAGAAATATCCATATATACTTGATTTTTTATATCCTTTACACTATAAAATATATTCGAAATCTCTTTATGAATCAAACCTTAAATTAAATCCTCTTAAAGATATACTAAACCAAGAGGAGACTTTGATGCATGAGTGGAATATTTTTATGGACTGTTCATCATTGAGAGGTAACTTCTATCCATGGTAGTCAGCATATCTTTCAAATATTCTTGTAGGGCTCCAATTTTTCCAATAAAACTTTCCTTTGATCTTTTAAAATAACAAATCATAGGAAGAATATGATCTATTTTGAGTAAAAAATTCGGTTTTATGTTTGCAACAGAACCATAAATAGTGTATCCAATATCCCAATTCATGTAATTGTTATTAACCTAAATGATACTCAAAAACAATTATTTTAATATTTACAAAACTTTATTATTGAACTTTATGAAGTATGATGAATTTATTATTAAAGTAGGTACAGAGGAAGGTCTAGATTCTTGATATGAAGTAGCTCAAGCTTGATTGAGAGTATCCTCAAAAGAGATAGAATTAATCAGATCAAAATAATGGTCACTAAACATAGGGGGGTTTCTCCAAACTTATTATCTAAGATAAAAGATACAATGTGGTATCTCAACATCTCTGAGAGAAGTATCATATTGTTCTTTAGATTCTTCCATTAAAACCACTATAGTTCTATTAGAATATTCAAAAATAGGTTCTTCTTAGAAAAGATATTTAGGCATAACTCTTGGAGAATGATGATTATCCAAAAGCTTTAATGGATCCTCAGAAGCCCCGAGTCTAGGTAATCCTTCTGGAATATGAGTATAAGGAAGATTTGGTGTCATGGATTATTTTTTCCTTGAATAAATAAAAGGGGAGAGTCCTTATAGCTATGTAGGATCATAGTCATCATTATACTTGTCATCCTTATCACCCTTATCACCTTTATCAGCCTCTTTATTATCAATTTTTTATCCTTATCATCGATATCTATTGGAGAAAACACATTCATATCAAATAATGGATTATATAGAGGGGTAATATTCACTAGAAGGTGTGGATTCAAATATGGGAGCTCCGCCTAGACCAAACATAGGTGGAATATCCTCCATTGGATCTACATCTAGATGAATTTCTGAGTCAATGAGAGTAGGTCCAAGCAGAATAGATCTAGGAAGTCTTTCCCAATCAAGAGTTACATATCCTTATACTATTGTTTGAACTAGCAATGTTATTTCATGATATATTTCTACTTCAATTGTAATCTAAGTAATCATGGAAACTTCATGATTAATAGATTAATACATTCCCTCTTCAAAATCCCTACTAGAATCCTCATCTGTATTCATACGAGTTTGAAATTATTCTTTATTATAGGAATAATAAGATTTATTAATTTCATCAAGTTCAAAACCTAGATCAATGTTATCTCTTAGCGTAAAAGGATGTGAGATTAGATTTAATCTCTCATAAATTTTCTCCTCATCAGCATTCCATATCCATTTCCAAGGATTCCATCTCATTTAAATCTTTTTGAAGGTGATCTGATTCAAACAAACACTATTGGGAAACATTATTCTTTCAAATTACATTGGGACCAATCTTTTTTATTCCCACAAAATAGAAATAACCTTTAATAATTAAAGAGTGCTAATCTCAAAGATGGTTTATTTAACTCTTCTATATTGCTCATAAATAATCAATGAAGGGTTATCTAAATATTGTGAACCATTTTGTATAGAAAAAAAATTGATACCTTGAAAAGATAAAATGTTTCTTCTTATGGAAGATAATGTGATAAATAAATTTCAATAACAACATGTATTATACACTAATAACATTTAAAACTAGTCTCCAGTAGGTTTTTGCAACCATTATATCTTCTAGTGCATTCCCTATCTCAAAATGAGGATGGTCCATAGGGTGAAAACTTTGATATTCATTAAACTCTCCAATATTAGAGGATCGTAGAAAATCAACCCTAAAGGAAGAAGTGAACTCACAATATTGACCATCGATATCTTTACTAAACATGTCCTTGCGATCTCCAGCTTCAAACACCAAATTTCATTAAAACAATTTTTTAAGTCATGGATAAAAGTGGATAAATTCATCCAAGAACCAACTGGTCCAATTTTAACAAATAAAGTACCTCTATTGTAAGGAAGGACTGGTTTTGAAGTACCCAACATTGACTTATCTCTCAGACACTACTTCATGATAAAGGATATGCATCTTCAAAATCTTTATAGATTTTCTGAAACTGTGGTTTTCTCTTTTAGAAAATTATGGAGCATAATATTCGATATAAATCTTCATTTTAACTACAAAAAATATGATTCCTGATTCAAGAAGTTATGTATTTAGGGAATAAAGGTTCGAATGAGGGTTTGAAAGAGGTTTTGGTTCAGGTTATAAGGGATTATCACGATTTATATTATAATTTTACATTTCAATCATTTATGAATTTTTGAATGATAATGTGTGGGAAATAATAATAAGTATTTAACATATTTGTAAACCATATATTATATTTTAAAACAAAATAACATAAGTTGACACCTGATAAATTCAAAACATATATATATCTATTAAAATATTTATAGTAAGATTGATATAATATTAAATTAATCATAAAACCATTTTAAACAAAATTAACCATACATAATTCATGTTTGATCTAATTTAATATCTCATAGTTTAGTCGATTTTTAAAAATTTCAGCAAGATGATATTCGATTCCTATGAATTCTAAAGTCATATCTTTTTTTTTTTTGAATATTATTTCTCAAAAATTGATGTATTATATCAATATATTTTTTCCAAGAATGAGATACATGATTTTTATAAATTTTAATAGCACTTATATTGTCACAATTTATAGGTACATGACTAAATTGATATCTATAGTCAAGTAATTTTTGTTTCATCAATAGAATCTATGCACAACAACTGCCTGCAGTAATGTATTAATCTTCAATAGTATACAATACAACATAATTCTATTTCTTATTACATCTTGAAACTAAAGAATTTCCTAAAAGATGAAATGTTATAGAGGTTCTCTTAATATCTAACTTACCACCACAAAAATAAACATCTGAATGAATAACAAATTTGAATGAATTTATTTTAGGGTAAAACAATCCCAAATTGGTTTTACTATTGATGTATTTAAAAATTAATTTAACAACATTTAAATGACATTCTTTATTGGGGTTTTTTGAAAATGTGCACACGTGTACACACTGAACATAATATTAAGTTGGATAACAGTTAAGTATAATAAACTTCCAATCATATCTCTGTAGGTAGTTTAATCTACTGACTTCCCAGTTTCATTAATATCTAACTTAAAACTTTTACACATGGTAATATCACTAGTTTTGGTGTTATCCAAACCAAAATGTTTTAAAATATGATTTTTGTTTTTGATTAGAATAGAAAAAATCTTTCATTGTTTTGAAAAAATTTAAATCCAAGAAAATATTTTTAACTCACCTATTAAACTCATTTCAAATTCATTTTGCATCATTTTCTAAAATTCAATATAAAAGGATTTTTTGGATGATCCAAAAATAATATCATCAAAATATATTTGAACTTCTCAAACAACCTTTAAAATTATTTTTATAAATAAACTAGGGCCAACAATATATTTTTTAAAACCATTTAAAATAAGAAAAGTGATGATCCTATCATACCAAGCTCTCGTAGCATGTTTTAAACCATAAAAGGCTTTTTTAAAATTTAAAAATATGATTTGGAAAATGCAGGTTTTGAAATGTATGAGGTTTTTAAACAAATACATCATGAAGAATATATTTATTTAGGAATACACACTTGATATCCATTTGATATAGTTTTAACTTAATATGTTCAGTATATGAAAGAAATATTATGATTTCCCCAAGTCTAGATACTAGTGAAAAGGTTTATTCATAGTCAATTGATTCTTCTTAGAAATATCCTTGTGATACCAATCTAGTTTCTCTTTTAATGATTGTTCCTGAATCATTAAACTTGTTTTTATTCACCCACTTAGTGCCAATAGTTAAGTAGTATTTATGTCTATCAACTAATTCCCAAACTTAATTCTTTTTATAATATATAAATTCTGATTTCATTACTATTACATAATGTTCATCATTTATTGCTTCATTGGTATTATGAGGTTCAAGCTATGACAAGAAATCTTTATGTTTAATACATTTTCTTAGTGAGTTTCTAGTTTGAGTTCCCCCATATTGATCTTCAAATATAACATCTAAAGGGTTACCTTTTATGGTTCCAATATTTCTAGAGAACAATTACCTGGTACTTCATTTTTTAGGTTTGGGAAGTGGTTTGTGACCTTTTCTAAGTGGTTTATCAGGTAAATCAATAGAAATATAAGAATATTTAGAGGTACTATTGATATTTATATTTGATATACCATCCTTAAGATCTTATAAAGAAGATTTAGGTTCATGAGGATATGTCTCATAAAAAGTGACATGAAAATTTTCTTCTAAAACTTTAGATTTATTATTAAATACCATATTATATTTAAAAATGGTTGAATAACTAAAGAAAATTCCCTCATATCTTTTAGGTGAAAATTTTCCAAATTCATTTTTATATTAAGAATATAAACTTTACAGCCAAAAACTCTCAAGTAATTTACTTTGGGTTTTCAACCATAAAAAAATTTATGTGGATTATTTTTTAAGATAGGTTTTATAAAAACTCAATTAATTTCCAAGAAATATGTGTGAATAGATTCATTCCATAAACATATAGGAGCTTCATATTCACTAAAACTTATTCTAACAATTTATTGAAGAGTCATATTTATCATTTCAAGAGCCCCATTTTGTAAAATAGATCGAGGTAAAAAAATTGTGATTATAACTGTTTTGTGAGAAGAGAGATTGAAATTACTGATTCTAAAACTCTCGGTCATGATCACTTCTAAAGGACTTTATAGTAATTCCACTAAATTTCTCTACAAATGAAGCATACTTATAAAAACAACAAGTAGATTCACTATTATTAGCAAGGAAAAACACCCATGTATATCTTGTATAGTCATTAACTATAACATAAGAATAATTTTTTCTTCATAAACTATAAATTCTATATGGTTCAAATAAATCCATATGAACCAATTCTAGTGGTTGAGAGGTAGAGACCTCTTTCTTGGGTTTCAAATATATTTTTTGTTTTTATCCCTTTTAGTAAGGATTTCACACTTTCTCTAGGGGAAATTATATCTTAGGTAGATATTTGACTAAACCCTTCTTAGTAAGCTTTCTAAGTGAGTATATATTTCAATGGTATAGTATATTATGTCAAACCACTAAATACCAAATCACAAACATTATCATTTTTAAAGGTAGTAAATGAAAAATCTTACTTATAATCATACATTTAATGATCATTGTTCACTAATTAAACATTAAAATTACCATTGCATAATTTAGAAATACTAAGAATTTTATATTTTAAAACATAAATAAATATAAATTTAGAAATAAGGATAGATTCAGAGTTACCAATTAATCTAATTACAATAATTTTTCTGCTTAAATTATCACCAAAAGTGGAATGCCCACCATCAACCCTTATAAGGTTTTTAAAGCATGAATAGTATCCAATGTTATGACTAGAACATCCATTGTCTATATACCATAGATTCTTACTAGATTTATTTTACTATATTCCTTGAAATCAATTAAATACACGTTGATTTAGATAACCATATTTGTTGGGTCTAGATAGGTTAAAAATCTGAGCTTTTTAAATCCAAATTTCCTTGATAGAATTATTAGAAAAATAGTTATCAAGAAAATCCTTTTTAGATCTAGAATTCTAAGAATTATTTCTAAAACTAATAGCACTCTTAGAAACTAAGGATATATTTTTGGAAATATGAATAAAATAGATTTCATATAGTTTATTTTTCTATCCAAATTGTTAACCAAAACCAACTCTTGATTTAGATATAGCCTGACCTCCCATAATTTTTTTCAAGGTTTCGTTTATTCTAGAAGAACCATAAATATAACTTTTTTACTATTTATTTTCTATTTCTAATCATTATTTCATTTTAATTTATTAGAAATATTTTATTTTTCAATGATAACCGAATATTTTTCTATAGCACGTAAAACAATATCCTTTTTTATATTTTTATGTTTTTATTTTAACCCATTCATGGTGTCTTCCATCATAGCAGAGTATTCTTATCATTATTCTTTAGTATTTTCAAAATCACCAGGAATATGAAAATAAATAGAAGGTACCTTATAAGAAGTAGTCATAAAGCATAGATTATCATTTTCATTCATATTTTCATGGCCTAAATCTGAGTCACTGTAGGTATCCTTAGATGCACTCCAAGTATATTTCAATTCTATTTTTTGTCTTTTCTCCTTATCTTCATTTTTTTATTTGAGATTCACTAGTCATCCTTTATATTTCCTTTTCTTTTTCATTCTTAATAGGTGATCCCATTATATGAGTCATCTTATTTTCAACATTTCTTCCAACTACCTCTATTGTAAAACTTTCCATTATATTTATACATTCTAGAAAACATATTCTCTTTTTAGAACATTGTAACACCCTGAGATTTTATGAGATAGATTATTTTTAATTTCATTGATGTCTTGTGTTGTACGATACACCAAGATTATTTTCACACTATACGCAACACCGTATTAGCTTTCATTATATGAAACAATATACTTGGCTTGTGTTTCATGTAATTTCAAGTTCTTTTGATAGAATCAATTTCACGAAACATTGAGAATATATTTTGTTCAATGTATAAATGAACTAAGTTTTTATTATGTTATACACAACACCAAAGTAATCTTTTACTACATGAAACACTAACTTGGCTTGTGTTACACGTAATAGTGACTTTTCTTGATAGCCTGCATTATACGCGAAACAGAGCTTCAATAAACAACGATATATTATTAAAATATTATTATTTAATGGGATATAAGCTAGATGTTATAAATATTATTAATCAAATTTTTACTTTTATAACATTATCATTCATCTTACACATTTTATAGAACATGGTATGAGAAAAAAAATTGGATAAAAGAATTATTTTTCAATAAATGCATTTTTACCACTTTTTGATGGTGCACCCATTTTAAATATAGTTTTTGAAACTTTTATAAGTTAAATTTAACAAAATAAACTTATTATTTGGGATCAGGACAAAAAAATTACTTTTGACGAATTTTTTGTATTTTTCTAATAAAATCTAAATTTTAATGAATAGTGAAAAATACTGCATTTTAATTCAAAACTCTCATTTCATTTAATTTATTTATATAGTTAGATTATAGTTTTAATTGGTTTTAAAGTATAATGGGATTATATTTTTATAATTTAATCTAATATTGTTCATTGGAAGTAATTTCACATTCAAATTGGACGTAAACATATGTCAATATTTTGATAGTTATTACTTCTGAAAAACCCTACTTTTTGGTTTTGACAACGAGAATTAATTTTAAATTAATTACTAAAACTTCTGTGTTCTAAATTTGTAAAAATGTATTCCATATTTATAATCAGGAGGTACAATTTGTGTAAATAGCTACCTTTTATTTTAAGAAATTATGAATAGTAACTTTAGTAATTATTTTATTTACTATGGTTAAAGGGTAAATCTGGTAAATAAGGGTAAAAATATAATATTATAATAATATTATAATAATAATAAACTATCCTAACACAAGTCCTAATCTTATTGGATAAGATATTTCCAACCATGAGCATCCATGGGTGGATTTTGGGACCCCATGGATTCACTAGGATGTGAAAATGACATTTTATAATAATTAATTTAAGTAATGATAATTATAACCTAAACATATATCGTTTATTAAATTGATTTTAATATAGGGTTAGATAACTGATATCTATGTCTATAAATATTCATTATAAAGATAAAAATATTTCCTATATCATGTTATTTTATTTATAATTTTTATATATTAGATAAATATATTTATTTATGACACAATTATGATGTAGTGATTACCTCGTTAATAAAAGATTCAAATAAATTAATTTATATATATTAAAAAAAGGTAATTTGGTTATTTTGATGTCATCCACAAATTTTCTGGATGATATTGATATATTAGATTTTATTTAATGCATTATTTTTTATGGAATCAGGTTATGAATTTTTTAAAAAGTCCAGTATGAATAGTGTCCAAAATTGACACAATTCATAACTTACAACAAAAAATAGTTTATTAAATGATATTAAATTCCTAAAAATATATGATTCATCCAAATGGTTAATATAAGTCCAAATATTTCATAAATAACTTTTTTTGGGTCATTTGATATGATATGGTAGTTACATTAACCCACAATGTGCAACTCACATGTTGTAACGTCCCCGACACAGAAGCCACTAAACTGGTGCTCTGATCTGGGTGGTTACATGACCTTAAGCACGCCGCCCCATACGCCAAAGGTTGTCGACTAGCAGTGGGGGTCTATGTAGTTAAGTGGGGAGACTATACCGCTTTTTATCAGAGTAAGCCGCAACAGAATAAACCAAATAGAAGAAACAATAACCAACAAACAAGGAACATGTAAAATAAACATTTCCAATGGTAAATATGTCATGTCATACTACAAGTTCAAAAGTGAACAAAGCCCAAAATAAATACAATAGTCAAATCCCCAAAATGGTCTCATCTCCAAGTCTGGATCCTCCACCAAGTTCTTCCCATGTCCACTCAATATCTAGAAAGGACATTTTCCCTTCTCCTGGCCTACAAACATGAAGTCTACTCGGGTACCCAATGGCGGCCCGAGCAGGGTGTGAGTACAACTCAGTAGGCCACCACCAACGGTGTCTACAAAATATCCAATATGAACAGGTAGTGAATTCCAGATGAATATGAATGACAATTTCCAAGTAATTAATTAAGGTTCCATTAACAATTTCGGAGTTAATGTCATTTCCATTCCATTACCATTCATTTATTACCAATTATCATCACTTACATTTCATCACATTTCCATGTGTTAATCACACATTCATTATGTTACATGGGTATAAGGCCAACAATCACATACAAGAGGGTAAACACATCATTATCCTATCTCACTAGGACTAACCCCTCATAGAAACCATAACCTCACCTCAAATCCTTAGTCTTGGTGGATGCAACCGTTAAGAGAATTGACCCTCAGTCCCCTTTCCTAACCCGTGCATTTAGGGTGGAGTTTAAAACCTCAGTCTTCACTCGACCCGGGGGCGTATATCCTCATGTCATACCCCACTCTACGAATCCATGTGAACATGCTTATATATAAGTAACCATCAACAGTCCAAACCATTTCCCTTCAGCAACCACTTTTCACAAAAACCCACATGGGAATCCACATCATGCCTTAACCAATTAACACATTACCATTCCACATCATTTAACCATTTACCCAATTCCCATGTGTTATGCCTATCTCACTAAGAATTGAACATTAGACCCATAACCTTTCATGTTATGGTCTTAAATCAGTTTACACATTAACCCATTTAACCCATTCATCATTTTCATGAATCAACCATTCATTCCATTTCAAACAACCCCTAAGTTATTTCCAAGTCTAGGTGCATCACCTAAATTCTATTTCAAGTTCAACCAATCATGCCAACATGTTCATCAAGGTCCCTACAATTTACTACAACAATTCCACTTGTTAATAACAATCCCGAAACCCAGGAAAAGTCGGAACATCCCATGGACGGCCCTAAATTAGGTCAAGTCCATCCCAACACATCCCATGGGGATCGTGAGGGTTCCCATTTTCCATTTTAAACATCTTTATTACCAAACATACAAAGGTTATCCAAAACATAATCAAGGAGAAACAAGAACATAACTAAACATGCACAAATACCCAAATAACTATGGGATATCACTTGTAGACCACCTACCTAAAATCTGCAGTTGAACCCACTATCAATCGAGTTCTTAGACCTCGATCCGACCAACCCTTGGAGCTTCAACCTAAAACTCACCCAAACGATAGGTTTTTAGTGCTTCGGAACAAGGGGGAGAGAAGATACAAACCCTAAACCAAAAAGAGAACCAAGGATGTGATTAGCCTTACCCGGAGCTTCGATCCGCAACCAATGGTACCAAAAACTCCTTAGAATCAAACGATAACCACCATTGGGAAGCTTGGGTCGGCCGAGTTCATCCTAGGGTTGAGAGGGGGAGTGGAGAGGAAAATCCCGAGTTGGGGTTTAAAATCCAGGAGTGGAAATTTTGTAATTTTTTCTAACTTTAAGTGGCCGCACTATTTATCCGCACGGTTTGGAAAACCGTGTGCAAACCGTGTGCATGCCAGTACCCGGAGGAGGAGGGGTCGCACGATTAATCCGCACGGTTTTCCAAAATGTGCGCAAACCGTACGCATGCTTCTATCTAGAGGTGGCAGGGTCGCACAATTTAGACTGGGCAGGCTGCACGGTTTACCTAGTCGTGCGCAGGCCGTGCACCCTGGCCTGTCTTTCCCATATTTCCTTTCTTTCGTGCCCCGAGCTCTCAGAACACCCCCAAGGCCTCTCACACATTAAGGAAACATTTTAAAGCCCCCAAAAAAATGGTTCAACCTAAACCACAAAAAAAACATACCTTTCAAAAAAACCGGGATCTTACAACCTCCCCACCTTATGACGGCTCGTCCTCGAGCCGAGTTTCCAAGCCTCATTCATCCACTGAAGAGAAGATTTCAGTCCTCTAAGCCCGCATATCCGATTCTCGCACCCAAGTTTCTTCCTGAACTTTCCCATGCTACCATAGTACTCGCACTAATGGCACAACCTTGCCTCGCAAGACCTTTTCACTACAATCCACCACACGAACCAGATGCTCATCAAAGGACGCATCAGCCTCAAGCTCCACATCCTCGACATCAACCATGTGAGATGGGTCGGGGTGATATCGTTGAAGCTGTGACACATGAAACACATCATGTATCCCACAATACCACTCTAGAAGATCCAATCGGTAATCCACTGGTCTGATCCTCTCCACAATCTCAAAATGTCCCACATACCTGGGTGCCAACTGACCCTGCTTTCATATCTGACGGTGACCCAACCTTGGAGACACCCGAAGTAACGTTTTGTCACCCACCTCACACTCAAGAGTTCTATGTTGCCGATCTGCATACTACTTCTTCCTACTCTGATCCATCGTCATTCACTTCCTAATCCACTTAACTCTCTCTGAAGTTTCATGCACGAGACGTGGTCCCAACAACTCAGATTCACCGGCCTCTAGCCAACACAACGGAGATCTACATAGCCTCCCGTAAAGCTCCTAAAATGGTTCCATCTTAATCGTAGCCTGAAAACTGTTGTTATAGGAAAACTCAACCAATGATAGGTGTCTCTACCAAGAACCACCAAAGTCTAAGACACAAGCTCTTAGCATGTCTTCCAAGACTTGGATCGTACGCTCCGACTGCCCGTCCGTCTGCGGGTGAAAAGTCATTCTCAAAAACACATGCGTACCAAGTGCCTTCTATAACCCTTGCCAGAAACCAGATGTGAAATGTGGGACTCGGTCCGAAACTATGGTCCACGGCACCCCATGCAACCTCACAATCTCCTGAACATACATCTCACCCAACTGGTCGACTGTAAAGGTCTCCTGAATCGGTAATAAATGAGCCAATTTCATTAACTGATCCACAACCACCCATATTGCATCATTCTTCTGCGGCGTCCTCAGAAGACCCACGACAAAATCCATGGTTACATCATCCAACTTCCATTACATAATGGGAAATGGATGCAACAACCCACCTGGGCATTGATGATCGGCCTTCAACTGCTGATAGGTAAGACACCGTGCCATAAATCCTGCAACTTCCTTCTTCATTCCAGGATACCAAAACTACCTTTAGAGATCACCGTACATCTTGGCCAAACCAGGATGCACTGCCCACTTTTATGCATGGAACTCTCGCATCAACTCTTCTCGCACACACTGTGGCACAACCACATGTTCATGAACATGAACAACATCGTCCACGCCGACGGCCCATATAGAAGGTAGCTCCCCACCTTTAAGATTTTTCTTCATGTTCAAACACTCAGGATCATCAAGCTGAACTTCCTTAACATGACTCAAAAGAATCGACTCCATCGTTAAAGAATCAAGAGTGACCTGACCACTCTCCTCCTGCACCTCCAGGTGCATTTCTGCAAACAAAGTGATCACCTTCCACTCGGTGTTGGACTCTTGAACCATTTAATTCTGAACCTTCCTGCTTAGAGCATCAGAAACACTGTTTCCCTTTCCCGGTGTGTACACCAACTCAAAGTCAAAAGACTCGAGATATTCAACCCATATCCGCTACCGAAGATTCAGATCCCGCTGACAGAATATGTACTTTAAACTCTTATGGTCGGTAAACACTATAAACCATTCTCTCAACAGATAGTACCTCTAGCATTTCAAGTCGTACACTACTTCAGCTAACTCAAGGTCCTGAGTGGGATAATTCTGCTCATGGGGTATCAACTGAATTGACCCGTAAGCCACCACCCGCTCATCTTGCATCAACACAGCCCCATGTCCGATTCCGGATGCATAAAAAACATGATGTACTTCTCACCCGGCTTGGGTAAGATCAAGATAGGTGCGGTCGTCAACCGCTTCTTCAACTCTTGGAAGGCATTCTCACAAGCCTTAGACCACTCGACCTAATTCCTTTCTTGGTCTAGCCCGAGAGTGGTGCTGCCAAGCGAGAGAAATCCTGAATGAACCTTCGGTAATACCCGGCCAAACCCAGAAAACTCCGAACATTAGAAACACTCTTGGGATGCTCACAAGATACAACTGCTTGAACTTTATCTGGATCCACTGACACACCTACCTCCGAGATGATGTGACCTAGAAAATGTACATCACCTATTCCGAATTGACACTTGGATAGCTTGGCGTATAGCCGATGCTCTCTTATCATACCCAAGACGATGTCAAGATGTTGGGCATTATCATCGGGAGTTTTAAAGTACAGTAAGATATCATCAACAAAGACAACCACAAACCGATCTAGATAGGGTTGAAAGATATGGTTCATCAAATCCATAAACTGCACTGGTGCATTGTTTAAGCTGAAATTCATTACCACAAACTCAAACAACCCGTATCGACTCGAGAAATCTGCCCGCGGTATTTCGGAAGACCTCACCCTCAACTGGTGATAACCCCTCCTCAAATCAATCTTAGAAAACACTGATTCACCCCTCAACTAATCAAATAGGTCATCAATTCTAGGAAGAGGGTACTGATTCTTCATTGTCATCTGATTTAACTTTCGATAGTCAACACACAGCCTCAACAACCCATCGGCCTTCTTTGAAAAAATCACTAGAGATCCCCAAGGAGACGTAATAGGGCGGATAAACCCCTTACACTCCAACTCCTCAAGTTGAACCTTCGGTTCCTGGAGTTCTGCCGGTGCCATTCAGTATGGCAGAATAGAAACTGGCTCTGCTCCTGGCAGCAACTCGATCGTGAACTCAACATACCTCTTGGGTGGTAACCCCGAGAAATCCTCAGGAAACACATCCTGAAACCGATCCACCACAGGAGCAAAGACAGACCGGTCTCCTCTTTCATTTTCATCAAGATTGAGACATGCCACTCGAGTCGTGTGTCCATTCAACCGCTGAACAAACGGTCCTGCACGCCCTGCTTGAACATCCCATTCACCACGGTGGACATAAGTGTCAACCTCAAGCGACCTGAACGATACTCTGCAATGATAACAGTCTATGTGGGCCCGATACAACACCAACCATTCCATTCCCAAGATTAGGTTAAAACCTGACATCTTGAGAATGAAAAAGTCCCACAGAAAATGATACCCACCAACTTCCAAGGCACATCCCTTTCACTGCTTGATATCTTCAACTCGCATCCCCAACAGAGTGTAAATTGACATAACTCCACACACCCTCTCCATAGGTAAACCCAGCGCTATCAAAAGTTGAGTAGAGATAAAAGAGTGTATGTCACCTATGTCAAACAACACACTAGAAAAAGTAGAAGCTAAAAGGATCATACCTCAAATAGTCGATGGTCCGGCCTCACCATCACCAGGCACAAACTGAACTTCCTGAAGCTGACCTGCCCCTCTACCCTGGGCTCCAACCTGAGTTCTCTATGCTACACTAACCTGCTGGCCTGAATGATCTTGCCCTGGAGTTCCATGTCCACCACCCCTTCCAGTACGGCCCTTGGAGCTCCAATTGCATGCCTGATACGGGGCAACTGATCCCCTTCCTGTATCTGGTACCTGCCTTACACCATCATGCTCACCCACATTTCGAGGGTTCCTGCATAACTTCTGCATATGCCCCATCCTGCCGCACAAATGGCACTCAACTAGAGTTCAAGGAAACTGACCAGCCATTTTCCCCAGCCTACTGCACTGATAGCAGAACACCTTATTTCCACTCTGAGAGGCTGACCCTCTCTTCCAGAAACTTTGCATACTTCCACCATGTTGTGAGCTCTCAGGGCATTGCTTTCGACCTTCAGTAGCTGCGTCGCTTGTCTGTCCAGTGGGAACCACAAACCCACTGCCCGAAGCTCCCTTCAGGTTCCCTTAATTTATAAGATAAATTATAGTTAACTAAAATAGTAAAATTATATAATTTGGTTTTTCAAAAAGTTTCTTTGAATTTTTATCACAACTCAAATAAAAAAAGTTTAAAACTATTTTAACTTTTGAAACATGTTTACTAGAAAAAAGCATGGTATATAAAACTAAAATTAAATATAACTCTAAGAGTAATGTTTTTCTATAAAGTTTGTTAAAACTAAAATAGAATTGTTTTTAAAATGTAGTAAAACAAAACAAGAAAAACACATAATAAAATAAAATAATAAGTTCATTCTCATGTTGATACCTAATACTCTCTAATTAGAAATCTTCCACTTATAATAAGATTATAATAAATAAATTGATCCATACCCTAGATCAGGTTTTATATAAAACAATACATAAGGTTGTCCTAGATATACATATCCCCTTCCATAGTTCAATATGGGAGAATAAAAAGAGGACAATTGCACGTAGGTAGTCTAGGATACACATCCTCTTCCACAGTTCTTCATGATAAATCTAAAGAAAAATAATAATATAGATTGTATCATAATATCTAAAATAGTTTACGATCTAGTTTTAAAAATATTTATAGTGTAAATCACACACAGCTCAAAAGTTAGAAAAATTGAGAAAGATATGCGGAAGAATTTGGTGCAGCGGAGTATGTAGTTTTATTGTTCAGTTGGAGTTTATTCTCTTCTCATTGTTATTTTTTTATTTTGAATTAATTCATGAATATATTCAGATGTTCACTAATGTGATTTTTAATTTCCAGAAATAATAGAGTTCTAGATGTTCAAAAACAGAGTATTGGTTCATCTTTTTTGTTCATGAAAATTATAATATCTATGTTTTTCATATATTAGTATGTCTATTTTATCTATCATTGTTCATCCATTAAAAAAGTATATTTTTGCTAAAAATATGCATTTAAAATCATCATTGAATATCCTCATACACTGGTAGGAAATCCATTATCAATAAATACTTTTAATTAAAATTTAATTCTACACATAAAAGTTTTTAAATTGATATATTCAACTATATAACACTTACTTTATGTACGGTCACTTTAAGGTTTTCCATATTAGCATCTATTTTCACTTTAATACATTTCAATAATACTAGTAGGATTCTTATGTTCAATCATTTTTTCCAACAATCAATCATTTTATCTTACGGTAAATCACCTTATAATTACAGGTGATCACCTTACACTTACGGTTGATCACCTTACACTTATGGTCAGTCCAATAATTTTTCATATTGAGACTACTAACCATTGTCACTTCATTCGGTCATGCAGTTTATTCTTTACTTTTTTGAAAGTTCATATTTCACTAATGATTTGTTTTATTTTCCCTTACGGTCACATGGTTTCTCATGTAGTTTTCCAAATATCCTTGTGTTTGATCCTAGAGTTTTTTATGAGATATCTATGTTCGATCTATTAGGCATGTAATCAATCCACTTATTGTGTAGTTGATCCTTGCCTTATCAAAAAAACTTGATCATGATGGTCACTAGAGATTCAACATGTAGTCAATCTAGATGACGTGTAGCCAATCCGAGACATTGTGAAATTTACAATATTTTCCAAATTTGATTTAACATTCACAAAACATAAAATGGATTTGAAATAAGATAATCATGATTTGTAATTATTAAAATAATAAATTTTTTGACTAAACCAAAAAATTACCCATTTTTTATGATCACAAAACATGGAAAATATAAGTATTCAAATTATTAAAGATTAGTCATTAATTATTATAATATACTGGAATAAGAAACAAGAAATAATGAATAATCTTTATTTATTTGTTAAAATTCCATATTTTACTCATATGTAATAATTTATTCCTTATTTTTTTAATTACAAATATTTTACTCCCCCTATGGGAGTATCAAAAATAATTTACAAATGGTGAAAGTGTAGATATGGAATAAATAGAAAAGAAATCATATATAATAAAAGGAATAAATACATAGAAATAAGAATAAATAGATTTATAATTAATTGTCCAAAAAAATTAAAAGGCCATATAATTATCTAATTAGAATCAGAGTCCTCGGGGATAAATGGGTCATTCCCTTTACCAATAAAAAGTGGAGTGGGGGGAGGAGTCTCAAGATTTGTATGAGGTCTTGGAATAGATATTCCTTTTGAAATCGGTCATATTTTTTCAAGGACTTGAGATACAGTGAGATAAAGAGGTCCTATAAGAGATATAAGGGAGTTAGATGTTGAAATAAATGAATTTGTGGTGACTAAAGTTGGGATTGAGGATCGGGAAGGAGAAGAAAAGATACATAGAATATAAAGAGAAAAAATGTGCTAGAATGGAATCATTAGAAACATGTATATAAGGATATAATATCCTGAAAATATCAGCCACAACCCTTTTTCCATGTCCCATAATGTGGAGGAACTCATATTTCACTGACATGAATTGATTGAGCAAAGGAGTCATCACCATTAACTTCTCTATAATGTCTTTGAAGGCAACTGTCAGGGGAGGCATATTCAAATCTCCATCCAATGAAAGGAGATGGTTTTTGAGGTTTTCCTGGGTGTAAATAATTCTAAGATAGAACTTTATTTCACCATTGATTACACATTTATCTTTGTATATCTTGATTAATTATATTCTAATCAAATCAAACTACTTTTCTCCATGGGTAGAAATATCCATATATACTTGATTTTTTATATCCTTTACACTATATAATATATTCGAAATATATTTGTGAATCAAACTTTAAATTAAATCCTCTTAAAGATATACTAAACCAAGAGGAGGATTTGATGCATGAGTGGAAGATTTGTATGGATTGTTCATCATTGAGAGATAACTTCTATCCATGGTAGTCAGCATATCTTTCAAATATTCTTGTAGGGATCCAATTTTTCCAATAAAACATTCCCTTTATCTTTTAAAATAACAAATCTCAGGGAGAATATGATCTATTTTGAGTAAAAAATTAGGTTTCATGTGTGCAGCAAAACCTTAAATAGTGTATCCAATATCCTAATTCATGTAATGGTTATTAACCTAAATGATACTCAAAAACAATTATTTTAGTATTTCTAAAACTTTATTATTGAACTTTATGAAGTATGCAGAATTTATTATTAAAGGAGGTACAGAGGAAGGTCTAGATTCTTGATATGAAGTAGCTGAAGCTTGATTGGGAGTATCCTCAAAAGAGACAGAATTAATCAGATCAAAATAATGGTCATTAAACATAGGGGGTTTCTCCAAAATTCTTATCTAAGATAAAAGATACAATGTGGTCTCTCAACATCTCTGAGAGAAGTATCAGATTGTTCTTTAGATTCTTCCATTAAAACCACTCTAGTTCTATTAGAATATTCAAAAATAGGTTCTTCTTAGGAAATATATTTAGGCATAACTCTTGGAGAATGATGATTATCCAAAAGCTTTAATGGATCCTCAGAAGTCCCGAGTCTAGCTAATCCTTCTGGAATATGAGTATAAGGAAGATTTGGTGTCATGGATTATTTTTTCCTTTAAAAAATAAAAAGGAAGAGTCATTATGGCTATGTAGGATCATAATCATCATTATAATTGTCATCCTTACCACCCTTATCACCTTTATCAGCCTCTTTATTATCAATTTTTCATCCTTATCATCGATATCTATTGGAGAAAACACATTCATATCAAATAATGGATTATATAGAGGGGTAATATTCACTAGAAGGTGTGGATTCAAATATGGGAGCTCCCCCTAGACCAAACATAGGTGGACTATCCTCTATTGGATCTACATACAAATGAATTTTTGAGTCAATGAGAGTAGGTCCAAGCAGAATAGATCTAGGAAGTCTCTCCCAATCAAGAGTTACATATCCTTATACTATTGTTTCAACTAAAAATGTTATTTCATGATATTTTTCTACTTCAATTGTAATCTAAGTAATCATGGAAACTTCATGAGTAATAGATTAATCCATTCCCTCTTCAAAATCCCTTCTAGAATCCTCATCTATATTCATAAGAGTTTGAAATTATTCTTTATTAGAGGAATAATAAGATTTATTAATTTCATCAGGTTCAAAACCTAGTTCAATGTTATCTATTAGCCTAAAAGGATGTGAGATTAGATTGAATATCTCATAAATTTTCTCCTCATCAGAATTCCATATCCTTTTCCAATGATTCTATCTCATTTAAATCTTTTTGAAGGTCATCTGATTCAAAAAAACACTATTGGGAAACATTATTCTTTCAAATTCCATTGGGACCAATCTTTTTTATTCCCACAAAATAGAAATAACCTTTAATAATTAAAGAGTTCTAATCTCAAAGATGGTTTAGTTAACTCTTTTATATTGCCCATAAATAATCAATGAAGGGTTATCTAAATACTGTGAACCATTATTTATAGAAAAAAAATTGAGACCTTGAAAAGATAAAATGTTTCTTCTTAGGGAAGATAATTTTCTAAATAAATTTCAATACCAACATGTATTATACACTAATAACACTTAAAACCAGTCTCCATTAGTTTTTGTCAACCATTATCTCTTCTAGTGCATTCCCTATCTCAAAATGAGGATGGTTCATAGGGTGAAAACTTTGATATTCATTAAACTCTCCAAGATTATAGGATCTTAGACAATCAACCCTAAAGGAAGAAGTGATCTCACAATATTGACCATCGATATCTTTACTAAACATGTCCTTGTGATCTCCAGCTTCAAACACTGAATTTCGTTAAAAAAAATTAAGTCATGGATAAAAGTGGATACATTTATCCAAGAACCAACTGGTCCAATTTTAACAAATAAAGTCCCTCTATAGTAAGGAAGGACTGGTTTTGAAATACCCAACATTGAATTATCTCCCATACACTACATCATTAAAAAGGATATGCATCTTCAAAATATTTATAGATTTTCTCAAAATGTGGTTTTCTCTTTTAAAAAATTATGGAGCATTATATTCGATATAAATCTTCATTTTAATAACGAAAAATATGATTCATGATTCAAGAAGTTATGGATTTAGCGAATAAAGTTTCGAATGAGGGTTTGAAAGAGGGTTTGGTTCAGGTTAGAAGGGAATATCACGATTTATATTATAATTTTACATTTCAATCATTTATGAATTTTTGAATGATAATGTGTGGGAAATAATAATAAGTATTTAACATATTTGTAAACCATATATTATATTTTAAAACAAAAAAACATAAGTTGACACCTGATAAATTCACAACTTATATATATCTATTAAAATATTTAAATAAATATTAATATAATATTAAATTAATCATAAAACCATTTTAAACGAAATTAATCATACATAATTCATGTTTGATCTAATTTAATATCTCATAATTTATTCGATTTATAAAAATGTCAGCAAGATGATATTATATTCCTATGAATTCTAAATTCATATCTTATTTTTGAAAATGATTTCTCAAAAATTGATGTAGTATATCAATATATTTTTTCCAAGAATGAGATACATGATTTTTATAAATTTTAATAGCACTTATATTGTCACAATTTATAGGTACTTGACTAAATTGATATCTATAGTCAAGTAATTTTTGTTTCGTCAATAGAATATATGCACAACAACTACCTATAGTAATGTATTCATCTTCAATAGTATATAATACAACATAATTCTATTTCTTATTACAGTATGAAACTAAATAATTTCCTAAAAGATGAAATGTTATAGAGGTTCTCTTTATATGTAACATCCCAAGTACGTAATGAATAATAGATATTTTTATCTATGTCTATTAATGATTAAGATAGTGTTATAGAGGCTTAAAATGAAAATAAATACAATCTTATGCATGGAATACACAAATATTCTTAAAAGATTGTTTTACTGCCTTTTGATGGAAAACCATTTTTGAATCTATATTTGACAATTTTATAAACTATGTTTGTCAAAATAAACTTATTCTTTATGATTGGGACATCAAAATTTACCTTGTGTGAATTTTTGGTATTTTTCTGACAATGTTCATTTTTTAATGAATAG
The DNA here is from genome assembly GCA_963277665.1 of Viscum album. Classification (NCBI taxonomy): domain Eukaryota; kingdom Viridiplantae; phylum Streptophyta; class Magnoliopsida; order Santalales; family Viscaceae; genus Viscum; species Viscum album. The sequence goes on from OY728125.1 coordinate 2,052,026,445, forward strand.
TGAAAAATACTGCATTTTACATCAAAACTGCTTTTTAATCTAATTTATTTATATGACTAGATTTTGTTTTGAATTGGTTTTGAAGTTAAATTAGAATATATTTTTACCATTTTATCCAATGGTGGTCATTGGAATCAATTTCACTTTGAAATTAGACTTAAACTAGTGTCAATCTTTTGATACTTATTGTTTTGTAAAAACACGCTTTTTGCTCTGGCAGCGGGAATTAATTATTAAATTAATTAATGTGACTTATATGATTTGAATTTTTTAAAATAGACTTCATTTTAGAATTCGGAATATCAAATATATCTTAGGGTAAATTTTTGGTAATTTTCTGAAAAACTTCAATTTTTGATGAATAGTGAAACCACTAAGTGGTAATCAAGAAAACTGATTTTTCAGTTAAATAAAAGTTTACCACTAATGTGTATTAAATTTTGAAAATCCGACATACATGGTTGTCATTAAGAAGTAAAATGTGGTTCAATGAGATTAAAATAATTTTTTGGTGAATAGTAACTTATTAAGTTTTTAATCGCGATTAGTGGTAATTAGTGTAGTTTAAGGTATAAATAATGCTTTAATAATATGAAATGACCTAGACACATGTCCCAACCTTATTGGTTGTGTCGTGGCCTAACAATACAAGTCATGGGTCAACTTGGGGACCCCATGGAGACATTTTGGTTGGGAAATGACATAAATAACTTTTTATTTAATGTAAAAGTAAAAATGACACAAACATAATATGTTTTACGAAAACAATTTTTACATGGGGTTATAAAGATCAGATTTTTGATTATAAATAGTAATTGGAAAGATAAAAAGATTTCCTACATAATATTATTTTTTTTATAATTTTTAGACTTTAAATAAATTAAATTATTTATGACATCATGATGATGCAGTGATGACCTCATTATTTGACGATTTAAATAAAATGGAAAGATAATGTAACATCTATGAACTACACATGTCCAAAACCAATTGGATGAGTGTATTTCGAACCCTCATCACCTTATACACGACTTATATCAATGTGGGACCTTTTAAAACCGAAACACATTTTCAAAAAAAAGTAATATTTCTTTACTTCCAAAAGTGCCCCTCCTTTCCTCTTATAAAAGGCCCCCAACTCTACCTCATTTCACACACTCCTCAAGCCTTTGGCTCGGCCAAACCCTGCCCATTTACTCTCTCCACATCCCTCTCCTCATCCTAGAGGATTCCCTTTGGGCAGAATCCTTTCAAAGGAATCCTTTAGGCTCAAATCAAAAGGAGTTACACTTTTAAAGGTAATTCATTCTCTCATGTTCATTTGTTTTATTTTGCTTCTCCAACCCCCTAACCTCTTTTTATTTACTTCTTTTGTAACAACAACAGTATCTTCAATATACTAGGATGTTGTTATAAGATTTATTTGAGCTACACTCTCACACAACTACATCAAATGGTTAAAGAACATACGGTTTCCGTGGATGGCGAAATTCTGCCTCCCGAAACGATGATTGTTCAATACTCATTTAACACCTTCAAAGGTGGACATTATGATGTCACTATTTTTATATATGATATATAATATGTTTATGTTTTCCTTAAGCTTCTGTTTTTTTTTCATTTTGGGCATACCTTTATGGTTTCCATTATGGGTAAACATGATATCTTCATTTTAGGAAGTGCGGACTACCGCCCCCTGAAAGTGATTTGATTCGTTAATACCATATGTGGGATGTGTAAAGGATAAAGTTAATGATATTATATATGTTATTATACTGGAATTATAATATACTCTTATATCATTATGATTCCATTCCATAAAATACGAAATAGAAATGGAAGTAGCGTTCATGCGTACGTACGGCTTACCGTCTCCATGAACGGTGCATTTCATTTCTTACCTATAAATGTGATGTAATATTATAAATACATGTATATTATGAATATATATGATATATATGTTATCCAAATCATTAATATCATTCTGGATATAATGAACCTTTGACCAAATTAACAACATGTAAGTGTAAGAAGTCTATTTTTGACTTAAGAACCAAATACCGACAAAATGAACATTATTAACTTAAATGATTACATGATGTTCATAACATGGTATAAAAGGAATAATGAACTTGAAAAAGGTTAATAAGCATGTAGAGATTAACTCAAGTTTATTATTCAGGAGATTAAAGAACAGTCGGGTCAATTCGGATACGAGGTATGGGACTTCGTCTCAGTCTCCTTTCATTGAGGCATATTTTATTTTATACACAACTTTCTTTTATACAGTGTATAAACCCCTTTTGACTCTTACGTTTATTCAAAAGGAATTTTTTTATACGAAGCATTTACTAAACGAAAAAAGGGAATGTTTTTGTTGTACGTATGCGGCAACAACGACTTCTCCACTATCGTGACCGTTATTTGAGTTTCGGCTTCCTCTACAAGCCATACCTTCTTTTTAAAAGAAAAATAAATACCATGTTTTACTTTTCTTTTATTTTGGTATTGAAAATGGTTTTCATAATGTTTTTATATCAATGTTTTGTATTGATATCTCGTGATTGAAATCTGGAAATTTTATGTTTCCTTTATGCATGTTTTATGTGATATGATTATGTTATGGTTCTTGGACATTATTATGAAGACGGGTGGTTCTGTGATAAACTAAGGGCGGGTGAGCCCGATATAGCTCTCCAATTCATTGGGTAACGCGAAGGAGTGAAACGTTAAGGTTTCTCCGAAGAGATTTAGGGAATATACTGTGATGGGTATTCCAAAACGTAATCAAGAGGGTTACTCCCTACGTAAGAATGTTATGAATGCCTCAAGTTACCTTTATGTCTTATGATTTCTATGATTTATTCATGATTTTATGAGGTATGTTAAAGTGCCTATGTTTTATGGGTAAAGTATGATTTCATTCTTATGTATATATGAACTCATGTTTCCTTTCCATGTTTTTTTTTATAACCCGTACTGAGTTTTTATGCTCATCCCAAGTTTTTGAAATGTTTTTCACAGGTCAAGGGAAAGGTACATGATAAGATTATAGAGTCAAGGATGTGTCAAGAAATAATCCATGTTTTATTTTAAATATGTTTCCATTGATGGGAATGAAGAATACTATCTTTATGTAACCACTTTGCTTATATGTGGAATGTAATGCAAGTTTTATGATCTAATTCTCTAAAAATCTAAACCCGAAAAGATCCTCAATGTGTAATCTTGTAATAACTCAATATTAAGTAAGGTTTAAGGCTGGGGCCTTATTGTTGGTATCAAAGGTCGGTTTAGATAACTTTAGGAGTTAGAATTCTATTAAATGATTATCCAAAAAAAAATTCGAAATGATATAGCATTTAAAGATTACCATGTTGCTTCATCTAAGACATGTTTGTTCAGAATGGTTTTCCGCAGAGGAAACAGGGAAGCAGTGATAGGAAGGCATACAGAAGGAAATAACCTTCTGAATCAGCATCCAGAGATGGTCGGAATTGGAACTGAACAGTTTGTTGCAGTAATGGCGTAGTTGACTCAGGCTATAAATGGTGGTGGTATACATGCACGAGATCAGCCAGATCAACCGCAGAGGAACATGTCAGTGGTGGAACATTTCATGAGGCAAAATCCCCCATCATTCAGAGGATCATCTGACCTTGTGCTAGCTGAAGGGTGGATTAAATCACTGGAGAAGATTTTTGATGTCATGGGCTGTTCAGACAATCAAAAGGTTAGTCTTGCTATTTACCGTTTGGAGGGTGAAGCAGATCAGTGGTGGTCTATGGTTAAAAATATCAGGGACACCGATGAGATTGATGCTCTTGACTGGGATGAATTAAAAGGTTTGTTTCTTGAGAAGTATATTCCTAAGTCTGTTCGACTTGGGATGGAAAAACAATTCTTGGAATTGAGGCAAGAGGAAGACTCAGTGGCTGCCTATGAAGAAAGGTTCACTCGATTGGCAAGGTATGCTCCAAATTTTATCCGAGACCTTGATAGTAAAATCAATCGTTTTTACTCAGGATTAAAGCCAAAATATCGAAGGGCATTAGCTTCTTTTGAGTTTAAAAGTTATGAAAAGCTTGTTCGATGTGCTGAGAAGGTGGAAATGGAGTTTTCCGATGACCAAGTTTTCTATAACAACCAGCAGAATAAGAGACTGAGGTGGCAGGAGAAAGGTAAGAATTCTTCAAAAAAGTCTGATGGTAAGTGAACTAAGTTTCCAGTTTGTGATAAATGTGGCAAAAGGCATGCTGGGGAATGTCTTCTGAATTCTGGGAAGTGCTACCGATGTGGTAAGATGGGACATAAGGCTCGTGATTTCACTGAAAAGGATCAAGGTGAAGGTAAGAACAAATTTTATTTACAGTTAGTGAAATGTTATAAGTGCAATGAGATGGGATAACTGTTGATCCTGCAAAAACAAAAGTTGTGGAAGAATGGCCAAGACCCACAAATGTAACCGAGATTCGTAGCTTCCTTGGTTTGGCGGGCTATTACCGAAGGTTTGTTAGAAATTTTTCACGGTTATCTAGTCCAATGACTAAGCTAACTCGGAAGGGTGTTAAGTTTATCTGGACAAAAGAATGTGATGATTGTTTTCAGGAATTGAAAAGAAGATTGGTGAATGCTCCAGTTTTGGCACTACCTTCCAGGAATGGTGAGTTTGTTATATACAGTGATGCTTCATTGAAAGGACTTGGTTGCGTCCTAATGCAGAATGATCAGGTAATTTCTTATGCTTCACGACAGTTGAAAACTCATGAGGTAAATTACCCTACACATGATTTGGAATTAGCTGCTGTTGTTTTTGCTTTAAAAATTTGGAGGCATCATTTGTATGGAGTAAAGTGTGAAATATATACCGATCACAAAAGTTTAAAGTATATATTCACTTAGAAAGAGTTAAACATGAGACAAAGGAGATGGCTAGAATTAATCAAGGATTATGATTGTACAATTCATTACCATCCAGGAAAAGCAAATAAAGTGGTTGATGCTTTGAGTCGAAAAAGTAATGCTTCATTAACAATGTTGCGTTTGGAACATGATCCTTTGGTTAAGGATTTGATGAACTTTGGCATAGAATTTGTTGGTGCAGGAAGTCCTTCTGTTTTGTTTCAGGTATCAGTGAGATCATCTCTATCAGATAGAATCAAGCAAGCACAGAATCAAGATAGTGAGTTGCAGAAAAAGGTAGAGCTGGTTCAGAAAGGTAAGTTTCCTGAATTCAACATTGATAATGATTGCGTTTTGAGATTTGGGAAGAGATTGTGTGTGCCTTGTGATTCACAGTTGAAGAGAGAGTTGTTATGTGAAGCTCATAGTTCTTCGTTTTCAGTTCATCCGGGCAGTACTAAGATGTATAGAGATCTGTGGGAGTATTACTGGTGGGATGGAATGAAAAGAGATATTGTTGATTTTACTGTGAAGTGTTTGACTTGTCAGCAGGTTAAAGTAGAGCGGCAGTTACCGAAAGGGATGCTTCAGCCTTTACCAGTGCCAGAGTGGAAATGGGAGAATATATCCATGGACTTTGTTGTTGGATTACTGAAGACATCTCGAGGTAATAATGCAATCTGGGTTATTGTTGATCGCTTGACCAAATCTTCTCATTTACTTGCTATACGAGATACATTCTCTCTTGATCAACTTTCCCGTTTGTATCTTAAAGAGATAGTCAGGTTACATGGAGTTCCTCTCTCCATTGTATCGGATCATGATCCCAGATTTACTTCTAACTTTTGGAAAGGCCTTCAGAAGTCGTTGGGTACTGAATTAAATTTTAGTACAGCTTTTCATCCTCAATCAGATGGGCAGTCAGAACGAACAATTCAGACATTGGAGGATATGCTACGAGCTTGTTCTATGGATTATTAGGGAAGTTGGGACCAACATCTTTCTTTGGTTGAGTTTTCATATAATAACAGTTTTCATTCCAGTATACAGATGGCACCATTTCAGGCATTATATGGGAAGCGGTGTCGAACTCCAGCTTTCTGGGATGAAGTGGGTGAAAGGAATTTGATGGGACCAGAATTGGTATAAGAGATGGTAGAAAAAGTTCAGCTGATTCAGAAACACATGAGAACAGCTCAGAGCAGGCAGAAGAGTTATGCGGATAACCGGAGGAAGGATCTATCTTTCGAGGTAGGTGATCATGTTTTTCTCAAGTTTTCTCCTTGGAAAAGCGTGATGAGATTTGGTAAGAAAGGAAAGTTGAGTCCAAGGTTCATTGGACCATACGAAATTCTGGAGAGAGTTGGATCAGTTTCATACCGAGTGGCTTTACCTCCGAGTTTATCTCAGGTACACAATGTTTTTCACATTTCGATGTTGAGAAAGTATATGCCATATCCATCTCATGTTTTGAGTCCAGAGGTAGTTCAGCTGGAAGAGAACATATCTTATGAGGAACAACCGGTCCAGATTCTTGACCACAGGGAGCAAGTGTTACGGAATAAGGTGATTCACCAGGTAAAGGTTTTGTGGAAAAACCACATGATTGAAGAGGCAACATGGGAATCTGAAAATTCAATGAGGGATAAGTACCCACATTTATTTGATAAGTAAATAAATTGCGGGGACGCAATTTTCTAAAGGGGGGGAGGATGTAACATCCCAAGTAAGTAATGAATAATAGATATTTTTATCTATGTCTATTAATGATTAAGATAGTTTTATAGAGGCTTAAAATGAAAATAAATACAATCTTATGCATGGAATACACAAATATTCTTAAAAGATTGTTTTACTGCCTTTTGATGGCAAACCATTTTTGAATCTATATTTTGACAATTTTATAAACTATGTTTGTCAAAATAAACTTATTCTTTATGATTGGGACATCAAAATTTACCTTGTGTGATTTTTTGGTATTTTTCTGACAATGTTCATTTTTTAATGAATAGTGAAAAATACTGCATTTTACAACAAAACTGCTTTTTAATCTAATTTATTTATATGATTAGATTATGTTTTGAATTAGTTTTTAAGTGAAATTAGAATATATTTTTACCATTTTATCCAATGGTGGTCATTGGAATCAATTTCACTTTTAAATTAGACTTAAACTGGTGTCAATCTTTTGATAATTATTGTTTTGTAAAAACACGCTTTTTGCTCTGGCAGCGGGAATTAATTATTAAATTAATTAATGTGACTTATATGATTTGAATTTTGTAAAATAGACTTCATTTTTGAATTCGGAATATCAAATATATCTTAGGGTGAATTTTTGGTAATTTTCTGAAAAACTTTAATTTTTGATGAATAGTGAAACCACTAAGTGGTAATCAAGAAAACTGATTTTTCAGTTAAATAAAAGTTTACCACTAATGTGTATTGAATTTTGAAAATCTGACATACATGGTTGTCATTAAGAAGTAAAATGAGGTTCAATGAGATTAAAATAATTTTTTGGTGAATAGTAACTTATTAAGTTTTTAATCGCGATTAGTGGTAATTAGTGTAGTTTAAGGTATAAATAATGCTTTAATAATATGAAATGACCTAGACACATGTCCCAACCTTATTGGTTGTGTCATGGCCGACCAAGACAAGCCATGGGTAAACTTGGGGACCCCATGGAGACATTTTGGTTGGGAAATGACATAAATAACTTTTTATTTAATGTAAAAGTAAAAATGACACAAACATAATATGTTTTACGAAAACAATTTTTACATGGGGTTATAAAGATCAGATTTTTGATTATAAATAGTAATTGGAAAGATAAAAAGATTTCCTACATCATATTATTTTTTTTATAATTTTTAGACTTTAGATAAATTAAATTATTTATGACATCATGATGATGCAGCGATGACCCCATTATTTGACGATTTAAATAAAATGGAAAGATAATGTAAAATCTATGAACTACACATGTCCAAAACCAATTGGATGAGTGTATTTCGAACCCTTATCATCTTATCCACGACTTATATCAATGTGGGACCTTTTAAAACCGAAACACATTTTCAAAAAAAGTAATATTTCTTTACTTTCCAAAAGTGCCCCTCCTCTCCTCTTATAAAAGGCCCCCACCTCTACCTCATTTCACACACTCCTCAAGCCTTTGGCTCGGCCAACCCCTGCCCATTTACTCTCTCCACATCCCTCTACTCATCCTAGAGGATTCAAATTGGGCAGAATCCTTTCAAAGGAAGCCTTTAGGCTCAAATCAAAAGGAGTTACACTTTTAAAGGTAATTCATTCTCTCATGTTCATTTGTTTTATTTTGCTTCTCCAATCCCCCTAACCTCTTTTTATTTACTTATTTTGTAACAACAACAGTATCTTCAATATACTAGGATGTTTTTATAAGATTTATTTGAGCTACACTCTCACACAACTACATCAAATGGTTAAAGAACATACAGTTTCCGTGGATGGAGAAATTCTGCCTCCCGAAACGATGATTGTTCAATACTCATTTAACACCTTCAAAGGTGGAAATTATGATGTCACTATTTTTATATATGATATATAATATGTTTATTTTTTCCTTAAGCTTATGTTTTTTTTTCATTTTGGGCATACCTTTATGGTTTCCATTATGGGTAAACATGATATCTTCATTTTAGGAAGTGCGGACTACCGCCCCCTGAAAGTGATTTGATTCGTTAATACCATATGTGGGATGTGTAAAGGATAAAGTTAATGATATTATATATGTTATTATACTGGAATTATAATATACTCTTATATCATTATGATTCCATTCCAGAAAATACGAAATAGAAATGGAAGTATCGTTCATGCGTACGTACGGCTTACCGTCTCCATGAACGGTGCATTTCATTTCTTACCTATAAATGTGATGTAATATTATAAATACATGTATATGATGAATATATATGATATATATGTTATCCAAATCATTAATATCATTCTGGATATAATGAAACTTTGACCAAATTAACAACATGTAAGTGTAAGAAGTCTATTTTTGACTTAAGAACCAAATACCGACAAAATGAACATTATTAACTTAAATGATTACATGATGTTCATAACATGGTATAAAAGGAATAATGAACTTGAAAAAGGTTAATAAGCAAGTAGAGATTAACTCAAGTTTATTATTCAGGAGATTAAAGAACGGTCGGGTCATGTCGGATACGAGGTATGGGACTTCGTCTCAGTCTCCTTTCATTGAGGAATATTTTATTTTATACACAACTTTCTTTTATACGGTGTATAAACCCCTTTGACTTTTACGTTTATTCAAAAGGAAACTTTTTATACGAAGCGTTTACTAAATGAAAAAAGTGAATGTTTTTGTCGTACGTATGCGGCGACAATGACTTCTCTGTCGTCGTGACCGTTATTTGAGTTTCGGCTTCCTCTACAAGCCATACCTTCTTTTTAAAAGAAAAATAAATACCATGTTTTACTTTTCTTTTATTTTGGTATTGAAAATGGTTTTCATAATGTTTTTATATCAATGTTTTGTATTTATATCTCGTGATTGAAATATGGAAATTTTATGTTTCCTTTATGCATGTTTTATGTGATATGATTATGTTATGGTTCTTGGGCATTATTATGAAGACGGGTGGTTCCGTGATAAACTAAGGGCGGGTGAGCCCGATATAGCTCTCCAATGCATTGGGTAACGCGAAGGAGTGAAACATTAAGGTTTCTCCGTAGATATTTAGGGAATATACTCTGATGGGTATTCCAAAAAGTAACCAAGAGGGTTACTCCCTACGTAAGAATGTTATGAATGCCTCAAGTTACCTTTATATCTTATGATTTCTATGATTTATTCATGATTTTATGAGGTATGTTAAAGTGCCTATGTTTTATGGGTAAAGTATGATTTCATTCTTATGTATATATGAACTCATGTTTCCTTTCCATGTTTTATTTTATAACCCGTACTGAGTTTTTATGCTCATCCCAAGTTTTTGAAATGTTTTTCACAGGTCAAGGGAAAGGTACATGATAAGATGATAGAGTCAAGGATGTGTCAAGAAATAATACATGTTTTATTTTAAATGTGTTTCCATTGATGGGAATAAAGAATACTATATTTATGTAACCACTTTGCTTATATGTGGAATGTAATGCAAGTTTTATGATCTAATTCTCTAAAACTCCAAACCCGAAAAGATCCTCAGTGTGTAATCTTGTAATAACTCAAGATTAAGTAAGGTTTAAGGCTGGGACCTTATATTATATCTAACTTACCACCACAAAAATAAACATCTGAATGAATAACTAATTTGAATGAATTTATTTTAGGGTAAAACAATCCCAAATTGGTTTTATTATTGATGTATTTAAAAATTAATTTAACAACATTTAAATGACATTCTTTAGGGGGGGTTTTTGAAAATGTGCACACGTGTACACACTGAACATAATATTAAGTTGGATAAAAGTTAAGTATAATAAACTTCCAATCATATCTTTGTAGGTAGTTTGATCTACTGACTTCCCAGTTTCATTGAGATCTAACTTAAAATTTTTACACATGGTAATATCACTAGTTTTGGTTTTATCCAAACCAAAATGTTTTAAAATATGATTTTTGTTTTTTATTTGATTAGAAAAAATCTTTCATTGTTTTGAAAAAATTTAAATCCAAGAAAATAGTTTTAACTCACCTATTAAACTCATTTCAAATTCATTTTGCATCATTTTGGAAAATTTAATATAAAAGGATTTTTTGGATGATCCAAAAATAATATCATCAAAATATATTTGAACTTCTCAAACAACATTTAAAATTATTTTTATAAATAAACTAGGGCCAACAATAATTTTTGTAAAACCATTTGAAATAAGAAAAGTGATGATCCTATCATACCAAGATCTCGGAGCATGTTTTAAACCATAAAGGATTTTTTAAAATTTAAAAATATGATTTGGAAAATGCGGGTTTTGAAATCTCTAAGGTTTTTCAACAAATACATCCTTAATAATATATTTATTTAGGAATGAACACTTTATATCCATTTGATATAGTTTTAACTTAATATGTTTAGTATATTAAAGAAATATTATGATTTCCCCATGTCTAGGTACTAGTGAAAAGGTTTATTCATATTCAATTGATTCTTCTTAGAAATATCCTTGTGAAACCAATCTAGTTTCTCTTTTAATGATTGTCCCAGAATCATTAAACTTGTTTCTATACACCCACTTAGTGCCAATAGTTAAGTAGTATTTAGGTCTATCAACTAATTCCAAAACTTAATTTTTTTCAAAATATATAAATTCTGATTGCATTACTATTACCTAATGTTCATCATTGATTACTTAATTGGTATTCTAAGGTTCAAGCTATGACAAGAAAGCTTTATGTTTAATCCCTTTTCTTAGTGAGGCTCTAGTTTGAGTTCCCCAATATTGATCTTCAAATATAACATCTAAAGGGTTGCCTTTTATGGTTTTAATATTTCTAGAAATACAATTACCTAGTACTTCATTTTTTAGGTTTGGGAAGTGGTTTGTGACCTTTTCTAAGTGGTTTATCAGGTAAATCAATAGAAATATCCGAATATTTAGAGGTATTGTTGATATTCATATTTTACATACCATCCTTAAGATCTTATAAAGCAGATTTAGGTTCATGTGGATATGTCTCATAAAAAGTGACATGAAAATTTTCTTCTCAAACTTTAGATTTATTATTAAATACCATATTATCTTTAAAAATTGTTGAATAACTAAGGAAAATTTCCTCATATCTTTTAGGTGAAAATTTTCCAAATTCATTTTTATTTTAAGAATATAAAATTTACAGCCAAAAACTCTCAAGTAATTTACTTTGGGTTTTCAACCATTAAAAAATTCATGTGGATTATTTTTTAAGATAGGTTTTATAAAAACTCTATTAATTTCCATGAAATATGTGTGAATAGATTCATTCCATAAACATGTAGGAGGGTCATATTCACTAACAATTATTCTAACAATTTATTGAAGAGTCTTATTTATAATTTCAAGAGCCCCATTTTGTTAAGGAGATTGAGGAAAAAAATTGTGATCATAACTGTTTTGTGAGAAGAGAGATTGAAATTACTGATTCTCAAAGTCTTGGCCATGATTACTTCTAAATGACTTTATAGTAATTCCACTAAATTTCTCTACAAATGAAGCATACTTATAAAAAAACAAGTAGATTCACTATTATTAGCAAGGAAAAACACCCATGTATATCTTGTATAATCATTAATGATAACATAATAATATTGTTTCCCTCCTAAACTATAAATTCTATATGGTTCAAATAAATCCATATGAACCAATTCTAGCGGTTGAGAGGTAGAGACCTCTTTCTTGGGTATGAAATATATTTTTAGTTGTTATCCCTTTTAGTAAGGATTTCACACTTTCTCTAGGGGAAATTACAGCTTAGGTAGATATTTGCTTAAACCCTTCTTAGTCATCTTTCTAAGTGATTATATATTTCAATGTTCTAGTATATTATGTCAAACCATTAAATACCAAATCACAAACATTATCATTTTTAAAAGTAGTAAATGAAAAATCTTACTTATAATCATACATTTAATGATCATTTTTCACCAATTAAACATTAAAATCACCATCGCATAATTGAGAAATACTAAGAATGTTATATTTTAAAACATAAAAAAATAAAAATTTAGAAATAAGGATAGATTCAGAGTTACCAATTAATCTAAGTACAATAATTTTTCTGCTTAAATTATCACCAAAAGTGGCATGCCCACCATCCACCCTTATAAGGTTTTTAAAGTATAAATAGTATCCAGTATTATGACTCGAACATCCATTATCTAGATACCATAGATTCTTACTAGATCTATTTTATTATATTCCTTGAAATCAATTAAATACACATTGATTTAGATAACCATATTTGTTTGGGTCTAGATAGGTTAGCAATAAGATCTTTTTTAATCCAAATTTCCATGATAGAATTATTAGAAAAATAGTTATCAAGAAACTCCTTTTTAGATCTAGAATTCTAAGAATTATTTATAAAACTAATAGCACTCTTAGAAACTAAGGATATATTTTTGGAAATATGAATAAAATAGATTTCATATAGTTTGTTTTTCTATCTAAATTGTTAACCAAAATCAACTCTTAGTTTAGATATAGCCTCACCTCCCATAATTTTTTTCAAGGTTTCTTTTCTTCTAGAAGAACCATAAATATCACTTTTTTACTATTTATTTTCTATTTCTAATCATTATTTCTTTTTAATGTATTATAAATATTTTATTTTTCAATTCTAGTAGAATATTTTTCTATAGCACATAACACAATATCCTTTTTCAAATTTTTATGTTTTTATTTTATCCCATTCATGGTATCTTCCATCATAGGACAGTATTCTTCTCATTTTTCTTTAGTCTTTTCAAAATCACCAGGAATATGAAAATAAATAGAAGGTACCTTATAAGAAGTATTCATAAAGCATATATTATCATTTTCATTCATATTTTCATGGCCTAAATCTGAGCCACTTTAGGAATCCTTATATGCACTCCAAGTATATTTCAATTCTATTTTTTGTCTTTTCTCCTTATCTTTATTTTTTTATTCGAGATTCACTAGTCATCCTTTATATTTCCTTTTCTTTTTCATTATTAACAGGTGATCCCATTATATGAGTCATCTTAGTTTCAACATTTCTTCCAACTACCTCTATTGTAAAACTTTCCATTATATTTATAATTTCTAGAAAACATCTTCTCTTTTTAGAACATTGTAACACCTCGAGATTTTATGAGACAGATTATTTTTAATTTCATTTATGTCTTGTGTTGTATGATACACCAAGATTACTTTTTCACTATACGCAACACCGTATTAGCTTTCATTATATTCAACAATATACTTGGCTTGTGTTTCATGCAATTTCAAGTTCTTTTGATAGAATCGATTTCACGCAACATTGAGAATATATTTTGTTCAATGTATAAATGAACTAAGTTTTGATTATGTTATACACAACACCAAATGAATCTTTTACTACATGAAACACTAACTTGGCTTGTGTTACACGTAATAGTGACTTTCCTTGATAGCTTGCGTTGTACGTGATACCGAGTTTCACTAAAAAATGATATATTATTAAAATATTATTATTTAATGGGATATAAACTAGATGTTATGATATTATTAACCAAATTTTGACTTTTATAACATTACCATTCATCTTACACATTTTATAGAATATGGTATGAGAAAAAAAATCGGATAAAAGAAGTATTTTTCAAAAAATGCATTTTTACCACTTTTTGATGGCGCACCCATTTTAAATCTAGTTTTTGACACTTTTATAAGTTAAATTTAAAAAAATTAACTTATTATTTGGGATCATGACATAAAAATTTACTTTTGTTGAATTTTATGTATTTTTCTGATAAAATCTAAATTTTAATGAATAGTGAAAAATACTGCATTTTAATTCAAAAATCCCATTTAATTTAATTTATTTATATAGTTAGATTATAGTATTAATTGGTTTTAAAGTATAATTGGATTATATTTTTATAATTTAATCCAATATTGTTCATTGGAAGTAATTTCACTTTCAAATTGGACATAAAGAGATGTCAATCTTTTGATAGTTATTACTTCTGAAAAACCCTGCTTTTTGGTTTTGACAACGGGAATTAATTTTAAATTAATTACTAAAACTTCTGTGTTCTGAATTTGTAAAAATTTATTCTATATTTATAATCATGAGGTACAAGTTTTGTCAATAGGTACCATTTATTTTTAGAAATTTTGAATAGTAACTTCAGTAATTATTTTATTTACTATGGTTAAAAGGAAAATCTGGTAAATAAGGGTAAAAAATAATATTATAATAATATAATAATAATAATAAACTATACTAACACAAGTCCTAATCTTATTGGATAATATATTTCCAACCATGGGCATCCATGGGTTGATTTTGGGACCCCATGGATTCACTTAGATGTGAAAATGACATTTTATAATAATTAATTTAAGTAATGATAATTATAACCTAAACATATATCATTTATTAAATTGATTTTAATATAGGGTTACTATAATGAACCATACTTTAAAAACATTGTTAATACTACAAAATTGAAGCATACTTATTACAACATATAACAAAACCATGGAAGGACCGTATAGGTATAGAGTCTTTAGAAACTGGGAAACATAAACAACTGGTTCATAAAGCATCTACTTTGCCTCCCATTTATTTCATCATATCTAGAGTCCCTTTTTTGCATATCCTACTTAATAACCTTCTTCCTGACCTGGGGAAATAAAACATACAAAAGGGTGATCTCAAATTCTCAGTAAGGCTAGACAAAAGAAATATCAATCACATCATAAGAACATAACTTTTGGAAATCTTAACCTGTAAAAAAATCATAATTTCATAACATGGGATAAATCATAGTAGTGAAATGTAATCCCAATAATCATAACTTAAAACATGAAACTTTGTGGCATACACACATAATCATAGATAATCAATTCTTATTAGTCAAGACTCATTTCCAAGACTATCTTAGTGGACAAATTCCATTTCTGAACCAAGTTCACTCCTCGTTTCAGTCCTGTTTCACTGAACCGGTTTAACATGCCGTTCCAGCCATGTATATCTCATTAGCTATAAAATCTTTACCCAATTCATTGGAGGTAGATATAGGTCCCACCCATCTCATAATTATACCATTCATATGTGTTCCACAAAATCATAAATCATACATCATTGCATAACCCATGTAATAAAAATGGGATTCTTAAACAACATGACATCATAGAACAATTCATATAAGATAAATGAATTCATAAAAATAATTCCATCACAACATAATCAAATCAATGTAATAATAGGTATAGAAACATAACCCTATATTATCTTAGATGGCAAATAATTTTTATAAAACACTTGAACTCCATTCTTGAGGAAAATATCCTTTCTACTTCAAAAACATTTTCCTTTCTTAACATGTCATACTATTTTAAACTAAAAGAAGTTGATTAAAAATAAACTTGAAAACTTGTAAATGAATCTTCTTATAAATAATGTTTTAGAAATCCATTCATGCCGTATAAGTTAAAAAAAGAATTCTTCTCGTACTTTTGTCGGAAAAGTCAAAAAAGTACCTCGTACGAAAAACGACAAAAGATTCCTTTCATATCTTTTACTATAAACTCACCAAAGGGTAAAAATGGATTTAAAAAATTTTAGTTGGATGGAAATAATATTACATATTGAGGAAACATGGATGTGTATGATAAAATACACCCCAGTAAATACCAAAGTATAAACAATCTCGGATAAAAATGAGATTGTGATATTTCCCTTACCTTAGGTCCGATTTGCTTCGTAAGTATCTGAAACTCCTGTATAATGATTTAAATAATGTTATTGACTTATTCCAGAATCATAATTATTGTTATGATATCATATATGGTCATATTCTTAGCATCTTAGTAGTAATATTTCATTGCTACTTGTTATTTGGGTGTTTATAACTTCTTGTTCTTATGCGTGTTTTGTCGAATAAATTCTTATTATTCTCTTTAGGTTATAGATATATCATTTCCAGAATGGTATTAATGTACAATATATCATATTTATTCATTCAATTTATTTATATAATCATTATTCAATGAAGATCATGTAGAATGAATTGCATCACATCGTGGAGACGGTATTCCGTACGTACGCACGAGCGATGATATCATTCCCATGATCGTGGAATTGTATTGGTGTGTCTGTATACTATTTCAGAATCAATATCACTCTACAATAATCATATATAGTAATTATTTACACCATTATACCCATCCAAGTAAGGTGGTGGGGGAAAATATATTACACCACGGCGTGGAGACGGTATTTCGTACCTACGCACGCGCGGTGATTTCGTTTTCCGTAGGATGGATAGATGGTGAAATAGGGTTGTTTCATACTTATAATAACATATTAGTATATGAGTGATACTTATGTTATTACTTCATAATGAAACAACTAAATAAGAAGAAGTTGAAGAAGAAAGAATTTGGAAAGGATCGGTAATGGATATTACCTCTTTTTGACGCGCCTCTTCTTAACCTCCTCTTAGGGCACTAGGGTTGGTCTTTGAAGAAGACCAGAACATCTAGGATGATTCTAGGGAAGTGGGGAAGCGAAATGGTCAGGTTTTAGCCGAGCTTGAAAGCTCAAATTGGTGTGAGGAGGAGAGGGAGGAGGTGCCCTTTTATAAGGGACGAGAGGGGCATCTTTGGAAATATAAGAAATATTAGTTTATATTAAATCCCAAACCCACATAAAAACTTCCAAAATGACTCATATCCGAATATTATATGATATAGGGTTGTAATCTCATCAAAAAATAAAATTTAGACATGTTAGGAATTTATTTTAAACATTATCAACTTGATTTATCCTTATTTATCAATTTAATTTTATTTGTGGTAATAATATTCTAAATTTTAAATTATTATTAATAATTACATATGTGTTGTGAATTTCCCATAATTTGACACTTTATGAAATTTTAGATCATATAAAATTTAATTTATAATTTTTAAATATTTTTGTGATTTTTAAACAATTTTATAATATTTTATTTTTATAAAATAACAATAGTGTCAATTTTGACACTATTCGTTTATTTGAATTTAAATAAAATATATACTGAGGATATGTTCGAACTAAAAGCTTTAATAAATTAATAAAATGTCATATGTATCTATAAAATTAGTGTAGCACATTAAATATTGCATATAATAATTAGTTTAATATTTTTAAAACCATTTATTTGATATTTTAATTAATAAAATAATTTCAACATCACTATTGTGTCATAATTAATGATAAGTATTTAATCCCTAAAAATTCAAATAAATTCCTATGTTGTATATAATTGTATTATATTTTTGGAGATTATTAATTTTAGAAGTTTCATTAAGTTTATCACTAAATTAAAATTATTATACTTATAAGATTTAAGAAAGTGACATGTTGTCACATTCTTTGGTTTTAATAATAATTAAATTATTTTCATGGACAAAAGTCCATTAAATGAAACTAATCCGACCCTTAGGTGATATGGGTCGACTTTTAGTCATCCAATAGTATTTTGACAGGTGTTAGGGTAATTTTATAATCTTATATTTACCCTTAATTACCCGATTTACCTTTAACTGTGGTAAATAAAATTTACCGTAGTTACTATTCATAATGCCCAAATTTAAAAAGTAGCCTATTAACATAATTTGGACCCACTGATTTCAAATATGGAATCCATTTTTCAAAATTCAAAACACATAGGTTGCAGTAATTAATTTAAAATAAATCTTGTTGTTAAGAAAACTGGTTTTAGAAGTTAAAACATTGCCAAAGATTGAAATGTTTTTACCTATGAATTCAATGTGAAATTAATGGTAATGACATACATTATGTTAAATGATAAAAATATATTCTATCTATACTTTAAAACCATTCAATATTACAATTTAACCATATAAATTATCTCAATGAAAAAAAGTTGTTTTTAATTAAAAATTAGCGTATTTTTACTATTCATCAAAATATGAAAGTTATCAGAAAAATATCAAAAATTTATCCAAAGTAAATTTTTATATCCTGATTCAAAAGAAGAATTTTATTTTGTCAAATTGAACTTATAAATGTGTCAAAAACTAGATTTAATGTGGGTGCGCCATCAAAAGGCGGCAAAACTGCATTTTTTGATAAATACTTATTTTACCCAAAAAAAATTATTTTGTTCTCTTACCATGTTCTAGAAAATGTGTAAGATGAATAATAATTTTGTAAAATCTAAAATTAAGTTAATACTATTCATAACGGCTAGTTTATAATATTATAATAATATATCGTTCTTTAGTGGAACTCGGTATTGCGTACTACACACGCTATCGAGGAAGGTGACAATTGTGTGTAGAGAAAGATTCCTTTGATGATTTATATAACATAAAAACAAAATATTTCTCATAAAAGTCTCGGGTGTTACATTCTACCCCCCTTAAAATGAATTTCTCCCTCTAAATTCGTCACTTTGTAACAAACAGATGAGGATACCTCTCCCTCATCATATCCTCAAGCTCCCATGTAGCTTCTTCTAATTGGTGGTTCCTACATAAAACTTTCACCAAGCGACTGGTCTTGTTTCGTAGGACTTTTTCTCTACGATCCAGAATCTCTATCGGTTGTTCTTTATAAGAAAGATCTTGCTCCATCGGTACAACTTCTGAGCTGAGTACATGTGAAGGATCAGGTATGTACTTTCTTAGGAGAGATACATGGAACACATCGTGAACTTGAGAGAGATTCAGTGGAAGCGCCAATCGGTAAGCTACCTTTCCAACGCGATCCAGTATTTCGAAAGGACCAATATATATAGGGCTCAACTTCCCCTTCTTTCCAAATCTCATGACCCTCTTCCAGGGAGATATTCATAAGAACACTTCATCACCCACTTCAAACTCTAGTTCTTTTCTTCAGTTGTCGTCATAACTAATCTGTCGACTCTGAGCTGCTATTATGTGTTGTTGAATAGATCGGACCTTTTTTGCCATCTCATCAACAAGATCATGTCTTAATAGCTTTCTTTCCCCAACTTCATCCCAGCAAGTTGGAGTCCTGCATTTATTTCCATAGAGAGCTTCATAAGGAGCCATCTGAAAACTGGAGTGAAAGCTATTATTATAAGAAAATTCCACCAAAGGTAGGTGTTGATCCCAAACACCTTTGAAATCCATAGAGAAAGCTCTCAACATATCTTCTAGAATTTGAATTGTTCTCTCAGACTGACCATCTGTCTGAGGATGATAAGCAGTGCTGAAACTCAACTTTGTATCCAGAGTATGCTGAAGACTTCTCCAGAACTTTGAGGTAAACCTCGGATCCTGATCAGATATAATAGAAAGTGGTACTCCATGCAATCTTACCACTTCCTTTACATATATCCTGGAAAGCTGATCCAGAGAGAAATACTCTCTAATAGCGATGAAGTTTGCAGACTTTGTAAGACGATCAACTATGACCTAGATAGCATTATTGCCTTTGGATGTTTTAGTAAGTCCTGTGACAAATTACATAGCGATGTTTCCCCATTTCCATTTGGGTATGGGTAATGGTTGTAACATCCCCTTAGACTTATGTCTCTCATCTTTAACTTTATGACAAACCAAGCATCGAGAGACATATTCAGCAACATCTCTTTTCATTCCATCCCACCAGAAGTACTCTTTCAGGTCCCTATACATCTTCGTGCTTCCAGGATGAATAGAGAATGAAGAACTATGAGCCTCATCCAGAATATCCTTATTTAATTCGGGGATAGGAGGAACACAAACCTGATTCCTGAATTTTATTATCCCATCACAATCAAGGTTGAATTCAGGAACATTTCTCACCTTATTTTGTAACTCGACATCTTCTTTTTGTGCCTCTTTAATCTTCACATGTATAGATGGTTGAACATTCATTTGAGAAAGATAAGATTTTTCCCTTTCCATTATAATTCCAAGATCCATCCTTTGTAAATCCATAAATATTGGATCTTTTGTGATCCTCATCATGGATAAACCGGCATGGTCTTGTCGACTTAATGCATCTTCCACCTTGTTTTCTTTCCCAGGGTGGTAATGGATTGAGCAGTCGTAATCCTTAATCAGCTCCAACCATCTTCTCTGGCGCATATTCATCTCATTTTGTGTGAAAATATAATTTAAACTTTTATGATCAGTATAAATGTCACACCTTTCTCCACAAATATAATGCCTCCAAATCTTTAATGAAAATATTACCGAAGCTAACTCCAAATAATGTGTTGGGTAATTTTTCTCATGAATTTTCAACTGTCATGAGGCATAAGCTATCACCATATCATTTTTTATAAGAACACACCCCAATCCCTTCTTGGATTCATCATTGTAGATCACAAAACTTTCTCCACTACAAGGAAGTGTGAGCACAGGTGCACTGGATAACCTTCTTTACAACTCCTTGAAATTATCTTCACATTCCTCCGTCTAGACAAACTTAACTCCTTTCCTAGTCAACTTGGTGATTGGATTAGATAATCGTGAAAAATATTTCATAAAACGTCGATAATATCCAGCCAAACCAAGAAAACTTCGGATCTGAGTTACTGTTGTTGGTCTCGACCATCTTTCGATAACCTCTATTTTTGCTGGATCCACAGATATCCCCTCTTTTGAGATTATGTGACCCAAAAATGAAACTCTTTGAATCCAAAATTCACACTTGGTAAATTTGGCATGACGCTTCTCCTTTCTCAGGGTCTTCAATATAATTCTCAAGTGATCTTCATGTTCTTCCTTTCTCTTTGAATATACAAGAATATCGTCTATAAAGACTACCACAAACTAATCAAGATAGTCTCTAAAGACTCTATTCATCAGATCTATGAAGATAGCAGGGGAATTAGTAAGACCAAATGGCATCTATATAAATTCATAGTGTCCATACCTTGTACGGAAAGTCATCTTTGGTATATCCTCCCTTTTGACCCTTAATTGATGATACCCTGAATGAAGATCAATCTTGGAAAAGTATTGAGCTCCGCGTAGTTGGTCAAATAAGTCATCAATGTGTGGGAGAGGATATTTTTTCTTGATAGTGATCTTGTTAAGTTCTCGATAATCAATGCAGAGTCTCATTGATCCATCTTTCTTCTTAACAAATAGAACAGGTGCTCCCCAAGGTGACGCACTAGGGCGTATGAATACCTTATCAAGATTCTCTTGGAGTTTCTTCTTCAATTCCTACAACTCAATTGGGTCCATTCTATAAGGTGTCTTTGAAATAGGTAAAGAACCCGGTACGAGTTCTATTGAAAACTCAACTTCACGATTTCGTGGAAGACCCAGAAATTCCTCTGGAAAGACATCATCAAACTCTCGTACAATGGGCATATTCTTAATCGTGAGTTTCTCACCAACCATTTGAGATAAATAACCTTCATTTAGTGGAATCAAGACTCATAATATGGAAGAAATTTCCACTGGAAGTTTATGTTCATCCTTGCATCGATAGATGATCACATATTGATCTGGAATATGAAATGTGACTTCCCTTCTTTGGCAATTGATATGAGATCCATATAAAGAAATCCAATCCATGCAAAGAATCACATCAAATTCCACTATATTAAGGATCACAAGATTTGCAGGAAGCACTTTCCCACAAACTTCAATCGAAGAAGAATTATAAACTTTTTATGCAACTGTTGTGCCATTAGGTGTTGTCACAGCTAACTCAACATCTAATTGTTGAGGTAATACGGTGATACCCTTAGAAAAATCTTCAGAAATAAAAGAGTGGGTGGATCCATAATCAAATAAAACATTTTCTACTTTAGAGTGGATGGTAAGTGTACCTTTCACCACATTGTTATCGTACTCCACATCGCTGATAGAAATTGCATGTGACTTTCCTTTGTCTTTAGTCTTAAGAGTTTGTTGACATCGACCATCATCATTAACCCTTGGATTTGGGCATTGATTGGAATAATTCCCCATCTCCTTGCACTTGAAACATTGAAGTGTAGTAGGTTCATTCTGTGTATCCCTTCCTTTGTTTGCATCATTAGACATCTTTTTCCCATCATTGCGGCATTCAAATGCCTGATTACCTTCCTTTCCACATTTGAAACATTTACTTGTCCCTTTAAGAAAACTCCCTCCATGTTTCTTTACACACTTTGAGCATAAGGGAAAACTCATCTTCTTTTCAGTGTGCTCTTTAGATTTACCTTGGAATTCCATTTTCCTCTTCTTATCAAACCCATATGACTGATGGGTTACTCCAATATCCATCTCGACTTTGAGAGCACATCGAACGATTTCCTTGTAGCTATTGAAGTCCCTTATGGCTAACGCCCTTCGAAGACTTGGTTTTAAGCCACTAAAGAATCGATCGATCTTACTCTCAGGTTGGATAATAATACCATAAGCTTACCTTGCAAGTCTTGTAAAATTTGCTTCATAGGTACCAACAAATTCATCATCCTTTTGCTTTAGTTCAAGAAACTCTTTCTCCATCTTTGTTCGGAGAATACGAGGGAAGTAACTATTGAAAAATAAGTTCTTGAACTCGTCCCATTCCATGGACTCCATTTCATCTCTTTGCCTCGTATTCTTGATAAGATTCCACCATTGATCAGCATCACCTTCCAAACGATACACTTCTAAGATGACTTTATCATGTTCGGAACATTGAATAACTGAAAATATCTTTTCAATAGTACTAATCCATTGTTCAGCAATTAATGGATCAGTAGACCCGCTGAATGAAGGTGGACGCTGCCTCATGAAGGATTCAACAGAATGTTTCTCCTTCCTTTGCTCGTTTGGAAGTCCTGCATGATTCATAGCTTGAGAAAGTTGTGTGAGCATGGCTACAAGATTTTTCATTCCAGCTCAACTAAAGTTTGGTTGCTCAGGGGGACAATCATTGCATTGCCCGTCGCATTCCGCATTAACACGGTTCCTTCAGGTTCCAGCCATTGACTAAAACCAAGAAGAATAGTGTGAGCAACACTAATCATAATAGGAAAACCACATAATCAAGAATAAAATTTCACAATTAAGGTCTTATCCTAGGTTATTCATGGCCATTTATAAAACACTAAGATTGTGTTCTATTCTTAGACTTATCCTTAGGGTTCTTACTAAGTCTTTCACATCCTAGTTTCCAAAGGTTGACTATACCTTTCCTCTGATACCAACTATAACGACCCATACTTTACATACATTGTTAATACTTCAAAATTAAAGCATACGTATTACAAAATATAACAAAACCATGGAAGGACCGTATAGGTATAGAGTCTTTAGAAACTGGGAAACATAAACAACTGGTTCATAAAGCATCTACTTTGCCTCCCATTTATTCCATCATATCTAGAGTCCCTTTTTGGAATATCCTACTTAATAACCTTCTTCCTGGCCTGGGGAAATAAAACATACAAAAGGGTGTGTTCAAATGCTCAGTAAGGGTAGACAAAAGAAATATCAATCACATCATAAGAACATAACTTTTGGAAATCTTAACCTGCAAAAGAAATCATAATTTCATAACATGGGATAAATCATAGTAGTGAAATGTAATCCTAATAATCATAACTTAAAACATGAAACTTTGTGGAATACACACATAATCATAGAGAATCATTTCTTATTAGTCCAGACTCATTTCCAAGACAATCTTAGTCGACAAATTCCATTTCTGAACCGAGTTCACTCCTCGTTTCAGTCCTGTTTCACTGAACCGATTTAACCTACCGTTCCATCCATGTCTATCTCATGAGATATAAAATCTTTACCCAATGCATTGGAGGGATATATAGGTCCCACCCATCTCATAATGATATCATTCATATGTGTTCCACAAAATCATAAATCATACATCATTGCATAACCCATGTAATAAAAATGGGATTCTTAAACAACATGACATCATAAAACAATTCATATAAGATAAAGGAATTCATAAAAATAATTCCATCACAACATAATCAAATCAATGTAATAGTAGGGATAGAAACAGAACCCAATATTATCTTAGATGGAAAATAATTTGTATAAAACACTTGAACTCCATTCTTGAGGAAAATATCCTTTCTACTTCAAAAACATTTTCCTTTCTTAACATGTCATACAATTTTAAACTAAAAGAATTTGATTAAAAATAAACTTGAAAACTTTTAAATTAAGCTTCTTGGAAATAATTTTTTAAAAATCCATTCATTTCGTATAAGTTAAAAAAACATTCTTCTCGTACTTTTGTCAAAAAAGTCAAAAAAGTACCTCGTACGAAAAACGACAAAAGATTCCTTTCATATCTTTTACTATAAACTCACCAAAGGGTAAAAATGGATTTAAAAAATTTTAGGTGGATGGAAATAATATTACATATTGAGGAAACATGTATTTGGATGATAAAATACACCCTAGTAAATACCAAAGTATAAACAATCTCGGATAAAAATGAGATTGTGATATTTCCCTTAACTTAGGTCTGATTTTCTTTGTAAGTGTCCGAACCTCCTGTGATTTAAATAATGTTATTGACTTATTCCAGAATCATAATTATTGTTATGATATCATATATGGTCATATTCTTAGCTTCTTAGTAGTAATATTTCATTACTACCTGTTATTCGGGTGTTTATAACTTTTTGTTCTTATGCGTGTTTTGTCGAATAAATTCTTATTCTTCTCTTTAGGTTATAGATACATCATTTCCAGAATGGTATTAATGTACTATATATCATATTTATTCATTAAATTCATTTATATAATCATTATTCAATGAAGATCATGTATAACGAATCGCATCACATCGTGGAGACGGTATTCTGTACGTATGCACGAGCGATGATATCATTCCCATGATCGTGGAATTGTATTGGAGTGTATGTATACTATTTGAGAATCAATATCACTCTAAAATAATCATATATAGTAATTATTTACACCATTATAGCCATCCAAGTAAGGTGGTGGGGGGAAATAGATTACACCACGGCGTGGAGACGGTATTCCGTACGTACGCACGCGCGGTGATTTCGTTTTCCATAGGATGGATAGATGGTGAAATAG
Source organism: Viscum album (assembly GCA_963277665.1). Taxonomy (NCBI): domain Eukaryota; kingdom Viridiplantae; phylum Streptophyta; class Magnoliopsida; order Santalales; family Viscaceae; genus Viscum; species Viscum album. The sequence continues at coordinate 2,052,052,062 of OY728125.1, forward strand.
GGTTGTTTAATACTTATAATAACATATAATTATATGAGTGATACTGATGTTATTACTTCATAATGAAACAACTAAAGAAGAATAAGTTGAAGAAGAAACAATTTGGAGAGGATCAGTAATGGATATTAGCTCTTTTTGACGCGCCTCTTCTTAACCTCCTCTTAGGGCACTAGGGTTGGTCTTTGAAGAAGACCAGAACCTCTAGGATGATTCTAGGGAAGTGGGGAAGTGAAATGGGCCGGTTTTGGCCGATCTTGAAGGCTCAAATTGGTGTGAGGAGGAGAGGGATGAGGTGCCCTTTTATAAGGGAGGAGAGGGGCACCTTTGGAAATATAAGAAATATTAGTTTATATTAAAACCCAATCCCACTTAAAAACTTCCAAAATGACTCATATCCAAATATTAGATGATATAGGGTTGTAATATCATTAACCAATAAAATTTATACATGTTAGTAATTTATTTTAAATATCATCAACTTGATTTATCCTTATTTATCAATTTAATTTTATTTTTGGTAATAATATTCTAAATTTCAAATTGTTATTAATAATTACATATGTGTTGTGAATTTTCCATAATTTGACACTTTATGACATTTTCTACCATATAAAATTTAATTTATAATTTTTAAATATTTTTGTTATTTTTAAACAATTTTATAATATGTTATTTTTATAAAATAACAATAGTGTCAATTTTGACACTATTCATTTATTTGAATTTAAATAAAATATATACAGAGGATATGTTCAAACTAAAAGCTTTAATAGATTAATAAAATGTAATATGTATCTATAAAATTAGTTTAGCACATTAAATAGTTCATATAATAATTATTTTAATATTTTTATAACCATTTATTTGATATTTTTATTAATAAAATAATTTCAACATCACTATTGTGTCATAATTCATGATAATTATTTAATCCCTAAAAATTATAAATAAATTCCTATGTTGTATATAATTTTATTAGGTTTCTGGAGATTATTCATGTTTGAAGTTTCATTAAGTTTATCACTAAATTAAAATTATTATACTTATAAGATTTAAGAAAGTGACATGTTGTCACATTCTTTGGTTTTAATAATAATTAAATTATTTTCATGGAAAAAAGTCCATTAAATGAATATAATCCGACCCTTAGGTGATATGGGTCGACTTTTAGACATCCAATAAGATTTTGACTGGTGTTAGGGTAATTTTATAATCTTATATTTACCCTTAATTATCCGATTTACCTTTAACTATGGTAAATAAAATTTACCGTAGTTACTATTCATAATGTCCAAATTTAAAAAGTAGCCTATTAAAATAATTTGGACCCACTGATTAAAAATATGAAATCCATTTTTCAAAATTCAAAACACATAAGTCGTAGTAATTAATTTAATATTAATCCCGTTGTTAAGAAAACAGGTTTTAGAAGTTAAAACATTGCCAAAGATTGAAATGTTTTTACCTATGAATTCAATGTGAAATTAATGGTAATGACATACATTATATTAAATGGTAAAAATATATTCTATATATACTTTAAAACCATTCAATATTATAATTTAACCATATAAATTATCTCAATGAAAAAAAGTTGTTTTTAATTAAAAATTAGCATATTTTTACTATTCATCAAAATATGAAAGTTATCAGAAAAATATCAAAAATTTATCCAAAGTAAATTTTTATATAATGATTCAAAATAAGAATTTTATTTTGTCAAATTGAACTTATAAACGTGTCAAAAACTAGATTTAATGTGGGTGCGCCGTCAAAAGGCGGCAAAACTGCATTTTTTGATAAATATTTATTTACCCAAAAAAATTATTTTGTTCTCTTACCATGTTCTAGAAAATGTGTTAGATGAATAATAATGTTGTAAAATTTAAAATTCAGTTAATACTATTCATAACTGCTAGTTTATAATATTATAATAATATATCGTTGTTTAGTGGAACTCGGTATTGCGTACTACACACGCTATTGAGGAAGGTCGTGATTGCATGTAGCGAAAGATTCCTTAGATGATTTATATAAAATAAAAACAAAATATTTCTCATAAAAGTCTCAGGTGTTACAGTTACATAACCGATATCTATGTCTATAAATATTCATTAGAAAGATAAAAATATTTCCTACATCATGTTATATTATTTATAATTTTTATATATTCGATAAATATATTTATTTATGACACAATTATGATGTTGTGGTTACCTCGTTAATAAAAGATTCAAATAAATAAATTTATATATATTAAAAAAAGGTAATTTGGTTATTTTGATGTCATCCACAAATTTTCTAGATGATATTGATATATTAGATTTTATTTAATGCATTATTATCAAAGGAAACAGGTTATGAATTTTTTAAAAAGTCCAGTATAAATTGTGTCCAAAATTGACACAATTCATAACTTAAAACAAAAAATAGTTTATTAAATGATATTAAATTCCTAAAAATCTAAGATTCATCCAAATGGTTAATATAAGTCCAAATATGTCATAAATAATTTTTTTTGGGTCATTTGATATGATATGGTAATTAAATTAACCCACAATGTGTAAATAACATGATGTAATGTCCCCGACACGGAACCCACTAAACTGGTGCTCTGAGCCGGGTCGTTACATGACCTTAAGTGCGCCTCCCCGTACGCCAAAGGCTGTTGACTAGCAGCGGGGGTCTATGTAGTCAAGTGGGGAGACTATACCCACTTTTTATCAGAGTAATCCACAACAGAATAAACCAAATAGCAGAAACAATAACCAACAAACAAGGAACATGTATAACAAACATTTCCAATAGTAAATATGCCATGTCATACTACAAGTGAAAAAGTGAACAAAGCCCATAATAAAGACAACGGCTAAATCCCCAAAATGGTCCTGACTCCAAGTCTGGATCCTCCACCTAGTGCTACCCATGTCCACTCACTATCTAGCAAGGACCTTTTCCCTTCTCCTAACCTGTAAACATGAAGTCTGCTCGGGTACCCAATGGCGGCCCGAGCAGGGTGTGAGTACAACTCAGTAGGCCACCACCAATGGTGTCTACAAAATATCCAGTATGAATAGGTAGTGCATGCAAGAGGAATATGAATGACAATTTCCAAGTAATTAATTAAGGTGCCATTAACAAGTTCAGAGTTAATGTCATTTCCATTCCATTACCATTCATTTATTACCAATTATCATCACTTACTATTTCATCACATTTCCATGGGTTAATCACACATTCATTATGTTACATGGGTCTAAGGCCAACAATCACATACAATAGGTTAAACACATCATTATCCTATCTCACTAGGACTAACCCCTCATAGAAACCATAACCTCACCTCGAATCCTCAGTCCTGGTGGATGCAACCGTTAGGAGAATAGACCCTTATTCCCCTTTCCTAACCCATGCATTTAGGGTGGATTTTAAAACCTCAGTCTTCACTCGACCCATGGGCGTATATCCTCATGTCATACCCCACTCTATGAATCCATGTGCACATGCTTATATATAAGTAACCATCAACAGTCCAAACCATTTGCATTCAGCAACCACTATTCACGACAACCCACATAGGAATCCACATCATGCCTTAACCCATTAACACATTACCATTCAACATAATTTAACCATTTACCCAATTCCCATGTGTTATGCCTATCTCACTAAGCATTGAACATTAGACCCATAACCTATCCTGTTATGGTCTTAAATCAGTTTACACATTAACCCATTTAACCCATTCATCAATTTCATGAATCAACCATTCATTCCATTTCAAATAACCCCAAGGTTATTTCCAAGTCTAGGTGCATCACCTAACTTCTATTTAAAGTTCAACCAATCATGCCAACATGTTCATCAAGGGCTCTACAATTTACTACAATAAGGCCACTTGTTAATAACAATCCCGAAACCCGGGAAAAGTCGGCACATCCCATGGATAGACCTAAATTAGGTCAAGTCCATCCCAACACATCCCATGGGGATCGTGAGGGTTCCCATTTTCCATTTTAAACATCTTTATTACCAAAAATGCCATGGTTATCCAAAACACAACCAAGGAGAAACAAGAACATAACTAAACATGCACAAATACCCAAATAACTATGGGATATCACTTGTAGACCACCTACCTTAAATCTGCGGTTGAACGCACTCTCAATCGAGTCCTTAGACCTCGATCCAACAAACCCTTGGAGTTTCAACCTAAAAATCACCCAAACAATAGGGTTTTAGTGCTTCAGAACAAGGGGGAGAGAAGATAAAAACCCTAAACCAAAAAGAGAACCAAGTATGAGATTACCCTTACCCGGAGCTTCGATCCGCAACCAACAGCACCAAAAACGCCTTAGAATCGAAGGAGAACCACCATTAGGAAGCTTCAGTTGGCCAAGTTCATCCTAGGGTTGAGAGGGGGGAGTGGAGAGGAAAATACAGAGTTGGAGTTTAAAAGCCCAGAGTAGAAATTTTGTAATTTTTCCCAACATTAAGTGGCCGCACGGTTTGTCCGCATGGTTTGGAAAACCATGCGCAAACAATGCGCATGCCACTACCTTGAGGAGGAGGGGTCACATGATTTATCTACACAGTTTTCCAAACCGTGCGCATGCTTCTGTCTCTAGGTGGACGGGTTGCACAGTTTAGCCTGGGCAGGCCGCACGGTTTTCCTGGTCGTGCGCAGGTCGTGCGCCCTGGCCTGTCTTGGCCGGATTTCCTTTCTTCCATGCCCCGAGCTCCCGGAACACCCCCAAGGCCTCTCACACTTTCAGGAAACATTTTAAAGCCCCAAAAACAAAGGGTTCAACCCAAACCACAACAAAAACATACCTTTCCAAAAAAATGGGGATCTTACAACCTCCCCACCTTATGACAGCTCGTCCCCAAGCCGAGTTTCCAAGCCTCATTCATCCACTGAAGAGAGGATTTTAGGCCTCTGTTCCCACATATCCGATTCCTGCTCCCAGGTTTCTTCCTGAACTTTCCCATACTGCTATAGTACTCGCACTAATGGCACAACCTTGCCTCGCAAGACCTTTTCACTACAATCCACCTCACGAACCGGATGCTCCTCAAAGGACGCATCAGCATCAAGCTCCACATCCTCAACATCTACCATGTGAGATGGGTCAGGGTGATACCATATAAGTTGTGACACATGAAACAGATCGTGCATCCCTACATACCGCTCTAGAAGATCCAATCGGTAAGCCACTGGTCTAATCCCTTTCTTGGTATATCCCAAGAGTGGTGCCGCCAAGCCAGAGAAATCCTGAATGAACCTTCGGTAATACCCGGCCAAACCCAGAAAAATCCGAACATTAGAAACACTCTTGGGCTGCTCCCAAGATACAACTGCTTGAACTTTCTCTAGATCCACTAACACACCTGCCTCCGAGATGATGTGACCCAGAAAATGTACCTCACCTATTCCAAATTGACACTTGGATAGCTTGGCGTATAGCTGATGCTCTCTTAGCGTACCCAAGACGATGTCAAGATGTTGGGCATTATCGTTGTGAGTTTTCGAGTACACTAATATATCATCAACAAAGACAACCACAAACTGATCTATATAGGGATGAAAGATCTGGTTCATCAAAGCCATAAACACCACCGGTGCATTGGTCAAGCTGAAAGGCATTATCACAAACTCAAACAACCCGTACCAACTCCAAAAAGTTGTCTGCAGTATGTCGGAAGACCTCACCCTCAACTGGTGATAACCCATCCTCAAATAAATCTTAGAAAACACTGAATCACCCCTCAACTGATCAAACAGGTCATAAATTCTAGGAAGAGGGTACCAATTCTTCACTGTCATCTGATTTAACTTTCGATAGTCAACACACAGCCTCAACGACTCATCGGCCTTCTTTGCAAAAAGAACTGGAGATCCCCAAGGAGACATACTAGGGCGAATAAACCCCTTACACTCCAACTCCTCAAGTTGAACCTTCAGTTCTTGGAGTTCTATCGGTGCCATTCGGTATGGCAGAATAGAAACTGGCTCCTCTCCAGGTAGCAACTCGATCGTGAACTAAACATCCCTCTCGGGTGGTAACCCCAAGAAATCCTCAGGAAACACATCCTGAAACCAATCCACCACGGGAGGAAAGACAGACTGGTCTCCTCTTTCATTGTCATCACGCTTGAGACATACCACTCAAGTCGTGAGTCCATTCAACCGCTGACCAAATGGTCCTGCACGCCCTGCCCGAAAATCCCACTCACCATGGTGGACATAAGTGTCACCCTCAAGCGACCTGAACGATACTCTGCAATGATAACAGTCTATGTGGGCCCGATACAACACCAACCAATCCATTCCCAAGATTAGGTCAAAACCTGACATCTTGAGAATGAACAAGTCCCACAGAAAACGATACCCACCAACTTTCAAGGCACATCCCTTTCACTTCTTGATATCTTCAACCCACATCCCCAATGGAGTGTCAATTGACATAACTCCACACACCCTCTCCACAGGTAAACCCAGTGCTATCACAAGTTGAGCGGAGATAAAAGAGTGTATGGAACCTATGTCAAACAACACACTAGAAAAAGTAGAAGCTACAAGTATCATAGCTCGAACAGTCGATGGTCTAGCCTCACCATCACCAGGCGCAAACTGAACTGCCTGAAGCTAACCTTCCCCTATACCCTGGGCTCCAACCTGAGTACTTTGTGCTACACTACCCTGCTGGCGTGAACAATCTTTCCCTGGAGTTCCACGTCCACCATCCCTGCCAGTACGGCCCATGGAGCTCCAACTGCCTGCCTGATACGGGGCAACTGATCCCCTTCCCGTATCTGGTACCTGCCTTCCACCATCATGCTCACCCACCTACCAAGGGTTCCTGCAGAACATCTGCATATTCCCCATCCTGCCACACGAACGACACTCAACTGGAGGTCAAGGACATTGACCAGGCATATGCCCTAGCCTACCGCACTGATAGAAGAACACCTTATTTCCAATCTGAGAGGTTGACCCTCTCTTCCGGACACTTTGCATACTTCCACCATGTTGTGAGCTCTCATGGAATCGCTTTCGAACTTTGGTTGCTTCTTCTCTCGTCTGTCCAGCGGGCACCACAAACCCACTACCTGAAGCTCCCTTCAGGTTTCCTTCCGAGTTCAGTGCCTAATATACTACCTCTGTGAACCTCTTCAAGCGGAAGATTTTTACTTGAGACCTGATCTCATGTCTCAGTCCATCCTAGAAACGCCTTGCTACTACTGCCTCATCCCCTGATAACACTTGGAAAAATCGTCTCAAATCAGTGAAGCGGCTAGCATAGTCTATCACCGATAGTGATCCCTGAGTCAGGATAGTAAACTCTACAGCCCGCTCCTGCCTCAAAGTCTCTGGGTAGAAATTCTCCAGAAACGTTTCCTAAAAAACCTTACACGACATTCCCTCAGCCTGCTCGATTAGAGCTGGAATGTTACACCAACTCCTAGCCTGGCCCCGCAACATATAAGCAGCCAACTTCACTTGCTTTTCAAAAGGGTTCTCCAGATGATCCAGTAATGTCTGGACAGACTCTAACCAGAACTACCCTGCCTCCGGCCTACCCTCTCCGGTGAAGGTCGGAGGTTGCTGCATCTGGAACTCCCTGGTCAGCTCAAACATACTCGATGCAACCCGCCCTGGGTCTCAATCCATCATCTGCATGAGGCGATCCAAGTTCTCCCAGAACTGGTCTTCTCTACATTCATTGATCTCCATATTTTCTTGCCCCTCTATTGGAGGAGTGTTCTCAGCAACATCCTCCTGTTTCCCAACTGGTAGCCAATGTCGTGTTGGAAATTCTCTACAGTGCCAAGCACGAGACTTAGCACACATACCATAAACTTTCATGACTTCATCAAAAGATCTTTACTAGCTAAAACAACCCATTTTCATACACTAACCCAACAAAATTTTCCAATTTGTTTCAAACCCTATTATCTCATTAAACATCATTTACCCACTTGTTTCATTTCATTCTTCTCCTTATTTCTGGGTTTCACGAAATGCATGATGCACCCAACTTTCCTGCCACACACACCCACCTCATGCATGTGCCTAACACAATGCATGTCACCTCTCTCCATAGGTGCTTAAAAATGATGCATGAAATAAAATCCTTGTGTCGTTAAGGCCACGATCCAAATATCATAAAATAGTCACATCAACCACATGTGCGTCACCCAATGGTGAAATATCATCAATTGTAACAACACACAATCAAGAACAACCATTCCCACCCAGGGTGACTTGGGTTTTCCCTCATACATGGGTTAGATACTCCCAAACATGAGCTCATTACGAAGGCCCAACGCGTCTTAACCCATTGCTACCAATCCCAAATAACAAGACCTCAGAGAAGGAGAAGAAAGACCTCCTCTAATACCACTTTGTAACATCCCCGACATGGAAGCCACTAAATCGGTGCTCCAGCCCGGGTGGTTACATGACCTTAAGCGCACCTCCCCATACGCCAAAGGCTGCCGACTAGCAGTGGGGGTCTATGTAGTCAAGTGGGGAGACTATACCCCCTTTTTATCAGAGTAATCCACAACATAATAAACCAGATAGCAGAAAAAATAACCAAGAAACAAGGAAAATGTATAACAAACATTTCCAATAGTAAATATGCCATGTAATACTACAAGTTCAAAATTTAACAAAGCCCAAAATAAAGACAACGGCCAAATCCCCAAAATGGTTCCTACTCCAAGTCCAGATCCTCCATGAAGTGATACCCATGTCCACTCACTATCTAGCAAGGACCTTTTCCCTTCTCCTGGCCTGCAAACATGAAGTCTGCTCAGGCACCCAACGGCGGCCGGAGTAGGGTGTGAGTACAACTCAGTAGGCCACCACCAACGGTTTCAACAAAACATCCAGTATGAACAAGTAGTGCAAGCCAGAGGATTATGAATGACAATTTCCAAGTAATTAATTAAGGTTCCATTAACAAGTTCAGAGTCAATTTCATTGCCCTTCCATTACCATTCATTTATTACCAATTATCATCACTTACCATTTCATAACATTTTCATGGGTTAATCACACATTAATTATGTTACATGGTTCTAAGGCCAACAATCACATGCAATAGGGTAAACACATCATTATCCTATCTCACTAGGACTAACCCCTCATAAAAACCACAACCTCACTTCGAAGCCTCAGTCCGGGTGGACGCAACTGTTAGGAGAATACACCCTCAGTCCCCTTTCCTAACTTGTGCATTTAGGGTGGAGTTTAGAACCTCAGTCTTCACTCGAACCGTGGGAATAGATCATCATGTCATACCACACTCTACGAATCCATGTGCACTTGCTTATATATAAGTAACCATCAATAGTCCAAACAATTTCCCTTCGGCAACCACTATTAATGACAACCCACTTGGGAATCCACATCATGCCATAACCCATTAACACATTACCATTCCACATCATTTAACCATTTACCCAATTCCCATGTGTTATGCCTATCTCACTAAGCATTGAACATTAGACCCATAACCTATCTCGTTATGGTCTTAAATCAGATTACACATTAACCCATTTAACTCGTTCATCATTTTAATGAATCAACCATTCATTCCATTTCAAATAACCCCTTGGTTATTTCCAAGTTTAGGTGAATCACCTAACTTTTATTTCAAGTTCAACCAATCATGCCAACATGTTCATCAAGGGCTCTACAATTTACTACAACAAGGCCACTTGTTAATAACAATCCTGAAACCCGGGAAAAGTCGGCACATCCCATGGATAGACCTTAATTAGGTCAAGTCCATCCCAACATATCCCACGGGGATCGTGAGGGTTCCCATTTTCCATTTTAAACATCGTTATTAAAAAACATTCTAAGGTTATCCAAAACATAACCAAGGAGAAACAAGAACATAACTAAACATGCACAAATACCCAAATAACTATGGGATATCACTTGTAGACCACCTAACTTAAATCTACGGTTGAACGCACTCTCAATTGAGTCCTTTGACCTCGATCTGAACAACCCTTGGAGATTCAACCTAAAACTCACCCAAACGATAGGTTTTTAGAGCTTCGGAACAATGGGAGAGAAGATACAAACCCTAAACCAAAAAGAGAACCAAGGATGAGGTTAGCCTTACCTGGAGCTTCGATACACAACCAACGGCACAAAAAACACCTTAGAATCGAAGGAGAACCACCCTTGGGAAGATTGGGTGGGCCAAGTTCTTCCTAGGTTTGAGAGGGGGAGTGGAGAGGAAAATATCGAGTTGGGTTTTAAAAGCCCGGAGTGGCAATTTTGTAATTTTTCTGAACTTTAAGTGGTTGCACGGTTTGTCGGCACGGTTTGTCGGCACGGTTTGGAAAACCATGCGCAAACCGTGCGCATGCCACTGCCCGGAGGGGGGGTCTCACGATTTATCTGTATGGTTTGGAAAACCGTGTGCAAACCGTCTCCATGCTTATGTCCGAAGGAGGAAGGGTTGCACGGTTTAGCTTGGGTAGGCTGCACGGTTTACCTGGTCGTGCGCAGGCCATGCACCCTGGCCTGTCTTGCCCAGATTTCCTTTCTTCTGTGCCCCGAGCCCCCAGAACACCCCCAAGGCCTCTCACACTTTCAAGAAACATTTTAAAGCCCCAAAAACAAAGGGTTCAACCCAAAACACAACAAAAACATACCTTTCCAAAAAACCGGGATCTTATAACATGATATCATGGTAAAATTAAAAAGGGTAAAATAAGGGTAAAACCAAAAATATAAGGATAAAAAAATATTCAAAACTTTTCTAGAAATTATTGTATGATTTTTTTTAGAACAAAACGCTCCTTATATTATAATTAAATAAGTTTTGGATCATTTTAAATTGATATTTAATTTATAATAAATTAATATTTTGGAACTTTCCTAAAGTGCCCCTCTCCTCTCTTATAAAAGGGTGCCTCCTCTCTCTCCTCTTCCCTCCATTTTGAGCCTTCAAGATTGGAAAAACCCTAAAAATTTATCTTATAAACTTACCTAGTTACATTATAGAGGTTCTTTTATTTTTAAAAGACCATCTCTAGTGCCCTAAGAAGAAATTGAAAGGAGGCAGGCTGAGGAAGAGGAATCTCTTCTACCGATTATTTCAAATTTATTTTTCTTCTACTTCCACTTCTTTAGTTTTTTCATTATAAATTAATAACATAAGTATCAATAATATAATTATACGTTATTATAAATATTAAACAACCCTATTTCACCTTCTATACACCCTATGAAATATTAAATCTTCATGAGTGCATACGTACGACTTACCGACTCCATGTCATGCTGTAATCTATTTTCCACCACCTTACTTGTATGGTTATAATGGTAGGAATAATAAATATATATGATTATTATAACATGATACTAAATCTGAGATATTATACACCATATACTTCAATACCGTTCAACAACTATGGGAATGATATCGACACTCGTGCATACGTACGGCTTACCGTCTCCACGACACGATGAGATTCATTCTCCATGTTAACCTTTCAAGAATGATTATAAAGAATATATAATAAATAATAATGAAATATATGACATAATAATTCTACTAGATTTATGTATATATATGTGTGTGTCATTTACTTACTTCCATTCAATTTAATAAGGAAACGAAAACAACATTCATGCGTATGTACAGCCTACCGTCTCCCTAAACGATGTATTCCATTCCATTTATAGATCTATTATATATATTTATATACTGAATATATATGATATATAAATCATGTTTTACATTCTGGAAGTAAGTAAATAATTATCTATGTAATAATATCAATAATAACAAGTCCAAATATATACGATAAATAAAATTATTATTATCCAAAACGTTGCTTTAACATGGAATTGACAAATGAATGGGTAATATAAAGAAGTAAGTGAATCATATATGATATAATAAATATTTTTATGGTTCTATTACAAGTTAATATTATGTTTAAACCCACTATACAATAGTTTCAGACACATACTGAAGAAATTGGACCTAAGGTAAGAGAAAACATTTCCAATCTCGTTTTATCTGTGATTGTTTATTCGTAAGAATTTACTAGAGATATATTTTTCATCTAGGTCCATGTTTTCTAAAAAAAATCTCATAAAATTTTTACTATTATTCTATGTATTTTTGAAGTCAGTTTTACCCATTTTGACTTTTACTACATGGTTTGAAAGGATTCTTCCTTTTATTTACCATACAAGGTACTTTTTGACTTTTCCAGCAAAAGTATGATGAGAATATTTTTTTAACTTATACAGCATAAATGGGTTTTTACATCTTCATGTCACCATCTTTAAATGAAGATTACGCTACACTATTTTAAGTTTATTTTCAACTAAATTCTTTTCTTTTAAAATTTCACAACATTTTGGGAAAGAAAATGTTTTTTAAGAAGAAATGATATTTTCTTCAAGAACTAAGTTCAGGTGTTTTATAAAAATTATTTTCCATCTAAGATGACATAGGGTTATGTTTATATCCCTATTATTACTTTGATTTGATTATTTTTATGATGGAATTATTTTTATAAAGTCCATTTATCTTATATGGATTATGTTGTGATGGCATGATGTTTAAGAATCCCATTTTATTTCATGGGTTATGCTATGTAGAATGATTTATGTTTTTGTGGAACATGTAAGAATGATTTCATTATGAGATGGGTGGGACCTATATCTACCTACAATTAATTAGGTAATGATTTATATCTCATGATATAGACATGGTTGGAATGGAAGGTAAATCTGGTTCAGTAATATAGGGCTGGAACGGCAAGTAAACCCAGTTCAGTAATGGACTTCGTCCACTATGATGGCATTGGTAGCAATTCCTTGGCTACTTTGGAAATCATATTATGTTCTTAATGGTTTTCCATAATTCCATGTTTTATTCCCATGCTATTTTATCACGATTAATGTTCCTCTATGATCTATACCATACGTACTACCAAGATTTATTTCATGACTCAAGATTTTGATGTTTAAACTTTATGTTTATGTTTATACATTCAAATGTTTATGGTTTGTTTTATGTTCTCCATGTTTACCCTTAATGAGAATTTGAGCTCACCCTTTTTATGTTTTATTTTCCCCAGGATATAAAGAAAGGTTTTAGGTAGCAAAAAAAAGGGAAGATATTTATGGGAGATGTTGAAGATCTTTCACCGTGATTTGAAGATTATCTTTCGGGTTTCCAAAGACACTAAACTAATATGGTATTTAAGAATTTGTTTGTGTCATGTATTAATTATTCTGAAAAAAGTAATGTAATGTCCATGTACGTCAAACTTGGGTCTCTAAAAACAAGATAAAACTTATAAACATATGATCCATTTCTTTATCACATTAATCTTCACCTACACTTCCACTAGTAATATTAGCTTTAAAAAATTATTTTACTCTTGATTGTGATTCTTTAAATGTAGCATATTTTAATTTTGGTTTATTATCCTCGTTTTTTAACTTTTAATATTCTTCATACATCATCATATTCCCAATTAATTCTTTTATTGGTAACTTTATGATGTCACATGAATCTCTAATAAAAACTGTTGTACCTCTCTATCTATCTAGTAGAGATCTCGGGATCCTCATTACATAATATTTTTCTATCATCGGTTGTCCAAGTTTGATCATCATGTTTATGATCTAATTGAACATATGATACATTTTATAAATAGATTCTTCAGTTTTCATTTTGAAAGTATCATATTTAATAGTATAAATATCATGACTTGTTTTTTTAACATTATAAGTGCCTTCATGAGACACATAAAGAGTATCCTAGATAATATTAGCAGTATCACTGGAAGATATTCTATTAAATTCAACTTTTAATAAATAAAAAAATAAATCAATCGTAAATTTTTAGTTTGAAACATAAGTAGATTTAGACTAAGCATCCCATTACTTTTTAGTAGTATTAGGTTTCTCATATTTATATTCAATAGATCACCAAATATCATAACCAATACTCTCAAGATTGATTTTTATTTTGATTTTCCATTAAGAATAATTTTGTGTATTAAAATAAGGAGGTATGTTGGTTTCATAACCTTTAGAGATAGCATATATAATTATATATTAGAAAATAGAAATAATATCTTGATAAAAAATATCAAGTTTAAATTTAAACACATAGGATTAAAAGTTCCTCAGATACCAAATGTTGGACAGAGTGGACAACACAAGAGGGGTGAATTTATTTTCCAATTAAAATTTCTATAAAAAATGATATAAAAAATAAATCCATAAATTTATAAATTATAGATCAATTGAATTGTAATATCCTATGTTTTAAAGAACATTATGTTGTATAGAATATCCAAAATGCAATAATGAGCCTAAACAACCCATAAAATATTACCATTTAAACATAATTGTTATAACCGAGTCGTTGAATTAGAGGGTATGAATAGGAATGAATATATATATATATATATATTATTTATAATAAATACAAATTTATTGACTAATTATAAGGAAATAAACACTCAATTTTTAGTAAAATCATTTTATTCTTCAAAAATATGTTTTGTTCAAAAATGATTTTTATTGCTTTATGTGAGAAAATAATATAATTAATTTTTTAACTTTTAGGAAATTTATTTCATGAAATGGACTTAATTTTTTAAACCATCGTATAAAAATAATATTTAGGAGAATTTTTTATATTTTTATGAAAAGTTTTATTTTTCAATAAATAGTGAAAAATACATCTTTTTATTGAAAACTATATTTTTGTTTCAAGAATTTAAAATTTCACATTTTATTTTTAAAAAAATACAAAGTAAAATTAGTTCTATTAAATTAATAATAATACAATTATATTCTTTGTAATATATTTTATACTTGAATTTATTTTAATGAAAATTTGTGTACCTAAAAAGGCATTGTTTTGAAAAACTATTTTTCATCATATTTTGCGGTTTTATTTAAAATTAAATTATGAAAATTATGTGAATTGAATTTTGAAAAATGGATTCCATATATTTAATAAGTGAGTCTAAATTTTTTTAATACTTACCTTTTATTTTTGAACATTATTAATTGTAACCTTAGTAATTTTTGTAAACATAATAAAGGGTAAATCAGGTAATAAAGGCTACAAATAAAATGATAAGGACTCAAAAATGACCCTAAAATATGCCTAAATTTAATTTTATTAGTATATATCATTAATAATCATCTTAAATTTTAATATATGTACTTAATTACCATTTTTTCATGACTTTGAACATTATATCAATTTATTTAAAGAAAAGACAGAAATTTCATTCTCTTTGTTTTATTATCTTTACATTTTTAACATAATGAAAAAAACGTGGATATGTTTCATAATAAATATTAATTTGAAGTATAAATTATTTTTTATTATATTAATTTATTTAAAATTTTTAATAATGAAATAATTACCTTAAATTTGTGTGCAACATCGACACAATATTTATTACATTAAAAAAAATAAGATAAATGTTTTCAAAAATATTAAAAACGATATAAATTTGAATGAGTTAATGTTTCCCATGAATTTTATAGATATATATGAAATTTTATGGTGGTTTTAAAGATCAATATTTTAATTTTCCCTTTTTCTTGATGTGTTTAAATTCATATTAATTAAATAGTGTCAAAAATGTCATTAATAATATTTTATAATAAATAATAATTTATTAAATGGTTTAAAATTCATAAAAATATTAGGTTCAGACAAATAAATTAAATATGGTTCAAAACATTTACCATGGCCCATTTTAAGATCATTTTTCATTTTACAGTAACATTATTAACCCTTAAAGTTTAGAAAACATTAATATTGAGATAATAGTTAGAAGGGTTAATGAGGGGTTCAAACTAAAAGATAAGGGTGAAAACACAACAAAACCTTGTAAAATTTTTATTGGATGATAATATTTTGGCTAAAATCACCCTATATTTAAATTTTATAAATTTTTATCCACTTATACAGGAAATATAATTTATATTAATTTAATACTTTAAGAAATTCCAAGAATGTGCCTCCCCTCTCTTATAAAATGACACCACTTATCTCAATTATTTACACCACTTTGAACCATATAGATCAAAAAAATCCTATTCATTTCTATTCTAAACACCCTTATCCAAGTTATATAGGTCTTTTCCTTCCAAAAAACCAACCCTAGTACCCTTAAGGAGAGATAAAAAAGAAGTCTACAGAAGAAGAGTTAATCATCTTTATCATGTATTTAAAGATTATTTCATATTCTACTTTCCCTTAATGTGTTTTACCCATAATAAAATAGTTAATAAAGTATAATAAATATTATTATATTTTATTATGATTATTTTATAAAACATTTCCATCTCTTTTTCATCCTAGGAAAAGCAAAAAACATCACCTGTGTGTATTTACGGCTTACTGTCTCCACATAGCAGTAATTCATTTTTCATCACTAGTTTACTTGGATGGTACTTGGATGGTTATAAAGACCAAAATAGTTATTATATATAATATTTATTACATAAATATTATTATTTAACTTTAATATCATATATACATTCTTACCTTCCAATCCGTTGGAAAACAATAACATCGTTTATGCATACATGTGGACTACCACCTCCACGAAGCTATGTGATTCGTTTTCATTTAAACATTATATAGATGGTAATAAGGATAGATTTAATGAATATATATGATATATATGATATAATAAGTATTCTTTAAATATTGATTATTATGCACCTTTATTTCATTCCATCCGTTGAAAATTGAACACAGTGTTCATGCATACGTACGACCTACCATCTCCATGAAAGGTGTAATTCATTTTTTTATCTGTATATTTTATGGATGATTATAAATATCAATATATTGATTATATATTATATTTATACCATGAATAAAATTATGAATATTATGGTACTACAATAAAATTACAAGTACCAGAAGTACCAAATCAAATCATAAATGAAAAATGAATTAGTTAACACCAAAAATAATGATAATAATAAAATATTATTAACAAATGGGTGATAAAATGTTATAAAATTATCATATATAGTATTATAGATATGTATATGGTTGTGGTATATGATTATAATAAATCTTAATTTATTATATGGGATCTTAAATCGCGTTTAACTAAAGGTAAATGAGAGGTAAGGGATTTCATCAAAATTTCCTTTCATTAAGGCATATTTTAATATTATGCACCTAGTTTTTTTATATGATGTATATATTGATCCTTTGATATATTTATGATCATTATTCATTGTAAATCACATTTATCTTAAATATCCATATTCTTTTCATCATGGATATTATTATTTCTTATACCATATTCCATTTCTATATGCAGTGTTTTACTTTGAAAGTTTTCCAATTGAATTGGGAATTATTAATAATAGATATTCTATACTCAACACAAAAAATATTGATAAGTAATATTGTACAATAATTAAATAAATAATTATATATATCAAGAATTCAATGGAAATTCAATGATGGGTGGGGGATAGAATTATATAGCCCCCCAATGCATCCATGGGTCTCATGAGAAAAATCAGTTAACCAAATTAAATGGGTTTTTACCCTTAGTTTTAAACTATATTAGTGTAAGGTCATAATAATAGACATATCATGATGTTTGATATCATCACAATCAATAGTATTCATTTCCTTCATTTAGAAATTAGTTATTATTATTATCCATGAGATTACTGCATTGATATTATCCATAGATTCATTTCGTGCTAAGGTTATTGATTAAATTCAATGTGTTTACATTTATTTAACTTTCCATATTGATTATACCTTATTTACTCATGATAGATTATATTATATGTAACCCTTACTGATTATTTAATCTCATCCTTATTTTATATCTTTTCCTCAGGTTATTGAGAAGAAATATTTAAAGGAGTTTTAAGGATACATAACATTTAATTTTTTTATTTTTTTATTTTATTACCAAAGTAAAATTATTATTATGTATGTATCTATTTATCTATTCATACTAAACTATCAATAACCATCCCTGTAACATCTTAACCCATCTTAACATCTAACTGGTAGTAATACTGGTGGGTCACATGGCCTCAAACGCATCTCCCTATATGTCAGTGGCTACTAACTAGCAGTAAGGGTCTCAGGATGTGATAGTGGGGAGACTATACCCTCTTATCAGATATACACAGAGTTATTATAGAGTAAATAATAATAAGTTGTGTATGACCATTAATAAAAATTAAATAAAAGTATCCATCACTAGTTTATACAACAGATGAGTGCATGACATGTTAATGATACAAAACTAAAATTGGTAAATAATACAATATGATTTTCAATAAAGAAAAATACAGGACTCAAATAATGAAAATAATTTAAAATCCCTAAGAATATATCCATGATAAAACTTATCTTCATCTAAGTCCTTTTCTCCAAAATCCTAAGGTACAATCACAAATACATTAACCTAGGTCCTTAAAATATAAGGTCTACTTGGGTACCAAGAGTACCCGAGCAAGGTGTGAGATAAAATCTCAGTAGGATGGCACCCATAGTGTTAAGCCTAGTCCAGACAGTGAATAATAATTAAATAGTGTGTAGGTATACATAATTTAATAATAGAACTCTATAATAAATAATCACTCATCTAGGTTCCTAAGAGACACTTGGCGGTTATACCAGCTTTGGCTCAATGTCGGATTAATAGTTCGATCATGAAATTATAGATATATATATATATATTATATAGATACATATATACATATATATATATATATATCATAAATGGTGTGGGGTAAGAATGGACCCCAGTCATAAATAGATGATAATCGACATGGGTTGAGAATGCATCCCACCCATAGACATTCATATAGTACTGGAATGGGGTAAGAATGACCCCCATCTATAATCATTCACATTACTTGCATAAGATAATAATGCCTCTCATCAATAACGTTTATAATACTAACATGGGGTAAGAATTAATCCAATCCATAACATTTATAATATTGTAATGGGGTAAGAATTATCCCCATTTAACATTTATAATACTAGTATGGGGTAAGAATGCCTCCCATCAATAGAATTTATAATATTGGCATGGGATAAGAATGACTCCCATCCAAAAACAAATATCATGCATGAGGCATTGACCTCTCATGGATCTCATTGTCCTAATTAATTTTTATCATATGGAATGATACATAAACCTCTCGTTCTCTTATTACTCCATAACTAAATAAGAGGCATGTTCCTTTATCACAATTGTACTTAAATCATAACATATTAAGTATTTACAATGACATGGTTACATATTCATTTTCAAGCATGAGTAAAATCCTCTCATGCAAGCCATTATACATTTCCAATTACCCTTTTCAAACATTTCAAATATGGGATTCAAGTCACCATGAACAAGCCACTCTATTTTATTCATTTCATTGAATAAAACCTTAGAAAGGTGACATAACCATTTACATAATTCACTACATGAGGCATTACCTCTCATGTGCCAATTTGACCATGTTTGGTTACATTTAACTCATTCAATTCATATAAATATGGAAATACCATTTATAAGATCAAAGGGGTCACTGAGAGGTGACATGGTCATTACAACACTCACCTACTTAGGAAATTCCATCTTAAAAGTCTAAGGTCACTTAGGGGGTACTTTGGTTAAACAACTATTTTAATAAAAAGTGGGAAACCCCATTTTGGGATATAAAAGAGTCCATATACGAGATGTTATTTACAACAAACAATGACATCAAGAACAATTAAAACATCAATTCAATAATTTCGAGCAATCTAAATAAGAATAAACTATTGTAGTGAGTTTTTGTAGATAGCTCACCTCTGCTGGAGGGGTTTTATTTTAAAACCATGGTTTTTTTGTCCAACAAGAAATTTTTTCACAACTAATAATTTTATCTATGATCACAATTAATCTTATAAAATGGGTATTATGTAATAAATTAATGCACCTCTTAAATTAAAAGGGTAGTGAAACGGATCTTACCTAAGAGTGGAACCAAGATGAACACTTCAGATATTGATACTTTCTAACTAAGAGCTGCTATTACACCCACTGATCATATGAACCTTTGCAAACATGTAAGGACACCTGGCCTCTATACACATAGTTTCATGGTCATGAACATGTGCAATTGGATCCTTACATATATGATTATATGAATATACTAGTCTCTACTCACCTATTTATGAATTTTCATATATATACATAGTCACACCTACACCCATACATGTATTTACATTTCCATTGATTAAAATACACATAAAAGGGGAACCTAAAGTTATATATATACTTTCCTTTGAATACGTAGGAAAGCCTCCTTTGAACCGGTGACTCGAAATCACATGGCGGAGTCCAACGCACTACACAATAATTACCAGGGACTCAAAAAAAATACCTTAAATAAAGGGTGTGAAAAAAAACAGCGGGTTTAGAACCTTACCTAAAATGTTGGAAGCAATCAAAATCAAACCAAACTACCTTTCCTTTAGTGGAGGATTTTCAAACATGATCCCAGGGGTCCCGAGAAAGCCTCTACACGCCCTAAAACCGAAAGAACACAAAAATATGGGTTAGACCTAAACCCTAGGGTTTTTCTACACTTAACCGGGTGATGGAGAGACCGAAAAATGGTTGGAAACAGTAATGATAAGGGAGGAAGAGGCTTACCTTGAAGGATTAGAGAGAAAATGTTAAGATATACAGAGGGATTTCATCGATGGAGAAGTTTCGTGGATATGGGAGGTCGCATGGTGATGGGGAACCCCCCTATGGTTTCGTCACGTATGAGAGATGATAGGTGAGGTTTAGTTTTATGTTTTAATTAAATTTATTTTTATTTATAATTTAATCCAATTTTAAAACTGGTCCAGATGAACAGTTTAGGTCGCACAGTTTATAAAAATGTGTGCCAACTGGTCTCTCCCATTTAGGGCACCTGGGCACCCCACACGGGGTGGCCACACGGTTTGGAAATTGTGTGCCAACTATGCGGTGAATATTTTTTAGGTGATTCCTAGTTTCTACTAAGCATGTAGTTTAGGTGCACAGTCTGGTAAATTATACGCTTCTCATGCGACTGACACTTTCCACCAAAAATAATCCACACGATTTACTACTACGGGGCGCATGGTTTCAGACAAATCGTGTGCCCTATATAGGTCCTTAAAAATATTATTTTTCTATTCTGATGCTACTGAAGCTCCTAGAGTCACCAAGGAAACTTAACAAGAATTGACCCAAGTCTAGAAACTTCACTTTGAAGCATCCTAACTCTCAAAATTAAATACTTAATCTCAGTTTTAAAAACAACCCATTCAGTAATTGAAAACGTTCTAAAACCTCTGGATTTTCATCCCGGTCAAAACACGGATTGTTACAAACTTTCCACCATAGAACATATCATCCCCAAGAATCCATTTGAAAAAAAACACATCAAATGACATACAGGGGTCGTGATGCTTCGTTCAAAGGTCACGTTGTGTTCCCAAACACCCAACACACCCTTAAGTATTTCAAAGAAAAAATGGAACTTAAACCATTAAGACTCGATCCAACGCCCGCTTACCAACTAATCACTAAGACGACACTTACCCATGCCTATTTACCTTGAGACACAATCCCATCATCATCTCATTAAGAATCTATCCTAAGGTACTTCCCACCTTATGCTTTAACATTAATTGTCCAGTTCCAAGTCACGCCGCCTTCCACCATTGGAATTTCCATACAAGTATGCATCTAAGCATTCTAAATACGCTCCTCACATCATTCTAGAAACATTTAAAATGATCAATCCCCATCAATATTAAAACCCAAGTCAAGGTGGTTTTTCATGAAAATAACTAGCCGACACAAACTGCTTCCACCTCTAACTGATGACATGCCAAATAATGGTTTCTCACTGACCGTAGACATTAAACAAGAAAAACCCTGAGTATAGCCATCTATGCCTAAAAATTTAAAAGAACTCCTGGGTTAGACAACTATCATATTCTAAGAAGACCTGTAATGACTTCCTCTAGGGCACCTTGTGTTTACCACAAACATGTACACCAAAGCCTACACTATACTTCCAATGACATTTCAAAGATCAAACCATTAAGGAAACCATGCATCTCATAGGAAACACCAAAGGAGAACCACCCAACAAGCTCAACAACATTAGAAGCTTTAAGCACAGAGTAAGACCAATTCTCTCTTAGTGTGTCTAGGATGACATCAAGACAGGGGAATGATTGACACATATCAAAATACAGTAATATGATTTTAAATATTATCAGAAGATCGGTGGTGTCACTACTGGTCGACACCTTGGAAGAACTCAGCTTCACCTTCCGACGTGTCACTATAACTGATCATAAGCCTTTACCTCCCTAGTATTTCTGTGATCTCTCAAAATTTAACCAAAAAAGTCTATCTAAGAACATTGGTTCTTTACAAGGGCTTCACGCATATAAATACAAACAAATTCATTCTATCGAGTGATCAGAAATATGATTAAAACTTTCTATCCTCAAAGGTATTCGAGAAAAACCAACCATTTCCAAATGGTCCAATTAGGTTGGGTTCTATCTACTTGGAAGGGTGCATTTAAACAGAACTGATACAACACTCCCCTCCCTAGGAGTGTTCTATCCCCAAAGTAAAAAATAACTAGATGCTCATAAGTGTGCTTGATCAAAACCGCATTAAACGTACATGTGACATTCACCTGAGTCACACTCATATAAGTAAAATCATAAAAAGGTCAAAACCCAACTGATACAGAGCATTGATTGATGAAAATTCCCATAAAAATACAAGAAAAACTATGGCCACCCATCTGAACAAGGGTTTCATTTAGAAAGGTAGAGGTCCTACTTGGGACAATGGCACCCGAACAGCACCAAGCATCGGAAAACTCATGATAATTAGTAAGGAACTGTAACACTAAGGGTTCTACCTACCACAGGATAACCACTTAATAAGTATAAAGTGTCAACCCATAATGATTTAATTCTAATAGAATTCACTAGGCTCAAAAGTTTCTCATCTCATCTATTGCTAAAATAAATAATACATACAGAAAACGCTCACACTTCCCTTCCAAGGCAACTCAAGAGAAACTCAAAACTACCCTTACCCAAGGTTTTTAAATAGAGAACACCACAAAAACTTCAATTTCCAATACCTATAAATTTAACCACATTTAACATTTAACCACTTTAAAAGATTTAATTCAAAACATAAAGTACCCTTTAAAGACAAAATCACTAGGCACTTGATTCTTTAATAGTCACCTCAAATCAAAATAGGAAAGTTTCATAAAACTTTTTTTTTAATCATTTGAATTTAGATCAAAATTAAATATCCCTTAAATTTATAACCATTTCAAATAGAACACGGTCATTTCATTTAATATGGGTTTCCATTTCCCAATTCATGAAGCACCTATATGCTCTATAAATTTAAAATTGGATCCTAATTATAAGAACAACTTATATTCCAGAATTTAACATGCTCAAATATAATTGTCCAGTCATCTGGGTGTCTATCTACCAATCTATAAAGTGCCCATACAATTCATAGTTTTGTATTTGTCTCTCATTTAATAAAAATCAATTTTACTTTAAAATTACAATTTATCATCCTTTTATATTTTAAATTAATAGTATATAAACATGAAAAAATCTCAAGGATGGTTTGATACAAGAATTACCCTTTCCCAGTTGTAAGGATCCTATACACCTTAAAACTGAAAACTGGCTTTTTTTAAGATTAAAACTATACAAAATTTACCCCAAGAAACCAATATCATATTAAATCATATCTAACATGTTATCATAAGAAGTAACATAGAATCATGCTATAACATAGAAGCTTGGAATAGCACCCAATCAAATCAATAGGAATCTTATAGATGAAACTATAAGGCATGGAACTATGCATGGAATGTGAATTTCAATGTGCCTAGTATGACGCAAGCAATGAAAATTTATTTCCATATCAGGACAAGGGTAAAAATAAAAGAAAATCCATAAATCATTAAGTACCATAAAATACTCCAATAACTTAAGCTGATATCATATCAAGTGTAACAAAAAACAACATGAACAACAATTCCTAGCCCTGGCCACTTGGTCATTTCCCGTACTTGGGGTAATCAGTCCCAAGAATGGATATTAACCAAGTGCCTAAAAATTCATAATCTTCTATCCAACAACCCAAAATAGTAATAAAAAGGAAATGAAACACCCTCTAATACCACTTTGTAGCATCCCGACCTAGCTTACCATTGAACTGGTAGCTAGAACGGTGGGTCACAAGGCCTCAAGCACATCTCCACGTACACTAGAGGCTTCCAAATAGTATTGAGGGTCTTAAGAGGTGATAGTGGGGAGAATATACCCTCTTATTTGAGATTAATAGTAGTATTAAAAATTAAATAACAATAAATAGTGGAATACTATTAATAACAATTTAATAAATGTAGACATCATCATGTTATTCAATAGATGAATGCATGACATGGTAATGATACAAAATTGAAAGAAGTAAAAAATACAACATGATTTTAAATGAAGAACAATACAATACTCAAATAAGGAAAAGAATTTAAAATCCCTTATAATATCTCCACATTTATCCTGAGCTTCATCTCAGTACTTTTCTCTAAATACCTCAAGTACAAGCGTGCAGCAATCAACCTAGGTCCTGTAAATATAAGTTCCACTCGGGTACCAAGGGTACCCAAGAAGGGTGTGAGATTAAATATATGTAGGTCATCACTCATAGTGTCAAGCCCAATCTAGATAGTCAATAATAATTAAACAGTGTTCAGGTATAGAGAATTTATTAATAGAACTATATAATAAAGAAACACATGTCCAGGTTCTTAAGGGACACCTGACGGCTATACCAGCTTCAGCTTGATGCTAGATTAATAGTCTAATCTTGACACTATATATATATATATTTATATATATTATATGGATACATATATATATATATATATATATATATATCATAAATGGTGTGGGGTAATAATTCCACCCACCCATAGATGTTTATATAGTACTAGCATAGGGTAAGAATGCCTCCCATCCATAATCCTTCATATAACTGGCATGGGGTAAGAATGCATCACATCCATAATGTTTATAATATAGGCATGAGGTAAGAATTTCTCCCATATATAACATTTATAATACTGGAATGGGGTAAGAATGTCTCTCATCCATAGTGTTTATAATATTGGCATGGGGTAAGAATATCTCCCATCCATAAACATATATCATACAAGAGGCATTGACCTATCAATAATCTCATTATCCCAATTCATTTTTATCATATGGAATGAGACATAAACCTATCCTTCTCTTATTACTTCATCACTAAATAAGAGGCATATTCCTTTTTCACAACTTTACTTAAGTCGTAAAATCTTAATCATTTTCAATGAAATGGTTATATATTCATTTTCAATCATAAGGAAAAGCCTCTCATGCGAGCCATTATCCATTGACAATTCCCCTTTTAAAAAATTTCAAATATGGGGTGAAATTCACCATGAACAAGCCACTCTATTTTATTCATTTCAATTAATTAAACCTTAAAATGGTGACATAACCATTTACATAATTCACTACACGAAGAATTACCTCTCATGTTCCAAGTTGGCCATGTTCAGTTCCATTTAACTCATTCAATTCATAAAATAATGGTAATACCAATTATAATATCAAAGGGGTCATTTAGAGGTGACATGGTCATTACAGCACTCTCCTACTTTAGAAATTCCATCTTGAAAGTCTAAGGTCACTTAGGGGTACTTTGGTTCAACAACTCTTTTAATAAAAAGTGGGAAATCCCATTTAAGAATATCAAAGAGGCCATATATAGAGTGTGATTTACAACTAACAATGACATCAAGCATAAGGAAAACATCAATGAAATAATTTAAAGCAAGCTAAATAAGAATAAACTGTCTCTGTGAGTTTTCAAAAACAACACACCTTCTCTGGAGGGGTTTTATTATATAAATGTGCTTTTGGTTTATCAAACAAGACATTTTTTAGAACTAATAATTTTATCAATGATCACAATTAAGCCTATCAAAGGGGCATTAAATAGGAAATTAATGAATTTTAAATTAAAATGGAAAGAAAAGTGATCTTACCTCATAGTGGAACCAATTCAAACACTTCATCTCTTAACGCTTCTTAACTAGGTGTTGTTGCCACCCCCACGGAGCATATGCACCATCGTACACATGTAAGGACACCTAGCCTCAATTAACACATCCACATGGACATGAACATGTGAAAGGGGATCCTTACTTTTATTCTTATATTCATATACTAGTCTCTACTCACCCATGCATTCATTTTCATATATATACATAGGCACACCAAGACCCATACATGTATATTCACTACCATGGATGAATATATACATAATAGGGGAACCTCTATATATATATATACTTACCTTTGAATACGTAGGCAAGTCGCCTTAGACCTGGAAACTCAAAGTCACACAGTAGGGTCCAATGTACTACATAATAATTATCAGGTACTCACAAACAAACAAAAATACCCAAAATAAAGGGTGTAAAATAAAATAGTGGGTTTAGAAACTGACCCAAAACATTAGCAGTGATCCAAATCAAACCCAAACTCCTCGCCTTCGGTGGTGGATGGCAGAACATGAATCCAAGGGTCTTGAGGAAGCCTTCACACACCCTATAACCATAAGAATAAAAAAAAATATAGGTTATACCTAAACCCTAGGGATCATCTGCACTTTACTGGGTGAATGGACAGACCGAAAAATGGCCAGAAACAGGAAAGAGAAGGGAGGAGAAGACTCACCTAGAAATATTGGAGAGAAAAAACCTAGAAATCTGATTGGATTTCATCGATGCAGATGCACTGTGGATAGGGTAGGTCACGCAGTGAAGGGGACCCCTCTTAGTGGTGTGTCGTGTATGAGAGGGGAGAGGTGAGGTTTAGTTTTAGGTTTTAATTAAATTTCTTTTTATTTTTAATTTAATCTAATTTTAAAATAGGACCAGACACATGGTTTAGGTCGTACGGTTTCGAAAATTATGTGCCAATCATGTGCCCCCTTTCTGGGAACCCAACATGGGTTGGCCACATAGTTTGGAAACCATGTGTCAACCATGCGGTGAATAGTGCTTAGGTGCTTCCTAGTTTCCACTAAGCATGTGGGATAGGCACACAATTTGGTAAACCACATACAACCCATGTGATAGCCTATTTCCACAAAAAATAAGCCACGTGATTTTATGCTATGGGATGCATAGTTTCATACAAACTGTGCACCCAATGTCAGTCCTTAAAAAACTGATTTTTCTTGTTCGGAACTCCTGAAACTCCTCGAGCCACCCCAGAAACATAAAAATCATTCAAATAATTCCAAAAACATCACTTTGAAGCATCCCAACTCTCAAAATTAAATTCTGAATCTCAATTTTAAAAATTCCATGTTCCATAATTGAAAAAGTTCAAAAACCTCCGTATTTTCATCTGGTTCAGAATGTGGATCATTACAAGCATGGGTACCCTATTTACCTGATAACCGAGTCAGACCTAACATAGCCCTAAGGGAATTACCTATATCTATGGGTTGGTGACTATCACCTCTTATCATAAAACATGCAAGTGGGAATGAATTTTCCACAAAACATAGTGGAAGCAAGTCAATATGCATACAAAAGAAACTTCATTTGGAGTAATGTACCACTAGTGAAAAAACAGGATTTAACATCAGTTTTCTTTTATTTTTGACATCTATTTTTAACTGACGTTTATAAAGGTGATGTAAAAAATATCATTTTTGACGTCCATTTTGGGAGAATCGACCCCGAAAGTTAAAAAAATATAAAATTGAAAATATTACACTTCCAAAATAATCAAAACCCCTATAATAAAAACACAATATACAACAATCAAACAGTATTTATCATTGACTAAAAATTTATAACTTACAAGTTTTTATCTAATTAATCAGAAAACTATCTACACATTTGTATTATAAATTATAATTAAAAAACACATACCTAAAATTTACAACATGCTCATTATTGGTTAATGATGAAGAATTCATTTGATTATTAGTATGTTCAAACACCTATTATATCAAAAGAGTTAGTTTTTTGAACCCATATGTAATATTATTCATAAATATTAGAATATACATACTTGAAATCCTAATTAAACTTAACAAATAGTTCGCAAAAATAGATTAAAAATGGGTAAGATCAGATTGAGAATAAGACTGGGAATCATTGAATGCCTACAATAACAATGAATTATATGAGATAAAAAATAGAATAATATGGTAGAAAATATAAAAAACATTAATACAACTAACCTTATCAAATTAATTAATTTTCCCAGTTGTGATTATCTCATACATGAATTGTAGAATATAATAATCACATTCAACATGTCCTTTTTTATGATGCCACTATATTTATAAAACATTAAACTGATAATAAAAATCAATATATAAAAAATCATAATAAAATCTAATATAAAAACTAATTACATTTACTTCTACATATTTGATTTTATTTGGTGTCATTATCGACATGTATTCCTTGTTAAATTTTTTCCATGAACTATATTTTCATATATATGAACTAATAATACAAGTTTAAACAATGATAATTAAACATAATGAGCTTATAAAAAACAAAAAAAAAACTTACATGTCTAAAAAGGTGTAAAATCTTATACAAAGATTCCCTAATAAAGATAAAAACTGATATAAGGTGCATTGACTTAGGCACAATACGCCTAACATCTAATGCCCCTAAAATAAAAAAAGTTCACAATTAATGACATTATAATGATCATTAGTTCATAATTATGTTTTTGTTCTTACTTATCAAGAAATGGTAGAAACCAACACTCAATCTTCATATGTCACTACTGGAAATTTAGGCTATAGCCACGGTTCTAAACCATGGATATAGACCCAAAAACCATGGATATAGGTTATAGCCATGGTTTCATGAACCGTGGCCGGTATTGGCGTGGCTATAGGTCTGACCTTATAGCCATGGTTTGAAATCCTAGCTATAGGCCTATAGCCACAGTTTCAACTGTGGCTAAAGCCATATTGCCATGGTTTGAACCGTCGCTATAGGCCTAAATCCACAGTTTGAAACCGTGGCTATAGGGTCAGCCCTATAGATGCCAGTAAAAGCCACGGTTTGAAACTATGGCTATAGGGTTTTCCATTGCAAAAAAAAAATGCAAGCCCGGTGAATCCTGCTGGCTGTTGGGAGGACTGCACCAGCACCCCCCACCCCCTGCTTCTGCACACCTCCCATGCCCCACCCCCTACACCTTGCACCCCACCCCCTGCCCCCTCCTCACTGCACACCCCCCTCCCCCTAGACCTCCCCCCACCCTGCACCAGCACCCCCCATACAAGGTAATCCAAATCATTTTCACTTGAACCTGAAAATAGATTGAGGAATTCATCTTGCCTTCTCTTACATTATTCCTACCATCCCAAATAGCCCCACACACATCCAAGGAAAATAATAAATGAATCAAAACCTCCACCCCTGGATCTCCCCTTGAAACAAGGCCTCAATAATCTCCTACATGTATTTCCCACTGCTGTTGATATTCATAAATTGGCCCATAAACCTTCAGATCCCCCTCACCCAGTCACTCTGAAAAAATAAGTTCCAAGAAGATTCATAGTGTGGCATTTGTACAATAGTGACATCCAGAGGCCAGAGCCACCCCCTAATTCTAAATATTCTCCTCCATTTTAAGTGCTTGATGTCTCATTCTTCAAACAATAAAAATCATCTGGTTTGGAATATCCTTTTACCAGAGTTTCAAAGCCCATTCGTTCATCCCGCATCTTACATAAACCAAATTTCTAAACTCCCTGCTCCTGCACACCTCCCCTGCCCCACCCCCCTGCACCTTGCACCCCACCCCCCTGCCACCTCCTCACTACACACCCCCCTCCCCCTAGACCCCCCCCCCCACCCTGCACCAGCACCCCCCAATGGAGGTGAATATAAAGTAAAAAAACACAAGACCTGTAAAATAAATAAAATAGTAACAATCTGTATAAATGTGTGGGAAATGAGCATAAAAGTAAGTTGTTCACTAATATTAATTACTTTAATATATCCCATAATATCTTGGGTTAGTGAATAAAAAGTAAAATAAATAAAATAGTAACAATCTATATACAGATAACAAGGGCGGTACACCAAGTGCTAACAATGTCACAACAATACACAAATAAGCTCCAATAAATTGGTTGTTTGAAACATTCCTAATAGCATCAGCAAAAGAAAGAAAATATTAAAGAATTTTCACTAAGGATGCTCAGAATTCATACAAACTAAATCAGTGAAATCTGATTAATTACATGGAAACAAAAACTACGTAAACTAGAAAGATGTCAATTAAATTAAGTGTTGTTTAAACATACCATCAACTTACAAATCATCAAGGGGAACGCCAGCAAGGGAATAAATTAGTCCAGTGAATTTATTGATCTGTAAATACCTAAATAAATCCATAAATACATTAAAAATGATAATTATCTTAACTAAATTCTCATTTTCTTACAGTACTACCAAGGCTTGAAAGCGACCCGAAACTGTGAGGTAAGTTCCCCGTCATTGAGTTGTATGAGAGATCCCTGTACGTGAAACAAATCATTATAAAATAATTTTCAATTGAACAAGAACATTCTAACATAACAGATTAAGAAAAGACAAAAGTGGACTCAATAAATGAAAATAAAAATATGAAAGAAGTATAAAAGGATTATTTACAAAATCCCCCCCCCCCCGGAAAGAAGCCCCCCCTGCTGGACCCCCTGGACAGCAGCCCCCCCACCCCCCCCCCTACTGGACCCCCCCTGGATAGAAGCCCCCCCTGCTGGACCCCCCTAGATGGCCCCCCTGATGAACAGAAGCCCCCCCTATTGGACCCCCCTAGACAGCATCCCCTCCACCTCCCCTGCTGGACCCCCCCTGGACACCCCCCCCCCGGACACCCCCCCTGGACAAAAGCCCCCCCCCCCCCCCGGATAGACTCCCCTGCTAGAGATCCCTGGACAGCAGCCCCCCCCCCCCTGCTAGACCCCCCTAGACAGCCCCCCCTTCTAGACAACAGCCCCCCTGGATAGCCCCCCCTGCATACTAGGATGATCCCCTTGATGTATTGTTGGAACATATCGAATGTTGGGTCGGTTGGTACTATCTAGTTTTTTGTGGTATTCCGTACATAAATGGAAGAAATTGGAAAGGTCCCATGCAATTTTAGGCATGAAGGTAAGCATTTAATGGGTGTCATGACCATTTGAATATGTTAGAGGGTCATGACACATGAACTAGGCTTTAAAAATAATGACATAGTGGCTTCCAAAATAAAAAGTAATGATTGAAAATAGAATATGGGGAGGGTGAGGTTATCCTAGGTTTGTGCTAAAGGTACTTATGCATAAGGATAGTAAAAATATTTCCTGTAATCATCATCAAAATTTGACGATCCCATATTTATTATTTACTTTACATGGGCTACAGTCAAATTATAATTCTTTTATCCCAAACTACACATGCTATAATTTTGTAGTGTATTGATAGTGTGGGGTCGAACCCATGGAGAATGTTTGGTAGAATAGAAAATTGGACTCTAAACATTTTTTTAGGAGTCCTCAAAATTTGTATTGGTTTTGGGATATGATTGATGCTATTGAGATTTGTTTAACATTTAGTAAGAAATAGGGATCATGGTCTATTTCGGGATTGAGGTAAAAAGGATAACATTGGTCCTAACAAGGAATAATCCTAGGGATTAGGCTTTGAAGTGGATTTTAAAACACTATTTTTTCATGGAAAACCCAAAACAGATCTATATAAGAGTTAAATATTCCTTAGTTTTTATATAGCTAAAAACGATGATTCTTTAATCCTAGTTGTAATGGCAGAAAGTGGAAAATGTTAATAGTCATAGCCAACTCAACTCTAATCAGGCCAAGTTAAATCATATAAATATAATATGGTAAAGGATTCATAAAATAATTTAATACATAGAATTTATTTTACATTATTACTATCATTTGGGTTAGATGGTTCTGATTTAGAAATTCAATAAGATCATAAAAATCATACAATCAACCCTTTCCCTTAGTGGTTTCGCCACTCCGGACTGTGATAATTAAGATCGAAGAAAAAAATAATGGTTTAGATTTGATTTGGGAGAAAAAAATAAGGGAGAAAATGAGAATTTCTCCCTGCCCCCTGCCCCCCCACCTGCACACCCCCCCTGCCCCCTCCCCTTCCATCCCACCTGCACACCCCCTCCCCCTGCCCCCCCACCTGCACCCCCCCACCTGCACACACCCCCCCTTCCCCAGCACACCCCCCTGCCCCCCCCCCCCCCACCTATACACCCCCTGCCCCCTCTCCATGCCCCCTCCCCCCCACCTGCCCCCCCCCACCTGCACACACCCCTCCCCCTGCCACAGCACACCCCCTGCCCCCCACCTGCACACCCCCCTTCCCTCCCACGTGCACATCCCCCCCCCCACCTGCCCCCCCCCACCTGCACACACCCCTCCCCCTGCCCCAGCACACCCGCCTGCCCCCCCCCCCACCTGCACACCCCTCTGCCCCCTCTCCCAGCCCCCTACCCCCCACCTGCACACCCCTACCCCTGCCCCGGCACACCCCCCAATACATTTATAAAAACCCATTTAGATGAGGTAAATAAATTCATGTTAGATTTAGACAATATTAATGTTTATGTAGATGATGAGGATCCAGAAATTATCATATTAATCACTCTTGAAAATAGATATAGAACACTTGTTACGACTATGATGTATGGTTGAGTCTATTTAACATTAGAAGATATTAAATCAGCCCATATGTCTAAGGAATTGCATTCTAGAACAAAAATAAAAGGTGAGGATAATATTTTTTCACATGGGGGAGACCTTAAACTAAAGGTAAGAAAAAACAATTCAGTAGGGACAAAAATAAGATTAATAAATAACCCAAATCTAGGACAAAATCTATGGATAGAAAAGTAATATGTTTTCACTATGGTAAACCTGGGCACATTAAGCCCGAGCGTAGGAAACTCATGAATGAGTTTGAATCCAAACAGCCCGCTAACCTGTATTTTCTGGCTGATTCAGGCTATGAAATTTGTTTAAATCTTGAATGTGTCCATTTATACACTCAATCAAGAGTGGGTCCTAGACTCTAGTTGTTCTTTTCATATTTTCCAATAGAGAGAGTCATTTTTAGAGCAGGTCAAAAATATAGATGTAGATGTATTCTTAGGAAAAAATAATAGGTTCAAGGTTGAGGGAATATGATCCATTATTATAGAGTTAGATAATCAATCCATCATCACCTTACTTAATGTATGGTGGGTCCCCATCCTTTAATGAAACATAATCTCCTTAGCGGTCCTAGATCAAAATGGATTTACCTATAGACCAAATATCAAGATCTATAAAGGATCAATAATTATCATAAAAGGATCTCTAAACAATGGGTTATATGTTTTGAATGGGAAGACCCATTTATGGAAATTGGGCAGTGTTTACAATACAAGAACTAATAATAATATACTATAGCATATAAGATAGGGAATTTCAGCTCCAGAGATTGTGTGATGGGAAAATCCAAGAGGGTGAGTTTCAATAGGTCTTATTTCAATGTTTCCAGCCCACTTAAATACATACACTCAGATTACCACTGAGTCTATGTAGCACTTTTTTTTATCTACTTCGTTCAATTACCACTTGAAACACCATGGCACAATCCACAAACTCCTAGAAATCACACAGCCTAAAACTGTAGCCCAAAGGTTCACCCAACAATGCTTATACGATATCAAATTCCCCATAGCATCCCATTACAATGCAATTTAAACCAATACGCCACAATAATGAAAATCAAGACAATACACAAGGCACGTTCATAAGGAAAAGCAACCAATGGATCAAGTTATCACTTAAGAAGGATTACAGTTAGTACACAATGTATTGGATATATTATAAACTTTAATAGAACACTAGTGGAATTGTAACATTGTACTACACCACTAACTGAGCACTATATGTGAGGTCTTCCAACAAAGTAAGCTTGCAAAGATGTAAACGATAACACCCTCTAGCTAAGCTAGGCTTGAAAGGATAAAAGTTAGCATGGATAATTAGATAAATAAATTGGATCCAGAAAAGCAACAACATTTAAAAAACACAAAGAAGCAGAAAAATATGCAGTTATGATGAAATGGAGATAGTAGAAGCTGTTCAGGGATTTAGAAGACATAGACGGTGCAGACATAGACGGTGCTCTGACCGTTCAATTCACAATTAGGAAAATAGTCATTATCTAACACTCCACATCGCTACTCATAACTAGTATGAAACATAATACTTAGAAACACAAAAATAAACAAAGGGTACGACCATTCATCTCTTCTCTCCCATCGGCTACTCTCTATCTTCCTGAAAAACAGAGATTCAAATAAATGCAAGGCACCATGAAACACACATAGCCTTAGGTTATCACAAACCTCTTCGTTGCCCTCTTCTTCATCTTCATCTTCATCATGGACCTCTGATTTTGACTTGTTTGAATCTTCATCCTCACCCTTGCTTTCTCCCAGTCCCTTGTTGTACGCATTCCATAGTATTCTCATATTCGGCTTTCCGCTTCTCAGCCTTCACCACGAAGGGACTTTTTTTCCTGAAAATTTTAAAAGTGAGCAGTGGAATACATGAAGAGATGTGAATAACATTAACTTACGGATTCGGTCATGGACTTCAATTTCTCTCCACCAGCTTTGCCCACCTGGTTTTCATGAAACAAACATTGGAGATTTGAGCAGTAATAATCTGTGAGAGATCAAATCAAATACCCCCACAGCTTCAACGAGGAACATGAAGTCGCTTACCACTGATACAGATTTGCTTGTTGGGGTGTTTTTCTTTGAACCGCTTTCTGAAATCTCTCCTGAACGTGACATACGAAATGAAATAAGTCTCAACACATTAAAGCAGATCACGAAGCTTTCAGTTGTGTGGGGGAAAAATATATCCTTTCACTAAGAGACGTTAGTTCAAAAACCATATATAAAACAGCATATATCAAATACGGATACATCCTTGGGAGATGAAGCGCTGGCTGTCTAGTAGTTTCATTTCAGGAAGAGAAAAAACAGCGACATTTGATGCTCACATAAAAATGGAGTTTGTGGATACTACTTAAATTATTTTGTGGTTTGGTTGATTCTAATTATACTATTAATGTTGAAAATTATAAAATCCTTAACTATTAATTTGTTTACTGAATTTGGAGGGTTTCATTTCCCTAGAATTGAAATATGTAATCTATTGTTGCACTTTCAACTACTGAATTTGAATACATAGCTTTAACTGAGGTAGTTAAAGAAACATTGTCGATTGAGAAGTCATGGAGGTAGGGCTATATCTAATACTAGACATAGTTAGATTAAGGTAGATCTAGAGGTTATTAGTCATTCTCCTTCCCAATAAGATATGGTAAATATTAATGATATTGATCAAAAAATCAGTGTAATCAGATGCATGGAACTCGTCATACATTACCAATCCAAAAAATACAATTTACATAAAAAGAGTGAGTCTCAATATCAGTATCATCAGAATCATGATAACCCTCATCCACACCTCTTACAGAACCACCACCACCACCTCTCACACCACCAATATCATCATTGGCATCTGCATCCGAACCGGCACCAGCATCGGGTCCAGCACTAGGTCAGGCTCCGACTCCGATAGAAGAATCTACATTAGCAGAATTCATTGACATCAAAAAGGAATCAATTGTTGCAGCTGATTCTGGTGGAAGTGTAGAAGAAAGGGCAGACATAAATTTCATCATATTTTCAGTTATCACCTATTCTGATTTTTGACTTACTTCTTTGATTGTGGCATTCATTTGTTCCACTGTGAAAAAACCTGAACCGGTACTCGAAGAAACTTTAATAGACCAATATCGATATGGTACAATCTTCTTCCCAGGTCGACAATGCACTCTAACACCTGATGCTCATCTCCTAATACCTGATTTAGAGGATCGTTTGGGCCCAAATTTTCAGGTTCTTTTTCTGTCAATGCCTCTAAAGCATTCTGTTGATTGATATATAACAAAGATTAAAATGATAAAAATAATATAAGGAATTAAATTCAGTAAAAATTAAATAAATTTAAATATACTTACAATCGCCTTCTCGGTGTCGGGATTTGGCACAGTACCATCTTTCTTTTTCCGGCTTGTACAAAACAAAGTTGAACGAGGAACGCGAACCTCGATATTTGATGCCTTTTTTCTGGAAAAAAAAATAAAACAAAATTGGAAGTCAAAAAAATTACACGAAACAATGCTAAATATTTTAATTGTTAAATTACCTGCGTCTGCTCATGATCTGGTAATGAAGTGTGTCCGTGAGTATAAATGTGTTTCATTGCACTCTTGTTTGTTTTATTTCTGTTTTATTTCTCCTATAAACAAATAATTATATAAATTCATTAAAATAAATAAAATAAGTAATTTTAAATAGTTTTCAAATAAATAAATGAATATATATATAAATTTAACAAACACCTTAAATGCTGGACTCTTCCAATAGCTGATCATCTATTTATATTATGATATTGGGAAATATTGAATCATCAGTACTTCTTCAAGCTCTGTACCAACTCTCTTTTTCCGACCAAGATATAAATCATACTTGTAGGCTCGCCATATTTCACCTAAATCCATTATCCTTGCAGCCTTTGCATTTTGTCCATCAGGAAAATTATATCGAAGCTGCAATGAACATAATATTTGTTAAGAAAATATTATAAATTTATATATATATATATAAAAGGTGATTAACATTACTTACCCAAATATCTTCCTAGGATTTGTCCTTTATTTGTTGTCCAACTACCTTCCAACTTATCGGTTGAACCGGAATGATATTGTTGTGTCTATCAAGTGTTCCCATAAAACTTTTACATTCTGTGCCATTTTTATTAATTATAGCATTGTCCTCATTTTAATCAACTATGATTTGTGTGTTCTGATTCCAAATCTCGCGCATTTTTGTGCGCTCTCGTCGTCTGGTAGAGGCTGGAGCTAATCATGAAACCAAAAATAAAATAAAATAATATATATGAATTTATCATTAATCAATAACAGTAATGTTTAAACAAATACCAGTAGAGGGGGATCTGTTGACCCCTAAAGTGATGAATCTGGAGGGGGGCAGCCTCCATGGTAGGTGAGATATCTACAGGAGTACTATGTATAGTAGATGCAAAGTGTACGGATGGAGGCAGAAAACCCGATGGATAACCCTATACAGATGAGAGTGGATATGGATATAGATATGGCGGTGGGATATATAGGGGAACAGTACCCTGTACAGTGGATGGTGGGAATGGAAAATGAGGGATGGGAGTCTGAGAACTACCATCCGATGTATGTGCGGGAAAAAAGAGATATGGAAAAGGTGGGTATGGATAATATGGAGGTGGCATAATGGGAGGATCGCCTCCTAGTGTCTCAAGCGGCGTAGTAGTAGACTGACCTGTAGAATCAGTACCCCCCACCGCAATATCATCCTCAGTGGCATAATCCAAGCGTCTCCTCGATGATTCAGCCTAAAATAACATATATGATAAAATAAAACGAATGATAACAAGATAAATAATATGAATGACCATAATATTCAAACATAATTTGTACTTACATTGTTTCCAGGAGGAGACCTACGTTGTTCGTTTCTCGGTATTATTCTACTCCTTCTAGTATCATCATAATCAGACATTTTGACCTGGAAATTTAAAATAATATTCTCAAATAAATAGAAATAATGCCAAATGTTAAATAATAAAATTTTATCATAAAACAATAAGATACATTTTCTTGTGTGATATTTATATTGATAAAATATCATGAATTTTCTATGTTCAAGATTTACTAGAGAAGTGGTTAAACATAAATTGGTGAGGCTATGGATAGTTTTATATTTGATAATGGTATAAAATATACTAGTTATTTTGATATCATGTATGGAAGTTAAAAAAACACATAAAATATTGCGATAATATCAGGTAAATACTTACAAATGTGTCAACGCTATGTGGGGTCTGTGACAATTTCTGGTTCACAATCTATTCTAACAATTGCATCATCCGTATCATCAAATGCAACATTCGAATAAATACCGACAGGTTCATCCACAACATCATTGTCATCCATGCCTTAGTCAAAAATATGTCTAGGAATAACATCAACAATAACACCAAATTGTGGTTGTAACGGGTCACTTGCATAAAACACATGTTTATCTTGTGGTGCAAGAATATAAGGTTAATCGATACGAAGCTGGAAGTTTATATCAATCACTCTAAATCCACAGTTATCAATATGAATTCCTTGTCATGTCATTGAATCAAACCACTTTCATTTCATCATTGCGATATGACCACGTGCGTAGTAATCTAATAAAATGATTCTTTAAACAACACTGTAATATGATATATTTTGTGATTGAGGCTACCTGTCCGATGCACTTGCATAACAATCTGTTGTGGATCTTATCGTGACACCGTCATGCTGTATTGCCATTTTTTTCATAACTATTTATAACAAATTTAAATCCATTGAAAACCATTGACTTATAATCACGTACCACATCGTTTGGACCAAAGGACAGTGCTTTTATTTCATCTGATACTTCAATCATTAGTAGAGTTAAAACCTAAAAGATACCAACATAGAATATTAAATAGACACATGTGATTATGTTATGAGTAGAAGAAAAATAAATCTATTACCTTTGACTTTAACCATGAAGAAAATTCTTTGTTGTGCAATAGTTCCTTCCTCTTAATAGATAGAGAGCGATGTCTCTTTTTTATAATTTCTAAATGTTCTCTACAGATATGAAAGCATTAAAATGTCAGAAGATATAAAGAAATCACACAATGAAAAAAATACATATTTATTAGTTTACTTACTTGATATAATCATCAAGCACACCGTAGTTGAATAATACTGTGTGATGTGCCATTTCGCACTCTTCCCTGCTTAAAGTACACAAAGAGTACGATCCAGATATCCCCCCTGTTTGGGGCAGTGAAGGAAATGCAGGCTCAATGGGATCATATTGCTCATC
This sequence comes from Viscum album, assembly GCA_963277665.1. Taxonomy (NCBI): domain Eukaryota; kingdom Viridiplantae; phylum Streptophyta; class Magnoliopsida; order Santalales; family Viscaceae; genus Viscum; species Viscum album. The sequence goes on from OY728125.1 coordinate 2,052,091,364, forward strand.
TTTAGTTCTCATTAGTCAATTAGACCTCATAGTGACGTAAGCCAAGTACGATGAACATAAATCCATGCATTCTTGTGCTAAATAGCATTTCACAATAGAGCCTTCAGGATGATATTTATTTCTCACATAAGATTTGAATGTAAACATCATTATTTCGGTAGGATACATCCACCGACTCAAAATAGGACCAACAAGGAGAACTTTCGTGGGAAGATGCACAGTAAAATGTAACATACATGTGAAAAAAGACGGTGGTAAAATTTTCTCCAAGTCGCAAAGAATAATCGGTGCATCTCTCTGTGATTTATGAACAACACTTCTGCTCAATCTTTTGGCACAAAGATCTTGATAAAATTAACATAACTTAATCACTGCAACTCTAACATTATGTGAAAGTAAATGGTGAATGGCAATGGGAATTAACTCATGTAACAAGACATGGTAATCATGGGTTTTAAGAGATTTCAGTTTCACATCTTGTGTATTCACCCTTTTCGAAATATTACTTGAATAACCATATGGAACCTTCAAACTTTTCAAGACCTAAAGAATTTGTTTTTTCTCTACATTTTTCATCGAATAACAGGCAATAGGGACTTTCCACTTATTTTGACCAATTAACTCAGGATGAAGTCTTTCTCTTATACCCCAATCCATCAAATCACGACGACACCGAAAATCATCTTTTGTTTTGCCTTTGACATTTAAAATAGTAGCAAGTAACATCTCATAAAGGTTTTTCTCGATATGCATTACCTCTAAACAATGATGTAATAAATTCGATGACCAATACGGCAACTCAAAGAATATTCTTTTCATTCTCCAATTGTTATTGGAATTCAAATTAGCATGCTTTCACTTTCTGATATTTGATTGACTTTTTCCAAGAACATAATTCAAATCATAAAGTTCTTTAACAATATCAATCCCTGATATTCATTGAGGTGTCTCATCTGTCTCGATGGAATTTCGAACTGTCTCCGATTTTTCCTGTATGGATGATCCATTGGTAGAAAACGTCGATGCCCTATGAAGCTGAAAGTTCGTCGAAAATTTAATATTAGGAAACGTGTATTTTTTCATACAAATAGGACAGGATAATTTCCCTTTAGTACTCCAACCAGATATCATTCCGTAGGCAGGGAAATCATTTATCGTCCATAATAAAGTTGTACGAAACATAAAGTACTCCTTTCTGAATGCATCATACGCTTGTGCACCAACAATCCAAAGCTCATTTAACTCCTCTATTAATGGCTGAAAGTATATATCAATATCATTTCTAGGATCACTGGGTCTAGATATCAATATACTCCGGATAGTGAATAGCTTCTTCATACACATCCATGAAGGAAAGTTATAAATGTGAATGAAAACAGGCCAAGTACTGTGTGTAGTATGCATTTGGCGAAATGGGTTGAAACCATCACAGGATAATCCCAATATAACATTGTGTGCGTCGGCTACAAAATCAGGATGTAACCTATCAAATTTCTTCCAAGCCAACCCATCTGCAGGATTCACTATTTCATCGTTATCCTTATTTCCTTTATCTTCATGCCATCTCATATTCTTTGCCATTCGTTCTGACATAAAAAATTTGTGAAGCCTAGGAATTAAAGGGAAGTGCCACATCACTTTCTATGGTATGCAAGATTGAGATCCATCTTTATTAGTCTTCCACCTTGATGCGCCACACTGTTTGCACTGACTCAAGTCTGTATTCTCCTTACAGAACAAACAACAATCTTTGAGACAAGAATGAATCTTACTAGATGAAAATCCAAATTTGTCAACCAACTTTTATGCCATGTTATCATTTTTTGGTATACATGCATCATCAGGAAGTAAATACTTAATAAATGTAAGGATATAGTTGACCGTAGTATTAATAAATCCATACATTGTTTTCCCATGATATAATCGCATTAAAAACTCAATTTTTCTCATTTTTTCACATGCTTGATATACTGGGGTATTTGCATCTTCCATCAGCTTTATAACACTCTCAACGTCATTATCCTGATTAATAGATGAGAATTGTGTTTCAGTATTTATTTCCTCTTGCACTGGTCTACATGAGGAGCTAGATTTAGAAACAAAAGGAAACAAATCAGAAATCAGATTTTTCATACCAATCTTTTCCGCTGAATCGATTTCATTCAACACTTGATATTTTTCTACATTGTGATACCACACATGATAATTTTTTTGGAAACCACTTTTAGTGGTATGGTAACTCACTTCCTTACGAGTTAACCAAGTTCTTCCAACACAATCAAAACACGGGCATCGAACCAATCCGCCATCTGAATCATTAGTGAATGCAAATTCCAAAAAATATTGTAACTCCTTCTAAAATTCATCAGTGATCCGATCAATGTTGTACATTCAATATCTATCCATTCTGAGGCAGATAAACATACATTAAATAAATAATATATAAAATGACTTAACATTATATGTATTGTTTCATAAGATATTAAGTAATCATCAATAACAAGTTAATAAAAAAATAATAACAAATATATTAAAATTAGGGTTTAGGGAATTCATAAATGTTTTAAATTATAAACATTCACGAATAGTCATACATAAGTTCCAAGAATGAGGATTGATTATAGTAAAAAGAGTTTATATGAAATCTAAGAGATAATAATAATCAATTCCCAAAAGTGTTTGGGTTAATTCATAACGAGTTGTGATGTTTTGTATTAAATCTACAAAGATTTATTGAAATTTAGAGACATTTTGAAAATATAAACCATATCATATACCAAGAATTAATATTAAATAATTGGATGAGAATTACAATGGTAAGAAGATGATAACAATAACTAGTGTCTGAATCTATACTTTAATGATGGTGGTCACCTTAGAAAAGGGATATCCCATCAACTTGGTTGTTCCCACCCTTGCTCGTATCTATGAACTGTTGGGTCACATACAGGAATGAAGATCCCCACATCACCTTAGTGGTCCATTTCAATTATTGTATGGATGGGTGGTGAAGTGATATCAATGTTATGAGTATCGGTATACCACAATAGTCCCCCACTCTAACTTTCATCCTACCCTACTCAACATTTTTTTCATTCTACTAAAATCTTTGGGAATTTCTAGTGTGGTTGAGTTGTTTAGTGATTTTTCTCAGTTTTCTTTTATGCCTTACCCCGCACCCCATTGAGTAGTGGTAGATGACAGAAAATATAAACCATATCATATACCATAGTGTAAGGACGTGACATCATTCCATTGTTGACCTTTAATCATGGAGTATAACACCGCGTCATGGTGAAGGATATTGAAAACTCTTTATAATCTTATTTTATCATACCCAACAATCAAAACAAACCAACTTACCTTTTTCACACTTGAAGTAACAACCCAAACACCTACATTTTTTAGGGATAAAGTAGAACCTATGAACTAATTTTTTCCTAGGTTAGCATAGCCAATACACTACCTTTTGATGGAGGCACAACCATGTGTGAGTTGAGTGATTACAACTCGATAAAACTTTACACCACAAAGTAAATTCATTATAATGAATATAGAATAATTAAACCAATCAAAGTTGTTGAGAATTATTATTAGTGTAGAATAACTGGATTTGAACCTTCACACGGTAGGTATAGAACAATTTAGATTGGGCATTCTTACAAGAGCAATGAGTAGATAAGAAGCATTAAAACCCATTGGTAAAATGCATTTAACATTGATTATCTAAATAACTGTCATTAAATTTTTTTATGTCGATTATAAAATAACTATCATCTAAATTCCAATATGAAATCCTATTTTTGTATTTGTATTGGTACTTAAAAGAATGCTCCTCCAAATATCCAATCTCTAAGAGGGTATAGCTTTCAATCAACCCAATACTAGTCAATTCCCAAAACATCCATTGTTAAAAAGGCACTTGAAGTATAAGGCATAAAGTTTCATGCCCATTAAGGTGTTAATGTAGGGTATAAGAATTTATATACTCAATAGGGAACCAATGACATACCTCAAATCACAAGTGAATAACCAAGTGTAAGTGTGAACATGTATACTAATTAGCATGTTTAAATAAAAAACATTTTTAGGAAAATAACCAAAATAATATTAAAATAATTGTAAATAGGTAGTTGAAAGACAAATAGAAGTTATATCAAGTAACTCTATATACTAGGAAAATGAATATTAGAACTTACCTAAGTTTATATTCTTTAATGGGGATCGTTATCGATGTCAATCTAGAGATATAGAAATATTGTAAGACATCTTGTCTAGGTTAGGTGTAGGGAAATCTTATAGGCCATCCCACCCAGGTGCACTTCTGAAGTCAGGTCATAAGCCCATCCCATGGAATGGGGAAGGATTATACAAAGTGGAGGCCTCATCCCATCCCATGGAATAATTAAAGGGGTATACTCATTTATAACTCAAAATCATATCCCATGTAATTTACATGTACATAAATGGACAGAAAACATGATTAAAAATATATAATAAAAAGGAAAAATATAAACATACCCTTTATAGCATGATCATAATCATATAAAAGGGTATTCTATGGATATGGTTGATATAAAAAGGTAAAAATTGGATAAGTAAGATTCTTTACATAGTGAAAATCCTAACTTTTGGAATTTATAACTAAAATATCCAACTTCTGAATTCTGTAAATTTCAAAAATACAAAGTCTATTACACAAAACACTTACAAACATATTAATAATTACATAATAGTAAATAGAAACATATTAATTCTAGAATAGTAAATAGATGACAAAATAGTAAACAGATTAAACCATGAATACCAGAATACTAGATTAATTATGAGAATTAGAATGAAATATAAACCATGAAATACTAGTGAATAATAGTCGACAGAATACCAGTCAACACACAAGAGACACAAAACAGTTGGAAATAAACACAAACCCCTCCTTGAACTCCTCCTGCAAACTAAAAACTTCCTAAACATAACAAATATTGCAAACAATATTCAAATAACCCACAAAACAGGAGCCACAAAATAGAAAACGCACCGAATGGGTGTGGATGAGGGGAGGAACCCTTCGTCCGATGCACCGAATAGATGAGGAACACCCAAATAAGGGTACGAAGGAGGGGAGTATCGCGCGAGGGATGGATCAACCCCGAATGGAGAAGCTGATCCACGATTGGATAATCTTCCGTTGTGGATGAAGGAACTGCGATGCGGGAGTGGAGGAACCGAAGCTGGCGAGATGAGGGTTTCAAATCGGGGAAGTAGGAGAGGTCTTCGGGAGGAGAGGTAATCGGGGGGAGTAGGGTGTCATGACGAGGGTTTCAAATCGAGGAAGGAGGCGCCCAATAGAAATCGGAAAAAAAAAAGAAATGAAAATGTGTAGCCATGGATGAAAATTGAACCGTGGGTATAACCAAGCTATAGCCACGGAATTATAAAACCGTGGCTATAGCTTAAATTTCTAGTAGTGCGTGATAATATCTCACATATATATACAACTCTATCAGGATTCTTCACATATTTCACTTCCATTTAAATGAATTCTGGATCTATAAAACCATAAATGCTTGTACTTTAATTTTCTAGAAGAAGGGTGTGTATATACCTAATTTAAAAAGAAAATATATTTATTCAATTTAAAACCATTTTTTATTAAAGAAATACAAATTCAAATGTCAATTTACTTACAGGAAAACAACTATATCACATTCAGGTCAAGCTCTTCAAAATCAACTGGATTCATGATATCTTCTTTAAGTAATCTCAATGGATATTCTCTTCCGCATATACCATATGTCATCTGAAACTTATATATATAATTCAATGAATAAGAATCTTGAGATAATCATTATATCTCATAAGAAATATATTAAGTATCTACAGTCGATTTTTCTTGAACATTTTGTTTCATTTGTACAGCTTCTTTTGCTTTTTGATAATCCTATAAAAGTTAAATTTTAGAAAAAATTATAAGTAATTTTTAATAATTTGTAATTAATAGTTAAAAAACATACCTCATATGAAATATAATGAAGAAAACCATGGCCAAAGTAAAAAATGACCTAGACAATCCCCAACTCTGGTGATCTCCTTAGTAGGAAATGGTAGTAGAGCATTAGGATCTATAATATCGAGTACTGATACTCTAACCTAACCCATATGAATAGTCTGGTGATGTATAGAATCCCCAAAAAAATGGATGAGTCCTAACGCAAAAATATGTATATGAGGATCTTCAGAAAACAACTCACAATATACATTTTGGTCCGAGCGGGGTGGTGGAGGATCAAAGTAAGCAGATAGGGCAGGGTAGTCCATGTGAGAAGGTTGGGAAGGATTAAAATGAAAAATTATATTATTTTATATAATTTATAAAATAGAAAAATTGATGACAAATAAATAATATAGTAATTAGTCTCAGTGAGGAGGTGGAGGATCGAATTAGGCAGATGGGGCAGGGTAGTTCGGGTGAACAGGCTGGGAAGGCTGAAAAATGAAAAAGTTATATTAGTGTTTATAATTTATAAAATATAAAAATTGATGAAAAATAAATAATATACTTACGGAGGCTTCTCATACGGGGTAGGGTAGGCAGATGGGGTTGGGTAGTCTCGGTGAACAAGCTCAGAAGGGTGAAAAATGAAAATGTTATATTAGTGTTTATACTTTATAAAATAGAAAAATTGATGAAAAATTAATAATATACATGGGAAAGATGTTCATATGGGGTGGGGTAGGTAGATGGGGTGGGGTAGTCTGGGTGAGCAGGCTTGGAAGGATAAAAAATGTAAAAGTTATATTAGTGTTTATGATTTATAAAGTAGAAAAATTGATGACAAATAAATAATATACTTGGGAAGGCTACGCAGACTGCGACTATCTTTCCAAGTGTTCAAAAAAATCCTTCTGCACTTCTGCTTGAATTTGATCACCCATAGACTGTTTCATATTTTTCATCTTGGATTTTAAAGATTCTATTTTCCAGTCTCTTGATTGCTTACTCTGACCAAAAACCTTCCTAATACTAACACTTTCCTGATATCCTCTAACACGTCTAGGGTGTTCTGCCTTTCCCAAATCAGTGGCTAGGATATACATCCTACCCTTAGGGATAAAAGATCCATGTGTCTCTTTATCCTGAATTTTATCCTAAAATGAAAATGAAAACGTTATATTAGTGTTGAAAATTTATGAAATATAAAAATTTATTACAAATAAATATTATTTCCTTACAATTTTATCAGCTACTTTCTTAGCTTCCTCTGTAAGATATTGTTCATTTTTACTTCTTCTTTCTCGTTTTTATTTTTCATGGAGAGTGGGAAGATATGGAGGACCATGTTGAACCACTTCTGAACCACTACTAGATCGAGCTCTTAATGCTTCAAATTTTTCTTCAATCATTTTCTGCTCTAAATACGGATACCCTCCACATGATAAAGTATGAGGGTATACATTTCACAATTGAATCTCTTGATGAGATCTCTTGGAGGCCTATTATATAAAAATAAACTACTAAGTAATTATAAAAATATATAATAAATTTTACAATATAAAATAATTATCATACCTGAAATTTTTCTTCATGACGACTGTTAACAAATCTCTTCCATATATCTTCATCTATAAACGGATACTTGAGGAATGGGTTTCCAAATATCCTCTTTCCAAAAAGATAAATTTTTTTCAGTTTTGTATTAAAATCTCTCCATCGAACTATCGCTAAAGAGATAAGTCTTTTCTTAATTTCTTTGGTTTACTTAAAATTTAATGTCATCTATAATTGAATAAATTAAATATGTCATTTAAAATATTTAATATTTAAGAAATTAGATAAAAGAAATCAATTAAGATATTTTACAGTCATAGCCTCCCAAAACTGTTGTTTCACTATCCTATCCATTGACTTCCAATCAGGATATAAAATACTAATCCTGGAACAGCTCTGCATCGATATAAAACTGATAAACTGAACTGCATTTGGTTCAGTTGCATTATTATTATCATCAAAATGGATGTGTAATCTGTTATCATCGTGAGAAAGTGATAGTTTTGGTAAACATGTAATACCATAGTTACCAACTTGAGAACTTGATTTTTAGTAATAACAGGAGAAGTCTCCTCTGTCGAGGATTCATCAGTATTCCTGCAAAAAAAATTGTAAATTAATAGTCTTATTTCATTAAATAAGTATATTACTGAATATTTAATAATATGAAAAAATAAATATAACTTGGTAACTACTCATCTATATCTGTATCTGACATTTATACTAGAAATTGTAATGAGATTTTTTATACCTTCATATCATTAGAAAACAGAATATTTAGAAACGAGAAAAAAAATAAGTAAGTAAAAAAGAGGCATGAATTTGTAAGTTTCAAAAAAAGAAACAAAATATAATTATTTTCCAAAAAAATTAGAAGACTAATTTATGTTTTCTCACATGCCTTCATCATGATGATTATGTATTGCATGCACTATGTCTATATTATACTCATTGTAATCATCTAGAAATTGTGTAATAGATGAATAAGGTTCATGTAAATCAATAACATCATTAGCATCATCCTCATCACCCAAATGGTATCTTTTTCCTTGAAAAACTATGGACCACTAATCATTCTATGGATAAATGACATAAAATACTTGTTTTTCATGTGTTTCCATGATAAATGGTTCCTCATTGTAATAAAATATTTTCAAATCAACCAGTTTAAACCCATATTCATCATGTTTCACACTACTCTTACTATCAAACCAATTACACATAAAAACGATGGCTTGAAATTTAATATAATCAATTTCCCATATGTCTTCAAGAACTCCAAAATATATCTTGATGTAGAAATTGGATTTTTATCTATGGCACTCGAAAAATGCTTTGCTTCAGCAAAAACCATCACACTGCTATTCTGAACGGTACTATTGTCATCCATATTTTTTGTGTAAAATGTCACTACTACAAAAATGGGCAAGAGAAGCGCCACCTTTTATCAGTGGAAAGAAAAAAGTGCTGATAAAGGAACCCTATATCAGCACTAAAATTTTAACGCTGATAAAGATTCCCTCTATGAGCGCTAAAATTTTAGCACTTATAAAGGGTACCCTTTATCAGTGCTTTTTTAGCACTGATAAAGAGTCCCTTTATCACCGCTAAAAAAGAGAGGTGATAAAGGATACCTTTATGAGTTCTAAAATTTTAGCACTGATAGAGGGAGGCTTTATCAGTGCTAAAATTTTAGCGCTGATAAAGTTTGCCTTTATCAGTGATTTTTTAGCGCTAATAAAACTATAGTCCCATATTTTATAAAATCGGACTCACAGTATCCTCTGTTTATCGTGCCCTCAAGCTCTCGCAGTACTGTACCCCAGTGAAAACTCCCCCCCCCCCCCCCCCCGCCCAATCTTCTTATTCCCGGACCCCCGTCGCTATCCCTACTCCTTATCGTCCCCCTCGAACCCCTTTCACGGATCCTCCTCCCCACAAACCCTACTTCTCCTCCTATCTTCTCAAATCGACTCCTTGTGAACCCTACTCCTCCATTTCTCAACATTTGGAGGCTCCTCTCATGCACCTCTTCCTCTAGCGGTCGAGTCTTCCCCTCACAACGTAGCGCATTACGCTCCCTGACTGCTTGACGCTTCTTCTCTCCCTCCATCGCGAGTGCGATCTACTCTAGGTAAATCTCTCACTTATTCTTTTAGGTTTATTTTTGGTGGATAGTCTTTGAAGTGTAATTTTGGTTACTTCATGAAGTAGTTTTGTCATGGTGTAAAGATCTTTAGGTTATTCTTATATAGGGATGTCCCTAGATTAATCTGATATACTCCCTTTTGGGTTTATCTTATGTGATCTTAGTTGTGCTTTGAGGTGTGGTAATGCGGTGGGATGTTCTTAAGTTGTTTTTAGTTCATCTTACATGAGCCTTTTGGTTGATCTTCCATAAGTGGTATTATATAATGACTCTTCTTTCTACGATATGAAAACTTGGGTGGTAATTTTCTAAGTTGTGTCTATTTGATTTCTGTTTCACTATGCTACCTTATATTGCATCGCGGTTTGGTTTAAGGTTCTCTGAGTTAGAGGCGGGAGCCTGAGGATCACACTATGATCCTAGATAGTTTGAGTGTCATGACATGGTTTACTTGTTTGTTTCATGGACCTTATTATATTAATATCAATTTTAATGTGGTTTGACCATATATATTCAAGGGATACATGCCCTGGTTTTTTTATCAGAGTTGTATTATGGAATGGTGACCTTTTTCACATCATTATCCTTTAATTTTATAGAATGGTTATTAATTTAGGCCTTGTATCAAATTATTTTTTATTTAAAAAACTTTCCTATAACCCTAGGTGATTAGTGATGTATATTTTGATATCTTTATCCACCCTTTGATTGGTTTTCTTCCAAAATTTTAAGAGATCAGCCTCTTTAAAATCTAAGGTGAATTTCTTTTCTCTTCTTCTTTATTCTCTACTTGAACCTCCTTCTTATGAAGGAGGTGACAACAATGATGATTCGGTTTTTTTGTTTTTTGTTATGTTTTTAATGGTTAATGGTCATACATAGGCCTTTTAGATTACCCTCACGTGTTAAGTCATGTTTTATTTGAGTATTCTTCTCATTCTTATGAAATATTTGTTAAATCTTTAGTTGAGGTTGGGGACATGAAATTTCTCCTCCTTAATTATCTGTAAATTGTGTAATTATCATGTTATTTTGTTTGGATTGGATGGATAGAACTGATTAGCCTAAATACTATAATGAATTACACTAAAGGAAATTAAAGTGAAGAGGGAGTTTTGCATGTGATTTATGAAGTTTCATAATATTTCTTATATATTTATGGATTTATTAGTGTTGTTGCTAAGTGATTTATTCTTGATGTTGTGAAAGAAATTTCTTACTAATAATAATATGTTATAATCACATTTCATAATTTTCTAGTCACTTAAGGTAGGTAATGAATTGGATGTATGGAAATCAATAATTAAAGTGTTATATTTAAACTATAAATTCTACTTTAATATGAAAGAATGTTTAAGGGGGAGTTTTTAGGGTAAATTTATTATATGTTTTCCCTTTCATGCTACTATGTATGGGGTTTTTATCACTATGATTATAAGGGTGATGGTTGATTGATGTGGTTGGAGCATGTGGTGTGGTAATTAATACGGTAGTGATGGATGGATTATTATGTGATTATGATAGCAATGATATGGCTATTTAGGCAAACAAAATACATGGTTTTATGGATTTTAGAATGTGTTTAGTGGTATTTTATGTCATGAAAATTTAGTTGTTATTAGGTGGTGTTATAGTTTCCTTTTGGCATGGAATATGGTTGGAATAAATGAAAATAGTGATCGGTGATGGGTTGGAAATGATAAATGATGGTTTGTTAAATGATTACGGATAATGATTGGAATAATTATGTTTAATAAATGGTTAAATAGAGAATAAATGTTATTAATTATTAATGGAAGTATTATAGTGGTTAGTGATTTAATGATTGGTTTTATATTAAAATAGTTAACAATTGAAATACATATGGTAATAAAAATACAAGAAATTATAATGTTAAATGAAATGAGAAGTTGGTAATGTTGATATGGATGCTTATGTGATTTGTTGGGGATTATTTGTGGCATATAATGGAAGTGGTTATTAGAGGGTGGTAGTAACAAGGAAATGGTTGATGTGGGTGTTTGAAGTGTTAGTTTGGTGTAAAACCTTAGGAAAGATCTATGTGTGACTATATACTTATTATATTTTCTTATTATTTCTTACGCACCACCACTTGATTTGAGTAACCTAATTGAAATTTATATGGGTACTATGGTTCTGAGTGTTTTTCTCAATATCTAGGTTATAGAGGGAACACATATAGAACCACTCCCTCTTCCCTTATCCCCTACACACTTAGTATGAGTTGTAATGGCTCACAGTGGGTGTATATATACGAACTATAAAGATTTTTGGTTTTGGTGTATATATATTCTTGTTGACATGATTATGTGTATTTGGTGTCGATACATAGTGGGGGTTGTGCATTGTAGGAGGAGAGCATGATGTTTATGTCCTTCGTGTTCACGATATCATACTGTGATGAGGATGTGATGTTGATATTGTTTTTTATGTGTTTGTGACATGTGTATGTGTGGATATATGGTTATGAGATTATATTGAAGGGGTTGAAGCATAAGAAATATTCCATTAGAGTGTGAGAATGACCAGATTAGTGGGGAAGTGGATGTGGGGTAATTTATTAATATATATTCTTTTGATATTATGTTACTATACTTGAATGTGATATTGGTTGAGTGATACTTGGTGAGGTTGGGTGATATATGACCATATATTGGTGTGTATTAGTTCTATTATTTATTCACTAAGTCATTAATATATTTCATACACATTTTAAAGAGAGGTTTTGGGAAGGATCCTATTGAGTATACTTGTATGATCACCCCTATTTATATAATTTTTTATAAGTTTTTGAAGATGGATTTGGTGACTAAGATGGAAATTATTATCTTGAGGCTAGTAGTTACCGCCAGAGCCACTGGTGTAGGATTTGTTTTTGATATTTTATTTTAGATACCTTTTTTATGTATGAAATTCACATGAATTATGGATTGGGTTTTATTTTATATTATATGGATTTGATTGGTTGTTTTTCTTTGTTCTTGGGATTTATGAGGGAAACACCTCCCATTTCTATATTTTATACCCTCAATGATAGCCTCCAACCTATGTACTATTAAAGGAAGGATTCATGAATTACACTTATTTTCACTGCCATTTTAGGAGTGGTTCCTAGTGGTGGTGAGTTATGATAGTGTGGTATCATAGCTTTAGTTGATAGTTAAGATGGAGTTTGGAATTAGACACTCATGAGGGTTTAATGGGATGATAGGTCAATAATATTTGTTAAAATTTTCATATGGAATAACATGGGAGACCATCTATGACACAAGTGATTATCCCCCTTGTGATTTAAAGTAAGTAACTTGAGCTTACCAAAAATATTAGGCATGATGATATTGAATATAGGGCAGAGACCTAGGAGTGGTAGATGTATTATTCTTGATTATTCTTTTATTTGGAAGTCTTTTTTTGTGTATTTGGACCATAAACACTAATATTTTAGATTAAAATAAAATGGAGATGACTAAAGATTGGATAGATGCTAATAATTTGACAATAGAGTATGAGAACAGAGTGAAAGAGTTCATCAAGTTTTCAAAGGATCACGCAAAGGATCCTTCTCAAATCATGTGTCCATGTTTACGTTGTTTTTATTCCTGACTAATTACTCCAGAGGAGTTGTAAGAACATTTGATATGTCATAGAATAGATCGGAGTTATAAATGTTGGAATAAACATGTAGAAAAGGCGAATATAGATACTAGCTGAGATAAAACTACATTTTATGAATCATCAGATATGTATAAAAATATGGATAATGAAGAAGACTGTATGGAAGATGTGATTACACATTTCAATGCTGAAGATGATCGTATTGACGAAATGACAAGGACAATTGAAGATGAACTCTGTCATAGACCTAAATTGTTTGAGAAGTTAAATAGTTGTGAAAAGATGCCATTGTATGTTGTTTGCACTAAATATATAGCATTGTCAGCTGTACTGAAGTTGTATAAATGGAAAGCAGGAAACGGATGGAGTGATGTCAGTTTTATGGAACTACTTACTCTCTTGAATGATATGCTCCCAGAAGATAATGATCTCCCAAGCTGAACATATGAAGCTAAATTAATGTTATGCTCAATGGGTATGATTTCTAAAAGAATATGTGCCTTCCTGAAATACTGTATATTGTTTATCAAAGAGAAAAAATCACTTACAGAATGCCCAAAGTGTGGTGCTTCTCGATACAAGAAATATGAATCCAGTCCTACGAAAGTTTTATGTTACTTTCCCATCATTCCAAGGTTTAGGCGTCTATATGGAAGTGAAGAAACTGTAATACAATTGTCCTGGAATTTAGATAAAATAAATAAATATGGGAAATTATGTCATCTGGCCAACTCTCCTCAATGGAAGAAAATTTATCATGAGTAACCTGAATATGGAAAAGAGCTGAGAAACCTTCATCTTGCATTATCTATAGATGGAGTGAACCCTTTTGGTTTTCAAACCAGCACTCATAGTACATGTCTTGTTATGTTGGTAAATTATAACTTTCCACCCTGATTATGCATGAAGTGGAAATTCATTATGTTATCTATGCTTATATCATGACCAAAAAAACCAGGTGACGATATTGATGTTTATTTGGCTCCATTGATCAAGGATTTGAAGTTATTTTGGTATTCATGTGTTATGTTGTATGATGCTTATAAAAGCAAATACTTCACATTGAGAGCAATGTTGTATGGGATGATAAATGATTTCCCTGCTTATGGAAATTTTTCAGGCTATAGCATCAAAGGAACCCAAGGGTGTCCCATGTGCGAAGAAGATATGGAATAAATTAGGTTGAAACATTCATCAAAATATGTGTTTCTAGGACATCGTATATTTATACCTCATCGGCATAAGTACCGATCTTGGACGACATCATTCAATGGAAGTTCAGAACAATGCACAACATCGTCTCCACTAATAGGTGATCAGCTGTTTGAGAAAGTAAAAGATGTGAACCCTATTTTTGGTAAACCATTTTCGAAAAACCATAGGAAAATCGGTTGGAAAAAGAGATCAGTTTTTTTTGAATTTCCATATTGGAATTTTTTGTACATTAGACATTTTCTTGATGTGATTCAGGTGGAAAAAAATGTATATGAAAGTGTTATCAGAACGTTTCTAAATGCCCCTGGAAAAATAGAGGATAGAATTAAGGCAAGGTTGGACATGGTTTACATGGGAATATGAGAAGAGTTGGCTCCCGTGAATGGTGAAAATCGAATGTTTCTTTCTCCAGATGCTTACACTCTTTCTAGGGAGGAGAGATATCAGTTTTGAAACTCCTTCAAAGATGTAAAGTTTACAGACGGTTATTCATCAAATTTCATGGGCATTGTGTCAATGAATGATTTGAAGTTAAAAGGTTTGAAATCACATGACTTCCATGTTTAGATGCAAGATTTAATTCATATAGCTTTATGTTTCATTTTTTCCAAGAATGTTCCTCAAATGTTAACCAAACTTTGTTTCTTTTTCAAAGCTATATGTAGAAAATTTTTTGACCTGGAGAAATTTCTAGCTATGGAAAAAGAAATTTTCATCATATTATGTGAATTAGAAATGTTCTTCCACCAACATTCTTTGATATGATGGTTCATTTGATGATTTACTTGGTGAGAGAGATTCTACTTTGTAAACCTATTCACTATAGATGGATGTACCCCATTGAACGGTATATGAAGATTTTGAAATGGTATGTCAAAAATCGAAGTCATCCAAAGGGTTGTATAGTGGAGCAATATATTGTTGAGGAAGCCATTGAATTCTGTACCGAATAGCTATCTGATGTGGAAATCATTGGTCTTCCGAAATTTTGTCACACTGGATGCATTGAGGGTGAGGGAATTTCTGAAAGAGATGTTGTGACAATTGGTATTACAGATCGGAAGCAGGCCCACCTTTATGTTTTGCATAACAGTTGGGAGGTTGCTTTATATAATGAAACTCACAAAGAAATTCTTAGGCAGTTGAATCCATCATGGGATGAAAAATGGATATCAAATACACATAATCACCAGTTTATAGGATTGTTTTAGGACCATATTTTTAAGGAGTTAAGTGAAAATATGAATTCAATTTCAGAACGACTTCGATGGCTAGCCGCCAGACTAAGTGTGTATGTATTATCTTAAAATGGTTGTGTAATTAATTGTTATACATTCCATACAGATGAACATGATGAAGATAGTACCATGAAAAATAGTGGAGTTACACTTATAGCTAAAGAGATGCATGTTTCTGGTAGTAAGGAAAGAAATCCAATTTATGAAAATATGTCATACTTTGGCATTATCAAACAAATATGGGAGTTGGATTACATGACATTCCAATTGCTGATTTTTCAATGCAAATGGGTTGACAACAACAGTTCCGTTAAAATAGACGAATGGGGATTTGTGAAATTTTATTTTAGTAAAGAAGGGTACAAAGATGAACAGTTTATAATGGCACCACAATCGGTACAAGTTTTTTTTGTTCCAGATCCCGCAAAATGAAAGTGGTTTATTGTTCTGTTATCGTCCAAAACTATTGAAGTGTCTGATGAATATTTAGTTGAGGATGATCCTTTCAGTGGTACGTCGCAATAATTTCATAGTATTCCCAGTGTAGATGATGTTTTGTATGTTATAGGAGACCACAATGAATGGATTTGGATAATCTATAGAGGTTTCAAATCACTTCAGCCTTTGAAGAAAAGAAAGAGAGTTCAATAAATAGGTTATATTTTGTTTTTAATATAGATCTTGTTATCTCATGTTATTATCTTATCATTACTGAATTTATGTAATATAAATTAACTGTTCTACTACTTTTGCAGATAATGACTTCTGCATGTTCTGTTTCTCCTAACCTCGAGGCTGAACAAGTCTCTCAAGTTGTTGTTGCTGCTGTCACTGCTTCTCCTGCGGCTGCTCATAGTGGAGAGAAACAACAAGTTTCTAAACATGTTGATGATCCTAGTGTTGAGGTCCAACAACCATCATCACATATCATTACTACCATTTTAGATGAACCTATAGATGATTTTTATATCTATGAAATGGTCAGGGATGAAAGACTGACGTCGCAGAAAACAGAGGTGCATCGTAGTTTGATAGTTTTAGCCATAGTTCTTAAGGAAAAAAGAAAAGGCATCAAATTTGATGTCGGATGGAATGCATGAGTCCAACATGTGAATCCCAAAAATTCTATGTTTAGTAGTTACATTGGAATTTTCACTCGGCAACACGTGCTGATTGATATAGATTCATGGAACCATGTTGTGTCTGGGCTGAAGGCTGTGATCTGGGAAGAAATTACGGTAACATTATGATATTATTTCTTTAATTTACTAGCAAATAAAATAATGAAACAGTGTCTTACTCTTCTCAATCTCTTGGAGAGTACATTTATAGTAGATGATTCACACAAGAATTATGTACTAAGGCTTTCAGGAAGGATTCGTCAAGGTTTTCGCACTATTTTAATAAAATGTCACCTAAAATATTCCAAAGGTAAAATAAACCCACACCCACCCCTTTTCTACGCTCACCTGATATCCCAAGAAGCATGGGATGCATTTATTGGTCGTCATGGGGATGATAAGTTTCAAGTACATTGTGGGTGATAATACGTTGTTTGAGGATACATGTATTCATCAATTTTATTGTCCATATTTCAATTTTGAAATAACAACTCAGTAATGAAAATAAAAAACATTCATCAAAACCAACATACTCCTATCGTAAAGCAAGGATGGTGTACTCTTCACAAGAAAAGAAAATGTTAAATATTTTAAATTTTCAGTAATATTGTTAGGTTCTAAAAAACATCATAATTATCTTTCTATATTTATATGTAGATTGATGAGTCTAAAACCAAAGACACTTTCATCCCATGTCATGTGCTATGGAAGGAGGCACGTGTGAATAAGGAAGGGAAGCTAGTAGATCAAAACACACAAAAAGTGTAGGAAATATTTGTAAGTATGACATGACGATAAAAATATTTGTTTTAAATTGATATTACATAAAAATAATTAGTTATTTTCCTATATCTGACAGTCATAGGAATCAGCTACTCCTATAGTGGATGTATACCTTTTATCAATGGCTTTAAAGAGTCCAGAACAATACAGTCATGTCAGAGGTGCAGGGTTTGGGGTGACACCCCGAGTATATTTTGAGAAAAAAAAAGAAACGGATGATAGAGATGAAAAATTGAAACAAATGAGCGAAATACTAGCAACTCTTGAAGAACGATTTCAATGGCAGGGAGAGTTGCTAGCAACTTTTATGGGTGGTAAGTAAGGAGAAGACACAACTTAGGAACAACCAACATGTGAAGATCCCGCCCCACCACCCACCATCTTTGAAGCGAGCCATTCCCATCAAAGATCTATCATAGACGTGGTAATCTATATTCTAATACTTTTTCCCATGAAATGTGAATCAGAAAAACACTGGTACTTTTCTTGTACTGATCTTCTATAGGGTGATAATGACTGTGATTTATATCTGTCAACACCCACCTATCACCTTGTAGCAAGGGATATAGTGTTCAACATCCCAAAAGACAAGCTACATAATAGACCACTTCCGAAAGATCATTTGAAAGTGACGATTATTGTAGCTCAAGATCCAAATTCAGAGCTACCTATTCTAGTTGATGATGATGATATTCATACGGTCGAAAAGGCTATTGGGACATTCATTGCATGGTTTTCACAACTTGTAAGAGTACATGGGGACAAAGAGGTATTTATTTCATTTTTTTCAAGATAAAGCTTTAACAATTAATGAAAAAAGGGTCTGAACCAATGAATGTTATTATAGACAGAGAAAGGGAAGAGGTGACAAGAAACATTGGCTCAAAAGCATCCAAAGTATTGACTAACCGATCCCAAATAGATACTAAAAGCACAATAACACCACATGTTCTCTATCCACATTTACTAGCATTGAAGACTCATGTGGATACGAAGCTAATAGGTGGTAGTAGTCATATAGTGGTTTTCGAAAAGAATATATATGGAGAGGAAAGTCAAGATTTATTTACTGCTGAAAATATAAATGAGATCCTTGAAAACGGTTGTCTAGGCATCACAGTTGTAAATTTATATATGAGGTATGTTTTCATGAATTGATTTTCTAAAAGCTTATATAATGTGAAAAAAATATGAATAAATTCATTTTATATTATTAAAAGACATATATATGAAAAACAGTTGAAGGAATTTCCCCATGAGCCAAAATTTGGACATGTTAGTCCTCATACCACATCAACACATCTAACAAAATTAGATCCATAAAAAAAGGATGAAATAGTGAACGGCTTGCTGAAAACATTTGAAAGAAAGATTACAGATAAAAGACTCTTCCTAATACCAACCATGCATGGGTAAAACTCTACGATTAAATCATATAAATTATATTTTCACTTCGTTTATTACTTATTCTTTTTTGTGTTTTTAGGAAACATTGGCTGCTAATTTTGGTGAACTTAGATGCTCCAAAGATCTATTTTCTAGATTCAATGCAAGGATATAGAACAAACCGACCACACATGATGGAGTTTGTGAATCTGTAAGACACTACATCCTATGTTTTAGGTCTAAACAACAAGTAATATAATTTATATTATCTTTTATTGATGATTCTGTTATGATAGGGTGGTGTATCATTATCATCTAAAAAAAGGAATGAGGACAGTGGCTAAGCATAAGGAGGAGAGAAAGTACTACATCTGGAAAAATATCAGGGTATATATATAATAAAATTTCACTATCCAAACACATATCAACACAAGTTACTTATTCTTCTAATGATCAAATTTTTTGCATTGTCCAAAAGAAAAAATGATAATGATTTAAGTTATTATGTTTGTAAATTTATGAAAGAGATCATTTTTCATCAAAAAACTAGCATCCCTAAAGAGGTATTTTCAAAAACTATTGAAAGTGGGTGCCCTAGACCCAACTTGTTTTGTACTTTGATTACTGTTACATGTATTCAGTTTGTTTTATACATGTGTTTTTCTTTCCATGATAGTGTAGATACTTCTACATCCACTTTATTAATGGCAATGTCCTTAGATTATCTGTCGCATCAAATGGTTATAGCAGGTCCCAGGCTATAATGAGAACCCTAAGATTCCATGACAGTAATCTTAAAGTAACGTCTTATGGTCCAGTTACATCATTCTGAAAGGACACAGATGATGTGTGATCATCAAGTGATGGGGGCTCATAATCATTGAGACTTCATCTCATGAAGTTTGCACTTGATGGTCTCTAGCTATTGAGATCATGATGAAAGACCCATTTAAAAGGAACACCACATCTTTCTGGTGTCATTGGTCATTCCTATCTACGGACATGTGTAATGGTCTCCTGAATTGAGATCATTATCAATGAATTTAATTTAATTATGTACATTTGATATAATGTAAAAACCATGGCGACAAGTCGTGGTGAGGTAGTTTATATCGATTACGTCATTAATGGCATGAAATTGATTGAATGATCGAGAAAGGATTTGTCACTTCTGAGTTTAGGAAGAGATATCTCGGGCCTGGTTAATTAGGATGGTTGCACCTTCATTAAATCCATGGCCATGGTAGTGGAAGGTAAGACCGTCCAGACAAATCGAAAAACAAAATAAATAAAATAAATAATGATGACACTAAGTATGCATTCTGCTTTATTGAGATATCGATGACGAAGAGATTAGATTACACGGACCGTGTTCGTAGCAAGGCAGTTGTTGCTTTGACTTTACCTTATCTATATAGGGGCCTTGATGGGTTGCTAGACCCCGCTCTAGGTCAGTGATATTATTCACTGCTATTGAGATAAGGGCCTAGAGGGTCACACACAATAGTGCCTTGAGAATCTGCCCTATTCTGGGAATAGGAATTTAGAACTTGGAGGGCCCCGCCAAAGGGTCCGTGCACTATCCAAGTTCTATGGATCACCAAAGAATAAATAAATTCATTAATTATTTGAGTTTATAATAATTCATTGAATTTATTTATAACATGTATTTACAAGTTATATTGTAAGTACATGTATTAATATTATTCAACTGGATTTAAATATCCTAGGTTCGTTTAATATTAGCAGGAGGAATGAGTCAAGTTAAAGACTCAAAGTTATCACGTAATATATTTATATATTACAATTAAGTGATAAATTGTAAATGTTATTTATGGCATAATTTTCTTTGTCATAAATAATTATTTATATCGCTTATATAGCGGATGTCTATTACACAGGGACCGGGTACCTATACCGCATGTTTTAACACTCCCTATATAAGTAAGAGAGATGATCTCCCATGATTACTATTCATGTGTTAAGATTGAGAGCATCTCCCTCCTGGAATTTAGAGAGAGAGTCTCTCAACCAAAGAAGGATCTTCAAGATCATCCATCCCGGATCGAAGATTCCTCCTTTAAGGTGATCATCATTGCGCTGAAGTGTGCGTCGAAGATCCGCGCTAGCACCCGGATCTTGACGAATAGCGCGTGAGCAGATTTGTGAGGCGTGTGTGGACGATCTAGAGGGCTTCGACGTCGGAGTATTCGAGCAATGATTGTTGGCATCCTGCACGTCAATTCTGAACAAGTTAAATGTTCAAGTTTAATTTTTTTACTCCTTAAAAACCTTGCGAGATCCTCGGACCAAGCCGGGACAAGATCACCGGAGTTGATAGGGTTATGTCACTCCGGTGATGCAGAAAAATTTTAAAATCCCAGCCCACCGGCTTCCGCTGCGTAGTCCCGGTACCCAATAGTGGTATCAGAGGGAGCGCAAGGTTTTTCTGAGTCAAAAACATTAAAATTCATTAAATTTAATTGTGGGGTGTTAAAACGGTTCATTTAGATTTGACTGCGCGTCGTTTCAATTTCGAATGATCAAGATACGATCATTTGAAAAATTTTATCGGATCGACGTCGCAAGTTTTTGGTTCATTTGATGTTTATCTCAAATTGAGAATTAACATCAAAAATATTTTTAAATATAAAATTTTATAATAAATATTTTATTATGTTTATAATAAATATTTTTTTATATTTTTATAATAATAAAATATTTAAAGGGGGGAGACCAAGTCCAAGACCCCAAAGGGGGTCTTATTGCTTTTGTATAAAAAAAAGGGAGAGAAGAAAAGACCCCAAAATGGGGTATTCTCCCTTTAATTTAAAAAATAATAATATAGGGGATAAATTTTTGTCTAA